>OZ023262.1:13884763-15272263 GCA_964006375.1 Tillus elongatus
AAATGTGGGAGCAGTATTCGAGGTCCGGCCTTATTTGTGAAGTATTATATATATATATATATATATATATATATATATATATATATATATATATATATATATATATATATATATATATATATATATATATGATGTCACGATGTGACGTAATTGTCATTAGATAATCTAATTAGTTAACAGGGAAATAGATCCATACCATCTGCATTTAATTTTATTTAATTTTGTTATTAAAACATTCGCAAATGTTTGATAAAATATAGTTTCAAGAACGCGTCGCGAGATCGGTGGAAAGGCAAGCGTGGTGGCGGGCTGCGATCGCCCAGGCGGGTCCTGCGGTATGCGAAGCGATGAAAACGGGGACGGATGGGCTGGTCCGCTGCATCAACCTATGCGCACCGTGTGCAGCGCAGGAATTGAAAATAATCAGGACCGCAACGAGAGCTGGATATCGGCTGTGACGCGCTCAACAATTTAGTTCTCGTTTAGCGATCGCAGGAGCAGTCACGGAGAGGAAGCAGCCACCGTCCGGGTCTCGATTCTTGGTGTTTGGTTTTATTAAGTATTTCAGTAGCGAATTCAGCAGGCCGGCCGTGAGAGAAGAGTAAGCAGCGATTCGTTAGGTGCACCAGCTTAGTAGAGTTAGCAGCTGTGGCAAGTGGAGAACGCCGTCTTCAGCAGGTCGCTCATTTCCGCTTCGTTTAGGTAGCACAGGGCCTGTGTGAAAGGGGTTTTCCACGGATCGGCGTCTCTCTCTGTCGGCGGGCACCTTGGCGCGCTTGGTGGCCTTCGCCAGAGGTGACGTTAAAAGTCCAGGTGTGGAAAAGGTTTTGAATGTTGTTGTGTTTGTCAGTGGTTTTATTTCAAAGAGGCGGCCGCAACGGAGGTTTGCATAAATAAGTCCATCGTTCACTTCTGTCGGTGTCAACGGAGCGACCTGGGGGAGCCGGTGCTCGCATTCCGAAGCTGCGGTCTTCCCGGAAGCGTGGGGGCACTAGCAAAGCGGCTGACTACAAGTTGATTTGAACCCGGTGGCGGTCTAGTCACGATCAAGTCACCCAAAGTGGTCTCCCGTGGAGCAGCCCCTACGGTGTCGGTGACCGACTGCAGTAAGGGTACTTCGGACTGCCCCAGATTTCCAACAGTGTTGGTAATCGAAACAGCCCGGCGAGACTCGACCTCCTGGACGATCGGAGGGGGTGTCGTTTTCGGTATCTGTGGGAAATATTTCTTTGTTTCCGGAGTCTGGAGTCTTCCCGAGAGCTCGAGGGCACTAGAAAAGTGGCTGACTACAACTTGATTTGAACCCGGTGGTGGTCTAGTCACGATCAAGTCACCCAAAGTAGTCTCCCGTGGCGCAGCTCTCGTGGTCCTGGATCTGGACGACAGCTGGGATATTTCGGGCTGCAGTAGGTCTCCACCATTCCTGGCGATCGAAACAGTCTGGCGATACCCGTGTCCCGACCGTCCTGAAGGCACTGTTTGGAGGCTTTGTTTTTTTAACTTGAAAGGGAGGATTTTCTTTATTTTGTCGAGGGGAAATTTCCACCTCCCTTGGGAGACACTTCCTCAGGTCGAAGAGGGTCTGTATGACTGCATCGCATGCTTGAGGGTCCGTAATTAATTAGTGATAGTAGAAATTAGAACAAGCCGTTAGCTGATCTTGATATTGTACATAGTGTTGGCTTTTAATCCGCATATTGCATGCCTGCTTAAATCGACCACCCCGATGCCTTGCTTTGGTGATCCCGGGACGCTTTTGCCCGCTTACCGGCTTAGAATTTACAACCCCTATTCGTAATACCGTCCATATAACTCGCGAATATTTCTGTTTCTGCCTCTGGTCTCTAATATATTAATTTGTTATCCAATAAGTTAGTTTAAACCTGTGGTATTTCGGGAGAATCCCTTGTGTAAATACTTCTTTGTATATATTTTGTAAATATTTCACTACTCCTACTTTTGTAAATAGATTATTTGTTTTATACGGTGTATCATTCAACGCTCCCCAACCAATCCACCCCAACCAATCCACCCCAACCTGATACGCAACATTCTGATCTCTAATACACAGGCCATAATTAAGGAGTCCTGAGGGACTTCGCCTGAGGACTTAGGTGAACCCTGTCTCCACTGAAGTTTACCCCGGGTCCGTGTAGTTGTAAATAGCAACCGAGGACAGAGATATAGTCCTGAGGGAGCGCAGCGTCTTCCTTTAAACCCACGCTGCTGGCGCCTAAGCAAATCCCGTAATAAAGCCGCATTGATAAGGTTATCCCGTGGAAACCTCCCCATATTAGGGAAAAATAACCTTATCCCGATTTGACCCTTTACAATATATATATATATATATATATATATATATATATATATATATATATATATATATATATATATATATATATATATATATATATATATATATATATATATATATATATATATATATATATGCGTCTGAATCTAAGGGTGCTGGATTCGATTCCCAGCGTTTTGCTTTTTATTTTTTAGTACAAACTGTAATTATTTAACATCAACCGATGTTATGGCATTATATTTTAGCAAGCTGAATGTCTGCACGTTCCGCGCTTCGAAGGGCGCGTAAATTCGTCGGTTCCGTGTCGATGCGATGTTGGGCACGTTAAAGATCCCTACACTCCTTACAGAAAGGCAAAGGTTCGGCAAATTTTCCCGGATAATGAGGTGAAACTGCTACCTGGCGCCGGTGATTAGCCTTAGTTGCGGAAATAGGCCGACGTTAAAAACATTATAAAAGTAGAAACTGATCCTTGATGTGGGTTCTATGGGACCTAGTTCGTGCTCATTCGAATTTAAAAATGTAAATTAAAATTCAAATGTCGGGATCTCCTCAGTTAGTGAATTTTTTTAAAAGAAAATTCACTAATAGAACCTATATTGGAATTAGAGGGAAAACATTTTAATCACTTAAGTTTAAATAATTTAGAAATGGTAAATAATCACGTTGTCGAATTTTCCCAAGGTGCTGTCATGATCCCTGAATATTCCAGTGAACAGAAGCATATGACTTATTTTATTAATAAGTGTGAATGTTATATCACTAGTTATAGAACGCCAGAAGCCGAAGCTCAAGCAAATCGAATGTTACTAGAATCTATATGAGCCGAAATTATTGGTAACGCCCATGCCGTGCTAATTAATTTAGAAAATCATACATGGGATAATAGTGAATTTGCCTTAGAGAATCAGTTTTCAGATTCCCGTTCGGAAATTTTCAATTTTACGGGAGTTTTTGACTAAATCACAAACTATCCAAGAATATTTTAATCCCATTAAAGATAAGCTGACAATTCTTAACTGAACATCTAGATATACAAGGATTATTTACAGCCTCCGTGGTTCAGTGGTAAGAACGTGTACATCTGAACCGAGGGGTACCGAGTTCGCTTCCTAGGGTTTCCCTTCCACTTTTTCAGTACATATTGTAGAATTAAAATCGACCGAGGTTGTGACATTGTATTTCAGCTAGTTGAATGTCTCCACGTTCCGCCCTTCGGCGTGGGCGTAAAGTAGATTTCGTACATTTTGAACAAGATATCATTTTTGTTTAAAACCCCTGAATAACTTCGTCACCGTCGAGTGTGAAATTATCATTTTCAGCAGATATTTTGTGATTGTTGATATCGAAAAAGCCGGTTTGATTAGGTTGACTAAAACGAAATTATTCAGGCAATTAATAAGGAAAAATAACTGCTATGTTTATAACTTGACAGATACTTTACTTTTAGAGAAAAATTCACTAATGAGGAGATCTGTGATATATATATATATATATATATATATATATATATATATATATATATATATATATATATATATATATATATATATATATATATATATATATATATATATGTATCACACCGATAACTCAAAAAATAATGGGCCGATTTTAATGAAATTTGGTACGTACCTTCCTTTTGTAAGTGGCTTGGATAAGTTCGTTAGTCAGGAAAATCGAACCAGTTTTTCCAGGAAAATTTTGGGTTCTGCGAAAATGACAGAGTTATGACAACCAAATTTGGCATGTACGTTTATATTGTCCAACTTACCCTACACGCCAAGATCCCTGAATTGAAAGGAAAAAGTTATAGGCATTTTAAGAAAAAAAATTAGGTGCCACTGGTGATCAGAGGAAAGCACAAGAACAAAATATGTTGTGTGATTAACAAAACCAATTGAATATTACATCCAAGGGTTAAGTTTTCTTGACGCAAAAACGTCAGGAAATGGTAGAAAAGATATTTTGAAAATTTGATAATTTTTCTTCTTCAAACGTCAAAGTCGCGATTTGAAACGTCAAAATTGCAATTTTCAGACAACGAATTTGGAACAAATACGGGTTAGGTGGACGATATGTCGTAAGAAGTGTGTTTTACAAAGTCTTATCATTCAGCTTCAACCATCATTGTCCTTCATTTTACTAAAATATTTTCAGAAAATCCATTTCAAATAGACCCTATTTCTGATGTTTCGGCAGTAGTTTCAGCTATAGCGTTTATGGTTTAATAGTCTATATTTTAGCAAATTTTCGTCGAAAAAATTCGTTATTGAGAAGACCGCGACTTATGAATTTTAAAAAGATTTCTTCAAATGAGCGCGAACTAGAACCTCAAAAACCCATATACGGGGTCAGTTTCAGTTTTTGTGTGTTTACACATATACAGAGTTGCGCTTTTCTACTGCAACACTCAATATATCCGTTATTATACAAGATATGACAAAAAAGTATATATGTTAATTATAGGGTATCTCGAGCTGCATCTTATAAACTTATTTTGACAATCACAGGCTGGCCCATAAGTCGCTGGTGATACACACTTTCCTTCTTTAATAGAACACCACCTTATTTTATTCCATTTTTGTGTTTGTCAGCGAATTATAATGCATGTTTGTAAGAAAAAAATTAATATCGTTAATCGTTTTTGAGTTATTTCAATTGTTTTGCAACCTTTCACGTTTTTTTCACACATTTCAAACACATATCACAAATTGTGAAACGGCGTTTTTATCAATAGATAGCGGAGGCCCATGAAAATGACGCATTCAGAGAGTTTTTTGTTTGTATTACTCGTCGAAAAATCGAGCTGTTGGGTATGGGCATGCTGAAATAGTGGCTGAATTTTAAAAGTTTTCGCAGAAATGTTTTTAGTGTTTCTGTGGAATTTCTTTTTGTAAGATTTTTGTGATATGTTGGTAATTAATAATAAATGTTTAGTAAGTTATTGTAAAAGAAAAGTTGTCGAATTTTTGTGAAAAAAAATGGTGATTTTCTGTAAAATAAATTTTTACAAAATTTCATTTTTTTTTCCAATTTTGGTCTTAAAGCTGTTTGTGAATAATTATATCCTGGCAGGTGTGTAAACAGCTTAAAGAGGTTTGTTGGGCAGGAAAATCGGACCACTTTTTTTCTGGAACTTTTAAGGTTTATTTTCGGAAAATGTTTGTACTTTTTGGAGCAACAAAGCTATTTTAATGAAATACCGTAGATTGTTACTAATATATAGGTTATACTGCCAACTAAACGTCCTTCTTTTTAAAACAAGGCATATTTGCCATTAAAAGCATTTTTACCAAAATTCGCTACCATAACGCACTTGCTGCGTCCCGTCGTTTTCTAAATATGCATTAAGTATCCTTCTGGAAAGCTTTTGTAACTTCAATGAAATTTGTAATACAAATTTATTTTAAAGATACTTACACTATCTACAGATACAGCAAAATTTTGTTTTATAGAAAGTTAAGTTTTGGGCCATTTTCTCAAAACGAGTTAGAACAACGAGATATATCGATGGTAACACTTTCGAAATAATTCTTCAAATGTGAGCATACTAGGACCTCTAAAACCAGTCTTCAAGGTCTTTGTAAGTTTAAAGTATTGATTTTAGTAATACGGCGTATAATAATAGTGTACAATTCTAATGAAAATTCACTACTATAACGCACTTGCTGCGTTCCGAATTTTTTTTCCAGGTCTATAGAAGCAACATATTATGTAGCTCAATTTTTATCATGTCTCTTTATTCTATGTTTTGAGTGCTAGTATTGCTTCTCTAGTTCTTCGCCCTGGCCTAAATCCGAACTGGTCCTCATCCAAGCAACTCTTAATTTAGCCTCTGACCCTATTTTCTATTATGATTAGCAGAATCACAATTACGGTGACGCAACGACATTTACGACATTTGCTTTAGACTGTCATGATGATGCTTGGGCTAAATTTGTAATCTTAGTTATTACACAAATTTGCTAATAAATCCAGCAGATGTAAATAGCTTTGAACAATGGATGACCACTAAGTTAGCCAAGGCTGAAATAGAACACGCCATTGGTAACGACATCAACAAACTAAATAATATAATCACGACCACAATAACTGAGTCCCAAAGTCAACAATGCTCAACAAATCAAAGCAAAGAAAAACTAAGCAAGGAGACCAAACTGCTCATAGAAAAAAGAAGGGATATGAGGTCCAAAAACTATACATCTGAAGGAGAATTAAGAGAAATAAATAAACAATTTTCAAAAGGCATCCGACGCGACGTAAGAGCTTTTAGACACAACCAAATCAAAGATACCATAGCGAACAACAAAGGTATGAAAGTTCTACGTGGAAAGCTTGACAATGGAAAGAGACAAATAATAAAACTTAAAAATGTACAAGGGCACACATCGACGAACAGGAAAGATATTCTAAATATAGTGGAAGAGTTTTATGGAATGCTATATAAAAGCCAAAGTGATATAAATCTACATCCAGAATCTGACATACTAACCCGTAAAAAAGGCGTGGTAAACCAAGGCTCGGAAATACTGATGGAAATATCACTAGATGAGATTAAACTAGCCCTAAAAAAAATCAAAAATCGCCCGGAGAAGACTACGTGGTTTCCGATGCGATAAAGATTGGTGGTCCTTGCTTGCTCTAAAAAATCAAATCTCTTTTCAACCTTTGTCTCTTCAATAGTACGATACCAGAAAAGTGGCACAACACCATCGTAATACTGATCCACAAGAAAGGAGACATCTCGAACCTAGAAAATTACAGGCCGATAAGTCTACTTAGCCACCTTTACAAATTATTTACTAGAATAATTACCACATGACTTGAAAAGAAGTTAGACTTTATCCAGCCAGTAGAAGAGGCCGGTTTTTGAGGTGTGTTTGGAACCAATGATCTTCTTCAAAGCGTTAAGACATTGATTGAAAAGACCATCGAATATGGCAGACCACTTGTCCTTGCTTTTGTGGACTTCCATAAGGCTTTCGACACTGTGGAGCTGGACGCAGTGTTGCAGTCCCTGGAAGCATGCGGTATTGACTATCGATCGCTACACCAAACTAATCTACAATATATATAAAAATGCTACTCTTGTGGTAAAACTACATGAAAACACGAATCCTATAAAAATTGGGAGAGGAGTACGCCAGGGAGATACGATGTCTCCAAAACTGTTTATCACCGTCCTGGAGTATGTGTTCAAGAAGCTAGATTGGGACTAAAAAGGTCTAAGAATAGACGGCCAAAGTCTGTCAAACTTACGGTTTTCAGACGACATTGTCTTACTAGCTGACAACTTGGAAGATATTAGAGTGATGCTACAGGAACTTCAGGAGGTCTGTGCAACAGTAGGTCTAAAAATGAACATCGGAAAAACAAAATTCATGACAAACCTCGTCCCTAGTAACAACCTAATTATTGAAAACTCTGAGGTGGAATGGGTAGACAAATACACATATTTGGGCCACGAGATAAGCATATCCAAAACCAACCAAACATGCGAGATAAACAGAATAGTTATACTCTCCTGGGCGGCTTACGGTAAACTTAGAGACGTTTTCAGAAGCGACCTTCCGATATGCTTGAAAAGAAAAGTTTTCAACCAATGTGTTCTACCGGTTATGACATACGGCGCCGAAACACTAACCCTTACCAACGCTTCTGCTAAGAAACTGAAAGTAGCACAGCGCAAAATGGAGAGTTCGATGCTTGGCGTTTCGTTACGTAACCACATTAGAAATGAAGAATTACGCAGAAGAACAGGAGTGACTGATGTGGTCGTACATGTGGCAAAACTCAAATGGAAGTGGACGGGACATGTGGCTCGCATGCAAGATGACAGGTGGACAAAACGATTACTTGAATGGAGACCCAGATCCGATAAAACAGACAGAGGAAGACCACCAACTCGCTGGACAGACGACATTACAAAAATTACAAAAAACTGGATTCGTAGCGCTCAAGACAGAAAAGAATGGACTCAAATAGGGAAGGCCTATGTCCAGCAGTGGATGCATTTGGGCTGATTGATGATGATGATGAATCTGATATAGTCCTCGTTACCCTCCTAGGTACACAGTCAGTTGAAATGGAATTACGCCGCACCTCTTGAATGGTCTGACGTCATGCGGACTTCCAGCAGGATTACTGAAATACCTATATCCAGGAACGTGCAGCCAGTCACCATCAATACACTACTATTCCTAGAGTAGCTATGAAATATACAGTAGATTATTTGAGCCGAGAGAAAAATAGCACCAGATGGAGGAAGGCTTCAATGACAAAATAAAATGTCTTGCTTTCTCGATTAACCCAGCAAAAACAACATGCGTCGATTTTAATCCGATACTATGATCGACGGAATGTGTTCTAAATAACAAAATCACCAAATGAACACCATTCCAGATACAATTTCCCATATGTCCCACTAAGTGGATGAATTTATTAAAAATTCTAGCTCAGGACATCGGTATTCACACGACGACCAGCCACTTTCGGAGTTAAAAATTCTTTCCCCTATTCTTGTTCTCAATTTTTGCCCTATCAATAATTCACTAAGTGAAGATTGGAACCTGTGATGAGCACTGATAAGTACACTTATTTCCCCTATCAACACAAAATAATGAAAAACCCATTCTTCTTTTAGTGAATTTTCGTAGAAAAAATTCACTAATGGGGAGATCCCGACTTTTGAATTTTGAAAAAAATTTTGCAAATGAGCGTGAACTAGGACCCCTAGAACCCATATCCGGGGTTAGTTCTAATTTTTATATGTTATATATATATATATATATATATATATATATATATATATATATATATATATATATATATATATATATATATATATATATATATATATTGCTATAGATAGCAAATGATAGGAAATATTACGAAATTTTAATAGGAAAACGGGAAATTTATGCATACTAGTATATATAAAATAAGTGTATACACCCTAATGTAGCAATGAAAGAGTTTTGGCAGGAGATGTCAACGCCCGACATGAATGTGAGTGACCCATGTAGCAACCCTCGATGTTAAGTTACATTCGAGTAATAAAAAAATTATATATTCTAGAAATATCCACAAAGAAACCAAGAACAATGCTTCAGTTTTGTAGGGAGAATGAGATTGTAGATAATATAATTGTGTAGTTCTGTTGATTTTATTGTATAAAAAAAATTAGATATGACCAAGCTAGCTAAAGACTCACCATAGTGAAAGAGCGGAGGTCATTTATAAAAAACAAAGGTTTGTAGAATATTAAGGTGATGTGCGCGTCAGAAAAAAACGTAAAAAGACGTTAAAGGTTTGACGGAAAACTTAAACACAGGTGTGTGACGAACAATAGCGTTTTTTCACCTGTAGGAGAGTTAATAAAAGCAACGGTCCGAGAGAGTCCGGGCTTGTCTTGTCTTTTCCATCCAGTGAAATCATCTGTATGACTTTACCAGACCAAGTGATCATCGTCATAACTAAGATTCCAGAGTGCATCGAAGTGAGGGTATAAAACACCTCCAGAGTGCTACGACTATGGAATAAATATATCAATATGTTAACGAAGTAAATCCGTTAATAATCAATGGCATGGACAAATGAGAAAGATAATAATAATTAATCAAGGTCCGTATTAATGGAAGAACAATAAATAATCCAATGGAAAATATGTCAGTAAGTGTTACCTTTTCTTAAATTGACCAGTGCGGGTGGAATTTCACCATTTTTTCAACAACAATCAAATATTTTTGTGCTAATAAATTTCAAAAACAAAAATTTTGTTTGAAATAAACGGAAAGAGACCGTTCTGTAGAATTATCGATGTATATTGATTATGTAGTATCCATGTTTAATTAATTGTGTAATTAGTTATAATGCTACCAGAATGTTTTTTTTAATAGGATTTTTCAAGTTATATTTATGTAAAGAATGTTTTAAAATATCTCTTTGTATTTAACAAGTGTCATATCGGCACAGTTAAATGTTTTAATAGGGTTTTTCAATTTATGTTTATGTATTGAATGCTTTAAACGCTTCTGTTTGTGTTTAATGTGTGTCAAATAGACACCGTAAAATTTGTGTAATAAATTAAATGGAATGTATAACAGATTGTAATTAACGGAAGTATTGTTTTTGGTTGATATTTAATCAGCAAAATTGTTATATAGCCATCTGTGCAAAGCGATAGTAATTTTGATCAAGTGAAAATCAATAAATGAATTTAAATAACACATATTAGTGAATTTTAATTAGTAGAAGCTAGCTGTAATTATAAGGAACCCAACCTGATGATTAGGACGTATGTTCTCAGCTCTATAATAAATTTTTGCAGGTATATGCTACCCATAAAGTAAAGTAGAATACCATAGCAAAATGGCGCCCAAGTCGTGGGACTTCTAAAAAAAAAAAAATTTGACCTAAAAAGAACATGATTAAAAAAATTTTTCTTTGTGTGTAAAAATAAAGTTATTTTCATAGAAAATTTTAATAAAATAAACATTTGTTCGCAATATAGCACATGATTGGCACAAATACAGGGTTTCTGTTAAATTTTAATAAAATTTTAATTACGTTAGAATAAAGCAAATTTTCATGAAAACGTAATAGTATTTTAAATACAAGGGATTTAGAAGTAAACCAATTTTAAATAAATTAGCACGACTCATTTAAATACAGTAAACTTAAATAAATCAATTCAACCGATTTATTGAAAATTAGCAAAAATTCTGATACCATATGATATTTTAATATATGAAACAGTAAGTTGCACACATAACCAATGGTTTTATGGAAAATAAATATAGGTAGTGTATTTGAAAGGGTCAAAACTTAGAAAGGGGGACAATTAAATTTTAAATTCACAAGGAAATGAAATAAATCAAGCTTGAACATGTCCGGGGAGCAAACGGTAAAAGGACAGGAGCAAGAATCAAAAATGGAGAAGTTATTCGCCATTTTGTTCAAGAAAATGGATGAAAACAAAAAGGAATACCAACAAAATATTTCCAAATGGAGAAAAGAAATAAATAATAAATTCGAAGAAAACAAAAATGAAATTAAACAAGATATTAGCAAGTTGGAAAAACAACAAAAAGAATATATTAAACATACGGATGAAAATTTTGGGAGATTATATGAACATATACAACAAAACAAAACGTAGATTTTAACAGAATTGAATAAAATTTATCAACTGAATACTGAGGTAACAGTAACGCAAGAAAAATGCCAAGAAAGCCATGAAATAATCAAGACGGAACTGGACACGGTAATACAGTCGTGCCGTGACGAAATACAGGAAGAAACGGAAATGATGAGGTACGACATTAAAAAGGTCGAAACGCGTGTGGAGCCAATTGACGGAAATGAAGCCCGAGTCGAGCAGGAAACTGATGAACAACTAATTAAAATCGAAGAAAATATACCAGAAACAAGCCCAGAAAAATACATAGAAGAGGAATTACTACCGGACGAAAATATACTAGAAATGAGCCCGGAAAAATTCGTATATACTGCCGAAGAAAAATTAATAAGGGCAACACATTATTTTTACTGTATCAAAATTGAAAGTGATCAGAAACAAGAAACTATGCTTCAATGTAATAAAAATTATGTAGAGAATAATAGCAATAGCCGAAATTATAAATTTAGAAACCTTTTCGTTAAAAACAATAATTTTCACAATAAATACAAATACAATCATAGTCAAAAATTTTATAAAAACAAAGATTCTGGAAAGTATAATAAATTTAAAACTTATAAGCCGAAGGTTAAGGACCAGAACAGACATATTTGGCATGGAAATAAACTAAGCAATGTAAATAATAAGACACGTCATTGCAACTATAGCAATTTTAATTTCGAAAGTAAAAAGCAAAAATTTAAGATAAATAAAAATTAATCTGCATGAATTTGATCGAATCCGATATGACCTAAGCAATGAAAAGGATAATCGCATGCCGAATAGACGAATTTTAATGTACAACATAAATAATAAAATTACCAGACAAAGAAATTTCTCCTAAAATAAATAAAATTGATTAGTTAGAACTATATGACGAAAAGTTGGTCAATTTAAAATATAAATAATTACGCAAAATTAATACCCTGAGAACAGAAAATATAACAAGTAGGCATTTAAATAACCCGAGGAATTCATACCCTGAGTACAGAAAATATAACAAGTAGGCATTTAAATAACCCGAAGAATTTATACCCTGAGTATAGAAAATAAAACAAGTAGGCATTTAAATAATGACCCAAAGAAATACGAATCAGAAAAGCGAAATTTCATAAGAAAATTTAAATGATAATAAATAAGGAGCAATGCTCGAATTAGATGAAGTTATTGGATAAGTCAATTAATATAATCATAATTCAACGGTAGAAAGGGGGAAATAAGTTAAAATAAAATAGAAAATTATTATTATTATTATTGAGTAATAGGAAACATGGAATCAGTAGACGAGAAAAATATGTAAAAGGTCTAAAAGACAGAAACCGGTTAAGTACCGAGAAATAATTATAATTAGCAAAAAGATAGAATATATAAGGGTCGGATTGATAGGAAAGAATTTGTATAGATGGTGTAGCGATAAGATTGAAATATGAAAAAGTTGAAGTAAAATGATTAACGATACAAAGATATCGGTCATTTAAAATGAAGTATAGTATAAGGGCGATCCCAAAGAGGTCGGTCCCGAATTATTGAAGTATATATGTGAATAAAATATTCAAAAGAATATTGAAAGTATATAGAATGAATAATGAAAATATAATATGATGCAAGTAATAGTGAAATATGTATAGGGGGTATGTGAAAAGTCAGAAGTAGGGAGACCGTTTATGTTATGTAAAAAAAATAAATTATTAGAAGTTGATAAATAATAGAAGTATTACATAGTCCTATTCCATGGTAGTATAAAGATATAATAATTTAGCATAATGAAATAAGATTGAAAGGAAAGATACCCCATAAAAATATGACAAATAAAAATACCAATAACTGTCATTTATTGAAATGAAATCTGAGGGAACGTTAAATAAGTCGAAATAACCAGGGGATGGCATAAATTTAGATCATATAGAACAAGCAATTGATTTGCCAAAAGAAAGAAATATATAAAACCAATTGGTGAGCCATAAAAAGCGGTGTTGAATAAAATAAAATGTTTTAATTATTAAAGTGTCATACAAGTCGATTATGAATTAAATTTAAGAGTTTTAATATTAGAATGTCGTGAAAGGCAATTTTAAATAAAATAAAGGGTGGTAATGATTGAAATGTCATAAAAGTCGATTTAGAATAAAATAAAATTTTGGAATGTCAAAAAAGGCGATTTTGAACAAAATATTTTAGTCAATGAATAAAGATGATCTGACTAGCAAACAGTATCCAGACTCACTTTTAGAAAGGGGGAATTGCTATAGATAGCAAATGATAGGAAATATTACGAAATTTTAATAGGAAAACGGGAAATTTATGCATACTAGTATATATAAAATAAGTGTATACACCCTAATGTAGCAATGAAAGAGTTTTGGCAGGAGATGTCAACGCCCGACATGAATGTCAGTGACCCATGTAGCAACCCTCGATGTTAAGTTACATTCGAGTAATAAAAAAATTATATATTCTAGAAATATCCACAAAGAAACCAAGAACAATGCTTCAGTTTTGTAGGGAGAATGAGATTGTAGATAATATAATTGTGTAGTTCTGTTGATTTTATTGTATAAAAAAAATTAGATATGACCAAGCTAGCTAAAGACTCACCATAGTGAAAGAGCGGAGGTCATTTATAAAAAACAAAGGTTTGTAGAATATTAAGGTGATGTGCGCGTCAGAAAAAAACGTAAAAAGACGTTAAAGGTTTGACGGAAAACTTAAACACAGGTGTGTGACGAACAATAGCGTTTTTTCACCTGTAGGAGAGTTAATAAAAGCAACGGTCCGAGAGAGTCCGGGCTTGTCTTGTCTTTTCCATCCAGTGAAATCATCTGTATGACTTTACCAGACCAAGTGATCATCGTCATAACTAAGATTCCAGAGTGCATCGAAGTGAGGGTATAAAACACCTCCAGAGTGCTACGACTATGGAATAAATATATCAATATGTTAACGAAGTAAATCCGTTAATAATCAATGGCATGGACAAATGAGAAAGATAATAATAATTAATCAAGGTCCGTATTAATGGAAGAACAATAAATAATCCAATGGAAAATATGTCAGTAAGTGTTACCTTTTCTTAAATTGACCAGTGCGGGTGGAATTTCACCATTTTTTCAACAACAATCAAATATTTTTGTGCTAATAAATTTCAAAAACAAAAATTTTGTTTGAAATAAACGGAAAGAGACCGTTCTGTAGAATTATCGATGTATATTGATTATGTAGTATCCATGTTTAATTAATTGTGTAATTAGTTATAATGCTACCAGAATGTTTTTTTTAATAGGATTTTTCAAGTTATATTTATGTAAAGAATGTTTTAAAATATCTCTTTGTATTTAACAAGTGTCATATCGGCACAGTTAAATGTTTTAATAGGGTTTTTCAATTTATGTTTATGTATTGAATGCTTTAAACGCTTCTGTTTGTGTTTAATGTGTGTCAAATAGACACCGTAAAATTTGTGTAATAAATTAAATGGAATGTATAACAGATTGTAATTAACGGAAGTATTGTTTTTGGTTGATATTTAATCAGCAAAATTGTTATATAGCCATCTGTGCAAAGCGATAGTAATTTTGATCAAGTGAAAATCAATAAATGAATTTAAATAACACATATTAGTGAATTTTAATTAGTAGAAGCTAGCTGTAATTATAAGGAACCCAACCTGATGATTAGGACGTATGTTCTCAGCTCTATAATAAATTTTTGCAGGTATATGCTACCCATAAAGTAAAGTAGAATACCATAGCAATATATATATATATATATATATATATATATATATATATATATATATATATATATATATATATATATATATATATATATATATATATATATATATATATATATATATATATGTATCACACCGATAACTCAAAAAATAATGGGCCGATTTTGATAAAATTTGGCGTGTACGTTTATTTTGTAAATAGCTTGGATAAGTTCGTTAGTCAGGAAAATCTGACGAGGTTTTCCAGGAAAATTTTGAGTTTTCATTTGAAAAAAATTCTTATCTCAAAAAGTAATAAACCGATTTTAATAGAATTTGGCATGTACCTTCCTTTTGTAAATGGCCTTGACAAGTTTGTTAGCCAGGAAAATCGGACGAGGTTTTCCGGGAAAATTTTGAGTTTTCATTCGAAAAAAATTCTTATCTCAAAAAGTAATAAGCCGATTTTAATAAAATTTGGCATGTACCTTCCTTTTGTAAATGGCCTTGATAAGCTTGTTATCCAGGAAAATCGGACAAGGTTTTCCGGGAAAATTTTGAGTTTTAATTAAAAAAAAAATTTTATCTCAAAGAATAATAGGCCGATTTTTATAATATTTGGCACGTACCTTCCTTTTGTAAATGTCTTTGATAAGTTCGTTAATCAGAAAAATTGGACGAGGTTTTCCGGAAAAATTTTGAGTTTTCATTTGAAAAAAATTTTTATCTTAAAAAATAAAAATTCTATGATAACCAAATTTGGTAGGTAGGTTTATGATATAAAAAGTAAACTATACACCAAAATTTAGATTTCTATGTTACAAGAAAAAAAAGTTATAATAAAATATTTTGTGCCAGATCATTTCTATGAAAATTCACTACCATAACGCACTTGCTGCGTCTCCGACTTTTTTTCTTTTTCTTCTTATAGATAATTTGTATAGCAACAGACAGAATTTCTCTCAAGTTTTCCTTTTTAAAATAAAATATCTATGAAGAATAATTCTGTTGTCTTATGATTATAAATTCACCATAGGCGCGCCGATTAAGAGGCTGCATTTACCAACGTAAATCACACGCTCTTCGAAGCGCAAAACAAGGCCTGACAATGTCAACCGGAGGTAGATAGGTGAAATCAAGCTATACACCTGCTCAGACAAAGACTGAAACGGCGGAGATAGTCAACCCGCTATACCCGCAAGAGTGGTGGTATATAAGTACGCTCTAGTGGTGAAAATGCAAGTGAACAGATCTGCTAAGGATTCATAGATTAAAAATACAAATTTGTAACGGTGGTTGAAAATAAACCGTTACAAACTTAGCAACAATATAAACACATTTTAAAATATATAACAAATTTTAAAGAATTAAAAAATAAATAAATAAATTGGGAGTTAATGGGTTAAAACGCCAGCGGTTATTTCAAACTTGGTTAAAAGAAAGAACAATGCCGCGAATTTTCAACACGTCGAATATGGTAAACTCCGAGGCACTAGATGTTATGCAATCTGAAAGGCTATTTACAGAAATGCATATTCCAGTTGTTGTCTGGATGTAAAGTATGAATGTGCGAGTTTGGATCAAAGTTTCCTACACTCGGAAGGAGAGCAGAATGAGTGAGTGAACGAGAATGAAGCGTACGGGCCGTAACGAAGTGGATCCACCGCATCCATTCGCTTCAACAACTTTTTCAATTTACGTCGGTTATACAACACTGGATAAATCGTTTCGAATCACCTGTTGTTCCACAGATAAAAAGAGGGATTAATAGGAAATATTCTGATTCTTTTATGCAACCTACACGCTAAATAACTGTTAGTATTTCTATTTAAAAATACACTTGGATAGCCATGGTAATCAAATTTGGCACTCGTGTTTATGTCACAAAAGTAAACTATATCCATCGTCATAACCATAGACTTATAATAAAAGGAGACTTGACTATTCATTCATAAATAGCCATTTGTTTTGTAACAACCATTAGCATAAGTGGAAAAGAGATGCAAGAGAGAGAGACCACATAACATTCCGACTTTCGACAACGTCGCAAATAATTCCGACTCGTGTTTGTTATGCCACCAGTGAAAAAATGAATCCAATTTTCCACACAACTGACACTGGCGAACCATGTTGTAATGTTTATAGATAAACTTTTCTTTAAATAACACAATTAAAATTAAAAAACTCACTAATACAAAAATTCCGACTGCTAGCAACACCGCCTAGAAGAGTTGTAAAATTGGGCGGCCGATGACTAATGACAGAAATGTTGACTGGAAGAAGTGAACAGGGTTGCCGCTTGATATTGAGATTCTAGCATTACCGCATCCTCATAAATTTTATATTTATTATCAAGCATCAGATACAGCAGCTCTATTGATATACTTATTGTACCTATGGGAGACTGTTATAAATAATAGCTTCACTATGAAATAGGGACAAGACGCTTTTATTATTTAATATTATAAATTAAATTTTGTGTCATAAGCTGAAAACATTGGGCGTGAACGAACGTTTGGCAACAGTGTTAGGTAAAGCGTAGTAAAATTATACAGTGGACCATACAATCGCC
Organism: Tillus elongatus; assembly: GCA_964006375.1. NCBI lineage: Eukaryota > Metazoa > Arthropoda > Insecta > Coleoptera > Cleridae > Tillus > Tillus elongatus. The sequence goes on from OZ023262.1 coordinate 13,902,543, forward strand.
CAACTACATTAATATGTTATCAGATCTCTGATTGCTTTAAAATGTAAATAATTGTATCTCTATTCTTTATATATCTATGGTCATAACACTCTTACTGCGTTCAGAGTTTTGGTCAATTTTTACTTGTTTTTATTATTTTTGTTTTTAGTCAGTTTTATACTATTTTATGTATTTTTAGATTATCTTAGTTACCTATTTAAAAACATTTTTGTAAATAAACGTTAACTAGGATCCCTAGAACCCATATCAGGATCAGGGTCAATTTTATATGTATGTGTCATCAGTGATAACTTAAAACGATTGTTATAAAATTGGGTTAGTGCCTTCTATTGTGCATGGTTTAGATAGATTTGTATCTCTGAAAATAATAGAGTTATAATAATCAAATTTGGTACGTAAGTTTATGAGTGTAAACTATATATCAAAAGCCAATGAGGAGGAGTCTGGTGGCGGGGATGTTTGACGCTATGTCGGTATCCGACGGGACGTTGCAGATCCGCTTCCGCAACTCGGGGATAGTTGATCCAGGGTGGTTCTTGGTGACCGCCGAGGATGACGAGTCCCTGAGTTGGCTTTTCAACGGCTGGTCCGGGACAGCGGTAAGGGAGATCGCCTTCAGCGCCGTAAGGTCAGGGGGCGCCCCATGGCCGGTCCGGGTCGGCTTTTGGCTCAGAAGCCAAGAGATGTACCTAGAGGATGTTGTCAGGATGCTGGCGCTCCAGAACCGCTCGCTCAATGTTAGGCAGTGGCGCCACCTGGAGACGGCAGGAGGACCTGGGGCGTGGCGTCTGGTCTTCTCGGTGGGGCCCGTGGTGGCTTGCGAGCTGGACGGGCAAGGCTGGTGGCTGTATCTCGAGTTGGTGACTCTGAGTGTAACCAGAGTTCCGACATGGAGTGCGGTCGCCTCCGCCCGGCCCGCGGGGGGCGCGTGAACGGGGTCTGACAAGGGGAGGTCTCCGCCCGGGCGGCGTCGCGATTAAATTTGCGGGGCTACTGCGGGTGGGCCAGATCAACCTACAGCATAGCCGAGATGCCACTGGGGAGCTGGCAAAGCTCCTCGCAGGCGGTCCAGGCGGCGTTGTGTTGATCCAAGAGCCTTATGTGTATAGGAAGCAAGTGAGAAGGCTTGGAGGAATTGGCTTCAACATCCTAGCTGGTGGCGAAGCAGAGGAAGAACAAGCTAGGACATGCATACTGGCGTCAAGGGATCTGGACGTGATGTTGCTGCCGCAGCTGGGGTCCAGGGATGCCACAGCAGCTGTCCTGGAGTAAAAGGTGGGTAATACTAGGCTTAAGGTTATGATGTGCAGCCTTTATGTTCCCTACGATCGACGAGGGCTGCCTTCGACGGAGGAATTGGTGCGTATCGTCAATTTAGCGAGGGTGGCATGGGCTACAAGTAATTATAGGCTGCGAGGCCAATTCTCACCACAGATTGTGGGGCAGCACAAATATCAACCCATGCGGTGAGGCTCTACTAGAGTATTTGGCTACAACGAACCTAGAGGCATTAAACAGAGGTAAGGCTCCGGCGTTTGTCAATCGTATCCGGCAGGAGGTGATCGACATCACGTTAGCGAGCAGAGGAATAACGGAGGATATATCTAACTGGAGGGTGACGGAACACATATCAATGTCTGATCATCGTATGATCAGCTTTGAATTGGATGTGGACCGTGAGAGTCCTCCCCCAGGAGAAATCCAAGCAAGACCGACTGGAATGCCTACCTAATAGGCCTCGGTGGGTCACCAAGGAGTACAGAGGGGAGAAGACTATCTATAGAGGCATTAGATAGCGAGGTCGAGGCCAAGGGAAAATAATGGCACCCTACGAGGCCGCGTCACCACTTAGGGGGGAACCGTCCGTCAAAGTTAGATGATGGAACAGGGATACGCCGTACTACGCGGGCGGACTCGGAGGGCCTTAAACCGAGCCGTCCGAGAATCGGGTCAGGCGGCCTGGGTCGAGTTTAGGACTGCCAGAAGGAAGTTGAAGAAGGAATTACGCTGGAGTAAACGAGCTGGTTGGCGCGCGTACTGCGGGGAAGTCAATTCCCTGCCGGACGCAGCCAGGCTGGTAAGGGTACTCAAACAGGAGTTAGGTAGTAATGTAGGATCTTTAAGGAAACCGGACGGGAGCTGGACAAGCACCGGTGAGGAGACCCTGCATCATCTCGCCGAAGTTCACCTTGCGGGCGGTGGAGCCGTCACGGAGGCTGCCGAACCGGGAAGGGAGGACTATACGCTGGCTAAGGCGTACAGGTTAATCAGCCTAACATCCTTCCTGCTTCAAGCATTGGAAAAGTTAATAGATAGGTTTATGTTGGGAGGGATCCTCAAGGATCATCCCTTCCACAAAGGTCAGCGCGCGTACCAACGGGGGAAATCGACGGAGACGGCGCTCCACGCTGTGACGCGCAACGTGGAAATGGCCCTACACAGCATATTAGCTGTGTTCTTCGATGTGGAGGGGCCCTTTGATAAGGCAAGGACGGATACGGTCTGTACCGCCCTACAGGATAGGGAACGCCGAGGTACTTAATAAGCTAGGTGGCGAGCATGCTGGACGACAGGAGTGTTTCGATGACCTTGAAGGGCCGAGTGCTGGACGTTGGCGTGACGGGCGGCTGTCCTCAGGGCAACTGCCTTTCGCCTCATCTATGGTGTCTTGTCATGGACGGCCTCTTGGAGCGGCTCTTCGAGAATGGCTTCTACGCCCAGGCGTACGCTGATGATAGGCTGGTCTTAATCACCGGCAAATTCCTCGACGTCGTCTGTGAGTGCATGCAAGCTACCTGTAGCATAATTGAAAGGTGGTGTGGTGAGCTGGGACTCTCCGTAAACCCGGCGAAGTATGGGTTGAAGAATGTAGAGAGGTTCAGGGCGCCCGTGATGTTTGGAAAATCTTTAGCTTTAGTGCGGAAGGTCAAATATCTGGGGGTGATCCTGGTCTGTTTCACCGACGGATCGCGGCTGGAGGATCAACAATCCTCCGAGGCGGGAATCTACATCGAAGGCCTGGGGGTGCGCGAGAGTTATGCTCTTGGCGCGTATACCACGGCATTCGAAACAGAGGTGTACGCTATCCTGTCTGTAGCCAATAGACAGGGTGTGAGGAGGAGCCCCGAGAAATGTGTGTACATTTGCTCGGATAGCCAGGCGGTCCTCCGGGCGGTCTGCGCGGCCAGAATCAGGTCAACACTGGTTCAGGAGTGCGCCGATGCCCACAAAGGACTAGCCAGGACAAAGGAGGTGCAACTGGTGTGGGTTCCAGGACACTGTGGAGTGGCGGGGAATAAGGTGGCGAATAATCTCGCTAGGCTCGGTTCCCGGCGGCCGTTCTGTGGCCCTGAGCCTGCGATAGGCATGAGGAGGAAGACGGTCTCTGTCGCCTTAGACAGGTGGACAGAGGAAGCAATGGAAAGGCACTGGGGGTCGGTTGGTGGCTGTAGGCAGGCGAGGGATTTCGTGGAAGAGCCGGACAGAGATAAAGCTGTCTGGATACTTTGTAGGAGTCGACCTACGCTTCGCCGCATCCTTGAGGTGTTGACAGGCCACTGCGCCCTTAGAAGACACCTCACATTGATAGGAGTAGAGAGGGATTCCATTTGCCAGGAATGCGGCGAGGATGAAGAAACGTCCTACCACTAAAACTGTATTGTTTTATTTCTTCTTCATCTAAAACCCTCACACACTGACACATGCAAATACGTATACAAGTTAATGTATTTTAGGTATATACATGAGTTAGTCCTATAACCAGACTTTTGGAATGTATAAATATCTTAACCATACATATATACATATGCATATGCATATACATATACATATACATATACATATACATATACATATACATATACATATACATATACATATACATATACATATACATATACATATACATATACATATACATATACATATACATATACATATACATATACATATACATATACATATACATATACATATACATATACATATACATATACATATACATATACATATACATATACATATACATATACATATACATATACATATACATATACGTATACATATGCACACACACACACATATATATATATATATATATATATATATATATATATATATATATATATATATATATATATATATATATATATATATATATATATATATATATATATATAAACCTATAAAAAATTAATCTGACACCGAATATGGGTTCTAGGGATTCTAGTTCGGGCTCATTTGAAACATTTTTTCTAAGAAAATGTATGCAGCTATGTATAATGGTTACTCTGTCTACTTAGTTAAAAAATTAGTCAATAAACATAAAACAACGGAAATGTTGGCAGAATCTACGACTTTCAGAAAAAATAAACCAGATAAAACCAGTTACCATTCCAGCCGCGAATTACGAGAGGTTTTATAGCAGTGTTGAGAGAGCCAATTTACAGCTAACATTTTCTACAACAAAAAAAAAATCATTAAAAATTTGCTAGGTAATCCAAAGGATGAAGATAAAACCACAGAAGTGTCAGGAATCTATAAAATAGGTTGGAAGGATTGTGAACTTAAATATGTTGGGCAAACTAAAAGATTTGACATATCTTTCTCAAATATATGTGGCCTAAATTCTAACCGGAACTCCGTCCACCATTTCCCCCAGGATAATAGGCCCTAACTCCTCTTCCTCACCGAAACCTAAATCAGTGCCAAAACAGCCACTAATCATCTTAATTTCCCGGGGTATGAGCTCCTTACTTCCTTTAGATCGCATGGAGGCGTGTGCGCATACGTCCGTAGCAATCTACCCTGCACCAGACTCCCCAATTTAGAAGCTGAAAGAAAAGACATACTTTGGATGAAACTCTCTCTCAGGGCTGCATTTACCGGTCACCTTCTGACAACAACTTTGTCCAGCTCTTCGACTACCTTTCTGAAAAAACCGACCATTTGATTTCTGCATATCCTGCATTCCTCCGAGGTCACTATTCTTGGTGACTTTAATGTCCATAATAAGAAATGGCTAGGACCTTCAAAAACCGATCCACAAGGGAGAGCCGCGGAGGTCCTTGAAGTCAGCAATTCTTTAGCCAATATAGTTCAACAACCTACTTACTTTCCTCGCATCCCAACACACAGCTTAAATCCCTTTGATCTCCTTCTTACTACAATGCAATCCGAGGTTACACAGTCATCACACCCACGTATCGTTTGGAACTACAACTCCGCGAACTGGGACGAAATGCGGGATTACCTTTCCTCATTTCCATGGGCGTCTGTCTGCTTCTCTCATCCTGACCCCTCTGCAATCTCACAAAACGTCACCGAAACTATCCAATCCGGCATGGAATTATTTAGTCCACGTACACAGAACCCCTCTTTAGCCACTCAAAAGCCCTGGTTCTCTAAATCCTGTGACAAGGCCAGATTTGAAAAGGTCAAAGCTCACAAAACGCTTCTACACAAGTCAAGAAAGCCGCCAAGAATTTAACGACGCAAGAAACCGCTATGTCCGCATTCTTTCTGAGGCAAAAAACTCGTTTAATAACCACATTAAAAACAAAGTCCTCTCAAGCTCCACCGGCAGCACACCCTTCTGGACTCTTGCTAAATATATTGGGAATAATTTCTGCAAGAGCACGTTCCCACCTCTTGTTTCAGGGGATGAAATTATTTCTACCGCCCTGGGCAAGGCTGAACTTTTTGCCTCGTTTTTCGCCGACAATTCTACTCTCAACCCACCTCCAAATGTTCAACCACCAACAGTCCCCAATGTCGCGCATAAAATGACGAATATCATTTTAAAAACTAAAAATGTACGAAAGATGCTTTCTTCTCTTAATACCAGGAAAGCCTCTGGAGTTGACGAGTTCCCAGCAATTGTTCTCAAAAAATGCGCACCAGAACTTGCTCCTGTCCTTACTCGTCTGTTTCAGTCATCTTACAATAGAGGCATATTTCCAAGTAACTGGAAAATTTTTCGAGTACAACGCGTCCACAAGAAAGGATCCAAAGCGCTTCCTAGCAACTACTGGCCTATTTCTCTCCTTTCAGTCGTCTCTAAAGTGATGGAAAATTATATAAACACCGAACTACTAAAATTTCTTGAAAAACACAGTCTGATCCATGACAGGCAGTATGGATTCCGTCAACTGCCGACCTCCTTTCCTTTGTCACCAATTCTTGGAACAAGTCTATGGAACTACACGGTGAATCCCAGATTGTCGCTCTCGACATATCCAAAGCATTCGACCAGGTCTGGCACGTAGCGCTGCTTAGTAAACTTCCGGCCTATGGCCTACCACCAAAACTCTGTACTTGGACAGAAAATTCCTTCTTCAACCGGAGGAGTTCTGTTGTCGTGGATGGCCATTCCTCTAAACTGTATCCAATTAATGCAGGAGTTCCTCAAGGTTCAGCTTTAGCCCCTACTTTGTTTCTTCTCCACATCAATGACCTCCTCTCTAGCACATCCAGCCCGGTATACAGTTACGTGGACGACAGCACCCTCCACTCAAATATACAATATTCTAAGCCTGTCTCTTTAGCCCAAGTTATGAGTCCTTTTCACTTGTTGGCATTTCTGTGGATCGAAATCTCAATTGGCACCAACATGTCACATCAGCTGGTTGCAAGCCACTGCTAAGAAATTAGGTTTCCTCCACTCGCAAATACTTTTCACCATCTAATCTCTATACCATATATACTTTACAGATAAGGCAAAACCTGGAATACTGCTCCCATATCTGGGGTGCCGCTGCTGCTTCTACACTCGCTTTTCTGGACTCCATTCAGAAGAGAGCTATACGTTTCATCGGTGACTGTACCCTCGCCCAAAGACTGTCATCTCTTGCCCACAGACGTGCCATTGGTGCCCTCTCTCTCTCTATCTCTCTCTTTTATAGATATATGCATGGGCACTGTTTAGAGGAGCTTTCTTACATAGTTCCTCCACCTGCTGCCCCCAACAGATCTACCAGGGGAACAGAGTGAATGCACCGTTTTACTGTCCAGGTCATCAGACATAGAACATCTTGTTATGCCCGCTCTTTTGTCCCGAGGACGTCCAAGCTGTGGAATTACTTTCCGGCACATATTTTTCCTTCTCCTCCGAACCTCCAAACCTTCAAGTCCAGAATTATCAAGTTGCCTCTTTCCTTCTTGCTGACACCCACGGTGCGATACTATTTAGGCTGTAAGCCCTCGTAGTGTGTTGTTGAATAATATAAAAAAACAAAGCTGTGCAGCTTCAATTACAGGGATTCAAGACTCAACAGTGTGTCTACCTTCCTAGAGGACGCTGTTCGCAACTGCTTGGAAACTAACATATAAATCGTAGTGCTAGTTTTTTTCGCTTGGTGTATTCATCGCTCTGATGACGCTATCTTTGTTAGCGAAACGATTACCAGACCTAAAAGCTATAGTGTGATGAATTGTGTTCTCCAAATTGTACTTATGATATCTAATCTTCAACAATATTCTTGGCGTGTTGCTGATATAATGGAACAGTATAGCATACGCATTCTAGTACAAGTTCTCTAATTTTCCCTCCTAAACCCTGACATAGAAGACAGGATAAACAATATGCAGATTATGTAACACAGATCGCTTATATCCTCCTACAGCTAGGGGAATCGCCGACGCAAAGTACTGGGCTCGATAGACGATTAACCGTGTCTTAACTCAATTATTCTGACCTCCCTTACTACACTAACAATAATAAAGTTTACAACTAGGATTTGCCGGACCTCCTTTGACAAACTGTATTTGCCCACCAGCAGAAGATTGACAAATCACCAGACCTGTTCTGTTCGCTATTACAAGTGAAATTGAAAGTCGTTTGTTACGTCGTCGTTAGACGGTGGTTTAGATAGAGGTGGAGTTTTGTGATCTTTTGACCCAGTTAATATACATACTGTAATAAGAAGGTTGTGATCGACACTACATATTAAAAACTCAAGACGCAGCAAGTGCGTTATGGTCGCGAATTTTCTTTAAAATATTTTTAATAGCAAATGTCTTTCTTTGATGAAAGCAGGCATCAAACTTGGTTGCCTATATAGTAGAAACAATGTACCATATTTCATTGACATAAATTTATTGTTTGAAAAAATATAAACATTTTTCAAAAGTCGAGATGCAGCAAATGTGTTATGGAAGTGAATTTCCATTAAAAATGTTTTTAATAGCAAATGCGAGCAGGCATCAATCTGATTACCGGTATAGCCTATGTAGTAGAAACAATGTACTATATTTTATCAAAATTACTTATGGTTTGAAAATGTACAAAAATTTTTTGAAAATAAACTTAAATGTTGGTTTGCTAACCAACAAAGCTTACATTAATAGCAAATTGAGTTATTGAAATTTGAAGGATTTAATGGAAATTCGGTAAATTTGCAGATTAGCTCCCGAACGCTTTTCAAAAAATTGTTTTCAGAAATATTACTAGGACCCCACCTGGATGCACAAACGACAAAAAAATTTCTTATTCACACCCTCCAAGAAAGTTACGGGACTGGGAATGAATAGCGGTGCTGGGCGGGGTAGTTACTAAAAAGGTAATATGAGCAGAAAAAGCAAAGAAAACTGCTTAAAAGCTGTCTATTTGAAGCCATATCCCCATTAAACCCCGCCTACCTCGCACAGCACCCTATGCGCCCCCAGGTCACGTAACTTCCTTGGGGGGTATGAACAAGAAGTTTTCCTTGTGGTTTATGCAACGAGGGTGGTTGTATGCACACGAGGGGTGAAGGAAAATGCCTACGACGAAGCAGACCCCCCCCCGCTTGGCTTGTGGTAAGGTTGGGGGTGGCTGCTTAGTCATGGGGATTTTCCATCCCCCCTTGCGTGCATACAACCACCCTCGTTGCATAAACCACAAGAAAAATTTCTTGCTCATACCCGCCAAGGAAGTTACGGCACCTGGGGGAATAGGGTTGCTGTGCGGGGTAGGCAGGGTTTAAGGGGGATATGGCTTCAAGATGTGAAAAAGACAACTTTCAAGTCCGTTTTATTCGCATCTTTTGCTCATATTTCCTCTTTACTACCTACCCCGCCGAGCACACCTATTCACTCCTGGTCCCGTAACTTCCTTGGGGGGTGTGAACAAGAAATTTTTCTTGGGATTTGTGGATCCAGGGGTGGCCCTAGGCATGTTTCTGATAACAGCTATTTGAAAAGAGTTCGGGAGCTAATCTGCAAATTTACCAAAAATTCGCTACCAAAACGCACTTACTGCGTCCAGATTTTTTTCTTATAAACGCATAATATTTCGATAAAAAATGCGAAAATGCATTAACAAATTTGTTTTACGAAAATTAGCTAAAAAAATTATAGACCGTTAAACCATAAACTTCACTAAACCTACAAATAGATATCCAAAAAGGCACCAACTTAACTAAACCGACAGCCAAAGCATAAGAGAAAGGGTCTATTTGAAATGAATATTCTGTAAATATTTTAGTAAAATGAAGGGCAATGACGGTTGAATCTGAAACTTAAGGGTTTGCAGAACTCTCTTCTTGCAACATTTTATTTCACAATCGGTATTCGTTTCACATTCTTTGCCTAAACATCGCCAATTTTGACGTTTAAAATTGCGAGTTTGACGTTTTGAGGAAAACTCCAAAATTTGTTTCCTTAACTGCCCATAACTTCATGGTCTTTAAAGCTAGGGACCTAAATTTTGGTACAGACTTCACTCTTTATAATACAAACAGGCGTACCAAATTTGGTTGCCCTTACTTTGTTATTTACCAAGATATGATTTTTTTTAGAAAGAAAACACAAAATTTTCCGGGAAAACCTGGTCCGATTTTCCTCATTAGCGAATTAAAAAAAATCGCTAAAAGTCTGGACCAAGCAAGTTGCGTTACGGTACGAACTTTCATAGAAATTATCTATTGAAAATTATTACTACTATTACTACCACTGGCAGTCACGTCATTTCCATAACGAAATAGGCACACCACAAAGTCTATGCTATTTATTCACAATATTAGTGAATTCTTATTAAGAAAATTTACTAATAGAGAGGTAGGGATGGCAAGACGTTCTGAAAATGTTTTCAAATCAGCGCGAATTAGGTACCCTAGAACTCAAATCCAAGGTTCGTTTGATTTTTTTATGGATATATATATATATATATATATATATATATATATATATATATATATATATATATATATATATATATATATATATATATATATATATATATATATATATATATATACACATATTGGGTGGCGCATTAAAAACGAAACAGGCCGATTTGTGCCCAGAGAATTTTTTTTAAGAAACGCTGAAACACGTCAATTTTAATATTGAGGGGGACATGTTTTGACATAAGACTCAACTTTGTCACATCAACCCCTTAAGGGTGGTGATAACAACCCTTATGTTTTAAATAAGGAACATGCATAGAGTGTTATATCATTTGAAAGCTCTTTCTTTTCTGAATTCAGCACACTAATTTTTTTGGAAGTTGAAAAATTATTCACAGTTGGAGATGCAAAAATGCATTTCACTCATTCCGATAAGAAATGTGCTGATAGTCAATGTTTTGTTGGTTTGTAAACAAAAAATTGACTATCAAAACATTTCTTATCGGAATGAAAGAAATGCGGTTTATTATTTCAGTTTATCGGTCGGTTTGATACTTGATAGTACTACCGAAAATTAATTTCACAATGGTGTATTCTGTAGAAGAAAGAGTTGAAATAATTACTCTTTAAAAAAAAAGATGACTGTGCCAACCGTATCGCAAATTTGTTTAATGAACGACATCCGAACAGACATGTTAACAGAAAATACATTTTGGAGTTAGTTGCAAAGTTTCGACAAAGTGGTTCAGTAGCCAACAAAAAACGCGATCCTGAAGGTGAATTTCCGGTTAGAAATGAGATTACTGAGATTGAAGTTTTAGGACAAATTGCTGCAGGCCTAAATTTGAGCACGAGAAAATTGGCCACTGTTTCAAACATCAAAAGAAGAACTATTCAGCGCATATTGAAGCATCATAAATTTCACCCGTATAAAATTCATCTTGTACAACAACTGAATGAAGATGATTTTGATCGGCGGCTGGAGTTTTGTGAAGTTATGACTGCACGAATAGCTGATAACGGGAACTTTCTGTTCAATATCTATTTTTCAGACGAGTATACGTTTCTATTAAACTCTACAGTCAATCGTTATAATTGTCGTTATTGGGCAGATAATAATCCAAGAAATTTGCACGAAGTCCACACTCAAATTCCACAGAAATTGAATGTCTGAACTGGCATTTTTGGAGACCGTTTAATCGGACAAATTTTGCTTGATGGCAATTTGAGTGTCGAAACGTATTTGGAGTTACTAGAAGATATCGTTTACCCTCTACTAATTGACATTGTTGAAAATGATGATCGCTATCAAGAAAATCAATTAGTGTTTCAACAAGATGGAGCTCCTCCGCATTTTTCACAACGTGTTAGGGAGTTTTTGAACATAGAGTTTCCAGAGCAATGGATTGGGCGTAGCGGTGCTATTGAGTGGCCCCCTAGATCACCGGATTTAACTCATTTAGGCTTCTTTCTATGGGGCCATTTAAAGAGTAGAATTTACGCAACAGAAACGAAGTCTCTGGAAGAATTACGACGACGCATTGTTGAAGAATGCCGTCTAATAACTCCACAAATGCTCCAGAATGTCAGAGCTCGTTTTGAACAAAAATTGTACTTTTGTATGGAAGCTGGTGGTCAACAATTTGAACACTTACTTAACTGAATAAACATTTTTTTAACGTTTGGTTGGGTTTTTAGTTTTTTTTAACGAAAAATTGACTAATTAGTGCATTTCTTATCACAATGAATGAAATACGTTCTTGCAACTCCAACTGTGAATAATTTGTAAACGAGTTCATAAAACTTCAAAAAAAATATTAGTGTGCTGAATTCAGAAAAGAAAGAGCTTTCAAATCGTGTAACACTCGACCCATGTTCCCTATTTAAAATATAAGGCCTTTTATCACCACCCTTAAGGGGTTGATGTGACAAAGTTGAGTTTTATGTCAAAACATGTCCCCCTCAATATTAAAATCGACGTGTTTCAGAGTTTCTTAAAAAAAAAATTCTCTGGACGCAAATCGGTCTGTTTCGTTATATATATATATATATATATATATATATATATATATATATATATATATATATATATATATATATATATATATATATATATATATATATATATATATATATATATATATATATATATATATATATATATATATATATATATATATATATATATATATATATATATATATATATATATATCACACCGATAACTCAATAAATAATTGGCTGGTTTTGATAAAATATGGTACACACCTTCCTTTTGTAAATGGCTTGGACAAGTTCGTTAGTCAGGAGAATCGGACGAGGTTTTCCGGGAAAATTTTGAGTTTCATTCGAAAAAAATTTTTATCTCAAAAAATAATGAGCCGATTTAGATACAATTTGGCATGTACCTTCCTTTTGTAAATGGCTTAGATAAGTTCGTTAATCAGGAAAATATGACGATGTTTTCAGGAAAAATTTTGAGTTTTCATTTGAAAAAAAAATTTATATCAAAAAATAAAAAAGATATGATAACCAAATTTGGTAGATAGATTAACGATATAATAATTAAACTACACACCAAAATTTAGATTTCTATGTTACAAGAAAAAAAGTTATAATAAAATATTTTGTGCCAAATCATTTCTATGAAAATTCACTATCATAACGCACTTGCTGCGTCCAGGCTTTTGATATTTAATGAACTGTTTGATTAAAAATATTGCAAACACATGCGTTTCTCTGAATTTTAATTTCTGACACGTAGTGTGAGTAATTGATAAAATATCGCCAATATAACAGTTTACATCTCTCCAATTATACAGTCCGTGATAAACTTCAAAACGCCAGAGAAAATTTCCTTTTCCAATTTTCAATCGCATCCGGCTCGCAGATTGACTCCATGTGTCGGAGTTTTTCTAATAATCGTGCCAGTTTTTCAGCGGGAGCTCAGCAGACTGGAAGCCCTAAACATGGTGATTATTGGTGATTGAATGCGCCTTAAATGTACATCAATATTACGAAATTTACTACGGCTTTGATGTTTGAATGATGTTAAAATAGTAAACGACAGAAGAGGAAATCATGCGCCTTTCATGTTGCCGAACGTGTGAGATGGACAAACAAGATGTGTGTTTCTGTTCACTGATTGTGGTCGTCATTACTTTGTGAAACCTTACTATTCCTATAGATTACATCCAAATTTCGGGCCGTATGTATCGGTAACTTTGTTCTTAGTGAATTTTCATTAAGAAAATTAACGAATAGAGAGGTAACACTGGTGAGATTTACGGATTTTTTTTTCAAATGAGTGTGAATTAGTGGCCCTAGAACGCATATACAAAGTTTGAATTATATATATATATATATATATATATATATATATATATATATATATATATATATATATATATATATATATATATATATATATATATATATGACAAAAATGATGGTCTATGTTACAGGTGCACATTCAGCACAAAAAAAGACTATTTTTTCATATAAACATGGGTCCGTAAATGCTTAGTTTTTTTAAATACAGCGTGTTGAAGTTATTTGTTTTTGTCAGTTTTTCACACATAAGTCCGAGTCAAATTAAAATTTTGACGTCAAAATTGGCATGTGGGGGTTTTCGAGGGCAAGAAATTTAAATATGTTATTGTTAATAACACTGCTGGCAGAGGACGCCACCTGTTAGACATGGCTTGCATTAAATTGGCTATAATTTTTTGGCACCGAGTAATATTGACCTACCGTATAGCTACGTTGCAGCCCTTATCAATTGTAAGCACAAAATGTATATTTGATTTAAATCTCTCAGACACACCATTTTCGAGATATTTCAATTTTTGTATGTCGATGTCGCTCAAAAATTAATTCTGCGACAAATCATAGGAATACATTTTTCACCTTTTAATTGCTATCAGTATGTATAAACTTAATTTTCTTATTCTCTAGTTAAAAATTAAAATCTTACCAGAAAAAAAGAACTGACAAGACACAGTCATGAAGATAAAATAAAAAGCCATGATAACAAACTTTGAACAAACCATTTAACAAAGTGGTTTCCATCATTACGGGACTTGACTTTTGCGTTTTCGTCGTGACATATACTACATTTGACTTTTACGTTTGAGACTACTCACTATTTTTAAGTAATTAATTGTATTGTCCGTAACTTTTCTAATTAAATATGGACGTCTTTACAAACAATAAACTAACAGACATGCATGTTATGTATTCACGGGATTTTGGTAACTGTTATGAGGCGAAACAACTGTATGAAGAAGCCTTCCCAAATCGGAGAATTCTAGACAGAAGGATGTTTCAATGGATTGACATCCGTCTGCGAGAAGCAGGTACATACTCACATTATCTAATACATCGATCTGTCTCTTTCGAATATATATTTTTTTACCAGGTACCATTAATAAAGTTACTGCTGATCGAGGCAGACCACGAAGTGCGTGAAATTCTGATTTTAAAGAGGCTGTTCTGGATGAAATTGAACAAAATCCAAAAATAAGTACTAGGGAAATGGCCAATCATCTGGGAGCATCCAATGCACCAATATGGCGAGTTCTTCATGAGCAACAATTGCGTCCATATCACATCCAACGTGTGCAGGCACTATCGCCTGAAAGAGATTTTATGCCTCGCCTACAATTTTGCCAATGGTTTCTTTAACATAATAATGTAGATAACTTGTTGAATTGTGTACTGTTCACTGACGAGTCTGGATTTATGCGCGACGAGATCGTCAATTTTCGTAACAGCCATATTTAGGCTGACGAAAAGACATCATCAACAGCAATTTTTCTTAAATGTATGGGCTGGAATTGTAGGGTGTAATTTGATAGGACCAATTTTTTTACCTCACAGACATAATGCTACAACTTATCTTGAATTTCTGCAAAACCAACTAAATGGGTTATTACAAAATGTACCTCTTGACATAAGACATAACCTGTGGTTTATGCATGACGGAGCACCCCCCCCACATTTCGCCCTAAATGTCAAAAATGACATAAGCAATACTTTTGGACGCAGATGGATCGGACGCGGTGGACTTCAGCCATGGGCAGCTCGATCCTCTGATTTAAATCCTATGGACTTTTATTTATGGGGGCATCTCAAAAGTATTGTTTATTAAGCAAATGTTGAAAATGTTGATGATCTGCAGCAAATAATTGTATTTGGATGCGAACAAATTAAAAATACACCAGAAATATTTCACAGAGTACGACGTTGTATGCTCCGCAGAATACGAAAGTGTATTAAGGTGGAGGGTGGTCGTTTTGAACATTTATTGTAGTCAGGTATCATAAAATGTTATAAACTTTTTTATTTAACACGCTGTAATTAAAAAACTAAGCATTTGCGGACCTATGTTTATATAATAATATAATAATAATAATAATAACAGTTTATTGGGCAATAATTACAATAAATCAGACTACAAATAATGTGCAGTTAATAAAACAATCAAGAATCCAATAAACAAATCCTCCCACAAAAGTATTTTTATACTTGTGCGTGGGTTGACAGTACATGAATATTACTAGACTGCAAACTAAACATTGCTACATCATATCACAATCTATACATACACATGCATACACTGAGGTACACCTCCATCCATACCCACCCACATGCACGCACACACACACATCCACACAATCCCAAACACTCGCACACACACATCTGTGCATACCTACCCATACTTTACTGACCTCTTATATATCCTCACAGGCGCATGACCACATGTACACCTATCTGCGCTTACACACCTGCACCTCCTCATCGCATATACGCACACGCGCTCACACACACACACTCACACACACACGCGCGCGCACACCTCTTTTCACCCACTGAGAAATGCTGTCTGTGTACCGAGACACTACCCAAGCAAGTGAAACAGCAAACATTCTCCAACAAATGCAGTGGCAGGCCATTTACAAGTCACTGTTGGTCACTCTGTGTTGTACCAGTTTTTGAAGTCCACCATTTGATGTGCTCTCAATCTGGGCATTTCTCCAATCCAACTCGCCACTCCCTTAGCAAACAAAGCCCTTGACATATTTGTCCGCTTCAGGTGCCTGGGCACCTCGTTAAATATCCTGGGACCTAGATAAACAAAACTGCGCTGGCCTATTGTCTTTGCACATTTGGGTACATATGCGCCTTCATCTCTACTTCTCGTCGCGTATTCGTGGTTTATGGGAGGTAGCAAATAAGAACATTTTGAGCAAAACACCAGCAACCACTTCACAAAGAGTTGCCGACAATCAAAAATCCCAGACTCTTTAAAAAGAAGATCTGTAGGATAGGTTATTTCCCTGTTAAAGATTACCTTTATCAGCCACTTCTGAACTATCTCTAGCTGCGTGTAATAATTTTTCGTAACTCCACCCCAGGCTATTATTCCGTATGCTAACAGGGGCTGAACTAATGCATCATACATAACTAACAATTGTCGCCTGCTAACCAAATCTCTGAAAAATTTAAATGTTGGTATCAGCGATCTGAGTTTTTTCTTCAGCGTTTCTGTATGTCTGTTCCACCTCAAACCAGAGTCTATCTCTATTCCTAAGTATTTCACCGAATTTGTCGCTTTTATTTCTATAACCTGGTCTTGTGTTTCCACCACTATCCCATTATAATTTGGTCCGTATCTTTCAAAGTGCCTGAAAAACATAATACTGGTTTTCTCAAAATTTATTGTCAATTTCTTTTCATCACAATAATACATTATTTCCTTAAAATCTTCCTGTATTACATCCCTCAAACTAAGCCAAGTTTCCCCGGAATATACGAGTGCCGTGTCATCTGCGTAGCTAATGATTTTCCCCCTCGTTTCTATATCAAACAGATCACTCATGTATAAGTTGAAAAGAATGGGACCCAATACCGTTCCCTGCGGAACACCACACCTAACCTCCCTAGGCTGACTCAAGACCTCGCCCACAGCCACACTCTGCAGTCTTCCAGTTAGGTAGCTTTTCAACAAAGTATGAACTGGTCCCCTGAAACCCAATCTCCACATTGTATCCAGTAATTCATCGTGACAAACAGTATCAAATGCCTTGGTCAGATCCACAAACACACTCGCCACTGGAACTCCCAAATCCATTTTACCATATATGTGTCCAATCAAATCGGCAATGGCGTCCTGTGTTGACTTATTTTCTCTAAACCCATACTGCTTTTCCGAAAGTAGATGATATTTTTCTGCAAAGGCTGCGATTCTGATTTTCAATATTTTCTCAAATATTTTAGCAAAATTTGACATAAGCGAGATTGGCCGATAATTACATAGTTTTGACCTGTCGCCGGCCTTATGCATGGGTTTAATTATACTTCTCTTTAATGCTGTTGGAAAGAAACAAAAAAAATAATCTTATTTTTTTTGGTGCTGAATGTGCACCTGTAACATAGACCATCATTTTCAAAACACCATATATATATATATATATATATATATATATATATATATATATATATATATATATATATATATATATATATATATATATACAGGGTGACGCCAAGAGTTTCTCTTAGTAGTTTCTCAATAACCGAACCGATTTGAATTCGAAAAATTTTGATTCCTAGGTTTTCGGTCAAGCCCAATTAAACTGAAATATCTTTGCTCACGTGACACTTCCGGTTCTACCGGAAGTGTCCATCAACTTCGTTATTTTAAATGCAATATGCAATTTTTTATTAGAATTTTGAACTCTACACGTAATTTAAGGTAGACTTTCACTAGCATACTTTGTATATAAAATTAACCACTTTCAAAATATTTCGTTTTGTTCGAAAATTTTTGCAGAATCATAGTTGCACTTTTTACCTGATAACTTGAAGGAAAAATAAGCTACAAGATTTGTCTTTTGCACACAACATACCAGTATGTGTACCTTCACTACACGTATTACAGTTTTGCGTTGAAACATATAGGGTGATAGAAATTGACTTGGCAACTTGACAAAATTTAACTGATCAAAACTTGCGTTTTTCAAATGGGACAGCCTGTATTTTGTTAACTAAGTTAATTGGCATTTCGAATCTCTTTCGATTTACATTAGTATTTCCTATACCTAAATCTAACCGTTTTGATGATGAATACATATTTATTCCAATCAGGTTTGCACACTTGTAACAATAGTAGCGTTTGGAATTTAATTTGTAAACCAAGTGACATTTGCATGCTAGAAGTCCAGGCGGTGAAGTTTGTTATCGAAGTCACAAAATTCGCCCTTAATAGCGATAAAAATGGCCAATTTAGGGTATGCAAACTATGGTTTTATGGAGCTATTAATTATTTGTGGTGAATGTCATCGATTAATTGGTCGCAGATGTCGTGTTTTCGCCGAAAAGTATCCAGTTAGACCGAAACCTAGTCCGGACACAGTAAAGAGATTATTGAAGAATTGTTCAAGTTACAGGGGTTTTATCCCCAAAAGGAGAAACCAAAGCCAAGTGTTGATAATGAGGTAAACGAATCATTTTTTACGGCACAAAATAATCAAATCACCAACGGTCTTGCAATAGTTGGTTCTTGTGAATTGTGGAATTTCATCCGGCCAAAAGTGACTATTATGACGTTTGAAGAATCCATTTTTGCAGAACTTCGCCTCATCACACCATATCATTTTTTCGCAAAAAGCTCCATCTTCCTTTGTTTTTAAAAGCAACCATTCACAGTATTCAACACGTTGGAAGTTATAACTGGGCTGTAAACTATGGATTAAGTGATAAGAGAAGGGTCTCCGGTTGTGTTTTTTGAATGGTTGTTGTTGATAAACCCAACTCTCTTTGACAATCCCTGAAACATGGATTTGGTTCAGCAGTGAAATATAATATTGACTTCGTTTACCTCATTATCAAAACTTCGCTTCGGTTTCGCCTTTTGGGGATAAAACTCCCGTAATTTGAACAATTCTTTAATAATCTCTTTACCGTGTCCGGACTAGGCTTCGGTCTATCTGGATACTTTTCGGAGAAAGCACGTCATGTGCGACCAATCATTCGATGACATTCACCATAAATAGTTAATAGCTAAAATAGCTAAAAAATGATTAGGTTTTTTTGGAAACCTTTTGCAACTTAATTAACTATCACTATGACTTTAGCCTGAAGTACTTTCAAACTCCCTCAAAGGTGAATATTCCCTCAACTAAGGTATCTTAGATACGAAAGGCACTGAGCTCAGATAGAGCCCTTGCTAAGTTATGGGGCTACGAACGACAATGCGATACGTCCTCATTTCCCAGAAATTTTCGCACAGCGTGGGTAGTGGCAAGTATTATCGCTTTCTGTATAACCTCTTAAAGGTGTTCTCCAAAGCCCAGTCTCTTATATTCTGTCAAATATTCTTGGAAACCACACCAGTTGATGACATGATTATTAGGTTCACTTGCATTCTATCGGTCCTTCTACTGTCCCTTTACTTGCATATCCAGGCAGATCAGCAGTTACAAACTTAGTTTGCGCTACGCAATACATTGAAGAAGCTTTAGATAATCGTAGTCAGGTAGAAGTCATCTACCTTGATATGTCAAAGGCATTTGACTGCATTGATCATGCTATTCTGTTACGTAAATTAGAAGCATTTGGCTTATCTGAATCACTCCGAAAACTGATTGCGAATTACCTTATAGACAGAAAGCAATCTGTGGATGGCTGCAGATCAAAATATATTTCAGCCACATCAGGGGTCCCTTAGAGGTCGATTTTGGGTCCTTTGTTCTTTAAGATTTTCATTAACGCTCTCGTTGGTGGTTTGAGGGTTAAATGTCTCCCGTATGCCGATGACATCAAAATGTTATGTGAGGTGAAGTCGGTGGATGATTGTATTGGACTTCAATTAGAATTAGAGGTGTATCGGTTTATTTTCAAACACCGCCACAAATTTGCACTTCTGTTAAACCCATGAATTCTGAGCAGATGTGTCCCGTAGAAATCACTTATATGCAACCTTAAACACTCCTAGTGGGCATAGCGGGTTTTCTACCTACGCCGATTCAGTCCTTCTCTGAAAATGTGTGGCTTGATTTCAGCTATTTGCCTCTGATTAACAGTGGCGTACCCCGTCTACAGGTCTTATTTTACGATTAAAAGAGCGTGTGATTTACGTTGGTAAATGCAGCCTCTTAATCGGCGCGCCCATGGCGAATTTTATTTTTCATCGATAATTTATTTGTTAAATAAAACTTCAGCGAAATTCTACCTGTTGCTATGCAAATTATCTATTTATGGGTTCTCTCTGAGGAATCGAAGCACTATAAAAATTAGGGGAAAAGGGTTTTCTTTTTTTGGTTTTGATAGTAGGAAAAATTGAGAATAAGTAAGGGAGAAATAAATTAACTCGAAAAGTGGCTGGTCGTCGTGAATACTGTTGTCCTGTTCTGGAATTTTAATAAATTCATCCACGTAGTGGGATATTGGGGAAATGGTATCTGGAATGGTGTTCATATGGTGATTTTGTTATTTAGAACACATTCCGTCGATCTTAGTATCGGATTAGAAAGTTACTTTTGCTGGGTTAATCGAGGAAGCAAGACCCTTTCTTTTTTTGACATTGAAGCCGTCCTCCATCTGGTGCTATTTTTCTCTCGGCTCAAATAATCTACTGTATATTTAATGGTTACTCTAGGAGTAGTAATGTATTGATGGTGACTGGCTGCACGCTCCTAGATATAGATATCTCAGTAATCCTGCTGGAAGTCCGCATGACGTCAGACCATTCAAGAGGTGCGGCGTAATTCCATTTCAACTGACTGTATACCTAGGAAGGTAACGAGGACTATACCAGGTTAGATCGTTTCAAATTCTTTTTTTTATCAGTGATTATATCGCTGCAGTTTCTAGGGCATCCCAGTGTGACCTTTTGGACTTTTATCATATCTGATATTATGGTTATCATATTATATTTATGTTATTATCATATCGTGTTTATTTTTACGGGGTAAAAGCTATACTTATCGTGTAATATTGCAGCAATTAAACTATAAGTCTTGTATATCGCTGCTCTCATTTTTTATAGCTAGTAATCTTGTCAAATGTGATAACTTAGTTATTTTCTTTGTCGCTATTTGTATAATATACAACATTTTGGAATAAGTAATTTTGTGATTTCATAATAATAGCAGTCGCTATAGGAGCATTCGGCTCAGGTTGTTTTGCAACCACATTATCTCTAATCTTTTATTTTAGAACAGCCAGTTATCTTTGTGCGCGTGTGTATGACTATTTATATCAGAAGTCTTTAGCATCACTGTTGTGTCTCAGTGGGCATATTTTTAATATTTATATTTAGATATCAGTTTTTTTTTTTTTGTATTATAATTGCATTTAACTTATTGTGAGGAATTGTGTAAAGCTTACGAGATCTCGAATGGCCTTATTGAATGAAATATAATATATATTTATGTTAATATAATTATAATAATATAAAGTTAATATTGGTTGAGACCTTAAAAAGTATTTTTGATAGCGCCTTGGTGTTTGTTTTTTTTTCCTTTTTTTATTGATATAATTATGCTTAATAAGTAACTAAAATGCTATATCCCAGTGACGCCCACAGCGTTTTCCACATGTTGTGATATATTTATTAGCGACCATCTGGTCTGCGATTGATGTACAGATTTTGGTTGTTGTGAATAAAAGTACCAATTGTTGTTTTTAACCAGTATCTGCTTTTGCTCATTTGATTATTGCTTGATTTTTTTTCTTCTTTTGGTCCGCAAGCGTGCTACCTTTAGGTAAAGGTGATTTGTTAAGACCTGGGTTGATTTGTAGTGTTGTGCTCCAACATTACGGTTGTGTCTGCGTGTGTGCCTCCGTACCACCTGGAACCTTCTGGCCAGGGTGCTTTGGTCAGTGGCGCCCATCCGGAGTTATTTGAGATTGGTGGTCGGCCACTAGGCCATTATTATTATTTCATTTTATTTTATTCTTAGACCCACCCCATCTCCACTAGAGCTGCTTGGCATGCAACGTCACACATAGCGGTCGCACGTTGACACCACTCCAAGAGCGCGGACCTATAGGGAACTATATGTATAGAGCCTTGAAGGTTATTTATCTTCCAGCATCATAATTGTTTGTTGCAAAAAAAAGCGTGGCAGAGGATGTGGAGGAGTGGTGCAATATTAATAATATTTCTTTAAATATTGCCAAATGTAGCTGTCTTTCCTTTATTCTTAGGTTGGTGCCCATACAATTGGATCATTGTCTTAATAATGTGTCTCTGGCTAGGCCGGTATCTATCCGTGATCTGGGCGTAATATTGGATAGAAAATTGTCTTTTTTATCTCATATTGAGAATGTTGTATCCAACACATTTAAACTAATGGGCTTTATTATTAGGAATTGCTGCGAGTTTAGTAATATTGACACATTTAAAGAGTTTAGTAATATTGACACATTTAAAATGATTTTCTGTACTTTTATCCGTAGTAGACTTGAGTATGCTTCAGTTGTATGGTCTCCGGGTTACCAAAACCATATTCTCCAGTTGGAAAGATCCAAAGACGCTTTCTAAAATATCTTTACTTCCGCCTCAATGGCATATAACCCTCTGTGGGTTACCCTTCGGGGTATATGCAGCGGGATTTCTTGCTATCAAGTTTAGAATCTAGAAGGGAACAAGCTGCACAATTTTTTTTAAATGCTTTAGTAAGGGGATCCTGTGACTGCTCTCGTCTACTTGACCAACTTAACTTTAATGTTCTGAGAATGTTTTCGCGAAATGCGGTCACCTTTTGGTTACCTACGCCGCGAACTAATCTTGTGAAGTTCTTACCGCTTTATAGATTGTGTTCTATTGCCAACAGGCACGCATCTTCCATTAATATCTTTGTGTCGGATCCAAGGTTGCTCAAAGGATTGGCAGTCTCACGGTTATGAAGGACTGGTTTGTATTTCACAGTTATGGAGGACTGATTTGTGTTTCTGATTATTTTTTACTCATTGTGGATTGTTGTGATTTTTTATATTTTTCTGTTTTAGTTACATTCTGTTGTGTAATTGATAATTATGGTTTAAGATGCTTATTTTTAGTTTTATTTTTAATTTTTAATCCTGTTTTTGTAGGTCATTTCTGTATTTCCTCTCCAATAATTGGGCTTGTCCTGTTTGGTACTGTAATATTAAATAAATAAAAATATCGATGTCTTTGTCCTTGATGATCTTCTCGTTCTTCTTATTATTATTATCGACTTTAGCCTCAAGGGCTTTCATATCCCCTCAAAAGGGAACATTTACTCATTACAGGTATCTCATGGACCAAAGGGACTGAGATCAGGTGGAGCCATTTCCAAGTTATCAGCCCTTGAACGACAACACTACACATCCTCATTTTTCAGGAAATTCCGCACGGTGAGGGCAGTTACCGCCTTCTGCGTAACCAATACCCAAACTCTTAATGTTCTCTCAAAAATTCTTAGGAACCACACCAGGTGACGACTTGACTATTGGGTTCACTTGGACACTATCAGTCCTTCCAGTGTCTCTTTACTTGCATTTCTGTACTTAACGATTTTCTAGTTATTATTATTATTATCGACTTTAGCCTAAAGGGATTTCACACTTCCTCAAGGGGAACATTCAGTCATCACAGGTATCTCATATACCAAAGGGACTGAGCTCAGATGGCAGTACCGGCTCGTGCCTTAATGCATTGAGGGTGCGCAAAACAAAGTTCGGGACGCAGCAAGTGCGTTAGGGTAGTAAATTTTTATTAAATGCTTCAAATTTGAATAACTCAAGTTTCTACAAACTTAGAAAGTTGAATTTTGGCGTATAGTGGAGCCTTACCCAGGGCAACATATCCACCAAATTTCATTAAAATAGCTTTGTAATTTTTGAATAAAAATTTTTTTTTCAAAAGAAAACGCAAAATTTGAATAACTCAATTTTCTAAAAATGTAGAAAGTTGAATTTTAGCGTGTAGTAAGGTGTTTTACAGAGAAACGTATCCACTAAATTTGATTAAAATACCTTTGTAATTTTCGGAGAAAAAGATTTTTTTTGAAACAAAACTCAAAATTTGCCCGGAAAACGTTATCCGATTTTCCTGACTAACGAACTCATCCAAGCCATTAATAAAAGAAAGGCACTTGCCGAGTTTCATCGAAATCAGTTGCTTATTTTTTGAGTTATCGGTTGGATATATATATATATATATATATATATATATATATATATATATATATATATATATATATATATATATATATATATATATATATATATATATATATATATATATATATGTTCAGAAAGATTTCCGCGGTCTTTAATGTGAGACATGCTTGGTTCTCGGGTTAAACCGCGTCCAGAATTTATGGAAACTCGACGTTTCGGCTCCTGTTTTGGAGCCATTTTCAAGAGGTAAAGGAAACATGTAAGGACACTCTAAGGCTTCAATCTACCTACTCCTTAGAGTGATGGACAAAGGTGCGTAAAGTAAATATGTAATGACACTCTAAGGCCTCAATCTGCCTACTCCTTAGAGTGGTGGACAAAGGTGGGTAAAGGAAATATGTAAGGACACTCTAAGGCCTCAATCTGCCTATTCCTTAGAGTGGTGGACAAAGGTGGGTATAGGAAATATGTAAGGACACTCTAAGGCCTCAATCTGCCTACTCCTTAGAGCGGTGGACAAATGTAGGTAAAGGAAATATGTAAGGACACTCTAAGGCCTCAATCTGCCTACTCCTTAGAGTGGTGGACAAAGGTAGGTAAAGAAAATATGTAAGGACACTCTAAGGCCTCAATCTGCCTACTCCTTAGATCTCTATGAGGCCTAGGGTTGAACACACTGAGACCTCACAGACGATCTCTGGCGAGATTTGGGGAGTAGGCAGATTGAGGCCCCGTAATCGAGCTACAACAACCCAACCTACCTTTATCCACCGCTCCAAGGAGTAGGCGAATTGAGGCCTTAGAGTGTTCTTACATATTTCCTTTACCCACCTTTGTCCACCACTCTAAGGAGTAGGCAGATTGAGGCCTTAGAGTGTCCTTACATATTTCCTTTACCTCTTGAAAATGGCTCCAAAATAGGAGCCGAAACGTCGAGTTTCCATAAATTCTAGACGCAGTTTAACCCGAAAACCAAGCATGTCTCATATATATATATATATATATATATATATATATATATATATATATATATATATATATATATATATATATATATATATATATATATATATTGAAACTGACCCCGGATATGGGTTCTAGGGGTCCCAGTTCGCGCTCATTTGAAAAACTTTTTGCAAAGTCTCTCTGTCGATACTTCTCTATTACTGAATGTTTTTAAATAAAAATTCACTAAAAATGAAGGGCACGTCTATTTTTTCCCGGAAAATGTATTATAAAGAAACTTACTTACTAAACTTAATAATTATTAACTACTTATCAAGTTTTCCTCTAGTTAGTTATACGTTATATTAGTTAAAAAGTCCCTTAAAAAGTTAACCTTTAAATTTAAAATATCAACTGAATTAATCACAGTATCACAATAATTTTGTACACTTATTAAGCAACCCGAAGTCGTAACCATAATAATAATAATAATTGTCTTGTTAGAACATGCAAACAACAACGAAATGATTTAATTAAAAATCAATCCGACGCGAAGACGAAAATTACCAGGTAGGTAGGTACACACGCTCTGCCAAAAGTCCACTACAAACTGGAAGTGTGTTATTTTATAGCGCACAACAGATTGCTTATTCGGTCGTTTTCGACGAAGATCATCAAGATTCGGCGATCATTTCGCACTGAACTATCGCATTTCCTGAGAGCGTCGAAAAATACACACCGCCGCCCGACTGCTTTATATGGATATGGATGTATATAACGTCTGCAACGATTAACACTTCTTATTCTGATTCTGTATTCTGTATTAATGGCTGCCGACTCTCTGCGATCCTCGATATACTAATTAATAATAAATACACACCGCCGCCCGACTGCTTTATATGGATATGGATGTATATAACGTCTGCAACGATTAACACTTTTTATTCTGATTCTGTATTCTGTATTAATGGCTGCCGACTCTCTGCGATCCTCGATATACTAATTTTGTTTGTTGAACGCAGGAGGTAAAAAAGTAAATAAAAATTTATTAATATATAGCATAGCAAAAATATTATTTTTTCCACGGCAGGCGGCAGTGCGCGCGCACGTGCTCACTTATTGAGGAGCCGCCTCTGTCAGATGGAGCCCTTTTCAAGTTTTCGGGCCCTGAATGACAACGCGACACATCCTCATTCCCCAGGAATCTCCGTACAGCGTGCGCAGGTGCATGTGTTACCGCCTTTGTCATTATTATTATTATTATTATTATTATTATTATTATTATTATTATTATTATTATTATTATTATTATTATTATTATTATTATTATTAAATCGGTTGAGTAGACCCAAAGCTACCAATTATTTTTAACAGAATTACACAATTTGAGTCTCCTGCTTTTTTTTCACTCGAATTTAGATGGCTATGGCTAATTGCCATTCGCACATTCTTCCCCGCTCCTAATGTTGGTTACATAATCTCCTGATTTTGCGATGCATAAATCTAAATTCACCTAGTGAAACGCCAAATTTTCTTTTTAGAAAGTATCTAAAAGTTAATTGCAAAATTATCGATCCACATGTTAACACTACAATAAAAATGTCCATGATAAAGCAGAAAACAGTGTCTTTAACGCAATCAGTGTATTTATTTACTCCAATGAACTTACTGCGCAATTTACACATTCAAAAGTTTTCCGCAAGAATAACGAGGCTTTATTTCCTAAATTACTTCAAAGAAGTCTTTGTTTATATTTTATTGGGCTCTCTTTGAAAATGAAGGCAACTTAATGAAATGAAAACTAAAGACGTGACTTCATTTTAGTTATAAAAAATGCGTTTTTCATAAAAGCACGTGCAAACATAGATGCACGAAAGTACATTTTAAATATTTTAAAAATGTGTTACATATTTATTAATTCATTTATACATTTATTCATTCATTCATTCATTCATTTATTTATTTATTTATTTATTTATTTATTTATTTATTTATTTATTTATTTATTTATTTATTTATTTATTTATTTATTTATTTATTTATTTACTTATTTATTTATTTATATACTTATTTACTTATTTACTCACTCATTTATTTATTTATTTATTTACTAATAAAAATAATAATTTTATTGGTCATTCTGCTACAAAATACAGTAGATAAGAGAGACGACAGCTCCAAATAACACAAAATGTTAAAAAATAGAGACTGTGTACAACCAACTAACAATGTTGTAAATTGTCAGCCCTGGCCCATTTAGCCTTACATACATTGTCACCATTTACAAAATTGTTAGTTGGTCGTGTGTGTGTGAAGAGTGGTTTGGTCTGCTTGTAGTTTGGCCACAGACTTTTTTAGTTACTTTGAATTTCTAATTTAAGTGGGAAGATTGCACTTTCATGCAGAATTGCCATATCACACAAATTTCAGTCATCTAGACCTATACTTACAATTCTAGTATTTAGTTATACTTTATGTTATACCTATTTTACACCTTTTTTTCTTTTTTTTTAAGATTATATATATATATATATATATATATATATATATATATATATATATATATATATATATATATATATATATATATATATATATATATAGTTTTTTCTTTTTTTTCCTTTTAGTGAATTTTCGTAGAAAAAATTCACAAATAGAGAGATCCCGACTTTTGAATTTTGAAAAAATCTTTGCAAATGAGCGCGAAATAGGACCCCTAGAACCCATATCCGGGGTCAGTTTCAATTTTTATATGTTTATGTATATATATATATGTATGTATCACACCGATAACTCAAAAAATAATGGGCCGATTTTGATAAAATTTGGCATATACCTTTCTTTTGTAAATGGCTTAGATAAGTTCGTTAGTCAGGAAAATCGGACGAGGTTTTCCGAGAAAATTTTGAGTTTTCATTAGAAAAAAAATTATATCTCCGGAATTAACAAAGTAAGGGCAACGCAGGTTTATATCGTCATACGTAAGCTACCTACCAAAATTTAGCTCTGTAGGTTAAAGGACAAAAAAGTTACAGGCATTTAAAGAAAAATAAATTTGGGTTTTCCTCAAAACGTCAAAGTTGCGATTTAAAACGTCAAAATCGGCAATATTTAGGCAAATAACTTGAATCTAATACGGGCTATGGAAAACAAATGTCTCAAGAAGGATGTTTTACAAACCCTGAAGTCTTAGTTTCAACCGTCATTGTCCTTCATTTCACTAAAATGTTTCCAGAAAATTCATTTCAAATAGACCCTTTCTCTGATGCTTGGCAGTAGTCTTAGCTATAGAGTTTATCGTTTAATGGTATATAATTTTTGTCGAATTTTCGTAAAAAATCAATAAAGATCAATATATCCGTTATTATACAAGATATGAAAAAAATGTATATATTAATTATAGGGTGTCTTGAGCTACATCTTAAAAAAATATTTCTACAATCACAGGCTGGCCCATAAGTCGTTGGTGATACAAATTTTCTTTTTTTTTAATCAAACACGCCTTATGTTATTGCATTTTCCATCGAAATATAATGCATGTTTGTAAGAAAAGAAATTATGGATGCAGGAAGTGCGTTATGGTAGCGAGTTTTGATCAAATGCTTCATATTTGAATAGCCCAACTTGCTATTAACCTATAGGATTGACCAAGAAACGAGTTTTTCCGGGAACACTTTAAGTTTACTTTTGGAAGTTTTTGTACATTTTCACACAATAAAGTTATTTTAATGAAATATGGCACATTGTATTTACTATATAGGTTATACTGGTAACCAAAATTGATGCATCTTTTCTTGAAAAGAAAACACACATATTTGCAATAAAAACATTTTTATGAAAATTCACTATTTTTAGATTATTTATATATATATATATATATATATATATATATATATATATATATATATATATATATATATATATAGATATATAGTTTTTTTCTTTTTTTTTTCCTTTTTTTTTTCTTTTTTTTTATTATTTTTTTATATATTTTTTAACTTTGATTTTTTTTCTGGTTATAGGTATCATATATTTTATTTTCTTTTCCACAATTATACAATTTCACACTATATACAATTCTACAATATATACAATTAAACTGTTTTTACCATATTATTAACAAATATAAAAGTTCCCAATTTATGTTGTTTTGTTTGCAAAAACTAGTGTGATTGGGTTGACTAAAACAAAACGATCCAAGCAACTAAAAAGAAAAATACCTGCTATATTTATGACTTGGCAGGTACATTCTCTTTGTAAATAATTAATTTCTTTCTAGAAAACTTTTGTGACTAATTAAATTTGCAACACATTTTTTTAAAGAGACTTGCAGTACTTACATGAATCTCTACCAAACTATAAATTTCTAGTCCCATAGAAAATAGAAATTTATTTGAATAATCGATAACTGGGGCCGCTAAAACCGGTCTCCCAGGTCCATTTAAATTTAAAGAATTAGTTTTAATAATATACCTTACTAGTAGTGTACAATTCTTATAAAAATTCACTACTATAATGCACTTGCTGCGCCCCGAACTTTTTTATTTTATTTTTTTCATATATTTCTTTTAATTTTCGAATAAAAGTACCCTAACGCAACTGGTTTGTATTAAGGGTTGTTATAAATCCGTATAAATAAGTTTAATTTTATCTTGTTTGACGAAGCCGTACAACCTGAAACCGATTACAGAGAAGACAACAAGCTCTCATAAAGCCAAAGGATATGTCTCTACATCTGTATTTTAGTGAATTTTCTTTTAAAAAAATTCACTAATGAGGAGATACCGATTTTTGAATTTTGAAAAAATTTCTTCAAATGAGCGATAATTAGGCCCCCCAGAACACATATTCGGGGTCAGTTTCAGTTTTTATCTGTTTACATATATATATATATATATATATATATATATATATATATATATATATATATATATATATATATATATATATATATATATATATATATATATATATAATTTATTGAACAAATATACATTTCTCACAAAATAACATACAAGACTAATCAAGAGCCTGGTTGTTCAATAACGATAAAAGTCACCTAAGTCGAAGATTTGTTGGTGATACTTGTAACATCATTCTCTCTAAAAAATAAGCTAGTGCACACTCTGACACTGTAAAGAAATACAAACAAAAACCAAAACTGCCGACGAACTCCAGCGATTCGCGGAAAATATAAAAAAAACTCTGGACGCAGCAAGTGCGTTATGGAAGTGAATTTTCATAAAAATGTTTTTAATTACAAATATATCGCTCTAATGCGAGCAGGCATCAATTTGGTTACCGGTATAACCTATATAGTAGGAACAGTGTATTATATTTTATCAAAATAATTATTTGAAAATGTACAAAACTTTTCGGAAAATAAACTTTAAATGTTTCTGAGAAAACTGGTCTCCTAGCCAATGAACCTTAGGTTAATAGCAAATTGAGTTATTGAAATTTGAAACATTTAATGAAAATTCGCAACCAAAACGCCCTTGCTGCGTTCATACAAAAAATTTTCGAAAATATAGTTAAATGTTGGTTTCCTAACCAAAAAAACTTACGTTAATAGCAAATGAGTTATTGAAATTTGGAGGATATAATGAAAATTCGCTATCAAAACGCACTTACTGCGTCCAGATTTATTTCTTACAAACATGCATCTTATTTCTATAAAAATGCTAAAATGCAGTAACGAATTTGTTCTACGAAAATTAGCTAAAAATTATAGACCGTTAAACCATAAACTTCACTAAACCTACAGCGAAAGCATCAACTTAACTAAACAGACAGGCAAAACATCAGAGAAAGGGTCTATTTGAAATGAATTTTCTGGGAATATTTTAGTAAAATGAAGGACAATGACGATTGAAGCTAAGACTTCAGGCTTTGTAAAACATTATTCTTGAGACATTTTCCTTCCATAGCTCATATACGTGTCAGGTTCATTGCCTAAATATTACCAATTTTGACGTTTAAAATCGCGATTTTGACGTTTTGAGGAAAAGCCAAATGTATTTTTCTTTGAATGCCTGTAACTTTTTTGTCCTTTAACCTACGGTGCTAAATTTTGGTAGGTAACTTGCCTATAATGATATAAACCCGCGTATGAAATTTGGTTGCCCTTACTTTGTTAATTTTGGAGATATAATTTTTTTTCGAAAGAAAACATAAAATTTTCCGGGAAAACCTCGGCGGATTTTCCTGGCTAACGAACTTATTCAGTCCACTTGCGAAAGGAAGGTACTCACCAATTTTGACGTTTAAAATCGCGATTTTGACGTTTTGAGGAAAACCCAAATTTATTGTTCTTTAAATGCCTGTAACTTTTTTCTCCTTTAACCTACAGAGCTAAATTTTAGTAGGTATTTTACGCATAATGATATAAACCCGCGTGTGAAATTTAATTGCCCTTACTTTGTTAATTCCGGAGAAATAAATTTTTTTCGATTTTTTTAGAAAGAAAACACAAAATTTTCCGGGAAAACCTCTGCGGATTTTCCTGGCTAACGAATTTATCCAAGCCACTTGTAAAAGGAAGGTATTCACCAAGTTTTATTAAAATCGGTCCATTATTTTTTTAGTTATAGGTGTGACACATAAATATATAAATATATATATATATATATATATATATATATATATATATATATATATATATATATATATATATATATATATATATATATATATATAATATATATATATATATATATATATATATATATATATATATATATATATATATATATATATATAAATATATAAATATATATATATATATATATATATATATATATATATATATATATATATATATATATATATATATATATATATATATATATATAAACATATAAAGTCTGAAACCGACCTCGGATTTGGGTTCCAGGGGTCCTAATTAGCGCTCATTTGAAGAAATTTTTTCAAAATTCGAAAGTCGGGATCTCCTCATTAGTGAATTTTTTTAAAGAAAATTCACTAAAACATAACTATGCTTTTTCGACTATAGATAAAATCTCTTTTCCCAAATGTTTTAAGCCACATTATGGGTAACCTACACACACACACATGCGCGGGCCCACAGGTCAGACGCCAGGCACAAGAAACAACAAAATACCAAGGAAAGACCACTACACCAGCATATTAACCTCCACGACCCTGTGGATTACTTCACGATCTACTCCAACTATCCACTTTTTTAAACCGACTTTGAAACCTCGAAGTCCATGCTGCTGGCGAATTTGGGCTGGTATACAATTATATATTCTTACGCAAAGGTAAGCATAGGAACGCTGTGCAATTGTCTTCCTAGCTCTTTCCGTTTTAGATGCGTGTGCGCAGTGTCTCGTATTATAGTTGTGACTCAACTCCTTCAATTCACATCGATGAATATGCTGGTATACAGCAGCATTAAAGTATAAAAGCTGCCTAATACCCAGCAGTTTTGTCTCAGCGTATAAAACATGCGTAGCATATGTGCGTTCGTTACCATAAATCACCTTGATGAGACAATTTTGAGCAATCTGTAATTGAGATATATGACACCTTGCAGCACCACCCCAAGCTATTATAGCATATCGTAAATGACTCTCCACTAAAGAATAATATAGAGTCCGCAGGTGTTTGATGTGTAGCATTTCTTTCAATACTCCAAATTTTACCATCACAGAGCGAATCTTTTAGTTACATTTAAAATGTGGTGCTCCCATTTCATGTGTGAATCCAAAGTAACACCCAAATACACCGCATGCTTCACACTTTTTATCTTCATGCCATCACATATTTCCAAGGTGGTAAAAGTTGGCAAGTTCCTTTCGTAGCATGAAAATGGTATATACACTGTCTTCGCCGCATTTACAGTCAACAATCGGTTTTGAAAACATTCCAGGATTTTTCGAAAATCAGATTCAACTGTCGATTTGAGTATATCCCATGATGCTGCGTTATAAAATATAGCAGCATCATCCGCGTATCCAACTATCTTTCCTAACGATCTAACATAAAAAAGGTCGTTTATATAAATATTAAACAATAAGGGTCCTAGAATGGTTCCTTGCGGAACACCACAGTTCATTTTTACCACATCACTCAGAACACCATTCACACACACCATCTGATATCTGTCAGACAAATAGCATTGCAATAGCTGTTGTTGTCTCCCCCTAAACCCAATTTTCTCCAGTATTTCAAGCAATCTTGTGTGTTCAACCGTATCGAATGCCTTTTTTAGATCCACCAAGACACACAATGAAGGTCTGGTGTTATCCAGACTGTGATATATATTACTCGTCAGTTCAATTATGGCATTCTGCGTAGATGTCTTTGTCCTGAAGCCATACTGCCTCTCAGATAATAATCCATATTTATCTAGACAATCATCGAAGCGTTTTTTCAGGAGACACTCAAAGACTTTAGCAATACTGGAAATCAGTGATATCGGTCTATAGTTAGCGGTATCCAGCACATCTCCTTTCTTAAATAAAGGTTTGATAACACCCATTTTAAAAGCTCTAGGGAATATGCCCTCGTCTATACACCGATTTATACTAAAAGTCAGAGTAGTGACAATCTCAACCATTATTTCTTTCAGTGTCTCTGCCCTTATTCCGTCGTACCCGGGTGCCTTGTGGTCCTTTAGTGTCTTCACAATTGATTTAATCTCATCCTCTTCTGTTCGCAATATCACCAATGACTGACGCACCCGCGCAGACGACACCAACTTATTGGATATATATATATATATATATATATATATATATATATATATATATATATATATATATATATATATATATATATATATATAAATGTATCACACCCATAACTTAAAAAATAATAAACCGATTTTGATCAAATTTGCAGAGTACCTTCTTTTGCAAGTGGCTTGGATGAGTTCGTTAGCCAGAAAAATCAGTCGAGGTTTTCCGAGATCATGTTGTGTTTTCTTTCGCAAAAAAATATATTTACTGAAAATAACAAAGTCAGGGCAATCAAATGTGGAACGCGTATTTATAATATAAAAAGTGAACCATGTACCAAAATTTACGTCTGTATGTTTAAAGACAAAAAAGTTATAGGCATTTAAAGCAAAACAATTTGGGGTTTTTATCAAAACGTCAGTTACGATTTGGAACGTCAAAATTGGCAACATTTAGGCAAAGAACCTGAAACAATTACGGCTAATGCAAGAAAAATGTCGCAAGAAGAATGTTCTACAAACCCTGAAGTCTCAGCCACAACCGTGATTGTCCTTCATTTTACTAAAATGTTTCCAGAAAACTCATTTCAGATAGACCTTTCTCTGATGCTTTGGCAGCAGTTTTAGCGATAGAACTTATCGTTTAATGGTATATAATTTTTAGGAAATTTTTGGAAAAAAACAATAAAGTTTAACATATCCGGTATTAAACAAGATACAAAACAAATTATGTACGTTACTTATAGGGCGTCTTGAGCTTCATCTTAAAAAAATATTTCTACTACCAAAGCGTGGCCCATAAGTCGGTGGTGATACAAATTTTCTTTTTTTTTAATCAAACAAGCCTTATATTATCGCATTTTTACATTTTCTATCGAAGTATAATGCATGTTTGTAGAAAAAGAAACTCGGGACGCAGCAAGTGCGTTATGGTAGCGAATTTTCATTAAATGCCTCAAATTTGAATACGTCAATTTGCTATTAATTAACCTATAAGGTTCGTTGGCCGGGAAACCAGTTTTTTCGGGAACATATTTAGTTTATTTTTGGAAAATTTGTGTACATTTTCAAACAATAAAGTTATTTCAATAAAATATGGTACATTGTTTCGCCTATACAGGTTACAGTGGTAAAAAAAACACACATATTTGCTATTAAAAACATTATTATGAAAATTCACTACCATATCGCACTTTATCCGTCCAGACTTTTAGTGAATTTTCTTAAAAATAATTCACTAATGAGGAAAGGAGATCCCGACTCTGAAATTTTGAAAGAATTTTCTTCAAATAAGCTGTAATTAGGCCCCGTAGAACACATATCCGGGGTTAGCTTCAAATTTTATATGTTTATATATATATATATATATATATATATATATATATATATATATATATATATATATATATATATATATATATATATATATATATATATATATATATATATTGTATTTCTAGATAATATCAAACGGATAACAAAAAAATACTGGGCCGATTTTGATTAAATTTGCTGAATACGTTCCCCAAGTGTCTTGGACAGGTTCATTAGTCAGGAAAATTGGACTAAGTTTTTCCGGAAAATTTTATGTTTTCTTTCTAAAAAAAATTATATCTCCGAAAATAACAAAGTAAGAGCTACCAAATTTGGTACGCGAGTTTATATCATCATTGGGAAATCACCTACTTAAATTTAGCTATGTAGGTTAAAAGACAAAAAAGTTATAGGCATTTAAAGTAAAATAAATTGGGAGTTTCCTCAAAACGTCAAAGTTGCGATTTAAAACGTCAAAATTGTCAACATTTAGGCAAAGATCCTGAAACTAGTACGATATATGGAAAGAAAATGTCTCTAAGCCTGAAGTCGTAGCTTCAACCGTCATTGTCCCTCATTTTACTAAAATATTTCCAGAAAATTCATTTCAAATAGACCCTTTCTCTGATGCTTTAGCTATAGAGTTTATGTTTAATGGTAGATAATTTTTGTCGAATTTTCGTAAAAAATCAATAAAGCTCAATATATCCGTTATTATATAAGATACGAAAAAAAATTGTAAACATTAATTATAGGGTATCTTGAGCTACATCCTAAAAAAATATCTCTACAATAACAGGCTGGCCCATAAGTCGTTGGTGATACAATTTTTTTTTTAAATCGAACACGCCTTATGTTATTGCATTGCTGCATTTTCCATCAAAATATAATGCATGTTTGTAAGAAAAGAAATTCGGGACGCAGCAAGTGCGCCATGGTAGCGAATTTTCATTAAATGCTTCAAATTTGAAAAGCTCAATTTGCTTGTAACCTATAACGTTGACCAAGAAACCAGTTTTTTCGGGAACACTTTTAGTTTACTTTCGGAAATTTTTGTACATTTTCAAACAATAAAGTTATTTTGATAAAACATGGCACATTGTTTCTACTATATAGGTCACTGGAAACTAAATTTGATGCCTGCTTTCTTAAAAAAAACATATTTGCTATTAATTTTTTTAAAATGAAAATTCACCACCATAACGCACTTGCTGCGTCCAGACTCTTTTATATTAAGTTTATTTACCAAAGTTGAAACTAAAAAAAATTACGTCTATTAAAAAGGAGTTCTTTTATTTATTCTATCATTATTTACATCTTCTTCTTGTAAAACCTATTAGAAGCACTTGTCTTACCTGTCTAATTAAAAACTTCTTGAAAACGTGGAACATCTTGGTGGTTAAGTTTATTTAATTAATTGATATTTCATTCCTAAATTGCGTGAGCCTCTTAATTTGGGAGTCTCAAGTTTTAAGATACTGCGGTTAGCTAAACGCCTTCTCTACGGAAACTTTTAATCTCTTGTGCTGATTGAGATGTTCAGATAACATCTCTAGATCTACTAAATGTGTACTTTGTGAGCAAAATATAGGTACAGTTAAGTTATTAGAGGACATAGTTTGGATATACTTGATATAATTATACTGATAGCATTAGTGGAGAGTGGGGAGAAATGGGACGCAGGAGGAATGAAAAGCTCCTTTTAAATTACCGGCCGCTTACTTTTGTTGGTTCATACTAAGTGAGTGGTAAGACACGAAGCAACGCGCCGCCACCTAGTTGCGGAACCATGTAGTATGTTGTCACGCCAGCTCCAAATAACACAAAGTGTTAAAAAATAGAAAGAACAAGTAAAAATTAAAAAAAAGCTTTGACGCAGCAAGTGCGTTATGATAGTGAATTTTCATAAAAATGTTTTAAATGGCAAATATGTGTTTTTTTAAGAAAACAGACATCAAATTTGGTTACCAGTATACCATATATAGTAGAAATAATTTACCATATTTCATCAAAATAACTTTATTGTTTGAAAATGTACAAAAATTTTGGAAAATAAACTTAAAATGTTCCCGAAAAAACTAATTTCCTGGCCAACGAACCTTATAGGTCTTTTTTTAAATTTTTAACAACACACCACGAGGGCTTACAGCCTAAATACTATCGTACCGTGGGTGTTGACAAGGAGGAAAGAGGCAACTCGTTAATTCTGGACTTGAAGGTTTGGAGGTTCGGAGGAGAAGGAAAAACATGTGCCGGCAAGGAATTCCACAACTTGGAAGTCGTCAGGACAAAAGAGCGGGCATAACAAGATGTTCTATGTCTGGTGACCTGGACAGTAAAAGGGTGCATTCGCTCTGTTCCCCTGGTAGATCTGTTGGGGGCAGCAGGTGGGGGAACTATGGAGGAAAGCTCCTCTGAGCAGTGCCCGTGCAGATATCTATAAAAGAGAGAGAGAGAGAGAGGTCACCAGCGGCACGTCGGTGGGCAAGGGATGGTAGCCTTTGGGTGAGGGTAGGGTCACCGATGAGACGTATAGCTCTCTTTTGAATGGAGTCCAGGATAGCGAGTGTAGAAGCGGCAGCCACACCCCAGATGTGGGAGCAGTATTCGAGCTTTGGCCTTATTTGTGAAGTATATAAAGTATAGAGATTAGCTGGTGAAAAGTATTTGCGAGCCCGGAAGAGAAAACCTAATTACTTAGCAGCCGCTTCTGCAATTGATGTGACATGTTGGTGCCAATTAAGATTTTGATCCACAGAAATGCCAACAAGAGAAAAGGACTCATTACTTTGAATAACTTGGTTATTCATTGTGATGGGTCTAGGGTTGGTGTATCTCTTATCAGAAAGAAAGCAAGACTGAGATTTGGTGGGGTTGAATTGTACAAGATTTCTACTTCCCCAGTCTAATATTTTTTGGAGATCCACGGAGACACAACCCTCCATGAGTCTGCGATCCTCATCTAATTGTGCTAAGAGACAGGCTTAGAATATTGTATATTTGAGTGGAGGGTGCTGTCATTCGCGTAACTGTGAACTGGGTTCGATGTGCTAGAGAGGACGTCATTGATATGGAGAAGAAACAGAGTAGGGGCTAGAGCTGAACCTTGAGGAACTCCTGCATTAATTGGATACAGTTGGAGGAATGGCCATCCACAACAACAGAAATTCTTCTGTTGGAGAGGAAATTTGCTGTCCAGGTACAAAGTTTTGGTGGCAGGCCATAGGCCGGAAGTTTATTAAGCAGCGCTGCGTGCAAGACCTGGTCGAATGCTTTGGATATGTCTAGAGCAACAATCTGAGATTCACCGTGTAGTTCCATAGACTTGTTCCAAGAATGGGTGACAAAGGAAAGGAGGTCGGAAGTCGATCTGCGCTGACGAAATCCATACTGCCTGTCGTGGATTAGACTGTGTTTTTCAAGAAATTTTAGTAATTCGCTGTTTATATACTTTTCCATCACTTTAGAGACGACTGAAAGGAGAGAAATAGGCCTGTAGTTGCTAGGAAGCGCTTTGGATCCTTTCTTGGGGATGGGTTGTACTCGAGCAGTTTTCCAGTTACTGGGGAATATGCCTTTATTGTAAGATATCTGAAACAGACGAGTCAGAACAGGAGCAAGATCTGTTGCGCATTTTTGAGAATAATTGCTGGGATCTCGTCAAGGCCAGAGGCTTTCCTGGTATTAAGAGAAAAGAGCATCTTTCGTACCTTTTTAGTTTTGAAAATGATATCCGTTATTTTATGCGCGATATTGTGGACTGTTGGTGGTTGAACATTTAGAGGTGGGTTGAGAGTAGAATTGCCAGCGAACAACGAAGCAAAAAGTTCAGCCTTGCCCAGGGCGGTAGAAACAATTTCATCCCCTGAGACAAGAGGTGGGAACGTGCTTTTGCAGAAATTATTCCCAATAGATTTAGCAAGAGTACCGAAGGGTTTGCTGCCATTGGTGCTTGAGAGGACTTTGCTTTTGATGTGGTTATTAAACGAGTTTTTGGCCTCAGAAAGAATGTGCACATAGCAGTTTCTTGCGCCGTTAAATGCTTGACGATTTTCTTGACTGGGATTGTGTAGAAGCGTTTTGTGAGCTTTGATCTTTTCAAGTCTGGCCTTGTCACAGGATTTAGAGAACCAGAGCTTTTGAGTGGCTGAAGTAGTTTTCTGTGTACGTGGAATAAATAATTCCATGCCAGTTTGGATAATTTCGGTGACGTTTTGTGAGATATTAGAGGGGTCAGGAAGAGAGAAGCAGACAGATGCCCATGGAAATGAGGAAAAGTAATCCCGCATTTCGTCCCAGTTTGCAGAGTTGTAGTGCCAAACGATATGTGGGTGTGATGACTGTGTGACCTCGGGTTGCATTGCGCAGGAAGCAGTGACCATGCCGTGGTCTGAGCGACCAAGAGGGGCGGTGACTGATATGTTATAGCATTCAGGTTTTGTAGTAAGAAGGAGATCCAAGGGATTTGAGCTGTGTGTTGGGATACGAGGAAAGTAGGTAGGTTGCTGAACCATATTGGCTAAGAATTGCTGATTGCAAAGGCCTCCGCTGCTCTCCCTTGTGGATCAGTTTTTGAAGATCCTAGCCATTCCTTATTATGGACATTGAAGTCACCAAGAATAGTGACCTCGGAGGAAGGATATTCAGAAATCAGATAGTCGGTTTTTTCAGAAAGGTAGTCAAAGAGCTGGACAAAGTTGTTGTCAGAAGGTGACCGGTAAATGCAACAGATGAATTTAGTTGCAGCCCTGAGAGAGAGTTTTATCCATAGTATGTCTTTTCTTCCAGCTTCTAAATTGGGGAGTCTGGTGCAGGGTAGATTGCTACGGACGTATGCGCACACGCCTCCATGAAATCTAAAGGAAGTAAGGAGATTAGTGGCTGTCTTGGCACTGATTTGGGTTTCGGTGAGGAAAAGGAGTTGGGGCCTGTTAGCCTGGAGAAAATTGTGGACGGAGTTTAGGTTAGAATTAAGGCCACATATATTCGAAAAGGATATGTTAAATCTTGATGTTAAGCGCCCCCTGCACACCCCTCTCCCGGAGATCCGAATGGAGGGGTATTTTGCCTCTGGAATATTTTGTACAAGGAGGAGCCATCATCATTTTTGTTTATAAGGGAAACCGACTCATACACCAGAACCGGAAACGTCCGTTGGGACTTCACCGGCCCCTTTATGCATGGGGTGGTACCTTCTCGGGCGTGAAAATAATCCTTTACTATTACGCAAAGGAAAATTCCACTACCACCTGCTATGGATTGAATTGGATAAATGTCTACCCTTTAAAAAATAAGATTAATAAAGGGACTATCAATTGTCTAATAGTTATGCTTTTCGACATAGTAGGGGGATACAAAACATTATCATTTTGCATCCATGCCTATTGTCGGCAAGGTTAATAGCATATTGAGCGATTCAAATTTGAGATATTTAATAAAAACTCGCTACCATCACACTTGCTGAGTCCCGAATTTATTTTCTTACAAACATGCATTATAATTTCGTGGTCGAAATTCCATACATTTAAGGTCAGCTCACAACTGCCACTAATAGGCGGAATGCCTCTGTCTAATTAAAAGAAATCATTGTTAAATCTATTTTAACTGAGCAGATTTTCCTGGTTAACGAACTTATCCAAGCCACTTGCAAAAGGAAGGTACTCACCAAATTTGATCAAAATCGGCCCTTATTTTTTGAGTTATCGGTGTGATACATGTATATATATATATATATATATATATATATATATATATATATATATATATATATATATATATATATATATATATATACATATAAACATATAAAAATTGAAACTGACCCCGGATAAGTGTTTTCGGGAGCCTAATTAGTGCTGATTTGAAGGAGTTTTTTCAAAATTCAAAAGTCGAGATCTCCTCATCAGTTAATTTTTTTTAAAGAAAATTCACTAAAAATGGAAAACCGACTTCATTAAGGATAACTCAAAAATACATATCAGCGCAGCCACCATTTGTTAAACGTGTTATCGGAGGCAAATTAAGGATAATTCAAAAACTACTGGTCAGGTTTTTATCAAATTGATACGGGACCACATCAGATGCACCAGCTCTCAAATAAAAAAAGAATCATCAAAATCGATTCACCTAGACAAAGGTCCTGAGGTAACACACATGCAAAAAAATACAGGCGAATTGAGAACCTCCTCCTTTTTTTGTTGAAGTCGGTTAAAAAAGGACGGGTAAAAATGGTTCATATTAGCATCAATAAGTGACATTTGACATTGTCATACTTCAGTAGCAAAAGGAACTTTATATTTATAACCTAACAATTTTTGTGTATTACCTATTTTGCTTCTCCTGTGCTCAAAGTAAAATAAAATGTTCGGGACGCAGTAAGTGCATTATAGTAGTGAATTTTCAAAGGAACTCTGCACTATTAGTTGGGGGAGAAAGAGTTTGTTTTCTTTCCCCAATGTTTTGCAGGTGGATTGATCCCACCCTCGCTAACTAGTCGGCTTTGATAATTAGCGTTGGAAGAAGAATATGTTGAAGATGTGGACTGTATCTGGACTGTATTTATAACTCTAGGTGCACTGGATTCCAGAAGATTTCAATAATACACTTTTTTACATTTATATATGTTGTATTGTTACTATATACACTTTGAACTTAACATTTATTTACAATTTGCGGTTTTACACTTGATTTAATGGGTTATTCTGGAGATTTCACAATCTTATTAGCTACTTGTTATTGCATTTAACTGCGCGTATATTTTCTAATTTCGAAGAAAACACTGACTTTTTACTGTATCATTGTACGAACGGAATTTCTGTAGGAAGATTGGAGCTTGAACTGAACAGGCTAGCGATATTTACACACTAGCGATATTTAGGTAGAAGATCGGGATCTTAGAAGTCCCAAAAAGCGATGAAGATGAGATTCGTTGCGGAACGGCACTATAGAATTGAACTGGCTTAAACACACGAGCGATGCTTAAGTGAAAGATTAGGAACTCAGCGTTCCAAGAAGCGAAGAAGATGAGATCTTTGTAAAACTAGCTTAAACAC
The DNA here is from genome assembly GCA_964006375.1 of Tillus elongatus. Taxonomy (NCBI): domain Eukaryota; kingdom Metazoa; phylum Arthropoda; class Insecta; order Coleoptera; family Cleridae; genus Tillus; species Tillus elongatus. The sequence goes on from OZ023262.1 coordinate 13,944,821, forward strand.
GCGAGCGGTGTTTATGTAGAAAATTGGGAACTCGGAGTCCCAAGAATTTAAGAAGAGGAGATCGAACGTAGAACGGCACTGTAGAATTGAACTGGCTTAAACACACGAGCGATGTTTAAGTGAAAGATTAGGAACTCGGGGTTTCAATAAGCGAAGATGAGATCTGTCGTAAAACTGGTTTGTACCTTGCGAAAGGCTTGCTTTTATCGAGCTTTCGCGTAACGCTAGGTGACCTAGTTGACATAATATAATGTCAGTAATACAGAATAGCGAACTAGGTAGAAGCATTATTCCTAGTGAAGAAAATCCACCGGGTGCGTCTAAAGAATATGTCAAAGACAGCTCAAGCTATTTACAATAAAGGACCTAACGGTATATAAGTATTTATGGCATTGTTCATGCGTAAACCTAATGCGATACAGACGTCTCGAGGATAAAGATTACCAGCAAATTGGAAAAGATTGTGAAATCCAGAGATAAATAATTCCAGGTAGAAACTTAAAGGATAGTGCAACCGAATGAAATTAAAGAGACAGGGGCGTACCAATATGTTACTCCAACATTAGTAAGGTATATTATTAAAACTATTTCTTTAAATTTAAATAGACCTTGGATGCTTTAGAGGCCCCAGTAAGCGATTACTTGAAGACATTTCTATTTTTTATGGAGCTATAAAATTATAGTTTGGTAGAGATATATTTAAGTACTGCAAATCTCTTAAAAAAATTGTGTTACAATATTCATTAAAGTCACAAAACTTTTCTAGAAAAAAAATAATTATTCACAAAGGGAATGTACCTGCCAAATCATATATGGCAGGTATTTTTCCGTTTAGTGAATTTTCTTAAAAAATTCACTAATGGGGGGATCTGTGTTATATATATATATATATATATATATATATATATATATATATATATATATATATATATATATATATATATATATATATATATATATATATATATAGTACCGATAACTCAATAAATAATGTACGTATCTTGATCAAATTTGGTGAGTACCTTCCTTTTGCAAGTGGATTGGATAAGTTCGTTAGCCAGACAAATCGGACTAGGTGTTCCCGGAAAATTTTGTGTTTTCCTCCTAAAAAAAATTATGTCTCCGGAAACAACAAAGTAAAAGCAACCAAATTTAGTAGGCGTATTTGTATTATAAAGAGTGAACCATGTGCAAAAATTTAAGTCTCTAAGTTTAAAGAGAAAAAGTTACGGGCAGCTAAAGGAACAAATTTTAGAGTTTTTCTCAAAACGCCCTACTCGCAATTTGAAACGTCAAAATCGATGTTTAGGCAAAGAACGCGAAACAAATACGCATTGTAAAAAGAAAACGTTGCAAGAAGAATGTTCTGCGAATCCTTAAGTTTCAGATTCAACCGTCATTGCTCTTCATTTTGCTAAAATATTTACAAAAAATTTATTTCAAATAGACCCTTTCTCTGATGCTTTGGCTGTCGGTTTAGTTAAGTTGATGCTTTTGGACGCAGTAGGTGCGTTTTGGTAGCGAATTTTTGTTAAATCCTTCAAATTTCATTAACTCAATTTGCTATTCACGTAAGGTTTGTTGGCTAGGAAACCAACATTTAAGTTTATGTTCGAAAAATTTTTGTACAATTTCAAACTTTGATAAAATATACTACATTGTTTCTACTACATAGGCTATACTGGTAATCAGATTGATGCATGCTCGTATTTGCTATTTAAAACATTTTTTTAAATCGAACACGCCTTATGTTATTGCATTTTTGCATTTTCCAACGAAATATCATGCGTTTATAAGAAAAGAAATTCGGGACGCAGCAAGTGCGTTATTAAATGCTTCAAATTTGTATAGCTCAATTTGCTATTAACCTATAAGGTTGACCAAGAAACCGGTTTTTTCGGAAACACTTAAAGCTTACTTTCCTAAATTTTTATACATTTTCAAACAAGAAAGTTATTTTGATTAAATTCGGCACATTGTTTCTTCTATATAGGTTATACTGGTAACCAAATTTGCCATATTTGGTATTAAAAACATTTTAATGAAAATTCACTACCATAACGCACTTGCTGCGTTCAGACTTTTTTTACCTCTACATTTGGCTTTCGTCTGTGCCGCCGTTCTCCAAGCGTTCTCCAAGCATTCTCCAAGCTCATCTGTTTTCGTAACATAATTGCTTGTTCCCTGATTTTCTTGCCCGGCCATTATCTCTCTACAGGTGCTCACCCCCGTCCTCTACCGTTAACCCGTTTTCCCCATATAAAGGAAATTTCCAGAGTTCTATTTTTTTATTTTAACCGGTGTGCTCGTTTCCATAATTTACCCAAGCTCGATTAACCAAAACTTTTATTTTGAATTATGTATATTATATCTTGTTCCAGCTATCGTTTCTTTGCATTTAGCTAAACTGTTTTTATTTACCCGAGTGACTTCAAGCTTCCAAACCTGTCATGCCCGCTAAGTGGATATTCCATATACTGGAATTTGGGGCTTGAAGGTCTGCATATAGCTTACGATATTTCATCTCCCAACTCGATCCGCTGGGTGGTCAGCGAGTGGTGGGATATCGTAAGATGTCGCCGTTTTTATTAAATAAAGTAACCATAACCCATTAGGGTACGAAGCTGTTGGAACCAGAATAATTCCGTGACAAATCATCCCCTACTTGGGTAAGGGCAGAAACGAGAGGGGTAACTGCTCAGTTCTATTTACTTGGTTTTCAATCTTGCAACCCTGGCGAGAACCTTGAAAATACTCATTGAATTTTGTAATTACCAAAACATATATCTTATTTTAATAAATCTGTATTTTTGTACATTCAGCTTTTACTCACTGGTATAAGTTTTTTCCTGAACCTAATTATAAAGTAATTCCGACCCCTGGACAGCAATCTTCTTCACTGATTATTACCCAGGCATCCTGCATCCAGAGGGTGCTCCGTCTCCGTAAAACCGTTGTTATTTCTTTAGGGCTTCCACTTTCTCCCTAAACCGTCTGTATCCATATTTTTAGAAAGTAGTGGCGTTCGAGACTTTTGTATCGGCATTTTTCCTAACGACCACTCCACCTTTCGAACTAGCAGGTCACAGACATCCATAAATTACATCATCATCCGAGAAAAACCAACCAACTCATTTTTGATCAACTCAGTATACATAGGCAGGTACACATGTGTAAGCGAGCACATCAAGAATCTTGAAAGGCTGGCGATAAAAATAGTAGCTGACTCATTACAGAAAATAAACTCACATTATATATTTATCTTACCACAGCGATAAGTTCCCTGAGCAGCACCATATATATATATATATATATATATATATATATATATATATATATATATATATATATATATATATATATATATATATATAGAGCTTAGAGCGCTGGACAAAGGTGGGTTGAGTTGTTGTAGCTCGATTACGGGGCCTCAATCTGCCTGCTCCCCAAATCTCGCCGGAGATCATCTGTGAGGTCTCAGTGTGTTCAACCCTAGGCCTCAGAGAGATCAGACAGACAACTCTAAGGAGTAGGCAGATTGAGGCCTTAGAGTGTCCTTACATATTTCCTTTACCTCTTGAAAATGGCTCCAAAACAGGAACCGAAACGTCGAGTTTTCATAAATTCTGGACGCGGTTGAACCAGAGAACCAAGTATGTTTCACATTAAAGACCACGGAAATCTTTCTGAACATATATATATATATATATATATATATATATATATATATATATATATATATATATATATATATATATATATATATATATATATATATATATATATATATATATATATGAAACTGACCTCCGATATGTATTTTAGTGGCTCTAATTCGCGGTTATTTGGAAACAAGTAAGCAAATTTTTTCTGACCTCCGATATGTATTTTAGTGGCTCTAATTCGCGGTTATTTGGAAACAAGTAAGCAAATTTTTTTAAGGACCTTCGCCAAAAATAAAATAAATATATATAAATAAATAAAAGAGACATAAGTGTCCTTACATATTTCCTTTACCTCTTGAAAATGGCTCCAAAACAGGAACCGAAACGTCGAGTTTTCATAAATTCTGGACGCGGTTGAACCAGAGAACCAAGTATGTTTCACATTAAAGACCGCGGAAATCTTTCTGAACATATATATATATATATATATATATATATATATATATATATATATATATATATATATATATATATATATATATATATATATGAAACTGACCTCCGATATGTATTTTAGTGGCTCTAATTCGCGGTTATTTGGAAACAAGTAAGCAAATTTTTTTAAGGACCTTCGCCAAAAATAAAAGAGACATAAGTTTGTTTCACTATCTAACTATTAAACACATAATTAGATTTCATCCTTGTAATCTCTATAACTTCTTGCCGTAACATCCTCTTACAAGCTTCGACTGAAATATTTTCAGGAAGTAAATTCAGTCAAAGTATGTGAAAGTTCAGGGAACACTAATTAGTTTTCAGCTAATAATCAGTGATGAAGGCAAGTAGAAGTAAAAAATATGATAGTAATTTTTTTAACTAAAACCTGGGGTGAGATGAAATAAAAAATATTACTATTTGAGTAGGTCTTTACCCTAAACTTGACAATGTGTATTCCAAGATACACGGATTTGGGATTATTTTTTTGTATTAACATAACATGACATACCATACCATTTATTTAACCATCAACATTTACATAGTTCGTTGCACATGAAATAATTGTATAATGGATTTACACATGACAAAGAGTGGGTGACAATACACATAAAATAAAAACAAAATATAAAATTGGCCAACAAAAATACAGACTAGTTAATTAATAATTAAATTCTTCAATTGAATATGTAGGTCTCTCTATTAATTTTATTTTTATCACATATGCAAACTGTCTTCTATGCAATTTCCTGACCATCGCTGGAAGTAAATTAAACAACCTAACTCCAATATACCCATGGCTCTTCTGCGTGCGGCTTATCCTGTGATGAGGAACGACAAACTGACTTTTACCTCTAGTTTCGCAACTGTGAACCTGTCCGCGAAAGATAAAACTGGCTTGATGGTCATCAATGTAAAGAAGACAAGTAATTATATAACTTGCTGGCAGGGTAAGTATTTTATACCTCTGGAATACTTCTATACAACTGTGGTCCTGAGGAACGTTAGAAATCGCCCTCATGGCTCTTTTCTGTTGCAGAAAGACACGCTCTGCATGTGGCGAAGATCCCCACACCAAAATTACATAGGTTGCAATGCTTTGAAAGTGAGCATGGTACGTACGTAACCCTTGCGGCGCTTTCATCTATGATGTATTTTATTCTACGGGTTTAGTAGATGGCTGAAGATATTTTTTTTACACATTTGGTCTATGTGGGGTTTCTATTTCCAGCTTAAACAACCATCAATATGAAAGCCTAAAACTTTATTATTTTCGCCTGAGTTCTGTAGATGATGCCTGGTAGTTATGAGAAGTCTTGATGTTTTTCTGCATTAAGCAATAACTTGTTTGCCTCAACCCATGCTTCCACCTGGTCGATGAATGGATCAGCTTTGTGTTTTAGATCTGGAACTGCTTTATTGATTATTGTCGTGTCATCTGCGAAGATGCAACTTATGTCTGCCCTGATGTCTGGCAAATCGTTAATTTATAATAGAAATAGCATTGGTCCCAGTATAGAGCCCTGTGGTACTCCCAACTTTACCTATTTAAAATTTGAACTGGTATTTTTGTCAGCCAACCAACTGCACTCTGTTCTTCAAATATGATTGTAAAAGTGTTCTTATTCTGCCTCTCATTCCATAATATTCCAACTTACAGATAACGAGCTGGTTGTTTACCATATTAAAGGCTTTGCTAAGATCAAAGCATAATAGCTCGGCATTTTATTTGTTATCAAGTGCTTTTAAGATAAAATCAGCTATATATGTCATCGCCATAGTTGTTGACCTATTTCTTCCGAATCCATGCTGGGAATGGTTTAGGATTTTCTGCCTATCAATATATCTTCCTAATCTCTCTTTAATAAGTGCTTCCAACATTTTTGAGATTATAGGGAGAATACAAATTGGCCTAAAATTGTTGCAGTCGTTCATGTCGCCATTTCTTGGGAGAGGAACTATCTTTGCAGTATTTAATACATTTGGAAATATACCCTGAGCAAAGAACATATTGATAATTTTGCTCAGTGGGTCTGCAATCACATGGATTATCCTTTTTAATTGTGTTATGTTTAATACAAAGATGTCACAAGCTGACTTATTTTTCATCCTCAACACTACCTGCATAACTTCACGTGGGGATGTATCCTCGAGAAACATTGACCCATTGTTCCGCAGTTTGACACGTTTTATATGGGAATAGCAGTTTTTTTATGTGTCTTTTACTGGCACCAAATTATCCTCACCAATTCTGGAAAAATGGCAATTTAGACAGTCCGCACTTAGTGTACTTGCTCCTTGGTTAATCCTCGAGGTTTTTATATTCGAATTTATCAACTTCCAGATGATTTTAGATGTATTATCAGCATTTGTAATTCTATCTCTGTTATAGTTTCTAATAGAAGTGTCAATCTGTGTCCTTAGTTGTTTCTTTAGGTTTTCATAAAGAGTTTTCGAGTTTTTGCCTATTTTTACTCTAAATATTGTATATGCAGCACCTACCTCATCTTTGAGTTTTTTTAAAATTTCACCCCGGAAAATGTGTTCTTTAGCAGTGATAACCCTCTTCTTGTTTACAGGGAAGCAGTTGTCAAAGTTTCTCATGAAAACAAACATAAGATTCTTCAGCATCCGGTACCAGAAGTGACTTTCAGTTAATGTTTTGCAACTGGTGTATGACAAGCTGAACACTATCACTGTTATTTGTATCCATTACATTATGAAACTTATCCTACTGTTTGTTGTTCTCATATATCAGGAGTTTCTGCGCAAGATGGTCCGACAGGTGTAAATTCATAGTTTTAGCTAGACAGTTGTTTAGGTTTATATTTAAATAAATATTGTCTATACAAGTTGCAGATGTCTTTGTTATTCTAGATGGTTCCGAAAATAGATTATTAAGTCCATAGGACACAAACAGATGATCAAGCTTGGTTCTCTCCATTGGTGATTCCAAAATATTCACATTAAAGTCTCCAGCGACGAAAAGGTTAATAACGCCACTATTTATTAAAGTACCAAGTGCAATGTCAACTTTTTCTATAAAAACTTGCATGTCAGCTCTCGGGGGACGATAAACTGCTAGAACTGTCATGTCTAGACTTGGGAATCTAGCTGCAGCTATTTCTATACAACCCTCAACAGACAGGTTAGTTATCGAATCAATTGACTCATATTCCACTCCTTCTCTTACCAATATCATAGCACCACCACTAGAAGTTGATTGTCTTGTAAAGCAAGTTGCTATTCTGTAGTCTTGTATGATCATCTTGTTTACGTTGTCATTATTCTGCGAATGTTCCGTAAAGCAAGCTATACAGCAGTCTTGTAGTTTTGAACAATTTTCTAGGCAATCCTTGTAAGTTGAGGTTAATCATAGCAAGACAACTTTTTTTGAGAATTTTAATGCATCGAATTTAGTAAAGTGAAGGGAGATTAAAAAAATCATAAAAAGTCACTAACTGGGATTAGAACTCGTTATGTAGGACTCGACTAACGGAGATGTACGGAGCTTAACCGACTCGGCCACGCTCAATATGGAAGACTGGCAGGCATATCCAGTAGTACGTCTTTTCTATTTTCACCAAACAATTTTTATTTACAATGGATTGTTTGCTCATATGTGAACGAACTGAAGGAAAATAACGACTTAGACACAGATCTAGGAGCTTGTTAGTCATTTGGTGTCGTATTTTTCACTCACGTTCGTACCTACACCTTCCATAATTATCAATTTTGACGTTTCAACTTTGTCTCAGCCGATTTAATTAATTAAAAATTAATTTTTCTATAGCTTTTTTGTCTTCCAACATAGAAATTTTAATTTTGGTGCATGGGATACTCTTTATGATGGAAATGAACGGTTGCACTTACTTTGTTATTTTAGGAGATATAAACTTTTTTAGAAAGACACAATTTTCCGGGAAAACTTGGGCCGATTTCCTTGGCCAGCGAACTTATCCAAGCCATTTTCAAAAGGAAGGTATGTACCAAATTTGTTCAAATTCGGCACATCATTTTTTGAGTTATCGGTGAATTAAAGAAAATTCACTAACAACTATTTATATAATTGATTTTTGAATAGAAAAATAAAACTTAGCAATTTGGTACGTCAAAATTCACAATAATGTCACTATTGAGGTTTTGGAATCAATTTTTTAAGCTGTTCCGTCAAAATTACATCTTGGGCAAGAACAAGTATAAAACTTATTTGTCAAATTATGTGCTGTAAAATTAGTAACAATAAATATTACTATTACTATTACTATTATTACGTAAAAAGTTATTGGAATTAGTTTTGTGTGTTGTGTGTTTACTTTCTTTAACGTCCCCCTATTTCCACGACTATGGCCAATCACCGACGCCAGGGAGCAGTTTCACCCCACCACCCTGGAAATTTTACCGAACCCCAGCCTTTCTGTAAGGAGGGTAGGGATCTTTAACGTGATCAACATCGTATGCACACGGGACCGACGGCTTTACGCCCCCTCCGAAGGGCGGAACGTGCAGACATTCAACTTGCGCAAATACAGTGCCAGAACCTCGGTTGATATTAATGTTACAGTATGTACTTAAAAAGTGAAAGGAGAACCCTGGGATCGAACCCAGTACCCTTCGATTCAGAGGCACACGTTCTTACCTCTGAATCACGGAGTCTCTGTGTGCGTGTGTGTTTTGTTTCTTTAACGTCGGCCTATTTCCGCGACTATGGCCAATCACCGACGCCAGGGAGCAGTTTACCTCACTATCCTGGAAATTTTTGCCGAACCCCTGCCTTTCTGTAAGAAGGGTAGGGATCTTTAACGTGCCCAACATTGCGTGGACACGGGACCGACGGCTTTATGCCCCCGCCGAAGGGCGGAACGTGCAGACATTCAACTTGCTCAAATACAATGCCTGAACCTCGGTTGATGTTAATTTTACTGTCTGTACTGAAAAAATGAAAGGAGTACCCTGAGATCGAACCCAGTCCCCTTAGATTCAGAGGCACACGTTCTTACCCCTGAACCACCGAGGTTCTCACCGAGTCTCTAATTAATTTTGTTTTAATTATTTAAAATTACCTCATCACAGAAAGGAGATACAGGGATGCGTAAAAATTTTCAAGACACCAAAAACAAGAGTGCCATGTCAATTTATATTCCGACATGGTTAGTTTCACAAAAAAGTTGAACAGTATTAGGAAAACCGCAGCCTTCTATATCTGTTTATAACCGAGATACCGAACAAATTAAACGAAATCCGGACACTCTGTACAATGTGCTAGACCAAAAAGCTTAGCTTGTGTTTGTATACAAAACCATTTAGATCATTTATTTAAAGGGACTGATTAAATATTTGGAAATTTCTAAATATAACAGTATTAAATTAATAACATAACTCAATTTCGGATTAAATATTATAGTTACCTGTATTTTCTAAAAGGTATTTAAATTTTATAACAGAAATAACAACATGCATATGATTGTTGTGTTTATATACCAAAACATATGACTTTTTATTTATTTATTCATTAAAGTCTGAAATAATTAATAAAATATAAATTCTCACATTTACATTCCATCATTTTAATTAAATATATGTATACATAATACAAAAATTATGTGATGAGTCATTCCAAGTGATATTTTAATTTTCATAATGTAGTTTATATATCTATTTAGCTTCCTGTAGGGTTGGATATTGATTTATGTGTATTTACTGTGTATATTTTTTTCAACTAAGGTTTAAATAGAGTTGCAGGTGAATTGATCTCATCCTCGCTAATTAACTAGCTTCGTTAACTAGCGTTGAAAAAATTGTTGAAATGTGGACTGTATTTTAACTTTAGGTACACTGGGTTCCAAGGGAGTCCAAACTAATACACTTGGTAGATATATATATATATATATATATATATATATATATATATATATATATATATACAGTGTGTGTCCCAAACTGGATGGGAATATATTGCTATCTCCGTTGCTATTAAAAATAGGGAGACGGTTAAATTAGCAATGTTTTGTAGAATTTCACGCTGGTTCTTGTCTTTTGCCCCGCCTCTTTTCGTTTTCGAGTTATTTTCAAAAAACCAAAAATTGTCGTTTTCCTTTTTCTTCAATATCTAAGTAGGCGTTGATCTGACGTGTCTAAGAATTGCACATTATCAGGAAACTTTTTACAGACTAATCTTTTTGTGCTATTATCAACTTTGGATTGACATTTGTTTTTGAGCTACAGGTATCAACGTTTTTTTTTACTATGGCAGCCATATTGGATTTTTTGCTCATGTGATAGCCTGTGAAAAGAGCTTTCCAATAATGTAGAACATGTTTGAGAAATCTTGTAACTGCACTGACAATTTTGAGAAAACCCGTTTTGAGGATAGTAGGCTATGACATCCAATACCAGAGAACAAATGACGAAAAAAAAAGTGTTCAAACTGCAGTAGGCCATGGAGTCTAACAATAGACTTCTACTTTTAACATAATTTTCCGTAATGATTCACGATAAAAAAATAGGAACTTTGAGCACCACAATGAATCGGCCCATTATTGCAAATGATATTGTACAATACAACATTATCCTAAAAAAAATATTAAATTAAATAGGTAAACCTAGTAAATAACTAAATATACTGACAGAACTCAATAAAAAGCAGATTAATGATTTAAGAAGACACCTTTGAAAATTGTTTGATTTTTAAACGTAAGTTAACTGAAAAACAACAGAAGAAATGTTTCTATGGATATGACTATCGCGACAATTAAGAATACACTCATTTTTAATTATCTTAACAATTTGAGGTGTATTTAACAAGTTGCTTAAAATTTTGTACTAAATAGTTGTTTCCTGTTTATTTTAAATATTATTCAACAATATGTTCAGTAATAAAGAATATTTTGACATGTAGGAATGTTATATTCGTTCTAAACGAAAAACTGAGGCTGCTGCAAATTCATATCAAAACAACTACCCAGAAAGACGACAGCCAAACACCAAAATATTTTGCAGGATTGTGACCAATCTATTGAACGACGGTAGCTTCCACGCAAAGAAACTACCAATGCCTAGAAGTGAAGAAAGAAATAATGCCGTCTTCCAGGTTTCAAACGAAAACCATCCGCAATCTGTTTGGTCTTATGGTGAACAAATTGACGTTCCAAAAAGTACGGTACACCGTGTATTAAAACAAAGTCATTACCATCCATACAAACCTACAATCGTACAAGGCTTAAATGTTGACGATTACCCTAAGCGACTTAAATTCTGCAGATAGTATCAAGGACAATGTCAGCAAGATGAAAATTTTCATTTAAAAATAATATGGACTGATGAATCGAGATTTACAAATTGTGGTGTGTATAATCGCCATAATAGGTATTATTGGGCAAATGAAAATCTCCATCTAAAGGAAGAAAGACGATTGCAAGACAGATTTGGTATTAATGTTAGGTGCGGCTTATTAGGTAAAAAACTGTTATTTTTATTTGTAGATTAGATAGTTAATTTAAAAAAAAATTCAGGTAACTTCATTGTTGGTCCGTTTTTTTTTAATATAATTTAACTGGGGAAAGGGATCTTAATCTATTGAGAAATGATATCTTACTAACAATTAGAAGAGTTCATGATAATTTAGACGAGATTTGGTACCAACAAGACGGTTGACCAGCTCACAATGCTAGGATCGTCAAAGAATTTTTGTACCAAAATTTTAATAATCGTGTCATTTGTAACAATGGGCCGGTTTAATGGTGTGCTCGAAGTCCTGATATAACAGCCATTGATGTTTATTTTTGGGGTACTCTGAAGAACGATGTGTGTAGATTCGATCGACCACAAAATATTAATGAATTACGAAACAGAATCAAGGAAGCTATAAATCATATTAACCGAAACAGCCTAACTAGGGTTTGCAGGCATGTTTCAAAAAGGTGTATAAAGTGCATTGAACAAAACGGTGGCCATATTGAACAATTTTCTATTTAGTGTATTTGTAAGTTCCTATTTTATTATTTGTTGAGTTCCGTTTCTAATTGTGTTGTTTTGTGGAGTTTAAGTTTATATTTGTTATTGTCGGGTTTCGTTATTAAACTGTTTCACATAATATTACCTAGCATTATTACCTAATTAAGTATTGTAAATTAAATCACAATATTTTTTTATCGTGAATTATTATGAAAAATTATGTTAAAAGTAGAAGTCTATTGTTAGAGGCCATAGCCTACTGCTTTTTGAACACTTTTTTGTCGTTTGTTTTCTTTTATTGGATTTAATAGCCCAGTATCTCCAAAACGGTTTTTCTCAAAATAGTCAGTGCAAGATTTCTCAAGCAGGTTGTATATCATTGAAAAGCTCTTTTCACAGGCTATCACATGAGCAAAACATCCAATATGGCTGCCATAATAAAACAAAAGTTGATACCTGTAGCTCAAAAACAAATGACAATTCAAAGTTGAGAATAGCACAAAAAGATTACTTTGTAAAAAGTGTCCTGATAATGTGCAAGTCTTAGACATGCCAGATCAACGCCTACTTAAATATTGAAGAAAAAAGAAATCGACAATTTTTTAAAAAATAACTCGGAAACGAAAAGAGGCGGGGCAAAATGCAAACCATATTTGGAACAAGCATGAAATTCTACGAAACATTGCTAATTTAACCATCTCCCTATCTCTAATAATAAGGGAGATAGCAATACATTACCATCCAGTTTGGGACACATTGTATAAACCTCAAATTGTCCTTTAAAATTTACAAACGGGATATTCAATCATCCCCGGTGTATAATTAACACTTCCATAACAGATTCACGATGTTGGGAGTAAAAATAATCGAAAATCGATGCAAATTGAATATTTGGGTAATTGGGTCAGGTTGTGTGCCGTTTGCAAAGTTTACATTATTTTGTAGGAATCCAAACAATCGTCATTGAAGCTAGAACGTTCCTTCCATCAAGAAGAACTAAATGAATGAGTTAACTGTATTAATCTGGTTGTTCTCAAATGTCGTGGGTTCCTTCTTTTCCGTTTATGCTTGGCAGTTATGCGCTAGCACGTTTGTGGAATTGCTGGATGCTAGCCCGCTAGCAAGCTTCTTGCTGTGACAACTTTAAAATAGGATTTTCGAGAAATGAAAACTTTACAAACTCTCACCCATTGATTTCACACCTAACTTTTCAATTGTTTATCTCACTCACAACATTTACTTATTGTTTCTTTTGTTTCCGGGAAAAATGTTTGTGAAATCATCGTTCGCGAGTTCAAGGGTGTATTCAATAATAATTAGTACTGTTCTGGAGTTTACATAACAGGATAAAGAAGATGTAAAACGTCAGGTTAACTTAGCCCATTGATAAATTGAAAGTTGTATCTAGATTGTTTGTTAGCGCTGAAAACTTTTCACCGTATTGAAGCTGCTGGATTTTGTTTGAACACTGTAAAGGAGAATTTAGTGTTTCCTTGAAACTTTCACTATATCGGTCAGAAATTTAGACCTAAAATGTGAAAGCAACTCAAATCTTAACAAGCACAAAACAAACAAGTTATCATTATTGCGTCTAAAGTCGTCAGAATAATATAGGTTGTGTAAGCTTTTCATTCGCAAAAGCTTGTGCTAAGACAATACATTTATATATGACAATATAAGCAAATTATGTTCTTTTTTTTTTCTTTAACGTCAGTCTATTTCCGCGACTATGGCCAATCATCGACGCCAGGCAGAAGGTTCACCTGACTGTTATGGAAATTTTGCCGAACCCCTGCCTTCTGTAAGAAGGGTAGGGATCTTGAACCTGCCAAAAATCGCATGCATACTGGACCGACGGCTTTGAATTATATTTTTAAAGACCTCAATCTGTTTACTCCTTAGGTGTGTAACGATTACGTTTCGTTACTGCTTTAATTATTCAAAATAAACCCGTAAGAGACTTAATTACTAGCCGACAATCCACTATCTGTAAGGCAATTCATGTTTTGATTTCAAAATTATTCTTATGAAAAGTCGCGAAATCTTTAACTATCCTGAACACCGTACTGCATTTTAAATGTGTACGTTAAAAGTCAAATATCTAAAGACGCTATATGGTTTGTTAGTAAATGATGCATCGCATTTTGCGGAAGGAATATTTCCAAGAAATAAATGTCGTTGCTACTGGCTCTGTAATTTTCCGTATGACGTCACGAGCGACGGTTGAGAGAATTACCGGCAAAACCTTCAACTGTAGGACACGAGAGGTGAGATCTCGTGACTTCGCCGTCGATTGGAGGTCTCGTTTTATCTCATTCGGAGAATGGAGGCTAGAAGGGGCTCGTGCACAGCCACCAACGGTCATGGTAAGAATTTTTGCGTGCAGCGACTAGCAATTGCAGAATCCGACACATTAGCACGGACTCTCTGCTGAGCGTTCATAGAGTGAACATCCGTCAGTTTCGGTGGCTATTAAATTATCTTAAAACGGGATTGTAATGTTCTTTCTGTTATCTGTACTACCTAATAGTTATTGTCAGTGATTGTTCGGAGTAATTCAAGTGATTTTCGAGTTTAATTAAACATCGTATTCAGCATAAAAACGCGAGCTAACTCGCGGTTCTTTGTTACAAGCTGTTGACTTCTTGCCGTAATCAGAAAGAATTCCTGGTTATTATCGAAACTTAAGTCAATTGGTAGTGAATTTTACTTGAGCAAATTCACGTTTTAATTGCGATTAGCAAAGTTTCCATCAAGCGAATTCAGAACATCGACATAGGTGTCAAATTGTCTTGTAGTATTGGAGCAGTAACATCCACCGGCCCAATAATCTCTGATGGGAAGTCATAGTCGTTTTCCCCAGTTTTTCCGCGCTTATTGAAGTCTGAAACCTGTGTTAGGCACTCATAATTGATCCCACCTGGAAAGCATCTTCACAGGGTCATAAGGTAACCTAATACCGGAAGACTGGTAAGTCTAAACAAATCTTTTCTCTGAATCAGCAGAATTTTCATGCCAAAATCTAACATCTGAAGTTTTAATAACCTGAACTTTCAAAATCACGTAATCAAGTTTGAGCTTAAATAATGTCAGGGAGGTGCTGTCAGCATAACTATACATTTCCTACTACATACAGACTTGGAGACTACTTCTCTGGCTTCACTGTTGGTTTTTGTAGGTGAAGGACGTAGCCAGCGCGTGAGCTAACTGGAGCAAGTGGCCCTTCGAATTCTGGAAGTTCTAGGATGTTCTTCAATGCTTCTGTGACTATAGTTTCGCTGCTTGGCAGCATTTTCAGACAGATTAAAATTGAATTAGTACGAAATCATGACAACTACAAATAAATATCTGTTGCTATGTTATGATATGATGTTTTGATCAAAAAATTTTATCAAATTGAAAATAAAATGAAACACAGATGACAGATGAGGTTTTCAAAATGTCTATGTGATGTATGTCAATATTTAACATAAAAACTAGAACTAGACTATAATAACTATGATAACAGTTACAACAATAAAATAACTAAACAATAACAGTATAAAAGTAGTCTCTATACAACGAAAATATCGACATACATCAACTCATTATTTTATTACAACTTTTTTGAAACAATAGTTAAATTTATTTTCTTTGACATATTTATTCAGAAAGAAGAATATCCAAGAAGGGGAATTCATTAAATCAGTTTACTCGTTTAAAACAAGGTAGTTATTGTCGTGTGTGTGCCTTTTGACTTCTAAAGCTTCAAAAAAGTCTAGTTTACGTTTGTCATTATAAAAAAGTTGTGGTTGTATGCGGTTATTTATTGTAGGTCTATGTTCGGTATCAATAATATGTTTTGCAAATGTAGATTTGTCAGCGTGATTATTTCTAAATGCAGAAATATGTTCTTTGTATCGGGTGTTAAAATTTCTAGAAGTTTGACCTATGTAGATTGCGTTGCAATGTGTACAAGCTAATTTATAAACTCCAGCTTTTGTCAGGAAACAAGATTTTTCTTTCGCGTTAAATAACAAATCACGCGTCGTGTTGTAAGATTTAAAAGCTACCTTTGTATTTGTACAGGTGTTTAAAATTTTTGAAATGTTTTCTGAAATGGTTCCAAAATAAGTTATCGAAACGTATCTGTTGTCTTCTTTGTCTCTAATATTTGGATAAATTAAATTAATCGCTAATTTGTATTCTTTTCTCTCTATCATTTTATCTATTATTTTAACAGAGTAGCAATTATTAAATGCTGTTTGCTTAATTATTGAAATTTCTTTTTCAAAATTGTTTTGTGACATAGGTATTGAAAATGCACGATGTATCATAGAATGGTAGGCTGACAGCTTTTGTGAAAAAGGGTGACATGAATCGTATGGTATGGTTGTGTCAGTGTAAGTTGGTTTCCTATATATTGAAAAGTCAAATGAATTATTTTCTAACTTTCTAGTTGTTAGGTCTAAAAAATTTATACAACTGTTGGCTTCTTCTTCTAAAGTAAACTTAATATTTGTGTGAAAGTTATTAATAAAATTTAAAAATTCATTTAATTCTGTATGACTACCTTGAAAACATGCTAAAATATCATCTACGTATCTGTACCAAAAGAAAATATTATGTGAAAGTTCTGATGTTAAAATTTGGTTTTCTAAGTTTTCCATGAATATGTTGGCTAATAAAGATGACAACGGACTACCTATAGGCAGACCTTCATTTTGCATATAAATTTTATTATTAAATTTAAAATAGTTTTGTTTTATACATTCATTAAAAAGATTCATTATTTCTTGTCTTTTTATGACATTTACGTTCTTTTCTATTAAAACGTTATCTAATAGAGGTAAACATTCTTTAGGGGGTATTTTGGAATACATGCTACAAACATCAAACGAGACTAATTTACTATTTGTGGGAATAATTAGGTTATTTAATTTTTGTATAAGTTCATAAGAATTCTTAACTGAATATTTTGGAAAGTAATTGTATTCTTTAATAAGTGAAACCAGTTTGCTCGCTATCTTATGATTAGGTGTATTAACATAGCTAACTACTGGTCTCTCCGGTATATTTGGATTATGAATTTTCAGGTGGCCATATAATTTTGGTGGTTGCGGGCTTTTATATAAAAGATATTTCTTTTCTTGTTGACTAAACAGAGACACATTTTTAAGTTCATTTTTTAGTTTTGTCTGAAATGCGTTTGTTGGGTCTCTCCTAATTTCTGTTAAATTTTCTGTAGTAATAAAATCATTAATTTTAATGTTATATGCGTCCCTACTTATAGCTACAGTTGTATTTCCTTTATCAGCTTTAGTAAAAACTATATCATTGTCTAATATTTTATGCTGAACATATTTTAAAATTTGAGTTTCGTTAATTTGACGTTTGTCATATTTTGAAGTTAAATGTCTTAAAAATTCACATATTTTTAATTTTTCATATTGTCTTATAGATCTGGAAGCACTTTCAGATTCAGAAGCTAAGATCTCTTTAATTTTGTTTGTAAATTTAAATTTTGGGCAGTATTTATATCCTTTATTTAGAAAAGAAATTTCTTCAGTTGTAAAAATTGTATCGGTTAGGTTTTCAAACCTTTTGTAAAACTTATGTGTTTGTGGGGGAGATCTTTCTCGATTATGTAAATGTTGTGTGCTTTCTAGGTTTATAATTTTGTTTGTCTGTGTTAAGCATTTTTTAAATTTCAATTCACTAACTAAAATATGTATTTGGTCATCTAATATATCAAATTCTACGGGATGTAATTTATAAGCAAGTTCTGAATGGATTACCTTGATATAAAGAAGCAAACTATCACGAATTGAAAACCATTTCTTGGATTCTTCTTTCAGCCAAGTGAAACTGGCTTTTCTAATAGCAATTTTTGATTGATTTGATGTTATTACGTATTTCGGGATGACCTTCTTTCTTATGCACTCTTGGTTAAACCATGCATTCAAAAATTTTAAACACCTGTACAAATACAAAGGTAGCTTTTAAATCTTACAACACGACGCGTGATTTGTTATTTAACGCGAAAGAAAAATCTTGTTTCCTGACAAAAGCTGGAGTTTATAAATTAGCTTGTACACATTGTAACGCAATCTACATAGGTCAAACTTCTAGAAATTTTAACACCCGATACAAAGAACATATTTCTGCATTTAGAAATAACCACGCTGACAAATCTACATTTGCAAAACATATTATTGATACCGAACATAGACCTACAATAAATAACCGCATACAACCACAACATTTTTATAATGACAAACGTAAACTAGACTTTTTTGAAGCTTTAGAAGTCAAAAGGCACACACACGACAATAACTACCTTGTTTTAAACGAGCAAACTGATTTAATGAATTCCCCTTTCTTGGATATTCTTCTTTCTAATTAAATATGTCAAAGAAAATAAATCTAACTATTATTTCAAAAAAGTTATAATAAAATAGTGAGTTGATGTATGTCGATATTTTCGTTGTATAGAGACTACTTCTATACTGTTATTGTTTAGTTATTTTATTGTTGTAACTGTTATCATAGTTATTATAGGCTAGTTCTAGTTTTTTATGTTAAATATTGACATACATCACATAGGCATTTTGAAAACCTCATCTGTCATCTGTCTTTCATTTTATTTTCAATTTGATAAAATTTTTTGATCAAAACATCATATCATAACATAGCAACAGATATTTATTTGTAGTTGTCATGATTTCGTACTAATTCAATTTTAATCTGTCTGAAAATGCTGTCAAGCAGCGAAACTATAGTCACAGAAGCATTGAAGAACATCCTAGAACTTCCAGAATTCGAAGGGCCACTTGCTTCAGTTAGCTGACGCGCTGGCTACGTCCTTCACCTACATAAACCAACAGTGAAGTCAGAGAAGTAGTCTCCAAGTCTGTATGTAGTATGGACAAGTTTCACCAAGTAAGGGCAACAACAATCAATGAATATAAATTTCCTGTTTAATCTCTAAGATTTTGTCAATTTTGTAAATTTAAACATAGTTTTTATTATTATTTTTTTAATTGTAATTAGCAAATTTTGTATGTAAAATATCTAACCTATACATTCACGTTAACATCTATTATTTTTCATAATTAATGTAGAAATTTCACGTAGGATTATATATTCTTTTCTTTGGAGCCTCACTCAAAGAACTGGCCAGTTAATTCACTAGAAAACCTAGCAATTAATTGACAAACGTCAAGTAATTTACCTAATCATTTGTCTTTGTTTTTGAGCGGTACCCTAAGTAACTAACAGTAACATTTTAGTAATATGCAACTATCTTTATCTTATTGTTTTGGTACATGTATGTAAATTAATAATTTCTTGCTCTCGAGATTCTTGCTATTTATCTGATTGTTATTTGTGTGCAGTTGATGTTTATCGGAGATTTACCAAACCATTTTTATTTCATTTTGTTTGCTATTCCAAATTTAATTTATATGAATAAATTTATATATTTTGTTATATTAAAATATCTGTTTAATTGAAGAGAAATTCCTCCCTAATATCTCCTTTCTTTTGACGTCGGTGCTAACAATTATTTTTTACTAACTATTATCTAGATACCTAAATTTCAATGTAACTTGGCACTAGTCTGGAGAGCCCACAAATATAGGACTCCAGGCAGTGCGAAGCAAACAAAGGAAGGGAACGTGAGTATCAAACTATATCCAGATCTGTCAGCCTTTTTTTTTTTTTATGTCAACAACACACCACGAGGGCTTACAGCCTAAATACTATCGTACCGTGGGTGTTGACAAGGAGGAAAGAGGCAGCTTGTTAATTCTGGACTTGAAGGTTTGGAGGTTCGGAGGAGAAGGAAAAACATGTGCCGGCAAGGAGTTCCACAACTTGGAAGTCCTCGGGACAAAAGAGCGGGCATAACAAGATGTTCTATGTCTGGTGACCTGGACATTAAAAGGGTGCATTCGCTCTGTTCCCCTGGTAGATCTGCTGGGGGCAGCAGGTGGGGGAATTATGGAGGAAAGCTCCTCTGAGCAGTGCCCGTGCAGATATCTATAAAAGAGAGAGAGGTCACCAACGGCACGTCGGTGGGCAAGGGATGGAAGCCTTTGGGTGAGGGTAGGGTCACCGATGAGACGTATAGCTCTCTTTTGAATGGAGTCCAGGATAGCGAGTGTAGAAGCGGCAGCTGCACCCCAGATGTGGGAGCAGTATTCGAGGTTTGGCCTTATTTGTGAAGTGTATAAGGTATAGAGATTAGTTGGTGAAAAGTATTTGCGAGCCCGGAAGAGGAAACCCAATTTCTTAGCAGCCGCTTCTGCAATTGATGTCACATGTTGGTGCCAATTAAGATTTCGATCCACAGAAATGCCAACAAGAGAAAAGGACTCATTACTTTGAATAACTTGGTTGTTCATTATGATGGGTCTAGGGCTGCTGTATCTCTTGTGAGAAAGAAAGCAAGACTTAGTTTTGGTGGGGTTGAATTGTACAAGATTTCTACTTCCCCAGTCTAATATTTTTTGGAGGTCTACGGAGACAGAACCCTCCATGAGTCTGCGATCCTCATCTAACTGGGCTAAAGAGACAGGCTTAGAATATTGTATGTTTGAGTGGAGGGTGCTGTCGTCCGCGTAACTGTGAACTGGGTTGGATGTGCTAGAGAGGAGGTCATTGATGTGGAGAAGAAACAAAGTAGGGGCTAAAGCTGAACCTTGAGGAACTCCTGCATTAATTGGATACAGTTTAGAGGAATGGCCATCCACAACAACAGATATGCTCCTGTTGGAGAGGAAATTTGCTGTCCAGGTACAAAGTTTTGGTGGTAGGCCATAGGCCGGAAGTTTATTAAGCAGCGCTGCGTGCCAGACCTGGTCGAATGCTTTGGATATGTCTAGAGCAACAATCTGGGATTCACCATGTTGTTCCATAGACTTGTTCCAAGAATGGGTGACAAAGGAAAGGAGGTCGGCAGTCGATCTGCGCTGACGGAATCCATACTGCCTGTCGTGGATTAGACTGTGTTTTTCAAGGAATTTTAGTAGTTCGGTGTTTATATACTTTTCCATCACTTTAGAGATGACTGAAAGGAGAGAAATAGGCCTGTAGTTGCTAGGAAGCGCTTTGGATCCTTTCTTGGGGATGGGTTGTACTCGAGCAGTTTTCCAGTTACTAGGGAATATGCCTTTATTGTAAGATATCTGAAACAGACGAGTCAGGACAGGAGCAAGTTCTGGTGCGCATTTTTTGAGAACAATTGCTGGGATCTCGTCAAGGCCAGAGGCTTTCCTGGTATTAAGAGAAGAGAGCATCTTTCGTACCTTTTTAGTTTTGAAAATGATATCAGTCATTTTATGCGCGACATTGGGGACTGTTGGTGGTTGAACATTTGGAGGTAGGTTGAGAGTAGAATTTCCGGCGAACAACGAGGCAAAAAGTTCAGCCTTGCCCAGGGCGGTAGAAACAATTTCATCACCTGAGACAGGAGGTGGGAACGTGCTCTTGCAGAAATTATTCCCAATAGACTTAGCAAGAGTCCAGAAGGGTTTGCCGCCGTTGGAGCTTGAGAGGACTTTGTTTTTGATGTGGTTATTAAACGAGTTTTTTGCCTCAGAAAGAATGCGGACATAGCGGTTTCTTGCGTCGTTGAATGCTTGACGATTTTCTTGACTGGGATTGTGTAGAAGCGTTTTGTGAGCTTTGACCTTTTCAAGTCTGGCCTTGTCACAGGATTTAGAGAACCAGGGCTTTTGAGTGGCTGAAGAGGTTTTCTGTGTACGTGGAATAAATAATTCCATGCCAGCTTGGATAATTTCGGTGACGTTTTGTGAGATATCAGAGGGGTCAGGATGAGAGAAGCAGACAGACGCCCATGGAAATGAGGAAAAGTAATCCCGCATTTCGTCCCAGTTTGCGGAGTTGTAGTGCCAAAAGATACGTGGGTGTGATGACTGTGTGACCTCGGGTTGCATTGCACAGGAAGCAGTGACCATGCCGTGGTCTGAGCGACCAAGGGGGGCGGTGACTGATATCTTATAGCATTCAGGATTTGTAGTAAGAAGGAGATCCAAGGGACTTGAGCTGTGTGTTGGGATACGAGGAAAGTAAGTAGGTTGCTGAACCATATTGGCCAAAGAATTGCTGACTGCAAAGGCCTCCGCTGCTCTCCCTTGTGGATCGGTTTTTGAAGATCCTAGCCATTCCTTATTATGGACATTGAAGTCGCCAAGAATAGTGACCTCGGAGGAAGGATATTCAGAAATCAGATAGTCGGTTTTTTCAGAAAGGTAGTCAAAGAGGTGGACAAAGTTGTTGTCAGAAGGTGACCGGTAAATGCAACAGATGAATTTAGTTGCAGCCCTGAGAGAGAGTTTTATCCATAGTATGTCTTTTCTTCCAGCTTCTAAATTGGGAAGTCTGGTGCAGGGTAGATTGCTACGGACGTATGCGCACACGCCTCCATGCAATCTAAAGGCAGTAAGGAGCTCATACCCCGGGAAATTAAGGTGATTAGTGGCTGTTTTGGCACTGATTTGGGTTTCGGTGAGGAAGAGGAGTTGGGGCCTGTTAGCCTGGAGGAAATGGTGGACGGAGTTCAGGTTAGAATTTAGGCCACATATATTCGAAAAGGATATGTTAAATCTTGATGTTGGCGCCCCCTGTACACCCCTCTCCCGGAGATCCGAATGGAGGGGTATTTTGCCTCCGGAATATTTTATACAAGGAGGAGCCATCATCATTTTTGCTTATAAGGGAAACCGACTCATACACCAGAACCGGAAACGTCCGTTGGGACTTCACCGGCCCCTTGATGTATGGGGTGGTACCTCCTCGGGCGTGAAAAAATCCTTTACTATTACATAAAGGAAAATTCCACTACCACCTGCAATCTACCTCCTAAAAAGTGCTGCTAATCTTAATAACTTTGATAATCTGATAGATAGCTACTTTAGGGTAGGGTGTTATAGGCAATTGTGACCTCACCATTGAGCAGATCTATATCCACTTGAGGTCAATCACAACATACCACGGTTCTTGTACTGAAAGCTTTTCTTTGAAGGAGGTAACAGGTGACAGATAAGAATGGGTTCGCAGTTTACTTTAGAATCCTTAATTTGCCCACTTCAGAGATCTCACTGTTCCTATGCTACCTGAAGTGCTATAAACAAGTCAACGAACCGTTAAAACATTGTGAACGACAGGGTCGCCATCTCGTTGCGGAAACAGGTTAGGTTTGTTAGGGTTAGGTTTTTATGTGAGTGGGCCATATCGGTCCCTCCACCGCGACCTTAAGGTCTATTGTGGCTCACGCCTAAAGTCTATATTTCGCCCAACAAATCCAGCCTCCTGCAGAGGTCGATAATCTTTGTGGGCGAAAGTTGATCCAGATCTTCTGGAGCAAGCTTTACCTTGCCAAAGAGCAGGTATCTAGTCCTGTCCGCTGCCGGACAGTAACACAGCACGTGCTCTGCTGTTTCTTCATTCTCCATACACAGCCGGCACTCGGTCTCCTGACCGACCCCAATACGGTGCATGTGGTGCCGCAAGCGACAGTGTCCCGTATACAGGCCGACTAGAGTACTCAGTTGTTGTCTGTTCAACTCTAGAAGTTTTTTAGCCCTTGACTCAGACAGGCCATTTATGAAGGCCTTAGAGTGGGCTAATCCTGGAAGATTTTGCCAATATTGGATTGTCATTCTTTCTGTCCAGGTCTTTAAGGTGCGTTTTGCTGTGCAA
This sequence comes from Tillus elongatus, assembly GCA_964006375.1. Classification (NCBI taxonomy): domain Eukaryota; kingdom Metazoa; phylum Arthropoda; class Insecta; order Coleoptera; family Cleridae; genus Tillus; species Tillus elongatus. The sequence goes on from OZ023262.1 coordinate 13,968,640, forward strand.
GATGTTATCCCCAGCACCGTTCTGGTCCAACAAAGTCACTCTGCGCCCCACTCCTGGCAAGCGCGTCGGCCGCGACGTTGCCGTCACGGTCCGAGTGACCCGGTATCCAGACCAGCGACACCTCATTACTGCTGCCCAATTCGTTAAGGGAAGATTTACAACTCCATACCGTCTTTGAATTACACCGGTAGGAACCAAGAGCCTTTATTGCAGCTTGGCTATCTGCATATATCTTTATCGATTTGTGTGTATCCAGGTTTTTTAAACTTTCCCTTGCACACATCTCGATGGCATACACTTCTGCCTGGTGTATGGTTGCGTACTTACCGAGGCTAGCTGATAGTCTAGCATCGGTGCTGCCCCCATATGCGCCAGCTCCTACTCCTAAATTGGTTTTGGAGCCGTCAGAGTACCCGCAGAGGTCCTCTCTCAACAGGGTCGTTTGATGTCGGTCCCAGTCCTCCCTTTCCGGGAGGACGATCTTGAAAGACAGATCTCTGCTGTTCCTTGTAGGCATCCAGTCTGAGACCATTCCCAGAATCCCGTGACCATCAATGTCATCAAGGAGTCCGGATCCTCCCAGACTGACTTCCTTCGGCATGCTGGCTGCCGTTTGCTTTAGTCTGTATGTAGTCCACCTCGCCACCCTCTCCAACCATATGTGAAGAGGGGGAATATTAAGGAGGACCTCCAAAGCGGCTGATGGTGCGGTGCTTATCGCTTCCGTTATCATCAGACATGCTTGTCTTTGTTGATGAGCCAGTTTGGCCCTCGCGATACCACGAAGTGCCTTAGGCCACCAAACTATGGCTTCATATGTTATAATTGGTCTGATAACCACTACATAGAGCCAGTACATCTGTTGGGGGTTTGTTCCCCAGTTGTTACCACAGTTTAGCCCTGCGGATAACGTTTTCTAAATGTATGTCCCAGTTGAGCTTCTTATCTAGGATAACTCCCAGATATTTTGCTTGGTCCGAAAATGGAATGGTTTCTCCCATATGAATAGGTGGTTTTAATTTGTCCAACCTTCTTCTTCTGGTAAATGAAACAATGATCGTTTTGCGAGGGTTCACAGACATCTGTTCCCTCCGGCACCAATCATTGATTACATTTAGTGCTTCCTGAAGAGTACTAGCCAGTGCGGAAACAGGTAGTATGTTGTCACGACAGATCCAATTAACGCAAAATGTTATAGATAGAGACTGTGTACAACCAAACCAGTACCCATACAGCACAAAATATTCTCAAAATGTTCACACAATGTGAGAACATCCTTTTTGCAGAATATTAGTTTCGGAATGTTAAAATAACATTTATGTGATTTCAAACTGCATCTTGAATATTCTGAATACATTCATTTAATCACATCCTAAGAAAATTCTTCATCAATATATTGAGAATATTTGAATAGATCATTATTCAGAATATTTGCTCAGAATGTGCTCGAGATGTCCTTATAATATTAAATAAGTTTAAATTTAATGAGAAAGATAGATGATGATTACGGTATAAGTATAGTGGTGAAAATTATAAGAGGAACTATTTTGCATGTTTGATTCTGTTACCTGTTCTGTGTTAAACACATCCAAAAATTGTATATTTAGGTATGGAGCGCATGTCCATACCGAAGAGAAGATGGCCGATAGACGTAAATGTAAATTAATGTCAACTTGAATGATGTTAGGTCATGCTGTATAAGGTTATATTGTAACATAACTAATTAAAGATAATAATGTGACGTGAAGACGGAGAACAGTGTGTAATCACAAACATAAGACAGAGTACAGAAGCAACTAAAACATGGTGTCACGTTACCAAGAACTAAAAGGCACCCAGTAAAGAAACAAGTTTTAAAGCATTTCTTACAGTTGACACCAGCGAAGTGTTCCCCAATTTTTCCTGAGACTGGATCATCTTACGAATTAGGTACACATACATTGTGTAATATATAATAAAAAAAATGTGTTCTTCAATAGTAATAGTAAATTATGCCATATAAACCACCACTATCGTTTGATGTGGATGGATTGGAACTTGGGCTTAAATATAAACAAAAGTTTTTCAAATTAGCCCGAACTAGGACCCCTAGAACCCATATCCGGGGTCAGTTTCAATTTATTTATATATATATATATATATATATATATATATATATATATATATATATATATATATATATATATATATATATATATATATATATATATATATATATATATATATATATATATATATATATATATATATATATATATATATCCATCCGATAACTCAAAAAGTAATTAACCGATTTTGATAAAACTCGGCAAGTGCCTTCCCTTAATTAATGGCTTGGACGAGTTCCTTAGCCAGGAAAATCTGACGGGGTTTTCCGAGAAAGTTTTCAGTTTTCTTTTCAAAAATTTTTTTCTCCAAAAATTACAAAGCTGTTTTAATTAGGCAATATACACATTAAGTTTCATTAAATTTAATGTGTATATTGCCTTCGGGAAGGCCTTACTACCTACTAAAATTCAACTTTTAAGGTTTATAGAAAATTGAGTTATTCAAATTTTAAATTTTCTTTCGAAAAAAAAATTTTCTCCGAAAATTACAAACCTATTTTGATGAAATTTAGTGGATATCTTGCCTTAGAAAAGACCTTACTATGTACCAAAATTAAACTTTCTAAGTTTATAGAAAATTGAGTTATTCAAATTTGAAGCATTTAAAAAAATTCACTACCATAACGCACTTGCTGCGTGCCGAACTTTTTAAATCGCATTGGATAAAGGTACATGTAAGAGGTGTATCATATAATTATAGGCTGCAACTTAGTGTAGGTGTGGATGATGGGTAGTGTATGGTTATACCAGTGAATAAAATTAATTTCTCTATCTTTTTTTTTTAAACACACCACGAGGGCTTACAGCCTAAATACTATCGTACCGTGGGTGTTGACAAGGAGGAAAGAGGCAGCTTGTTAATTCTGGACTTGAAGGTTTGGAGGTTCGGAGGAGAAGGAAAAACATGTGCCGGCAAGGAATTCTACAACTTGGAAGTCCTCGGGACAAAAGAGCGGGCATAACAAGATGTTCTATGTCTGGTGACCTGGACAGTAAAAGGGTGCATTCGCTCTGTTCCCCTGGTGGATCTGTTGGGGGCAGCAGGTGGGGGAACTATGGAGGAAACCTCCTCTGAGCAGTGCCCGTGCAGATATCTATAAAAGAGAGAGAGAGGTCACCAACGGCACGTCGGTGGGCAAGGGATGGCAGCCTTTGGGTGAGGGTAGGGTCACCGATGAGACGTGTATCTCTCTTCTGAATGGAGTCCAGGATAGCGAGTGTAGAAGCGGCAGCGGCACCCCAGATGTGGGAGCAGTATTCGAGGTTTGGCCTAATTTGTGAAGTATATAAGGTATAGAGATTAGTTGGTAAAAAGTATTTGCGAGCCCGGAAGAGGAAACCCAATTTCTTAGCAGCCGCTTCTGCAATTGATGTGACATGTTGGTGCCAATTAAGATTTCGATCCACAGAAATGCCAACAAGAGAAAAGGACTCATTACTTTGAATAACTTGGTTGTTCATTGTGATGGGTCTACTGATGGTGTATCTCTCGTGAGAAAGAAAGCCAGAATTAGTTTTGGTGGGGTTGAATTGTACAAGATTGATACTTCCCCAGTCTAATATTTTTTGGGGATCCACGGACACAGAACCCTCCATGAGTCTGCGATCCTCATCTAATTGGGCTCAAGAAACAGGCTTAGAATATTGTATATTTGAAGGGAGGGTGCTGTCGTCCGCGTAACTGTAAACTGGCTTGGATGTGCTCGAGAGGAGGTCATTGATGTGGAGAAGAAACAAAGTAGGGACTAAAGCTGAACCTTGAGGAACTCCTGCATTAATTGGATACAGTTTATATCTTCCATAAAGCTTCCCACTTTTGCAAATTTTCGCACAAAAATGTGAAAAGTTGCAAAAGAATAATCGAGATACTGAATTTATTCCATACGGCTGTTCCACACTGTATAAAATAAGGACGAAGCAACGAGCGAATAATTGATGTTTTGAAATATTAATAAAGCCGTGCGCTGGTAAAAGAGATCCAACCAGGAAGATCAAATTTATAAATTATATTATTCTTCAGCACGTCCACAAAATGACATGTTACCTCTGCCCTACGCTGTTTAACGCCTGTGTATCTTGTTATGCAATCATATAATTACCGCCGATTTTTTCAAGGGCTGTAACAGGACGTCGTAGATGGCAGTGTTTCGCCTGTCAGACGTGAAACGTGAAACATGTGATTGACTCAAACAGATAATTGATTATATAAAAGCTGTACTCTTTGATTCTTAGAAGTGTTGCAATGTCATTTTCAAGTTGGTAGCAATTATTATTAGTACAGAGCCTAGGTCTCGTAAGTACTTAGTAACGTTGTTTGCGTATCTGTGACATAGATGTATAAATAAGATTATACAAATGGCGCTCAAGAGTCATTCTTTTATTCTAAAATAACTTATCAAATGGGGAAAAGCCACGGGTTTTGAAATGTCAAGAATTGTTTGCTAATTAGCGCCAATTAGAGGCCATCGAATTCATATTTGGGGTCAGTTAAAAGTTTTATATGTTCTTTTAGTGAATTTTTTAAAAAAAATTCACTAATGAGGAGATCTCGACTTTTGAATTTTGAAAAAATTTCTTCAAATGAGCGCTAATTAGCCCCCCCAGAACACATATCCAGGGTCAGTTTCAAATTTATATATATATATATATATATATATATATATATATATATATATATATATATATATATATATATATATATATATATATATATATATATATATATGTATGTATGTATGTATGTATGTATGCATGTATCACACCGATAACTCAAAAAATAATGGGCCGTGTTTAAATTTGGTGAATACCTTCCTTTTGTAAGTGGCTTGGATATGTTCGTTAGCCAGGAAAATCGGCCCAGGTTTTCCCGGAAAATTTTGTGTTTTCTTTCAAAAAAAATGTATGACTTCCGAATTAACAAAGTAAGGGCAACCAAATTTGGTACACGGGTTTATATCATAGGTAAGTTACCTACCAAAATTTAGCTCTGTAGGTCTAAAGACAAAAAAGTTTTAGACATTTATATAAAAATAAATTGGGGTTTTCTTCAAAACGTCAAAGTTTCGATTTAAAACGTCAAAATTGGCAACATTTAGGCAAAAACCTTGAATCTAATACGGGCTATGGAAAGAAAATGTCTCAACAAGAATATTTTACAAACCCTGAAGTCTTCGTTTCAACCATCATTGTCAGACGCCCTCGTGGCGCAGGTGGCTAGGTGCCAGCCTGCAAAGCGAGAGGTCCCGGGTTCGATTCCCGGGCGAGTCAAGTTGACTTTGTCTGGAAAATTTGTATAAAATATTAAATGATGGGAAAAGAATGTGCTAATGGCCTGAGATGCCGCAGCCAATAATATTAAATAATAATAAAAAAAAACATCATTGTCCTTTATTTTACTAAAATATTTCCAGAAAATTCATTTCAAATAGACCCTTTCTCTGATGTTTGGCAGTAGCCTTAGCTATAGAGTTTATCGTTTAAGGGTATATAATTTTTGTCGAATTTTCGTGATAAATCAATAAAGGTCAATATATCCGTTATTATACAAGATATGAAAAAAATTGTATACATTAATTATAGGGTGTCTTGAGCTACATCTTAAAAAATATTTCTACAATCGCAGGTGCCCCATAAGTCGTTGCTGATACAAATTCTCTTTTTTTTTCAAACACGCCTTATGTTATTGCATTTTGGCATTTTCCATAGAAATAGAATGCATGTTTGTATGAAAAGAAATTCTGGACGCAGCAAGTGCGTTATGGTAGCGATTTTAATCAAATGCTTCATATTTGAATAGCTCAATTTGCTATTAACCTATAAGGTTTACCAAGAGTTTTTTCGGGAACACTTTAAGTTTACTTTCGGAAATTTTTGTACATTTTCAAACAAGAAAGTTATTGTGATGAAACATGGCACATTGTTTTTACTACAGTTATTTATATCACCTTCTCCTAATAAATGCATAACTAGTTGCATACGATATTTTTATATATGTATCGATATTTCAAATTTCTCGGCTTTCTGACTCCCACAACTCAAAGGATATTAGTGAATTCTCTCTTTTTTAGTGAAAAAAATCACTAATGAAGAGATCGCGACTTTTGAATTTTGAAAAAATTCCTTCAAATGAGCACTAATTAGGCCCCCGAGAACACATATCCGGGGTCAGTTTCAATTATATATATATATATATATATATATATATATATATATATATATATATATATATATATATATATATATATATATATATATATATATATATATATATATATATATATTTGTGTGTGTGTGTGTGTATGTGTGTGTATCACACCGATAACCAATAAATAATCGGCCGATTTTGATCCAATTTGGTGAGTACCTTTATTTTGCCAGTAGCTTGGGTAAGTTTGTTAGCCAGGAAAATCTGCTCAGTTGAAATACATTAAACAATGATTTATTTTAATTAGACAGCCGGATTCCCCCGGTCAGTATCAGTTCTCAGCTGACCTTAAACGTATGGAATTTCGACCATAAAATTATAATGCATGTTTTGTAAGAAAATAAATTCGGGACTCAGCAAGTGCGTTATGGTAGCGAATTTTTATTGAACGCCTCAAATTTGAATAACTCAATTTTCTATTAACCTATAAGGTTTGTTGGCTAGGAAACTAGTTTTTTTCGGGAATATTTTTAGTTTATTTTCGACAAATTTGTGTACATTTTCAAACAGTAGAGTTATTTTCATGAAATAAGGTACATTGATTCTACTATATATGTCATACTGGTAACCAAATTTGATGTCTGTTTTCTTAAAGAAAAACACATATTTGCTATTTAAAACATTTTAATGAAAATTCACTATCATAACGCACTTGCTGCGTCCAGACTTTTTTTATACAGCGTAGAGTAACCACCACGCTAAGTTATATTCCAAATGAGTCACATCATACGTACGCACAAAAATGGATAGTTTGAATGTGTTAGTAAATAAAATACATTTTCCTTTAAGTAAAAATAAAATCTGGACGCATCAAGTGCGTTATGGTAGTGAATTTGCATAAAAACGTTTCAAATAGCAAATATGTGTTTTTTTTTAAAGAAAGCATGGATAAAATTTGGTTATCAGTATTACCTACATAGTAGAAACAATGTACCACATTTCATCAAAATAACTCGATTGCTTGAAAGTGTAAAAGTTTTTAGAAAATAAACTTAAAATGGTACCCTAAAAAACTAGTTTCCCGGCTAACGAACCTTATAGGTTAATATCAAAGTGAGGTATTAAAATTTGAAGCATTTAATAAAAAATCGCTATCATAACGCATTTGTTGCGTTCCGAATTTCTTTTCTTACAAACATGCATAATAATTTTGTGGTCAAAATTCAATACGTTATGATCAGATCAGAACTGGTACGGACCGGGGGACTTCGACTATCTAATTAAAACAAAGCATTGTTTAATCTTTATGAACTGTGCCGATTTTCCTAAAAATTCGCTACAATAACGCACTTGCTGCGTCCCAAATTTTTATTTTTTATTTCGTTAATGTTATGTATTACGTAGAATAAAGGATTTTTTCACGCCCGAGGAGGTACCACCCCATACATCAAGGGGCCGGTGAGTCCCAACGGACGTTTCCGGTTCAGGTGTATAAGTCGGTTTACCTTATAAACAAAAATGATGATGGCTCCTCCTTGTACAAAATATTCCGGAGGCAAAATACGCCTCCTTTCGGATCTCCGGCAGAGGGGTGTACAGGGGACGCCAACGTCAAGATTTAACACATCCTTTTCGAATATATGTGGCCTAAATTCTAACCTGAACTCCGTCCACCATTTCCTCCAGGCTAACAGGCCCCAACTCCTCTTCCTCACTGAAACCCAAATCAGTGCCAAAACATCCACTAATCACCTTAATTTCCCGGGGTATGAGCTCCTTACTTCCTTTAGATTGCATGGAGGCGTGTGAGCATACGTCCGTAGCAATCTACCCTGCACCAGACTCTCCAATTTAGAAGCTGGAAGAAAAGACATACTATGGATAAAACTTTCTCTCAGGGCTGCAACTAAATTCATCTGTTGCATTTACCGGTCACCTTCTGACAACAACTTTGTCTAGCTCTTTGACTACCTTTCTGAAAAAATCGACTATCTGATTTCTGATCCTTCCTCCGAGGTCACTATTCTTGGTGCCTTCAATGTCCATAATAAGGAATGGCTAGGATCTTCAAAAACCGATCCACAAGGGAGAGCAGCGGAGGCCTTTGCAGTCAGCAATGCTTTAGCCAATATGGTTCAGCAACCTACTTACTTTCCTCGTATCCCAACACACAGCTCAAATCCCTTGGATCTCCTTCTTACTACACAACCTGAATGCTATAAGATATCAGTCACCGCCCCCCTTGGTCGCTCAGACCACGGCATGGTCACTTCTTCCTGCGCAATGCCACCCGAGGTCACACAGTCATCACACCCACGTATCGTTTGGCACTACAACTCCGCAAACTGGGACGAAATGCGGGATTACTTTTCCTCATTTCCATGGGCGTCTGTCTGCTTCTCTCATCCTGACCCCTCTGATATCTCACAAAACGTCACCGAAATTATCCAAGCTGGCATGGAATTATTTATCCCACATACACAGAAAACCTCTTCAGCCACTCAAAAGCCCTGGTTCTCTAAATCCTGTGACAAGGCCAGACTTGAAAAGGTCAAAGCTCACAAAATGCTTCTACACAATCCCAGTCAAGAAAATCGTCAAGCATTTAACGACGCAAGAAACCGCTATGTCCGCATTCTTTCTGAGGCAAAAACTCGTTTAATAACCACATGAAAAACAAAGTCCTCTTAAGCTCCAACGGCGGCAAACCCTTCTGGACTCTTGGTAAATCTATTGGGAATAATTTCTGCAAAAGCACGTTCCCACCTCTGGTCTCAGGGGATGAAATTGTTTCTACCGCCCTGGGCAAGGCTGAACTTTTTGCTTCGTTGTTCGCCGGCAATTCTACTCTCAACCCACCTCCAAATGTTCAACCACCAACAGTCCCCAATGTCGCGCATAAAATGACTGATATCATTTTCAAAACTAAAAAGGTACGAAAGATGCTTCTCTTAATACTAGGAAAGCCTCTGGCCTTGACGAGATCCCAGCAATTGTTCTCAAAAAATGCGCACCAGATCTTGCTCCTGTGCTGACTCGTCTGTTTCAGATATCTTATAATAAAGGCATATTCCCTAGTAACTGGAAAACTGCTCGAGTACAACCCATCCCCAAGAAAGGACCCAAAGCGCTTCCCAGTAACTACAGGCCTATTTCTCTCCTTTCAGTCGTCTCTAAAGTGATGGAAAAGTATATAAACACCGAATTACTAAAATTTCTTGAAAAACACAGTCTAATCCACGACAGGCAGTATGGATTCCGTCAGCGCAGATCGACTGCCGACCTCCTTTCCTTTGTCACCCATTCTTGGAACAAGTGTATGGAACAACACGGTGAATCCCAGATTGTTGCTCTAGACATATCCATAGCATTCGACCAGGTATGGCACGCAGCGCTGCTTAATAAACTTCCGGCCTATGGCCTACCACCAAAACTCTGTATGTGGACAGCAAATTTCCTCTCCAACAGGAGCATATCTGTTGTTGTGGATGGCCATTCCTCTAAACTGTATCCAATTAATGCAGGAGTTCCTCAAGGTTCAGCTTTAGCCCCTACTTTGTTTCTTCTTCACATCAATGACCTCCTCTCGAGCACATCCAACCCAGTTCACAGCTACGCGGACGACAGCACCCTCCATTCAAATATACAATATTCTAAGCCTGTCTCTTTAGCCCAATTAGATGAGGATCGCAGACTCATGGAGGGTTCTGTCTCCGTGGATCTCCAAAAAATATTAGACTGGGGAAGTAGAAATCTTGTACAATTCAACCCAACCAAAACTAAGTCTTGCTTTCTTTCTCACAAGAGATACACCAGCCCTAGACCCATCACAATGAACAACCAAGTTATTCAAAGTAATGAGTCCTGTTCTCTTGTTGGCATTTCTGTGGATCGAAATCTTAATTGACACCAACATGTCACATCAATTTCAGAAGCGGCTGCTAAGAAATTAGGTTTCCTCTTTCGGGCTCGCAAATACTTTTCACCAGCTTTTCTCTATACCTTATATACTTCACAAATAAGGCCAAACCTCGAATACTGCTCCCACATCTGGGGTGCCGCTGCCGCTTCTACACTCGCTATCCTGGACTCTATTCAAAAGAGAGCTATACGTCTCATCGGTAAACCTACCCTCACCCAAAGGCTGCCATCCCTTGCCCACCGACGTGCCGTTGGTGACCTCTCTCTCTCTCTTTTATAGATATCTGCACGGGCACAGCTCAGAGGAGCTTTCCTCCATAGTTCCCCCACCTGCTGCCCCCAACAGATCTACCAGGGGAACAGAGCGAATGCAGCCTTTTACTGTCCAAGTCACCAGACATAGAACATCTTGTTATTCCCGCTCTTTTGTCCCGAGGACTTCCAAGTTGTGGAATTCCTTGCCGGCACATGTTTTTCCTTCTCATCCGAACCTCCAAACCTTCAAGTCCAGAATTAACAGATTGCCTCTTTCCTCCTTGTCGACACCCACGGTACGATAGTATTTAGGCTGTAAGCCCTCGTAGTGTGTTGTTGAAAAAAAAAAGTAAAGCCTATCTTAGCATTCTAAAATTCCCCAATACCGCAATTTGGCGTTGAATTTGATTAAACTGAAATCCTTATTTAGAGGCACAAACCTAATAAATAATGGTATTTGTATATATTAAAAGTTTTATATTATGGAAAATAGTTACTGAAATTTAGTCAAAAGAAGAAAAATATAGTAAAATGATTATTTAAACAAAAAGGTAACTTGTTATCAGCCGCTCACCCATCCAATTACTGACCGCGCCCGTAGTTGCTTAAGCACCTTTAAGTGCCTGGGAAGGTTGTAACTGATACCCGAAGTGTTTCAACATTTTTTCATGGAAAAATTGTAAAATAAAAGCTGAAGTTTTCACGGGCTGAGGCTGAGAGATTTTCTAACAAGGTACTGTAATTAGTTTAGTCAAAACTAGTTAGTCACATTAATGAGTTGAGTCAATGTGGATTTTCGGATGGTCATTATCATTTAGTGATAACAACTGATAAGAAACCTTAGTTTTGAGATGGAAAGCTAAAGGACTCCCCACACTGTTTTGTTCATTAACATAAATTGATTTGCATTGTTGTCTGTCTTGGGAAAGGTAGATGGTCACAAGGCTGTGCTGCCTGGGCCTATTTCTCCAGTGTGTGGCCTCAAGAGGTGTCCAGTCGACCATAGAAAATGATAGCCCCACGCCCCCGTGATCTGTTCTGCTATAAGAAGAGGTGACATTGTTGGGTAAACTATAACTTATTTCTTGAACGTTGCTAAAATGACAGCATGATCAGATGATTCAATTGGTGATAAAAGTATAATGGAGGAAAATAGATCCTCATCAGTGGTCAAGACGAGATCTTGAATAGAAGGTTTCTGGTTGACACGAAACCATGTGAAGTCTGTAACAAGCTGTGCTATATTATTCTCTCGAATAACATCCAGGAACAGACTCTCGCTACTATTATTAACGGAGAAGGAAATTACGTTCGATGGCCAAGGAATATTCAGGAGATTAAAGTCACATCCAAGAGAATTGGTTTGAGATTACTTAAAATAGGTCTTGATCGGCTAGGAAACTTGAGTCTGGTGGCCTGTAAATACTTTCTAAAACAAATGTGAAGAAACGAGATGAAGTTTTGAGCCAAGCAGATTCCATTGTTTGAATAGTTAGTTTAGGCTGAGTTATGTTAAATTCCCTGAAAGTGGTATTATTTAGATATATGCATAACCTACCTCCCCTTCTGTTAGAATAATCACAGCGATAAATGATGTAGCCGGGTATGTGTACGACACTGTCCGGGATTGTGCTGGAAAGCCATGTCTCAGTGAGCGCAATGCAAGCCGGTTTATAATGATCGACATGTAGAACTAAGTCATCTAACTTAGCCGTAATCGAAGCAATGTTTGTGTAAAAAAAAATTGTTGACATTTTTGTTTGACATCGTTTCTACTATATAGATTATACTGTTCACCATATTTGATGTCTTTCATTAAAAAAGTGGTCGCTATACAGATAATCTTCAATGCAAGAGGTGCGAGTCATTGTTCCATTTGAAACGTCTAAAGCTAGATATCGAGAATTTTCATGCAATTCGCCGTCAGGCTGAGGAGGGTGTTGCTTGGTCTTCTAGTTCCTGTATGGGTGACGTGCGTTCAATAACGGATGAAATTCTGAAGAGTCAACCCTTAAGAGTTGAAGCTGTCCAGTCTCTGGATTTGGGTGGCCAATTGAATGTCTCTGGATATGCGGAGAATCGTAATGACCACATGCCTGCGCTATTCTCTAGGCTATCTAGTCAGGAGTCTATCTTGGTGGGTCAGCTTTCAGAGATAAGGTCTGCTATATTGGGCATAGAGAAAACACTTGCTCTGCAAAATGATGAAATAATTTCGCTTAGAAACGAAGAGTCCACCTACTACGTCAGGAAAATGATTCCTTGAATAAACTTATTGAGGGCAGTTCCGCTAGGTCTGACGGTGGAAATGCAGCAATTGTTGCCAGCACGAGTTGTTCTCACATTGCCAGTAAGAAATCTTCTTCAATAATTATCAAACCAACTACACAGGAAGGAAATGCGGTCACTAAATCTGATTTGCTAAAGAACATTAACCCGATCAAAACCGGTGTTGGAATCTCTAATATTAAGCGTATTAACGGCGGAGGCCTTGTTATATGTGAACTTGGCAGATGATAAACTTTCCACCAAATACACCGTAAAAGAAGTTCCTTCTTTCAACCCACGTGTCAGGATTGTGGGTATTTCGGAGGAAACAGAGATCGATCAAGTGGTCGCCACTATGAAGCTCCAGAATCCTGATATATTTTCTGAGCGTATATGTTGGAGTTAAGCATGATATTCCATGCACTCAGCTTGGTGTATACGGACCAATCATTCCCACTATTGATGTGGTCGCTGTTAAACTATTAATTGGCAGTGTTGGCGTTATAGTTTTAGTTGTGTGTATTCCTCCAGAAACAACTGCTGACCAGTTTGTGAACTTCTTTGAGGTTATTGAGCTGTTTCTTTTGACGCAGGATGCTAAGATCTTTATTGTTGGGGACTTCAATATTACCGAATATGTAACTGCGATGCTGAGTGGGCGTGTTACAGCGCTTAGCAATATGTGTTCTGTGTTGGACGTTTCTCAGCGGAACGCTGTTGTGAATAGTTGTGGCAGGCTATTGGATCTGGTGTTGTATTCTGGATGTTGCCTTGTTCACAGAGCGGATGTTGCGGCTGTTAATGAGGACTCCTATCATCAGTCTCTTCACATTGTGGTCTCCAACATCGGGGCTTGGGACGGTAGTTCCGAAATGCGGGGAAACGATACTCATTTTTCCTATAATTTAAAAAATGCCGACTTTCCGGCTCTCTATGCTGCTTTGACCAGCCTCTCGTGGGATTTAGTCCTTGTTGAGCAGGATGCCTCTTCGGTCTTGGATAGGTTTTATGAGATTCTCTACTCTTGCTTAGATACTTATGTCCCTAAGTCTTCTCCAAAAATGAGAGCTAAGTTTATACCTTGGTATACTCCGGCCATTAAACATAAATTGAGATTAGAAATGCATTATTGGAGGCTCCGTAAACTCACAGGTGATCACTTATATAATTCGGTGTTTTCCTATTTGAGAGGTGAAATAAAGAAAGATATTGCGGAATCTTATAATGATTACTTACATAAAATTGAGAGCGGCATTCGTGAAGATTCGGGAAAATTTTGATCTTTTGTTAACTCTAGGAAGACATCTGGTTTACCTTTATTTGTGTGTATACCTTATGAACCACGAATCACAAAGGGTTTGGTAAGTATTTTTAAGAAAGCCGATTTACATTTGACTTTTTCGACGAAAAGTAATTTAAAAAATTTGTTGGGTAATACGAAAGACAAAGACAAAGTCACTGAAATGTCCGGTATTTATGAGATTAGTTGCAAAGATTGCGATCTTAAATACGTGGGCCAACATAGCCACCAGATTTCGTGAACATCTCGCACAGTTACGATATCGTACGGTGAACAAATCATGTGTGGCACAACATATATGCGATAATAATCACCACATTGACAAAGAAAATTTGAAACTTGTCAAAAATGTTAGACATCAAACTATGATTGATTCATTAGAAAGTATTTTTATATTAAGGTCTATTAAAAACAAAACTTCATTTAATCGTGAGGCACCTTTAATTTCAAGTCCTTTATTTTCACTTTGCATTTGACCGCTTAAACACTCCTAATCTGTCTGGTAGAATAATAAATTACTGTTAATAACTCGGCCGGTTTATACATATACTAATCTCTACGTTTGTCTCGACTTAAAGACCAGTTCGTTTGGTTTGTATCTATGTAGTCAATATAAATACTTTCACGAAGAATTAAAATCAATATAAATATAGTTTTTATGTAGTATTGTAGTTGAATTATTTAGCCTTTGTTAGAGTTAACATGGTGAGACAGACACCCGGGTTTAGTTTTCTATTTAAAATAGATGAGTCGAGTTGATGATGTTTATTTTACCAGATGTCTTTGTCGGCATGATCCAATATCCACATAGTCAATTTCTAGATCAAAAGAGAAGGTGCAGATTCCTTAAATAACTCGGTTCCTTTAAACCTATATTAGATAAGGGCTCATAAATTTGTCGACCAGAAGATTAAAAGCAGGTCTTCGACCTCGTAGTTTTCACTACACAATAAACAAACGATCGTTCTTGGACGACAATTTTACTTCGGACTAGTTCGTTTACCTTGACGCGATATAAATACACGGGAGTTAGTTTTTTAGTTTAGAAATTTCTTCCTCTGAAGATGTTGACATTGTCAACGAAACGATCGTAAGGTCTCTGAAATATGTGTTACGGTGATTTGGGTTTCTCAAAGTGTACTTATAAGGTTGTTCTAGAAAAGTACAATGTCGTAAACATGTAAACTAACTATTTGCAACTTGCAGATTTGGCAAATTCCTTATAAAACAAATACTGACATGTAGAGACAACGACTTTGTCTTAATAACTTTTGACATAGCTTATTAATTAGTTGCTCGTTTATGTTGTAGTTAAATACTTTTATAAATAATATCAGTATAGCCATGTAGGCAAGCTACTCTTCCCGAACATCGAGTTTTTAGCTTGGACGTTTAAAACGAAACAATAAATTTTCGTATTCTTGAAATTAGGTTATTATAAAATTATCGTTCGAAATGTACAATACAATATGATATATATCTTTGAATAAGACGGCATGTGTTTTGAAAATTAGGTAATCAGAATTGGAATTATGAAAGATTTTTTTACGTTTCATTTGACATACAGTGAGACATGTGTAAGAGAACATGCTGGCATTTAATAATAACATTATTCAATATCACGTTGGCTCTGAGATTCCAGTTGATTTATTATTCATCCCAAAATCTCAATAGCCTTCTGCACGGTGATATTCCTGCATAAAGCGTCTTTAAATTTCTGACACTGAGACTGGGATATTCCATTCTTTAACCCAGATGTTCAGTTCTGTAAGAAAATGCCTATGAACGTGTTAAAATATGAAAACTACGTACAAAAATGTTAAGAATGAAATGTCATCTGTTCTCAATAGTCGAAGGCTGTTAAATACATCCATCCATGATCCAGATGCCAGCGTAGAACCCTCTACTACCCCCCCCCCCCCCCTTTAGGTTTCCTAACAGCGAGTGTATCTTTTGTGAGAAACGTGTGAAAATTGGAAAATTGAAAGAAAACAAATTTAGACGGCATTAGACAACAATATGCGTATTATTAATAATGATTTAATAGGCTTAAAATAAAATACCATATTAGGTACTACCACTTCAAAAAAAGTCGGCACGCAGCAAGTGCGTTACCGTAGCAATTTTTTATATAAAAATATAAGTTAGTGACAGCTTCTCGTGAAGACTAGTTCGTTGTCGAAATCAGTATCTATGGCATAAATTTATGTGATTATTTATTTGGGAATAATTTAATTTTTTTGGTGATTTCAATGCAACGGCATTTAGAAGTGCTACAAGCTCAAATGCATTTGTGCTAAGGGTAGAATAATAGCTATTGGCTTTTATTGGTTTATTTGGATCAAACTAGTATAACAACGTCCATAATTTAAATAGCAGAATGGTAAACCTTGTTGTATATAATGTAAACTGTGATGTAACTAGGGATAATTTTCCATTAACAAGAGAATATGTCCATCACCCAACATTCCCATACAGCACAAGATATTCTCAGAATGTTTTCACGATGTGAGAACATTCTTTTTTCAGGATGTTCTAAAAACATTCATGGAATTTCAAACTGCATCTTGAATATTCTGAGTACATTCATTCAATCACATCTTAAAAAAATTCTTCATCAATATACTGAGGATATTTGAATAGATCATTATTCAGAATATTCGCTCAGAATGTGCTCGAGATTTTTTTATTTTTTATTTCAACAACACACCACGGACTTACAGCCTAAATACTATCGTAGCGTTGCTGCCGACAAGGAGGAAAGAGGCAGCTTGTTAATTCTGGACTTGAAGGTTTGGAGGTTTGGAGGAGAAGGAAAAACATGTGCCGGCAAAGAATTCCACAACTTGGAAGTCCTCGGGAGACAAAAGACCGGGCATAAGAAGATGTTCTATATCTCGTGACCTGGACAGTAAAAGGGTGCATTCGCTCTGTTCCTCTGGTAGATCTGTTGGGGGCAGCAGGTGGAGGAACTATGGAAGAAAGCTCCTCTGAGCATTGCCCGTGCAGATATCTATAAAAGAGAGAGAGGTCACCAACATCACGTCGGTAGGCAAGGGATGGCAGCGTTTGGGTGAGGGTAGGGTCACCGATGAGACGCATAGCTTTCTTCTGAATGGAGTCCAGGACAGCGAGTGTAGAAGCGGCAGCGCCACCCTAGATGTGGGAGCAGTATTCGATGTTTGGCCTTATTTGTGAAGTATATAAGGTATAGAGACTAGCTGGTGAAAAGTAAGTACACTTGGAGAACACCCAAATCACCACAACACATATTTCAGAAACCTTACGATCGTTTCGTTGACAATGTCAACATCTTCAGAGAAAGAAAAATTCTAACATAAAAAACTAGATCCCGTATATTTATATCGCGTCAAGGTAAACGAACTAGCCCGAAGTAAAGTTGTCGTCCAAAAACGATCGTTTGTTTATTGCGCAGTGAAACAGGTCGGAGACCTGCTTTAATCTTTTGGTCAACAAATTTATGACCCTTATCTAATATAGGTATTAAGAGGACCAGAGTTCTTTAAAGAAACGGCACGGTTCTTTTCGATCTAGAAATTTACTATGTGGATATTGGTTCATGCCGATAAAGACATCTAGTGAGATAAACAACATAAACTCAACTCATCTCTTTTAAAAATAGAAAACTAAAAACCCAGATGTCTGTCTCACCGTGTTAACTTTAATAAAGAAAAAATAGTTCAACTAAAATACTACATAAAAAAATATATTTGTATTGATTTTAATTCTACGTGAAAATATTTATATTGACTACATATATACAAAAAACCGAACCGGTATTTAAATCAAGACAAACATAGTTATTAGTATATGTATAAACCGGTCGAGTTATTGACAATAATTTATTATTCTACCAGCCAAATTAGGAGTATTTAAGCGGTCAAATGCAAAAAGAAAACAAAGAGCTAGAAATTACAGGTGCGGCACGATTTAATGAAGTTTTGTTTTTAATAGACCTTATTATAAAAATACTTTCTAATGAATCAAGCATAGTTTGATGTTTAACAGTTTAAAGTTAAGAAGCAGCCCGCTAGTTATGGACGTATCTGTATAATTATAAATCAAAGATGAATTAATGCTGAGTTGCTACGACAAGCAAGCACAACAAAGGATTATTAGGGAAACTGATATTACGCTATCAAAAGTGCAAGAATACTGCAAATCTATAGAATTGTATACGCAACCTCTGAGACTTTTTACTCAGGTTGAAGAAGTTAATGCTGTAAGAAGTATGAGAAGAGCAGAAAATCTGGAACTGAACATATGGTAGGTAGATGAGCTGTGTACAATAAAACTTGCAATTTATCAGATACACAATCACGTTGCCAAAGTATACTTTCACAACCAAAATATACAAGCTGTTAGTGACAAACAACAGACATTGGAATATAGAAACAGATTTGGAAGTCAGGATCAAGCCTGTGGGAGCAGAGCAGAGAGCAACCATGCAAGAGAAGGGCCAAGAGGTCTGATCGATGACTTTCAGTTATAGTTTTTTTTTAAGTGCAATTGAGTGTGATTTTGTGGCATATTCTGTCCAATTTAGTTGTACTCTATAAAGGTATAAGTATTATCATGTATTGCAATTCCTGTAATACCACACTGAGAGCCTGTAGGATCAATAGCCTAGCCAAATTTCAAGTTACTTCAGTGGGGTAACCTCGAATATTCATCTCGGAAACTTTGTGTTTGGCTATTAAATTTTCTGGCAACTCAAAGAACTGTATCTTTATTTATTTTATTTTTATGTTATTGAAATTTTAATTGTTTTGTTAATCTTTTGTTAACAAAAATTTCTTTGCATTTGTGCAATGTGCAATACTCGAATTGTTGACTTATTAAATATCTAAACGTGAGTTTACAAGTGTGTGTAGCCACTAGAATGATGGTGACCTACACAAAGGTGAGTGATAGAAGTTCAAATTCAAAATATGGTGAGTTGAGCTTGCTTATACGAAAATATATGCAAGGCCAGTTAAATGGAGGAAAATTAGGTAAATTTTGAAGATAAATCAAATATTTCATAGCTTTGCATTTCCTTAATTTCTGTGTCATTCAAAAAATGTACACAGGTTGTTTCGCATAAGAACCGACACAGAGCACGGGCATGTAGGTAAACCTAAAATATGGTAATTTAGCGCAACTTACTCTTATACTAAGTTGCACCACTGAAAAGTTATAGGCTTAGAAAGTGGGGTTTTAAATTCCGAAAAAAAATCAATATCTGCGTAATACGTTAACTTCAAAATCAAATTTGATACACATTCTGAATACACCAAGAGCATTAATCGATGGTAAGTAGAGTTCAATTGAAGCATCTAAAAGGGTTGATTAGGGGTGATGCACCCTAAAAATGTCACAATTTTTTAACATATTGGCGGATTTTATAAATTATTATTTCATTTTATGAGGAATTTAACTTTAAACCTTCAAGTCCAGAATTAACGGCAACTTGTTAATTCTGGACTTAAAGGTTTAAAGTTAAATTCCTCATAAAATGAAATAATAATTTATAAAATCCGCCAATATGTTAAAAAATTGTGACATTTTTAGGGTGCATCACCACTAATCAACCTTTCTTCAATCTTTCCTCCTTGTCGGCACCCACGGTATGATAGTATTAAGGCTGTGAGCCCTCTTGATGTGTTGTTGAAATAAAAAAATATTTGCTATTAAAAACATTTTTATGGAAATTCACTTCCATTACGCACTTGCTGCGTCCAAACTTTTTTTTTAAATTGATGCCGTCCAAAAAGATATTGAAATTGTTTTTGGTTGCTTTCTCATTATGAAGAATGAAGCTGATGAGCCGCAGATATGGCTCTAATTGCTTACGTGTAATTGAACGGTTGCATGTACATCAGGGGTTGCATGGTAAAGAAAACATTAACGCGGGTTAATTAAATGGATTTATTGGACAATGGGTAAAGTTACACAGACAATAATAAACAGAAGCGGTGTAATATAAACAAAATACCCTTTCTTACCGGGGACGTCGTTGATGGGCAGCTCGATGTGTTTCGGGAACCTTCCTTCTTCACAGAGTAAATGACTTGTGGCACAGCTGAGGCTAAGGAGCAGTCTCCTGCTCTGGTACTTGCAGTTTGTAGCACTTATGATCCATGTTGGTTTCCAACACCTTTCAATAGGTCACGTGGCTGCTACGGGCCTGAGAGTGTGAAGTAACTGCACTATAGAACGATCATCGATCAAATGGGAAAATTGCAGCGTTCTTGTTGCACAGACGGAGACTAAGGAGCAGCCTCCTGCTCTGGTACCTGCAGTTTGTAGCACTCATGGTCCACGTTGGTTTCCAACACCTATCAGAAGGTCACGTGGCTGCTACGGGCCTGTCTGCGCCCCATGCCCAGCTGACAACGATGGACTAAAACTAAGAGTGTGAAGTAACTGCACTATAGAACGATCATCGATTAAATGGGAAAATTGCAGCGTTCTTGTTGCACAGACGGAGACTAAGGAGCCGCCTCCTGCTCTGGTACCTGCAGTTTGTAGCACTGATGGTCCACGTTGGTTTCCAAACACGTTTCAGAAGGTCACGTGGCTGCTACAGGCCTGACTGCGCCCCATGCCCAGAAGACAACGAAGAACACGAACTGAGAGTAGGAACTGCACTATAGAATGATCATCGATCAAATGGAAAAATTGCAGCGTTCTTGAGTCCGAAGTCTCGGTGTGCTTCGGGGTCGAGAAGGGGTAGTCGGCCTCTCTAACCAATCAGACCACCGTTCGAAAACGTAAATCTCCAGGGTTGACCATCATTGCTTGACGTGTCCAGGGTGACCAACTGTATTTATATATCCATAGTCGGTACGTGCGTGTGGCAAAAAAGGTGTCGAAAATAACGACGGAACAAAGAACAAAACGTGATTGATTTTTTTTTGTGTTGCAGCAAAAGTCGCCAATCAGATGAATTTATTCTGTTACTGTTAATTTTAGCAATACATTTTAAAACCATAGCATTTTTGATAAAGAATGACGAGATCTTCAGGTGAGGTGTCACTGCCCCTACTTCCCATTTAAAAAATTTCGTCACTTGAAGGGGGTGAATGAAGGGGTAAAGCGTTCACGCTGCAGGATGTCACGTTTTAAGCTAAAATTCACGTGTTTTTGATTTTTTTATAAATATGCACATTAATTGAGATCCTGAATTTATTATATGTGACTATTCCACATTGTATAACTTTTAATATTTACAATTCTAAATATAACTGCATCAAACAATTCAGTAAGCTCTCCTACACTTCGTAGAATTTGTTCATCAATTACGCAACATCAAATAGTTATACAAAGTTGAGTAAGCAAAAATTTATTTGGATAAATAATAAATGAAGTCAAATGCACTTTTACAATTAGCGGAATTGCCAGCCGTTCTGCATATTGGTGAATGATCAACTAACCGTGTTTGATAACTGTATACTTAATAAGGGAGTTAACCACAATTCATTTAAATAATAAAATATTCCGACGTAGCAAGCGCGTTATGGTAGTGCATTTTTTATCAAATATACAGGTGTCCTGAATATGCTTAAAAAATTGGGGTGTCAGTTCATCTTGAAAAAATAGTTGGGGTAGTTCGTATAACATTTTTCATTTTAATGTCATGATACTGAGATACAGGGTGTTACATTTGTTACGCTTAAAGCGATTTTCCTTATTTCTCTTTAAAACGGCTAAAGATAAGAATTGCAAACTTTGTACACGAGAAAATATTAACAGCATAAAAAGCAAAAACTCTGGATGCAACAAGTGCGTTATGGCAGTGAATTTTTATAAAAATGCTTTGAATATCAAATGTCTTTTTAATACAAGCAGTCATCAATTTGGTTACCGGTACAACATATATAGTAGAAACAATGTGCCATATTTTATCAAAATAACTTATTGTTTGAAAATTTACAAAAATTTTCCGACAATAAACTTTAAACATTGATTTCCTAGCCAACAAACCTTAGGTTAATAGCAAATTGAGTTATTGAAATTTGAAGCATTTAATGAAAATTTGCTACCAAAACGCACTTACTGCGTCTTGATTTTTTTCTTACAAACATATTTCGATAAAAGATTCAACAAAATAAGGCTGTTAGAAAAAAAATTGTAGGGATCACCAACGACTTATGGGCCAGCCGGTGATTGTCAAAATAATTTTATAAGATGCAGCTCAAGACACCCTATAATTAACTTATACAATTTTTTCTCGTCTCTTGTATATTAATAATTATATTGAGCTTTACCGTAGAAACGCGTCACCCTGTATATATGTAAGCAGATCAAAACTGAACGTAAACTCGGATATATTCCAGGGGGCCTAGTTTGCGCTCATTTGAAGAAATCTTTTTATAATTATAAAGTCGCGGTCTCCTCATAGACGAATTTTTTGTACGAAACTTAACAAAAAATTATAGACCGTTAAACCATAAACTTAACTAAAACTACCACCAAAGCATCAGAGAAAATAACTAGCCTGTTGCATATCAGCTCCTTTTGTAAAACTTCGATCCTTTATATGTGTTGATAAAACATAACAAACACTGTTCAATCCACCCACTAACATTAATAAAGGAATAATTTGCACTTGTATATAAACATTTCCCAAATAACAAATAATTTGTCGACTCAAACAGATAAACATATAAAACAATGTCATACCAAACGTCAGTTACAGCGTCTAACAGACCTGCGCAATAATATCAAATGTTCCGTCGCCTAGCAACGACATACTAGATCTCATATAAGCCAGGTTTACGATTGACAGTGAAACGCGGTGATATTAAAAATAAATGTTTCAAATTTGAATAGCTCCATTTTCTGTAAACCTACAAAGCTAAATTTTGGCGCATAGTTAGGTCTTTCCCAAAGCAATATGTACACCAAATTTCATCGAAATATCTTTGTAATTTTCGGAGAATTTTTTTCGTCCGATTTTTTTGGCTAACGAACTCATCCAAGCTATTAATAAAACAAATAAACTTGCCGAGTTTCATCAAAATCGGTTAACTATTTTGTGAGTTATCGGTTGGATATATATATATATATATATATATATATATATATATATATATATATATATATATATATATATATATATATATATATATATATATAACATTTAAAATCAAAACTGACCCCGGATATGGGGCCCAAATTCGCGCTCATTTGAAGAAATTTTTGCAAAGTCTCACCATCGATACCTCTATATTAGTGAATTTTTTTAAATAAAAATTCACTAAAAATATTGGGATGCAGCAAGTGCGTTATAGTAGCGAATTTTCATAAGAATTCTACACTATTATTATACGGCATATTTTTTGTTTTTTGTTTGTTTGTTTGTTTCGCTTCGAACTGGTAACCCAGTTCATATAGCCACGGTCCTTTTGTAACATCAGATTCTAAAACAACTCGGGCACAGTAGTACATTAATACTCAATTTATATCGCTGCACATGTAAGTGAGCGCTGATATCTCCCGGATTGAGGTGTTTGCATTCAAAATAGAAATATATATATATATATATATATATATATATATATATATATATATATATACATACATATATAGAATACAAGCATATATAGATACATACACACAGGCATATATAAAGTAAAACATATTAAACATTGTATTACATTTTGCAAATTGAGCATTTAAAATATATGGTATTACCCTTTTATCCCTACTATAAAATAATATTTGCTTAAGGATAGCAACGGGGACACTCTTCACATCATAGGGTCTATTATGACGACTTAAAGACACCACACAGAGAGCGCGGGAAACATGGGTATTAACACATGGAAAGACAGTAGGATTTTTCCTAATCTACTTACTCTACCTACTACTAAAAAAAAACTTGTTAGGAGTAGAGAATAAATTTACAGGTAGTTAAACAGTTTTGCACTTTTAATAAATTTGATTATTGCAAACAATATTATTTTATTTCTAAGAGACAAATATAAAAGGGAGGCCGCATTTAATGGCAAACAAATATTTTCGGTGAGCATATTCCTAAAAGCTCCTCTCTTTATTGACTGTGGAATCTGCAAGAGAATATTAAATGTTCCAAGTCCCCAGTACTTGCCCCGTCGCAATCGCAGTCGGGGCTGTTTTTCAATCCCAACTTAAACATATGTTTCGGAAAAATGCCGTGCCCAAATATCAAACGGTTTAGGGGAGTTGATATATGTCGGGGTAGGACTGTTTGTTTTTGCAGTGGTAACTGTGTCGAGAAAGGATATATACTGTTAAAGTGATTGGTACAATGCAATAAGGAATGTTCAAAATTTTTTTGTATGTATCACCAACGACTTATGGGCCACCTGTGATTGTCAAAATAATTTTATAAGATACAGCTCAAGACACCCTATAGCTAATGTATACAATTTTTTTCTCGTATCTTGCATAATAACAATTATATTGAGTTTTACCGTAGAAATTGGTCAGCCTGTATATATGTAAACAGAAAATAAACCCGGATATGGATTTTAGGGGGCCTAGTTTGCGCTCATTTGAAGAAATCTTTTTAGAATTCAAAATCCGCAGTCTCCTCATTAACAATTTTTTTCTACGAAAATTAGCTAAAAATTATAGACAGTTAAACCACAAACTTAACTAAAACTACTGGCAAAGCATCAGAGAAAGGGTCTATTTGAAATGAATTTTCTGGAAATATTTTATTAAAATGAAGGGCAATGATGGTTGAAGCTGAAACTTAAGGGTTTGCAGAACACTCTTTACACAATCCGTATTTCTTTCAGGTTCTTTGCCTAAATATTGCCAATTTTGACGTCTCAAATAGCGACTTTTTATGTTTTGAGGAAAACCCCAAGTTTTTTCTTTGAATGCCTTCAAAACGAAGGTATGTACCAAATTTGATCAATATTTTATTTCTAAGAGACAAATATAAAAGGGCAGCCGCATTTAATAGCAAACAAATATTTTCGGTGAGCCTATTCCTAAAAAACTCCTCTCTTTGTTGATTGTGGAATCTGCAAGAAAATATTAAATGTTCCAAGTCCCCGGTACTTGCCCCGTCGCAATCGCAGTCGGGGATGTTTTTCAATCCCAACTTAAACATATGTTTCGGAAAAGTGCCGTGCCCAAATATCAAACGGTTTAGGGGAGTTGATATATATCGGGGTAGGACTGTTTGTTTATGCAGTAATAACTGTGGCGAGAAAGGATATAAACTGTTGAGGTGATTGGTAGCATTTGATTCAATTTTGTACCAGTAAGATTCGAACATTCTTTTTGATATAATTTTTGCCTCATTTACCAAGTTATCAGACATCATTATTTGAAAATCTACTCCATCTGTAGTTGCGTTCCGTGCTGCGGAGTAAACTAGTTCGTTTCCTGAAATTTTGCAATGTCTTTTACATACACTAAACGTACAGTTTTATGCTGCGTCCAGATTTCGTAGTGTAACGATATTATGTTAAGGACTAAGTTGTTTTTAAATATAGATTTAATTGGTAGCAAGATCGCCTTTAAGGCTGATAAGGAATCTGTCAATATGAGAAATTTATTGTAACTTGACTGCTCGATCTGTTGTAATGCTTCCTGGATGGCAACCAATTCTGCATACGGCATATTAGTAAAGGTAATACTTTAAACTTACACATACCTTGAAGATCGATTTTAGAGGTCCTAGTACGCGCACATTTGAAGAATTCTTTCGAAAGTGTTATCATCGATATCTCTCTATTATCAAAAAATCTTGCGTTCTAACTCCTTTTGAGAAAAATGCCCAAAACTCGATTTTCCATGAAGCTAAAGAACTAAATTTTGCTATATTGGTAGATAGTCTAAGTTTCCTTAAAAGAAACTTTTATTTCATTAAAGTTATATACAATATTTCCAGAAGGAAACCTAATTCATATTTAGAAAAGTAAAGTATCTGCCAATTTATAAACGTAGCATTATTAATCGCCAGTATGATTTAGTTTTAGTCAACCTAATCGAACCGGGTTTTTCAATATCAACAATAACAAAATTATAATTTCAGACTCAAAGGTGACAAAATTATTTAGGAGTTTGAAACAAAAATGAGATCTTGTTCCAAACGTATAAAATCTGTGCACTACTGTTTCTCAAAATTTCAAAATAAAACATAAAAAACACACACTCATCAAGCTGGATTTGATCGCGTAACCCTTCTGCTCATGAGGCAAGCACGTCGCCCGTGAGCCATCTAGGCATACGTAAACAAACGTTGATACAAACATGATACATTAGATCGGCTTCATGCCCGGGATATTATATTTAAAGTATACGAAACAATTAATTACACAATTGGTAGAATTACCATTGAAACATATCCCACGACTGCTTCGATCTTATATGACGTCTTATGTTTGCTTTCAGATGAAATAAACTATCTTATAATAATTTTTATAGAGACTTGGTTTGATTTTGTTTACATTTCTAGTATATTGTGCTACAGCATAATATATCCATGTTGCGCTCAAACTGTATTTGAGGCCGTTCATAAAGCTACAAATATGGTGTCTATTAATAATTGATTGGATCCACCAGTTAAATAACAATGACTTGGCTACTTTTTAATTTCATGTCGTCTGTCATTTTCCATAATGCGGTCTAGATTTCACGATTGTTGGTTCGGGTAGTATGTTTTATGCCTGTTATATATTTAGTTTGGTTACCGTTGATGTATGGTTTATACCTGTTGTATAAATCAATATACGCGTGGCAGTTGACTACTCTGCCTGTCAGGCATTGGACTTTAACCACTAAGTCGTCTCAACGCATGTCCTTGGGATTTTATTTTTAATTTGAAAAAAACTCTAAATATTGTGTACTACAATTCACAACATAGGTTTACTTGTACCATTTCTAGCCACATTTCAGGAAGGAAAATCGCTTTAAGCGTAACAACTTTAACACCCTGTATGTCAGTATCGCGACCTTAAAATGAAAATTGTTATATAACAAACTACCCCCACTATTTTTTTAAGGGCAACTCACACACCATTTTTTAAGCATAATCAGGACACCAGTATATCTCTTGGAATTCTGCTAAAACTACAAATTCTAAATCGAGCCAAATGTGACAATAGTTGGACCTAGTGCGTTCAAGTTCAACAACTCCTTTATTATGCAATAATAAACACAATTTTCGAACAAAAGTTGCAGGCACTAACGTTAGCTACAAACTAAAATTATTTTCGTATATACAGGGTGTTGAGTAAGTTAGATACAAACCAAACTTCACTTTCTTAAATGGTATACGCTGTATATTGTTTCATTTTTCAGTTCGTCTTGTTTTGCCGACTCATCAAGTATGTAGTTGCTGGGGTCTATATAGAGTCTTTCCAAAGTTATGTCCACTTCTCTAAAATATCATAGGCACATTTGACGGTGTGTATCTTCATTAATATGCCAGCATGCAATCCTCTATCATGCTAAAAATCTAAAAAAGTGTTCTTCTTTAAACTTAAAAATACTGGCGTCAAGTTTTCTCGAGAAATTCAAATAGAACACCCTGTATATTATAATCAATTTCGGTACCACAACAAATGTTCTTTCAGTTTCATGAAGTATTCCCTTTTTTTTTTCTTTTTCATTTCAACAACACACCACCAGGGCTCACAGCCTAAATACTATCGTACCGTGAGTGTCGACAAGGAGGAAGGAGATAACTTGTTAATTCTGGACTTGAAGGTTTGGGGGTTCGGAGGAGAAGGAAAAGCATGTGCCGGCAAGGAATTCCACAACTTGGAAGTCCTCGGGACAAAATAGCGGGCATACCAAGATCTTCTATGTCTGGTGACCTGAACAGTAAAAGGGTGCATTCGCTCTGTTACCCTGGTAGATCTGTTGGGGGTAGCAGTTGGAGGAACTATGGAAGAAAGCTCCACGGAGCAGTGCCCATGCAGATATCTATAAAAGAGGGAGTGGTCACCAACGGGACGTCGGTGGGCAAGGGATGGCAGCCTTTGGGTGAGGGTAGGGTCACCGATAAGACGTATATATCTCTTCTGAATGGAGTCCAGGATAGCGAATGTAGAAGCAGCAGCGGTACCCCAGATGTGGGAGCAGTATTCGAGGTTTGGCCTTATTTGTGAAGTATATAAGATATAGACATTAGCTGGTGAAAAGTATTTGCCAGCCCGGAAGAGGAAACCTAATTTCTTAGCAGCCGCTTCTGCAATTGATGTGACATGTTGGTGCCTATTGAGATTTTGATCTACAGAAATACCAACAAGTGAAACGGACTCAAGATTTCTAGTTTCCCAATCTAATATTTTTTTGGCGATCCACAGAGACAGAACCCTCCATGAGTCTGCGATCCTCATCTAATTGGGCTAAAGAGACAGGCTTAGAATATTGTATATTTGAGTGAAGGGTGCTGTCGTCTGCGTAACTGCGAACTGGGTTGGATGTGCTAGAGAGGAGGTCATTCATGTGGAGAAGAAACAAAGTAGGGACTAAAGCTGAACCTTGAGGGACTCCTGCATTAATTGGATACAGTTTAGAGGAATGACCATCCACGACAACAGAAATGCTCCGGCTGGAGAGGAAAATTGCTGTCCAGGTACAGAGTTTTGGTGGTAGGCCATATGCCAGAAGTTTATTAAGCAGCGCTGCGTGCCAAATCTTGTCGTATGCTTTGGATATGTCTAGAGCGACCATCCAAGCTTCACCGTGTAGTTTCATAGACTTGCTCCAAGAATGGGTGACACACTGCCTGTCGTGGATTAGACTGTGTTTTTCAAGAAATTATAGTAATTCGGTGTTTATATACTTTTCCGTCACCTTAGGGATGACTGAAAGGAGAGAAATGGGCCTGTAGCTGCTAGGAATCACTTTGGAACCTTTCTTGGGGAAGAATTGTACTCGAGCAGTTTTCAAGTTACTAGGGAATATGCCTCTAGGTATCTGAAACAGACGAGTCAGGACAGGAGCAAGTTCTGGTGCGCATTTTTTGAGAACAATTGCTGGGATCTCGTCAAGGCCAGAGGCTTTCCTGGCATTAAGAGAAGGGAGCATCTTTCGTACCTTTTTAGTTTTGAAAATGATATGCGTCATTTTATGCGCGACATTGGGGACTGTTGGTGGTTGAACATTTGGAGGTGTGTTGAAAATAGAGTTGCCTGCGAACAACGAGGCAAAAAGTTCAGCCTTGCCCAGGGCGGTAGAAACGATTTCATCCCCTGAAACGAGAGGTGGGAACGTGCTCTTGCAGAAATTATTCCCAATAGATTTAGCAAGATTCCAGAAGGGTTTGCTGCCGTCGGAGCTTGAGAGGACTTTGTTTTTGATGTGGTTATTAAACGAGCTTTTTGCCTCAGAAAGAATGCGGACATAGCGATTTCTTGCGTCGTTAAATGCTTGACGGTTTTCTTGACTGGGATTGTGTAGAAGCTTTTTGTGAGATCTGACTTTTTCAAGTCTGACCTTCTCACAGGATTTAGAGAACCAGGGCTTTTGAGTGCCTGAAGAGGGTTTCTGTGTACGTGGAATAAATAATTCCATGCTAGCTTCGATGATTTCGTGACGTTTTGTGGGATATCAGGAGGGTCAAGATGAGAGACGCAGACACACGCCCATGGAAGTGAGGAAAAGTAATCCCGCATTTTGTCCCAGTTCGCGGAGTTGTAGTGCCAAACGGTACGTAGGTATAATGACTGTGTGATCTCGGGTTGCATTGCGCAGGAAGCAGTGACCATGCCGTGGTCTGACCGACCAAGGGGGGCGGTGACTAATGTCTTATATCATTCAGGTTTTGTAGTAAGAAGGATATCCAAGGGATTTAAGCTGTGTGTGGGGATGCGAGGAAAGTAAGTAGGTTGCTGCACCATATTGACTAAGGAATTGCTGACTAAGAAGGCCTCCGCTGCCGTCCCTTTTGGATTGGTTTTTGAAGATCCTAGCCATTCCTTATTATGGACATTGAAGTCACCAAGAATAGTGACCGCGGGGAAAGGATATTCAGAAAACAGATGGTGGGTTTTTCAGAAAGTTAGTCGAAGAGCTGGACAAAGTTGTTGTCAGAAGGTGACCGGTAAATGCAACAGATGAATTTAGTTGCAGTCCTGAGAAAGAGTTTCATCCAAAGTATGTTATTTCTTCCAGCATCCAAATTGGGGAGCCTGGTGCAGGGTAGATTGATACGGACGTATGCGCACACACCTCCATGCAATCTAAAGGATGTAAGGAGCTCATACCTTGGGAAATTAAGGTGATTAGTGGCTGTTTGGGCACTGATTTGGGTTTCGGTGTGGAGGCGGGGTAGGGGCCTAATAGCCTGGAGGAAATGAATTTACGCCACATATATTCAAGAAGGATATGTTAAATTTTGATGCCGGCGCCACCTGCACATCCCTCTCCCGGAGATCCGAATGGAGGGGCATTTTATCTCCGGAATCTTTTGTACAAGGAGGAGCCATCATCATTTTTGTTTATAAGGGAAACCGACTCATACACTAGAACTGGAAACGTCCGTTGGGACTTCACTTGATGTAAGGGGTGGTATCTCCTCGGGCGTGAAAAAAATTCTTTACTATCACGTAAAAGAAAAGTCCACCACCACCTACCCTATACCTAAAACCAGTATTTATTGAGATATTTGATATTTCTTAAGGAAAAAGGTACATTTATAAACAGAAATAAATTAGTGTATTATTTTTGAAACACCTGTATACAGTTTTCTGTCTAGATTCCTCTCGGTTTGATCATTAATCGTCTGTTGGGGCACATGAAGATCTATGTTAAGATTTACGGTCACTAATTTTCAAAACCGTACTTATTCCGACCTCGTTTTATTATTTCAGAAAACTTGCAAATGTCGGCTTGTTTCAACAGTGACATATTCCTCAAAGAATGTATTGTTACGAATATACAAAACCATGGAGAGAAAATATTCTCAAAATAAAATTAATAACTTGAAAACAAATTGCAATGAAAAAATTTAACAGGTATAAATTAAAGACTATTCGATTTATTGATATTGAAATAAAACTTAAAGCTAAAATTAGCATATATCAAATCACGGGAAATTTTGATAACGATGATATAACAACTACACAAAAACAGTGAAAACTAGTTAATTAAGCGTTCGAAATGACCACCATTTTGCTCAGCACATTAGTTTAGGCGTGTTTCAAAAGAATAGTTAGCGTCTCGTAATACACCTAAATTAATATTATCACATACACCACGGATTATTACCTTCATATTTTGTCGACGGTTGTGTCTCATAAACTAAATTTTTACCTAACCCCATTAAAAGAAGTCCATTTTCGTTAGATCAGGCGGCCATGCATTTGGCCCTCCTCTTCCAATCGAGCGTTCTGGGAAATGTTGGTGGAGAAAAGCATGAATGTTAGCTGTATGATGAACTGGGGCACCATCATGCATAAACAACATATAATCACATATGCTAACATGCAGTTGACCTAATAATGGTCCAATGTCTTCTCTCAGAAACTGAAGATAATGCTTTGCAGTGAGACGTTCTTCAAAGAAATTGGGACCGATGACAAAATTGCCAATAATTTCATCACAGACGTTAAGAAACCACCTATTTTGACTAGTCGTGTGAGTAAAGTGAGGGTTTTCAGTAGAATAGTAGTAAAAGTTATGTCTGTTGACACGTCCGTTACTATGAAATGTTGCTACATCAGTGAACAAAACAAAGTTGAAAAATCTTGTATCTCTTTGGATTTGTTGCTGTGCCTAGTGACAAAATGATAGTCGTCTTTAATGATCATCATTGTAAGGTCCTTGGAGGAGTTGAATATATCAGGGATGAAACTTGTTTTTACGTAAAATTCGTAATGATATCTTCCTTGCTATTTTCTTGAGCTTATATGACGGTCTACTATCACCCTTAAATTTACCATCAACTCCTTCTCTTTGTTCAAAACAGACTTATTTCTCTTAGGCTTTTTGTATCCTGTGTTCCCCGTTTCGTCAAAATGTCGCATCAGTCTTTCAAAAGCACTTCTGTGAGGTTGTCTTCTATTGGGACACTACACATTGTTGGAGAAACGTAATTGGTACGCCCCTGTCTCTTTTACTTTCATTTGGTTGCACTATCCTTTAAGTTTCTACCTGGAATTAGTTATCTCTGGATTTCACAATCCTTTTCTATTTGCTGGTAATCTTTATCTTCTAGCCGTCTGTATCGCATTCCGTTTACGCGTGAACAATGCCATACAAAGAATATATATATATATATATATATATATATATATATATATATATATATATATATATATATATATATATATATATATATATATATATATAATAGCTTATTTTGCACAAATATACATTTCTCACAAAATAACTTACAAGACTAATCAAGAGCCTGGTTGTTCAATAACGTTAAAAGTCACCTAAGTCGAAGACTTGTTGGTGATACTTGTAACATCATTCTCTCTAAAAATAAGCTAGTGCACACTCTGACACTGTAAAGAAATACAAACAAAAACCAAAACTGCAGACGAACTCCAGCGATTCGCGGAAAATATAAAAAAACATAACTATGCTTTTTCGACTATAGATAAAATCTATTTTCCCAAATGTTCTAAGCCACACTATGGGTAACCTATACACACACACACACATGCGCAGGCCCACAGGTCAGACGCCAGGCACAAGAAACAACAAAATATAAAGGAAAGACCACTACACCAGCATATTAACCTCCATGACCCTGTGGATTACTTCACGATCTACTCCAACTATCCACTTTTTTAAACCGACTTTAAAACCTCGAAGTCCATGCTGCTGGCGAATTTGGGCTGGTATAGAATTATATATATATATATATATATATATATATATATATATATATATATATATATATATATATATATATATATATATATATATACCGTTAGTTCCTTTCCTGTAAATATTGACGTGTTCTTAAAATGTACCCAGTATATTTTTTCACTGGGACAAATGCTTCTAACTAGTTGGCCATTCTGCATTACTGACATTATGTTATGTTAACTACGCCAAATAGCGTTACGTGAAATCTCGATACAAGCAAGCCTTTCGCAACGCACAGGTCAGTTCTACTACAGATCTCATATTCTTCGCTTCTTGGGACTCCGACTTCCTAATCTTTCACTTAAACACCGCTCGTGTGTTTAAGCAAGTTCAGTTCAACAGTGCAGTTCGACTACGAGTCTCTTCTTCTAAGCTTCTTGGAACCTCTAAGATCCCAATCTTCTACTTAAGCACCGCTCGTGTGATTAAGCCAGTTCAGTTCAAGTTCCAATCGTCCTACAGAAATTCCATTCGTACAGGGATACAGTGAAAAGTCAGTGTTTTCTTCTAAATTAGAAAGTATACGCGCAGTTGAATAAATGCAACAAGTATCTATTAAGATTGTGAAATCTCCTGAGTAACCCATTAAATAAAGAGTAAAACCGCAAATTCAAAATAAGTGTTAAGTTCAAAGTGTACATAGTAACAATACAACATATATAAATATAAAAGTGTATTATTGAAATATTGTGGAATCCAGTGCACCTAGAGTTATAACTACAGTCCACATACAGTCCACATACAGTCCACATCTTCAACATATTCTTCTTCCAACGCTAATTAGCAAAGCCGACTAGTTAGCGAGGGTGGGATCAGTCCACCCGCAAAACATTGGAGAAAGAAAAGAAGTTCCTTCTCCCCACTCATGATGAATTCTTGTCGCGAATAAACAGTTTTAGTTACTTGCTCCTAAGACATAAATCATATCAATCATTTCTTGTCGAGAGAAATTCATTTTAGCGTCTTCTTTTAATTCAAATATGAGAAACTAACTACTGGATAGTTTAAGTTAATAAACTGTTTATTTTGGACAGTTACGATATAATTCCTGTGTATAAATGTCCCTCTTTTCATAAAAAATACCTAATATCTCAGTAAATACTGGTTTTAGTTTTTTATTATTATTTCAACAACACACCACGAGGGGTTACAGCCTAAATACTATCGTACCGTGGGTGCCGACAAGGAGGAAAGAGCCAACTTGTTAATTCTGAACTTGAAAGTTTGGAGGTTCGGAGGAGAAGAAAAAACACGTGCTGGCAAGAAGTTCCACAACCTGGAAGTCCTCGTGACAAAAAAGCGGGCATCACAAGATGTTCTATGTGACTTTGAGAGTAAAAGGGTGTATTCGCTCTGTTCCCCTGGTAGACCTGTTGGGGGCAGCAGGTGGAGGAACTATGGAAGAAAGCTCTTCTGAGCAGTGCCCGTGCAGATATCTATAAAAGAGAGAGAGAGAGAGGTCACCAACTGTACGTCGGTAGGCAAGATATGGCAGCCTTTGTGTAAGGGTAGGGTCACCGATGAGACATATAGCTCTCTTCTGAATGGATAGCGAGTGTAAAAGCGGCAGCAGCAAACCAGATGTGGAAGCAGAATTCGAGGTGTGGCCTCATTTGTGAAGCATATAAGGTATAGAGATTAGCTGGTGAAAAGTATTTGCAACCCCGGAAGATGAAACCCAATTTCTTAGCAGCCGCTTCTGCAATTGATGTGACATGTTGGTGCCAATTGAGATTTCGATCCACAGAAATGCCAACAAGTGAAAGGACTCATTACTTTGAATAACTTGGTTGTTCATTGTGATGGGTCTAGGGCTGGTGTATCTCTTATAAGATACAAAGTAAGACTGAGATTTGGTGGAGTTGAATTGTACAAGATTTCTACTTCCCCAGTCTAATATTTTTTGGAGATCAACAGAGACAGAACCCTCCATGAGCCTGCGATTTTCATCTAATTGGGATAAAGAGACAGGCTTAGAATATCTTATATTTGAGTGGAGGGTGCTGTCGTCCGCGTAACTGTGAACTTAGTTGGATGTGCTAGAGAGGAGGTCATTCATGTGGAGAAGAAACGAGGTAGGGGCTGAAGCTGAACTTTGAAGGACTCCTGCATTAATTGGATAAAGTTTAGAGGAATGGCCATCCACGACAACAGCAATGCTCCGGTTGGAGAAGAAATTTGCTGTCCAGGTACATAGTTTTTGTGGTAGACCATAGGTTGGAAGTTTATTAAGCAGCGCTGCGTGCCAGATCTGGTCGAATGATTTGGATATATCTAGAGCGACAATCTGAGATTCACCATGTAGTACCATAGACTTGTTCCAAGAATCGGTGACAAAGGAAAGGAGGTCGGCAGTTGATGTGCGCTGACGGAATCCATACTGCCTGTCGTGGATTAGACTGTGGTTTTCAAGAAATTTTAGTAATTCGGTGTTTATATACTTGTCCATCACTTTAGAGACGAGTGAAAGGAGAGGAATAGGCCTGTAGTTGCTAGGAAGCGCTTTGGATCCTTTCTTGGGGACGGGTTGTACTCGAGCAGTTTTCCAGTTACTAGGGAATATGCCTCTATTGTAAGATATCTGAAACAGACGAGTCAGGACAGGAGCAAGTTTTGGTGGGCATTTTTTGAGAACAATTGCTGGGATCTAAGCATAGTATGGGGATTACTTCATTAAACTGAAAAAAACATTAGTTGATGTATGGAAAATGACTATAATATATAGGCTGTTCCATTTGAATTTTTCGAGAAAACGTTTTTACTCACCCTGTATACTGTTCAAGGGAATTCGTTCTGTGTTAATTGGAGTTGAAATAAAAACACTTTTTTAGACTTTTGGCATGCTGGCATATTAATGATGATACAGACGGTCAAATGTACCTCAGATTTTTTAGAAAAATGGCTATAACTTTTGAACAACCCTGTACATGCGCCGACAATGTTAGCACTCGCAAAATTTGTATTAATTTTTTAAATCCTCAAACAATAAAGGAGATATTGAACTTGAATGCACTGTTGGATCATCCTATGTATCTAATGCCCAGAATATCCATGGATATACGGTGGATTTCAAAAACGTCCAATTGATTTTCAGTGGATATCGTTGGCTGTGTGGGTATATTGAAGCCTAAGAACAACTGAAAGAGGTTTTATTACAAAAGTCGTCAAAGAAAAAGGCTGACAACCTATATGTTACACGCTATAAATTAAAGCACGACGTAAAGACTCATAAATTTGTGATACTTTACAAGACAACATTCTAAATTTCATATTAAAAATGATTTACATACCATAGATACTAGGAGATGTGAGTGACTGAACATAAATTACTGACTATAATATATCTAACTCGTCTTTTGTAGACCAGTTTACAAAGAACATAGTTTTGCACTTGGAAATGGAC
This sequence comes from Tillus elongatus, assembly GCA_964006375.1. Lineage (NCBI taxonomy): Eukaryota > Metazoa > Arthropoda > Insecta > Coleoptera > Cleridae > Tillus > Tillus elongatus. The sequence goes on from OZ023262.1 coordinate 14,004,882, forward strand.
ACGCTGACAAATTTACATATGCAAAACATATTATCCATACTAAACATAGGGCCACAGTGAATATCTGCGTAGAGCCACTACATTTTTGTAATTACAAGCACAAACTCATTTTTTTAGCTTTAAAAATATACATTGTATATAAATTACCAGAAGTAATAAATAAAATAAAAAACTCTGGACGCAGCAAGTGCGTTATGGTAGTGAATTTTCATAAAAATGTTTTTTTAAATAGCAAATATGTTAAGTACACTTGGAGAACACCCAAATCATGTTGTGGTGATTTGGGTGTTCTCCAAGTGTACTTATTAGTGCTCATCACAGGTTCCAGTTTTCACATAGTGAGCAAATATGTTTTTTTAAAAAAGCAGGCACAAAATTTGGTTACCAGTATAATCTATATATTAGAAACAATGTGCCATGTTTCATCAAAATAACTTTATTGTTTGAAAATGTATAAAAATTTCCGAAAGTAAACTTAAAGTGTTCCCGAAAAAACTGGTTTTATGGTCAACCTTATAGGTTAATAGCAAATTGATTCAAAATTTGAAGCATTTAATGAAAATTCGCTACCATAACGCACTTGCTGCGTCCCGAATTTCTTTTCTTACAAAGATGTATTATATTTCGATGGAAAATACAAAAATGCAATAACATAGGGCGTGTTCGATTAAAAAAATCACAAAAAAAAATTTGAATCACCAACGACTTATGGGCCACCCTGTAATTGTGGAAATATTTTTTAAGATGTAGCTTAAGACACCCTACAATTAATGTATACAACTTTTTTTTGTAACTTGCATAATAACGGATATATTGCACTTTAATGATTTTTTACGAAAATTCGACAAAAATGATATACCGTTAAACGATAAACTCTATAGCCAACACTACTGATAAAACATCAGAGAAAGGGTCTATTTGAAATGAATTTTCTGGGAATATTTTAGTAAAATGAAGGACAATGACGATTGAAACTAAGAGTTCAGGCTTTGTAAAACATTATTCTTGAGACATTTTCCTTCCATACATCATATTAATTTCAGGTTCATTGCCTAAATATTAACAATTTTGACGTTTAAAATCGCGACTTTGACGTTTTGAGGAAAACCCAATTTTTTTTTTAAATGCCTGTAACTTTTTTGTGCTTTAACCTACAGCGCTAAATGTTGGTAGGCAGTTTACCTATAATGATATAAACCCGTGTACCAAATTTCGTTGCCCTTACTTTGTTAATTCCGGAGATATGAATTTTTTTCGATTTTTTTCGAAGGAAAACACAAAATTTTCCGGGAAAACTTTGGCGGATTTTCCTGGATAACGAACTTATCCAAGCCACTCGCGAAAGGAAGGTACTCACCTAATTTTATCAAAATCGGTCCATTATTTTTTTAGTTATAGGTGTGACACATAAATATATATATATATATATATATATATATATATATATATATATATATATATATATATATATATATATATATATATATATATATATATATATATATATATATATATAAACATATAAAGTCTGAAACCGACCCCCGATTTGGGTTCCAGGGGTCCTAAATAGCGCTCATTTAAAGAAATTTTTTCAAAATTCAAAAGTCGAGATCTCCTCGTTAGTGAATTTTTTTTAAGAAAATTCACTAAAAACATACAGGCGAATTGAGAACCTCGTCCTTGTTTGAAGTCGGTTAAAAAAAAGCAAATAAAAGATATTTGGGCTTGTCCGGGATTTGAACCTGGGATCTCCTGCACTCTAAGCGGAAATCATACCTCTAGACCAACGAGTCAGTTGTTGGAGTTTTGTTTTAATGTCGTATTCCAGCGGGCGTTTTAATTATTTTAGTCATAATTAATGTTTAATCATTTATTTATATTAAAAAACTCGTTTTTTGGTCAACCTTATAGGTTAATAGCAAATTGAGCTATTCAAATATTAAGCATTTGATCAAAATTCGCTACCATAACGCACTTACTGCGTCCAGAATTTTTGTTCTTACAAACATGCATTATATTTCGATGGAAAATGCAAAAATGCAATAACATAATAACAGATATATTGAGCTGTATTGATTTTTTTTACGAAAATTCTACAAAAATTATATACTATTAACGATAAACTATATAGCTAAGGCTACTGCCAAGCATCAGAGAAAGGGTCTATTTGAATTGAATTTTCTGGAAACATTTTATTAAAATGAAGGACAATGACGGTTGACACTAAGACTTCAGGGTTTGTAAAACATTCTTGTTGAGACATTTTCTTTCCATAGCCCGTATTAGATTCAAGTTCTTTTCCTAAATGTTGCCAATTTTGACGTTTAAATCGCAACTTTGACGTTTTGTGAAAAACCTCAATTTATTTTTGTTTAAATGCCTATAACTTTTTTGTTCTTTGACCTACAGAGCTAAATTTTGGTATGTAACTTGCCTATAATAATATAAACCCGCGTATAAAATTTGGTTGCCCTTACTTTGTTAATTTTGGAGATATAAATTTTTTTCGAAAGAAAACACAAAATTTTCCGGGAAAACCTCGTCGAATTTTCCTGAATAACGAACTTATTCAAGCTACTTGCAAAAGAAAGGTACTCACCAATTTTGACGTTTAAAATCGCGATTTTGACGTTTTGAGGAGAACCCAAATTTATTTTTCTTTGAATGTCTGTAACTTTTTTGAACTTTAACCTACGAAGCTAAATTTTAATAGGTAACTTGCTTTTAGTTATATAAACCCGCGTATGAAATTTGGTTGCCCTTACTTTGTTAATTTTGGAGATATAAATTTTTTTCGATTTTTTTCAAAAGAAAACACCAAATTTTCCGGGAAAACCTCGGCGGATTTTCCTGGCTAACGAACTTATCCAAGCCATTTGCGAAAGGAAGGTATGTGCCAAATTTTATCAAAATCGGTCCATTATTTTTTAAGTTATAGGTGTGACACATAAATATATATATATATATATATATATATATATATATATATATATATATATATATATATATATATATATATATATATATATATATATATATATATATATATATATATATATATATAAACATATAAAGTCTGAAACTGACCTCGGATTTGGGTTCCGGGGGTCCTAAATAGCGCTCATTTGAAGAAATTTTTTCAAAATTCGAAAGTCGGGATCTCCTCATTAGTGAATATTTTCAAAGAAAATTCACTAAAAAGTACCAATAAAATATTATAGTATAAATAGTCTTAATTTTAGTATATTTAGTATTTAGTATAGCACAATTTTGTCATTTGGGGTAATAGAATAACAGTGATGTCATATATTGTACGCATAACTCCGATTTGTTACTCATTATTGTGGACCTTCTTCTTTGATTTCTGTCTGTCTCGTACAACAGTTTGTGGCTAATGGACTTTGCTTCCGAGGCCATCCCTAAACTAACACACACACAGCTTTAAAAATAACAAAGTACATACACAACAGCTGTCCTGTTTTTAGAGAATTTTAGTAAAAGAAATTCACTAGTAAGGAGACCGCGACATTTCAATTCTGAAAAACCTCTATAATTGAACGCGAACCAAGACCCTTAGAACACATATCTGGTGTTAGTATCAATTCTGATTTTCCTGGCTAACGAACGAATCCAAGCCACTTGCAAAAGAAATGTGCTTACCAAATTTTATCAAAATCGGCCAATTATTTTTTGAGTTACCTATATATATATATATATATATATATATATATATATATATATATATATATATATATATATATATATATATATATATATATATATATATATATATTATATATATATATATATATATATATATATATATATATATATATATATATATATATATATATATAGATTAGAGATAGGAAGACTGTTAAATTAGCAATGCTTTGTAGAATTTCATGCTCGTTCCAAATATAACTTGTATTTTGCCCTGCCTCTTCTCGTTTTCGAGTTATTTTGAAAAAAAAACAAAAAAATTTGTCGATTTCTTTTTTCTTCAATATCTAAGTGGGCGTTGATCTGACATGTCTAAGACTTGCACATTATCAGGACACTTTTTACAGAGTAATCGTATTGTGCTATTCTCAATTTTGGATTGTCATTCGTTTTTGAGCTACAGGTATCAACGTTTGTTTTTATTATGGCAGCCATATTGGATTTTTTGCCTATGTGATAGCCTGTGAAAAGAGCTTTCCAATGATGTACAATATGCTTGAGAAATCTTGTAACTGCACTGACAATTTTGAGATAACCGTTTTGAGGATAGTAGGCTCTGAAATCCCATACCAGAAAACAAATGACAAAAAAAAGTCTTCAAAAAGTAGTAGGCCATGGAGTATAACAATAGACTTCTACTTTTAACATAATCTTTCGTAATGATTCACGATAAAAAATAGGAACTTTGAGCACACCAATGAATCGGCCCATTATTACAAATGATATTTTACATTACAAAATTATCCTAAAAAATTGTTATAATTTAATTAAATAGGTAACCCTAGTAAATAACTAAATTTACTAACAGAACTAAATAAAAAGCAGATTAATGATTTACGAAGACGCATTTGAAAATTGTTTGATTTTTAAACGTAAGTCAACAGAAAAACAACAGAAGATAGGTTGCTATGGATATATCACTATGGCGACAATAAAGAATACTGTCAATCTTAATTATCTGAACAATTTGAGGTGTATTTAACACGTTGCATAAAATTTTGTACTAAATAGTTCGTTTCCTGTTTATTTTAAATATTATTCAACAATATGTTCAGTAATGAAGAATATTTTCACATGTTGGAATGTTATATTCGTTCTAATCGAAATACCGAGGCAGCTGCAAATTAATATCAAAACAACTACCCAGAAAGACGACAACCAAACACCAAAATATTTCGCAGGATAGTGAGCAATCTATTGAACGACGGTAGCTTCCACGCAAAGAAACTACCAATGCCTACAAATGAAGAAAGAAATAATGCCGTCTTACAGGTTTCAAACGAAAACCCTTGTTGTGGACGATTACCCTAAGCGACTTTAATTCTGCAGATGGTATCAAGGCCAATTTCAGCAAGATGAAAATTTTCATTTGAAATTAATATGGACTGATGAATCCAGATTTACAAATTGTGGTCTGTATAATCGTCATAATAGGCATTATTGGGCAAATGAAAATCCCCATCTAAAGGAATAAAAACAGATTTGATATTAATGTTTGGTGCGGCTTATTAGGTAAAAAACTGTTGTTTTTATTTGTACATTAGACAGTTAATTTGAAAAAACTTCAGGTAACTTCATTGTTGGTCCGTTCTTCGTAAGATCGTAAAATAATTATTGTACCAAAATTTTAATAATCGTGTCATTTGCAACAATAGGCCGGTCCATTGTTGTGCTCGAAGTCCTGATATAACACCCATGGATTTTTATTTTTGGGGTACTCTAAAGAATGATGTCTAAAAATTCAATCCACCACAAAATATCAATGAATCACGAAACAGAATCACGGAAACCGCATCCGCACCAGAGTTTGCAGGCATGTTTCAAAGAGGTGTATAAAGTGCATTGAATAAAACGGTGGCCATATTGAACAATTTTATATTTAGTGTATTTTTAGGTTTCAATTTTATTATTTGTCGAATTCTGCTCCCGCATCTGGGGTGCCGCTGCCGCTCATTCACTCGTTATCTGGGACTTCATTCAGAAGAGAGCTATACGTCTCATCCGTGACCCTACCCTCACCCAAAGGCTGCCATCTATTGCCCACCGACGTGGCGTTGGTGACCTCCCTCTCTTTTATAGATATCTGCACGAGCACTGCTCAGGAGAGCTTTCTTCCATAGTTTCTCCACCTGCTGCCTCCAACAGATCTACCAGGGAAACAGAGCGAAAGCACCTTTTTACTGTCCAGGTCACCAGACATATAACATCTTAATATGCCCGTTCTTTTGTCCCGAATACTTCCATGTTGTGGAATTCCTTGCCGGCACATGCTTTTCCTTCTCCTCCGAACTCCCAAACCTTCAAGTCCAGAATTAACAAGTTGCCTCTTCCCTTCTTGTCGACACCACGGTACGATAGTATTTTGGCTGTAAGCCCTTGTGTTGTGTTGTTGAAATATATATTTAAAGAAAGATAACCCATAATGGTCTTCAGTTATTTTTTTTTAATATCTAAGGTCTATTTGAGAGGAATTCTTGCAACTATTTTAACAAATGAGAAAAGTAGCATAAATCTAGAAATCTAACATACAACTTATTCAATATTTACCATTCATAAGCCGCAATAGTTATACTACTTTTCAAGTTTAGAATCTCCAGTTTGACATTTACAGGAGAAAAATGATAAAATTTTCAAAGTAATTTTTCTCGTACTTTGTCATTACAGCTCACTATGTGCTGCGAGATTGGCTACCATAGTCGTATTACTTTATAGGTGTTTTCTCGCTCCAATTAGTATACCGTACTGACGGGCTCTAATTAGAGCGAAACCAGTCTACGGTTCTGATTGTGGTGAGAATACATCTAGCCTTACATACATTGTCCCTATATGATGGAAGAAATGGGCGGGGCTGACAATTTACAAAATTGTTAGTTGGTTGTTCATAGTCTCCATTTTATTATATTTTGTGTTATTTGTAGCTGTCGTGACAACTTACTACTTGGTTCCGCAACGAGATGGCGACTCCTGTCTTACATCTCACTATATGCTGTGAGGTTGGCTACCGTAGCCGTATTACTTTATAGGTGTTTTCTCGCTGCAATTAGTATACTGTACTAACGAGCTCTAAGTAAAGGGAAACCGGTCTACGGCTCTGATTGTGGTGAGAATACATCTAGACTGACAGACATATTTGCCAATTAAAACATCTTTACGAAAATCCGATACCATAACGCACTTGTTGCGTCCAGAATTTTTTTTTTACTTCCACTGGTTAAAATTTTGGTAAAGTTAAGAAAACAACTTAACATTTTCTTTTTAATGCTAATTGCAGATTAGATATATAATAAATTGAATTCAATATATTTGTTCAGCAGGTTTTCGTATAAAACGTGTTTAGTCGGTTTTCGCATTTTTTTTAGTGTTTCCGTAGATCATTTTTTGTAATGTTTTTGCGAAATGTTGGTAATTAAATGTAAATGTTTAATAATTATCGTAATAGCAATATTTTTAAATTTCTGTGAAAAAAAGTGTTTAGCATATTTTCGTAAAAAATATGTTTTTTATTGAACATTACTTAAGCCAGTTTTTCTTAAAAAATATTTGTTTGGAGCTGGCGTGACAACATACTACTTGGTTCCGCAACTAGGTGGCGGCACGTCCACCACTCACTTAATATTTGATGTAGTGATGTAATGAAAAAAATTCGAAACCCAGCAAGTGCATTAGGAACACATGTGTTTATAGAATGCTTGAAATTTTAATAACTCAATTTTTAATTAACCTAGAAATTTTATCAGCGGAACATATATATATATATATATATATATATATATATATATATATATATATATATATATATATATATATATATATATATATATATATATATACACAGTTGGTGGCCAAATTATTAGTTACACTGTTGTTTTTCGTAATAATTAACATTCAAGCACTATTAATGTACCTATAAATTTATTTCTTCTGCGAGATATTTTTGTATTATAATCCTGACAATACTCTTTAACATTTTTTGCTGTGGTAACACTGATTGATGACATTAGAGTGAAGTTGTAGATGTATATCTCTCACTTCTGTGTCAAAGGTGAAAATTGTATTTTGAGGTTATATTGTTCTGAACAGTGCATATTCGTTTCTTGTGTTTTTGTGCGTAGGACTTTTGAAATAACATTCTGAAAGTGTAGTTCTGTGTAATTATAGTGCATTTAGTTATTAATATTTCGATTTTTTGTAAAAAATGGGAAACACCAAAGATGTTCTCCCAGAAAAGGTTTCAGAAATTTCTGCATTATTGAAGCATTCAAATCATTACCAAAGAAAGATTGCTTCACTTACAGGTGTGCATGTGAATATACCACTAGGAAGTCAGAGAACTGGAAAATGTGGGCGTAAGCGAATCACTACGCCTCGATATATCCGAAAAATGCATAACATCTGCCTGGCTAAAAGGAGAAAGTGTAGGAAGGAGTTGGCGAAAATTATAAATGAAGCCTGCATTACCGTTTACACTAGAACAACTATACGTCGCCTTGTAGAAATGGGATTCAAATGCTGCAGACCAGCAAAGAAACCAAAACTGACTTCAGCCATGAAGATTAAACGTTGGGCTAAGCAACATCGACACATGACGGTTGCAGACTGGGAAAATGTGAATATTCTGTTTTTATCCTTAATTTTTGTTTCTTCAGCAATATATTAATCATTGTGGTCCATTTGTGTTTAATATTATCATTTTATTCAAGGTTTGCTTCTCAAACGAATCTCACATTAAGATGATGATAGATAAATCTTCATTTGTTCGGCGAAGACAGGATGAGAAATATCACCCTGACTGTGTGGTCGAGACTGTCAAACATCCTCCGCAGATTATGGTATGGTCAGTTATCAGTGGAAGAAGTACAGGACGCCTTTACATAGTGGAGGGTATGATGAAACAGGAGGAGTACAAAAAAGTATTGGAGACAAGACTGATTCCTCAGATCAGTGAATGGTTCGCTTATCCTTCGGAATGCACTTTTATGCATGATTCCGCTCCTTGTAACAGCATTCTTAGAGAGGAAACAAATCAAAGTTTTGCCTTGGCCGCGCAACTCACCAGACCTGACCCCATCGAGAATTACTGGGAGCTCCTGAAACGGAAAATATCCAAAGAAAACCCCAAAAACAAGCAACATCTCATAGGGGCATTGATTACAGTTTGGCATCATGATGAAGAATTAAAAGAAAATGTAAAAAAATGTATTCAGAGCATGCTAAAAAGGGTTCAAGCTCTAATTTATGCCAAAGGAGGATCTACTAAGTACTAAGAGATTGTGCGTAATATTTTGTACTTTGATTTTTTAAAATAATTACTGATTTAAAAGAAATATAAATATTATCAATTGTACAAGGAGTAAATAGTTTACCGAAAAAGTATAATACGACCAGTATTTTAGGACGTTATATCACTTCAAACTGTTGAAAATGAAATTTTTGCACGTGTAACTAATAATTTGGCCACCCACTGTATATATATATATATATATATATATATATATATATATAAATCTATATATATATATATATATATAAATCTATATATATATATATATATATATATATATATATATATATATATATATATATAATATATATATATATATATGTATGTATGTCAAATTTTATTAAAATAACTTTGTTATTTTTTGAAATACAAAATTCTTTTTCATAAGTTTTTTTGTTGTTGGAAAACTGATCAGTTCGGGCTGGTTAGCGAGCTCATCCACGGTATTAAATAAGGTGAGCCAAGTTTCATTAAAGTCGGTTATAAATTTTTTGATTATCGGTTGGATATATGCTTACATATTTATATAAATTCAAACGGACCTTGGTTTTGAGTTCTAGGGGCCCAAATTCGCGTTCCTTTGAAACATTTTTTGCAGTTTCAACATCGATACCTCTCTATTAGCGAATTTTACTTCCACAGCGTCATAACGTGTAGAAGTATCACATCGGCGATATTTCAAATTTTTTTTTCGCTTAAACGTCGTAAAAAGTATCAAAACATATAAAAACATAATTTGGGAACGAACATTTTTTTGTCGGTCTGTATGTCTGTCTGTTTGTAGCCACGATAACTTTAGAACGAATAGAGAAAATGCGAAGAAAACTGCTTGAAAGCTGTCTATTTGAATCCATATCCACATTAAACCCTGCCTGGCCCGCACAGCACCCCAATTTGCCCCAGGTTACATAACTTTCTTGGGGAGTATGAACAATAAGTTTTTCTTGTGGTTTATGCAACAAGGGTGGTTGTATGCACACGAGGGGGAAAGGAAGATGCCTACGACGAAACAGACCCCCCCCGTTCAACATGCGGCAGGGACGGGAGGGTTGGGGGTGGATACTTCGTCGTGGGGATTTTCCCTCCCCCTCGCGTGCATACAACCACCCTCGCTGCATAAACCACAAGCAAAATGTCTTGTTCCTACCCGCCAAGGAAGTTACGGCACCTGAAGGATAGGGGTTCTGTGCGGGGTACGCAGGGTTTAAGGGGTATATGGCTTCAAGATGTGAAAAAGACAGCTTTCAAGCCCGTTTTATTCGTATTTTTTGCTAATATTTCTTTTTTACTACCTACCCCGCCCAGCACCCCTACTCACTCCTGGTCCCATAACTTCCTTGGAGAGTGTGAACAAGAAATGTTTCTTGGGGTTTGTGGATCCAGGGGGGCCTTAGGCAGGTTTCTGAAAACAGTTTTTTAAAATCGTTCGGGAGCTAAACTGCAAATTTACCGAAAATTCGCTACCAAAACGCACTTACTGCGTCCAGATTTTTTTCTTACAAACGCATCATATTTCGAAAAAAAATGCAAAAATGCATTAACGAATTTGTTCTAACTAAATTAGCTAACAAAAAATTATAGACTGTTACCCATAAACTTCACTAAACCTACAGCGAAAGCATCAACTTAACTAAACCGACAGCCAAAGCATCAGAGAAAGGGTCTATTTGAAATGAATATTCTGTAAACATTTTAGTAAAATAAAGGGCAATGATGGTTGAATCTGAAACTTAGGGGTCTGCAGAACACTCTTCTTGCAACATTTTCTATTCACAATCCGTATTTGTTTCCCGTTCTTTGCCTAAACATTGCCAATTTTGACGTTTAAAATTGCGAGTTTGACGTTTTTAGGGAAAACTCCAAAGTTTGTTTATTTAACTGCCCATAACTTCTTTGTCTTTCAAGCTAAGCTATAGATCTAAATTTTGGTACAGAGTTCACTCTTTACAATACAAACACGCGTACCAAATTTGGTTGCGATTACTTTGTTACTTACAGAGATATGTATTTTTTAGAAAGAAAACACAAAATTTTCCGGGAAAACCTGGTCCGATGGTCCTGGCTAACGAACTTATCCAAGCCACTTGCAAAAGGAAGGTACTCACCAAATTTGATATATATATAGATATGTATATATATATATATATATATATATATATATATATATATATATATATATATATATATATATATATATATATATATATAAACACAGATCTCCTCATTAGCGAATTAAAAAAAAATGCTAAAAAATAGAAAACCGACTTCATTAAGGATAACTCAAAAACTACAGGTCAGATCCTGATCAAGTGTATATGGGACCACACAAGAAGCACCATCTTTCAAATAAAATTTAAAAAAAATCAAAATCGGTTCACCTAAAAAAAAGTTCGGAGGTATTTTGAAGTCGGTTAAAAAAAGACCACCTATTAGATAAATGCATATCCACGCTGCCACCATTTGTTAAACGTATTATCGTGAGATAAATTAAGGATAACTCAAAAACTACTGGTCAGATCTAGATCAAATTTATGTGGGACCACGCTAGAGGCACATCTTTCAAATAAAAACAATCATCAAAATTGGTTTACCTAGAAAAAAAGTTCTGTGGTAACACACATACAATACAAAAAGACAGTCGAATTGAGAAGCTACTTCTTTTTTGAGATCGGTTAATAATGAATATCCTGCCAGCGATGTATTTTAGATACCGACTATATCATATACTACTGGCCTGGTATTCAACGCAGAATAAAATAAGTACAATTTGGAGAACTCATCTCATCACAATTCATCACAATACAGTTGTGACGACCTGACGGTCGTTTCTCTAACAAACATGGCATCATCAAAGGGGCGAATAAACTAAACAAATAAAATCTAGAACTACTAATTATATATTACTTTGACGAGCAGTTGCTAACAGCATCCTCTACGAAGGTATGCAGACAGACCCCACACTGCTTAGTCGAAAATCACTGTAAGAAATTAGGATTCCATTTTTTTTTTTTGTTTCCTCAGGGCTCGTCCGCGGCCTTGCCGCCCCGATAGCACCGCAACCCTTGGTTGATTGTGCATACCCCTAGTCTTACTCCACCCATTCCAAAATCACTGTGCCTTGAACTAGTCTGCACAGCGATTGGTAGGGTGAAGTTTTATATTGCTCTGTCTCCGGTCTAGAGTGACCGTAGATCAGTTGTCTTTTCCGGTCCAGAGCTATACACTCGCACAAGATGTGCTGGGCTGATTCCTCCCCCTCGCCGCAGAGTCTGCATGCGAGGTCCCCTTCGAACCGCCCCATTTTATGTAGGTGTTTCTTGACGGCCATGTGTCCCGTCAAGAGACCTGTTGTGTTTCTGAGCTGTCCTCTGCTAAGGTTTAGCAGCTCCACAGCTCTCTTTGAACTGGGTCCGTCAATTATTGACTTCCCATGTCTGAGCCCTGGACAGTCCGCCCAGTAGACCTTGTGTTGGTTTCTGACCCAGGACTTAATGGCTCCCCTGGCAGTGCTCTTTGACACGCCCAGAGCCGGTTCTGGTCCCATAAATGGTTCTGCTGACCCTCTCTTCGCGAGACTGTCAGCTTCTTCATTGCCTTTGACCCCCCGAGTGACCCGGCACCCAGATGAGGGTCACCTCATTCTGCCCAGCCAGGTCGCTCGTCTCGTCTCGGCACTCACTCACCAGCCAGGAATTTACCCGTGGGCTACTTAGTGCACTTGCTTTTGTAAAACCGCTGGTTGTTATTCAATATTCCTTCTAAGAAATAGACACTGATTATTAAGAGAATTATTCGAACAATGAACTACACAGAACTGAACCTGGTCTGTTCGATACATACCATTATGAGAACCTGTAGATTACGATGTAATATTACAATGTACCATATTTCGTACATCCACACTCACTAAGTGAAGATTGTAACCTGTGATGAGCACTGTCAAGCACACTTGGAGAATCCAAATCACCACAACAGATTTTTATTTTATTTTCAACAACACACCACGAGGGCTTACAGCCTAAATACGATCGTACCGTGGGTGTTGACAAGAAGGAAAGAGGCAACTTGTTAATTCTGGACTTGAAGGTTTGGAGGTTCGGAGGAGACGGAAAAACATGTGCCGGCAAGGAATTACACAGCTTGGAAGTCCTCGGGACAAAAGAACGGACATAACAAGATGTTCTACGTCTGGTGACCTTGACAGTAAAAGGGTGCATTCTCTCTGTTCCCCTGGTAGATCTGTTGGAGGCAGCAGGTGGAGGAACTATGGAAGAGAGCTCCTCTGAGCAGTGCCCGTGTAGATATCTATAAAAGAGAGAGAGGTCACCAACGGCACATCGGTGGGCAAGGGATGGCAGCCTTTGGGTGAGGTTAGGGTAACCGATGAGACGTATAGCTCTCTTTTGAATAAAGTCCAGGATAGCGAGTGTAGAAGCGGCAGCTGCACCCCAGATGTGGGAGCAGTATTCGAGGTTTGGCCTTATTTGTGAAGTATACAAGGTATAGAGATTAGCTGGCGAAAAGTATTTGCGGGTCCGGAAGAGGAAACCTAATTTCTTAGCAGCCGCTTCTGCGATTGATGTGACATGTTGGTGCCAATTGAGATGTCGATCCACAGAAATGCCAACAATAGAAAATGACCCATTACTTTGAGTAACTTGGTTGTTCATTGTGATGGGTCTAGGGCTGATGTATCTCTTATGAGAAAGAAAGCAAGATTGATATTTGGTGGGGTTGAATTATACAAGATTTCTACTTCTCCAGTCTAATATTTTGTGGAGTTCCACGGAGACAGAACCCTCCATGAGTCTGAGATCCTCATCTAATTGGGCTAGAGAGACAGGCCTAGAATATTGTATATTTGAGTGGAGGGTGCTGTCGTCCGCGTAACTGTGAACTGGGTTGGATGTGCTAGAGAGGAGGTCATTGATGTGGGAAAGAAACAAAGTAGGGGCTAAATCTGAACCTTGAGGAACTCCTGCATTAATTGGATACAGTTTAGAGGAATGGCTATCCACGACAACAGAAATGCTCCGGTTTGGAGATGAAATTTGTTGTCCAGGTACAGAGTTTTGGTGGTAGGCCATAAGCCGGAAGTTTATTAAGCAGCGCTGCGTGCCAGACCTGGTCGAATGCTTTGGATATGTCTAGAGCGACAATCTGGGATTCACCGTGTAGTTTCATAAACTTGTTCCGAGAGTGGGTGACAAAGGAAAGGAGGTTGGTAGTCGATCTGCGCTGACGGCATCCATACTGCCTGTCGTGGATTAGACTGTGTTTTTCAAGAAATTTTAGTAATTCGGTGTTTATATACTTTTCCATCACTTTAGAGACGACTGAAAGGAGAGAAATAGTCCTGTAGTTGCTGGGTTGTATTCGAACAGTTTTCGAGTTACTAGGAAATATGCCTTTATTGTAAGATATCTGAAACAGACGAGTCGGGACAGGAGCAAGTTCTGGTGCGCATTTTTTGAGAACAATTGCTGGGATCTCGTCAAGGCCAGAGGCTTTCCTGGTATTAAGAGAAGAGAGCATCTTTCGTACCTTTTTAGTTTTGAAAATGATATCCGTAATTTTATGCGCGCCATTGGGGACTGTTGGTGGTTTAACATTTGGAGGTGGGTTGAGAGAAGAATTGCCGGCGAACAACGAAGCAAAAAGTTCAGCCTTGCCAGGGCGTAGAAACAATTTCATCCCCTGAGACAAGAGGTGGAAACGTGCTCTTGCAGAAATTATTCCCAATAGATTTAGCAAGAGTCCAGAAGGGATTGCCGCCGTTGAAGCTAAAGAGGTCTTTGTTTTTGATGAGGTTATTAAACGAGTTTTTTGCCTCAGAAAGAATGCGGACATAGCGGTTTCTTGCGTCGTTAAATGCTTGACGGTTTTCTTGACTAGGATTGTGTAGAAGCGTTTTGTGAGCTTTGACCTTTTCAAGCCTGGCCTTGTCACAGGATTTAGAGAACCAGGGCTTTTGAGTGGCTGAATTTTAAAATCCTGACGATCTAAGCAAGTTAGCGTCATCAAAGTATGATAATTCCCAATATCTTATATTCACAACTCTATACAGTGTGTCTCACACTGAATGAGAATGTATTGCTATCTCCGTTATTATTAAAGATAGGGAGACGGTTAAATTAACAATGTTTTGTAGAATTTCATGCTCGTTCCAAATATGACTTGTATTTTGTCCTGCCTCTTTATGTTTTCGAGTTATTTTGAAAAAAAAATGTCGATTTCTTTTTTTCAATATGTAAGCAGGCGTTGATCTCAACTCAATAAAAAGAAGATTCATGATTTTTGAACGTAAGTCAACTGAAAAACAACAGCAGAAAGGGTGCTATAGATATTAAACTATCGCAACAATTAATAATACTGTCATTCTTAATTATTTGAACAATTTGAGGTGTATTTAACACGTTGCTTGAAATTTTGTACTAAATAGTTTGTTTTCTGTTTATTTTAAATATTTTTTAACAATATGTTCAGTAATAAAGAATATTTTGAGATGTTGGAATTTTATATTGGTTCTACTGCTATATATTCGTCAGCATACACTATAAGAAAATTCTAAACAAACGAATTTAACGGCTGGTCTATTAAATAATTTTTTTCAGTTTAAAATTACCTTGCATCTATTATTAAAGTTACAAATATTAAATTGGTTAAACGCGAGGTTTTGGAATAGTTTGATGTGGCCTTGTCATTTCCTAGTATTCCCATAAAAGAAACGCTAACGTACTAAGTATATTTGTTAAAAATGAACAACGTAGATGAGGAGGTCTGCAAAGAATATATAACATAAACAAATCTTTGCATGAATCAAAATATTTTGCACGGCAATGGGGAACCCCCTTTCGCCATCAATTTCAAACCTTTTCATGAGTAGATTTGAAATTGACTTTGCAAACGAAATGCCTATTTTCCTAGGCTTTGATTTCGTTGCTGACGAAGTTTTCGCAGCATATAACACAAATGTATACAAAGTAAATTATTTTATTGCCAGATTAAACAGCAAATTTGACTTCATTAAACCCCCCATGAAATGGAAATTAATAACAAGTTACCTTTTCTTGACGTATTAGCTATTAAAAATAGAGACACTTTATAATTTAACATCCACAGAAAGGAAACCACTACTGTGAGTTACATTTAAATTGACTCACACCATAGTTTTTAACAAAAAAGAGCTAGTTTGAATTTTCTGGTTTATAGATTGACATAGTTTAAAGCAGAAAATTAATGGCGGCATCGAAGAAATTAACCACTGTATACATGCAATTATTACAAAATAACAGACCACGTAAAAAAAACTTCTGTATTTAATATTTTCGTCTATCTCCCACAGCTTTCCCATACAGTACAAGATATTCTCAGAATGTTCTCACAATTTCAGACTTCATATTGAATATTCTGAGTACATTCATTCAATCACATCCTAAGAAAATTCTTTATAAATATACTGAGGATATTTAAAGAGATCATTATTCAGAATATTCACTCAGAATGTGCTCGAGATGTCCTCATAATATTATATAACTTTAAAATTTAATGAAAACGATAGATGATGATTACGATATAAGTATAGTGGTGAGAATTATAAGAGAAACTATTTTGCATGTTTGATTCTGTTACCTGTTCTGTGTTAAACACGTTCGAAAATTGTATATTTACGCATATAGCGCATGTCCATACCGAAGGGTAGATGGCCGATAGACGTAAATATAATGTCAACATGAATGATGTTAGGTTATGCTGTATAAGGTTATACTGTCACATAATTAATTAAAGATAACAAGGTGACGTGAATACGAAGAACAGTGTATAATTACAAACGTAACACAGAGTACGGAAGTAAGTGAAACATGGTGTCAGGTTATCAAGGACTAAAAGGCACCCAGCAAAGAAACAAATTTTAAAACATTTCTTACAGTCGGCACCAACGAAGGGTGCGCCAATTTTGCCTGAGACTAGATCATCTTACGAATTAGGTTTACATACATTGTATAATATATAATTAAAAATTGTGTTCTTCAATAGTCTACTTAACGTTCGCGCTGGGTCTCTACGACAAGAAAGTACAGCAAAGGATTATTATGGAAACTGATATTACGCTATCAAAAGTGAAAAAATACTGCAAATCTATAGAATTTTGTACGCAACATCTGGGGCTTTTTACTCAGGTAGACGAAGTTAATGCTGTAAGAAGTATCAGAAGAGCAGAAAATCTGGACCTGAACATATGGTAGGTAGATGAGCTGTGTACAACAAAACTTGCAATTTATCAGATACACAATCACTTTGCCAAAGTATGCTTTCGCAAGCAGATTATCCAAGCTGTTTGTGACAAACATCGGGATATGGAAATAGTTTTAGAAGTCAAAATCAAGTCCGTGGGAGCAGACCAGAGAGTAAGCATACAAGGGATGGGTCAAAAGATCTGACCGATGATTTTCAGTTGTAGTTTTTTGTAAGTGCAAGTAAGTGTGATTTTGTGGCATATTCTGTCCAGGTTAGTTGTATTCTCTAAAGGTGTAAGTACTACTATGTAATGCAATTCCTTTAATACCACACTGAAAACCTATAGGGCCAATAGCCTAGCCAAATTTCAAGTTACTTCAGTGGGGTAACCTCGAATATTGATCTCGAAAACTTTGTGTTTGGCTATTAAATTTTCTGACAACTCTAAGAACTGTATCTTTATTTGTTTCATTTTTATGTTATTGAAATTTTAATTGTTTTATTAATGTTTTATTTGCGAACATTTCTTTGCATTTGTTTATTAATTAATCTGACAAAATGTGCAATACTCGAATTATTGACTTATTAAGTATCTGAACGTGAGTTTACAGGTGTGTGTAGCCACTAAAATAATGCACACCTACACAAGGGTGAGTGATAGAAGTTTAAATTCCAACATATATGGCGAGTTGGGCTTGCTTATTCGAAAATATACACAAGGCCAGTTAAATTGAGGAAAATTAGTAAATTTTGAAGATAAATCAAATATTTAATACCTTTTCATTTCCTCAATTTCTGTCTCATTCAAAAAATTTACACTGGGTGTTTCGCATAAGAACCGACACATAGCAGGGGCACGTAGTTAAAATTTAGTGACTTAACGCAACTTACGCCTATACTAAGTTGCACCACTGAGAAGTTATAGGCCTTCAAAGTGGGGTTTTCAATTTAGAAGAAAATCAATATCTGCGTTAAACTTTAACTTAGTGAAATCAAATTTGATACGCATTTTGAGTATACCAAGAGCATTAAGCTATGGTAAGTAGAGTTCAATTGAGGCATTTGAAAGGGTTGATTAAAGAGTGATACACCCTTAAAATATCACAATTTTTTACCATATTGGCGGATTTAATGAGTTATTATTTCATTTTATGAGGAATTTCACTTCAAAACTTGTGTTACTTCTGTTATTCTCAAAAAACTTTGTTGGTTTCAAGAAAAACAGGAATAACTAAAGAAACATAATTTATCGATGTTACTAAACACTATATGAAATTCAATATTTGCTAATAAAATTATGTATACGTCGAATTTGACAATCAGGTAAAAAGTGCGAATAAGTATAATTTATTAGAACAACAAAAACAACAAACAACAGAAATAAATAAAAAAATGCTACCCATAAGTTATAGAAATTCTTTAAAATGATAATTTCATAGGCATCTATTGAATTTTTGATGATTTTAAATTTTACGTAACATTGATAAAATATATGTCATTAGTTATTCGGGTTTTCTTGAAAATGACAAAATGTTTTTTGAATAATAACAAGCGGAAAATGTTTTAGGATTTACTTCCCCATAAAATGAAATAATAATTGTTTAAATCCGCCAATAGGTTAAAAAATTCTATTATATTGTATGGGTTCCTCACCCTTTTTAACCCTTTGAAATGCTCCAATTGAAATCTACTTACCATCGATTAATGCTCTTGGTACACCCAAAACGTTTACCAAATTTGTTTTTCTAAGTTGACGTATTACTGGGATGATTACTGATTTTTTTTGAAATTTAAGACCCATTTTGAAAGCCTATAACTTCTCAGGGGTGCAAATTAGTGTGGGGGTATGTTGCATTAAATCACCACATTTTAGGTTCCCCTACACGCACCTGCTGTGTGTTGGTTCTTATGCGAAACACCCTATATAGCTTTAAAAAAATCAAGGTTCCTATGAGTGTATATATATATATATATATATATATATATATATATATATATATATATATATATATATATATATATATATATATATATAAACATTTTGAGAAGATTCATTGAATGTTCGTGGGGCATTTTCAGAACCTACTGGGAGCTCCTAAGAATATTATAAACAACATTCTGAGAACCCTATTACTATGATAGAATCTATCCCATTGTCATATTCAAAGAATGGTCTATGAATATATATTGTATCTTGTGAGAATCTCCTGGGCAAGTTTGAATATTCTTTCGGCACATTCCTGGTATATTCTCAGAATGTGTCTTTGCTGTCTGGGACTTCTTTGCTGTATCTTTCCTTGTTTAAGGGAAACTGTATCAATCTATGAACCAGAAAATTTAAATTAGCTGTTTCCAATCTGTGGATCAAATTCTAAAGTGTCTCTATATTTGATGACCAATACATCAAGAAAAGATAATTTGTTATTGATTTCTATTTCATGGGTAAATTTAATGGAGTCAAATTTACTGTTTAATCTGGCAATAACATCATCTACTCTGCATACATTTGTATTAAATACTGCAAAAACATCGTCCACATAACGAAAGCCTACTCTAGGAAAATGGTTTACATTTTCTAAGTCTGCTTCAATTCTACTCATGAAATGGTCTTCAATAAATAGGGAAAGGGGGTTGCTCATTGCAGTGCTTGGGTGTGTTTAAAAGATTCATTATTAAATTGAAAACTATTCTGATTCATGCAAATATTTTTTAAATTGATATATTCCTTGCAGACCTCTTCATCTACGTTGTTCATTTTTTACAAATGGTATCAATATCTAAGGGTTTCTTTTATACGAATTCTGAGAAACAACGGGGTCACATCAAACGATATTAAATCCTTGCAACGAATTTCATATTTTTAACTTTATTAATTAATTCAAGTGAATTTGAAACTTAAAAACTTCTTGTTTGATAGGCAAGCTTTAAACTTGTTTGTTAGCCATTTCGTTATATTGTATGTCAGGGAATCTAGAGCTGAAACAATAGGCCTCACGGATTTTCTGGGCTTATGGATTTTCGGGAGAAAATACTTTTTAAGAAATTTGTCCGCGAAAATCCATAAACCCGGAAAATCAGTTAACCTATTGTTTTAGCTATAGATTCGCCGGCATACAATACAACAAAATTTTCAACAAACGAATTTAACGGCTTGCCTATCAAACAAATTTTTTAAGTTGCAAATTCACTTGAATCTATTAATTAAGCTAAATATATTAAATTGGTTAAACGCGAGGTTTTGAAATCATTTGATGCGACCTCGTCGTTTCCTAGTATGACCATAAACGGAACGCTAACGTATTAAGACCATTTGTTAAAAATGAACAACGTAGATGAGGAGGTCTGCAAAGAATATATAACTTAAACAAAGGAACCCCCTTTCCCCATCAATTTCAAACCTTTTTTTTATGAGTAGATTTGAAACTGACTTAGCAAATAAAAAATGCCTATTTTCCTAGAGTTTGATTTGGTTGCTCACGAAGTTTTCGCAGTACTTAACACAAATGTATGCAAAGTAGATGATTATATTGCCACATTAAAGAGAAAATGAAAATGACTATTTTGCTAGTGCATGGTTTCGTTATGTGGAGGATGTTTTTGCAGTATCTAATACAAGAGTATGCAGGGTAAATGATATTATTGCCAGATTAAATAGTATATTTGACTCCATTAAACCCCCCATGAAATGGAAACTAATAACCTTTTCTTGATATCAAAAATAGAGACATTTTAGAATCTGACATCCACAGAAAGGAAATCACACCATAGTTTTTAACAAAAAACAGCTAGTTTAAATTTTATGGTTTATATATTGACATAGTTTAAAGCAGAAAATTAATCGCGGTATCGAAGAAATTAACTACTGTATGCAGGTAATTATTACAAAATAACACACCACGTAAAAAATCTCTGGACGCAGCAAGTGCGTTATGGTAGCGAATTTTCTTTAAAATAATTTTAATAGCAAATGTCTTTCTTTGATGAAAACAGGCATCAAACTTGGTTGCCTATATAGTAGAAACAATGTACTATATATCATCGAAATAAATTTATTGTCTGAAAATATATAAACATTTTTCAAAAGTCTAGATGCAGCAAATGTGTTATGGAAGTAAACTTCCATAAAAATGTTTTTAATGGCAAATGCGAGCAGGCATCAATCTGATTACCGGTATAGCCTATGTGGTAGAAACAATGTACTATATTTTACCAAAATTACTTATGGTTTGAAAATATACAAAAAAATTTCGAAAATAAATGTTGGTTTTCTAACCAACAAAGCTTACGGTATTAGCAAATTGAGTTATTCAAATTGGAAGGATTTAATGAAAATTCGGTAAATTTGCAGATTAGCTCCCGAACGCTTTTCAACAAATTGTTTTCAGGAACATTACTAGGACCTGGATGCACCAACCACAAGAAAAATTTCTTGTTCACACCCCCCAAGGAAGTTATGGGACTGGGAGTGAATAGAGGTGCTGTGCGGGGTAAGCAGGGTTTAAGGGCGATATCGCTTCAAGATGTGAAAAAGACAACTTTCAAGCCCGTTTTATTCGCATTTTCTGCTCATATTTCCTTTTTACTACCTACCCCGCTCAGCCCCCCACTCACTCCTGGTCCCGTAACTTCCTTGAGGGGTGTGAACAAGAAATCTTTCTTGGGTTTTATGGATCCGGGTGGAGGGGGGGAGGGTGGTTGCTAGGCAAGTTTCTGAAAACAGTTTTTTGAAAAGCGTTCGGAAACTAATCTGCAAATTTGCCCAAAATTCGCCAGCAAAAGGCACTTACTGCGTCCAGATTTTTTTCTTATAAACGCATCATACTTCGATAAAAAATGCAAAAATGCATTAACAAATTTGTTCTACGAAAATAAGCTAAAAAATTATAGACCGTTAAACCATAAACTTCACTAAACTTACAAATAAATATCCAAAAAGGCACCAACTTAACTAAACTGACAGCCAAAGCACCAAAGAAAGGGTTTATTTGAAATGGATATTTTGTAAACATTTTAATAAAATGAAGGGCAATAACGGTTGAATCTGAAACTTAAGGGTTTGCAGAATACTCTTCTTGCAACATTTTCTTTTCACAATCCGTATTTACTCCACAATCTTTGCCTAAACATTGCCAATTTTGACGTTTTTTTTAACGTCGGCCTATTTCCGCGACTATGGCCAATCACCGACGCCAGGGAGCAGTTTCACCTCACGATCCTGGAAATTTTGCCGAACCCCTGCCTGTCTGTAAGGAGGGTAGGGATCTTTAACGTGCCCAACATCGCATGGACACGGGACCGACGGCTTTACGCCCCCTCCGAAGGGCGGAACGTGCAGACATTCAACTTGCTCAAATACAATGCCAGAACCTCGGTTGATGTTAATTTTACAGTTTATACTGAAAAAGTGAAAGGAGTACCCTGGGATCGAACCCAGTACCCTTGGGTTCAGAGGCACACGTTCTTACCCCTGAACCACCGAGGTTCTTAATTTTGACGTTTAAAATTGCGAGTTTGACGTTTTGAGGAAAACTACAAAATTTGTTTCTTTAACTGCCCATAACTTCGTCGTCTTTAAAGCTAGAGATTTAAATTTTGGTGCAGAGTTCACACTTTATAATACAAACACGCGTACCAAATTTGGTTGCCCTTACTTTGTTATTTACGGAGATATGATTTTTTTAGAAAGAAAACACAATATTTTCCGGGAAAACCTGGTCCGATTTTCCTGGCTAACGAACTTATCCAAGCCACTTGCAAAAGAAAGGTACTTACCAAATTTGATCAAGATCGATCCATTATTTTTTGAGTTATCGGTCGGATATATATATATATATATATATATATATATATATATATATATATATATATATATATATATATATATATATATATAAACACAGATCTCTTCATTAGCGAATTTAAAAAAAAAATCGCTAAAAAACCACTTTTCTATTTAATATTTTCAACTATCTCTCACAGCTTCAGAGAAAAAGTTGTAGGGCATGCTATTTTGAAGACGCTGTATTAATAAACAATTTATGAGTGAAGATTGGAACCTGTGATGAGCACTGACTTTATCAGTACACAATTTATATAAAATATAGCGCCTCATATTAATTACAAACTTTGACGGCTTAACCGGTAATTCAATATTTCTAAAATAACTACTTCTAATTTTTACAAAACATCGCTCCTTCTAAAGTTTCCAACAATATTCATTTCGTTTTTACCCACCGACTTGTAGGTATTTGTAATTTTTTTTATATTTACCGGTGCAACACGTTTTATTTTGTCAGTTGTTTTCCAAGGACATAATTATTGGTAAGATGATGAAGAAAACATTAAAAATTTTATTTGGTATTTACATTTCACGTTTGCCGAATTTGGAAGGTAAATGGTACATATTTAAAAAGAATTTTTCTAGGTCATGCAAAACTATACAACAGGTTTATTTTGTATAAACACATTGTATCATTTAACTCAATAAAATGGAGATTTTCCAAGAATAAAAGTTAAAATTTGCATTTAATCCACGTACAAGTTTCCACTTATTGTAGACATGCATCGTATGATTTTTATCAATAAATATATATATATATATATATATATATATATATATATATATATATATATATATATATATATATATATATATATATATATATATATATATATTACTATTACTATTACTATAACTATAATTATAGATTATGCAGAACGCTAATAAATAATATACTTCAAGGCACACATTTCAAAGACATCTAACTTACGTTTAGCTTCTGTTTCTGCAGAGTTGAAGAGCAGCAGTATGGTAAGTGCTGCTAGAAGTGCAGCTATCGAAGAAAACCAGCAACTCATATTGTGTGTCGTAAAATAAGTTATAATATTTATATCGAGTTATTAACTTGATAGCAAGTTATACTTCGAACAGGACCCCGCAACACCAACAGCAGCGATCGAAGGATGATGGATGGATGGATGTTCTGCTGCGTGTTAGTAGTGACTGTTGTCTTCAGCGATGTGCCGGCGAGTTTTCAAGTGAACGAGCAGCTTTCGCGCCCGCCTTTTCATTCAAAGATGAGCCTTGCGCGTATTATTTCCCCTACCAGAGTGGTGGAGGTGCTCTTTTCAGCAGCACATAACTATAGGCTTGTGTTTCTGGAGGTGGTGAACCAAAATGTGTGGGTATATGTGATTTAGTGAATCAGTACCACCCCGAAACGATAACCAAATCGTAAAAAAAATGGCTTCAGTGGGAGTATTTCATTTTTTTTTATTGCTCATTTTAACTGGTTTGGTTTAATTTTGATAGGTCATATATTAGGTAAGCTTAGCACATGGCAAAACTTGTTCGTTCGTGGTGTAATAGTCTATGAACAAGTCATGTGACGCTAGAAAATAGCGAATTTTCCTATGAATGTGACATTTCGCGAATTTTATAAAGAAAGTTTCACTAACAGAAAGATAACGACTTTCGAAAAATTATTTCAAATTATCGTGAATTGCTGCCTTTGGGACCCATTTCCAAAATTTATTAAAATTTTTATGCAGATATATATATATATATATATATATATATATATATATATATATATATATATATATATATATATATATATATATATGTATGTATATATATATATATATATATATATATATATATATATATATATATATATATATATATATATATATATATATATATATACTGTTTCTAAATTGATGCGAAAAATTTTACAGGGTGATTCTTTGGAGAAAAATATAGGGTGTCTTTTTTATAAAGTTTTTCTTGAAACCCCTTCTCCTCCAAGTTACAGCCCTTTGAAATTTTGGCAAAAAAGTTTTCATTAAATTTCTCCGTTATGAAATAATTTTAAAAAACGAAATTTTGCAGATGCATAAGGCTAACAAAATGACAGTTTTAAATGGATTTTGTAACCCTATAATGTTATCACAAGAGGGTGAGAAAACCTACCTTTTTTTTTGTTCCCTCAGGGCTCGTCCGCGGCCTTGCCGCCCCGATAGCACCGCAACCCTTGGTTGATTGTGCATACCCTTAGTCTTACTCCACCCATTCCAAGATCACTGTGCCTTGAACTAGTCTGCACAGCGATTGGTAGGGTGAAGTTTTATATTGCTCTGTCTCCGGTCTAGAGTGACCGTAGATCAGTTGTCTTTTCCGGTCCAGAGCTATACACTCACACAAGATGTTTATTTTTTATCAGTACTTTTTATTGTGTGTACCGTTTTCTATTTAAAAAAATGATTTAGAAGAAAATAAGGATTTATTTAGCAACTTTTTTATGTCTTGACATTTTCTCAAAAAATTTTTAGTTTCATCACAAAAAAATAAAATATTACTCAGATCGATGTCAAATGAATTTACAGAGTGGTTGTTATTTGCTGAAAAATCAAGTACGTGGTAGGCTGTTAAATAAAGCCATAATTACACTAATATGTTAATATGTATTGTTCTGGCTTTTACTAGTTTCCAAAAATAATTTATAACAGGGGCGTGCGGTGACATTTCAAATAAGGGAAGCAATTCTCAGAAATTTACCTATTTGTAGTCTAACTCAATTCTTCTGTCGTTTTTGGAAAATTCGTGAATAATGTCGTCATGTAAGTGTGGATTCTGGGACATTTCCTGGACGAGTTTATTTTCAACTGACAAAATTGAAATTTGGGAAAGTCTTTCCTGTCCTGTTGAATTTCTAACAAAACTCTTGATACGTGTCAATGTAGAAAAAGTTCGTTCTAAAGATGCACTAGTAGCAGGAATTGTTAATACTAATTCACATAATTTGAGCACTTCAGAATGTGCATTTTCCAATTTTGATTGTTTTAGGAAAGTTAAAAGTTCACTCGCGTTAGTTTTTGTATCAATAACATCGGGTTCATAAATGACTGTGAGTTCTGATCGTAATAAGGCTTTGTCAAAATAATGTCCATAGTGGTGAAATAATGATTTGAATGAATCTTCTGGGAAAGGTATCCCTCTAAATCCTCCAAAATTACACAATTCAAGAAATTTCAGGTCACTGAGATGATAAAATCTGCAGTTAATTTGCTGCTGAATTTGATCTATAATTTCGTAGAAAAGGCGGCGGTACGAAGTTCGAAGGTCTCCCACATTATCAGTGCGCAGACGCTTTCTTCGTGGCTTCACTTCTCCTAATTCAATTGTTTTTTCCCAGAACTTATCAAATTCATTCCTTTTTTGAAATACAATGGATTTAAATTCACTAATTTTTTTCAGGCAAAAACCAATGTCATTTATTTTACAGTGCAATATGTTACATACATTATCTGAAAACGGAAATATTTCCGAAAATATATTAAGTAAAAAATTAAAATTAAAGTCTCCTTTCAAACCATCCAAAAATCCTCTAGAACTATTTATTGTTTCTGCGTCCCAATTTTTGCTATTTTTCATTATGTTTTCAAAAAGTTCAATTAACGATTCATTACATTCTTTAATATGAATTATAGATTGGGATAAAATTAAATTAAATTTATGAGCACAACAGTGTACAAATAGAGCAGTGGAGAACGTTTTCCGCACTTTAGCTTGAAGACCTCCTAAATGTCCGGCCATAACAGCAGTCCCATCATAGCTTTGGGCAATTAATTTATTATCAGCCTCCTCAATATCTTTCATAATATTAAGCACAATTTTATATAGAGCGTTTTCGGTACGATCTTCTGTCACATTTTTAAAGCCTAAAAATCTTTCTTGTACACTCCCATCCATTTTTACGTAGCGTATTACTACATATAGTTGACTTAAATTAGTTACATCGGTTGTTTCATCTAGAACAAGAGCAATTAAACGATTCTGTTTAATTTCAGAGTTAATTCTGTTCAAAATAATAGTGGAAGCAGCCGAAATTATTTCATTTTGAATGCGATTTTATGTCCCGCGAAAAACAGACTGTTCCAAGTGATTTTTTAAACAAATGTCGTATTTGGATATTAAAGAAACTAGATCTTGAAAGTCTTAGTTTCAACCGTCATTGTCCTTCATTTTACTAAAATATTTGCAGAAAATTCATTTCAAATAGACCCTTTCTCTGATGCTTGACAAGTAGCCTTAGCTATAGAGTTTATCATTTAATGGTATACAATTTTTGTCGAATTTTCGTAAAAAATCAATAAAGCTCAATATATCCGTTATTATATAAGAGACAAAAAAATTTGTATATATTAATTATAGGGTGTCTTGAGCTACATCTTAAAATAATATTTCCACAATCACAGGGTGGCCCATAAGTCATTGGTGATACAAATTTTCTTTTTTTTAATCAAACACGCCTTATGTTATTGCATTTTTGCATTTTCCATCGAAATATAATGCATGTTTGTAAGAAAAGAAATTCTGAACGCAGCAAGTGCGTTATGGTAGCGAATTTTGATCAAATGTTTCATATTTTTTTTAATCAAACACGCCTTATGTTATTGCATTTTTGCATTTTCCATCGAAATATAATGCATGTTTGTAAGAAAAGAAATTCTGAACGCAGCAAGTGCGTTATGGTAGCGAATTTTGATCAAATGTTTCATATTTGAACAGCTCAATTTGTTATTAACCTATAAGGTTGACCAAGAAACGTGTTTTTTCGGGAACACTTTAAGTTTACTTTTGGAAATTTTTGTATATTTTCACACAATAAAGTTATTTTGATAAAACATGGCACATTGTTTTTAGTATATAGGTTATACTGGTAACCAAATTTGATGCCTGATTTCTTAAAAAAACACACATATTTGTTATTAAAAATATTTTTATGAAAATTCACTACCATACCGCACTTGCTGCGTCCAGAATTTTTAATGAAAGCAGATATCAAATTTGGTTTCCAGTATAACCTATATTATAATAGAAACAATGTCCCATATTTCGTCAAAATAACTTTATTGTTTGAATATGTACAAAAAGTCTCCGAAAATAAACTTAAAATGTTCCCGGAAAAACTGGTTTCCTAACCAACGAACCCTAAGGTAATTAATACTAAATTGAGTTATCAAAATTTAAAGCATTTAATAAAGATTCGCTACCAAAACGCACTTTCCGCGTCCTGAATTTCTTTTACCACAAACATATATTTCATTTAGATGAAAAATGCAAGAAAGCACAAGAGGAGTTCGATTTGAAAAAATATATATCACCAACGACTTACCGACCACGCTGTGATTGTAACAGTAATTTTATAAGATACAGCTCAAGACAACCTATAATTAAGTAATATACAATTTTTTCTCGTATCTTGTATATTAACGGATATATAGAGCTTTTTTCTACGATAATTCGCTAAAAATTATAGACTATTGAACCATAAACTCTAACTAAAACTACTGCCAAAGCATCAGAGCATCTAAATAAAATGAATTTTCTGGAAATAGTTTAGTAAAATTCACTAAAGTCTGGACGGAGCAGGTGCGCTATGGTGAAGAATTTTCATAGAACTGTTTTTAATGTTAAATATGTTTTTTTAAAGAAAGACATGAAATTTAGCAGATAGTGTAACTTTTATAGTAGAAACAATGTACCATATTTCATCAAACAAACTTATTTTTTAGTACAAAAATTTTCCGAAGAGAGATTTTAAATTTTCCCAAAAAAACTAGTCTGACTTTCCTGACAAACGAACCTGTCCACGTAATTTACACAAAAACTACACCAGCCAAGATACAATACAAGCTTTTTGACAGAAAGTGAAAAAATGTTTACGGGAATATTTGTACATGTTTATAACTGTGGGGATATCGAGGAAGCAGCTGAGATTTTCATGGAAAGTTTTCACAAGATCATCGCTGAGTCCACAGGACGGTATATACCCAAAAAAAGGGGAAAACAGAGTGGATTACCAGTGGTATAATACGATCGCTACAAACAAAGCATAGATTGTATAGGGAAGTGCAAAAGGATCATGACAATACTGAGTTGTTTGATGAGTATAAAAGATACCGAAATAAACTCAACGATTTAATTAGGACAACCAAGAGGAAATTCTATGGAGATTTGATAAGCAAGGCAGGAGACAGCTCCAAATGTCTATGGACAATAATTAACAGGATGAATAATGGACACAGAAACAAGAACATAGAGAGCATAAAAACCAAGGAAGGCAGGCTCCTGCAAGATCATCTTAGTATGGCGGACTATTTTAATTATTACTTTTCCTCAATTGGTAAAAACCTTGCTGAAAGCATAAAGAGCTCTAGACATTTTAAAGACACACGGTTTTCACGTTCTATGGCTCTGTTTCCCACAGATGAATATGAGGTTAAAAGGATGATACTGCGCCTAAGGAACAAGAGAGCTCCTGGGCATGATGGTATACGTTCAGAGGTCCTTAAAGAGGTTGTGGATCTAATCCTGACCCCACTTGTCTTTATATATAATAGATGTATTGAGGAGGCAACGTTTCCCAGGGTTTTCAAATTCGGCGTTGTGAAACCTTTTTATAAAGGCGAAGATTGCCTAGATGTGACGAATTATAGGCCGATTTCTTTGATTTCCAATGTTGCAAAAGTTTTGGAGATGATACTGAACGAGCGACTAAAGAGTTACCTGCGGAAATATAATCTCTTGTCTGATAAACAATATGGTTTTTGTGAAAAAAAATCAACTCAGGATGCTGTAAATGATCTAAACTCCAGCATATATGATAGTCTTGACAAAGGCAATCATCCATTATTATGCGTTTTTATAGATTTAAAAAAAGCTGGAGGTTCTGGAAAGTATTGGCGTAAGAGGTAAACAACATAAGTTGTTTAAGAGCTATATAACTGACAGATTTCAAGTAGGCAAGATAAAAGATACAGTCAGTAGCCCTCAAAGAGTGGAGTTCGGTGTCTCTCAGGGAAAAATTTTGGGTCCCTTGCTTTTTAATATATATATATATATATATATATATATATATATATATATATATATATATATATATATATATATATATATATATATATTAATGACCTCTTTAAATTGCACTGTATGGGCAAAGTGGTAGGGTACGCGGATGATACTGCTATTTTCTATACGGCAGACAGTTGGTGTTCCCTAATTTTTCTGATAGAAGGTTGACCGTGAACCTTTCAAAAACCGTGTTTGTCCCTTTCTCATCTTAGGTCCGCTGCTTGCCCTCTTATGATGCAATCAGTGTCGGTAGTGAGTTGGCAATACGAAATCTGAACAAAATATCATATCTGGGACTAGATATATATTGCCATATGAGATGGGCTTTCCATATTCAAAAATTGGTTAAAAACTTAGGGTATTGCTGTACAAATTGAGATTCATTAAGGAAATGTTGGATAATAAACATCTACGTATTTTATATCATGCATTGGTTGAGAGTGTTCTACGTTAGGGCATACTAGCCTGGGGCGGTGCGTCTGAGTCCCATCTCAGATTCCTGAAAAGTACCCAAAATCGTATTGTTAAGGTGATACATGGTAAAGATTATGCTTACCCTAGTGATCGTCTATACAAGGACCCTTGCTTGATGGATATTAGGGAGCTATTTTACTTTACGGTTGCAAACACTCAGCATGCTCAGCGGGAGAGCCTTACAATTACAGAGCATTTACATTTTACTAGACATAGCACACACTCGTTTAAAATGCAAAAGGTGAGGAAGGCAGTTGCGCAGAGATCGTTTGCTTACCTATGTGTAAGGGTTTATAATTCGGTGCCTCCTAAAATAAGAGAACACACTTCTTTGAATTTATTTAAGAAACGATTAAAGAGCTGGATTTTTCATGCCCCTAGAAGTGTCATTCACTCTTTGTTTAGAAGAAATTGACAACAGGGGGACAAATGCGCGCTGGTTTCTGCATGAGTCGGTGGTTTTGTGTGTGTGCGGGCGTGTGTGCGCCTGGGGGTTTGTGTGGTTGGTCGCGTGAGTGTCGGTCTTTTTTCTTTGTTTTTTTTTTTGAGTGGAGAGAGAAGAGTGTGTTTGAACTGGGGACGGGCAGGTCGAAGTGGATATCGGTATTGAGGCATGTATACTGTGATTGGAGACTGGAAACTTTTTTTTAGATGTTGGTATTTTAAAGTGCATATATGCTTTTTTGTTTTTGTGTAGCAGATGCGTTACGATGTTTTAATCAATGACTTCTTTGGAGGGAAGCATATGGTAGAAATGATAGAAATTTTTGTGTTTTGTCTATAGTTTTGTTTTTGCTATACTGCCAACAAGTCTTTGACTTAGGCAGGTTTTTTTCTCTACATTTATTGGGGGAGATTTTTTGTGTGTGTGAATTTTTCATTGTATGTTTATTTGTATTTTTCTGTATGGAGGGAAACCTTCTCAATAAATGTGTATTATTATATTATTATTATTATTACATTTGTAAACAATCTGTTTCATGGAAATTCGCAATTTTTTTACAAAGACTGACTAAGTCAATTGAGAGCGTCCTGTATATGGTATCTGGATTTTTTTGACGAATAATATAATTGAAAACCTTCCTAACTGCGTCATTTTCATGGGACTCCGATTTCCATTGGTAAAAACGCATTGTCACAATTTTCCAAAATGTAAAAAGGTGGAGAACAATTGAAATAACTCGAAAACGATGGGCGATATCAATTTTTTCTCCTTACAAGCATGCATCAAAATTTAATAATGCTACAATAAAAGGGGTGTTCTTTTAAAAAAAACTTCTTTCATCAACGACTTCTGGGCCCCCTGTCGTTGTCTACATAATTTTATAAGATGCAGCTCAAAACACATTATAAATAACTTTTATAATATTTTCCCGCATCTTTCACAATAACCAACAAATTGAGCTTTACAGTAAAAATGCACCACCCTGTATATATGTAAACATGTAAAACTGAAATTGACCCCGGGGGAGGGTCTAGTTCGCACTCCTTTGAAGAAATATTTTAAAAGCCGCAGTCCTCTCAATAACGAATTTTTTCTACGAAAATTAGCGAAAAATTATAAACTATTAAATCACAAACTCTATAACTGAAACTACTGCCAAATCATCAGAGATGGGGTCGATTTTAAATGAACTTTCTGCAAATATTTTAGTAAAATTATGGACAAATGACAATGATGGTTAAGGCTGTAACTTACAGTTTTGTAAAACATATTTATTGTGACATTTATTCCACATAACACGTATTTTTTTAAGGATCTTCGTCTAAAAATGAAAATTTTGACGTTTTAAATCGCGACTTCGACATTTTCAGAAGAAAAACTATTAAATTTTAAAAGTAATTTTTCTGTTATTTCTTGACTATTTTGCGTCAAGAAAATCTGTATCTTTGTCTGTATTATACAATAGATCTTGTCATCCACACAAAATATTTTTGTTTTTTGAACGTCTATATTTGTTTTTCCTTTCAACGTAGAGATCTGAATTTTGGTATGTAGTGTAAGTTTAATAGCGTGCCAAATTTGGTTGCCATAGATTTGTTATTTCGGAGATACAAAGATTTTCGAAAGAAAAACCAAAATTTTTCCAGAAAAACTGGTCCTATTTTTCTAGCTAACAAACATCCAAGCCACTTACAAAAGGAAGGTACTCACCAAATTTTATCAGGATCGGTCTATTATTTTTTGAGTTATCGGTACGATATATATATATATATATATATATATATATATATATATATATATATATATATATATATATATAAGACTTCAGGGTTTGTAAAACATTCTTCTTGAGACATTTTCCTTCCATAGCTCATACTATTTTCATGTTCATTGCCTAAATCGGTGGTTTTATGGCAAAAGGTACTATGTGAGTATTTTCACCAAAATGCGATTTTCACGGTAAATTAAAGGTGGAATAAAGATTATAACTCTGCTTGCCACTGTGTGGTTGTAATCTAGAAATGTCACATTATGCTGTGTTTCAAGCTATGAAACGGTTTCATGTCAAAATGAGGTTAAATTGCCACATCTTCATTATCCATACAATATACACATAAGTTATAGATCTTGACCCATTTCAAGGCGAAAGGTGCTTGCTTACGATATCCCGTTCTGCCATAAAATATTTTATAGTAAATGCAATAAGGTAGTTATATCAAAAGGTTCTCTAGAACCGGATATCACTTCATGCCATAACAGGCATTCCAAAATGTAAACATACCTGCGCATGTCTAAATGTTCTAATACAGGCAGTGTTCCGTTTTGCCATAACACGTGTTTGTTTTGTGAGTTGGCTTCATGTTGTTTATTGTGCTAGTGATTGTGAATGTTTGCGGACATTTGCTCGATTATAATATTGTTAAAAAGAAATGAAAATGAATCAGTTAAAAACAAGAGGGCAAAAAATGGTCCAATTAGCGCTTTTAAAACCCCCTGTAGTGATAAATGCAGAAGTTCTAAGAAATCAAGAGAATTATTATAGTGTTAGTGAACCTGTGGACCACAGCATTGTTTCTGAAACTGACACAACAATACTTGAAAATGGTATTATTATTTACATATTCTATGTCACTATATTAATTACCATTACAAAAAGTACTAGAAACTCCATCACACACAACAGGTACATCATTTTATAAAAGAGTACAACCCATCCCCAAGAAAGGATCCAAAGCGCTTCCCAGCAACTACAGGCCCATTTCTCTCCTTTCAGTCGTCTCTAAAGTGATGGAAAAGTATATAAACACCGAATTACTAAAATTTCTTGAAAAACACAGTCTAATCCACGACAGGCAGTATGGATTCCGTCAGCGCAGATCGACTGCCGACCTCCTTTCCTTTGTCACCCATTCTTGGAACAAGTCTATGGAACAACACGGTGAATCCCAGATTGTTGCTCTAGACATATCCAAAGCATTCGACCAGGTCTGGCACGCAGCGCTGCTTAATAAATTTCCGGCCTATGGCCTACCACCAAAACTCTGTATGTGGACAGCAAATTTCCTCTCCAACAGGAGCATATCTGTTGTTGTGGATGGCCATTCCTCTAAACTGTATCCAATTAATGCAGGAGTTCCTCAAGGTTCAGCTTTAGCCCCTACTTTGTTTCTTCTCCACATCAATGACCTACTCTCGAGCACATCCAACCCAGTTCACAGCTACGCGGACGACAGCACCCTCCATTCAAATATACAATATTCTAAGCCTGTCCCTTTAGCCCAATTAGATGAGAATCGCAGACTCATGGAGGGCTCTGTCTCCATGGATCTCCAAAAAATATTAGACTGGGGAAGTAGAAATCTTCTACAATTCAACCCCACCAAAACTAAGTCTTGCTTTTTTTCTCACAAGAGATACACCAGCCCTAGACCCATCACAATGAACAAGCAAGTTATTCAAAGTAATGAGTCCTTTTCACTTGTTGGCATTTCTATGGATCGAAATCTCAATTGGTGCCAACATGTCACATCAATTGCAGAAGCGGCTGCTAAGAAATTAGGTTTCCTCTTCCGGGCTCGCAAATACTTTTCACCAGCTAATCTCTATACCTTATATACTTCACAAATAAGGCCAAACCTTGAATACTGCTCCCACATCTGGGGTGCCGCTGCCGCTTCTACACTCGCTATCCTGAACTCCATTCAAAAGAGAGCTATACGTCTCATCGGTGATTCTACCCTCACCCAAAGGCTGCCATCCCTTGCCCACCGACGTGCCGTTGGTGACTTCTCTCTCTTTTATAGATATCTGCACGGGCACTGCTCAGAGGAGCTTTGCTCCATAGTTCCCCCACCTGCCGCCCCCAACAGATCCACTAGGGGAACAGAGCGAATGCAGCCTTTTACTGTCCAGGTCACTAGACATAGAACATCTTGTTATGCCCGCTCTTTTGTGCCGAGGACTTCCAAGTTGTGGAATTCCTTGCCGGCACAAGTTTTTCCTTCTCCTCCGAACCTCCAAACCTTCAAGTCCAGAATTAACAAGCTGCCTCTTTCCTCCTTGTCAACACACACGGTACAATAGTATTTAGGCTGTAAGCCCTCGTGGTGTGTTGTTGAAATTAAAAAAAAAAGACAACTCAGCACTTACAACCTAACAACGCATGACTTGTCTACTAATCAGGCATCAAGCTACTTGTGTTATGAAAGTATCGGTGGTCGTGGCTCAGATGAAGTAGCATCAATACTATATAAAGACATTCAAAATATTAATGATGTCGAACATTTAATATATTATTCAGACTACAGGACAGAACCACAATTTCACTTTGCCAGTTATGTATGATATATCAATAAAGTCTAAGCCCAACCTAAGAACAATCGAACACAAACGTATAGTAGTAGGTCACACTCACATGGAGTGTGACTCTAACCGTTCAAGAATAGAGAGAGCTAAACCAAATGACATGAAAATATGTATACCCAGAGACTGGTACAACATGATAAAATTGATCAAAGACAGACGTGGGAAAGCATTTTTTAGTGTCCACGAAATGACACTTGAAAATCTTTATGATTTCAAGTCCTTGTACAGTTCAGAAACTTCCACTTCTATTAAAAGACAAAAAATTTGTAACAATGATCCAGTTCACTGGTTTAAAACCAGGTGGATTATGGTCCAGAATGATAAGCCAGGAATATTTAGCTTATCCCAACGGATTGACAGTCCAGAATTCAAAGAGTTGCTCGTCCTAAGAAATACAAACGACGCTCAAAAAGAAATAGATTTAAAAATAAAAGTAAATTACCAATATCAAGTAAAAAAATACAAAAATCTAATGGAATTGTTGGAGCTCATACCTGAAGAGTATCACCAGTTTTATAAAAGTCTTCCTCATAGCAGTAAAGTGTTGGATTCCCATGCCGATCTTGAAGATATTGAAGACTAGTGTGAACTTGAGTGAACTATGTTATTATAATGATGATCTACTGTTTATGGCAAAACGATCTAAATGTGTTACGTTAAGAAAATATTATTATTATTGAAGCTAAACTTTAATTTTTCTTGTATCCCAGAATTCTTTTTTTTAAATATGTTGAAGTGTACTTTTTTGTTCATTATAGTTTGAAATATCAAAACGATTGTTTTTTATGTCGTCCTAAAACTTTCTTTTTACTCTCCTGTAAAATTGTGTTTTGATTACATAGCACCTTTTGCCGTAAAAACACCGAAATATTACCAATTTTGACGTTTTAAATCGCGACTTTGACGTTTTGAGGAAAATCCAAATTTATTTTTCTTTAAATGCCTGTAACTTTTTTTTTCCTTTAACCTGCAGATCTAAATTTTGATAGGTAACTTACCTATAATGATATAAACGCGCGTACCAAATTTTTTTTTTTTATGTCAACAACACACCACGAGGGCTTACAGCCTAAATACTATCGTACCGTGGGTGTTGACAAGGAGGAAAGAGGCAGCTTGTTAATTCTGGACTTGAAGGTTTGGAGGTTCGGAGGAGAAGGAAAAACATGTGCCGGCAAGGAATTCCACAACTTGGAAGTCCTCGGGACAAAAGAGCGGGCATAACAAGATGTTCTATGTCTGGCGACCTGGACATTAAAAGGGTGCATTCGCTCTGTTCCCCTGGTAGATCTGCTGGGGGCAGCAGGTGGGGGAATTATGGAGGAAAGCTCCTCTGAGCAGTGCCCGTGCAGATATCTATAAAAGAGAGAGAGGTCACCAACGGCACGTCGGTGGGCAAGGGATGGAAGCCTTTGGGTGAGGGTAGGGTCACCGATGAGACGTATAGCTCTCTTTTGAATGGAGTCCAGGATAGCGAGTGTAGAAGCGGCTGCTGCACCCCAGATGTGGGAGCAGTATTCGAGGTTTGGCCTTATTTGTGAAGTGTATAAGGTATAGAGATTAGTTGGTGAAAAGTATTTGCGAGCCCGGAAGAGGAAACCCAATTTCTTAGCAGCCGCTTCTGCAATTGATGTAACATGTTGGTTACCCTTACTTTGTTAACTCCGGAGATATAAATTTTTTCGAAAGAAAACACAAAAATTTTCGGGAAAACCCCGACGTATTTTCCTGGCTAACGAACTTATCCAATCCACTTGCGAAAGAAAGGTACTCACCAAGTTTTATTAAAATCGTTCCAGTATTTTTTTAGTAATTGACGTGCTCAACCATTTGTAAATGGAATTAAGGTAAAATAAATTATTGACTATTGACCGTGTGTTCTATGGGGCCTAGTTCATTCTCGTTTGGAGAATTTTTTCAAAGTTCAAAAGTTGAGATCTCCCCATTAACCATTTTTAAACGAAAATTCACTAAAATATGGCGGGAGTAAGTATAAAACAAAATGGAGTGATAGATGTAAGTATTTAATTTAATATTTGACTCGCGAAAGTTAACTCTGGCTGAACGGGCTCCAAGTCCGACTGAAAAAGCACGGTCCTAATACACAAGGGATGAATGCAGTAAATAAGCCTCTTATATTATAACGCTCAACATTGTATTTCCTATTTGTGTGATATATTTTACTGTGTATCATGGTCTCAAATCTTTTACTCACTTAACCTTAACGAATGGTTTTCCAGGTTAATTCTTACAACGATAACGTTTTTACAAACTTGAACTTTCTAGTTAGGCTGTGTGTTCTAGAATTTTTTCTAAATTCAATAGTTGGGATCGCCTCATTAGTGAACTAAAATGAGGCAATCCCAACTATTGAATTTTGAAAAAATGTCTTCAAATGAGCACTATTTAGGACCCCTGGAACCCAAATCCGAGGTCGGTTTCAGACTTTATATGTTTATATATATATATATATATATATATATATATATATATATATATATATATATATATATATATATATATATATATCTGTATGTGTGTCACACCTATAATTTAAAAAATAAAGGACCGATTTTGATAAAACTTGGTGAGTACCTTCCTTTCGCAAATGGCTTGGATAAGTTCGTTATCCAGGAAAACCCGCCTAGGTTTTCCCGAAAAATTTTGTGTTTTCTTTCGAAAAAAAATCGAAAAAAATTTATATCTTCAAAATTAACAAAGTAAGGGCAACCAATTTCATACGCGGGTTTATATCATTATAGGTAAGTTACCTACCACAATTTAGCTCTGTAGGTTAAAGGACAAAAAAGTTACAGGCATTTAAAGAAAAATAAATTTGGGTTTTCCTCAAAACGTTAAAGTCGCGATTTTAAACGTCAAAATTGCTAATATTTAGGCAATAAACCTGAAACTAATATGAGCTATGGAAGGAAAATGTCTCAAGAAGAATGTTTTACAAAGCCTGAAGTCTTAGTCATTGTCCTTCATTTTGCTAAAATATTCCCAGAAAATTCATTTCAAATAGACCCTTTCTCTGATGATTTGGCAGTAGTGTTGGCTATAGAGTTTATAGGTTAATGGTATATTATTTTTGTCGAATTTTCGTAAAAAATCTTCAAAGTTCAATATATCCGTTATTATGCAGGATACGAAAAAAAATGTATACATTAATTATAGGGTGTCTTGAGCTGCATCTTAAAAAAATATTTCTACAATTGCAGGATGGCCCATAACTCGTTGGTGATTCAAGTTTTCTTTTTTAGTGAATTTTCTTAAAAAAATTCACTAATGGGGAGATCCGTGTCTTTATATATATATATATATATATATATATATATATATATATATATATATATATATATATATATATATATATATATATATATATCGTATCGATAATTCAAAAAATAATGGACCAATCTTGATCAAATTTGGTGAGTACCTTCCTTTTGCAAGTGGATTGAATATGTTCGTTGGCCAGGAAAATCGGACCAGGTTTTCGCGAAAATTTTTGTGTTTAAATTCTTAAAAAAATTATATCTCCGGAAATAACAAAGTGAGGGCAACCAAATTTGGTACGCGTATTTGTATTATAAAGAGTGAACTATGTACCAAAGTTTAGGTCTCTAAGTTTAAGGACAAAAAGTTACGGGCAGCTAAAGAAACAAATTT
Source organism: Tillus elongatus (assembly GCA_964006375.1). NCBI lineage: Eukaryota > Metazoa > Arthropoda > Insecta > Coleoptera > Cleridae > Tillus > Tillus elongatus. The sequence goes on from OZ023262.1 coordinate 14,043,999, forward strand.
TGGAGTTTTCCTCAAAACGTCAAACTCGCAATTTAAAACGTCAAAATTGGCAGTGTTTAGGCAAAGAACGTGAAACAAGTACGGATTGTGAAGAGAAAATGTTGCAAGAAGAGTGTTCTGCGGACCCTTAAGTTTCAGATTCAACCATCATTAACCTTAATTTTACTAAAATGTTTACAGAAAATTCATTTCAAATAGACCCTTTCTCTGGTGCTTTGGCTGTCGGTTTAGTTAAGTTGATGCTTTCGCTGTAGGTTTAGTGAAGTTTATGGTTTAATGGTCTATAACTTTTAGCTAATTTTTGTAGAAGAAATTCGTTACTGCATTGTAGCATTTTTTATCCAAATATGACGCATGTTTGAAAGAAATAAATCTGGACGCAGTAAGTGCGTTTTGGTAGCGAATTTTCATTCAATCCTTCAAATTTCAATATCTCAATTTGATATTAACGTAAGTTTTGTTGGTTAGGAAACCAACATTTAACTTTATTTTCGGAAAATATTTGTATAAACGCGGCAAGGGCGTTTTGGTAGCGAATTTTCATTAAATGTTTCAAATTATTTGCTATTTACCTAAGGTTCATTGTCTAGATAGATAGATAGATAGATAGATAAATTTATTTGTCATGAGCTGATACAATGTTTCAAATAGACACGTCAATAAAATTATAACAACATAACAATCAATAAATAAAATAATGTACAAAATATTCACACAAACACAAACAGTCACACACTATATCACCACGAAATAACAAATAAGACATCAAAAAGACTAAATATATGCGACATCACAACAACTATGATGACCTTAAGTGATTTTCGAACTCATCGACAGAATATAAACACTGCGAATACAGATACTGCTTAAGCTCTCTCTCGAATTGCGCCACGGTACGACAATCCCTAATATGATTAGGCAGCAGATTAAAATAATAAGGACCCGCATACAACGGCGACTTTTAGTGAATTTTCTTAAAAAAAATTCACTAATGAGGAGATCCCGACTTTTGAATTTTGAAAAAATTTCTTCAAATGACCGCGAACTAGGCCCACTAGAACACATATCCGGGGTCAGTTTCAATTTTTATATGTTTATATATATATATATATATATATATATATATATGTTTATATATATATATATATATATATATATATATATATATATATATATATATATGTATATATATATATATATATATATATATATATATATATATATATATATATATATATATATATATATATATATATATATATATATATATATATATGTATCACACCGATAACTCAAAAAATAATAGGCCGATTTTAACTTGGTGGAATTTTTAATTTGGTGGAAAAATTCCTTTTGCAAATGGCTTGGATAAGTTCGTTAGCCAGGAAAATCTGCCCAGGTTTTCCCGGAAAATTTTGTGTTTTCTTTCGAAAAAAATTTATATCTCCGGAATTAACAAAGTAAGGGCAACCAAATTTGGTACGCTAGTTAATATCCTTATAGGTAAGCTACCTACCAAAATTTAGCTATGTAGGTCAAAAGACAAAAAAGTTATAGGCATTTAAAGAAAAATAAATTGGGGTCAAAGTTGCGATTTAAAACGTCAAAATCGGCAACATTTAGGCAAAGAACTTGAATCTAATACGGGATATGGAAATCAAATGTCTCAAGAAGGATGTTTTACAAACTCTGAAGTCTTAGTTTCAACCGTCATTGTCCTTCATTTTACTAAAATGTTTCCAGAAAATTCATTTCAAATAGACCCTTTCTCTGATGCTTGGCAGTAGCCTTAGCTTTAGAGTTTATCGTTTAATGGTATATAATTTTTGTCGAATTTTCGTAAAAAATCAATAAAGCTCAATATATCCGTTATTATACAAGATATGAAGAAAATTTGTATATATTAATTATAGGGTGTCTTGAGCTACATCTTAAAAAAATATTTCTACAATCACAGGATGGCCCATAAGTCGTTGGTGATACAAATTTTCTTCTTTTTTTTTTAATCAAACACGCCTTATGTTATTGCATTTTTGAATTTTTCAGCGATGCATGTTTCTAAGAAAAGAAATTCGGGACGCAGCAAGTGCGTTATGGTAGCGAATTTTCATTAAATGCTTCAAATTTGAATAGCTCAATTTGCTATTAACCTATAAGGTTGACCAAGAAACGAGTTTTTCCGGGAACACCTTAAGTTTACTTTTGGAAATTTTTGTACATTTTCACACAATAAAGTTATTTTTATGAAACATGGCACATTGTTTTTACTATATTGGTTATACTGGTAACCAAAATTGATGCCTGCTTTCTTAAAAAGGAAACACACATATTTGCAATTAAAAACATTTTTATGAAAATTCACTACCATAACGCACTTGCTGCGTCCAGACTTTTTATAGAATGCATTATTAGGTTTATTCAGATATATATTATCTCTAAAGCGAATGTTATAGCTATGTAAATTGTAAATGTGTGGCAAATTATTTCTCTTCTTAAATACATAACACATTAGCTTTAGTAAATAAACCCCAACAACTGTCAGAATTTTATTATTTTTGAAAACCTCCCTACAAGATTCCCGAAACTCAAGGTTAAAAATCAAGCGCATAATGCGTTTTTGATGTAGGAGAACCCTAGCTGCATCCGTCGCCTGACACTATGTTATAATTTATAGCTGAGTGGCCAAGAGCGTAGTACGCAGTCAACAGGCCATCTAAATTAAGGTAGGACTTTAAAGCCTTTAGAATGTAAAAACATCTGTTCAGCCTTGAGCAAACTGCATCAACATTAGTGGACCAGGAGAAAACTCTGTCAATTACTGTTCCCAGAAATGATGTAGAGACAACAGAAGTTAAAGAGCTGCCATTGAAGTTAACACTGATGTCAACACGCGGACTTAACTTAGTTTGGAAATGCAGCAATTGGGTCTTGTCATAGTTAATAATCATATTGTTTTTTGTACACCAGCTGCTGAATTCATTTAAAACGTTATTAATTTTTTTATAGAGAGATGGAAGATTTGAGGCTGAGACTAAAATTGACGTATCATCAGCGTACATGAATACCAATCCATTTGATATATGTTTTGGCAAGTCGTTAACATAAAGCAGGAACAGCAGCGGGCCTAAAATGCTTCCCTGTGGGGCGCCAGTGTTTATGACTTTTGAGTCTGATAAGGCATCGCCCATCCTAACAACAAGTTTTCTGTTAGACAGAAATGACCGAATCCAGGAGACCAGTTTTCTCAGAAACATTTAAAGCTTATTTTCGTAACATTTTTGTACATTTTCAAATAATTATTTTGATAAAATATGGTACATTGTTCCTACTATATAGGTTATACCGGAAACCAAATTGATTTTTATGAAAATTCAGTTCCATAACACACTTGCTGCGTCTAGATTTTTTCAGTAGTGGTACGTAGTCAAGTAGAATAATTTTTAAAGTCAGATCGCTGTGGTTGATGCCTCATGAAAATTAAATAAAATTTCGTGACGCCACAAGTGCGCTATGGTAATAAATTATCTTAAGAATTGTACACTATTAGTAGGGCATATTACTTAAATTGATACTTTTCATTTACACACCTTGAAGATGGGTTTTATAAATCCAAATACATACTCGTTCAAAGATTCTTTTTGAAAGTGTTACTACCAATATCTCTTTATTATTATAAAAAATACTTTCATCTTGTGTTCTAGCTCTGCTTAAGAATAAAACTTTAAATGCTCACAACTCAATTTTCAAATGTTCAAACTTAGTTAAATGTCAAATAACAGTCATTTGCACACTGTCCATTTTGTAAAATTCAAACTTGTTAGCGAATTTTCATTAGAAAAATTCGCTACTAGAGAGGTCACGATGGAAAGCTTTTTTGAAAAAATGTCTTTAGATGAGCGCGAATTTGGGTCCCTAGAACCCAAAACCAAGAACCCAAAATATATGTATATATATTTTTTAATTTCAACAACTCACCACGAGGGCTTACAGCCTAAATACTATCGTACCGTGAGTGTTGACAAGGAGGAAAGAGGCAACTTGTTAATTCTGGACAAGGAAGGTTTGGAGGTTCGGGGGAGAAAGAAAAACCTGTGCCGCCAAGGAATTCCACAACTTGGAAGTCCTCGGGACAAAAGAGCGGGCATAACAAGATTTTCTATGTCTGGTGACCTGGACAGTAAAAGGGTGCATTCGCTCTGTTCCCCTGGTAGATCTGTTGGGGGCAGCAGATGGGGGAACTATGGATAAAAGCTCCTCTGAGCAGTGCCCGTGCAGATATCTATAAAAGAGAGAGAGAGAGGGGTCACCAACGGCACGTCGGTGGGCAAGGGATGGCAGCTTTTGGGTGAGGATAGGGTCACCGATGAGACGTATAGCTCTCTTTTGACTGGGGTCCAGGATAGCGAGTGTAGAAGCGGCAGCTGCACCCCAGATGTGGGAGCAGTATTCGAGGTTTGGCCTTATTTGTGAAGTATATAAGGTATTAAGATTAGCTGGTGAAAAGTATTTGCGAGCCCGGAAGAGGAAACCTAATTTCTTAGCAGCCGCTTCTGCAATTGATGTAACATGTTGGTGCCAATTAAGATTTCGATCCACAGAAATGCCAACAAGAGAAAAGGACTCATTACTTTGAATAACTTGGTTGTTCATTGTGATGGGTCTAGGGCTGGTGTATCTCTTATAAGAGAGAAAGCAAGACTGAGACTTGGTAGCGTTGAATTGTGCAAGATTTCTACTTCCCCAGTCTAATATTTTTTGGAGATGCACGGATACAGAACCCTCCATGAGTCTGCGATCATCATCTAATTGGGCTAAAGAGACAGGTTTAGAATATTGTATATTTGAGTGGAGGGTGCTGTCGTCCACGTAACTGTGACCTGGGTTGGATGTGCTAGAGAGGAGGTCATTGATGTGAAGAAGAAACAAAGTAGCGGCTTAAGCTGAACCTTGAGGAACTCCTGCATTAATTGTATACAGTTTAGAGGAATGGCCATCCACGACAACAGAAATGCTCCCGTTGGAGTGGAAATTTGCTGTCCAGGCACAGAGTTTCGGTGGTAGGCCATAGGCCAGAAGTTTATTAAGCAGCGCTGCGTGCTAGGCCTGGTCGAATGCTTTGGATATATCTAGAGCAACAATCTGGGATTCACCTTGTAGTTCCATAGACTTGTTCCAAGAATGGGTGACAAAGGAAAGGAGGTGGGCAGTCGATCTGCGCTGACGGAATCCACACTGCCTGTCGTTGATTAGACTGTGTTTTTCAAGAAATTTTAGTAATTCGGTGCTTATATACTTTTCCATCACTTTAGAGACGACTGAAAGGAGAGAAATAGGCCTGTAGTTGCTAGGAAGCGCTTTGGATCCTTTCTTGGGGATGGGTTGTACACAAGCAATTTTCCAGTTACTAAGGAATATGCCTCTATTGTAAGATATCTGAAACAGACGAGTCAGGACAGGAGCAAGTTCTGGTGCGCATTTTTTGAGAACAATTGCTGGAATCTAGTCAAGGCCAGAGGCTTTCCTGGTATTAAGAGAAGAGAGCATCTTTCGTACCTTTTTAGTTTTGAAAATGATATCCGTCATTTTATGCGCGACATTGGGGACTGTTAGTGGTTAAACATTTGAAGGTGGGTTGTGAGTAGAATTGCCGGCGAACAACCAAGCAAAAAGTTCAGCCTTGCCCAGGGCGGTAGAAACAATTTCATCCTCTGAGACAAGGGGTGAAAACGTGCTTTTGCAGAAATTATTCCCAATAGATTTAGCAAGAGTCCAGAAGGGTTTGCCGCCGTTGAGCTTAAGAGGACTTTGTTTTTGATGTGGTTATTAAACAAGTTTTTTGCCTCAGAAAGAATGCGGACATATCGGTTTCTTGCGTCGTTAAATGCTTGACGATTTTCTTGACTGGGATTGTGTAGAAGCATTTTGTGAGCTTTGACGTTTTCAAGTCTGGCCTTGTCACAGGATTTAGAGAACCAGGGCTTTTGAGTGGCTGAAGAGGTTTTCTGTGCACGTGGAATAAATAATTTCATGCCAGGTTGGATAATTTCGGTGACGTTTTGTGAGATATCAGAGTGGTCAGGATGAGAGAAGCAGACAGACGCCCATGGAAATGAGGAAAAGTAATCCCGCATTTCGTCCCAGTTTGCGGAGTTGTAATGCCAAACGATACGTTGGTGTGATGACTGTGTGACCTCGCGTTGCATTGCGCAGGAAGCAGTGACCATGCCGTGGTCTGAGCGATCAAGGGGGGCGGTGACTGATATCTTATAGCATTCAGGTTTTGTAGTAAGAAGGAGGTCCAAGGGATTTGAGCTGTGTGTTGGGATACGAGGAAAGTAAGTAGGTTGCTGAATCATATTGGCTAAAGAATTGCTGACTCCAAAGCCTCCGCTGCTCTCCCTTGTGGATCGGTTTTTGAAGATCCTAGTCATTCCTTATTGTGGGCATTGAAGTCACCAAGAATAGTGACCTCGGAGGAAGGATATTCAGAAATCAGATAGTCGTTTTTTTTTCAGAAAGGTAGTCAAAGAGCTGGACAAAGTTGTTGTCAGAAGGTGACCGGTAAATGCAACATATGAATTTAGTTGCAGCCCTGAGAGAGAGTTTTATCCATAGTATGTCTTTTCTTCCAGCTTCTGAATTGGGGATTCTGGTGCAGGGTAGATTACTACGGACGTATGCGCACACGCCTCCATGCAATCTAAAGAAGGTAAGAAGCTCATACCCCGGGAAATTAAGGTGATTAGTGGCTGTTTTGGCACTGATTTGGGTTTCGGTGAGGAAGAGGAGTTGGGGCCTGTTAGCCTGGAGGAAATGGTGGACGGAGTTCAGGTTAGAATTTAGGCCACATATATTCCAAAAAGATATGTTAAATCTTGATGTTGGCGCCCCCTGTACACGCCTCTCCCGGAGATCCGAATGGAGGGGTATTTTACCTCCGGAATATTTTGTACAAGGATATATATATATATATATATATATATATATATATATATATATATATATATACAGGGAGGTCCTTCGGGAGTTTCCACGATCGATTGCGGGAAAAGTATTAATAGGAAAAACCTAAAGATTGGATATTACACTAAAGTCATTGGGGGCCACAGGTTAAAAATATTTTCAAGATGGCTGCACTTCCGGTTATACCGGAAGTAGATGTCGATTCGTTTATTTTAAATAGAACACCCTGTATTTTATTGCAATTTCGGGTTTTACGATAAATTCTGAACACTTCTTTGTAAATAATGTTCTATACCTATCATCAACCGTCCAGAAAATATTTAGACTTTAAGATAAAATTTGACACCTTTTTCTTGGCAGATTCGCAGTTTTTGAAATTGTCTACCATTCGTTTGAGGGTTTCATGTGACGGTTTCTGTTTATCTGGATATCTATCAGCAAATGTATCACACGTTCGCGAAATTACTTTATTACATTGTCCATAATAAATAAATAAAATTTAAATAAAATTTAAATAATCTTCGTGTGTGTAATTTAACCGTGCCATTATTAGCTAGTTAATCAACAAACTGTCAAAGTTTCCATAGAATCACACTCGACAATTGATTTTCCATGGTTAACGCTTATGGTAGGAAATTTATCAAAATATCCGGCTTTGAAATGAGTTTTGTCAAAATAAAATGAAAACCGTTTGATTTAGGTATAGGTAATTACATACAAAGTGTCAGTGATTTATTGAGCTTAATACGATAGTGTTATAAAAAAAGGGGTTCCAATTTGAAAATCCCGAAATTTTTGCAATTTCTCATTGCAAACTTCAAGAATTTTTTTTGGACACTCTGTATACTCTATCGTTAGTCTCGATGTGGAAATAGATAACAATAATAATATCTTTCAAGATAGTTCTAAAAGTCGTAACGAAATATGTTCTTACTATAAAAATGACGCGCTCGTGGCACAGGTGGCTATGTGCCAGCCTGCTAAGCGAGAGGTCCCGGGTTCGATTCCCGGGCGAGCCAAGTTGACTCTGTCTGGAAAATTAAAAAAAAAAGAAATATTGAATGATGGGAAAGAATGTGCTAATGGCCTGAGATGCCGCAGCCAATAATATTAAATTTAAAAAAAAAATACTATAAAAATATCGGTATCTTTATGACAGACCGTAAATGACAAATTTTATCTTAAAGTCTAAATATATTCTGGACGGTTGATGATAGGTATAGAACATTATTTACAAAAAGTGTTCAGAATTTATTGTAGAATCCGAAACTGCAATAAAATACAGGATGTTCTATTTTAAATAAGCGAATCGACATTATTCTGGTATAACCGGAAGTGCCGCCATCTTAAAAATATTTAACCTGTGGCCCCCAACGACTTTAGTGTAATATCCAATTTTCATGTTTTTCTTATTAATAGTTTTCCCGCAATCGATCGTGGGACCTTCCGGAGGACCACCCAGTATATATATATATATATATATATATATATATATATATATATATATATATATATATATATATATATATATATGTATCCGAGAGATAACTCAAAAAGACTAAATTAATTTCAATCAAACTTGAGACAAGTCTTGTTTGGGCGAAAACCGAGATTCGAGTTCGTTTATGCTCAGGTTTTTCCGGTAGAAAATCGGGAAAACTTTTTGAAAACGCTATATTTTTGTAAGTATCAGAGTAACTGGAATGAGACTTTACATGTGGCTAGAAATAGTGCAAATAAACCTATGTTGTGAATTTTAAGTAGTTTGGCACACAACATTTAGAGTTTTTTTCAAAGTTAAAAAGAAAATCCCAAAGACATGCGTTGAAACGAGTTAGTGGTTAAAGTCCAATGCCCGACAGACAAAGTAGTTAACTGCCACGCCTAGATTAATACATACAACGGGTATAAACCATACATAAACGGTAACCAGACTAAAAATATACCAGGCAGAAAACATACTATCCGAACCAATAATCGTCAAACCTTGCCCGCAGTTATGGAAAATGACAGATGACATTTGTTTCTTCTCCACATCAATGACCTCCTCTCTAGCACATACAACCCAATTCACAGCTACGCGGACGACAGCACCGTCCATTCAAATAAACAATATTCTAAGCATGTCTCTTTAGCCCAATTAGATGAGGATCGCAGACTCATGGAGGTTTCTGTCTCTGTGGATCGCCAAAAAATATTAGACTGGGGAAGTAGAAATCTTGTACAATTCAACCCCACCAAAACTAAGTCTTGCTTTCTTTCTCACAAGAGATACACCAGCCCTAGACCCATCACAATGAACAACCAAGTTATTCAAAGTAATGAGTCCTTTTCTCTTGTTGGCATTTCTGTGGATCGAAATCCTAATTGGCACCAACATGTCACATAAATTGCAGAAGCGGTTGCTAAGAAATTAGGTTTCCTCTTCCGGGCTCGCAAATACTTTTCACCAGCTAATCTATATACCTTACATACTTCACAAATAAGGCCAAACTTCGAATACTGCTCCCACATCTGGGGTGCCGCTGCCGCTTCTATACTCGCTATCCTGGACTCCATTCAAAAGAGAGCTATACGTCTCATCGGTGACCTTACTCTCACCCAAAGGCTGCCATCCCTTGCCCACCGACGTGCCGTTGGTGACCTCTCTCTCTTTTATAGATTTCTGCACGGGCACTGCTCAGAGGAGCTTTCCTTCATAGTTCCCCCACCTGCTGCCCCCAACAGATCTACCAGGGGAACAGAGCGAATGCACCCTTTTACTGTCTAGGTCACCAGACATAGAACATCTTGTTATGCCCGCTCTTTTGTCCCGAGGACTTCCAAGTTGTGGAATTCCTTGCCGGCACATGTTTTTCCTTCTCCTCCGAACCTCCAAACCTTCAAGTCCAGAATTAACAAGCTGCCTCTTTCCTTCTTGTCAACACCCACGGTACGATAGTATTTAGGCTGTAAGCCCTCGTGGTGTGTTGTTGAAATTAAAAAAAAAAAAAAATTGAAAATTTGCAAAGTGGTTGTTATGTAACTGGAGATTCAATCAATTATTAAAATGCACTATATTTGTAGCTTTATTAACGCCCCCAAATGCAGTTTTAGCGCAGCATAAATATATTATGCTGTCGCATAATATGTGTGTGTGTTTTGTTTCTTTAACATCGGCCTATTTCCGCGACTATGGCCAATCACCGACGCCAGGGAGCAGTTTCACCTCACTATCCTGGAAATTTTGCCGAACCCCTGCCTTTCTGTAAGGAGGGTAGGGATCTTTAACGTGCCCAACATCGCATGGACACGGGACCGACGGATTTACGTCCCCTCCGAAGGGCGGAACGTGCAGACATTCAACTTGCTCAAATACAATGTCAGAACCTCGGTTGATGTTAATTTTACAGTTTGTACTGAAAAAGTGAAAGGAGTACCCTGGGATCGAACCGAGTACCCTTCACACGTTCTTACTCCTGAACCCACGAGGTTATTGTCGCATAATATAGTAGAAATATAAACAAAATCAAAGCAAGTCTCTATAAAAATGATTATAAGATAGTTTCTTCTATATTTAAACTTAAACATAGGACGTCATGTAAGACTGAAACAGTCGTGGGATGTGTTTCAATTCAAAAAATTGTGGGTGTCACTAACGATTTATAGGCCATCCTGTGATTGTCAAAATTATTTTATAAGATGCAGCTCAAGACACGTATACACCTTTCTCTCGTATCTTGTATAATAATAATTATATTGAGCTTTACCGTAGAACGGCGCCATCCTGTATATATGTAAACAGATAAAAACTGAAACTAAACCCGGATATGGATTCTAGCGGCCTTGCGTGCGCTCATTTGAAGAAATCTTTTAAAATAAAAAAGTCGCGGTCTCCTCAATTTTTTCTACGAAAATTAGTTAAAAATTATAAACCGTTAAGCCTTAAAGTGAACTAAACCTACATCCAAAGCATCAACTTAACTAAACCTACAGTCAACCCATCAAAGAAAGGGTCTATTTGAAATGAATTTTTTGTAAATATTTTAGTAAAATGAAGGACCATGACAGTTGATGCTGAAACTTAAGGGTTTGCAGAACACTCTTGTTGCGACATTTTCTTTACATAATCCGTACTTGTTCCAGGTTCTTTATCCAAATGTTGCGAATTTTGAGGTTTCAGATCGTGACATTGACGTTTTGAGGAAATCTCCTTTTTTTTAACTGCCCATGACTTTTTTATCTGACCTATATTTTAGTACATGGTTCACCTCACAAACACGGGTACCAAATCTGGTGGCCCTTACTTTGTTATCTCCGGAGATATAATTTTTTTCGAAAGAAAACACCAATTTTTCTGGGAAATCTTGGGCCGATTTGCCTGGCTAACGAACTTGTCAAAGTCACTTACAAAAGGAAGGTACTCAGAAAATTTGATCAAAATCGGCCTGTTATTTTTTGAGTTAGCGGTGTGATACCCACACGACACAAATATATATATATATATATATATATATATATATATATATATATATATATATATATATATATATATATATATATATATATATATATATATATATATATATTAATAAACATATAAAAATTTCCCTGGATATAGGTTTTAGTGGGCCTAGTTCGCGCTCATTTGAAAAATTTTTTTGAAAATTCAAAAGTCGCAATCTCCTCATTAGTGATTTTTTAAAGAAAATTCACTAACATCTAAGAAGATTAGAGTTTCACCGCATAAACCTGAGGCTGGTTTATTTTATGCTCCTACAAAGTATTCGCGGTAACTTATACCCTGTCGCTTATCCGGATATCCAAGAGCTGTTTAGCACTTAAACGACGAGCATCACCTCATTTTGTTTAGACTGTTAAAAACTTTTTAAATTAAATGTTTCCAGGCAGATTGATCGAATTTGATGGCATAATTTGTTAGCTTGGGTGCTTCTCTGAATTATCTTTGAATGGTTTGTTTTTCTATAGGGAGACTTCAAGATCTATTGATTTTGTTAACCATTCTGGTAAGTGTACATTATTGAAAATTTTCTGAACGCAGTGAGTGCATTACGGTAGTAAATTTTCATACTGAATGATCAAGGCTACTAGATACATTTATACCGACACTTGTAAAATGATTATTAAGTTGATTTGCATTAAGAGTAGTTTTGAACAATGTCGTTTGCCACTCTCTTTGTTAATGATCGTCCATGCAGCTTCAACTTTTTTGTCTGCGGCATCAATATATTCATTATTCCTTCTTTTTACTTCACTTGTGTATGTTTCTCTAATTTGCTTCTTAAGTATGGCCAAGAATTGCCAGGAGCTCTCAGTTCTAATTACCCTATGAATTACTTGAGCTGAATCCGCCAGCATCTTGACTTTTTTCAGTTCTGGAGATGTAAGCAAAGTTTTATTGTTGCCAAGTGGTACTTTTTTCTTCGGAAAGGAAAGCTTGAAGCACTTCTGAATTGTGTCATGTATATTGTCAAATAATTTGTCTGCATTTTCCTCCAGTAGACTTGTCCATTTTATTTTTGACAGCTCATGTTTAAACCTACCAATATTTGTTTTATTTAGCACAATTTTGTCAATATACTTTATTTTAGTTATAGGTTTGCAATTAAAAACCGTCACCATTTGAGGACGGTGGTCTGATGGACACACGTTTAGGATTTTTCCACTGTAATAAAACTCATCAATGTTAGGGAAGATGTTATCTATACAGCACATAGCATTTTCTGTGATTCGACTGGGCTGCCTGAAAACAGGCCCCAACCAAAACTTTCCACCGCATTCAATATGATTTGTTTTTCTTTACTCTCTTTTAACAGAGATGCCTCTGCGTTGGGCGCAAGTGTAATGAAATTTTATAACCTATAGCCCACGTTAATTTATATTAAATTGGCTGCTCAATCAGGGCATAAGTTTTAACAAATAAAGTACAGGGCATGGGTGTAAGCACTTATGGTTGGTAGGGTGTAAGACATGCAAATAAAATTTTAAATACGATAAAATAGATTTATTGACAATTATCACAGTAACATAATGTAGTTGCTCCATTTAAACAAATTCAAATAAATGAAAGAAAAATTATTTAAGGTTAATTCAACTTTGAATATTGCCTACATGGATTGTGGAGCAGAACAATTAGATATTAACGAAAAGATGTTACAGATAAGTAGTGTACTTAGCTTTGATGCAACTTAGACTGCTGTTCTGGGACAACACGTTGGAGCCAATCAGGCCTAGATGTTGGGGGGCGCCCAATGTGTTGATATCCTCCTGAAGGAGTAGCTAGGGTAGGCTTCCTTGTTATGACAGCTTGGCAAAGTGTTCGAAATTAAACTCTCTTATTCCGGGAAAACGGTGATGTTCGCCACGTTGGTTCATTCAGAGTGAGACCCAGGTGTTCTTCTCCATGGGGAGGTGCCTAACTGGAGGTGTAATCCAGAAGAAGAGTTTTAATGCAGGTAGGACTGCTGATGACGGGTCCTAATGATGGATTTCCGTAAAACGGGTCCCCTCATAACAAGGTGATCTAAAATTTCAGGTGAATTAGGGCTAGCAAAGTTCCTTATCAACTAAGTATGGCAAGTGGTAGCTTGTTCCGCGTAAGTACAAAAGTTATCTGCATACAAACAGTCAATAAAATTTAAGCGGCTTTCAGAGAAGCACAACTAGTACATCTAGGAAAGAAAGTTTATTGTTGATTTCTATTTCGTGGGTAAATTTTAGTGAATCAAATTGACTATTTAGTTTTTCAGTAAATTCTTCAACCTTACATATATTTGCGTCAAACACTGCAAAAATATCGTCGACATAACGAAACCAAACTCTAGTTATTAAAAATAAAAATAATAGCTCGCTTGAATTCGATGTCTACAGGAAGGAAACGGCTACTATTAGTTATATTCCTAACGACTCACATCATACGTTTGCACAAAAAACGGCTAGTTTAAATTTCTTGGTAAATAGATTGATTAAATTTCCGTTAAGTAAAAATAGATTTAATACAGAATTAAAATACATAAAAAATGTGGCGAGATATAACGGTTAGTCGGATGATTTAATAGACAAATTTGTTAACAAACACAGAACAAAGAAAATTATATCTGAATGTACGACATTTAAGAAAGATAATATAGAGAAAAAATTGTGTGTTTACCTTGAACCACGATTCACAAAGGGTTTGGAAAGTATTTTTAAGAAAGCCGATTTACATTTGACTCTTTCGACGAAAAGTAATTTAAAAAATTTATTGGGTAATACGAAAGACAAAGACAAAATCACTGAAATGTCCGGTATTTATGAGATTAGTTGCAAAGATTGCGATCTTAAATACGTGGGCCAAACTAGGAGAAACATAGCCACCAGATTTCGTGAACATCTCGCACATTTACGATATGGTACGGAGGACAAATCATGTGTGGCGCAACATATATGGGATAATAATCACCACATTGACAAAGAAAATTTGGAACTTGTCAAAAATGTTAGACATCAAACTATGCTTGATTCATTAGAAAGTATTTTTATATTAAGGTCTATTAAGAACAAAACTTCATTGAATCGTGCGGCACCTTTAATTCCAAGTCCTTTATTTTCTCTTTGCATTTGACCGCTTAAACACTCCTAATTTGTCTGGTAGAATAATAAATTATTGTCAATAACTCGACCGGTTTATACATATACTAATCTCTACGTTTGTGTCGACTTAAAGACCGGTTCATTTTGTTTGTATCTATGTAGTCAATATAAATACTTTCACGAATAATTAAAAGCAATATACATATAGTTTTTATGTAATATTTTAGTTGAATTATTTATCTTTTGTTAGAATTAACATGGTGAGACAGACACCCGGGTTTAGTTTTCTATTTAAAAAAGATGAGTTGAGTTGATGTTGTTTGTCTCACCAGATGTCTTTGTCGTCATGATCCAATATCCACATAGTAAATTTCTAGATCGAAAGGGAACGTGCAGGGTCCTTAAATAACTCGGTTCCTTTAAAACTATATAAGATAAGGGCTCATAAATATGTCGACCAGAAGATTGAAAGCAGGTCTTCGACTTCGTAGTTTCACTACACAATAAACAAACGATCGTTCTTGGACGACAATTTTACTTCGGACAAGTTCGTTTACCTTGACGCGATATAAATACACGGGAGCTAGTTTTTTAGTTTAGAAATTTCTTCCTCTGAAGATGTTGACATCGTCAACGAAACGATCGTAAGGTCTCTGAAATATGTGATGTGGTGATTTGGGTTTCTCCAAGTGTACTTATTTCACTGCAACCACGAGGTTTTATGGTATTGTTGCGTATCCCCAGAGACATCTATCGGCTGGTAGCATAAGTTTATATTGTTATCAGATTAAAAGTTTTAGCAACTGTCCCTTTCAACACATGTCCCTTTCATGCCACCTCTTCCCTACTATAGAGGCATTAATGTACTCACGAAATGAATAGTAAGCGTTTTGAGCAAAGTAATGCTTTATAACATTTTAAAATTTTCCATAATCTAATGACTTCATATGAAGTGCTGGCTTATTTCATAAGGCGATATCCAACGAGTTGTTCTCTGATCTTTGTAGTATAAAACTCTACGATCGTATGAAACCAATCGATCTTGTACTATAGTTATGGAATGCAAAATTTAGTTGATAATCGAATTTATCATTGTGTGTATTCAATAACTGAATAAAGATGGATTTAGTAGGAAGAGGCATAATTTCCAGACTAATAAAGTAAGTAAATCAACCTAACGACTTCCTTCTGGAACCATACAAGCCATACCATAGGTGGCCGTGAAGCAGGGAGAAATAGGCTGCCATAATCGAGTTTCTGTGAACCGAATTGCCCAACCTCCTGATCACAAACACTGAGGTAGATAAGTTACTCTTTAACAGAGCCATATAAGCATCCCAAGAGCTTCATATATATTAATGCCAATGAGGTTAGCATCATTTTAGCATCAGTTTTTTGTGTTTAATTTTAAGTGGTTCACTGTAGAGATCATCTAAGCTTGCAGCTTCTCTGAGTAGCAGTTTTTACATATAATAGACGTGTCTTCAGCATAACAAATGTCATGACCCTGTTATATGAATTCAAACAAATCGTTTATGAAGACTACAAAGAGTAGCGGCCCCAACGCAGAACCCTGCGGCACCCGACTTGCCACAGTCCCGACACTCTATATTTGTTTATTAAAAAAGACGCGCTACTTTCTCATGTGAAAATATGGACTTGTCAACTTTAACAGAGGACCCCTAACACCATGTCTGAACAATTTTTTAATCATCAGGTCACGACAGACACAGTCAAAAAGCTTTGCTTAGGTCACACAGTGTAAGTCCGACATGATTACCCACCTCAAGACAAGTTACTATGTCTCCAACCACCTTACTCATTGCCTGCAGAGTCGAGTGCTCTTTCTAAAACCAAACTAACGGCCACTTAACAAGTTCCCACTTCCAAAATACTGGCTAAGTGGTTTGGGAATTATTATTTCAAATATCTTGCCAAACATTGGTACAATAGAAACAGGGCGGTAATTATCTAAGCAGCTTTTTAGCAAAATTATTACCCTGGACAATTTTAAATATGCCGGAAATGTCCCTTGAGATATACAAAGGTTAAATACATATGTCAAGAGGCAGCAAATATCTCTTTATCGCCTTGATAATAATACTATTAATGTTACATATTATATTAAAAGCATTTGACCTTCACTCTCAACAATGTGCAGTATAACAAAAGAGCTTCAGGTCATTGGAATTTCTGAAATTAGCTTCTTTTGTAGCTCCAAATTTACTGATAAAGTTTTTACGTCAACTACAAACATTTCATTTCTACTGTTACTGTTTCCGTGAGTTGATTTGAACATTTTAAAAACTCTGGACGCAGCAAGTGCGTTATGGTAGTGAATTTTCATAAAAATGTTTTTATTGCAAATATGTGTGTTTTCTTTTTAAGAAAGCAGGCATCAATTTTGGTTACCAGTATAACCTATATAGTAAAAGCAATGTGCCATGTTTCATAAAAATAACTTTATTGTGTGAAAATGTACCAAGATTTCCAAAAGTAGACTTAAAGTGTTCCCGAAAAACTCGTTTCTTGGTCAACCTTATAGGTTAATAGCAAATTGGGCTATTCAAATATGAAGCATTTGATTAAAGTTCGCTACCATAACGCACTTGCTGCATCCAGAATTTCTTTTCTTACAAACATGCATTATATTTCGATGGAAAATGCAATAACATAAGGCGTGTTTGATTAAAAAAAAAAAAATTTGTATCACCAATGACTTATGGGCCATCCTGTGATTGTAGAAATATTTTTTTAAGATGTAGCTCAAGACACCCTATAATTAATATATACAAATTTTTTTCAAATCTTGTATAATAACGGATATATTGAGCTTTATTGATTTTTGACGAAAATTCGACAAAACTTATATACCATTAAACGATAAACTCTATAGCTAAGGCTACTGCCAAGCATCAGGGAAAGCGTCTATTTCAAATGAATTTTCTGGAAACATTTTAGTAAAATGAAGGACAATGACGGTTGAAACTAAGACTTCAGTGTTTGTAAAACATCCTTCTTGAGACATTTGATTTCCATAGCCCGTATTAGTTTCAAGTTATTTGCCAAAATGTTGCCGATTTTGACGTTTTAAGTCGCAACTTTGACGTTTTGAGGAAAACCCCAATTTATTTTTCTTTAAATGCCTATAACTTTTTTGTCTTTTGAGATACAGAGCTAAATTTTGGTAGGTAACTTACATATAAGGACATAAACCCGCGTACCAAATTTGGTTGCCCTTACTTTGTTAATTCGGGAGATATAATTTTTTTTCGAAAGAAAACACAAAATTTTCCGGGAAAACCTGGGCAGATTTTTCTGGCTAACGAACTTATCCAAGCCATTTGCAAAAGGAATTTATTTACCAAATTTAATCAAAATCGGCCCATTATTTTTTGAGTTATCGGTGTGATACATATATATATAAATATATATATATATATATATATATATATATATATATATATATATATATATATATATATATAAATATATATATATATATATATATATATATATATATATATATATATATATATATATATATATATATATATATAAACATATAAAAATTCAAACTGACCCCGGATATGTGTTCTGGGGGGCCTAATTAGCGCTCATTTGAAGAAATTTTTTCAAAATTCAAAAGTCGAGATCTCCTCATTAGTGAATTTTTTTAAGAAAATTCACTAATAACAGTTGACTGTCATAATGCACTTGCTACCTAGACCTAAAAAATTGATAATCTCACTTAATCTCACCTAATTTATTTTTTTCCGTCAAATTAAAATCGTCAATGTTTACTGAAGTCTATATAAATAAATTGTTTTCTAGCACAGCTAAATACCTTAACCCATTAGTGCATATAATCAAGAAATTTAATTTCTTTGTTTTTTCAGTTTCATTAGTCAAGTATGTCTGTAAATAGCATGCTTCAATGAGTATAACAAATAATTTTTGTTTAGTTTTTTCTACAATGGGCGTCCGTTTTATCGGACGCCATGCCATAGGGACTCAAAGGTAAGTTTCAATTTTATGAAATAAAGATTTATTCAAATAAGCCAGTTATGTACATATTATTGAAAACTATTTTGTATGGTATCTAACAAAGCTTTTTTTTTGGGTGAAGCCCTACCTTACACTTAATACAAATGAATTTACTTTTTTTAGTACACTGTTTGCATCTCCTATCAGTTTCTACAAATTCAATCAGATGTCCAACATTATCATACCTCATATCATCGGTTACGGTGGATGGTCTGGTGCATAACGGCCTTGTCCCATATGTTGTCAGAAAAAACAATGCTAAATACATTCTAAACTTCAATAGGCTAGTACAGTTTGCATCATCTGGTTTGATCTTTCTCATAAGAAGCCATCCATTTACTACTGATAAAGTAAATAACAAAAAAATAGGCCAATACCATTTTCTTTGTCTTATTCGTGTTCTATAACCAGCAATAAGCATATCTAGCGTATCTACCCCTCCCATTCCTTTGTTATAATTAGATATCATTTTTGGCTGACCTACACTCTTTTTCCTCTTCTCCTATCTGCACCATCTAGTTGTGTTCGTTACCAAATTATTTTCAAAATTGGATGCTCCCCTTTTTTCTTTTGACCAATATGTTTTATCAGGAAATGGACAACCTTATAACCTATTCTGTCTAACGGTACCTGTAGAGCAAAAATTATCTTTGGAAAGATGTTCTAACAAATAAATGCTAGTAAAGTAATTATCAAAATAAAGTTTGTATCCTTTATTTGACTCAATTCAAGCTTTTTTCACCAACTCAGTAACAACATCACCTCCTAAGCCATATGTTCTTGCGATATCCGATTTGCCAGTGTATATATCAAATGCTACTAGGTATCCATTACTCGTACACAAGGCCCAATCCTTAAAACCAAATCTTATTTGCTTGCCTTTTATGTATTGCTTGGCGTAGTGTTTTCCGTAATATGAAATCATGCTCTCGTCTATAGACAAATGTTCTTCTAAACCACCATGCTCCCGGAAATTATTGTTGAGTTTCTCTATCAGGGGTCGGAGCTTATACAATCTATCATTATCACGAACGAGGTTATTGTTGAAATGGATACATTTAAGTATGAGCTCGAACCTATTCAAGCGCATGCTGTTCTTCAGATATGTGGAATGTCATCACTTTTGTGCCAATACATTCGCTTGTTTGGATATTTTGCATACCCAGACAACAAGAATGCCCCTAACATTACATAAATCTCACTTTGTGTAACATTCAGACAAATATTTTTCTGTTGTGCATAATTGTTTGTTTGAACAACAATCTCTTCAATTAGGTTCTCGTCAAAAAATAATTTGAAGAAATCTACCGACGTTTCAGCATTCTGTGCTTTCGCTGAAGGACACCTTGCCACACAATCCAAAGAAAAGTATGGAGCTTGCTCTCTCAACTGATGCTTGCGACGTTTTTTTAGATACGCTTGTGGAACTTGGCATAGAAGACTGCATTCTAGTTCGCAAAACTGCTAATGGAATATCATATTCTTCGTCGGATACATGGACCTCTGACTCTTGATCCCGTACAGTATTACTTTGCAAATTGTCCAAGAAAATATCACATTCTTCATTGGACTCTCTATCAGAGAAACTAAGTTCACATCCCTGGTGCAATATACCACCTGATAAGTGATTTATATTGGCTGAGTTTTCATCATCAGAAATGTGACTATCTTCTTCTGTCTCAGCCCCTCTGTCTTCAGGCGGTTGTATAGATGCACCTGAGAGTACGACATCATCATTCTCCATCAGTTTTAATAATTCATAAAGAGATAATCTAGAAACGAGAAAAACATTGAAATTACTACATGAAGCGCTACCCTGCATAACGTCCGTTATAGCGGACGCCTGAGAAATTACAATACTGCAGTTGAACTTTCACACTTTTACATAAATCTATCATACAAAAGTAACCCTGAATATATTATCATGCCTTTCACAATGACAAAGTATAATCACCTTCACGAATAAAAAAATAATTAATATACTTACCCTCCATTTCTAGTACTGTATAAACTGGGATCCATTTTTAAGTAAAATAACAAAATCACTACCACTCGCAATGCATTCAACGCTATATTTGGCATTCCTAGTATGTCTGGAAGACACGTGATTGACTACCGCCCCCTCTACTTGGCATTGGTACAGCAGACCCGTTAAAATTGCAACGTCCGTTTAAACGGACCTTATGCACTAATGGGTTAAAATCGGCACATTTCCTACAGACAAATGAAATCAAACAGAAACGGAGATGTCTAACAATCCGTGAGCCACCCTTCTAAACTCTCATTCTATATGTATTAAAGACAAACACTCTATTAGCTTGATTAAAGCAACATTATCAAACAATTATCTATTAAACAGGGGCTAAAATCAAGGTATATCCAGGCAAATTAATATCTAATATAGGTACATAGGTAAATTTGTATAAAACGTAAATTGCAAATAAAATACGCTGGAGCAAATTGACCGTCGAGAACAAACAAGAAAACTTGGTCGAAAAGGGTAAGTAAAATAAATAATGACGCAATAACTGCAAGATACAAAAAAAAATTATATACAGTGTAACTAGGAAGCCTGAGCCCAGGAAGTGTATTATAGTAGTGAATTTTCGTTAAAATGTTTATCTAATGAATGGAAGCATCATATTTGGTTACCAGTATAACCTGTAAAAAATTATTACATTTTCACACTATAAAATATTAAAAAATAACAAAATTGTTTAATAACGAGAGGGTCTGCCGCAGTTTCTTATGCATTCGATAACCCTTCGAGGCATGCTTGAAATTATATGACTTGCGGTATCCTGAGGAATGTCATATCTTCTCAATTCGGTGACGAACGTCAACTAAGTTATCTGGTGGTTGGGGTAATTTACCCAGTCGATTGCCAATCATACCCCACCCCTGTTCGACTGGTGATAAATCTGGGGAGCCAGAAGGTCATAGAAGAAGGGTCACGTTATTTTTTTCTAAGAACCTTGTAGTAACCCTTGCTGTATTAGGCGGTGCGTTGTCGTGCTAAAAAGGGGGTTGAATCAACCCTCCTGGGTATAGCAGTGCATCAGGCTACAGTACGTTTCGTATGTCTTCATCTGCATTCAAATGTCTGTCAATAAAAATTAGAGGTGTCCTGCACCCCATACTATCACCCCTTGTGTAAGGTCCGTATGCCGTTTCACAGCACATTCTATATATCTACGTTTTCCACGTAATCGTTTTACTCATCTGCGACCATCGTGGCTCCAAAGGCAGAATAAGGACTTTTCAGAGCACACAATAGGATTCCATTCGCCATACCAATCTGATCTGCCGTCACACTTTTTTCAATTTTCGGTCTTTGTTTTACATATATCTTTTTTTTGTGTTTATAAGGGCTTTAGCTGTTTAGTTACACTTTTAGTGGATTTTCTTTAAAAAAATTCACTCTTGAGGAGATTCCGACTTTTGAAATTTGAAAAAATTTATTCAAATGAGTGTGAACCAAGGTCAGTTTTAATTATTATACTTATATATATATATATATATATATATATATATATATATATATATATATATATATATATATATATATATATATAGAAAGAGAGAGAGAGAGGGTGAGAGAGACAGAACTCTCACTCTATACGGTAGGAACATTCCAATG
Source organism: Tillus elongatus (assembly GCA_964006375.1). Lineage (NCBI taxonomy): Eukaryota > Metazoa > Arthropoda > Insecta > Coleoptera > Cleridae > Tillus > Tillus elongatus. Next base: position 14,066,221 of record OZ023262.1, read on the forward strand.
GCCTGGGAGGAAAACTATCTTGGGGTCGTGTTGGACTCTAAGCTAACCTGGAATGGTCATGTTGAAAAGATATTCCGTAAGGCAGTCATGACCTTAACCGTCACTAGGCGGCTATATGGGAAAACGTGGGGACTAAGACCTAGTATGGCCCACTGGCTGTACACAAGGGTGGTCAGACCATCGTTAACATACGCGGCACTGGTCTGGTGGCCTAAGGTGTCATGACCTTAACCGTCACTAGGCGGCTATATGGGAAAACGTGGGGACTAAGACCTAGTATGGCCCACTGTCTGTACACAAGGGTGGTCAGACCATCGTTAACATACGCGGCACTGGTCTGGTGGCCTAAGGTGACACAATCCAGTGCCAAACTAAAAGTAGGCAAGATCCAAAGGATGACTTGCCTAGGCATCACAGGGGCCATGTCTTTAACCCCAACAGCCGCCATGGAAGTGTTGCTGGACCTGCCCCCCCCCGTTCACTTAGTTATTATGGTGGGGGCCAGGCTAGGACTATACAGACCAGCCTGCAATGGTAGACTAGAGATCAACTCAAGCTTCAGGGGCCACTGCAAAATTCAGGAGATCGTGAAGGAGCCCATGGTTGAAATGAGGTCAAACTTCGCGAGCTAGGGAATCTGCAACAACTTTACAATGGAAATCCCCGACCGCGAGTCATGGCTGAAGGAGACGCCATGCATACCACGGGACGCGCTAGTCTGGTTCACGGACGGATCCGGCGGGAAGCGTGGGACGGGGGCAGGTATTTATCCGGAAGGAGCTAGGGTAAATCATAGTATTTCCCTCGGAGCCCATGCAACGGTCTTTCAGGTCGAAATGTACGCCATCCTGCACTGTGTCCCGGAGAAAAAGAGAAGGGGCTACACCAACAAGCGGATCCTCATAGCCACAGACAGCCAGGCAGCACTTAAGGCCCTAAGTGACCCACGGGTAAATGCCTGGCTGGTGAGTGAGTGCCGAGACGAGACGAGCGACCTGGCTGGTCAGAATGAGGTCACCCTCATCTGGGTGCCAGGTCACTCGAAGGTCAAAGGCAACGAAGAAGCTGACAGTCTCGCGAAGAGAGGGTCAGCAGAACCATTTATGTGACCAGAACCGGCTCTGGGCGTGACAAAGAGCCCTGCAAATGGAGCCATTAAGTCCTGGGTCAGAAAGCAACACAAGGTGTACTGAGCAGACTGTCCACGGCTCAGACATGGGAACTCAATAATTGACGAATCCAGTTCGAAGAGAGCTGTGGAGCTGCTAAATCTTAGCATAGGACAGCTCAGAAACATAACAGGTCTCTTGACGGGACACATGGCCGTCAAGAAACACCTGCATAAAATAGGGCGGTTCGATGGGGACCTCGCCAGCAGACTCTGCGGCGAGAGGGAGGAATCAGCCCAGCACATCTTGTGCGAGTGTAAAGCTCTGGACTGCAAAAGACAACTGATTTACGGACAGCCTAGACCGGAAACAGAGCATTATAAAACTTCACCCTACCAATTCCTGTGCAGACTAGTTCAAGGCACAGTGATTTTGGAATGGGTGGAGTAAAAAGACTAAGGGCATGTACAGTAAGCCCAAGGTTGCAGTGATATCGGAGCGGCAAAGCCGCGGACGAGCCCTGAGGGAGAAATAAGGCCAACCAGATTTGATACGCGCGTTTGTATTATAAAGGATGAGCCATTTGCCAAAATTTAGGTCTGTAAGTTTAAAGACGAAAAAGTTATAAGCATCTAAAAAAAACTTGGAGTTTTCCTCAAAACGTCAAAGTTGCGATTTGGAACATTAAAATTGGCAACATTTAAGCAACGAACTTGAATGAAATACGGATTATATAAAAGTATTCTGCAAGCCCTTAAGGTTCCGCTTCAATCATCATTGCCCTTCAGTTTACTAAAGTATTTTTAGAAAATTAATTTCAATTGGACCCTTTCTCTGGTGCTTTGGCTGTAGTTTTAGTGAAGTTTATGGTTTAACAGTCTATAATTCCTAACTAATTTTCATAGAAAAAATTCGTTAATGAGGAGGCCGCGACTTTTGAATTCTAAAAGGATTTCTTCAAATGAGCGTAAACTAGGCCACCTAGAACCCATATCCGGGTTTACTTTCTGCTTACATATATGCAGGTCGACGAATTTCTACGGTAAAACTCAATATAATTGTTATTATGCAAGATACGAGAAAAAATTGTATACCTTACCTATAGGGTGTCTTGAACTGCATCCTATAAAATTATTTTGACAATCACAGGGTGGCCCATAAGTCGTTGGTGTTACCTATATTTTTTTGAACATTCCTTATTGCATTTTTGCATTTTTTATCGAAATATGATGCACATTTGTAAAAAAAATCAAGACGCAGTAAGTGCGTTTTGGTAGCGAATTTTCATTAAATGTTTCAAAATTCAATAACTCCATTTGCGATTAAGCTAAGGTTCGTCGGCTAGGAAACGAGTTTTCTCGGAAACATTTTAAGTTTATTTTCGGAAAATGTTTGTACATTTTCAAAGAATAAATTATTTTGATCAAATATGGTACATTACACTGTATAGGTTATACCAGTGACAAAATTGATGCCTGCTTGCATTAAAGAGACATATTTGCTATTAAAAACGTTTTTATGTAAATTCACTTCTATAACGCACTTGCTGCGTCCAGAGTTTTTTTATTCAGAACATCCCGTTCAGAGCACCGTTCAGAGAGGCGTCCAGAGCATATACAACATCGTTCAAGGGGACAAATGTCACCATTCACGTAGAAGAAGCAACACCATTTAAGATGGGGGCCCATGAAGCTGCAGAATACCTTCAATTTCACAGGTCAGCGCCCAGCTGCGCCCATATCGTCTTGAGAAGTTCTACCAGCTCTAAGTGGTCATTTCATTCTGCAAATGACGCCTTAGCACATCCACTAAATTGCAACAGCTAACGTTAAGTAAAATTGACTTAATTTGATTGTTTTTCTTTAATTTATATTACAATTTACATTTTATTTTATAGTTCAATTTATTTAAATAATAGTTTCAATTTTCACAATTTTTTAAGTATCATTTTGCTTTATTAATTAATTACATGTCAATATTCAATATTCTATTTTACAATAAATGATGTAAACCATATATTTCTTGCTCTCTCTCTCTCTCTCTCTCTCTCTCTCTCTCTCTTTACAGTTCAACCTCACATGCAGAGAAAAACGGCGAGAATTCATGCCCTTTATATCTCATGATCAAATCATCTATATTTGATATATTTATTTATTATTTTCTATTAATGACTATAAATGGCAATACACTTTTTACAATTTTTAAACTATACTTCAGTATCAAAATACGGCGAAGTTGCAAAAAATACAATTCTGCGTATGAGAGGTGAATGACGTAGGTGCGCCTGATAAGTAGCTAATGTATGCGCTAAATAGAAATATTATCGAAAAATTAAGCGTTTTATTGTTTACACGCTCACAACGGTAAAAGATATGAAATTAATTAAAGAGAGGGGAGTTGCACTATCTGGTAAAGAAAATAATTTATTGGCGAAAAAGGTAACCTAATTTTTACACTCCCTGGAATATGGTGAAAAAACTTTTATTTAGAATTTCTTATTTTCGTAACAACCTCTTCATTTCTGAAAATAAGCAAATACGGTATTCATTTTCTTAAAGCACTTTTGACAGTAGTATTAAAAATGGTACCGAAATCGAGTTTTGACGTTTTGTTTTTTGAGAATCATCAATAATTTTGATTTTTCAAATGGGATCAATAATGAATTTAAATATCATTATGTTGGACTTGTCGAAACAATTTCACTGATGTATCACATGATGGGTCTAAAGTAAAAGACTACCAACTTACATCAACTTTTGATTACATTCCACCCTCTTATTTACCTTTAATAAAAGAGGGTCGAAACTCGGACAAAAAATATAGAACAGGATTAGGGATTTTAGAAAATCTTAAAAGAAGATAACATAAAATATAAAAATATTACCACATAGATACTTTGAAAAACCTTTCGAATGTTTTTCCCCGAAGCTCTAGTTGCCATAGTTACCGAGATATGAATGTCGCTCACCTCATGAATAATCCTGTATATCTCGGCTACAATGCACTTTTGAAATCTGTTTGTAACGCTAATACATAAATATGTTGTATGAGGTACTATCAAGGCATGCTAGTTTCATTTGTGTCTGCTAAAAGAGGTGATCATTCCAAAACCCCATGTAAAATAACCATAGTAGTAGTAGTAGCAGTGGTGGGGAGGCCAACGCCAAGCCACCAGGGGCCTTTTTTGCCAGCCCCAGCAACCCAGCAACCATGTTCTACTCCTCCTCGGTTCCGTCGACAAACCGCATCGACCTCGAGATAAAGGCCGTGACGGTCTTCAATTGGACAGTACTTACCTAATTCCTCTCGAGACCTCGATCCGAACAATTCTGCTCGAAGAGTCCCAAAAACCTCGCATTCGCACAGGTAGTGGTAGGACGTTTCCTCATCCTCGCCCCATTCCTGGCAAATGGGATCCCTCTCTACGCCTATCAATGTGAGGTGTGTTCTAAGAGCGCAGTGGCCTGTGAGCACCACAAGGATGCGGCGAAGCGTAGGTCGACTCCTTCCGAGTAGCCAGATAGCCTTATCTCTGTCCAGCCCCTCCACGAAGTCCCTCGCCTGCCTGCAGCCACCAACCGACCCCCAGTGCGTCTTCATTGCTTCCTCGGTCCACCTGTCTAAGGCGACGGAGACCGACTTCCTAATTATACCTATGGCCGGCTCCGGGCCATAGAACGGCTGCCGGGAACCAAGCCTTGCGAGATTAGTCGCGACCTCATTCCCCGCCACGCCACAGCGTCCCGGAACCCACACTAGTTGTACCTCCTTTGTCCTGGCTAACCCTCTGAGGGCATCAGCGCACTCCTGAACCAGTGTAGACCTGATTCTGGCTGCGCAGACTGCCCGGAGGACTGACTGGCTATCAGAGCAGATGTACACACATTTCTCGGGACTCCTCTTTACATCCTGTCTGTTGGCCACAGACAGGATAGCGTACACCTCTGTTTCGAATGCCGTGGTATATACGCCAAGGGCATAGTTCTCGCGCACCCCCAGGCTCTCGATGTATATTTCTGCCCCGGAGGATTCCTTGTACTCCAGCCGCGATCCGTCGGTGAAACAGATCAGGCTTGCGGGCTGGAATTCAACCTCATTTTTCCTCCACTGACCCCTACTGGGGATCCTAAGGGTGTATGGCCTAGTCAACCTAATATTATCCTTGGCATTCCGCACCTTTATGGCGGAAATCGGAATTGCCTTTTCCACTTCCTTGGCGACTCTTGCATTCCCTATTACTGCTCCCTCTCCGCACCAGTTTCCTGCGTCTCGCATTCTGAGATGCGACGCCATCGCCTCCCTCCTGACACAGATGGGAAGCGGTGGCAGCATCAACAGGACCTCTAGCGCGGCTGAGGGTGTCGTCCTCATAGCGCCTGTGATACCCAGGATTGCCAGCCTTTGGAGTTTGGCCGGCTTCCTGCTGGTAGTTTGGTTCACACCGCACCACCAGACCAACGCCCCATAGAGGATTCACGGCCTAACGATCGCAGTGTAGATCCAGTGAAGGATCTAACGATTAACTCCCCAGGTCCTCCATATCACTCGACGCAGCTGCCAGAGGGTCGCTACTCCCTTCCTTACAACCCGTTCTATTTGCGACCACCATGTTAGTTTGGAGTCTAGGATCACCCCCAGATATTTGACCTCCCGCCCTAAAGCTAAAGGTTTTCCAACCATCACGGGCACCCTAAACCCCTCTACCTTCCTCTTCTTGGTAATGACCATAGTCCTTTCGAGATTTCTTTGGGAACATGTTTTTTTAATGTCAGAATCGAAAGGTAAACAACTTTTTCACTTGAACCACATTGTAGCTCCGATAATAACGGAAATGACTATTGTAAACGATTGCCATGAACAAGCATATCCAGATTTAGATATCTCTAGAACTATGCAGAATAGACCAAATTCATAAGATGGACAATCGATGTAAGGCTAGATTTGTAGCCGGCATGACAACATACTATTTGGTTCCGCAACTAGATGGCGACACGCTCACCACTCACTTAGTATGGACACTCGAATTTGCAGTTTAACTAGCCGGGATAATACCTAACGTTCAACTAAGTAAGATTAACTTGATACGTCAATATCAGCAACTCGATGCGTTAACACCCTGTATAATAATCGTAACGTAGACAAAAAATATGGAAGAAGATTAGTGGTTTCAGGAGAAGTGAAAAGAAGGTAACATTGTAATAGGAATATTTTGAGGTAACCGTCTTCGAAAAGTTTTATCAGAAAAAGCGCCATCTTGTGGCAAGAATAAGAAAATAAAAAAATATTTCCTGAATTATACATGAAATAACTTTTCGAATAGTTTTTCCCGAAGCTCTAGTTGCCATATTTACCGAGATATGAATATCGCTCACATAATGAATCACCCTGTATATTTTGGCTTCGATACACTTTTGAAATCTGTTTCATCCCTGTTACATACGTTGTATGAGGTACTATCAAAGCCTGCTTGTTTTATTCGTGGCCGCTAAAAAAGTGATCATCCTAAAATGACCATACCCCTTTACTACCGTAACGCTGGCCCAAAGTATTTTTAAAATCAGCTTAGAGAACAAAAAATTCTGCAGGTAACGTCATGTTGTAACCAAATTAATTTGTGAACATATCTTGTGTTGTGTGTTATTATATCAGGAGATGAACAGCACGTTCTTGGCAGCTCATCATTTAGATTGAAAACATGACACACTATCACGGAAATTAAATAATTATTGGCACCCAGGGACTTGTCAATGCAATCTCACACTTTGTAATCTGTGACACTGCAGGATTTTGTGCTATATTGTTTCACGAAAGCTTTAAAGCTCAATCATTTTGTTTAAAGCACGTTTCACCAGTTTCTGGCTATTGTTTAATTAAAACTAAAAACCGCATTATAGAATTTACCTGAAATATGTTATAATTAGGCTGTGTACAAGCAAAAAAAAAGTTTGGGACGCAGAAAGTGCATTATAGTTGTAAAATTGTACACTATTAGTAAGGTATATTATTAAAACTAATTCTTTAAATTTAAAAGGACCTGGTAGACCCGTTTTAGAGGTCCCAGTTAGCTATGTAAAAACTGGAACCTGTAATGAGCACTAATAAGTACACTTGGAGAACACCCAAATCACCACAACACATATTTCAGAGACTTTACGATAGTTTCGTTGACCATGTCAACATCTTCAGAGGAAGAAAAATTCTAAAATAAAAAACTAGCTACCATGTATTTATATCGCGTCAAAGTAAACGAACTAGTCCGAAGTAAAGTTGTCGTCCAAGAACGATCGTTTGTTTATTGTGTAATAAAAGTAAGAGGTCTAAGACCTGCTTGAATTTTCTAGTCGACAAATTTATGACCCTCATATAATATATATTGGATAGAAGATTCAAGCAGGTCTTATACCTCTTACTTTTATTACACAATAAACAAACGATCGTTCTTGGACGACAACTTTACTTCGGACTAGTTCGTTTACTTTGACGCGATATAAATACATGGTAGCTAGTTTTTTATTTTAGAATTTTTCTTCCTCTGAAGATGTTGACATGGTCAACGAAACGATCGTAAGGTCTCTGAAATATGTGTTGTGGTGATTTGGGTGTTCTCCAAGTGTACTTATTTGCCCCAGTTAGCGACTATTTGAATAAATTTCAATTTTATATGGAGCTAGAAAATTATAGTTTGGTAGAGAAATATGTAAGTATTGCAAATATCTTTAAAAAATTGTATTACGAATTTCATTAGTCACAAAAGTTTTCTAAAAAAATAATTCTTTACAAAGGGATTGTACTTGCCAAATCATAAATATGGCAGGTATTTTTCCTTTTAATTGCTTGTATGGTTTTGTTTTAGTCAACCCAATCGAACTACCTTTTGCAAACAAAACAACAAAAAATGTTTCTCAAAACCAACTTGTAGTTATCCGCGAAGCTCATTATGTTATTTTTCTTTAATTTAGTACCCAGGCTGCGTTTACATAGGTGTTACTATGGTTCAAGATTGGAGATTCTAGATTAATAGGAAATTGAGTTATCGGATTTGCAATATTTTTACAGAAACTCTCTACCATATTGTGGTTGCTGCACCCAGACCTTTTTCAATATTTAGGTTTTAGTCCACTTAATCGAAACAGTTTCTGGTATCAAAATAACAAAAGTGGTTTTCTAAAACAAATTTATCATTGCCTTTGAAGCTCATTGTGTTATTTTTTAGATTTAGTACCCACGCTGCTTTTATATAGGTTTTAGTGTGTATCAAAATTGAAGATTCTAGTTTAATGGGAAATTGAATTATCAGCATTTGGAATATTTTTACTAAAATTCGCACCATAACGCACTTGCTGCACATAAACCCTTTTCAACAGTTATTTACTATTGCTTTATCCATGCCATTTGAAAATGAAATAAATAAATATAAACAATAAAAAAATTTGAAATTTAAACTTTAATAATTTACACTGAACATATGTTTATAGTTATAGATTAAACTACTGCATGATATTATGTAGTTTCATTTACCTAAAATTTTCCATATACGACATGAAGAGTAAGTAATAATGAAAATTCACTAAAAACTAAAAGTAAACAATAAGTACCTCAGGTTCTAAGGTATTAGCTGAGTCTAATTATTTGTTTATGACGTATGTAAAGAAAGAGTATTAAGAAGATAACCTTGAATTCGACTCCTTCCACTGACAGTTTGAAAAATAACAAATGACAATGACAAATACCTAACTGCAATTGTCAGATTTGGCTAGGAAAGGGCGATGGGTTTTAAGTACCTTGAAGAATGGAAAGCTTAATATTTATACATAACAGAACGTAGTTTTAGATTGCCTCTAAACAAATTAAATCACTGTCATTAAAATTTTTATTCAATGCTATATATTTTTCTGATATCTTCAAAATAAGATGACACCTTTGGCAAATGGCAACCTCGCTGATTGTTTTTTTGTAATATATGTAGCCTGTTCGTTTGAAGTTCAATTTGGAGCATTTTTTGCAAAGCAGCGTAACCCTGATATATCAGTCTGACCTTGTCTAACACTATAGGCACCCATTCAGAGGTAATTTCAGGTTATATCGTAAATTATTTATTTTTTATTTGATTATAACTTACAATTTACTGAACCGATTAAGTCCAAATTTGGCACAGAAGACAACTGATATGATATCTACGTGCACGTAAAGTTTTATTTTCATACTTTCAGTCATTTAAAAGATATTGCATTTTTAAGCAGTTTTTCGCATTTTTTTCTGAAAGTATGTGTGTGTCAAAACTGTCTAACGAACTTATCCAACCTATTAACAAAATGAAGGAACTGCCAAATTTGGTTTCTATTGGGGAAGTATTTTTTGAGGTATCGCTTGGATACCTATATATATATATATATATATATATATATATATATATATATATATATATAAACTTTTCAACTGACCTTGGATTTGGGTTCTAGGGGCCCTAATTCGCGCTAATTTGAAGCCTTTCTTTAAAATCTTACCATCGATACCTCTCTATTAGTGAATTTTCGTAATGAAAATTCACTAAAATGTTTAAAATGTTTACCGTACGCAGATAATAATTAATTATTGTAAAAGACTGAGGCTGGACACCGTGGCTGAAAACTGAAACAAAAAGCAGAATTACGCCAAAAATCACAAAAATAATAAAATGGAGTTATGCGCTAGATACCTATTTCGACAACGAAGTTGTCTTCATCAGTAGCTGTCTATACATATATATATATATATATATATATATATATATATATATATATATATATATATATATATATATATATATATATACACACTATACACTAAAATGATGTAATACCGATGATCCAATATCGGATGATGATACAACAGTTGATGATGCAATACCGGATGATGCAAGACCATGTGATGCAATATCTTAGTCCCCGACGATGCAACACCGGATGAAGTAACACCAGGTGACGTAATACAAGGACTATTGTTATGTCAGTGGATACCGCTAACCGGTTCTGTCGATGTTGAAGGCAACCATTTTGTGCTATTTGGAATGTGTTGAATGACCGGACCCTTGTCACAATTCATTAAATCTTGTATATACACTTTGCGGATTTTTAAGCTTTCCCAAGGATCTGACTTGCGATAATCCGTGATTACTTTCAATAACTTAAAATTACTATCGCCTACCTTGTGCCCCGAGTCAATTATATGTTGGGCAACGCTACATTTTGTAACCGTCCTAAGCGAATTGATGTCCCTGCCACAGAATGGCAGGGCAACCGTTTAAAAGATTTTTAAGTACAGGACTTATAAAAGACCGAGAGTATTTATTTGGTTGTTTGTCACGAGTGATATCTCACAATTGACTTCAAGTGGATCCAAATCCGGACGATAGTAAGATCACTATAACCTACTAAACCCTAACCTAAATGTACCTATCTCACAGATTTATTATTTATAAAATAAAAAACACTTTGTAAGGTTAGAAGATGTTAAGATAATTAAATACTTACTCGACTTTTTATGTTGTTTTGCCCGAAGTCCTAGATTTATGAGATCTTCTAGTCAGAACACTGTTACTGGGATACTTACTCAATTTATCGATATCTAGATAGTAGATATAAAAAATCTTCACTCACATTGTCACCACTATTAAGAAGTTTTAGGGAGGATTGTTGTTCGATTAAACAGATATTAGAAAAAATGTAAATACTAAAATTTATTGACATAAGTTGTTAAGGGAGCAAATTAATGTCGTGCTCCTGGTAAATTAAAATAAACATTTTAATTTACATTTCACACGAAAGAAAACAAATATTAAATGTTACAAGAAAAAAATTAGCTATTGCATATAACAAAGATAAAAATGGATATTATGTTGCAAGAAACAAAGTAAATATTACAGGTGCACAGGAAAGAAATTAAATGTTGCACACTACAAGCACGAAAATAAACATTAACTGTTAAGGCAACTGTTTTTATGTCAAATCTACTGATTCTCTCAAAATTTCAACAGGTTTAGGTGGAATTCCTAGACATTATCCTGGCCAGGTTAACTTTCTATGCTTTAAAGAAAAATCTGAGAGAAGCTCAGACAAATATAAAGTCAAATTGCTGTTTGCTGATTATAAATGAAAATTTTAAAACATTGTGAAGGTTAGGTAGTTCATAAACAAAACATTGATTAATTTAAAATTACACATTGACATTTCTGATCTTGTATTGCCGGCAAAATATTAAGAAAAAGGTGCAAAATACAGTTATTTCTTTAATGACAATCTCACTGATAAGAATTTAATTTAATTTCGCTGGATCAAGGTTTATATAGCAAGTTAGTAGAAAAATTCCAGATGACATATGAATGTTTAAAAAATAACATGAATTTTAAAAAAATCACACACAGAAAAACTCAAAATGACTCACCGGAGCTGGATTATATGTGGGACTTCAAAGGTCCCAATTCACCTGTTGATTGGTTACGGATGTTACACAGGTAGACGTCAACTATCAGGGCCCGCCATAGGCTCTTAATTTCTCCCCAGAGAAAAGTCATGAAGTGGTGAAAGGCATTTTCATGGGTGATAACGAGACAAATTGTTACATACCATCGTATTGTAAGAAGGGATAGGTGAACCTGCAGTTGAAACCTACTGCTCTTGAAATTATATCGCAAGCAGGTAATTTAATTGAAACTTCTGCGGTCAGAATGTACCTGAAGGTATGCTGAATTCACTGACATTGAATGCTGATTTGCTTTAGATATCGGAAACTTAAGTTGTGCACTCGAGATTACGTTCGAAACTTTCATTATACCGGAAAAACAAAGCTTCACTGTTTGACTCACGTTTTCTTTAAAACGGGCTATTAATTTCTACTTAAATCGAGATCAAAACACTTGCGGCACCCACCGCATTAATATAGTTAATTAAGCGATATTAGCAGTAAAAGATCAGATTTTAAACCCTTTTTGGTTGAAAAAGAGCTCCGATAATTCCCGCGATGTTGACTGTCTGGTTGCCGAAGCCCAACTCCTCTTCGAAGCAAGCATGTACGTCACGATCTTCCTGACTTTCGCACCATTTTCTCCGCGACCGTTGAAACTTGATTCCCATTAGGCCTATATGTCTGAGAGAGACAGATAACGTACGAAACTCCTTTCTAAACAACAATGGACACGGTCCTATTCTTCAACGGCCGTTCATGATATCATGATGAGATTATACCGAGAACTTCTGGAACAATATAGATATTCTTTTTTTCTCACGCAAATATTTCGTCTCCCGATATTATAATTCCAACGTACATAAAAATAACGCAGTACGGGCGTTATGATGTAAAAGTTATTAGCGAATTTCGATAGATAATTTTGAAACCAAAACTTGAATTGCTTTTCAGAGATAGAGTCACCTGCTACTATTTAAACTTCTTGGGGATTTTCTTTATCTCAGTAACGTAGTAATGATGGTGAATAAAAACACCATCGTTATAAATTTTCTGCTCTTTGAATCTTGTTATTGATCTCTGCTTTTGCTTAATATAAATTTTCTCGAAATTATTACGATATTTAATACATGCACGATTTTTGTCGGGAGTCCGTAGTATCCTTGAGTCCTCAAATTATCAACTTTACATACAACTCTTAAGTCATTATCTTTGAATATTTTCTCTAAGCCTTTTGTAAGAAAAGGATAGAAAGGAAGTACGGCGTATTTTGAGTGGCTCATCAGATTCGGGCTTCAATGTCGTAATGTTACTTATCGACATTTTCCACCTATGCCTAATAACTAATCTACAGTGTGGACCTAAAGTTCCCCCCCCTCTAATTTCTGAACGGTCCGGTATATTGTGATGAAACTTGGAACTATGATATATAAGAAATGTCTGCATTTTTTGACATATCAACAACAGCTTTAAATGTCAAGGTGACAGCTGCGCGGGCTTTCGGAATATTTTTTTAAATGGAAACGGGTGTCGAGTGATACCTCATTTTGAAGGTCTTTTTATGCTCAAAACACACTCCAGTTTTGAAAACATATGGTTCAGTATTTTCCAAATAAGAATCGATAATATCGGTTTCTACGTTATGACTACTCTTGTTTAATATAAAAAAACAATTACTCCACTTATTGATGATGTTGTTGCCCAAAACCCACATGAGTTTCAATAGGTTATATTTCAAAAAGACGGAGCCCCACCTCACTATTTTAGACAAGTCAGAAATTACCTGGATGAGGCTTATGAAAATAGGTGGATTGGTCGTCGAGGTCCTACGGTATGGCCAGCTCGATCCCCAGACCTCACGCCTTTAGATTTTTTCTTTAGGGGTACGTTAAATCTGAGGTTTATAAAACGGCTCCTGACTCATTAAATGAACTTAGACAACGAATTACAGATGTTTGTTCAAGAATAACGCCACAGATGCTTCATAATGTCAGAAAAGAATTTACCCGTAGAATTTTGGTGGATGGCAGACTATCATCGGCATAGATACGAACGCGCGCCATGAGTTGTAGGGCACCTCAGACACAAACTCTAGGAGTAAGGCACTCTTACAATTCTTTATGAAATTTAATTTAGACATATTGAATAGAGGTAATAAACCCACCTTTGTCACAACACGGCGTGAGGAAGTTTTAGATCTAACAGTTATCACCCAGTTTTTGAGTGACTTTGTTAAGAGCTGGGCTGTGTCTGGGAAAGTGAGTAGCTCAGACCACAGATACATCCGGTTTGAAATCGCCAAAGTCGAAAGACAAACGGTATGGTACCGGGACCCCCGCAAGGCGGACTGGGAAGCCTACAGGTCAGAGTTAAGAGTAGCATAGACAATTCTATAGACCTCGAGATTGCGGCAGCCCAAATGCGAGACGCAACCACCTCGGCCTATAACGCCAACTGCCCCCTAAAAATAAGGGTGTCCACCAAGAACGTCCCGTGGTGGAACGAGAACCTCAAGCAAAGGAGGACGCAGGTTCGTAAGCTGTTTAACGCGGCCAAAAGGTCGGGAACATGGAATGAATACAGACAGGCACTAACGACCTATAACGAAATACTGAGGGACGCCAAAAAGGATTAGTGGAGGAGGCACTGCGAGGAAAACACGTCCGAGAGTGCTCGACTACACAAAATCCTGTCCAAGGGCCCTCAGACTAACATAGGCTCCCTTAGAACATCCACGGGAGGCTTTACAAGCTCGGGGGAGGAAACTATGGAAATTTTACTCCAGACGCACTTCCCCGGCTGTAACATAATAAACCAATCACCTCCGAACTGGGAACACTCCGAAATAGAGGCGCCTTATAGGCGGGCATCTAGAGTAGACTAGACAGTCGCTAAAGAGGTGGTTACGTGGAGCAAAATCAGATGGGCCATTAACAGCTTTAAGTTATACAAATCGCCGCGGTTTGATGGAATAATGCCCATCATGCTCCAACAGGGGATAGATATATTGGCGCCGGTGCTTATCCTCATTATGAGAGCCAGCCTGGCTCTGGGGTACATCCCGAGGGAATGGAGACTGGCCAGGGTTGTATTAATTCCTAAACCTGGGCGTCCAATAGACCAGGCAAAGTCCCTGAGGCCAATAAGTCTCATGCCCTTCTTGCTAAAAACAGTGGAAAAACTGCTTGACCGGCACATTAGGGGCGGTGTACTGGAAGCATATCCCCTACACTGCGGACAATATGCATACAGAGCAGGATTCTCAACAAAAACAGCACTGCACCAACTGGTGCTGAAACTGTAGAATACGCTGGAGAACAGGGAGGTGGCGCTGCGGGCCTTCCTGGACATAGAAGGGGCCTTCAGCAACACCTCATTCGGATCGGTTCTGGCTGTCAGGGAGCGTGGAAAAGAGGAGGCCTGCTGCATGTGGATCGGTTCCATGCTCAGGGAGAGGGCGGTGTTCACCTCACTCGCGGGAAGGACTCTGCTGGCGGGAGTCGCAGCGGGGTGTCCTCAGGGGAGCGTTCTGTCTCCCTTTCTCTGGTGCCTAGTCGTGGACGGCCTGCTGGGGAGGCTCTCGGGAGGGGGTATGAGGTACAGGGCTATGCGGACGACATTGTCATCATGGTCCGAGGAAAGGTCACGTAGTCAGTGTGGGAGCGCATGCAGACTGCACTGAAAGTGGTGGAAGGGTGAACGGTTGGTCAAGGGCTCAGGGTGAGCCCTGAGAAAGCAACCGTCGTGCCGTTTACGAGGAGGAGGAAGTGCGACAGCCACAGAACTCTCACTCTATACGGTAGGAGCATTCCAATGGCCAGGGATGTAAAATATATTGGGCTCGTATTGGACTCTGAGCTAACCTGGAAGGGTCACATTGTAAAAATACTGCGTTAGGCAGTCATGACCTTAGCCGTCACTAGGCGTATATATGGGAAAACGTGGGGACTAAGACCTAGTATGGCCCACTGGCTGTACACAAGGGTGGTCAGACCATCGTTAACATACGCGGCACTGGTCTGGTGGCCTAAGGTGACACAATCGAGTGCCAAACAAAAAATAGGCAAGATCTACAGGATGGCTTGCCTAAGCATCACATGGGCCATGTCTTCAACCCCAACAGCCGCCATGGAGGTGTTGCTGGATCTGACCGCCCTACACTTAGTTAAATATGTGGGAGGCATAAATATGAGGGAGGCTAGGACTATACAGACTATCCTGCAATGGTAGACTGAAGATCAACCCAGGCTTCAGGGGCCAGTGCAAAATTCAGGAGATCGTGAAGGAGCATATGCATGAAATGAGGTCAGACTTCGCGAGCCCGCGAATCTGCAGGGAAAACAACTTTACAGTGGAAATCCCCGAGCGCAACGCATGACGAAAGGAGACGCCGGGCATACCACGGGACGCGCTCGTCTGGTTCACGGACGGATCCGGCGGGGAGCGTGAGACGGGGCAAGTGTTTACTCGGAAGGACCAAGGGTAAGTCACAGTATTTCCCTGGGAGCCCATGCAACGGTCTTTCAGGCCGAAATGTACGCCATGCTGCGTTGTGTGCGGGAGAACAAGAGGAGGGGCTACACCAACAAGCGGATCCTCATAGCCACATACAGCCAGGCAGGCACTAAGTAGCCCACGGGTAGATTCCTGGCACTTCCAGGGGAGCCATTAAGTCCTGGGTCAGAAACCAACACAAGGTATACTGGGCAGACTGTCCAGGGCTCAGACATGGAAAGTCAATAATTGACGAAGCCAGTTGAAAGAGAGCTGTGGAGCTGCTAAATCTTAGCAGAGGACAGCTCAGGAACATAACAGGTATCTTGACGGGACAAATGGCCGTCAAGAAACACCTGTATAAAATAAGGCGTTTCGAGGGGGACCTCGCATGCAGACTCTGCGGCGAGGGGGAGGAATCAGCCCAGCACATCTTGTGCGAGTGTAAAGCTCTGGACCGCAGAATACAACTGATCTACGGTCAGTCTAGACCGGAGACAGAGCAATATAAAACTTCACCCTACCAATCGCTGTTCAGACTAGTTCAAGGTGATTCAAGTGATTTTGGAATGGGTGGAGTTATGTTAAGGGTATGCACAATCAACCAAATGTTGCAAGGCTATCGGGGCGGCAAGGCCGGAGACGAGCCCTGGGAAAAAAAGCATAGGTAAAAAATGTCGATAAGTAACATTACCACATTGAAGCCTGAATCAGATGAGCCACTCAGAAAAGTTCGTTGTATTTCCTGTCTATCCTTTTATATGCGTGTAATTCAATTCCATATTTTGCAGCCTCATCATGCTATGAAGCAGCGAAACCGGTTACAGAAAAGAAAACCAACATTTTTGAAGCCGCACAAATAGTTTCTACGTCTTTATTTAAAAGTCAGTGTGTCAGTTTTAACTGCTATTTAAATTAAGGTTATAAGAGTTTCTTTTATAGTTTCGTTTGATTTTGTCCAAGTTAGCTTACTAAATTTCTTAACTTTTTTAAAAATCCACATTCTTTCACTTGTGAAAATTTGATTAGGTAAGGCATATGCTACACTTTTTTCGTTTGCTATGCTATGTTCTGCATTATCATACGCTCTTTCTTAATCTGCAGATAAAGTCGAGGATCGATTGATGCAACCGTCTGAGTCCCAAGAGAGCAGTAACTAATACAAAGCTAATAGAGTATAAATAATATATGGTTTTATAAATAACACATTTGGATTGCTGTTGGTTTTGTTTCACAAATTCTGTGTCCTATCGATGTTAACCTTATATCACTTTAAAAGATTGAGGTTGGACACTGTGGCTGGAAGCTGAAACAAAAAGCAGAATCACCTAAAAAAAAACACAAAAATAATAACAGAGCCTTATGCGCTAGATACGTATTTCGACAACGATGTTGTCTTCATCAGTAGCTGTCGCTAAACTAACTGTACGGGCAAAATTATCCTATTTATATACATAAAGTATACATTAAAAATGATGTAATCCCGATGATGCAATACCGGATGATGATCAAAAACTGGATGGTGAAATACCGCATGATCCAACATCGTAGGATACGATATCAGATGCCCCAGTACTGGACGATGTAACACCGGATGACGTAACACCAGGTGACTAAATTCAAGGACTATTGTTGTGTCAGTGGATACGCCCAACCGGTTGTGTCGATGTTGAAAGCAACCATGGATTATTTCGAGGTATTTCAAAATGTGCGGAATTGACCGGACCCATGTCTGAAATTCATTAAATTCTTGCGGATTTTCAAACTTTCCAAAGCATCAAACTTGCGATAATCTGTGGTGGCCTTCAACAACTTAATATTACTATCGCCTACCTTATGTCCCGAGTCAATCATATGTTGGTCAACGCTAGATTTTTCTGCTCTATTGAATCTGAAATGAGCTATGTGCTTTTGGAACTTGTTGTTATCGATCTCCGCGTTTGCCCAATAAAGATTTTCTTGCAATTATTACAAGATATTTGATAAATGCCTGATTTTAATCAGAGGTCAATAGTATACTTTGGCCCACCCAAAAGGTTCTTCAAATCATCAACTTAATAAACAACTCTCAAGTAGTTATCTTACAAAAGGGTTAGAGAAAATATTCAAAGATATCGACTTGAGAGTTGTTTATAACGTAGATAATTTGAAGAACCATTTGGGTGGGTCAAAGGATGCCATAAGGATTGACTTCCGAAAAAACGTGTATCTATCAAATCTCTTGTAATAATTTCAAGAAAATATATATTGGGCAAACGGAGAGATCGATAACAACAATAAGAACAACACATTTGAAGAAATCTTTATAAAAGTCAAAAGTCGCGGTCACCTCATTAGCGAATTTTTTTTTTACAAAAATTAGTTAAAAATTATAGACCGTTAAAACAAAAACATAACAAAACCTACAGACAACGCATCCATTTAAGTAAGCCTACAGACTAAGCATCAGAGAAAGCCACTATTTGAAATGAATTTTCTGTCAATATTTTAGTAAAATGGAGGACAATGACGGTTAAAGCGGAAACTCAAGGGTTTGTAGTACAATCTTCTTTCAACATTTTCTTAGACCTCGGTGGTTCAGGGGTAAGAACGTGTGCCTCTGAACTGAAGGGTACTGGGTTCGATCCCAGGGTACTCCTTTCTCTTTTTCAGTACAAACTGTAACATTAACATCAACCGAGGTTCTGGCATTGTATTTGAGCAAGTTGAATGTCTGCACGTTCCGCCCTTCGGAGGGGGCGTAAAGCCGTCGGTCCCGTGTCCATGCGATGTTGGGCACGTTAAAGATCCCTATCCTCCTTACAAAAAGGCTGGGGTTCGGCAAAATTTCCAGGCTAGTGAAGTGAAACTGCTCCCTGGCGTCGGTGATTGGCCATAGTCGCGGAAATAGGCCAACGTTAAAGAAACAAAAAAAAAACACACACAACATTTTCTTTACGTAATCCATATTTGTTTCAGGTTCTTTGCCTAAATATTGCGAATTTTAACGTTTCAAATCGCGTGTCTGACGTTTTGAGGTAAACCTCTTTTTTTAAAGGCCTATAACTTTTTTGTCTTTTAACAAACAGACCTAAATTTTGGTACGTGGATCACCATTTATAATACAAACGCGTACCGAATTTGGTTGCCCTTAATTTGTTATTTCCGGAGATATAAATTTTTTCCGAAAGAAACAAAAAAAAATCCGGGAAAACCTGGGCTGGTTTTCCTGGCTAATAATTAAAATTTCAATAACATAAAAATAAAATAAATGAAGATAAAATTCTTCGAGTTGCCAGAAAACTTAATAACCAAACACAAAGTTTCCGAGATGAATATTCGAGGTTACCCCACTGAAGTAACTTGAAATTTGGCTAGACTATTCATCCTATAGGCTTTCAGTGTGGTATTAAAGGAATTGCATGACATGGTAGTACTTATATCTTTACAGGATACAACTAAATTGCACATAACATGCCACAAAATCAGACTCACTTGCACTTACAAAAAACTACAACTGAAAGTCATCGATTAGACTTTTTGACCCTTGTGTGGTTGCTCTCTGATCTGCTCCCACGGACTTTATTTTGAATTCTAAAGCTATTTTCATATCCCGATGTCCGATGTTTGTCACCAACAGCTTTGACATGCTGGTTCTGAAAGCATACTTCGGCAAAGTGATTGTGTATTTGATAAATTGCAAGTTTTATTGTATACAGCTCATCTACCTACCATATGTCCAGGACCAGATTTTCTGCTCTTCTGATACTTCTTACAGCATTAACTTCGTCTACCTCAGATATTTCCTACACAATTCTATACATTTACAGTAGTCTTGCATTTTGATAGCGTAATATCAGTTTCCCTAATAATCCTTTGTTGTACTTGCTTGTCGTAGAGACCCAGAATTAATTTATCTTTGATCGTTCAACCTATGTATGGATTTTTATAATTATACAGATACATGCATAACTAGCAGGTTGCTTCTTAAGTTCCGTTACAAAAGAGTAAATGATCTGGTTTTTGATAGAAGTTATAAAATGTTAACGTTTCCATGGTAATATATGTCTTTGGCTTCATCGAAACAACAGAGAACATCTTCCAGCTTATTTGTCTTATCTACTGGAAAAGTGTTAAAGATATCTAACCTCGCTTCACTTATATGTAATAATATGTAAAAGTAGGACAATTTTCATATCATCATTTGAATTGTGTTTTCCCGAAGCTTTTAGAAATATATTAAACTTTTGTTTTCATTTAGGTTTCAGTCTATCCACATCAAACGGTGGTGGTGGTTTATATGGCATAATTTACTATTACTATTGAAGAACACAATTTTTTGATTATATATTGCACAATGTATGGGTACCTAATTCGTAAGATGATCCAATCTCAGGCAAAATTGGCGAACCCTTCGCCGGTGTTAACTATAAGAAATGCCGTGAAACTTGTTCTTTACGGGGTGCCTTTTAGTTCTTGATAACCTGACACCATGTTTTAGTTGCTTCTATACTCTGTGTTATGTTTGTAATTACACACTGTTCTCCGTGTTCACGTCACATTATTATCTTTAAATAATTATGTTGCAATGTAATCGTATACAGCATTACTTAACAACATTAAAGTTAGTTTACATTTACGTCTATCGGCCTTCTTCCCTTCTGATGGACATGCGCTCTATGCCTAAATATACAATTTTCCGGTGTGCGTAACACAAAAGAGATAACAGAATCAAACAAGCAAAATAGTTCCTCTTATAATTCTCACCACCATACTTATACCGTAATCATCATCTATCTTTTTCATTAAATTTTAAAGTTATATAATAAAACTCTCTCTCAGGGCTGCAACTAAATTCATCTGTTGCATTAACCGGTCACGTTCTGACAACAACTTTGTCCAGCTCTTTGACTACCTTTTTGAAAAAACCGACCATCTGCTTTCTGAATATCCTTCCTCTGGGGTCACTATTCTTGGTGACTTCAATGTCCATAATAAGGAATGGCTATGATCGTCAAAAACTGATCCACAAGGAAGAGCAGCGGAGGCCTTTGCAGTCAGCAATTCTTTAGCCAATATGGTTCAGCAACCTACTTACTTTCCTCGCATCGCAACACACAGCTCAAATCCCTTGGATATCCTTCTTACTACAAATTCTGACTGCTATAAGATATCAGTCCCTGCCCCCCTGGGTCACTCAGACCATGGAATGGTCACTGCTTCCTGCGCAATGCAACCCGAGGTCACACAGTCATCACACCTGCGTATCATTTGGCACTACAACTCCGCGAACTGGGACGAAATGCGCGATTACTTTTCCTCATTCCCACGGGCGTCTGTCTGCTTCTCTCATCCTGACCCCACTGATATCTCACAAAACGGCACCGAAGTTATCCAATCTGGCATGGAATTATTTATTCCACATACACAGAAAACCTCTGCAGCCACTGAAAAGCCCTGGTTCTCTAAATCATGTGACAAGGCCAGACTTGAAAAGGCCAAAGCGCACAAAAATCTTCTACACAATCCCAGTCAAGAAAACCGTCAAGCATTTAACGACGCAAGAAACCGCTATGTCCGCATTCTTTCTGAGGCAAAAAACTCGTTTAATAACCACATCAAAAACAAAGTCCTTTTAAGCTCCAGCGGCAGCAAACCCTTCTGGACTCTTGCCAAATCTATTAGGAATAATTTCTGCAAGAGCACGTTCCCAACTCTTGTCTCAGGGGATGAAATTGTTCCTACCGCCCTGGGCAAGGCTGAACTTTTTGCCTCGTTGTTCGCCAGCAATTCTACTCTCAACCCACTTCCAAATGTTCAACCACCAACAGTCCCGAATGTCGCGCATAAATTGACGGATATCATTTTCAAAACTAGAAAGGTACGAAAGATGCTCTCTTCTCTTAATACCAGAAAAGCCTCTGGCCTTGACGAGTTCCCAGCAATTGTTCTCACTGCGCACCAGAACTTGCTCCTGTCCTGACTCCTCTGTTTCAGACATCTTACAACAGAGGCATATTCCCTAGTAACTGGAAAACTGCTCGAGTACAACCCGTCACCAAGAAAGTATCGAAAGCGCTTCCTAGCAACTACAGGCCTATTTCTCTCCTTTCAGTCATCTCTAAAGTAATGGAGAAGTATATAAACACCGAATTACTAAAATTTCTTGAAAAACACAGTCTAATCCACGACAGGCAGTATGGATTCCGTCAGCGCAGATCAACTGCCGACCACCTTTTCTTTGTCACCCATTCTTGGAACAAGTCTATGGAACTACACGGTGAATCCCAGATTGTCGCTCTAGACATATCCAACGTATTCGACTAGGTCTGGCACGCAGCGCTGCTTAATAAACTACCGGTCTATGGCCTACCACCAAAATTCTGTACGTGGACAGCAAATTTCCTCTCCAACCGGAGCATTTCTGTTGTCGTGGATGGCCATTCCTCTAAACTGTATCAAATTAATGCAGGAGTTCCTCAAGGTTCAGCTTTAGCCCCTACTTTGTTTCTTCTCCACATCAATGACATCCTCTCTAGCACATCCAACCCAGTTCAGTTACGCAGACGACAGCACCCCCCACTCCAATATACAATATTCTGTCTCTTTAGCCCAATCAGATGAGGATCGCAGACTCATGGAGGGTTCTATCTCCGTGGATCTCCAAAAAATATTAGACTGGGGAAGTAGAAATCTTGTACAATTCAACCCCACCAAATCACAGTCTTGCTTTCTTTCTCATAAGAGATACACTAGCCCTAGACCCATCACAATAAACAACCAAGTTATTCAAAGTAATAAGTCCTTTTCACTTGTTGACATCTCTGTGGATGAAAATCTCAATTGGCACCAACATGTCACATCAATTGCAGAAGCGGCTGCTAAGAAATTAGGCTTCCTCTTCCGGGCTCGCAAATATTTTTCACCAGCTAATCTCTATACTTTATATACTTCACAAATAAGACCAAACCTCGAATACTGCTTCCACATCTGGGGAGCTGCTGTCGCTTTTACACTCGCTATCCGGGACTCCATTCAGAAGAGAGCTATACGTCTCATCCGTGACTCTGCTTTTACCCAAAGGCTGTCATTCCTTGCCCACCGACGTGCCGTTTGTGACCTCTATCTCTTTTATAGATATCTGCACGGGCACTGCTCAGAGGAGCTTTCTTCCATAGTTCCTCCACCTGCTGCCCCCAACAGATCTACCAGGGGAACAGAGCGAACAACCCTTTTATTGTCCAGGTCACCAGACATAGAAGATCTTGTTATGCCCGCTCTTTTGTCCCGAGGACTTCCAAGTTGTGGAATTCCTTGCCGGCACATATTTTTCCTTCTTCTCGGAACCTCCAAACTTTCAAGTCCAGAATTAACAAGTTGCCTCTTTCCTCCTTGTCGACACCCACGGGTGTCGACAAGGAGGAAAGATAGTATTTAGGCTGTAAGACCTCGTGGTGTATTGTTGAAATAATATTAAAAAAGATTGAATGAATTTACTCAGAATATTCCAGATGCAGTTTGTGATTCCACATATGTTATTAGAACATTCTGAAACAAATATGTATTCTGAGAATCTCCTGTGCTGTGTGGGGATCGACTTGGTCTCGAAGAGAGACAAAAATTAAGTTTTTTGGCGCAAAAAGGTCAAGAAATACCAGATAAATCACCAAACATTGTTTCTCTTATGTCTATGGCAGCTGGTAAAATGTAGGACACTGCAATAATATGCGGTATCTTAGCAAATTTTTTCTATGAAAATTCGCAAGTATTTTATGGAAATTGATGAAAACGTTGTAGCTGTGTGGAGCAAAGCTGTTAAAATTTTTCATTATTTGATGTTTAGACAAGTTACTTTATTATTCTTGGTAACAATACTGACTAAATAAAATAGAGCAAAAACTGTCACACTCACGTTTAAGCTAAGAGTCAGGCAATAAAAGAAAAGTTTTAATGAACCAACCCTAAATCTGCGTTCCATTACATAAAACATGTTTATCATATTTGCCGGTGCAAGACATGTGACATAAAGGTGATAATCCCTTGTAGTAAATAACAATTAGAATGTCGGCTCCGTACTGTTTTAACGTTGCAGATGGAGATTCTACAATAAAAGTCACAGTCGGTAAAGCGAAATATAATTAAGAAGTTTAAGGTTCCCCCCACCATGACGAAACAAAGGAACGCTTTCACCCATCATTTGTCACACACAGAGCTTTCCCCCTTTTGCCGCATAAACTGTGTACAGACAGATCTATTTAAAATGATATTCTTGTTTAACTTTAACTTAAGATAAGAGATAATTTGAGTCAACTTAACAAAGTTGTTAGGTTATTCTTAGCACGCCATGTCATTATACTGTAGATGCAGCTTTTGTTTTTATAGATATTACTTTTATAAACAAACACAATCAAGTCGTTCACACTAAGAAATTTGAGGGTCAGAATTGTAAAAGCAAAAATCAAATCAATTTTCTCATTGTTAGCAAACGTTTTAATCACCTCCGATCGCCATGTTGCCTTGTCGTGGCAATAATGACACTGCATCTCTAACAGTTAGGTTAAGTTAGTGTCCAGGTGGAGTAGGTTTTACAGTACCTCTTGTTTAATTTTCACCCATTAAGACCAGCTTCTCACAAATGTCGATATTTTTGAAGGTGAGAGTTGGTTTGACAGGGTCCTCTCGGGACTCTTCGCCCGCTATTGCGGTGTTCTACCACCTAACCAAAGTTGCCTGTCCGGTCACAAGCGCACAGTAGAGGCCTCAATATTGTACCGCCACAATTTTTTGTAATTATTTTATTTATTTATTTATTAGCGAATTTTCTTTAAAAATAATCACTAATGAGGTGATGGTGACTTTTCAATGTTGAAAAAATTTCTTCAGATGAGCCCGAACCAGGACCCCTAGAACATATACCCAGGGTCAGTTGCACGGACACAAACACACCCACAATTTTTTCAGTATATATATATATATATATATATATATATATATATATATATATATATATATATATATACTGAAAAAATTGTGGGTGCGTGTGTGTGTGTGTGTGTGTGTGTATCACACTGATAACTCAAAAAATAATGTACCAATTTAGTTCAAATTTGGCGTGTACTTTTCCTTTTGCAAGTGGCTTTAACAATAAGTTCGTAAGCCAGGAAACTTGTATCAGTTTTTCCTGAAAAATTTTGCAATTTCTTTTTAAATTTGAATATTTATATCTCCAGAAATAAAAAAGTTGGAGCAACCAAATTTGGTACGCTAGTTTATTTCATTAAACTTAAGCTACGTAGAAAAGTTTATATCTGTAAGTAAAAAGACAAAAAAGTTATAGAGTAATAAAAAAAATGTAGTTTACCTCTTCAAAGGTCGTCGCAATTTGTAACGTCAAAATTGGCAACTTTTAGGCAAAGAACCTGAAACGAATACGAATTATGTAAAGAAAATATCGTAAAAAGAGTATTTTACAAATCCTTAGGTTTCGGCTTCAATCGCCAGTGTCCTGTACCC
Organism: Tillus elongatus; assembly: GCA_964006375.1. Lineage (NCBI taxonomy): Eukaryota > Metazoa > Arthropoda > Insecta > Coleoptera > Cleridae > Tillus > Tillus elongatus. Next base: position 14,091,753 of record OZ023262.1, read on the forward strand.
GGACGACAGCATCCTCCACTCAAATATAGAATATTCTAAGCCTGTCTCTTTAGCTCAATTAGATGAGGATCGCAAACTCTTGGAGGGTTCTGTCTCCGTGGATCTCCAAAAATATTAGACTGGAGAAGTAGAAATTTTGTACAATTCAACTTCACCAAATCTCAGTCTTGCTTTCTATCTCAGAGATACACCAGTTCTAGACCCATCACAATGACAACCAAATTATTCAAAGTAATGAGTCCTCTTCACTTGTTAGCATTTCTGTGGATCAAAATCCCAATTGGCACCAACATGTCACATCAATTGCAGAAGCGACTGCTAAGAAATTGGGTTTATATATACTTCACAAATAAGGCCAAACCTCGAATACTGCTCCCACATCTGGAGTCTCGCTGCCGGTTCTACACTCGCTATCCTGGACTCCATTCAGAAAAGAGCTATATGTTTTATCGGTGACCCTACCCTCACCCAAAGGCTGCCGCCCCCCGCCCACCGACGTGCCGTTGGTAACCTCTCTCTTTTATAGATATCTGCACGGGCACTGCTCAGATGAGCTTTCTTCCATAGTTCCTCCACCTGCTGCCCCCAACAGATCTACCAGGGGAACAGAGCGAACAACCCTTTTATTGTCCAGGTCACCAGATATAGAACATCTTGCTATGCCCGCTCTTTTGTTCCGAGTACTTCCAAGTTTTCCTTAATAACTTTTTTCGCTTACATACTACAGCAAAAACATTTAAAATATTTTTATAGAGCGTTAAATTTTCTACTATGTTGACTATTTAAAAATGTTTTATGTCAAATCGTTACCGAGATATGGCGTATCGAAAAAAATAATTATTTATCAAAATTGGCTAAAAAATGCAGAATTCCACCTTATTTCTTCTATTATACCCGAAATATTGTGAAATGTTGTTGTCATTATGATTTTTGGTTACAACCGCCAACTTCGAAAACCCCTGCTCCCCCACTTTGCTACCCAACCCCAATTCACAAAAGCTAATTTTCTTCTCTGATGAAATCCAACCACACTCACTCCATGTTGGTATTGATATTTGTTACTTTTTAGATTGATATCCCCCCTCTACCCCCTCTATCCCCCCTCTACCCCCTCTACCCCACTACATAATTATCCCAAGGCAGGCAAAACACCGTAGTCCTTTCGTGGAAAAAAATGTAATTAACAATATTAAGGTATTCACAAGGAAACATTATATGAAATAGATATATTATTATTGAAAGGTACTCATATATACCATGTACAAATCATAGTAGGCACTCATTTGTACTCATTACAGTTCCTGTCGGGATTTCTCAGCCGTTGGTTCTGCTTCTAACAGCTCATTGTCCTCCTGAGCGATCAAGCTGTTAATGATGTCCTCGCCGTCGTCGTATTCGTCTACTATGTCCGGTGAGTCCTCCTCGTTCAAATCAGTTGCGGGAGCGTTTTCGCAGGAGTGGCCTGTGTAGTGCTTGCACATTGCTGAATAGCTAAGGCTTGCTTTCTTGCAGCTGCAAGTTCCGGTACTACAGCCTTTGCTGCACTTGCATGAGACAATCTGGGGGATTTTATCTGGCGCAGCATTTCTGGCTGTGGGGATTGGTAGTACCCCTTGCGTGGTTAGGCTCCAGTCCCAAAGTTCATTGCCTCACCATGCCTGTACTTGCTGGTAACTGCGGAGGGAGTGGTACTTGGCCGCGTCCCTTGTTGGTGGTAGGCGGACCAGTTGCAATTTGGCCTTAGTCCCTGATCGTGTGAATAATCAGTACCGCAGGTCGTCGAGGTTGTCATTGTCAATGTCGCCTCCATAAATTGCTACCACGAACTTTTCTCCAGCGTCGTTGATCTGCTGAGGCGTAGCGTTTGGTGTGAGAAACGGAGCCATTGCTCCAGAGAGTGAGGTATTCTTCAGGTAAGTGCTGCAAAATTTTTTTCCAAATCCATATGGTGCTGACGTGGTATCACAACCACTAACTTCGTAGAGGAAACATGTGTCCTTGGGTGGAAAAAAGCAGGAACTTGGCGAGTGGAGGACACTGAGATCACTGCCTCTTCCACTTTTCTGAAGATAGATGTGGAAGTACCTAATGCTGTCAACAGAATAAGTATGTCCACATCTTCAGCACTAATGGTAACGCTGTCGAATTCGCTGACCTTGGATATGGCGGTGTTGACATTCGTCACGTCGGCGTACTTATATGCCTGCTTCACTTCGATGCTAGCATCTGCCATTCGTGTCATCAACATCGAAATGAATGCGCTCTTATTGTGATCGTTTGCCAAGAACTTTTCTTGTGCAATGGTCACCTTGGTAGATGAGGAGAACACGACTTTGGTTGCTGACTGTAATGCAGAACGGCGAGCTCGTGTGGTACTTTGTTAACCGGCGTTGGTGGGTATCCATTAAATACAACAATCACGACTTTTCACAGTTTTGAGGTGTGGTCGACTGTCTTCCTTAATCAACTCAATCAGCTGCTGAATGGAAAACTGGCATTAATCACTGTTCTCGTCGATGTATGAAAATATCACCTGCGTGGCCTCATCAACACTCGTTGATGGGCGAAATCCTCTTTTCTGCGCTGACTTAGGTGGATGGTAAATACTTGCAAGGCATTTTTGGTGATACTCAGCATTGACAGTGACTAAATCAGTGTTCAAATTAGGCAACTGGCTGATGCGTTCTTCTATTTTCTTCCCCCACTCGTCTGCACGCATTCTCGCCTGTTCGATATATTTATTAGAAATTTCGGGTAGAGTCACTTTGACTTGGACCTTTGCACCTTTCCAAGGGCAACTTAGCCTGTTTAGCTCTGAAATCATCAGTAATAGCTTCCTCACAAAAAAAAAACACACATTGGTGAAGTCGAATTTCGCAAACTTGTGACCGCCGGTTAGGCACAGGAGAAGGAGCTTTGGATGTGTCATATCCTCGACGTGCAAATGCAGCAATCAATTTCTCATTGTTGTACCTTGTTTGGCAAGCACTGTGCACTCTCACTTCACTCAACCCACGCAAGAGCTGTTCATCTGCCAAAAGTTTCCTTTTCACACTGGACACCAACAGTCTGGCAACTCCTCTGGCTTTCACAACAGCTAGTTCACCTGCTTAAACTCCTACTTTACAAATAAAACACAAGTCTGATTGACTAGATGTAGACGCCATCTCCAAAAGGTAATCGTTTTGCGCAAATACGGATTCACTAGGCTCTGTTGAAACGATAACGAATAACTGCACCGATTCCTTTCTGACGATTCACGATGTATGGTCAGCAATCACTCTTTATGCCTTTAATCAGAAAAAAAGGATACAAATATTAGTAGGAACGTAAAAATTTAGGTAGTAAATTATGTTGTGGGGGGTGAGGTGAGGGGGGATATCGATCGGAAGAGTAACTAATATCAATACCAACATGGAGTGAGTATGGTTGGATTTCATCAAAGAAGAAAAGTAGCTTTTGCGAATTGCGGTTGGGTGGGGAAGGGGTGAGCGGGGGTATATGGGGGTTTCCGAAGTTGGCGGTTGTAACCAGAAGTAGTAGTAGTAGTAGTAGTAGTAGTAGTAGTAGTTAAACCAAATATGAATGATACGATTTTCGTCGTTCTCGCATTTGAGCCTGTCTTATTTATTTGTCTCATATTTGAAACCCCACCCTAGAGAACTTTTGCTACACAATTCACTGTAAAATCGAGTAATTTTTAGACATAAATAATGTGATGCCTAGTAACTCATTTAGTTTAAAGTTTCTGGTAAACTTCGTGAATAATTATAATTTTGATTAGAGTGTTAGTGAACATATTAGCAATAATCCTGTCCCAGACTTTGGGGTTAAACATCTAGCCTACACTTGATTTCCATAGTTTAACCCAGATATGCCCAAAACATTTTTTGTCAAGAAAATAACTAATCTTGCTATAAAATGCATTTATTTTGAACTTACAAAGCTACATCATACATAAAGTTGAAGAAAAAATTATTAGTTTTTGAAAAAAGGGCCGTCCTATATATAGGACGTTGGGCACTAGGAATACTGCTAGACTTTCAAAGTATGGTATGCCAGGAAACATTTTACATGTAAACCGCTGTTACATTTTACACATCTAGTGGTGGTTTTAGAGTGACAGTGGCGACATCTAGTTTGAGTGTCCTGGGGTATAACAAAATGCCCAATGTTATCATATCTGATTCCTAGATTTTCATTAGAATTTGGTCTGCCTGTAGAATTACGGCCTTTTTCTTTCAGATTTGTCTGAAGTATAGACAACGCTATTTGTCTTCGGAATGACAAGTGGTCCAACTGATTTTGTTTATCAGCATAGATTTTATGCAACTGCCATGCATTATGTACAGCTAAATCCACCGCTTGCATTATGAGCGGAAAATACCACTTTTTACCGCGTATCGATGTCCTATATAGGCTTACATTCTGATCACAACGGTCCACACCGCCCATATTTTGGTTGTAGACATTTACTATGTGGGGTTGATCAACAGATATATTCTTCTTCTCTTTATAAGAATATCTTCTTACCGAATGAAGTGGTGTTATGCCTACAGAATTCGAGCACATTGTAACAATGTTATTATCGTTCCACTGTACAGCGATAATATTTTCATTTGTTTTCTTTGAATGGAATGTCCCACGTGGAGCTTTCTTGAGTGAAACATCATCAGGAAATGGGTTTCCCAGCAATCTATTCTTTCGAATTGTACCAGTAGCTCGCGTATGTTTGCTGGATAACAAATTGAGGAGATGTAGAGATGAAAAAAAATTATCAAAGTATAAATGAAAATTCTTATCGGGCCATTTACTATGCAAGACGTCAGCATAGGTGAGAACTACACCTGCACCTACACCGTATTCTTTATATTTCTCTGAAACATGGGTGGCTGCACCCTGATATGGCTCCATCCAATTCACATATCCCAGCCGAGTACAACCCATCCATATTTTATAGCCGTATCGAATAGGCTTACCATGGATGTATTGTTTACATCCATGGCGGCCAAAATATGGAACCATGGATTCGTCGATGCTATGATTTTCCTGCAACGGGCCCTTCTCAATAAATTTTTTATTCAGATGTACATATAGCGGTCTAACTTTTGCAAATTTGTCAGGCAATGCATTGATGGTGTTATTGTCTATAAAATGTATATTGCTCATAATAAATTCAAACCTATTTCGGGAAATAGCGTTTGAAACCAGTTCACTGTGAGTATCTGGGCTACGTTCCCAGTACAGTCTTCTTCGGGGCAATACATTATAGCCGCTCAAAATCAACACACCAATAAATGCTTTCAGCTCCTTTTTTGTTATGTTGGCCGGTTGATTATGGCTGCTAGCATATCTATTAGTCTCTATTTCCATTAGATCAAAAATATCATCGTCAAAAAATTCTTCAAATAACGCAAGCGGAGACTGTGAGCTAGGAGCTGCTGCTGGTTCATCATTTACCCATGTGGAAACTGAAGAGATATCCCCACTTGACCAATGATATGCTTTTCTTTTTGCATTCTTACGAGCTATAAAATGTGACAGGGGTAGGTTATCCTCTGGATCATCCTCTGAATCTATATTTACTTCTGGCGCTGAAATAATAAGATCATTTCAGTAAGTACATATATTAGAAGTTATTACCAGCTAATATTTCACCTGTGTGACAAGCAAATTCAACTTCAGCAGGTGCTCGCAGTTGACTGGCGGGGAGGTTCGACAAATTTATGTTGTCTTCTTCACCTGAGTCTTCGTCGGTTATGTTGTCATTTGCATTTTCTGGCGGTAAAATGGTGACATCAGCCTGACTAATGTTTTCCAAGTCATCGTCTTCCTCAAGAAGTGCAATCACTTCATTCAATGATAGGCCCCTGAAAAGTGGAAAATCGTAATGCATATTCCCAACGTCCTACATATAGGACGGTCATGTTTCTAACCCCAATATAATCACAAAATGAACCCAATTAAAAATATATTAGTAACTAGTATTTGCAGCATCCTTAGGGAGTACATTTATGCAAAATTTGTAATAGCAATGATGATATTTACCTTTCAAAACATATTCCATAGTCACTGAAATTACTATCAACCATTTTGTCCATTTTCAATGCACTTGTAAAACACTTTTGACAGCAATCTGTGTATGTTGGTAACAAAGTTCACTAGACTACCTATAGTTCTACATGTTACCACAAGATGTCGCCACTAACACGTTTCCTATTGAATCTAGGAGCATATTTGTAAAGCGTCCTACATATAGAACGTTGGGAATATCTGGGTTAACAAACTTTCTTCAAGATTATATAGCAACTGAGGGTTATTTACAATAAAAATCAATAGCAGGCTTAAAAAATTCAGGAATTAACGCGAACGTTAAATCGAACATGGAATTGGTGATATAAGAAAGAAAACGCCATTTTTTGAGAGCTGTAGTACATCACAACTGACATGATATTAGTGAATTTTTATTCACTAATAGAGAGGTATCGATGGTGAGACTTTGCAAAAAAAAATTCAAATAAGCGCGAATTAGGGCCCCTAGAACCCAAATCCGGGGTCAGTTTAAATATATATATATATATATATATATATATATATATATATATATATATATATATATATATATATATATATATATATATATATATATATATATATATATATATATATATATATATATATATATATATATATATATATATATATCCATCTGATAACTCAAAAAATAATTAACCGATTTCGATGAAACTCGGCATCTGCCTTTCTTTTATTAATGCTTAGACGAGTTCGTTAGCGAAGAAAATCGGGCAGGGTTTTCTGGTAAAATTTTGAGTTTTCTCTCAAAAAAAATTTTTCTCCGAAAATTACCTACTTATTCCAATGAAATTTAACGTATATATTGTCATGGGAGAGACCTTACTACGTGCCAAAATTCAATTTTCTAAGTTTATAGAAAACTGAGTTATTTCAATTTTGAATTTTCTTTCGAAACATAATTTTTTCTCCGGAAATTACAAAGTTATTTTAATAAAATTTGATGGATATCTTGTCTTAGAAAAGACCTTTCTACATACCAAAACTAAATTTTCTAGGTTTATAGAAAATTTAGTTTTTCAAATTTGAAGCATTTAATAAAAATTCACTACTATAACGCACTAGCTGCATCCCGAAATTTTTGTAGTTATTTAAAAGTTAAATCAATTTCTGTATGTACTCAAGGAACGTATTTTTTTTAAATTCACATAAAAACCACATAGGCAACTAAAAAATAAGTTTTTTAAAGAGTAAATGGCTGTGTTCTTGCAACCTAGAGACGATTTCAAAATATACAGGGTGTTAATTAATGCTTGTTAGGGTGTGTAGTAGATACAAAAATTGACGGAAAATTTCTTATAAACATGTGTCGTTGGACCTTTAGTTTCAAAGATACATGGTGTTAAAGTCATTCGAAAAATTTAATGGTTTTTGAATATCTAGGAATTGGCTGAAATTTTTACAGTAGTTGTGCTAATCGACGTTTTTTTTATATTTAAACAACACACCACGAGGTCTTACAGCCTAAATATTATCGTACGGTGGGTGCTGACAAGAAGGAAAGAGGCAACTTGTTAGTTCTGGACTTGAAGGTTCAAAGTTTCGGAGGAGAAGGAAAAACATGTGCCGACAAGGAATTCCACAACTTAGAAGTCCTCGGGACAACAGAGCGGGGGTAACAAGATGTTCTATGTCTGGTGGCCTGGACAGTAAAAGGGTGCATTCGCTCTGTTCCCCCGGTAGATCTGTTTGCGGGCAGCAGGTGGAGGAACTATGTAAGAAAGCTTCTCTGAGCAGTGCCCGTGCAGATATCTATAAAAGAGAGAGAGAGGGGGAGAGAGGTCACCAACGGCACGTCGGTGGGCAGGGGATGGCAGCTTTTAAGTGAGGGTAGAGTCAACAGTGAGACGTAAAGCTCTCTTCTGAATGGAGTCCAGGATAGCGAGTGTAGAAGCGGCAGGGGCACCCCAGATGTGGGAGCAGTATTCGATGTTTGGCCTTATTTGTGAAGTACATAAGGTATAGAATCTAGCTGGTGAAAAGTATCTGCGAGCCCGGAAGAGGAAACCTAATTTCTTGGCAGCCGCTTCTGCAATTGATGTGACATGTTGGTGCCAATTGAGATTTCGATCCACATAAATGCCAACAATTGAAAAGGACCCATTACTTTGAATAACTTGGTTGTTTATTGGGATGGGTCTAGGGCTGGTGTATCTCTTATGAGATAGACAGCAAAACTGAGATTTGGTGGAATTGAATTTTACAATATTTCTACTTCCCCAGTCTAATATTTTTTGGAGATCCACAGAAACAGAACCCTCCATGAGTCTGCGATCTTCATCTAATTGGGCAACAACAATCAATGAACTAAAGAGACAGGCTTAGAATATTGTATGTTTGAGTGGATGGTGCTGTCGTCCCCGGAACTGTGAACTGAGTTGGATGTGCTAGAGAGGAGGTCATTGATGTGGAGAAGAAACAAAGTAGGGACTAAAGCTAAACCTTGAGGGACTCCTGCATTAATTGGATACAGTTTAGAGGAATGGCCATCCACGACAACAGGAATGCTCCGGTTGGAGAGGAAATTTGCTGTCCAAGTACAGAGTTTTGGTGGAAGTTTATTAAGCCGCGCTGCGTGCCAGACCTGGTCGAATGCTTTGGATATGTCTAGAGCGACAATCTCAGATTCACCGTGGAGTTCCATAAACTTGTTTCAAGAATGGGTGACAATGGAAAGGAGGTCGGCAATTGACCTGCGCTGACGGAATCCATACTGCCTGTCGTGGATTATAATGTGTTTTTTAAGATATTTTAGTAAATCTGTGTTTATATACTTTTTCATCGCTTTAGAGACGACTGAAAGGGGAGAAATAGGCCTGTAGTTGCTAAGAAGAGGTTTTGGATCATTTTTTGGATACGATTTGTACTCGATCAGTTTTCCAATTACTAGGGAATATGCCTCTATTGTAAGGTGTCTGAAACAGATAAGTCAGGACAAGAGCAAGTTATGGTGCGCATTTTTTGAGAACAATTGCTGGGGTCTCGTCAAGGCCAGAGGCTTTACTGGTATTAAGAGAAGAGAGCAGAGAGCAAGAGAGACGTACATGATTTGATACTTCTAACGAAAAATTTCTTAATCTCGTGACGAAGATCTGGAATGGTGTCACCCTTATTTAATAATTTCTATGCCACTAACTTTAATGCAAATGTAACATGTTTTGTAGACATCTCGTATTGTTTTGAAAAAAAAAAACACATGAGGTACACATCAAATAATGATCACAATACTTTTTGAAATACTACAATAAATGTTGAAAATTACTACCTCTGGCATCCACTCGGCTGAAATACATGCTACCAGATCTTCTTCAGATTCAACAGCTGTTTCATAAACTAGAGTTTTAATATGACCTCATAAAAAATTTAGTGGTGTTAATTCCGGAGAGCGTGGCGGCCATGCAACTAGTCCTCCTTAACCAATCCGTTCTCAAGTATTCAAACGGTTGAGTTTGTTTCGGACGTCAAACGAAAAGTGGGCTGGTGTATGCCGCAGCCACATCTCTTGACGATTTCTCATTGGTACTTCTTCCGACAATTCTGGCAATACTTGTTGCAAGAATGTCAAAGAAACTGGATTGGTTAGACGATTTGGGAGAAGGTACGGGCCAATTAAGTGACCGTCGATAATACCAGCCCACAAGGTGACACTGAACTAGTGCTCAAATTTAATTTATAAACCTTCGGCCCATACAAGGCTATTACAGCAATCAAAAATGCTTTCTCTTCTTGTGAATCATGTCTTGTCGGTAGAAAACACAACTCGTGGAAACTGTGCTTGCACCTTGTTGGAGAAACATAATTGGTACGCCCATGTCTCTTTTACTTTCCTTCGGTTGCACTATCCTTTAAGTTTCTACCTGGAATTAATTAACTCTGGATTTCACAATCCTTTTCAATTTGCTGGTAATCGTTATCCTTTAGCCGTCTGTATCGCATTCCGTTTACGCGTGAATAATGCCTTACAAAGAATACTTATATACTGTTAGGTCATTTCCTGTAAATAGCTTTAGTTGTCTTTGACGTGTTCTTAAAATGTACCCAGTGGATTTCTTCACTAGGAATAATTCTTCTAACTAGTTGGCCATTCTCTATTACTGACATTAAGTTATGTCAACTACGTCAACCAGCGTTACGTGAAATCTCGATGAAAGCAAGCTTTTCGCAAAGCACAGGTCAGTTCTACTACAGATCTCCTCTTCTTAGCTTCTTGGGACTCCGAGATCCCAACCAGTTCAGTTCTACAGTGCAGTTCGACTACGAATCTCATCTTCTTTGCTTCTTATGACTTCTAAGATCCCAATCTTCTACTTAAGCACCGCTTGTGTGATTAAGCCAGTTCAGTTCAAGTCCCAATCTTCCTACAGAAATTCCGTTCGTACAGTGATACAGTGAAAAGTCAGTGTTTTCTTCTAAATTAGAAAGTATACGCGCAGTTAAATGCCATAGCAAGTAGCTAATAAGATTGTGAAATCTCCTGAGTAACCCATTAAATCAAGTGTAAAACCGCAAATTGTAAATAAGTGTTAAGTTCAAGGTGTATATAGTAACAATACAACATATATAAATATAAAAAGTGTATTATTGAAATCTTCTGGCATCCAGTGCACCTAGAGTTATAAATACAGTCTACATACAGTCCACATCTTCAACATATTCTTCTTCCAATGCTAATTAGCAAAGGCGACTAGTTAGCGAGGGTGGGATCAATCTACCTGCAAATTATTGGGGAAAGAAAACAAGCTCTTTCTCCCCCACACCTGACAACGTTGAATGAACCAACGCGAAAAGTTTATTCATGGTGGAAAATCGAATGAAGTTAATTATTAAACCCTTTGTACATGAAAAGCGGGAAGCCGTTGCTCACAAAAAAACATGCCAAATACTTACGTCGTTCACACCCATGATATGTGCAACGTTTTGACTGCTAACATATGTGTTTTGTTCCGTCTTATGAAGCACTTGTTCATCAAACTTTAACGTTCGATGATTTGTTCAAACTCAGCACTTAGCTTGATTTATTTTAAAAGCACCTGTCTCCTGCATCCCTAAAAAACTCTTCTGAACACTCAATGAGATGAAGCTGGACGACCTGGAAATCGTTCCATGCCTAATCGACGAGCAGCCCTGCCATTGAAACGGGCTTCCCCGCAAATTAAAACCAAGTTATCATAATCACGAGAGGTATGCTCATTCATCGTGTATCTCGTCAGCGCAAAGGTAAAAAGCCTGGACGCAGCAAGTGCGTTATGATAGTGAATTTTCATAAAAATGTTTTAAATAGCAAATATGTGTTTTTTTTAAGAAAACAGACATCAAATTTGGTTACCAGTATAACATATATAGTAAAAATAATGTACCATATTTCATCAAAATAACTTTATTGTTAGAAAATGTAAAAAAAAAATTCGAAAATAAACTTAAAATGTTTACGAATAAACTAGTTTCCTGGCCAACGAAGCTTATAGGTTAATAGCAAATTGAGCTATTCAAATTTGAGGCATTCAATAAAAACTCGCTACCATAACGCACTTGCTGAGTCCCGAATTTATTTTCTTAGAAACATGCATTATAATTTCGTGGTCTAAATTCCATACATTTATGGCTGGCTCAGAACTGACACTGATAGGGGGGAATCCGTCTGTGTAATTAAAACAAAACATAGTTTAATCTATTTCAACAGAGCAGATTTTTCTGGTTAACGAACTTATCCAAGCCACTTGCAAAAGGAAGGCACTCACCAAATTTGATCAAAATCGGCCCATTATCTTTTGAGTTATCGGTGTGATACATATATATATATATATATATATATATATATATATATATATATATATATATATATATATATATATATATATATATATACATATATATATATATATATATATATATATATATATATATATATATATATATATATAAACATATAAAAATTGAAACCGACCCCGGATATGTGTTCTCAGGGGCCTAATTAGTACTAATTTGAAGGAATTTTTTTTTAATTCGAAAGTCGAGATCTCCCCATTAGTGAATTTTTTTTTAAAGAAAATTCACTAAAATAGGAGCAAAACCAACACAATCTAGACCCTACACTGATATAAAATACTTCACAAAACTAACTACAAAATTGTCACGAATTAAACTAAAAGCACAGTTTCACATGTAAACATTTATTAATAACCAATTATCAGAAATTATCCATGGCCAGCTAATGTTAAATAATTCTTTTAAATATGAACTTGTGTTCTTACAATGTAAAAGCGCCTCCGTGGCCGTGCGGGAAAGTCGATTCAGACTTTCCAATACGGACTCGGGGGTCGACGGTTCGAGCCTCACCGGCGGCGGATGATTTTTCAAAATCACTGTCGTCGTTGAGATCGAGCTCAAGGTGGAGGGTAGGTTAGTTTAGATGAGCAAAAAGGGTCAGCAATGGCCTAATTCCCAGTAAGCATCTTACCTTTACCTTTACCTTTTACAATATAAAATATCTTGGAAACCGTGGCTCACAAGAAAAAAACTTACGATTACTTTTCTTCCCAACATAATACGGGGTATCTAAAAAAAATGTCACATATACGTTCTAATCAGTGACATAGAAATGATTAAAAAAAGATCAGATATCCGTCACTGGATTTAATAATTGTTTATTATAAGTATCAACTCAGTGGAAATTGGAACCTGTGATGAGCACCGATAAGCACACTTGGAGCACCTAAATGACCACAACACATAAAAAACCTGATGAAAACGCTGACCAGGTTAGCGTCATCAGAGAAGAAATAATTCTGAGTATCGTATATTCATAACCCTATGCATATTATTCTGCAGGTAGACAATCACTAACGATTTAAGGAGGTTCAACGACATCAAAATTAACATATTTCGTTTGGCGGAAATATCTGTACCCTTTTTTCTGTATTTTCTTTATATATATATATATATATATATATATATATATATATATATATATATATATATATATATATATATATATATATATATATATATATATATATATATATATAATATATATATACATTCGAAGGCGTTTAGCTGTCCTGGTTGTCTAACATTTTTTATTAATTATAGATTCTCCTCAATAACGTAGTGATTATTACCCCAATTATGTCGGGCGACGGAAGATATATCTATAGTACCGTAGTTCCATAGACTTGTTCCAAAAATGGATGACAAAGGAAAGGAGGTCGGCACTTGATCTGCGTTGACGGAATCCCTACTGCCTGTCGTGGATTAGACTGCGTTTTTCAAGAAATTTTAGTAATTCGGTGTTCATATACTTTTCCATCACTTTAGAGACGACTGAAAGGAGAGACATAGGCCTGTAGTTGCTAGGAAGTGCTTCGGATCCTTTCTTTGGGACTGGTTGTACTCGAGCAGTTTTCCAGTTACTATGAAATATGCCTCTTTTGTAAGATGTCTGAAACAGACGAGTTAGGACAGGAGCAAGTGCTGGTGCGCATTTTTTTATAACAATTGCTGAGATCTCGTCAAGGCCAGAGGCTTTCCTGGTATTAAGAGAAGAGAGCATATTTCGTACCTTTTTAGTTTTGAAAATGATATCCGTCATTTTTTGCGCTACATTGGGGACTGTTCGTGGTTGAACATTTAGAGATAGGTTGAGAGTAGAATTGCCGGCAAACAACGAGGCAAAAAGTTCAGCCTTGCCGAGGGCGGTAGAAAGAATTTCATCCCCTGAAACAAGACGTGGAAACGTGTTCTTGCAGAAATTATTCCCAATAGATTTAGCAAGAGCCCAGAAGTGTTTGCTGCCGTTGGAGCTTGAGAGGACTTTGTTTTTGATGTGGTTATTAAACGAGTTTTTTGCCTCAGAAAGAATGCGGACATAGCAGTTTCTTGCGTCGTTAAATGCTTAACGGTTTTCTTGACTGGGATTGTGTAGAAGCGTTTTGTGAGCTTTGACGTTTTCAAGTCTGGCCTTGTCACAGGATTTAGAGAACCAGGGCTTTTAAGTGGCTGAAGAGGTTTCGTGTGAACGTGGAATAAATACTTCAATGCCAGCTTGGATGATTTCGGTGACGTTTTGTAAGATATCAGAGGGGTTAGCATGAGAAAAGCAGACAGACGCCCATGCAAATGAGGAAAAGTAATCCCGCATTTCGTCCCAGTTTGCGGAGTTGTAGTGCCAAAAGATACTTGGGATACATGGGGGGCGGTGACTGATGTCTTATAGCATTCAGGATTTGTAGTAAGAAGGAGATCCAAGGGATTTGAGCTGTGTGTTGGGATGCGAGGAAAGTAAGTAGGTTACTGAACCACATTGGCTAAAGAATTGCTGACTGCAAAAGCCTCCGCTGCTCTCACTTGTGGATCGGTCTTTGGAGATCATAGCCATTCCTTATTGTGTACATTGAAGTCACTAAGTATAGTGACCTCGGAGAAAGGATATTCGGAAATCAGATGGTGGGTTTTTTCAGAAAAGTAGTCGAAGAGCTGGACAAAGTTGTTAACAGAAGGTGACCGGTAAATGCAACAGATTAATTTAGTTGCAGCCCTGAGAGAGTGTTTCATCCTAAGTATGTCTTTTATTCCAGCTTCTAAATTGGAGAGTCTGATGCAGGGTAGATTGCTACGGACGTATGCGCACACGCCTCCATGCAATCTAAAGGAAGTAAAGAGCTCATACACTAGGAAATTAAGGTGATTAGGGGCTGTTTTGGCACTGATTTGGGTTTCAGTGAGGAACAGGAGGTGGGGCCTATTAGCCTGGAAAAACTGGTGGACGGAGTTCAGGTTAGAATTTAGGCCACATATATTCGAGAAGGATATGTTAATTCCCACCCTCTCCCGTAGATCCTAATGGAGGGATATTTTACCTCCGAAATCTTTTGTACAAGGAGGAGCCAGTATAGTTTTTGTTTGTACGGGAAACCGACTCATACACCGTCCATTGGGACTTCACCGGCCCCTTGATGTAAGAGGTGGTACCTCCTCGGGCGTGAAAAAAACGTGAACTAGAAAACAAATATCTTCTTGATTTAAGTAAATATTATTTACTTCGTATTGAGATCAGCGAAGATTGTCTAATAATATAATGGAAGCTTATGTGTATGTAAAATTGTTCATTTTACTGGTGGATATTCCTCGTCTTTACTTAAAAGCAAATAACTTTCAGTAGATTATAAAAGTCGATCACTTAAGGTTAATTAAAACTAGTGGGTATATAGTCAGTTTCGTCGTGATATTTAACATTAACAACTATTACCTATTATTTTGAAATAACCACGAAACTGTTGTAGTTATAGCTATAATAATTAAAGTAATAAACATTTGTTCATATTATTTATTGTAATTGTCGTATGAGTTTGATTATAAGCAGTGCCTTTTTTCTCTACAGCAAGAATGCAAACCTGAGTCAGATCATAGATCATTAAAATAAAGTTATTTAAATGATTTTAGAACACAATAAAATACTTGTTTGCTTATATTAGTGTTTCATTGGGGGGATTGGGTTATGAAGAGAATATTGTGGTTGGTTAGCATCGCATATCCATTTAATGTAAAAGTGATATCCATTTAGTAACCACGTCTATATTCATACAACATCCAATATATATATATATATATATATATATATATATATATATATATATATATATATATATATATATATATATATATATATATATATATATATATATAGTCAATAATTTATTTTGCCTTAATTCCATTTACAAATGGTTAAACACGTCAGTTATTAAAATAAAAGCAAACTAGAAAACATTTCAAACAAACACAATAAAATGTTCGTTCGTCTCAACTCTGTGCCCCACGGGTATCAGACAAATACTCCGCAATGGAGTAATAGCAATTATTGGTTAGGTATGATTTTACCGATGCTTTAAATTCATTCACATTTTCAATTGCTTTTATAGTTTCCGGCAACCTGTTATATAGATCCACCCCCGCAAAACAGGGCGACTTTCTGTACATCATTTTACAGAACTGCCTGTTTCTAAACAGATTCCCGTGGCGAGTGGAGTAAGAGTGCATCTCAGACTGACTTGTTAGCCCATCTTTGACACCATGAATATAATTTAAAAGTTTATATAGGTAAACGCATGTTAGCGTCATTATTTTTTCGTCCCTGAAAGGGGCCCTACAAGATTGTGTTACTCTCATACCAAAAATCACTCTTATTATTCTTTTTTGCAGTATAAAAACTCTTTCCACCTCAACCGACTGTCCCCAAGCACCAATGTTGTAAGATATCAAGGAATAAACTTCCGAGTAGTAGATAGTCATCAGAGCTTTGGTCTCAAGGAACTCTGCTAATCGAAATATTAGGAAATGGGTCTGATTAAGCCTATCGCACAAGACCTCAATATGTTCTTTCCATGAAAGATGCTGGTCAATAGTTACCCCCAATACTATCACGCTTGTGGCCTGAGACACTACAGTGCCCTGAAAATCAAGGTTAATTCCCTGCTTTTGCTGTGCTCTGAATTCAAGAAATACGGTTTTCTGGTAATTTATAAGGAGCTGGTTGGCCTCACACCACTTACCGAACCGTTCAAGTAACGAATTAACCTTCCAGCTAACCTCGTGTGTATCCGACCCCGACACAACCACTGTCGTATCATCCGCGTACATGAACAACCTCCCCTCCCCAATATGTTCAGGTAGATCATTCACATACAAGACAAACAACAACGGGCCCAAAACACTTCCCTGCGGAGTGCCAAGCTGTACATCAAAAGGTCGTGATTGCACTCCATCCACCAATACTACCATTTGTCTGTTTGTTAGAAACGAGAGCAGCCAGTCGCAAACTGGGCCCCGAACACCCAGGCACTGCAGCTTTTTCCCAAGCAGTTGCGGATTTAGCGTATCAAACGCCCTAGAGAGATCAAACATAAAAGCCACCACGCGTTGACCCCTATCAAGTTCGTCGTATATGTACTGCACGATGTCAATAACAGCCGTTTCCGTTGATAGTCCAGGCCTAAAACCGTGCTGGCACTTCGATATTATTCCCTGAACTCCCAAAAAGTTCTCCAATCGTACAGCCATCGCTTTTTCCATTATTTTAGAAAATACACTAAGTATTGAGACTTGCCTGTAATTAAAAATATCTTGTTTGTCTCCCTTTTTTGCAGATAGAATTACCTTGGCTTGTTTTAGCTGACTTGGAAACTCACCGGCGACAAGTGACAAGTTCATTATATGGCAGATGCAACCGGCTACTGTTTATGGATATTGCTTTATTACCGATATGGGAACTTCATCAATACCAGATGCTTTTTTATTTTTTTAAGATATTTATAAAGTTTTCAATTTCAAAAGGAGTGGACGGTTCTACAAAATTGACCGATTATTCACTCTAGTCGTTGCGCCACCCAAAGCCTGACCACCATACTGAGATCTCACCTGATTTTGAACTTGCGAAGAGAAAACATGACCAAGCAAGTCAACTATGGTTTTTGTATCGGATATAATCTGACCATTTTGTCTTATTTTAATATTATTAGGCCCATTTTTTATATTTTTTGTATGTTTATTATTGTTGAAAAGTGACCAACAAGTTTTTGTTCTATTAGCCGAGCCTTCTATCATGCTTAAGTAAAATTGCTGCTTTTCTTCTCGAATGCGCAAATTAAATTGTTTTTTTAAGTTCTTATATTTTTCATATATATCGTTTGAATTGCACAATTTTCTAAGTCCATTAAACAATTTTAAATTTTCAGAACATCTCTTCAGTTCCGAAGAATACTGAAACCTGGTCAATCTATAATGGGGGTTCCCTAGTTTGACCAGTCTCACCGGAAATTCTGAATTAAACAATTTAATAAACTGATAAAAAAATCACCAAAAACCTGATCGATATTAGCCCTCTCCGAATAATTAACCTGAATACGATATTCTTTCAAAAACCTACCAAATAAGTCAGCGGCCCGGCTAGAAAACACTCTATATATATATATATATATATATATATATATATATATATATATATATATATATATATATATATATATATATATATATATATATATATATATATATATATATATATATATATATATATATATCTTCCGACTGGTGTTAAGCTAATGCTTGGGAATAGCTTAGTCCTCTCGCAGTTTGCCTATTGCTCGGAATTATATTCGCCATGCTTGGATGGTTGCGATTATAATCGGATACAGAGACTGCAAAATTCCTGTCTGAGGTTCGCGTATGGTATTCGAAAATTCGAACATATCTCGCATAAACTAAATGAAGCGAAGTGGCTTAATATGCGTAATCATTTCACTCTGAGAGCAGCAACATTGTTCCATTCTATTATTGGTCTAGAGTCCCAACATACTATAGAAAGGTAACGCACAGAACTGATGTTCATAGCATTAACATACGGTCGAAGAGCTTAATTTCACCACCTAAGTACAGGCTAAGACTGTTTAAACGGTATTTTACCTATCAGATATACGCTATATACAATGGTCTTGATGAGAGTGTTAAGAGCTGTTCTGTGCGTTCCTTCAAAAAGAAACTGTTGCTGATTATGCGTGGTGTTTAAGCAGGTTGCCGGGCTGGCTGTTGACTACCAGTTTTGCATATGGGCGTAAGTGGGAGAGCAGGGGATGATTATTCATCCGTCTGAACTGCGCCCAATTCACACAGTTTCTTATTAATTTTCTTTTAATTATGTACATGGAACTGTGTTTTTGTAAACAACGTTGTATTGTTGTTTTTTTTTTGTTCTTTGTAATTGTGCACTTGAGTATTGTATTATCTACTGTGTGAATAAAGGCTATTTTATTATTATTATTATATATATATATATATATATATATATATATATATATATATATATATATATATATATATGTATGTATCCACATAGATATCTAGATTGATGGATATTGGTAGGGCATATGTATGTCCATTAGATATCCATTGGATATCTAATGGACCTCGATGTGCTGTGTGGGCAGTATTTAGATATTCAAAAACTATTAAATGTTTCGAACAACTTTCCACATCTTGCATCTCAAAAACTAAAGCTCCAGCGACACAAGTCTGTTGGAAATTTTCGGCCTATTTTTGCAATGCTACATGCTTTATAAATTTGTAACACGTATCACGTATTTATTAACACCCTGTATAATGTGTTGCTCATGTATAAATAATATATTTATGTATATTCTGTTTGATTCCTGAAGAAAGCCCGAAATGCAGAGGAAGTTTTTTTTTAAATAAACATTTTGACACGCACAAAAGCAACTATTATTAAAGGGCATCAATTTTAATACTAGTGACAATCTTTAAGGTCGGAGTTTATTATTTACATTGAAGGTAATTGTTATGTAAATGTCGATTCGTGAATGCCTTATTCAGCAGCACTTTTGTCAAATTTCGCAACACAATGTCCCTATTTGCATAGTGGCATATACGAGGTATGGTGAATTAATAATTAAACTGCCTTGATAAAAAATATAAAACGTCATATATCTGATTATAATTACCATTCTCTCGTATTATATTATTATTTTCTATTTATTATTACAAGATAATAGAACTAAGTGAGATGTAAGACACGTTTTACACGTGTCGCCATCTCGTTGCGCAACCAAGTAGTATGTTGTCACGCCAGCTCTAAATAACACAGAATGTTAAAAAATAGAGACTGTATACAACCAACTAACAATTTAGTAAATTGTCAGTCCTTGCTCATTTCTACCCCAATATAGGGATAAAGTATGTAAGGTAAGGTAAGTAAAGTATGTATTCTCACCACAATTAGAACCGTAGACCGGTTTCGCTCTAATTAGAGCTCGTCAGTACGGCATACTAATTGCTGCGAAAACACACCTATAAAGGCTGGCTACCATAGCCGTATTACCTTATAGGTGTATTTTCATTGTTGTATATTTTAACTTAGTACACACAATCTTCCGACAAATTGATTGTTGTCTACAGAATGATAAAAAATGCATATGCGCGGATATATCTTTTTTTCAAATGAATCATCCTGTATATTATAATGCCATTGGCAAGATTTTTTACTACTCTTCGAATTCTCTTAATCACTACCTATAGCCAGACCGTAGAGTTTTTGAGATATTCCGCTTCGAAATATGCAATATGGGTGTGTATTATGATTGCTGTAGAGTGCCATGGAAAATGGAAAACTTGAACAGTAACCATATTCCCAGTTTGACAGTTATGTTTTGAGTTGAGTAATACAACTAAGTGAACTTTACGTCTCTGCACAAAAATTCAGTTGATCTCAAAAAAATATGATGTACTCAATTTAAGATTTTATTAATCTGCTACTAATTGACGGAGAATGCTCGCGAATGTTAGCAAGAACATGTGTATTTTGCAAAGCCATATGTAGACTTGCCTCCACCTTCCCATGTCGTTATTAGAAACCTACCACACTGTGAATCAGTTATTCAACAATCAAACAAACTAACTGAACTAAACAACGAATAAGTGCAGTTGGAGAACCCAAATCACCACAACACATATTTTAGAGACCTCTAGAATGGATTTTTCTTCCTCTGAAGATGATGACATGGTCAACGCAACGATCGTAAGGTCGCTGAAATATGTGTTGTGGTGATTTGGGTTCTCTAAGTGTACTTATTAGTGCTCATCACAGGTTCTAGTTTTCACATAATTAATTCTAAACAACGAAAAATAAATAAAAATAAAAATCAATTTCAAACATTTGAACCCTGAAATATGAAAAAATTATATGTATATTATAATAAATGCTCGAAGACGTCTCCCTGTGGTAGCAAACATTTATCTGCTCGCTGATTTTCACTCGTAGCCTGCTCAATCTGGTTTGATATCAGCAACGCAAAAGCATCTGGAACTCCTCTGATCATATCTTCCTTAGTCGTAACCGGATGTTCATACACTACATTCTTTATGAATCCCCAAATGAAGTAGTCTAGGGGAGAAAAGTCCGGAAAACTTGGGGGGCAGACGTTAGGACCTCTATTTGCTATCCACCTGACAGAAAACATGCGTTTCAGTGCATCACTAACAGCTCTGCTACTGTGCGGTGACGCGCCATCTTGCTAGTACTATGTCTGATTCCTTTCATCGTCTGACATTCCAGCTAATTGTGGTTGAATGGCGGTCCTCAATTTTTCTAAATAAGTTTATCCACTAAGATTCTCGTCATAGAAGCGGACACATAAAATTCGATCACCTGGAATGAATAACAAATCATAATGATAACGAGTGGGTTGTGTTACCTTGCATTTCACAATATGGGATCAGAATTGAAGAAAAGGAGTAAGCCGTACTTCTTACTGAGTCTTACTTAGTCTGTAAGGCTAGATGCATTCTCAAAACAATTAGAACCGTAGACCGGTTTCGCTCTAATTAGAGCTCGTCAGTACTAATTGCTGCGAAAATACACCTATAAAGTAATACGACTAAAGTAGCCAGCCTTTCAACACTAAGTGAGTAGTGAGCGTGTCGCCACCTAGTTGCGGAACCAAGTAGTATGTTGTCACTCCAGCTTCAAATAACAATTTAGTAAATTGTCAGCCCTGGCTCATTTCTACCCTAATATAGGGACAAAGTATGTAAGGCTAGATGTATTCTCGCAACAGTTAGAACCGTAGACCGGTTTCTCTGTATTCTACGGTTCTAATTGTTGTAAGAATGCATCTAGCCCTACATACTCTGTCCCTATATTAGGGCAGAAATGGGCCAGGGCTGACAATTTATTAAATTGTTAGTTGGTTGTACGCAGTCTCTATTTTTAACACTTTGTGTCATTTGGAGCTGGCGTGACAACATACTACTTGGTTCCGCAACTAGGTGGCGACACCCTCACAACTCACTTAGTGTTGAAAGGCTGGCTACTATAGCCGTATTACTTTATAGGTGTATTTTCGCAGCAATTAGTATGCCGTACTGACGAGCTCTACTTAGAGCGAAACCGGTCTACGGTTCTAATTGTTGTGAGAATGCATCTAGCCTTACATACTTTGTCCCTATATTAGGGTAGAAATGGGCGACGTCTGACAATTTATTAAACTGTTAGTTGGTTGTATACAGTCGATATTTTTTAACAGTTTGTGTTATTTGGAGCTGGCGTGAGAACATACTACTTGGTTCCGCAACTAGGTGGCGACACGCTCACCACTCACTTAGTGTCTTACTTAGTCTGTTAGAAAATAGTTTGGAATAAAACTTTCATGTCTGGGTATCTTTTTTTTGCACAGGATACATTGAAGGACCACCTATTTTAAAATCCTCTTCCTCAAGTTGCATGAAGATTTTCGGAAGCCCTGTAGTAACAGTTGTGTCTATTGAACATTCCGTTATTCGTGAATTTCGCCTTATCAGCCCAAATGACATCATTCAAAAAATTCTCATCCTCATCTTTCTGCATTATAAGCCATTCACAAATGTGTACTTTTTTCCAAATGCGAACAACAAAGCAAAAAGTTCAGCCTTGCCCAGGGCGGTAGAAACAATTTCATCACCTGAGACAAGAGGAGCACGTTCCCACCTCTTGTCTCAGGTGATGAAATTGTTTCTACCGCCCTGGGCAAGGCTGAACTTTTTGCTTCGTTGTTCGCCGGAAATTCTACTCTCAACCCACCTCCAAATGTTCAACCACCAACAGTCCCCAATGTCGCGCATAAAATGACTGATATCATTTTCAAAACTAAAAAGGTACGAAAGATGCTCTCTTCTCTTAATACCAGGAAAGCCTCTGGCCTCGACGAGATCCCAGCAATTGTTCTCAAAAAATGCGCACCAGAACTTGCTCCTGTCCTGACTCGTCTGTTTCAGATATCTTACAATAAAGGCATATTCCCTAGTAACTCGAAAACTGCTCGAGTACAACCCATCCCCAAGAAATGATCCAAGGCGCTTCCTAGCAACTACAGGCCTATTTCTCTCCTTTCAGTCATCTCTAAAGTGATGGAAAAGTATATAAACACCGAACTACTAAAATTCCTTGAAAAACACAGTCTAATCCACGACAGGCAGTATGGATTCCGTCAGCGCAGATCAACTGCCGACCTCCTTTCCTTTGTCACCCATTCTTGGAACAAGTCTATGGAACAACACGGTGAATCCCAGATTGTTGCTCTAGACATATCCAAAGCATTCGACCAGGTCTGGCACGCAGCGCTGCTTAATAAACTTCCGGCCTATGGCCTATCACCAAAACTTTGTACCTGGACAGCAAATTTCCTCTCCAACAGGAGCATATCTGTTGTTGTGGATGGCCATTCCTCTAAACTGTATCCAATTAATGCAGGAGTTCCTCAAGGTTCAGCTTTAGCCCCTACTTTGTCTCTTCTCCACATCAATGACCTCCTCTCTAGCACATCCAACCCAGTTCACAGTTACGCGGACGACAGCACCCTCCACTCAAACATACAATATTCTAAGCCTGTCTCTTTAGCCCAATTAGATGAGGATCGCAGACTCATGGAGGGTTCTGTCTCCGTAGACCTCCAAAAAATATTAGACTGGGGAAGTAGAAATCTTGTACAATTCAACCCCACCAAAACTAAGTCTTACTTTCTTTCTCACAAGAGATACAGCAGCCCTAGACCCATCACAATGAACAACCAAGTTATTCAAAGTAATGAGTCCTTTTCTCTTGTTGGCATTTCTGTGGATCGAAATCTTAATTGGCACCAACATGTTACATCAATTGCAGAAGCGGCTGCTAAGAAATTGGGTTTCCTCTTCCGGGCTCGCAAATACTTTTCACCAACTAATCTCTATACCTTATACACTTCACAAATAAGGCCAAACATCGAATACTGCTCCCACATCTGGGGTGCAGCTGCCGCTTCTACACTCGCTATCCTGGACTCCATTCAAAAGAGAGCTATACGTCTCATCGGTGACTCTACCCTCACCCAAAGGCTTCCATCCCTTGCCCACCGACGTGCCGTTGGTGACCTCTCTCTCTCTCTTTTATAGATATCTGCACGGGCACTGCTCAGAGGAGCTTTCCTCCATAATTCCCCCACCTGCTGCCCCCAGCAGATCTACCAGGGGAACAGAGCGAATGCACCCTTTTACTGTCCAGGTCACCAGACATAGAACATCTTGTTATGCCCGCTCTTTTGTCCCGAGGACTTCCAAGTTGTGGAGTTCCTTGCCGGCACATGTTTTTCCTTCTCCTCCGAACCTCCAAACCTTCAAGTCCAGAATTAACAAGCTGCCACTTTCCTCCTTGTCAACACCCACGGTACGATAGTATTTAGGCTGTAAGCCCTCGTGGTGTGTTGTTGACATTAAAAAAAAAATTAAAAAAAATCAGTGCTTGCCAGGGCATGTACTATGCTGTGGCAGTAAGGTCTCCATTGATGTTTCTTTCAAATTCTTTGAATCGTTGCAAATGAGAGGCGCAAGTGACGCATTATCTATCTAATAGAGCCATTAGGATATGCAGTCAGAAACACTAAAACATCACATCATTTTCTTCATTATCCACATCACGTTTTACTATGATATTTTTTGCTGTAAATGATCCATGTTGTAATTGTCTCATAACGCCATCCATAGTTTTATAGGAAGGTAAAGGTTAATCTGGATATCGTTCTGCAAATACACGACATCCGTCGGCATTCTCCGTGAATTAGAGCAGATTGATAAAATGCTGATTTGGGTATCCGGATCTTGCCTTTGCTTTTTTGAGATCAAATTTTTGGGCAGATAAGTAAAGTTCACTTAGTTGTATTACTCAACTCAAAACATTATTGTCAAACTGAGAACTTGGTTACTGTTCAAGTTTGCTATTTTCTATGACACTCTACAGCAATCATAATACATACCCATATTTTACATTTCGAAGCTGAATATAACCCCACGGTTTGGGTAGAGGGAATGATTCACAAAATTCTAAGAGTAGTAAAAAATCTTGCCAAAGGCATTATAATATACAGAGTGGTCCATTTGAAAAAAATAAGATATCCGCGCATTTGCGTTTTTAATCACCTTTTTTTTTTTAATTTCAACAACACACCACGAGGGCTTACAGCCTAAATACTATCGTACCGTGGGTGTTGACAAGGAGGAAAGAGGCAGCTTGTTAATTCTGGACTTGAAGGTTTGGAGGTTCGGAGGAGAAGGAAAAACATGTGCCGGCAAGGAATTCCACAACTTGGAAGTCCTCGGGACAAAAGAGCGGGCATAACAAGATGTTCTATGTCTGGTGACCTGGACAGTAAAAGGGTGCATTCGCTCTGTTCCCCTGGTAGATCTGTTGGGGACAGCAGGTGGGGGAACTATGGAGGAAAGCTCCTCTGAGCAGTGCCCGTGCAGATAACTATAAAAGAGAGAGAGAGGTCACCAACGGCACGTCGGTGGGCAAGGGAAGGCAGCCTTTGGGTGAGGGTAGGGTCACCGATGAGACGTATAGCTCTCTTTTGAATGTAGTCCAGGATAGCCAGTGTAGAAGCGGCTGCGGCACCCCAGATGTGGGAGCAGTATTCGAGGTTTGGCCTTATTTGTGAAGTATATAAGGTATAGAGATTAGCTGGTGAAAAGTATTTGCGAGCCCGGAAGAGGAAACCTAATTTCTTAGCAGCCGCTTCTGCAATTGATGTGACATGTTGGTGCCAACTAAGATTTTGATCCACAGAAACGCCAACAAGAGAAAGGACTCATTACTTTGAATAACTTGGTTGTTCATTGTGATGGGTCTAGGGCTGGTGTATCTCTTGTGAGAAAGAAAGCAAGACTTAGTTTTGATGGGGTTGAATTGTACAAGATTTCTACTTCCCCAGTCTAATATTTTTTGGAGATCCACGGAGACAGAACCCTCCATGAGTCTGCGATCCTCATCTAATTGGGCTAAGGAGACAGGCTTAGAATATTGTATATTTGAATGGAGGGTGCTGTCGTCCGCGTAGCCGTGAACTGGGTTGGATGTGCTCGAGAGGAGGTCATTGATGTGGAGAAGAAACACAGTAGGGGCTAAAGCTGAACCTTGAGGAACTCCTGCATTAATTGGATACAGTTTAGAGGAATGGCCATCCACAACAACAGATAAGCTCCTGTTGGAGAGGAAATTAGCTGTCCATGTACAAAGTTTTGGTGGTAGGCCATAGGCCGGAAGTTTATTAAGCAGCGCTGCGTGCCAGACCTGGTCGAATGCTTTGGATATGTCTAGAGCAACAATCTGGGATTCACCGTGTTGTTTCATAGACTTGTTCCAAGAATGGGTGACAAAGGAAAGGAGGTCGGCAGTCGATCTGCGCTGACGGAATCCATACTGCCTGTCGTGGATTAGACTGTATTTTTCAAGAAATTTTAGTAATTCGGTGTTTATATACTTTTCCATCACTTTAGCGACGACTGAAAGGAGAGAAATGGGCCTGTAGTTGCTGGGAAGCGCTTTGGATCCTTTCTTGGGGATGGGTTGTACTCGAGCAGTTTTCCAGTTACTAGGGAATATGCCTTTATTATAGGATATCTGAAACAGACGAGTCAGGACAGGAGCAAGCTCTGGTGCGCATTTTTTGAGTACAATTGCTGGGATCTCGTCAAGGCCAGAGACTTTCCTGATATTAAGAGAAGAGAGCATCTTTCGTACCTTTTTAGTTTTGAAAATGATATCCGTCATTTTATGCGCGACATTGGGGACTGTTGGTGGTTGAACATTTGGCAGAAATTATTCCCAATAGATTTAGCAAGAGTCCAGAAGGGTTTGCCGCCGTTGGAGCTTAAGAGGACTTTGTTTTTGATGTGGTTATTAAACGAGTTTTTTGCCTCAGAAAGAATGCGGGCATAGAGGTTTCTTGCGTCGTTAAATGCTTGACGATTTTCTTGACTGGGATTGTGTAGAAGCGTTTTGTGAGCTTTGACCTTTTCAAGTCTGGCCTTTGCAACGTGGTATTTTTATAAATCCCCATTTCAATTGATCATCTCCATAGTTGGTTTCATATTCCGGGTGAAGATCGTCATTTTAATTAAAATACTCAATTCCCCCAATCGACGCCGCTGTCAATGGTATCGATTTATCTCTCTTTCCCTGATATCTACTTCAGGCCGATATTTCGAGATTTATCGTAACGAGGTAGGAAATTGATAACGCGGAGACGGCGGGTAAAGGGGGAGATTGATATCGTTCTCGGAAGAGTGAACTTGTGCATGAATGGAAAAGTGTTGTTCTCTTCTGGGCGAAAAATTTTTTGATAATCAAAAACACCAAAGTGAAATTAGCAGTCAGAATCTAGAAGGAAAAGACTCACGTCTTGTTAGTTTAAAAAAAAACTGTTGTTTTGTATAAATCGCAGCCGTTACGTTGGATAATATCACTTGTCATACTCAATTGGCAATTACCCAGAAGATATTTAGACACGGAAGTATATACATAGAAAGGACAGAGAAAATGCGTAATAATTTGGAAAGTTAGTCTAGAAAAGTTAAATACAGCCTTTTCCGGCATACGTCAATTTTCTGAATTTATTTGGTAAACTAAGCTTTGTCGGAGTGAAGACTTATTTGGTTTGGTGTTACGAAACAATATAGCAGTCAAAGTTTGACCCAGAGGTTAAAAACCAATAACCTTAGGTAACAACTTTTCTGATATTATCATTATACATACCAGAAGATAGAGAGAGAGAGATAGAGAGCGATCTTCGAAGAGTTACCTACAAATTTGTGGTTAAAGGACTCGCCAAAATAAGTGAACTTATTTACGATTCTTTTTTTTTTGTTCTTGTGAAAATTAAATAAAATACTTTTGGATGTTCAATTTCTTAGTATAATAATAACGTATCTTTGTATTTATAATGTAACGACATACGTTTGCAAACAGCCTGTCGCATAATTATTATTGTTAATCTTACACTTTTATAAAGCTTGTTTTTGTTAAAGGATTTTCAATTAGACAACATATAAATTGGAGCAAGGGTTCACACCTTAGTATTAGTAGTAGTTTAAAATAAATAAATTATCAACTTAAATTTTTAGTAGGTTTTTCTATAGTTTTTCCAAATTAAATTAAATTATAGTGGCATCTCTGACAGTTTTACTTTCCTTTCTTGTAGATATCTATTTTAAACGGATACCGATAATAAAAATCAGTTCCCTTATTTTCAAAAAATAAAAAAATTTAAAAAATTTTGAAATTAGCGTAGCACCTTGTCACAGGATTTAGAGAACCAGGGCTTTTGAGTGGCTGAAGAGGTTTTCTGTGTACGTGGGATAAATAATTCCATGCCAGCTTGGATAATTTCGGTGACGTTTTGTGAGATATCAGAGGGGTCAGGATGAGAGAAGCAGACAGACGCCCATGGAAATGAGAAAAAGTAATCCCGCATTTCGTCCCAGTTTGCGGTGTTGTAGTGTCAAACGATACGTGGGTGTGATGACTGTGTGACCTCGGGTTGCATTGCGCAGGAAGCAGTGACCATGCCGTGGTCTGAGCGACCAAGGGGGGCGGTGACTGATATCTTATAGCATTCAGGTTGTGTAGTAAGAAGGAGATCCAAGGGATTTGAGCTGTGTGTTGGGATACGAGGAAAGTAAGTAGGTTGCTGAACCATATTGACTAAAGAATTGCTGACTGCAAAGGCCTCCGCTGCTCTCCCTTGTAGATCGGTTTTTGAAGATCCTAGCCATTCCTTATTATGGACATTGAAGTCACCAAGAATAGTGACCTCGGAGGAAGGATATTTAGAAATCAGATAGTCGGCTTTTTCAGAAAGGTAGTCAAAGAGCTGGACAAAGTTGTTGTCAGAAGGTGACCGGTAAATGCAACAGATGAATTTAGTTGCAGCCCTGAGATAAAGTTTTATTCATAGTATGTCTTTTCTTCCACCTTCTAAATTGGGGAGTCTGGTGCAGGGTAGATTGCTACGGACGTATGCGCACACGCCTCAATGCAATCTAAAGGAAGTAAGGAGCTCATACCCCGGGAAATTAAGGTGATTAGTGGCTGTTTTGGCACTGATTTGGGTTTCGGTGAGGAAGAGGAGTTGGGGCCTGTTAGACTGTAGACAACAATCAATTTGTCGGAAGTTTGTGTGTACTAAGCTAAAATATACAATAATAAAAAAATGTGCATAATAAAGAACTTCCACTTTGTGTGAATTAATAAGATACAGGGCGTTAAACGGGACATATTTTTATAAATGGCCATATCTCATGAAGCACTCAGTATAAAGTAGCAAAACCGTATATTGGGAGAATCGCCAAGATCAGTTGTATCCAAATCTGTAATAATATACAGGCTGTTCTATGCAAAATAAGCGACTTAGTGACCACTTCCGATATAATCGGAAGTCGCAGGATGTTCTAAATAGTTT
This sequence comes from Tillus elongatus, assembly GCA_964006375.1. Classification (NCBI taxonomy): domain Eukaryota; kingdom Metazoa; phylum Arthropoda; class Insecta; order Coleoptera; family Cleridae; genus Tillus; species Tillus elongatus. The sequence goes on from OZ023262.1 coordinate 14,121,149, forward strand.
AGGTTGATTGGACATATTGTAAACCTCACACTACAAATTTTCAGAATCAAAATCAGTTTAGCTTCTTCAAAACGTCTAATAGGAACTCGTAAAGAATCAGCCTGTATAATCAAGACCTTTTCACGTAGGGTAGTGTCCTACAGATTCATGTAGTTTTGTTACATAAACTGCCCCATTCATGTCCTTGTGCAGTTACAAATACACTTTCTTCTAGTGTCTCTCTTTTGAGTATGATGCAATTGAAAGTGCAATTAGTAAACATGAAGGTCCTATCTGCTGTGAAAACAAAAAACAAGTTTTTGACGAAAATCATACATACATAGAATCATATTAGATTATAAGATTGTTCTTTGCAAAAGTTAAAACATATAAGTATAAGCATAGTGACGGCAGAAATAAAAAAGCCCGCACGCAGCAAGTGCGTTATGGTAGTGAATTTTCATAGAAATGATCTGGCACCAAATATTTTACTATATAACTTTTTTTTCTTGTAACATAGAAACCTAAAATTTGGTCTATAGTTTACTTCTTATATTGTAAATTTACCTGCCAAATTTGGTTATCGTAGCTTTTTTATTTTTTGAGATAAAAAATTTTTTCGAATGAAAACTCAAAATTTTCCGATTTTCCGAACTAACAAACTTTTCAAAGCCACTTACAAAAGGAACGTACGTGCTAAATTTTATCAAAATCGGCCAATTAGTTTTTGAGTTATCGGTGTGATAATATATATATATATATATATATATATATATATATATATATATATATATATATATATATATATATATATATATATATATATTTGAGAAGCTTGCCAAAATTCAAATTGATTTCTTGACAAATATCTCTATTGTAGTGCCCTATTTGAAAAAAGAAACTGTGGTCAATATTTTGAAAACAGTAATATTTATAAATAAACTAACTGTGCCACTAGATTCTACGTAAAAAATTCTGAACGAATTCGATTGTGCCCTTTTGGCAGGTTGTCAGACAACTGAAATACAAGTGGTACCTGAAACTGCAATATTTTCAATATCGCCCTGTAGCTCTGAAACTAAGAGGGCTATGACAATTTTGTTTGCGACAACCTTTCGTTTCAGAAAAAAAGCGTCTCAGGTTCGTGAAAACCGGAATATAATTACTAATAACGGAGATATCCAGCAACTGCAACCCAAATGGGACACCTATCCAGTCTTTATGAAAATTCACTACCATAACGCACTCGCTGCCTTCCGAATAATTTCTTTTGGGTGACATCCACAGTGTCCAACCTCTGTTCTTTAAGTAAAAACATGTTGTTGTTGTTGTTCGCGCTTTTTTTGGCTGCGGATAATTATCCATTAGCCCATTGTCCGATTTATTTTTCAAGCGTTAGGTCATGCACGTATTTTTCTATACAATGGTCCATCGTGGCTCCAATCATTATGTAGTTTTTATTATTACTACCCTTATTTTTAATATAATTAACCAGGCTGAGCACAACACTATTCTTACCATTTAACATATTCATTCTTTTTTTTTCTTTTTTTTTTCTTTTTTTTTTCTTCTTTTTTTCTTCCTTTTTTTCCCTTTTTTTTCTAATTGGTCTTTTTTCCCTTTTTTTCAATTTTTTTTTCTAATGGTTTTTTTTTCTTTTTCTCATATTTTTTTAAATTTATTTTTTTAAGTTTTTTGTTTATTTAAAGTTTTTTTTTTTCATCAGTCGGGAACAACACGGGGACACGAATCGCCTAGCGACCCTTCAAGGTTCACAAAACACACACAGACTGGGCCACGGTTTGAAAAAAGGTATAAACAAATGGGAGATACAAAGGATCTTAAAACTAAGCTTTACAAATGTTTCTTTACAATATTTACTTAAATGACTAACAAATGATTATTACACATACACTGTTCACATTAGGGATGGGCACCTAACATCGATGTTTTGGGAATATCGATGTTTTCCATTGAACATCGATGTTTAAAACATCGGTTGTAATTTCGATGTTATATTTTTAACATCGATGTTACTTGTAATCATCGAAACATCGTTACGTATCCCACAAATCCTGTTGCAAATGCATATCGTTTGCAAATTTAAAAAAGTCTTGCTATTGTTTGACGACAGATATATGGACAGATATGCAATGTAGAAGTTTTATTGGTGTTACTATGCACTTTGAAGATAACAATTCCATAAATTCTGTTGACTTAGGTGTATATCTTTTAGATGAACGGCATACATCCGAATACATTTCAGGAGTGTTAAAACGTATATGTGAGGAATGGGGTATCCTCGAAACTAAAGTTACTACTGTTGTTACGGATGGAGCGGCCAATATGACAAAAGCTATTGAGGAAACGTTTTCCAAAAAAGGCACATTCATTGCTTCGCTCATCAAATAAATTTAGTTGCTGACAGAGCTACAAAATCTATTTCGGAATTGTGATCAGTTATATCTAAATTAAAACAATTGTAACGTTGTTTAGGCATTCAGTAGTAGCTTCTGATGAATTACGGAAGGCACAAACAAGCGACCATAAACCTGAAAAAAAAATTATACAAGAGGTGTCCACCCGCTGGAATTCCACATACTACATGATTAATCGTTTTCTTGAACTGCGGAAATACATAAATACTATAGTGATCAGACATCCTTCTGTCCCCACAATGGTTACAGCCAAGGAAGTTTTTGAACTGAATAAAATCATTGAACTTCTAAAGACGTTAGAAGCAGTAACAACAGAAATTTGTGGTCAAAAGTATATTAGTTCGAGTCTTATAATCCCTCTCACGTATAATTTGGAAAAAGAAGTTTCACACATTGAATGTGTTGTAAACGACACCTTAGGTATTTCACTAAAAGAAGCACTTCTCCAAGAATGTAGGAAACGATTTTCTGCTGTTGAACAACCAACAATTAGCCGTGGCAATCTTGCTGGATCCGAGGTTCAAAAAGATTTATTTTAAGAGTCCTCATAATGTTGCAGCAGCAGTTAATCTAATACAACAGTTATCACTGTTAGCAGAAACGCAAGGAGATGATGACCACAATCGCGAAATAATAGAAAGTGAAACGACAAATAATAAACAGGACACGGGTAAGTAGGATGGATTGTCACAATGATGTTTGGTAAAAATTTTAACATAATTATAGTTACTCCAAAGGGCAATATATGGGCGCATCATTCTCAGTTAGTTCAAAAGAGTGCTTCACAAGAGAAAGAACAATTAAGCGAAATGTCTTTGTATTTAAAGAATCCTCTAATTAATCTTACCGATAATCCCCTGAAATGGTGGTCAGATAATAAAAATGTATGTCCCCATTTATACCCTGTCGCGAAAAAATTCTTGTCCATAGTGGCGACTTCTGCACCGGCTGAATTTTTTTTTTCCAAAGCTGGACAGACAGCCACGCAAGAAAGAAACCGTTTAACTGGAGAACACTTGGGCAAAATATGATTCCTTCAGTCCATTGGCAGAGATTACTGGAGTATATAAAACTGTATGGTGAGATTATCAGTATTATCACTAATATTGGTGAATTATATATATATATATATATATATATATATATATATATATATATATATATATATATATATATAAACAGGGTTATTAACAGTTTAGAATTAAATTTCAAGTTTACTTTTTATTATTAAAGTCATTAGAAGTTAAGTTTTTCTATTTTTGTTTTACACACTCTTTCTTATTTTATTGCAGTACAATAAACATTTATTTATTTTTGTTACCACTTATTTTTTGTATTACTTGCACCTGCCATAATCTGCATCGGAATGTTTCCATTTTCTAATGCCTACAAAACTACAAACTATTTTTTTTCTCGAAAGAACATAGAATTGGTAAATTCACAATTATTTTGAAAACATCGATGTTTCCCATCATCGATGTTTTCCAGCCGATGTTTTTCCTACCATCGATAGTAAGTTTCGATGTTAAACATCGATGTTAACATCGATGTTTTAAGAAATGTGCCCATCCCTAGTTCACATCGTAAAACCAAATTATTGTTAATTTATATAGTATTTCTTATCTCTCAACTATATATACCCATACATATATATTTACACACACACACTTACATCTATAACCGACCCACATACTCAAATACTTAAATATCCAAACATATATGATTACTATTTCTATGCCTATCTTTACAGATACCGCGTGTTTTCATCACGTTAAGGTTCTAGATTAATTTTTTTTTATGTGTTTTAACAACCAATCGCATATGTTTTTCTGCTTTGTTTGTAGCAACTGTGGCAAGCTAAAGGGGCAATCAACACCCGCCCAAACATGCACTTGATTACAGAATTCATTTATTTCATTAAAACATGTTCAAGGGAAACTTGATCGGTCTAATTATTTAATTGCCACACCTCGTATATGTCCTCGCCATCGAGAATACTAATCAAGGGGCATGTTTCGTTATTTTATAGTATTAGAATATGATTTAATTAAGTATGCCAGCTCCATATTGAATAGCCAACGATATAAATTGCTTTTCATATTTATATCACTAAATATTAACTTTCTGCCTGGGAATACTCCATCTGAATAAACGGTGTAGCTGTGATTTTGTGTTGACTAATATTGTTGATTGTGTATTTTATCAGAAGTTTTAAGTACCTACTGTAATTATGAGATCAGTGTTGTTTTTTTTTTGCTAATATTATAATATGCATCATTAAAATACTGATTAATAAACACGTAGAGATGTCCTAACTAAAATTTCCACTCCCCTAAAATGTCCGATTTTGTTCAAGTGTGGGGAAAATGCTAAAACATGCCAACTTTAACTTGACGGGGGACCAATTTTTTTCTTGGTTTTGAAGTTATTTCTGGATCCCTCTAGCGCCCCAGAGCCACTCCTTCAAAAAATTGTAAATGGCAAAAGGAGTCGAGTGATACATTATTTTGAAGCTGCTTTCATTCTCTATGAAATCATGTTTTTAGCGAATATTTCACTATCATCATCATCAATCAGCCCTCTGCGTCCACTGCTAGACATAGGTATCCCCTAGTTGAGTCCATTCTTTTCTGCCTTGAGCGCTACGAATCCAGTTTTTGTAATTTTTGTAATGTCGTCTGACCAGCGAGTTGGTGGTCTTCCTCTGCTTCTTTTATCGTATTTGGGTCTCCATTCAAGTAATTGTTTTGTCCACCTGTCATCTTGCATGCGAGCCACATGTCCCGTCCCCTTCCACTTGAGTTTTGCCACATGTACGACCACATCAGTCACTCCTGTTCTTCTACGTAATTCTTCATTTCTAATGTGGTCACGTAACGAAACGCCAAGCATCGACCTCTCCATTTTTCGCTGTGTTACTTTCAGTTTCTTAGCAGAAGCGTTGGTAAGGGTTAGTATTTCGTCGCAGTAGGTCATAACCGCTGGAACACATTGGTTGAAAACTCTTCTTTTCAAGCATATCGGAAGGTCGCTTCTGAAAACGTCTCTAAGTTTGCCGTAAGCCGCCCAGGAGAGTATAACTCTTCTGTTTATCTCGCATGTTTGGTTGGTTTTGGATATGCTTATCTCGTGGCCCACATATGTGTATTTGTCTGCCCATTCCACCTCAGAGTTTTCAATAATTAGGTTTTTACTAGGGACGAGGTTTGTCATAAATTTTGTTTTTCCGATGTTCATTTTTAGACCTACTGTTGCACAGACCCCCTGAAGTTCCTGTAGCATCACTCTAATATCTTCCAAGTTGTCAGCTAGTAAGATAATGTCGTCTGCAAACCGTAAATTTGACAGACTTTGGCCGTCTTAGACCATTTTGGTCCCAATCTAGCTTCTTGAACACATACTCCAGCGCGGTGATAAACAGTTTTAGAGACATCGTATCTCCCTGGCGTACTCCTCTCCAAACTTTTATAGGATTCGTGTTTTCATGTAGTTTTACCACAAGAGTATCATTTATATATATATATATATATATATATATATATATATATATATATATATATATATATATATATATATATATATATATATATATATATATATATATATATATATATATATATATATTGTAGATTAGTGTGGTGTAGCGATAGTCAATACGGCATGCTTCCAGGGACTACAACACTGCGTCCAGCTCCACGGTGTCGAAAGCCTTATGGAAGTCCACAAAAGCAAGGACAAGTGGTCTGCCATATCCGCTCGTTCGCTCGCGCATGGCAGAGCGAATATTTCGTAGAACGAAAAATACACTAATGAGCAGATCTGTGTTTATATATATATATATATATATATATATATATATATATATATATATATATATATATATATATATATATATATATATATACTGACATAGTATAGATATGAATAAGGAGATTAGTTCTATATAAATTCCTTTCACAATAGGGCAGAATACAAGATAACACAAACTGAAACAAAACAAAAACGGTCCAAGAACCTGGATATGAGCAAATACAATGCCTATATGATATGATACTCTAGGAAGGTTAACTCGTTTCTTGAACGGTTCGGTAAGTGGTGTGAGGCCAACCAGCTCCTTATAAATTACCAGAAAACCGTATTTCTTGAATTCAGAGCCCAGCAAAAGCAGGGAATTAACCTTGATTTTCAGGGCACTGTAGTGTCTCAGGCCATAAGCGTGAGAGCATTAGGGGTAACTATTGACCAGCATCTTTCATGGAAAGAACATATTGAGGTTTTGTGCGGTAGGCTTAATCAGACCCATTTCCTAATATTTCGATTAGCAGAGTTCCTTGAGACCAAAGCTCTGATGACTGTCTACTACTCGGAAGTTTATTCCTTGATATCTTACAACATTGTTGCTTGGAGACAGTCGGTTGAGGTGGAAAGAATTTTTATGCTGCAAAAAAGAATAATAAGAGTGATTTTTGGTATAAGAGTAACACAATCTTGTAGGGCGCTTTTCAGGGACGCAAAAATAATGACGCTAACATGCGTTTACCTATATAAACTGCTAAATTATATTCATGGTGTCAAAGATGGGCTAACAAGGCAGTCTGAGATGCACTCTTACTCCACTCGCCACGGGAATGTGTTTAGAAACAGGCAGTTCTGTAAAATGATGTACAGAAAGTCGCCCTCTTTTGCGGGGGTGGATCTACATAACAGGTTGCCGGAAACTATAAAAGCAATTCAAAATGTGAATGAATTTAAAGCATAGCTAAAATCATACCTAACCAATAATTGCTGTTAGTCCATTGCGGAGTATTTGTCTGATACCCGTGGGGCACAGAGCTGAGACGAACGAAAATTTTATTGTGTTTGCTTGTTTTAAATGTCTTTTAGTTTGTTTTTTTACATTTGTTTTCATAGTTTTGTTTTTATTTTAATAATTGACGTGCTCAACCATTTGTAAATGGAATTAAGGCAAAATAATTATTGACTATCGACTATACAATAGGTATGTAAAAATGATGGTGATTAGTACGTCAGACAGTATAAATATGTACATAAAACACATGTACATATGTATAGGGCAAGCCATCAGGGCATATTTATAACTACCTATTGAGAAATCAGAACACCTGACGGTATATGCTGTCAAAACAACATTTTTTAGATTACAATGTAAAACATGAACTAGAAACGGAAGCCCAGGACTAAGTTTTATAAATTTTCAGATAAAGGCAAAGACAAATAATCAGGTGCTGATGAACAGCTGTACAATTAGACGTGTAATAATTATAAGTACAATGTGTAGTATTAATATATAAAAGAATCACAGAAAAGACTGCATATGCGAGCAAGTGAATTTAACAGACAAGTGATACAAGACATAAGTAATACAAGAAACAACACTGTAGCAGAGAGCCACAATAAAGATGAAATAGTTATAAGAATTTATAATTATGTTTATAATAAGGTTGTTCATAGATGTCATTTTTAGGTTAAAACGAAATATCAGAAATATATTTATTGTACAATTTATATAAAAAGGGACTTGCATGATTGAAAATATAAAGAAGACGACTAGGTTACCAAGGAGAGGGAAGATATAAACTAGGAACTGAAAGAATTGAGAAAAGACAGCGGCCAAAAAACAGAAGAACTTTGGATATCAACGAGGTCGTCGAGCGAAAAAATAATAACAAGGTGACTCTCAAAGGGGGGCAAGAAAAAAGGAAGCGTCGTCTTTCAAAGTGTTCCAGTAAAATTTGACAAGAAAGCAGTTAAAGGTTCAAGAAGAGGATGAATATCAAGACTTTGGAGCTATAACGTCATTGCAAGTTAATCACAGTAAGTTTTTTATAACATACAATGTACTTACATATGCAAATGTAAAGAAAGCTTGATAGCCTACACAAAGTAGGAGAGCCACAGTCAAATAGGTTGGACCAAAATTATTCATATTTCTAAGTAGGAGACAGAGGAACCAGTAACTTTTGATATAAGCTTCATCACAGTATATACACCTGACGCCATAATTAGTTGAAATAGCTAGTAGGAAGAAATCAATCAGACACGCCATTTTCAAGGTGACGGTAGCATTAGACATTCAGTGAGGTATACTACCAATAGTACAAGGAACTACAATAAGTGGTGTAGAATATAGCGTACACTTATGTACACAGCTTTGAAAATAGAAATATTGCAATATCGTATTAGTATATAAACTATATAAATAAAAAAAAGAGCTCATTGATAAATTATACCAAAATAAAAAGATTTGAACAGGTAAATTTTAAAAGGAAAGAAAATATAAAGTCAAAACAATTATCGGGGTTTTTTTAGGTACTTTTCTTTTGTAAGTGGCTTGGATAAGTTCGTTAGCCAAGAAAATTGAAACAGTTTTTCCGATTATATTTTGGGTGTCCTTTTAGAAAATTTTTGTATCTTCGAAAATAACAAAAAAGTTGTGATTACCAAATTTGGCATATACGTTTCAACTATCAAACTTACCCTACATGCTGACGTTCAGATCTCTAAGTTTAAAGAACAAAAGTTATAGGCATTTAAAGAAAAAAATTGGGTGCCACAGGTGATCAGAGGAAAGAAAGCACAAGAACAAAATATTTTGTGTGGTTAACAAAATCAATTGAATATTACATACTACAGTTAGGTTACCTTGACGCAAAAAGGTGAAGAAATGGCAGAAAAAATATTCAGAAAATTTTATAGTTCTTCTTCTTAAAACGTCAAAGTCGAGTTTTAAAACGTCAAAATTTGCAAAAACAGACAAATTATCTGAAACGAATACGGATTATGTAGAATAAATGTCTTAATAAGTGTGTTAAAGCCTTAAGTTTCAGCTTAAACCATCATTTTATTAAAATGCTTTGGTAGTAATTTCAGCCATAGAGTTTATGGTTAAATAGTCTATATCTTAGCAAAGTTTCGTAGAAAAAATTCGTTATCGAGAAAACCGCAGCTCATGAATTTTGAAAATATTTCTTTAAATCAGCACGAACTAGTACCCCTAATACCCATATATGGGGTCAATTTCAGTTTTTGTCTGTTTACACATATACAAGGTGACGCATTTTTACGGTAAAGCTCAATATATACGTTATTACACAAGATATAAGAAAAATATATATATACGTTTATTATGTGTCTCGAGTCGCATCTTATAAAGCTATTTTGACAATCACAGGTGGCCCATAAGTCGTTGGTGATACACATTGGTTTTTTTTAATAGAACACGCCTTATGTTACTACATTTTTGCATTTCGCATTGAAATATAATGCAAGTTTGTAAGGAAAAAATTTATATCCTTTATCGTTTTTTTAATTATTTCAATTATTTTGCAACTTTTCACGATTTTGGCACATATTACAAACTAATATCACAAATTGTGATACGGCTCTTTTATCAATAGACAGCGGAGACTCATGTAAATGACGGATTCAGTGTTTTTTGAAAAAATGAAGTTGCCGTATATAGGAAAACTTTTCGCAGAAATTTTGTTTAGTGTTTCCGTAGAAAACATTTTTTGTAAGATATTTTAATGCTGGTAATTTATAATAAATGGTTAGTAAGTTATTGTGACAAAAAGTGGTCGAATTTTTGTGAAAAATGTAATTTTGTGTAACATTATTGAATGAAATTTCTGTAAAAAAAATTGTGAGTTTTTTTAAAGTTGTTTGAAATTTTTCATAAAAAAATTTGTTTTCAATTTTGATCATAAAACGGTTTGTGAATAATTATCTCTGGGCCTGTGTGTAAATAGCATAAAGAGGTTCGTTGATCAGGAAAACCAGATCAGTTTTTTCTGGAAAATGTTTGTACTTTTGAAACAACAAAGCTCTTTTAATGAAACATGATACATTGTTGCTACTATATAGGTTATACTGTTAGCCAAATCTCCTACAATAACAAGACATATTTGCCATTAAAATTTTTTTTACGGAAAATCGCTACCATAACGCACTTGCAGCGTCCCGTTTTTTTTTTCAATTTTAAGCGACTGGTTCCTGAGAATGACGAAGGTGTCCCTACGAAATTGGCACCCCCTAAAATGTCCGATTTCGTTCAAGTGTGGGAAAATGCTGAAACAGGTCAATTTTAACTTGAAGGGAGCGACCAACTTTTTCATGATTTTGAAGTTATATCTGAAGCTCTCCAGCGCCCAGAGCCACCACATCAGTCACCGCCCCCCTTGGTCGCTCAGAACACGACATGGTCACTGCTTCTTGAGCAATGCAGCCCGAGGTCACACAGTCGTCGCATCCACGTATCGTTTGCCACTACAACTCCGCGAACTAGGACTAAATGCGGGATTACTTTTCCTCATTTCCATGGGTGTCTGTCTGCTTCTCTGATCCTGACCCCTTTGATATCTCACAAAACATCACCGAAATCATCCAAGCAGGCATGGAATTATTTATTCCACGTACACAGAAAACCTCTTCAGCCACTGAAAAGCCCTGGTTCTCTAAATCCTGTGACAATGCCAGACTTGAAAAGGTCAAAGCTCACAATACGCATATACACAATCCCAGTCAAGAAAACCGTCAAACATTTAACAACGCAAGAAACCGCTATGTTCGCATCCTGAGGCATGTCGCGCATAAAATGACAAATATCATTCTCGAAACAGAAAGGTACGAAAGATGCTCTCTTCTCTTAATACCAGCAAAGCCTCTGGCGTTGACGAGATCCCAGCAATTGTTCTCAAAAAATGCGCACCAGAACTTGCTCCTGTCCTGACTCGTCTGTTTCAGACATCTTACAATAGAGGCATATTCCCTAGTAACTGGAAAACTGCTCGACTACAACCCGTCCTCAAGAAAGGATCCTATCAACTAAAGGCCTATTTCTCTCCTTTCAGTCGTCTCTAAAGTGATGGAAAAGTATATAAACACCAAATAACTCTAATTTCTTGAAAAACACAGTCTAATCCACGACAGGCAGTATGGATTCCGTCTGCGCAGATCAACAGCCGACCTCTTTTCCTTTGTCACCCATTCCTGGGGCAAGTCTATGGAACTACACGGTGAATCCTAGACTCTCGCTCTAGACATATCCAAAGCATTCGACCAGGTCTGACACGCAGCGCTGCTTAATAAACTTCCGGCTTATGGCCTACTACCAAAACTCTGTACGTGGACAGCAAATTTCCTCTCCAACCGGAGCATGTCTGTTCAACTCGACTAAATCTCAGTCTTGCTTTCTATCTCATAAGAGATGCACCAGCCCTAGATACATCACTATGAACAACCAAGTTTTATATATATATATATATATATATATATATATATATATATATATATATATATATATATATATATATATATATATATATATATATGTAGAACAGGTAAAATGAATAAAACATGAGTACATTTGGAGGACCCAAATCACCACAACACATATTTTTTAAAGACCTTACGATCGTTTCACTGACCACGTCAGCATCATCAGGGGATGAAAAATTCTAAGCTGTTTAGAATTTAGTTTAGACCGGAAGTTGACACAATCTTCGCTATTTTAAATGGAACACCCACTCTTAGCGGATTTTCATGAAAAAATTTGCTAATAGAGTGGTCACGATCAAAATCTTTAAAAAAATTTCTTCAGATAACAGCAAATTTGGGTCCTTAGAACCCAAAACAGAGGTCCGTTAAAATTTTTATATGTTTATATATATATATATATATATATATATATATATATATATATATATATATATATATATATATATATATATATATATATATGTGTGTGTGTGTGTGTGTGTGTGTGTGTGTGTGTGTGTGTGTGTGTATGTATCAGAGCGATAACTCACAAAATACTAAACTCATTTCAATCAAGCTTGTCAAAAATCTTGCTTGGGCGAAAACGGAAGTCGAGTTCGTTAATCAGCCTTTATGCTCAAGTTTTTCCGGCGGAAAATCGGGAATACTTTTTGAAAACGCTATATTTTTGTAAGTATCAGAGTAACTTGAATCTGACTTTACGTGTGGCAAGAATCGTCCAAATAAGCCTATGTTGTGAATTTTAAGTAATTTGGTACACAATATAATACTAGATGCATTCTCGCAACAATTAGAACCGTAGACCGGTTTCGCTCTCATTAGAGCTCTTCAGTACGGCATACTAATTGTAGCAAAAATGCACCAAAAGTAATACGGCCATAGTATAGCCAGCCTTAAAATACTAAGTGAGTGGTGGACGTGCCGCCACCTAGTTGCGGAACCAAGTAGTATGTTGTCACGCCAGCTTGGTTCCGCAACTAGGTGGCGGCACGTTCACCACTCACTTAGTATTTTAGGGTTGGCTATACTATGGCCGTATTACTTTTGGTGCATTTTTGCTACAATTAGTATGCCGTACTGAAGAGCTCTAATGAGAGCGACACCGGTCTACGGTTCTAATTGTTGCGAGAATGCATCTAGTCTTACATACTTTGTCCCTATATTGGGGTAGAAATGGGCCAGGGCTAACAATTTTCTAAATTGTTAGTTAGTTGTATGCAGTCTCTATTTTTTTAACACTTTGTGTTATTTGGAGCTGGCGTGACAACATACTACTTGGTTCCGCAACTAGGTGGCGGCACGTCCACCACTCACTTAGTAATTTAAGGCTGGCTATACTATGGCCGTATTACTTTTGGTGCATTTTTGCTACAATTAGTATGCCGTACTGAAGAGCTCTAATGAGAGCGAAAGCGGCCTACGGTTCTAACTGTTGCGAGAATGCATCTAGTCTTACATACTTTGTTCCTACATAAGGGTAGAAATGGGCCAGGGCTGACAATTCTCTAAATTGTTAGTTAGTTGTATGCAGTTTCTATTTTTTAACACTTGTGTTATTTGGAGCTGGCGTGACAACATACTACTTGGTTCCGCAACTAGGTGGCGGCACGTCCACCACTCACTTAGTATATTGGTACACAATATTTAGAGCTTTTTCCAAATTAAAAATAAAATCCCACAGACATGCGTTGAAACGACGTAGTGGTTAAAGTCCAATTCCTGACAGGCAGAGTAGTTAACTGTCACGCGTAGATTGATTCATACAACAGGTATAAATCATACATCAACGATAACTAAACTAAATATATACCAGGCAAAAAAACATACTGCCCGAACCAACAATCGTGAAATCTCGGCCGCAATTATGGAAACTGACAGACGACATGAAATTAAAAATTTCCCAAGTGATTGTTATTTAATTCGGGGATTCAATCAATTATTAAAATACACTATATTTGTAGCTTTATTCACGGCCCCAAACACAGTTTTAGCGCAGCAGAGATATATTATGATGTCGCATAATATAGCAGAAATTTAAACAAAATCAAGCCAAGTCTCTATAAAAGTGATTCTAAAATAGTTTCTTTTATCTTTAAACTTAAATATAAGACGTCATATAAGACCGAAACAGTCGTGGAATGCATTTCAATGTTAATTTTACTAATTCTGTAATTAATTGTTACGTATACTTTGAATATATTATCCCGGGCATGAAGCCGATCTGAAGTATCACGCAAATAAAACGTTAGTTGACGTGTGGCTAGATGGCGCAGGGGGCATCGATGAATGTATGTTTATATATATATATATATATATATATATATATATATATATATATATATATATATATATATATATATATATATATATATATATATATATATATATATAAGAGAAACTGACCCCGTATATGGGTTCTAGGATATGGGTTTTTGCAAAGTCTCACCATCGATACCTCTCTATTAGTGAATATATTTTTTATAAAAATTAACTAAAATGAAGATATTTCAATATGTTCGTTCCACCTCATTAAGTATTGTTCAGATATATCCCGGAATTATTTTAAAAAAATCACAGTGAAATGTGCCAATGGCAGAAAGAAATTTATTTGATTGGTTTCTTCTTTGTGCTTTTTCACTTTCTCTGCATCTTTTAGTTTTGGGTACATTATATTTCCTTCTTTATATTAACTAGTTCTGCACATGTTAAGGTATTTTAAGGATAATTAAGATTTTTTTTCAACTTATTTGTGACCTTCGGTGCACCTACGCAATTTTCAATATAGCTGAGATTTTGTACGACTTTGGCATACAATTTTATTTATAGCTTCAAAATAGAATGAAAGAACATTACACATTTAATCGATCAAGTGACATAAAAAGAAAAATATCTTGTCCTACTCCCAACAGGCTGCAAACAAGTAACATTTCAGTAATTAATTAATAACACATAAAAATTGAGTGTAGCCTCGTCCATTGAATATTCATCGACACACAAAAAGTTATTTTAATGGCTGTTCTTAATTATCAGGAGAGCTAAGACAGATCGATAGCTGGCTGTATTTAATGGGGCGGAAGTTTCCTGTATGGCCTCAAAATGTTTTTGGTTTTATACAAGTCATTAAAAAACTAAATAAAAGTAATTTAATAATATCTTAGAGCAGATACTATTAGGTATTAAATAGTACTAAGCACATAATAGAAAAGTCTGGACGCAGCAAGTGCGTTCTGCTAGTGTTGCAAATCGCGAATAATTTAATAAATATTATTTATTTAAAATCGAAACTTAAAAATTAATAATGAATACATAAACCTTTTATAAATGATTATCTGAAGCGAACGGTTCTACCACGGATATTCTCGTCCGATCACCGAAGTTAAGCAACGTCGGGCACGGTCAGTGGATGGATGGGTAACCGCCTGGGAAGACAGTGTGTTGTTGCCTTTTAGTGAATTTTTATTTAAAAAATGCACTAATAGAGACGCACTTGCTGCGTCCCGAACCTTTTTTTTTCTTAGGTAGTGACATTTCTGTTTTGTTCTTATTAGCGAATCTTTTTTTTTATTTTATCGCTAATAGAGAAGTATCGATGGTGAGACAAATATTTTTTCAAATAAACGCGAATTTGGGCCCCTAAAACCCGAAACCAAGGTCCGTTTAAATTTGTATATGTTTATATATATATATATATATATATATATATATATATATATATATATATATATATATATATATATATATATATATATATATATATATATATATAAACATATCCACACGATAACTCAAAAAGTTATTAACCGATTTTGGTGAAATTCGGCACGAATTTTTATTTTATTAATAGCTTGGATTAGTTCCTTAGCCAGTCCTATCGGACCAGTTTTTCTAAAAATAATTGATTTTTCCCAAAAAAAAATTGTATCATAAAAAATGACCAAGTTATTTTGTTGAAATTTGGTTGATATGTTGCCCTCGTAGATACCTTACTCCACCAAACTCAATTTTTTAGGTTTATAGAAAATTGAGTTATACAAATTTGAAGCATTTATTCAAAAAATTTGCTACCATAACGTACTTGCTGCGTCCCTAATTTTTTTCTTTTCACACTATACAGCTTTATTTTGGAACATGGTTTACTTTTTGTGACATAAACCAGCGTATAAAGTTTCGAAAGAAAACACAAATTTTCAGGAAAAAACTAGGCCGATTTTCCTGGCCAACGAGTTTATACAAGACATTTGCAAAAGGAAGGTATCCACCAAATTTGATCTAAATCGGCCCATTATTTTTTGGTATATATATATATATATATATATATATATATATATATATATATATATATATATATATATATATATATATATATATATATATATATATATATAGTTACGATATGGAGGCCTTTTAATTATGTGGTGGGTCTTTTTAGTGGCCCCACGATTGGGTGTCAATATTGTTACGATATTGGATCCCTTTTAATCATGTGGTGGATCTTTTAGTGGCTCCACGATTGGGTGTCAATATTGTTATGATATTGGGTGTATTCTTATATATTTTCTTAAATGTTGTGTTTTGAAAGTAATTAATGTTGCTTTTAATTAGAATGTTGGGCGCCTTTAACTATATATATATATATATATATATATATATATATATATATATATATATATATATATATATATATATATATATATATATATATTTTAAACTTTAACGCCCCGTATCTCCCTTAGGAGAAATGATCTGTTCCATTAGTTGCTAAAGTCCTACTACTACTGCCTAAGAGAATTTTTTTTGTAGCTTTTTTTTTTCAAAATTTGAACACCCTGTATTTCCATTAGGAACGAGTAGTAGGACTTTAACAATCAATAGAACAGATCATTTTGAGAAGAAAAGTTTATATAAATATAACCTCTAATTAGCTTTCTAAGGAAAAAAAAGTTAAAAAAAACATAACTGCTTCAAAAAACTAGTAATATTTCGATAACCGCTCAAGACAGCATAAAACTACAAGGAATCAAACATTACGAAGAGGCTCTTCTTTGAGAAGGTGGTATCATAAAATGTCAGTGGCGTACGTGAAAGAAGTTATATTATTTTAAATGGTCTACGGAACCCGGAAATGTAACACCCAGTATATCCTTTGTTACAAGAATACCACTGAATAATAATCTAAATCTACAGAAAACGCGCACGGAATCGCATGCAAATATCTCACTCCGTTCCAAAGGTATTGTAAAAGATTTTTCAAAAATAATAAATTTCAACACCCTGTATCTCCGTTAGGAAGCAAACTAGAGGTTATGTTTATATAAACTTTTTGTCTTATAATGATCTGATCTGTTTCATTGACTGTTAAAGTCCCGCTACTATAAACTGGTACATCCTATATATATATATATATATATATATATATATATATATATATATATATATATATATATATATATATATATATATATATATATATATATATATATATACAGGGTGTCCCACCGAAAGGGGCTAGTAGCTTTTAGGTGTCTTTGTGTCTAGTAAATGGAAATTTCTTTCAGCCATCTGTTACAGAATTTTAAGGAGCATATTCCGAAAATAATTTAACATACACAGGCTGTCCCATAATTCAGTGGCAACACAAACTTGTATTTTTTTTAATGGAACACCCCATATATTATTACATATTTCGATTTGCGATGAAATTCTGACTCAAATATTATAGAGGTCTTATAGCTTTAATCTCAACGGTTTTTGTGTAAATGTCAATAAACTGTCAAAATGAGGTTATGTTTGGCGTATTTTTGCTACACCGGCAGTCGAACTGCAATGAATTTGTCTGAAGGAATGTTTTAGGTAGATGGTCTTCTATGTAGAATACACTCCAAGGTGTCAAAAAAATAATACATTGTACAGGGTGATCACTTTTCATGAATATGTAATTTACTGCATTTTTTCAAATGGGACACCCTGTATATTATTACATATTTGAATTCTCCATAAAATTCCGCGTACAACGGTATAAAATTATAGAGCAGTTCAATTACCGGATTTAAAAATATTTAAAAAATGTGACGAATTTCACAGACAAATAGATTCATTGAATAACGTAACTTCACAATGATAATTTATGAAATCTGCAATTAATTTTTTAGTCAAAGGGGAATTCGATTATAAGGTCAAAAGTAAGAAGCCATAATTATGCTCTTCAAGATAATGTCACAAAGATGCAAATAGTCGGGAAAATTTAATACTACTGTTATGTTATGATATAATGTATACTTGCCGTATTTGCAATAAAACAACTCTTATTTTTTCTACTGGTTTTTATTCGCAGAATAAATAAAATTACAGGTGCTCGAATATGTTTCCTTCATATCTGATACAAAGCTGAAGCCTTTTGACGAAACTTTGCCTGGTTTCTATTAACATAGGCACAGTTATGCTATCAAAGGCATCAATGATTCTTCTCCGCATATCCTCACTTGTCGTAACTGGTTCTTTGTAGACCATGTCTTTCACATACCCCCAAAGGAAAAAATCTAAGGGTGTAAGATCTGGTGATCTTGGGGGCCAGATGATCTGTCCACCTCGGCCTATCCACCTTCTTGGAAAGCGCTGATTCAGATAGTTCCTTACAGAAATAGACGAGTGGCTTGGAGCACCGTCATGTTGAATCCACAGTTGCTGCCTCGAATATAGATCTACATCGTCGAGGAGTGATCCTAATTCGTTCCTGAGAAATAGTTCATATCTCTCACCGGTCAACGTGCCATCCAAGAAATATGGTCCAATGACATAATCCCCAATTATCCCTCCCCAAACATTCAGTGACCATCGGTTTTGATTGTCGATTTTCCTCAACCAATGTGGATTTCTGACATTATAATAATGCATATTGTGTCTATTGCCGATGCCTGTACTTCTGAAAGTCGCCTCGTCAGTGAATAGAATGTTTGTCACAAACTCATTATCCATATGTATTCGGTTTAACATCGTACGGCAGAAGAACAATCGTGTTTCGAAATCGTGCTCGGTTAAATTCTGATGTGTATTCATATGATATGGGTGATATTTATATTTCCTTGCAATTCTATTGATTGTTGTTTTGGGTATGCCTATTTCATTTTCCAGCTCTCTTGTGGATGTGTGAGGATTTTCCTCTAGTGATAACAATATATTCAACTGCGTACCTTCGTCAGTAACAGCAATAACTGGTCTTCGATTTTTAGGATACGAGTTAACACTTCCCTTACTTATGAACTCTCTCTTCACTCGTTCAAAAGCCTGCCGCTTTGGTTGCCGTCTATGTGGGAATTGTTGATGATAAATCCTTGCAGCAAGAAGAGAATTTTTGTCAGCTTTTCCCAAACAGAATACCATGTCAACTTTTTCAGTTACAGATAAATTCATGTTTGAAACTCCAAAAAATCACCTGAACTGTACACTTAAAATTATCACTTAACGCTACGAAAAAGAACAGAAAACTGAGAATAAACGAACTGACGTAACAAAAGTGAACAAGAAAAACTAGAAATACACAGAGATGAACCAAAAACTATTTGAAAATATCATAAAACAATTATTACACAAGCGATGAATGATAACATTCAATGACAGGTATGAAATGACATCAGCCTTCTTTAACAGACAATTCAATTTTCCTATTCTCTACTCTGCGGATATACCTTTCCCTATAACTAACATATGACTTTGTACGGCACCGAAGTGAGAATTTTCCGCAAACTATTGCAAATACCCAAGAAAATGTCGCATCAACTGCTTGTTCATGTATTTTGACACACAGCCAGTTCAATGCATTGTAGAAGCGTTTATTGGAAGTTTTAACTGAACGGATCGGTAATTACGACATGTAACTCGACGAATTTAATCAAAGATATTTTTTACTAACTTTCGACTGAGAATTTAGACAGATTTTCATTAATGTGCATCATTTCACTGTAAACTAGATTGGAGATGATAATCTATAAAATTTTCTTCCGTTAATACATAATGCAATTGACAAATTTAGAAAAATCTCGATTTTTTTTTTAAATATTTTTAAATCCGGTAATTGAACTGCTCTATAATTTTATACCGTTGTACGCGGAATTTTATGGAGAATTCAAATATGTAATAATATACAGGGTGTCCCATTTGAAAAAATGCACTAAATTACATATTCATGAAAAGTGATCACCCTGTACAATGTATTATTTTTTTGACACCTTGGAGTGTATTCTACATAGAAGACCATCTACCTAAAACATTCCTTCAGACAAATTCATTGCAGTTCGACTGCCGGTGTAGCAAAAATACGCCAAACATAACCTCATTTTGACAGTTTATTGACATTTACACAAAAACCGTTGAGATTAAAGCTATAAGACCTCTATAATATTTGAGTCAGAATTTCATCGCAAATCGAAATATGTAATAATATATGGGGTGTTCCATTAAAAAAAATACAAGTTTGTGTTGCCACTGAATTATGGGACAGCCTGTGTATGTTAAATTATTTTCGGAATATGCTCCTTAAAATTCTGTAACAGATGGCTGAAAGAAATTTCCATTTACTAGACACAAAGACACCTAAAAGCTACTAGCCCCTTTCGGTGGGACACCCTGTATATATATATATATATATATATATATATATATATATATATATATATATATATATATATATATATATATTTGCTTTATTTTGAAATCTGCATTTCTGTTTTACATGTCAAA
This sequence comes from Tillus elongatus, assembly GCA_964006375.1. NCBI lineage: Eukaryota > Metazoa > Arthropoda > Insecta > Coleoptera > Cleridae > Tillus > Tillus elongatus. Next base: position 14,141,596 of record OZ023262.1, read on the forward strand.
TTATTATTATTATATTAGCTTTTTTATTTAAAAAAAAAACACTAAAAGAGATATTTGCCATTAAAAAAATATTTGTATGAGAATAACGCACTTGCTGCGTCCAGACTTTTATTGATACATGGAAATCACACTTAGTACTTATTTTTATACAAAGATGTATTAAAAACAATAATATTTTACAGAATGCCCACCACGATATACCACCACGCAGGTATTGGGATTTGTCAAAGTAATAATTCATGTCACCGTTGTAAATGTTGTATTTTTCCAGAATAAAACTCCAACAGTGGCAGTATTTCAATGGAATTTAGTTGGAAATCAAACACCGTACTCGTGGTAATCAACTCTGCAACAAAATAAACACCATTTGTCAAGTATCAAGGATTACCAATGGAAATTTATGATGGAATGGAAAGAATCGATTATGATGCTCGTATAATGAACCACCTAAATACAAGTACGTATACCGGTGCTCATCAAAGTAGTGTCGTAGTGGATTTTCATAAGAATTGTACTAAGTGTAGATTGTAACCTGTGTTGAGCACTCATAAGCACACTTGGAGAACCCAAATCACTACAACACATTTTATAAACCCTGACGATCGTTTCACTAACCAACAGCACTTTTCTTTGTTGTAATTTTTACCATTTTCATAATAAAATTTTAAAGGCGATTACGAATAACCCAAAAAGAATAACCTATTGTCTTCAGTTGACTATGGGTATGCTAACCTTTTACAGGAGAAATTGTTATAACCTAGGGAAATAATTTGTGGAATTTAGAAAACAAAATCCAGGCAGTTTTTCGATAGACTCAGAGCAAGTAAAAAGCTTGCATTAGCATGGTTATAACTTATAACACATTCGTTGACTTCACATGAAATCATTAATTTTGTATGAGTCTACTTAGTTGTTATTAAAGTGTTACCAAAATTATCGTTTCATGTAACAAAACATAAATCAGGTCTTTCAGGTACAAAAAACAAAATAAAATAAAATGTGGTGCATCAGTACAAAACGTAATGAAACAATGAATGACGTTCCAATGCCATTTCCTGCTCTGCGCAAGCTCAAATATTAAATTTAATTGACTAATTTCATATTAACGATTCATAAAGTTATACCGCCATAGAGACAGGACCGTATAAAAGTAAATAAAAGCCAGCTACTAAAAATGATTTCGAACGTTACAAATAGTCTCACACAAATTGAGCTCTCACAACCTTTCATGAAAGGACTTGGGAAGAAAGTTACAAGTTGCAAATCCTCAAGTCCCCAAAAAGTACGGTCTCCTAAAAATTCATAAACCGGGAAAATCAATAAGACCTATCGTCTCGGCTACAGATTCCCCGTGATAAAATTGACCAAAGTGGTTAACACTCACTCTATACGGTAGGAACATTCCAATGGCCAGGGAGGTAAAATATCTTGGGGTCGTATTGGACTCTAAGCTAACCTGGAATCGTGACGTTGAAAAAATACTGCGTAAGGCAGTCACGTCCTTAGCCGTCACTAGGCAGCTATATAGAAAATCGTGGGGACTAAGACCTAGTCTGGCCCACTGGCTATACACAAGGGTAGCCAGACCATCGCTAACATACGCGGCACTGGTCTGGTGGACTAATGTGACACAATCCAGTGCCAAACAAAAACTAGGCAAGATCCAAAGGATGGCTTGCCTAGGCATCACAGGGGCCTTATCTTCAACCCTAACAGCCGCCATGGAGATGTTGCTGGATCTGCCCCCTCTAGACATAGTTATTATGGGGGAGGCCAGGCTAGGACTATACAGACTAGCCTGCAATGGTAGACTGCAGATCAACCCAGGCTTCAGGGGCCACTGCAAAATTCAGGAGATCGTGAAGGAGCCCATGCTTGAAATGAGGTCAGACTTCGCGAGCCCGCGAATGTGCAGGGAAAACAACTTTACAGTGGAAATCCCCGGCCGCGAGGCATGGCGGGAGGAGACGCCGGGCATACCACGGGACGCGCTCGTCTGGTTCACGGGAGGATCCGGCGGGGAGCGTGGGACGGGGGCAGGTGTTTATTCGGAAGGACCGAGAGTAAGTCATAGTATTTCCCTCGGAGCCCATGCAACGGTATTCAGGCCGAAATATATGCCATCCTGCACTGTGTGCGGGAGAACAAGACGAAGGGCTACAACAACAAGCGGATCCTCATAGCCACAGACAGCCAGGCAGTCTTTTAGGACCTAAGTAGCCCAAGGGTAAATTCCTGGCTGGTGAGTGAGTGCCGAGACGAGACGAGCGATCTGGCAGCGCAGAATGAGGTCACCCTGATCTGGGTGCCGGGTTACTCGGGGGTCAAAAGCAATGAAGAATCTGTCAGTCTCGCGAAGAGAAGGTCAGCAGAACCATTTATGGGACCAAAACCGGCTCTGGGCGCGACAAAGAGCGCTGCCAGATGAGCCATTAAGTCCTGGGTCAGAAACCAACACAAGGTGTACTGGGCAGACTGTCCAGGGCTCAGACATGGGAAGTGAATAATTGACGAACCCAGTTCAAAGAGAGCTGTGGAGCTGCTAAATCTTAGCAGAGGGCAGCTCAGAAACATAACACGTCTCTTGACGGGACACATGGCCGTCAAGAAACACCTGCATAAAATGGGGCGGTTCGAGGGGGACCTCGCATGCAGACTCTGCGGCGAGGTGGAGGAATCAGCCCAGCACATCTTGTGCGAGTGTAAAGCTGTGGACCGCAAAAGACAACTGATCCACGGCCAGTCTAGACCGGAGACACAGCATTATAAAACTTCACCCTACCAATCGCTGTGCAGACTACTTCAAGGCACAGTGATTTTGGAATGGGTGGAGTAAAAAGACTAAGGGCATGCACAATAAGCCAAAGGTTGTGCTATCGGGGCGGCAAAGCCACGTACGAGCCCTGAGGGAGGACAAAAATGTTGTTGACAAATGAGTTTAAAAGCTTGCCCGTCAAACAAAAAAGTTTTCCAGTAACAAATTCACTTGGATTTATCAATAAAATTAAAGAGGTTAAATTGATTGAAGGCGAGGTTTTAATTACATTTGTGACCTTATTGTTTCCTAGCGTTCCCACGAAGAAAACGTTAACGTACTTAGAAGGGTTGTAAGGCTAGATGTATTCTCACCACAATCAGAGTCGTAGACCGGTTTCGTTCTAATTAAAGCTCGTCAGTACGGTACACTAATTGTAGCTAGAAAACAGCTATATAGTAATAAGGCTATGGCAGCCAACTTCACAGCAGATAGTGAGATGTAAGACAGGAGTCGCCATCTCGTTGGGGAACCAAGTAGTATGTTATCACGACAGCTCCATATAACAGAAAATGTTATAAAATGGAGACTCGCCCGAGGAGGTACCACCCCATGCATCAAGGGGCCGGTGAAGTCCCAACGGACGTTTCCGGTTCTGGTGTATGAGTCGGTTTCCCTTATAAGCAAAAATGATGATGGCTCCTCCTTGTATAAAACATTCCGGAGGCAAAATACCCCTCCATTCAGATCTCCGGGAAAGGGGTGTACAGGGGGCGCCAACATCAAGATTTAACATATCCTTTTCGAATATATGTGGCCTAAATTCTAACCTGAACTCCGTCCACCATTTCCTCCAGGCTAACAGGCCCCAACTCCTCTTCCTCACCGAAACCCAAATCAGTGCCAAAACAGCCACTAATCACCTTAATTTCCCGGGGTATGAGCTCCTTACTGCCTTTAGATTGCATGGAGGCGTGTGCGCATACGTCCGTAGCAATCTACCCTGCACCAGACTTCCCAATTTAGAAGCTGGAAGAAAAGACATACTATGGATAAAACTCTCTCTCAGGGCTGCAACTAAATTCATCTGTTGCATTTACCGGTCACCTTCTGACAACACTTTGTCCAGCTCTTTGACTACCTTTCTGAAAAAACCGACTATCTGATTTCTGAATATCCTTCCTCCGAGGTCACTATTCTTGGCGACTTCAATGTCCATAATAAGGAATGGCTAGGATCTTCAAAAACCGATCCACAAGGGAGAGCAGCGGAGGCCTTTGCAGTCAGCAATTCTTTGGCCAATATGGTTCAGCAACCTACTTACTTTCCTCGTATCCCAACACACAGCTCAAATCCCTTGGATCTCCTTCTTACTACAAATCCTGACTGCTATAAGATATCAGTCACCGCCCCCCTTGGTCGCTCAGACCACGGCATGGTCACTGCTTCCTGTGCAATGCAACCCGAGGTCACACAGTCATCACACCCACGTATCGTTTGGCACTACAACTCCGCAAACTGGGACGAAATGCGGGATTACTTTTCCTCATTTCCATGGGCGTCTGTCTGCTTCTCTCATCCTGACCCCTCTGATATCTCAGAAAACGTCACCGAAATTATCCAAGCTGGCATGGAATTATTTATTCCACGTACACAGAAAACCTCTTCAGCCACTCAAAAGCCCTGGTTCTCTAAATCCTGTGACAAGGCCAGACTTGAAAAGGTCAAAGCTCACAAAACGCTTCTAGACAATCCCAGTCAAGAAAATCGTCAAGCATTCAACGACGCAAGAAACCGCTATGTCCGCATTCTTTCTGAAGCAAAAAACTCGTTTAATAACCACATCAAAAACAAAGTCCTCTCAAGCTCCAACGGCGGCAAACCCTTCTGGACTCTTGCTAAGTCTATTGGGAATAATTTCTGCAAGAGCACGTTCCCACCTCTCGTCTCAGGTGATGAAATTGTTTCTACCGCCCTGGGCAAGGCTGAACTTTTTGCTTCGTTGTTCGCCGGAAATTCTACTCTCAACCCACCTCCAAATGTTCAACCACCAACAGTCCCCAACGTCGCGCATAAAATGACTGATATCATTTTCAAAACTAAAAAGGTACGAAAGATGCTCTCTTCTCTTAATACCAGGAAAGCCTCTGGCCTTGACGAGATCCCAGCAATTGTTCTCAAAAAATGCGCACCAGAACTTGCTCCTGTCCTGACTCGTCTGTTTCAGATATCTTACAATAAAGGCATATTCCCTAGTAACTGGAAAACTGCTCGAGTACAACCCATCCCCAAGAAAGGATCCAAAGCGCTTCCTAGCAACTACAGGCCTATTTCTCTCCTTTCAGTCATCTCTAAAGTGATGGAAAAGTATATAAACACCGAACTACTAAAATTCCTTGAAAAACACAGTCTAATCCACGACAGGCAGTATGGATTCCGTCAGCGCAGATCGACTGCCGACCTTCTTTCCTTTGTCACCCATTCTTGGAACAAGTCTATGGAACAACACGGTGAATCCCAGATTGTTGCTCTAGACATATCCAAAGCATTCGACCAGGTCTGGCACGCAGCGCTGCTTAATAAACTTCCGGCCTATGGCCTACCACCAAAACTTTGTACCTGGACAGCAAATTTCCTCTCCAACAGGAGCATATCTGTTGTTGTGGATGGCCATTCCTCTAAACTGTATCCAATTAATGCAGGAGTTCCTCAAGGTTCAGCTTTAGCCCCTACTTTGTTTCTTCTCCACATCAATGACCTCCTCTCTAGCACATCCAACCCAGTTCACAGTTACGCGGACGACAGCACCCTCCACTCAAACATACAATATTCTAAGCCTGTCTCTTTAGCCCAATTAGATGAGGATCGCAGACTCATGGAGGGTTCTGTCTCCGTAGACCTCCAAAAAATATTAGACTGGGGAAGTAGAAATCTTGTACAATTCAACCCCACCAAAACTAAGTCTTGCTTTCTTTCTCACAAGAGATACAGCAGCCCTAGACCCATCACAATGAACAACCAAGTTATTCAAAGTAATGAGTCCTTTTCTCTTGTTGGCATTTCTGTGGATCGAAATCTTAATTGGCACCAACATGTTACATCAATTGCAGAAGCGGCTGCTAAGAAATTGGGTTTCCTCTTCCGGGCTCGCAAATACTTTTCACCAACTAATCTCTATACCTTATACACTTCACAAATAAGGCCAAACCTCGAATACTGCTCCCACATCTGGGGTGCAGCAGCCGCTTCTACACTCGCTATCCTGGACTCCATTCAAAAGAGAGCTATACGTCTCATCGGTGACCCTACCCTCACCCAAAGGCTTCCATCCCTTGCCCACCGACGTGCCGTTGGTGACCTCTCTCTCTTTTATAGATATCTGCACGGGTACTGCTCAGAGGAGCTTTCCTCCATAATTCCCCCACCTGCTGCCCCCAGCAGATCTACCAGGGGAACAGAGCGAATGCACCCTTTTACTGTCCAGGTCACCAGGCATAGAACATCTTGTTATGCCCGCTCTTTTGTCCCGAGGACTTCCAAGTTGTGGAATTCCTTGCCGGCACATGTTTTTCCTTCTCCTCCGAACCTCCAAACCTTCAAGTCCAGAATTAACAAGTTGCCTCTTTCCTCCTTGTCAACACCCACGGTACGATAGTATTTAGGCTGTAAGCCCTCGTGGTGTGTTGTTGACTTAAAAAAAAAAAAAAAAAGACTATGTACAACCAGCTAACAATTTTGTAAATTGTCAACCCGGGCCCATTTCTTCCGTAATATAGGCACAATGTATGTAAGGCTAGATGTATTCTCACCACAATCATATACGTACACCGATTTCGCTGTAATTAGAGAAACTCTGTATGTATAAATTATAACAATTTTAATCGACCTTGGATATGGGTTCTAAGGGCTCTAATTCGTTCTTATTTGAGAAAAATTTCCGGAAGTCTTACCATCGTTACCGCCATATTAGTGAATTTTTGTAATGAAAATTCACTAAATATATATTTTTATGTACTTTGCTCTTGATGGAGTGTGCCAGTTGACCTCTTTATTATATTCCGACTTGGACAGAAAATTAGCTCTTCTGAGAGAATATGTGATATATATATATATATATATATATATATATATATATATATATATATATATATACCATATATCAACGCAAACATGAAAAAGATTGTTTATGAATTCCACCACACCAAATATTTTAACAACAAAGAATTTGATACTAATTTACAGTTCTCTGGTTGAGCATTTTATAAAATGCGGTATTATTTTCTTGGGTTCTTGCTGTGGAAATGCATTACCTGGGCTTCAGGCTACTCAAAATAATATATTAAGTCATTTTGAATTAAAATTGTAAATGTAAATGTGTTGTTGTTGTGTACTAGAGTTTAAATCCAAAAGGGTGAGAGAATAAATCCGTTTAAATTTATTTCACTTGCATATAAATATCCTTCAGATACTCATGCATATGGTTATTGTGTTCTAATGTCAGAAAAATCGTCAAAAGACAGCATAAAGTCAATTTTAACAGTTGAAATTGAGCTGTTTATTACTGGAATCAAACCTTTATTGAAATACGTGTAGATAAGGTGTAGATATCTAGAACAATGTTCACCTATAAACGTTCACTGTAAACTCGCTGAAAAGCGTTCCGAGCTAATTTGCTAATTGGCAGCATTTATTTCTATATAACTGTTTAATTGGATTAATTAGTGAATTTTCTTTAAAAAAACACAAATGAGGAGATCTGTATATATATATATATATATATATATATATATATATATATATATATATATATATATATATATATATATATATATATATACACATATATATATACATATATATATATATATATATATATATATATATATATATATATATATAATAGTTTATTGAACAATATACATATATTTTTTTTACTACAAATAACTTATAAAATCCATTAGAGCTAATTGTTCAATAAGATAAGAATCACCTAAGTCAGAGACTTGTTGGCGATACTAGCAATATAATTTCTTTCCCAAAAATACCTGGTGCACACAGTCCAAAACAATTGTGAAGCAATTCAACTGAAAAAAACACAAAACCAAGCCACATATTATTAAAACCGATTTCTAGCATTTGTGCCCAACAATTTAGATCACTAAAATACCACACATTTTTTCCCTCCTTCCATTCTCTCTGCCACACCAACCTCTACACAGCATGTCTCCATAGAAGCAAAAAAGGTTGTTAATGAGGACACCCCAGGCACAATGCGCACACAAGAGAGAAAGAGAAAAAAACAATTGCATCTGACAACAACAGTCTCATTCCTCCCTCTTATCCTTCTCTCCCACCAACACAAAACCACCCCCCGTCCCAATCCAGCACTCCCCAAACAACACCAAAATTCTAAAACCATGTACAGCTGCACTAAAAACAAACAAGAATATATAAAAACAACAAAAATAATGCTACAAAACACCATACGAATGCGCTCACAAAATATATGCAGAGGTAAAATAACAGTCAAAACCATAAAAAATCTCTGCAAGTTAAGCAGCCAATATACGATACAAATAAAATACAAACACACATAAAAAAAGTGTACATCAGATTTTAAAACACAGGATTGGATTCACTACATCTCCAAAATCTTAACCTAAATTTACCAGTCTGTAGATAACATCTCTCGGAGTTTCAAGTAGCCATTACTGTACCCTCTTTTTAAACAATCTATATGAATCCACCTGTCTTATATCCAGTGGCAACACATCGTACGCTCCCAAACCAATATAAACAAAGCTTTTTCGGCCAATACTTTTATTCGCTCTCTGTTTTACCGTTACCACATTTTTAAACCGTGTTTGGTAGGTGTGCTCCAGGAAACTTATGGTGTTCTTCTCTCTGTGTGTGTACAATAAAATTTCACGGCAATACAACTTATGGATATCCATTACTTTGTTTTCAGAATAGAGCAGATCGCTAGGGTAAGTCATATGTTTTCCACATATAATCTTTAGTATCCATCTCTGTGTGGTTCCCACCTTTCTCAAATATATTTCTGAAGCGTTGGCCCAAGCGAGCAATCCATACATCAGTTGGGATTGAATAAGGGCAAGGTATACAGTTCTGAGGTGAGTTTCCTCCGTGAATTGTTTCAGTTTCCTAAATCTAAACAGAAAGCTTCTCAACTTCCTAACAATTTGACTCGTATGTATATCCCATCTCAGATGACAGTCTATGTTTAATCCCAGATATAACATATTCTTTGCTTCAGCTACTGGACTGCTGCCGATGTTAAATTACCCAGATTTGGTAAAGCACTGGCATACGATGTAAATGGTAAATACTTTGTTTTGTTCCAGTTTATTGTTAACATATTGTGGTCAAACCAAGTCTTCAAGAATCTGAGGCTCTCCTCTGCTCTTTGTTTCAGGGATTTCCAGTCTGATGCAGTGTATATAATAGCTGTGCCGTCAACAATTTCCCTTGCCGTAGGCAAGTGTAATAAGTCATTCATATATATATATATATATATATATATATATATATATATATATATATATATATATATATATATATATATATATATATTATTTTTGCTTTAAATTCGCACAGAATATCTCAAAATTTATACAAATAATGTTTCCATTAATCTGGTATCGACATAGCAATGCCATAATCTGTTTATGTATGTTGAAATTGGCACCTTGTTCTACTCCGAGTTCTATTTTAAACTACTAATTTCTGTATAATTTGACATTCTATTCATTTAGTATGCATTCAGAACGTTGTTTATCAGTTCTCTTAGGTTACTCCGATCACTATTTATTATAAAAAGTTTGTACAGCTTATTTAGAAGAATAAATACCTTTCTTTTCAGCTATTGCGGCGCCCTGTTAACATCAGTGTTTCACTTGGTTTCGTTTAAATTTACAGTTGTGCCGCCTTTAATGTGTTTACAGAGTTCGGTCTTGATATATACCACAGTTCAAAAGACTTTTCTGGATTTGTTTCCAGAAAATTTTCACTATTTATTACAATATTACAGCAACGCTGGTTGTAAAGTGACGCTCTCTTGCCGGCCTCATTAACAACAACTTTTTGTTTTTCTCCCGCTTCCGGATGTCTCGTATACATCGCCCAACTGTATTTTCATTTGTCGCCAATCAACAATTAGTTTTCAAGTGTGCCAATCACATGGGTCAATTTGAATATTAGTCAAAACAGTGTTTTCCTGTCTGTTTATAAATTAATTTCAAATAGTTTTCCTACGTGAGTCAATCAGAGTTCTTTTTATGGCGCCAGATTTAAATTTGTATTACTTGTTCACTTTTTTTATATCTAACCTATTTGAGCATTTTCATCTTCATCAAATTATTATACATCCTAACTCTTGACATCTTTAACAAAATCTTATCTATCTTAACCTATATTTTATTGTTTATAACAATTTGAACATTGTTTTTACGGTAAATATACATTATTTTGATGTATAGTAACTTGCTGATTCACATAGTGTTAATGTTAGTCCTTTGATATTTTATTTAGAGTTTATACTTGGCTTTTAGAAATTTTTATAGGCCACTTCACTTTACTTTGTTACAGTTTTCCCGGTATAATACAAATATATTTCTTATAAATTAGACATGTATCTCATTTCTCCTTGTAATATTAAAATACCCAATACTTTTTTTGTTTTTAGGTGCTCTAGCTGTATTTATCCATTTTAGATATATGAAACCATCTACAGCTGTCTTAGAAATTTTGATTTATATAAAGTAATTGTAATTACATTTAAATGTGTTTAATTTGTCTAAAGTATCATTCATCTCATACCTTCTGTATAGCTATTTTATTTTACACAATTGCTTTAGATATTTATAAGCATAGCAATTTATATATATATATATATATATATATATATATATATATATATATATATATATATATATATATATATATATAAACATATAGGAATTGAAGCTGACCCGGATATGGGTTCTAGAGATCCTAGTTTGTGCTCATTTGAGTATTTAGTATGCCGTACTTACGAGCTCTAACTAAAGCGAAACCGGTCTACGGTTCTAATTGTGGTGCGAATGCATCTAGCCTTTCATACTTTGTCCCTATATTAGGGTAGAAATGAGCCAGGGCTGACAATTTATTAAATTGTTAGTTGGTTGTATTCAGTCTCTAATATTTAACACTTTGTGTTATTTGGAGCTGCCGTGATAACACACTACTTGGTTCCGCAACGAGGTGGCGGCACGTGATTCTTGTCTTATATCTCACTTAGTGTTGGAAAGGGAATGTATCTGTCAAATTATAAATATGGCGGGTATTTTTCCTTATTAATTCCTTGGATGGTTTTCTTGTAGTCAACCCAACCAGTTTTTGCAAACAATAAACAACAAAAAAAGGTTTTTTAAAACAAATTTGTAGTTATCCCCGAAGCTCATTATGTTATTTTTCTTTAATTTAGTACCCATGTGCGCTTACATATTGCAGCGTACTATGTAAGACTGACAAACAAGGCAACCCAAAATCATTTTTGGAAAAATATTTCTAAAAAATGAAATAAGATAACAATTTAAACATGCATTGAAAATCTTGGTTCGCTGCTTCGCCGCGTGGGTTCTCCTTCCCCTCATGCGTACCTACAACCACCCTCAATGCATAAAGAAGAACAATGTAAACAAGAAAAATGCCTTTGGGCCAACCTCTAAGAAAGTTACGGAACCTGTGGTGAATATAGAGGTTCTGCGCGCGGTAAACAGGATTTCAGAGAGGTATAGCTTCAAAATGGGATAAAGGCAGCTTAAAGAGGTCCAACTAAGCTGTTTCTTCCGCACTTTCCGCTCACATTTCCTTTTAGCGAATTTTCATTAAGAATAATTCGCTGTTAGAGAGGTATATATATATATATATATATATATATATATATATATATATATATATATATATATATATATGTATATGTATATTTCCGAGCGATAACTCAAAAAATACTAAACTGATTTCAATCAAACTTGGCAAAAACTTGTTTGGGCGAAAACCGAGGTCGAGTTCGTTAATCAGCTTTAATGCTCAAGTTTTGCGGGTTGAAAATAAGGAAAACCTTTTGAAAAAGCTATATTTTTGTAAATATCAGAGTAACTGGAATGAGACTTTACATGTGGCTAGAAATAGTGCAAGTAAGCCTATGTTGTATGACGATGGGGAGCTCAAGTGGTTGAGGTTCCATCAACCACCTAATCTTTGTGCATAGATAACACAAAGAAACTGAAATGTTTAATGCATCTGAAACTGAAGATGCTTCACCTATTGACTAGTTTAAAGAGAGTCAGTTAGGAAGAGCTTGTTCGTAATGTAATTTTATAGTAAAAGATAAATTATATTTAATACAGTGCATATTAGTTTACGTGATAACTGAATTTTGCAGTCCAGGTGAGTACTTACTCGCTAAGTGTCTTGGCTCATTATAGCAAATAATTCATATAGCAGTGATTATTATGAAAAAAGTTCGAGACGCAGCAAGTGCGTTATGGTAGTGAATTTTCATTAAAATGGTTTTAATAGCAGATATGTGTGTATTTTTTTCAGAAAGCAGGCATCCAATTTGGTTCCCAGTATAACCTATATAGTACAAACAATGTGCCACGTTTCATCAAAATAACTTTATTGTTTGAAAACGTACAAAAATTTCCGAAAGTAAACTTAAAGTGTAACCGAAAAAGTCCATTTCTTGGTCAACCTAATAGGTTAATAGCAAATTGAGCTTTTCAAATATGAAGCATTTATTCAAAATTCGCTACCATAACGCACTTGCTGCATCCAGAATTTCTTTACTTACAAACATGCATTATATTTCCATGGAAAATGCAAAAATTCAATAACATAAGGCATGTTCGACTAAAAAAAATATTTGTATCACCAACGACTAATGAGCCAGCCTGTGATTGTAGAAATATTTTTTTAAGATGTAGATCAAGACATCCTATAATTAATGTATACAATGTTTTTTCATATCTTGTATAATAACGTTTATATTGAGCTTTATTGATTTTTTACGAAATTCGACAAAACTTATATACCATTAAACGATAAACTCTATAGCTAAGACTATTACCAAGCATCAGAGAAAGGGTCTATTTGAAATGAATTTTCTGTAAACATTTTAGTAAAATGAAGGACAATGACGGTTAAAACTAAGACTTCAGGGTTTGTAAAACAGACATTTTCTTTCCATAGCCCGTATTAGTTTCAAGTTCTTTGCCTAAATGATGCCAATTTTGACGTTTTAAATTGTCACTTTGACGTTTTAAGGAAAACCCCAATTTTTTTTAATGCCCTTAACTTTTTGTCTTTTGATCTACAGCGCTAAATTTTGTGTACGTAATTTACCTATAACGATATAAAACGATGTAACAAATTTGGTTGCCTTTACTTTGCTATTTCCGGAGATATGAATTTTTTTCTAAAGAAAACACAAAATTTTCCAGGAAAACCTCGGCCGATTTTCCTGGATAACGAACTTATCTAAGCCACTTGCAAAAGGAAGGTATTAACCAAATTTTATCAAAATCAGCCCATTATTTTTTGAGTTATCGGTGTGATACACACACACACACACACACACATATATATATATATATATATATATATATATATATATATATATATATATATATATATATATATATATATATATATATATATATATATATATATAACAATCGAAACTGACCCCGGATATGTGTTCTAGGGAGCCTAATTAGCGCTCATTTGAACATTTTTTTTTCAAAATTCAAAAGTCGCGATCTCCTTATTACTGAATTTTATTAAGAGAATTCACAAATATACCTGGGTTGAGTATTATACAGGGGATTAATTATTTACTGACAATTGCTAGATATTTAGAAATTATATTACGAGCCACGTGTGCTGTAGTTATATGATTACTAATTAGACTGACGTTGTTATAGTGATCGGGTCGCAGATCTGCTTTATCTGGCCGTCAGCGGTCAAGTGGGGGACCCCCGGGCGGGACACACAAATGTAAGACCTGGATTGGTCTGTAAGGTGCCATAACCTCTGGGTATGTAAAGTTACGGGTACGTTTGGACAGCATGTCTGGTCTGCTGTACCCAGGCCACGCTACCTTAGGCCTAAGGTAAAGGCGGGGGCAAAGCAGGGCCCTTTTGTAATAATGCTGACATGATATATAAGGCTAGATACATTCTCACAACAATTAGAACCATAGACCGGTTTCGCTCTCATTAGAGGTCTTCAGTACGGCATACTAATTGCAGCGAAAATACACGTATAAAGTTTTACAGCTATAGTAGCCGGTCTTTCAACACTCAGTGAGAGGTGGTCGTGCCGCCACCTAGTTGCGGAACCAAGTAGTATGTTGTCACGCCAGCTCCAAATAACACAAAGTGTTAAAAAATAGACTGCATACAACCAACTAACAATTTAGTAAATTGTCAGCCATGGCCCATTTCTACCCTAATATAGGGACAAAGTATGTAAGGCTAGATGCATTCTCGCAACAACTAGAACCGTAGACCGGTTTCGCTCTCATTAGAGCTCTTCAGTACGGCATACTAATTGCAGCGAAAATACACCTATAACGTAATACGGCTATAGTAGCCAGCCTTTCAACACTCAGTGAGTGGTGGAAGTGCCGCCACCTAGTTGCGGAACCAAGTAGTATGTTGTCACGCCAGCTCCAAATAACACAAAGTGTTAAAAAAATAGAGACTGTATACAACCAACTAACAATTTAGTAAATTGTCAGCCCTGGCCCATTTCTACCCTAATATAGGGACGAAGTATGTAAGGCTAGATGCATTCTCGCAACAATTAGAACCGTAGACCGGTTTCGCTCTCATTAGAGCTCTTCAGTACGGCATACTAATTGCGGAAAAAATACACCTATAAAGTAATACGGCTATAGTAGCCAGCCTTTTAACACTCAGTGAGTGGTGGACGTGCCACCACCTAGTTGCAGAACCAAGTAGTATGTTGTCATGCCAGCTCCAAATAACACAAAGTGTTAAAAAATAGAGACTGTATACAACCAACTAACAATTTAGTAAATTGTCAGCGCTGGCCCATTTCTACCCTAATATAATAATACTGAAGAGCACTAATGAGAGCGAAACCGATCTGCAGTTCTAATTGTTGCGAGAATGCATCTAGCCTTACACACTTTGTCTCTATATTAGGGTAGAAATGGGCCAGGGATGACAATTTACTAAAGTGTTAGTTGGTTGTATACAGTCTCTATTTTTCTAACACTTTGTGTTATTTGGAGCTGGCGTGACAACATACTATTTGGTTTTGCAACTAGGTGGCGGCACGTCCACCACTCACTGAATGCTGACATGATATGCTTTATTAATGAGTTGTTGCAATTATAGACAAATAAAGACAGTTGTTTTAGTACCATATTTATTGAAGCTTTTGGATGTTGAACATGTCTTGATTTAAATGGGGAATTTACGCTAGACGAGGTTGAGCTGGACACTTACAGTGGTTTATCTTTTATTGCACAAATTTAGAAACTACAAGCACGTCCTTTTTATTTCAACAACACACCACGAGGGTTTACAGCCTAAATACTATCGTACCGTGGGTGTCGACCAGGATGAAAGAGGCAACTTGTTAATTCTGAACTTGAAGGTTTGGAGGTTCGGGGGAGAAGGAAAAACATGTGCCGGCAAGGAATTCCACAACTTGGAAGTCCTCGGGACAAAAGAGCGGGCATAACAAGATGTTCTATGTCTGGTGACCTGGACAGTAAAAGCTCTGTTCCCCTGGTAGATCTGTTGGGGGCAGCAGGTGGTGGAACTATGGAAGAAAGCTCCTCTGGGCAGTGCCCGTGCAGATATCTATAAAAGAGAGAGAGAGAGGTCACCAACGGCACGTCGGTGACCAAGGAATTGCAGCCTTTGAGTGAGGGTAGGGTCATGGATGACGTATAGCTCTCTTTTGAATGGAGTCCAGGATAGCGAGTGTAGAAGCGGCAGCAGCGCCCCAGATATGGGAGCAGTATTTGAGGTTTGGTCTTATTTGTGAAGTATATAAGGTAAAGAGATTAGCTGGTGAAAAGTATTTGCGAGCCCGGAAGAGGAAACCTAATTTCTTAGCAGCCGCTTCTGCAATTGATGTGACATGTTGGTGCCAATTGAGATTTCGATCCACAGAAATGCCAACAAGTGAAAAGAACTCATTACTTTAAATAACTTGGTTGTTTATTGTGATAGGTCTAGGGCTGGTGTATCTCTTATAAGAAAGAAAGCAAGACTGTGATTTGGTGGGGTTGAATTGTACAAGATTTTTCCATGAGTCTGCGATCTTCATCTAATTGGGCTAAAGAGAGAGAAAATTGTGTATTTGAGTGGAGGGTGCTGTCTTCCGCGTAACTGTGAACTGGTTTGGATGTGCTAGAGAGGATGTCATTGATGTGGAGAAGAAACAAAGTAGGGGCTAAAGCTGAACCTTGAGGAACTCCTGCATTAATTGAATACAGTTTAGAGGAATGGCCATCCACGACAACAGAAATGCTCCGGTTGGAGAGGAAATTTGCTGTCCACGTACAGAGTTTTGGTGGTAGGCCATACGCCGGTAGTTTATTAAGCAGCGCTGCGTGCCAGACCTGGTCGAATACTTTGAATATGTCTAGAGCGACAATCTGCGATTCACCGTGTAGTTCCATAGACTTGTTCCAAGAATGGGTGACAAAGGAAAGGAGGTCGACACTTGATCTGCGCTGACGGAATCCATACTGCCTGTCGTAGATTAGACTGTGTTTTTCAAGAAATTTTAGTAATTTATATATACTTTTCCATCACTTTTGAGACGACTGAAAGGAGAGAAATAGGCCTGTAGTTGCCAGGAAACGCTTTGGATTCTTTCTTGGGGACGGGTTGTACTCTAGCAGTTTTCCAATTACTAGGGAATATGCCTCTTTTGTAAGATGTCTGAAACAGACGAGTCAGGACAGGATCAAGTTCTGGTGCGCATTTTTTGAAAACAATTGCTCGGATCTCGTCAAGGCCAGAGGATTTCCTGGTATTAAGAGAAGAGAACATCTTTCGTACCTTTTTAGTTTTGAAAATAATATCCGTCATTTTATGCGCGAAATTGGGGAGTGTTGGTGGTTGAACATTTGGAGGTGGGTTGAGAGTAGAATTGTCGGCGAACAACGAGGCAGAAACTTCAGCCTTGCCCAGGGCGGTAGAAACAATTTCATCCCCTGGGACAAGAGGTGGGAACGTGCTCTTGCAGAAATTATTCCCAATAGATTTAGTAAGAGTCCAGAAGGGTTTGCTGCCGCTGGAGCTTAAGAGGACTTTGTTTTTTATGTGGTTATTAAGCGAGTTTTTTGTCTCAGAAAGAATGCGGACAGAGCGGTTTCTTACGTCGTTAAATGCTTGACGGTTTTCTTGACTGGGATTGTGTAGAAGCTTTTTGTGAGCTTTGACCTTTTCAAGTCTGGCCTTGTCACAGGATTTAGAGAACCATGGATTTTGAGTGGCTGCAGAGGTTTTCTGTGTACGTGGAATAAATAATTCCATGCCAGCTTGGATAATTTCGGTGACGTTTTGTGAGATATCAGAGGGTTCAGGATGAGAGAAGCAGACAGACGCCCATGTAAATGAGGAAAAGTAATCTCGCATTTCGTCTCAGTTCGCGGAGTTGTAGTGCCAAACGATACATGGGTGTGATGATTGTGTGACCTCGGGTTGAATTCCACAGGAAGCAGTGGCTGATATCTTATAGCAGCCAGGATTTGTGGTTCTTCTCTTCTGTCAGCTAAAGCGGTGAGCGTGTCGAGTAACATGTGTTTGTTTAATTTTAAAAAAATATATCCTGACCGCCCTCTATTTGTGACCAGTCGTGTGTTACAATATTCGACAATACTTTTATGACAAGTTGCTTAAACAATGTAAATGTGTCGCAACGTTTTATTAAAATTCACTACCACAACGGACTTGGTGCGTCAAATGTATTTAATTTATGGTCGTTACCTTGTGGAAGTACGTAGGATTTCATCACAGAAAAGTAGGATATTCCAAGCCCAGAAGTCAAATTGCCCCCGTTTACAACGTTGAACGGGCAAGATAGGCAAGTCCATGTGTAGAAACAAATATAAATCTCGTCATATTACAAGAAAGCAATTTGCTGTCGCGCCGTAAGCCAGAACTGAAAAACAAACGCCATTCTGTTTTGTGATTGTGGCAAGCTGGAAGGGAAATAAGATAGATTCGGGATCGCTCCCGCATGGTTTACACTTCAGATCTCGATTATTGTGTTCAACATCAACGCCGACTGAGATTTGCCAAGTCTGACGTTTGAGTTTTCTATTGCTAGTTTCTCAATTACTGTCCTGCTACTATACATGCACAAGGACATTCTCCTGCTTGAGAAATACACTGCCGATGACAGCAGGATATAGAATAAAATGTTGGAGAAACACTTGTGAAACTAAAGTGGCTTTCGTTAAAGGGTGTTGAAACAGTGAAAACAATTTGTAAGATTTTCCTGAACCATGAGCTATGCTATATTTAATCCATTTCGCTATAAAATCTGGCAGTAACTTATTTGATTAATAATTTTTGTAAGCGTAATAAATAGAATATTCTGAATTCGTTACCCACTGTTTTCTTTGTAACAGTAAGAGCTAGAAGTTTAATAGGCACATTTTAGTGAACTTTTGTAGAAAAAAATTCACTAATGAGGAGATCCCGTCTTTTGAATTTTGAAAAAATTATTTAATGATCGGTAACTAGGCCCCCTAGAACACGTATCCGGGGTCAGCTGTAATTTTTATGTAATTCTCCAGACAGCACAGACACATTCTGAGAATATACCAGGAATGTTTCGAAAGAATATTCAAAAATCCCCAGAAAATTCTCACACGGTACAACATATATTCATAGAACATTCTATGAACATGAGAATTGGACAGATTATGTCATACTAATAAGGTTCTTAGAATGTTATTTATTCGTAGGAGCTCCCAGTATCTTCTGAAAATGTTCCACGAATATTCAATCAATCTTCTCAAAATGTTCATACATATACTCATGGGAACATTGATTTTTTCAAAAAGATATACAGGGTGTTTCGCATAAGAAACGACACAGAGCAAGGGCTTGTAGGGCAACCTAAAATATGGTGATTTAACGCAACTTACCCCTATACTAAGGTGCATCCCTGAGAAGTTATAGGCCTTCAAATCAGGGTTTTAAAGTTCGAAAAGGGGCAATATCTCAGTAGAAAAAACAAATTTGGTTCTCGTTTTGGGTGTACCAAGAGCATTAATCGTTGGTGAGTAGCGTTCAATTGAAGCATTTCAAAGGGTTGAATAGTGGTGATGCACCCATAAAATGTGACAGAATTTTTTAACCTCTTGGCGGATATAAAAAATTAGTATTTCATTTTATGGGGAAGTAAATTCTGAAACTTTTTTACTCTTGTTATTTTTTAAAACTTGTCGTGTTCAAGAAAAACCCGAATAATCAAAGACACATATAATATCAATGTTACTTAAAATCATCAAAAATTCAATAGATGCCTGTGAAATTATCATGTTGAAGAATTTCTATAACTTCTTGATAGCAACATTTTTATTTATGTTGTTTGAGTTGTCTGTTTTCTAATAAATTATACTTATTCACACTTTTTTCCTGATTGTCAAATTTGACCTATACATAAGTTTATTGGCAAATATTTAATTTTCGATGATTTTTAGTAAGATTGATAAAATGTTTCTTTACTTATTATTATATAATAAGACAGGAGTAACAAAGTTTTAGAGTTAAATTCCTCATAAAATGAAATATTTTCTGAAATCCACCAACCTGTTAAAAAATTGTGACATTTTAAGGGTGCATCTCCCCTAATCAACCCTTTCAAATGCCTTAATTGAACTCTACTTACCATTGATTAACGCTTTTGGTACACTCAAAACAGGTAACAAATTTCGTTTTTCTAAATTAAAGTATTACAGAGATATTGATTTTCTTCGAAATTTGAAACACCACTTTAAAGGCCTATAACTTCTGAGTGGTGTAACTTAATATAGGGGAAAGTTGCATGTAATCACCATATTTTACTTTTCCCTACGTGTCCCTGTCCTATGTCGGTTCTTATGCGAAACACCCTGTATACATTTTTTGAATGATACAGAAATTAAGTAAATGCACATATATGAAATATTTGATTTATCCTCAAAATTTACTGATTTTCCACCATTTACCTGGCCTTTTATTTTCGTATAAACAAGCCCAACAGGCTAGAATTTGAACTTCAATCACTCACCCTTGTGTACGTTACCATATTGCTCCAGTGGCTACACACACTTGTAAACTTAAGTTCAGATACGTAATAAGTCAACAATTCGAGTATTGTACATTTATTCAGATTAAGTATGTACTTATAACAAATACAAAGAAATGTCTGAATAACACATTAATAAAACCATTAAAATTTCAATAATATAAAAATCAAATAAATAAAGATACAGTTCTTGGAGTTGCCAGAAAATTTAATAGCCAAATACAAAGTTTCCGAGATGAATAATCGCGGTTACCCAACTGAAGTAACTTGAAATTTGGCTAGACTATTGTTCCTACAGTGTTTAAGTGTGGCATTAAAGGAATTGCCTTACACAATAGTACTTACACCTTTATAGAATACAACTAAATTGGACAGAACATGCCACAAAATCACACCCACTTGCACTACAAAACTGTAACTTGAAGTCATCAATCATCCCTTGTACGGTTGCTTTCTGCTCTGCTCCGGAGGACTTGATTTTTACTTCTAAAGCTATTTCCATATCCCGATGTTTGTCACCAACAGCTTGGATATTCTGGTTGTACAGGCCTACTTTGGCAAAGTGATTCCATATCTGATATATTGCAAGTTTTATTCTGCACTTTAGTGATACTTATCACATCATTAACTCCTTCCACAGGAGTAAGAAGCCCGAGATGTTCCTTAGACAATTCTATAGATTTGCAGTATTCTTGCAGTTTTCCAGTCGATCCACATAAAACGGTGGTGGTGGTGTAATTCGTAAGATGATCCAGTCTCGAGCAAAATTGGCGAAGCCATCGTCAGTCTCAATTACAGGAGATACTTTAAAACTTGTTTGTTTACTGGGTGGGTTTTACTTTGCATAACCTGACACCATGTTCTAGTTGCTTCTGTATTCTGGATCTATGTTTGCATTACACACTGTTCACATCACATTATTATTTTTAATTAATTATGTTAGAATATAACCTTATACAACATTGAAAACAGACTGTTCAGGTTGACATTAATTTTCATTTAGGTCTAGCGGCCATCTTGACTTCCCAGCGGCATGGACATGCGCTCTATGCCTAAAGAAGGGATTGCCTTATAATTCAATTTTCGGTTGTGTTTACCATAGACAAGTAACAGAATCAAACATGCAAAATAGTTACTATTATAATTCTCACCACTATACCGTAATCATTATCTATCTTTTTCATAACATTTTAAAGTTATATAATATTCTAAGCACATCTCAAGCACATTCGGAACGAATATTTAGAATAATAATCTATTAAAATATTCTCAGTATATTGATGAAGAATGTTCTTAGGATGTGATTAAATAAATGTACTCAGAATATTCAAGATAGAAGTTTGAAATTCCATAAATGTTATTAGAACATTCCGAAACAAATATTCTGAAAACAGAATGTTCTCACATTGTGAGAACATTCTGAGAATATCTTGTGCTGTATGGGTCTATATACAGGTGGTCCAACAGTGTGTTAAAGTTCAAAATCTCCTTTATTATCGAAAAATAAAAAAGTTTTGCAACAAAAATTGCAGGTACTAACGTTAGCTACAAACTAAAATTATTTTTGCGTATACAATGTGTTGCATAAGGTAGATACAACCCAAACTTGACTTTTTAAAAATGGTACACCCCGTATATTGTTCCATTTTTTAATTTTTCTTGTTCTGCCGATTCATCCAATGTTAGGGTCTATACAGAGTTGTTCAAAGGTTATAGCCAATTTTTTAAAACGTCAGAGGCACATTTAACGGTCTGTATCTTCATTAATATGTCAGCATGCAACACTCTATCATGCCACAAATCTGAAAGTATTCTTCTTCAACTTCAATCAATACAGAAAGACATAATGAATTCCTTGAAAACGGTATACAGGGTGAGTAAAAACATTGGAGGCAATTTTTCTCGATAAATTCAAATAGAACAGCATGTATATTATAATCAATATCGATACATCAACAAATGTTCATTCAGTTTCTTGAAGTAATCCTTATGCCTAAAACCAGTATTTTTTTTATTTCAACAACACACCCCGAGGGCATACAGCCTAAATACTATCGTACCGTGGGTGTCGACAAGGAGAAAAGAGGCAACTTGTTAATTCTGGACTTGAAGGTTTGGAGTTTCGGAGGAAAAACATGTGCCGGCAAGGAATTCCACAACTTGGAAGTCATCGGGACAAAAGAGCGGGCATAACAAGATGTTCTATGTCTGGTGACCTGGACCGTAAAAGGGTGCATTCGCTCTGTTTCCCTAGTAGATCTGTTGGGGGCAGCAGGTGGAGGAACTATCGAAGAAAGCTCCTCTGAGCAGTGCCTGTGCAGATATCTATAAAGGAGAGAGAGGCCACCAACGTCACGTCGGTGGGCAAAGGATGGCAGCCTTCGGGTGAGGGTAGGGTCACCGATGAGACGTATAGCGCTCTTCTGAATGTAGTCCAGGATAGCGAGTGTAGAAGCGGCACCAACACCCCAGATGTGGGAGCAGTATTCGAGATTTGGTCTTATTTGTGAAGTATATAAGGTATAGAGATTAGCTGGTGAAAAGTATTTGCGAGCCCGGAAGAGGAAACCTAATTTCTTAGCAGCCGCTGCTGCAATTGATGTGACATGTTGGTGCCAATTGAGATTTCGATCCACAGAAATTCCAACAAGTTAAAAGGACTCATTACTTTGAATAACTTGGTTGTTTATTGTGATGGGTCTAGGGCTGGTGTATCTGTTATGAGAAAGAAAGCAAGACTGTGATTTGGTGGGGTTGAATTGTACAAGATTTCTACTTCGCCAGTCTAATATTTTTAGAGATCCACGGAGATAGAACCCTCCATGAGTCTGTGATCCTCATCTAATTGGGCTAAAGAAACAGGCTTAGAATATTGTATATTTGAGTGGAGGGTGCTGTCGTCCGCGTAACTGTGAACTGGGTTGGATGTGCTGGAGAGGAGGTCATTGATGTGGAGAAGAAACAAAATAGGGGATAAAGCTAAACCTTGAGGAACTACTGCATTAATTGGATACAGTTTAGAGGAATGGCCATCCACGACAACAGAAATGCTCCGGTTAGAGAGGAAATTTGCTGGCCACGTACAGAGTTTTGGTGGTAGGCCATAAGCCGATAGTTTATTAAGCAACGCTGCATGCCAGACCTGGTCGAATGCTTTGGATATGCCTAGAGCGACAATCTGGGATTCACCGTTTAGTTCCATAGACTTGTTCCAAGAATGGGTGACAAAGGAAAGGAGGTCGGCAGTTGATCTCCGCTGACGGAATCCATACTCTCTGTCGTGGATTAGACTGTGTTTATCAAGAAATTTTAGTAATTCGGTGTTTATATACTTTTCTATCACTTTAGAGATGACTGATAGGAGAGAAATAGGCCTGTAGTTGCTAGGAAGCGCTTTGGATCCTTTCTTGGGAAGGGTTGTACTCGAGCAGTTTTCCAGCTACTAGGGAATATGCTTCTATTGTAAGATGTCTCAAACAGACGAGTCAGGACAGAAGCAAGTTCTGGTGCGCATTTTTTTGAGAACAATTGCTGGGATCTCGTCAAGGCCAGAGGCTTTCTTGGTATTAAGAGAAGAGAGCATTTTTCGTACCTTTTTAGTTTTGAAAATGATATCCGTCATTTTATGCGCGACATTGGGGACTGTTGGTGGTTGAACATTTGGAGGTGGGTTGAGAGTAGAATTGCCGGCGAACAACGAGGCAAAAAGTTCAGCCTTGTCCAGGGCGGTAGAAACAATTTCATCCCCTGAGACAAGAGGTGGGAACGTGCTCTTGCAGAAATTATTCCCAATAGATTTAGCAAGAGTCCAGAAGGTTTTGCTGCCGCTGGAGCTTAAGAGGACTTTGTTTTTGATGTGGTTATTAAACGAATTTTTTGCTTCAGAAAGAATGCGGACATAACGGTTTCTTGCGTCGTTAAATGCTTGACGGTTTTCTTGACTGGGATTGTGTAGAAGCTTTTTGTGAGCTTTGACCTTTTCAAGTCTAGCCTTTTACTGAGATATTGGGGGTTTTTAAGAAAAAAGGTACATTTATACACAGGAATGAATTAGTGTATTTTTTTTTTATTCGTATTTTCGTATTTATTCAATTCAATCCACCATTACACGTGATCATACACAGAACTTAAGATCCTAAACACTTCCAAATATCAGACATTTATTAATACAACTAAAATATAGTTTCTTGGATACCTAAGTCAACATGACTTGTTTGTATCCTTTACAGCTAACTCCACACAATTGCCAGTACATTAGTTTAAACCACTTAATATCCACAATTTTTAGTTTCTTCTTTTCCCTCTTTTTTTGTGCCCCTATCTAACCAGATGTGCTTCGATCCTCAAAAGATGAGAGATGCAACTTTAAACCAAAACAATGTCTTAGTGTTAACCTCAGTAGGGAAATCAACAGCATATCCTACACTCAATATAGTTCATTTTGTCAACCCTTAGTCTCCCTTTTTCATATCTTTCTTCTGCATATATGATATCCATACAACCAACACCTCTATAATATATAATTTATTTATTTATTTATTTATTTATTTATTTATTTATTTATTTATTTATTTATTTATTTATTTATTTATTTATTTATTTATTTATTTATTTATTTATTTATTTATTTATTTATTTATTTATTTTATTTATTTATTTAATTAATTAATTCAATTACAACCCAACAGAAAAAAATCCATACAATATGGTACTTAACTAATAGTTACAGAAGAAAATATAAAGATAATCAGTACACTAATCTACATGGAGGAAAACAGATGGATATTGCACATTATATGTGCCGACACCTCAGATGCGTTATCACATAATATAATGTCAGCACCACTGACAATGCAAACTTGTTTTGCAAACTTGCACATCTGATACGGCGATTTGAGTATCATGTCCGTTCTGGCCGTGGGCAAACTAAAAAAGTTACTGTTTTTCGTCCACACAGTCGGCACCCTCAAATTGATCTGTGAAAGCAGCTCGGGCGAATAAATCCTATTCCACAACAATTTCTGTAGAAAACCAACCACAGAGCAAACCCTTCTGGCCTCCAGAAAAGTCATGTTAAATCTTGCAAGAAACTGCTGATCCGGTGTGCCCCGCGATGGATAGACACCATCCAACCTGTAAGAGATATGCTTGAGGTATATTTTCTAAACCCTTTCGATGGCATATTTATAGCATTGATATAAAGAGGACCAAACTTGACTAACGTATTCAAGCCTAGCTCTCACCAATGTGTTATACAGTACTTTTATGCACTCGGGTCCACTGAAATCCCTACAGACTCCGATGATAAAACCTAGAGACCTCATAGCTTCTGATACTGATGCCTGAATATGAAGGTCAAAGCAAAGTTTTCGGTCAAAAACAACACCAAAATCTCTCCTGCTATCAGTCCTATGCAAAACACTCCCCTATAAAGTATAATCAAAATTGATATTGGTAACCCTCTTAGAATTCGTCACTACAGTACATTTACTTATATTGAGTTCTAGCATATTTTAATGCCACCAATTATGAAGAGCAGCCAAATCATCCTACAACACAAAACAGTCCCTCAGTGAGTCTATCCGACGAAAATTTGTAAGTAGTCAGCATACAGTAAACACTCAGAAGATATACGATCACAGATGTCGTTAATGAAAATAATAAATAGTAGAGGACCCAGGTTCGAACTTTGTGGTACGCCTGACAAAGGAGTATAGTTTTTGGATTTAATTCACATATATTCTACATAATGTACACGGTTGGTCAAATATAAGCAGAAAAGTTGACCCATATCCTCAGCGAAACCGATTACTGACAACTTGAACAGTAGAACAGAATGATCAACTTTGTCAAATGTTGGATATAT
Source organism: Tillus elongatus (assembly GCA_964006375.1). Classification (NCBI taxonomy): domain Eukaryota; kingdom Metazoa; phylum Arthropoda; class Insecta; order Coleoptera; family Cleridae; genus Tillus; species Tillus elongatus. The sequence goes on from OZ023262.1 coordinate 14,167,575, forward strand.
CCGTATATATAACATCCGACTGTTTACCTGGGTCAATTGACTCGGCTATGTACTGAGTGAACAACAACAAGTTTGTCACAGTTGAGCGCCCAGCAACAAAACCATCCTGCTTGGTTTATATCCTGTTCTTTAAGTTATTGTATATGTGCCTATAAAGCATAGACTCCAATACTTTTAAAAATATTAAAAGAATCGATATGGGCCTATAATTTTCAATCTTGGATCGACAATCCGACTTGAATATCGAAACCACTCTGGCTATCTTCCACACATCAGGATAGGTGTGTGTCTTCAAGATTTTGTTAAAAATTAAGCATAAGGGGTGACTCAGCACGGCCGCACAATCCCTTGCTATAAACGAAGGGTCTTCGTCAGTGCCAATTGTAAGTTTAGGCTTAACACGCTTTAGGGCTTTAAAAACCTCATCCTTAGTTATTGATGTGAACTTTACATGTGACGACGATTATGATTCGGTCATTGGCCCACGACCAGAGGGTGGAACATAAACAGAGTCAAAATGTGTGGCAAAACCGTCTACTATTGCCTGTGGTGTATCCAGTGGTATCCCATTTAAGGACATAAGACTAGGAATCCTTGAAGATTTCTTCCTATTGCTTATATACGACCAAAATGAAGAAGGAGTCGCTACGAGTTGTCTTTGTATTTTAGAAGTATAGTTCTTATGCGCTGTCTCTGTTTCTATTTTGACTTCTTTACGTATATATTTTTGAAACATTCGAGATGATAAACCGAACGGGTCTTTTAGTGAATTTTCTTAAAAAAAATTCACTAATGAGGAGATCCCAACTTTTGAATTTTGAAAAAATTTCTTCAAATGAGCGCTAATTAGGCCCCCCAGAAAACATATCCGGGGTCAGTTTCAATTTTTATATGTTTATATATATATATATATATATATATATATATATATATATATATATATATATATATATATATATATATATATATATATATATATATATATATATATATATATATATATATATATATATATATATATATATATATATATATATATATATATATATATATTTATATATATGTATCACACCGATAACTCAAAAAATAATAGGCAGATTTTGATCAAACTTGGTGAAAAAATTCCTTTTGCAAATGGCTTGGACAAGTTCGTTAGTCAGGAAAATCTGCCCAGGTTTTCCCGGAAAATTTTGTGTTTTAATTCGAAAAAAATTTATATCTCCGGAATTAACAAAGTAAGGGCAACCAAATTTGGTACGCAGGTTTACATCCTTATAGGTAAGTTACCTACCAAAATTTAGCTATGTAGGTCAAAAGACAAAAAAGTTATAGGCATTTAAAAATAAATAAATTGGGGTTTTCCTCAAAACGTCAAAGTGGCGATTTAAAATGTCAAAATTGGCAACATTTAGGCAAATAACTTAAATCTAATACGGGCTATAGAAATAAAATGTCTCAAGAAGGATGTTTTACAAACCCTAAAGTCTTAGTTTCAACCGTCATTGTCCTTCATTTTACTAAAATATTTGCAGAAAATTCATTTCAAATAGACCCTTTCTCTGATGCTTGGCAGTAGTCTTAGCTATAGAGTTTATCGTTTAATGGTGTATAATTTTTGTCGAATTTTCGTAAAAAATTAATAAAGCTCAATATATCCGTTATTATATAAGATATGAAGAAAATTTGTATATATTAATTATAGGGTGTCTTGAGCTACATCTTAAAATAATATTTCTGCAATCACAGGGTGGTCCATAAGTCGTTGGTGATACAAATTTCCTTTTTTTTAATTAAACACGCCTTATGTTATTGCATTTTTGCATTTTCCATCGAAATATAATGCATGTTTGTAAGAAAATAAATTCTGGACGCAGCAAGTGCGTTATGGTAGCGAATTTTGATCAAATGTTCATATTTGAACAGCTCAATTTGCTATTAACCTATAAGGTTGACCAAGAAACGTGTTTTTTCGGGAACATTTTAAGTTTACTTTTGGAAATTTTTGTACATTTTCACACAATAAAGTTATTTTAATGGAACATGGCACATTGTTTTTACTATATAGGTTATACTGGTAACCAAATTTGATGCCTGCTTTCTTAAAAAAAAAACACATATTTGTTATTAAAAATATTTTTAGGAAAATTCACTACCATAACGCACTTGCTGCGTCCAGAATTTTTTTATAATTAGACCAGTAGTAATCCTAACTTTTCAACAGCGTAATGAGTTATATGGTAACTATGGAAAATAAACAATATATTGACTTACTTCTCAAACATTGACTTAAACTATCGAGTAGTTATTTTCTCGTATTGGAATTATAACAAGACGCTAAAATGAATTTCTCTCGACAAGAAATAATTGATATGATTATATGATTTATGTGATAGGATCATGTAACAAAAACTGTTTATTCGCGACAAGAATCTATCAAGAGAAATATCACAATAGGGGACAAATATATATATATATATATATATATATATATATATATATATATATATATATATATATATATATATATATATATATATATATATATATATACAGGTGGCGCATTGAAAACGAAACAGACCGATTTGCGTCCAGAGAAATTTTTTTTAAGAAACGCTGAAACACTTCAATTTGAATATTGAGGGGACATGTTTTGACATAAAACTAAACTTTGTCACATCAACCTCTTAAGGGGGGTGATAACAACCCTTATATTTTAAATAGGAAACATGGGTCGAGTGTTACATCACTTGAAAGCTCTTTCTTTTCTGAATTCAGCACACTACTTTTTTGGAAGTTTTATCAACTCGTTTAAAAACTATTCACAGTTGAAGTTGCAAGAACGTATTTCATTCATTGTGATAAGAAATGCACTAATTAGTCAATTTTTTGTTAAAAAAACAAAAAACAAAACCAAACATCCAAAAATGTTTATTCAGTTAAGTAAGTGTTCAAATTATTGACCACCAGCTTCCATACAAAAGTACAAATTTTGTTCAAAACGAGCTCTGACGACATCCTGGAGCATTTGTGGAGTTATTAGATAATTAGTTATTAGAGTTATTTAACAATGCGTCGTCGTAAGTCTTCCAGAGACTCCGGTCCTGTTGCGTAAATTCTACTCTTTAAATGGCCCCATAGAAATAAGTCTAAAGGAGTTAAATCCGGTGATCTAAGGGGCCACTCAATAGCACCTCTACGCCCAATCCATTGTCCTGGAAACTCTCTGTTCAAAAACTCCCTAGCACGTTGTGAAATATGCGAGGGAGCTCCATCTGGTTGAAACACTAATTGATTTTCTTGATAGCGATTATCATTTTCAACAATGTCAATTAGTAGAGGGTAAACGATATCTTCTAGTAACTCCAAATACGTTTTGCCACTCAAATAGCCATCAAGAAAAATTGGTCCGATTAAACGGTCTCCAAAAATGCCCGTCCAGACATTCAATTTCTGTGGAGTTTGAGTGTGGACCTCGTGAAAATTTCTTGGATTATTATCTGCCCAATAACGACAATTATGACGATTCACTGTATAGTTTAATAAAAACGTACACTCGTCTGAAAAACAGATATTGAACAGGAAGTTCCCGCTATCAGCTATTCGTGCAGTCATAACTTCACAAAACTCCAGCCGCCGATCAAAATCATCTTCATTCAGTTGTTGTACAAGATGAATTTTATACGGGTGAAATTTATTATGCTTCAATATTCGCTGAATAGTTCTTCTTTTGATGTTTGAAACAGTGGCCAATTTTCGCGTGCTCAAAGTTGGGTCTGCAGCAATTTGTCCTAAAACTGCAATCTCAGTAGTCTCATTTATAACCGGAAATACACGTTTAGGATCCCGTTTTTTGTTGACTACTGAACCACTTTGTCGAAACTTTGCAACTAACTCCAAAATGTATTTTCTGTTAACATGTCTGTTCGGATATCGTTCATTAAACAAATTTGCGGTACAGTTGGCACAGTCATCGTTTTTTAAAAAAAGAGTAATTGTTTCAACTCTTTCTTCTACAGAATACACCATTGTGAAATTAATTTTCGGTAGTAACATCAAGTATCAAACCGACCAATAAACTGAAATAATAAACCGCATTTCTCTCATTCCGATAAGAAATGTTCTGATAATCAATTTTTTGTTTACAAATCAACAAAACATTGACTATCAGCATATTTCTTATCGGAATGAGTGAAATGCGTTTGTGCATTTTCAACTGTGAATAATTGTTAAACGAGTTGATAAAACTTCAAAAAAAATAGTGTGCTGAATTTAGAAAAGAAAGAGCTTACAAATGATGTAACACTCAACCCATGTTCCCTACATAAAATATAAGGGTTGTTATCACCACCCTTAAGGGGTTGATGTGACAAAGTTGAGTTTTATGTCAAAACATGTCCCTCTCAATATTAAAATTGACGTGTTTCAGTGTTTCTTAAAAAAAAAAAATCTGGACGCAAATCGGTCTGTTTCGTTTTCAATGCGCTACCCTATATATATATATATATATATATATATATATATATATATATATATATATATATATATATATATATATATATATATATATATATATATATATATATATATATATATATATATATATGTATGTATGTATGTATGTAAGTATGTATGTAATGAGATATATCGTAGCTCAATTGTATAATATGTAATAAAATATGTTATTAAGTCGTGAGTATCAGCTATTTAAAAATTGCCTAAGAAAGCTTTCAAGATTACTTTATTGATTCGTCATTATCACACCGATAACTAAAAAGAAAATGGGCCAATTTTTATCAAATTTGGGAAGTAACGTCGTCTTGGAGGTGGCTTGGATAACCGGACCAGTTTTCGTGGAAGATTTTAAGATTTCTTTAGGAAAATCTTGGTATCTCCAGAAATAAAAAGCTGTGGCAACCAAATTTAGAACGCACGTTTATGTTATAAAAAGTAAATCATGTACCAAGACCTAGATTGCTAAATTGAAGCAAAAAAAGTTATAATTATTTAAAAAGAAAAAGGTGTATCACTGGTGATCAGAGAAACGCAAAAAAAATATTTGGTGTAGATACCAAAATCTATATTATACAGATATAAACATATAAAAATTGGAATTGACCCTGGATATGTGTTGCAGGGGGCATAGTTCGCTATCATTTGAAGAATTTTGTTCAGAATTAAAAGCTCGCGATCTCCTGATCAGTGAATTTTTTCTACGAAAATTCACTCAAAGCCGACCTATATATGGATATGGATCATAATATCGAGTCTAACTGGAATTTGATTGCAAAATATAATTGCAATTTGCTTAGTGTGAAAAGGTACTTGCAGATTTTTGTGTATCTAATTTACCGAATTTACAAGTTGTGTTTTTAATTTCCAATGACTGATATTTAAACTTTTCATCTTAGCTGGGCACTCTATATAAATTTCCCTTGAAGAGTCTAATTACAAAACAGTCACAAACCTGTCATTACCGTTTTTTTTTTAACAAAAATTCGCTAATAAAGTTAAGAGTGAAAAGTTACTTGCAGAGTTTTATATTTCTCTCCAACCCACGTGGTAATATCATAAAAATTACGGACCACGTATGTATGTTATTCAGAAACTTTTCCAACTTTATGCAATTCCTTCTGACATTTATATAACTTCGACTGTGTTAAGTTTACGAGAAAAAGTCGTCTTCTGTTTCAACTTCCTTTATAATTATCTAGTTTTTCCATTTACCTTTTCCGTTTTGTCATATTTAATAATACTTAGCGTAACACAGAGTTAAAAGGTATAACTTATATCCAGAACATATTATTATGTTGTCACAATAGGTGTATTTTTTTCTTCAGAAAGTTGAGAATTTCTTAAAATATGTCCGCTGAAAAAAATATTCTAAATTTGAACGGTTAAGCAAAAAATAAACATTTGTAACGAACTGTCTGACACCCAAGTAATTTAACTCTAAAGAAACTCTTTCGAGAGCCCAGTGGCCATCTGTACATGCCGTAGACTTGTATGGTATATTGGATATACCAAGCTGTGGTTAAATCCATAGTCACATATGCATCTACAGTATGGCGTCCAAAAACGGAGCAAGCCTCTATACAAAGAAAAGCGCAAGAAACATAGATTTTTGATTTTAAATACCCCATAAATAATCTAGAAGCGTCAGATCTGCGGACCTTGCTGGCCACTCTTTTGGTCCTCGCCTACCGATCCACTCACCAGGAAAGAAGTCATCTGTATCTTCGCGAACGGGACGTGCAAAGTGCGGAGGTGCACCGTCTTGCTATCACCACCTGGCAGATCAGGATCACCTTCATTTGAGAAACTTGCAGCAGCAGCAGGAATACGCTCATTCCTTAGAAAATAATATCGCTGACCAGTGAGAGTTTGGTCCAAGAAGAAAGGACGTATAATTATATCGTAGACTAATCCTGCCCACACGTTAACTTTACGATGGTGTTGTGTATGTGCTTCAGTAATCCAGTGAGGATTATCTCTACTGCTACTAAAAGTCCCATGTGCGTCCAGGGACTAACTAAAAGAATAGGCCCAAGGTAACTCCTGCCTGCCGTACGAAGCGACTAATCGAAGTCAAGCAGGTGCAGTCCAAAACTAAAAAGGTACAAAAGATGCTCTCTTCTCTTAATACCAGGAAAGCCTCTGGCCTTTACGAGATCCCAGCAATTGTTCTCGAAAATTGCGCACCAGAACTTGCTCCTGTCCTGACTCATCTCTTTCAGACATCTTACAATAGAGGCATATTCCCTAGTAACTGGAAAACTGCTCGAGTACAACTCGTCCCCAAGAAAGGATCCAAATCGTTTCCTAGCAACTACAGGCCTACTTCTCTTCTTTCAGTCGTCTCTAAAGTGATGGAAAAGTATATAAACACCGAATTATTAAAATGTCTTGAAAAACACAGTCTAATCCACGACAGGCAGTATAGATTCCGTCCGCGCAGATCAACTGCCGAACTACCTTCCTTTGTCACCCATTCTTGGTACAAGTCTATGGAACTACACGGTGAATCCCAGATTGTCGCTCTAAACATATTCAAAGCATTCGACCAGGTCTGGCACCCAGCGCTGCTTAATAAACTTCCGGCCTATGGACTACCACCAAAACTCTGAACCTGTGCAGCAATTTTCCTCTCCAACCGGAGCATTTCTGTTGTCGTGGATGGCCATTTATCTAAACTGTATTCAATTAATGCAGGGGTCCCTCAAAGTTCAGCTTTAGCCACTACTTTGTTTCTTCTCCACCTCAATGACCTCCTCTCTAACACATCTAACCCAGTTCACAGTTACGCGGACGACAGCACCCTCCACTCAAATATACAATATTCTAAGTCTGTCTCTTTAGCCCAATCAGATGAGGATCGCAGACTCATGGAGGGTTCTGTCTCTATGGATCTCCAAAAGATATTAGACTGGGGAAAGAGAAATCTTGTACAATTCAACTCCACCAAATCTCAGTCTTGCTTTCTGTCTCATAAGAGCTACACCAGCACTAGACCCATCACAATAAACAACCAAGTTATTTAAAGTAATGAGTCCTTTTACTTGTTGGCATTTCTGTAGATTAAAATCTCAATTGGCACAAACATGTCACATCAATTGCAGAAGGCTGCTAAGAAATTAGGTTTCCTCTTCCAAGCTCGCAACTACTTTTCGCCAGCTAATCTTTATACCTTATATACTTCACAAATAAGGCCAAACCTCGAATACTGCCCCCACATCTGGGGTGCCGCTGCCGCTTCTACACTCGATATCCTGGACTTCATTTAGTAGAGAGCTATACGTCTAATCGGTGACCCTACCCTCACCAAAAGGCTACCATCCCTTGCCCACCGACGTGCCTCTCTCTCTCTCTCTCTCTCTCTCTCTCTCTCTCTCTCTCTCTCTTTTATAGATATCTGCACGGGCACTGCACAGAGGAGCTTTCTTCCATAGTTCCTCCACCTGCTGCCCCCAACAGATCTACCAGGGAAACAGAGCTAATGCACCCTTTTACTGTCCAGGTCACCAGACATAGAACATCTTGTTATGCCCGCTCTTTTGTCCCGAGGACCTCCAAGTTGTGGAATTCCTTGCCGGCACATGTTTTTCCTTCTCCTCCGAACCTCCAAACCTTCAAGTCCAGAATTAACAAGTTTCCTCTTGCCTCCTTGTCGACACCCACGGTACGATAGTACTTAGGCTGTAAGCACTCGTGGTGTGTTGTTGAAATATAAAAAAATTAATCAAACACTACTAAAATATTTGAATTTTTTTTTAATAGAATAGCCGGTTATATTGAAAAGTATAATCTTATTTTTGGGTCTCAGTTTGGATTTAGATAGGGATTCTCTACGCAGAATGCTTTAAACCCCCTGACTACACAAACATATGCAGCTCTGGATAAACAACAACAAAGCATCTGTATATTTCTAGACGTTGAGAAGGAATTTGATACAGTGGACCATGAAAAACTTCTCAGTAAGTTGAAGGAAATTGGTTTTGGAGGTTTTTCTTTGCTCTTGATCCGAGATTATCTATATTTTAGAAAACAGTGTACCCAGATTGACGACAAATGTAGTGACAGTTTAGAGGAATGGCCATCCACGACAACAGAAATGCTCCGGTTGGAGAGGAAATTTGCTGTCCAGGTACAGAGTTTTGGCGGTAGGCTATAGGCCGGAAGTTTATTAAGCAGCGCTGCGTGCCAGACCTGGTCGAATGCTTTGAATATGTCTAGAGCGACAATCTGGGATTTACCGTGTAGTTCCATAGACTTGTTCCAAGAATGGATGACAAAGGAAAGGAGGTCAGCAGTTGATCTGCACTGACGGAATCCATACCGCCTGTCGTGGCTTAGATTGTGTGTTTTAAGAAATTTTAGTAATTCGGTGTTTATATACTTTTCCATCACTTTAGAGACGACTGAAAGGAGAGAAATAGTCTGTAGTTGCTAGGAAGCGCTTTGGATCTTTTCTTGGGGACGGGTTGTACTCGAGCAGTTTTCCAGTTACTAAGGAATATGCCTCTATTGTAAGATATCTGAAACAGACGAGTCAGGACAGGAGCAAGTCCTGGTGCGCATTTTTTGAGAACAATTGCTGGGATCTCGTCAAGGCCAGAGGCTTTATTGGTATTAAGATAAGAGAGCATCTGTCGTAGCCTTTTAGTTTTGAAATTGATATCCGTCATTTTATGCGCGACATTGGGGACTGTTGGTGGTTGAACATTTGGAGGTGGGTTGAGAGTAGAATTGCTGGCGAACAACAAGGCAAAAAGTTCAGCCTTGCCCAGGGCGGTAGAAACAATTTCATCCCCTGAGATAAGTGGTGGGAACGTGCTCTTGCAGAAATTATTCCCAATAGATTTAGCAAGAGTCCAGAAGGGTTTGCAGCCGCTGGAGCTTGAGAGGACTTTGTTTTTGATGTGGTTATTAAACGAGTTTTTTGCCTCAGAAATAATGCGGTCAAAGCGGTTTCTTGCGTCGTTAAATGCTTGACGGTTTTCTTGACTGGGATTGTGTAGAAGTGTTTTGTAAGCTATGACCTTTTAGTGAATTTTCTTAAAAAAAAATTCACTAATGAGGAGATCCCGACTTTTGAATTTTGAAAAAATTTCTTCAAATGACCGCGAACTAGGCCCCCTAGAACACATATCCGGGGTCCGTTTCAATTTTTATATGTTTATATATATATATATATATATATATATATATATATATATATATATATATATATATATATATATATATATATATATATATATATATATATATATATATATATATATATATATATATATATATATATATATATATATATATATATATATATATATATATATATATATATATATATATATATATATATATATATGTATCACACCGATAACTCAAAAAATAATAGGCCGATTTTGACTAAATTTGGTGAGAAAATTCCTTTTGCAAATGGCTTGGATAAGTTCGTTAGCCAGGAAAATCTGCCCAGGTTTTCCCGGAAAATTTTGTGTTTTCTTTCGAAAAAAAAATATTTTTCCGGAATTAACAAAGTAAGGGCAACCAAATTTGGTACGCTAGTTAATATCCTTATAGGTAAGCCACCTACCAAAATTTAGCTATGTAGGTCAAAAGACAAAAAAGTTATAGGCATTTAAAAAAAAAAATTGGGGTTTTCCTCAAAACGTCAAAGTTGCGATTTAAAACGTCAAAATCGGCAACATTTAGGCAAAGAACTTGAATCTAATACGGGCTATGGAAATCAAATGTCTCAAGAAGGATCTTTTACAAACTCTGAAGTCTTAGTTTCAACCGTCATTGTCCTTCATTTTACTAAAATGTTTCCAGAAAATTCATTTCAAATAGACCCTTTCTCTGATGCTTGGCAGTAGCCTTAGCTTTAGAGTTTATCGTTTAATGGTATATAATTTTTGTCGAATCTTGTAAAAAATCAATATAGCTCAATATATCCGTTATTATACAAGATATGAAGAAAATTTGTATATATTAATTATAGGGTGTCTTGAGCTACATCTTAAAAAATATTTCTACAATCACAGGATGGCCCATAAGTCGTTGGTGATACAAATTTTCTTTTTTTTTAAATCAAACACGCCTTATGTTATTGCATTTTTGAATTTTTCAGCGATGCATGTTTGTAAGAAAAGAAATTCGGGACGCAGCAAGTGCGTTATGGTAGCGAATTTTCATTAAATGCTTCAAATTTGAATAGCTCAATTTGCTATTAACCTATAAGGTTGACCAAGAAACGAGTTTTTCCGAGAACACTTTAAGTTTACTTTTGGAAATTTTTGTACATTTTCACACAATAAAGTTATTTTTATGAAACATGGCACATTGTTTTTACTATATAGGTTATACTGGTAACCAAAATTGATGCCTGCTTTCTTAAAAAGGAAACACACATATTTGCAATTAAAAACATTTTTATGAAAATTCACTACCATAACGCACTTGCTGCGTCCAGAGTTTTCAAGTATGGCCTTGTCACAGAAAACACAAAATTAGGGTACGATAAGAGAGTGAATTATATATATATATATATATATATATATATATATATATATATATATATATATATATATATATATATATATATATATATATATATATATATATATATATATATATATATATATATATATATATATATATAGGGTTTTATTAAATACCGTAAGTCTGCCGGCTACTAGCTCTTAGATTATTGAAAGTTTTGTTAATGTTATTGAATCGTACCTTGTCTGTCGTATTCTGTACAAGTGTGGACGAGGGCAGCTGACTCTGGAGGTAGTGTCCAGTAAGCGTCGCATACTGGGGTAGAGGACTCCCTCCTACCCTCCTCCCTTTTATGTAAGCTAGTTGGCGCTTTCATAAATTCAATATCGCTTTTTCTTTGTTTGGTTCACCTAAGTAATAAAAGCTTGTTTGGAAAATAATAATTTGTTTGCGGAATGGTTAGTAGAATAAAACTCTAGCTTTATGTATCAGATTTTCCATTGCTTTTTCCATTTAAACGGAAAATATCCAACATAAAACAATAAGAAAATAAGTTATGTATAGGTAAAAATTAATGAGAAGTTTAAATACATAATACCTGGACAGCTTAAGGAAATTGCTGTCCAATATGATGCTGTATAATTAAGTTATTGCAGGAAGCGTATACCATAATTGGCAAGGAGTGTTTTCCTTGCAACAAGACTCATTTATTTATGTAACAGAACGTTTGATTACTCATTTACAATAAATCGAAATAATTTTAATACAAATGAAAATTATAAGTCCACTGGCTTTCCCTCAGTAAATTAGAAGCTTAAATCTACACTGTGAAATTTTCCAAAATATAAAAATGTCGCAGCAAGTACGTTGTGGTAGCGCATTGTCAGAAAAATGTTTTCATTTCAAATATGTCTTTTTTTTTAATAATTTATATTAAATTAACAAAGTTTTTAAATTAAAAAAAAAAACAACTTATAAGAGATTGTCAAAATATCCGTCCTTCCTCTTGATGTCTGGGTTGGCTTTCCAGTCACATTACTCCGTCAAGAAGTCTTCAGAATTGATAAATAGACTCAGCAACATAGAATTGGGACATACTTTTTTGTTGGTATGTTTCGATGTCTCTAATTGTAAATAATGTCGGCACCATGTAAAGATTACTATTTCGTTATTGTGGCGTTAAAAGAAGTGATCTAAACTTAAAACTTTATCATCGATTAAAATGTACAGTAGAAATAAATATTGGATTCTCTAATATAAAGGGTTAATACGAATAATAACATATTGTTACAAAGCACTTAAATAGACGTAGGTGCGGTGTTGCCACATCTCCAGAATTTTTCTAACATCTGGGAATTTTTGCACAATCTGGCAACACCGCCTCCCCATCCCCCTGGGGGTGCCTGGGGTGACCCCCCTCAGGCGAAGTCTCAACCCTCTAGGACCAGAAATAACGAAGTTACCAACTTGTACCCCGTCGGAACGGATAACTGAGGTCTGCACATTCCGAACACCCTGTATATACACCCTATATACGCAGAGAACCCTTACACCCTGTATACGCAGAGAGATCTTATAGTTCGAGAAACACCTCTTGTGTAACATAGGAGTGGTGACCACATTTGGATCATCCTGTATATACATCCCCCTGTATACACACGGGACCGATCTGTATTCACAGAACCTTCTAGTGAAAGAAGGTCCTAGAACGTTCTGGAATGGAATGCTCTAGAAAGGAGGGGAAGGTACGGCGAGTATATAAAAGCGAAAGCAAGCCAGCACAGTTCAGTTCAGTAAGAGAATGTGGTAGTGACTTGAAGCAGTGTAAAGTGTTAAGAGAGTAGTGACTGTAGTACCAGATTAGTGACTTTTGTTGAGAGTAGTAATTGTAAGGCCAGTAAATGAAGTGTTTTGTGAGAGAGACATTCTAGAAATTTTATTGTATCCATATTTAGAGTGTAAATAAAGTTGTTTTGTTAAAATTAAAAGTCTCACTTATCCAGAACCCGGAGAAAACGTAACAATTTGGTGTCAGAAGTGTGGGATAAGTGAGTGAAGAAGTGAACAAGCAAGCTAGCTGTAAATGGTAAACACCAGATCGACTGACTACGACAAGATGGCTGAAATCAAAGAGTTGATGGACTTACTGAAGAGGCAACGCGAAGAAGACGAACAACGGCGACAAGAAGATGAAAGAAGACGACGCAAAGAAGACGAACAACGGCGACAAGAAGAAGAAAGAAGACGGCGCGAAGAAGACGAGAGAAGACGACAAGAGGAAGAACAACGGCGGCAAGAAGATAAAGATGAAATCAAGAGGCAACGCGAAGAAGACGAACAACGGCGACAAGAAGATGAAAGAAGACGGCGCGAAGAAGACGAGAGAAGACGACAAGAGGAGGAACAGAGGCGTCTTGAAGATAAAGAAGAACTCAAGAAGCAACGCGAAGAAGACAGAGAAGACCTCCGAAGTATGTTCCACAATATGAGAGTTGGTGTAAAAGAAGAAATAGAACAGATCAACGAACAAATAGAAAATGTGGACAAGAAAGTAGAAAATGTGGACAAGAAAGTAGAAGATGTGGAAAATACAATAGGAGTGGTAAACAGGAAAGTAGAAAATGTAACAGAGGATTTGAACAAACGATGGGAAGAAGTGGAGGGGTTGAAAGAACAAATGAAGATGATGATGAAAGGCACAGAAGTCAGACATAGAGAACTGACAGAGCAGGTGATGGGCCAGACTGACAGAACTCATCCAAGAGGAGTTACTGGAATGTCCCCAGTTCAAAATCGGCCGGAAGAAGATATGCCAATCGTGCAGCAGCCTCATGGAACCTTGAAGCCGCCGACTTTTGACGGAGAAACATCGTGGCCCATGTACAGGAGGCAATTTGAGGCGGCAGCTCTCAGCAATGGGTGGAGCGAACAACAGGCAGCAACTGCTCTAATTCTCTCGCTTCGAGGTAAAGCCCTAGAAATCCTCCAGAACATCCCGGAGTCGAAACAGCAAAACTACTTAACAGTGATACAGGCCCTAGATTTGAGATATGGTAACAAGTACATGAGCCAGGTCTACCAGACACAACTAAAGTCAAGGGTCCAGAAGCCAAATGAGACGCTGCAAGAATTTAGTGCCGAAGTGGAGAAACTTGTGCGACTGGCATATCCCCAAGCCCCAGAAGAATTTGTCAACCAGATAACCGTCCAGACCTTCATCGATGGGGTACTTGACAACGAGATGCAACAATCTTTGAGGCTCGGAAGGTTTAAAACACTTACAGACTGCGTCATTTATGGTTTGGAATTTGAAGCAGCCAAGAATGCATCTCAACCTCGCCGAAACAGGCTGCGCGAAGTGAAGGAGATAGAGGACCATGCAGACACGACAGAGGACCTAAGGCGAGAAATCAAGTTGATGAAGGAAGCCATAAGCAAGCTCACTGCAACGGTTGGAGCACGTCAGACGAAAGCAGATTGGTCCCACATAGAATGCTACAAGTGTGGTAGGAAAGGACACATAAGTAGGCAGTGCTCACAAACCCAACAGGTGGCATGCAGAAGACAAGAATACACCAACAGGGAGCGCCATCAGGGAAAACGACCTGACGCCAGTGTAGGTGGGCGACACGTGGCATGCGAGACCCAATGCCCCAAAGTCAGGGTCTCCACTATCCGACGCTGCCGCGAGAGCCTCGTCATACCTGGCAGCATAGACGGAAGACAGTGCAGTTTTACCATCGATACTGGCGCCACTACATCCGTTGTACGTCCAGACATGTTGCCAAACAGGTCGGCACTCACGACCAACAAACAGCCTGTGTTGGAGACGGCAAAAGGAGATAGGATACCCGTGCATGGAGAGGCCACTGTTTACATTAGGCTGGGCAGTACTGAGCTACAGGTAAGGGCTGTTGTCGCAGAAATCGTCGACGAATTTATTCTGGGCCTGGATTTAATGGAAGAGTTCGATGTCCTTTCAGTAGACTTCCAGAATAAGATCTTGAAAATCGGTAACGAAGAGTTGTATTTATCTCCACCAACAGGCGAAGCTAATCCCAGGGTGAGACTTATTGTCGACGAAGATACACGGATTCCTGGTAACAGTGAGAAGATTGTCAGAGCCAGGCTAGAGAAGAAACTTGATGGTATGACTGCTCTCATAGCGGAGCCCCTAAAAGATAGGCATGATGGTGCCCTCGTCGCACGATGCTTAGTAGACCCGAAGAGGACAATACCCATAAGAGTGGCTAACGTACAAACTAACAGGGTCACATTGAAGAGAGGTGAAGTTATCGCCACTTGCGAACCCATTGACCGAGTGACGTTGTCCAAAAACGTGACACCCACTGCATTAGACAGAAGACTGCCAGTAGAAATGGTAGAGCGGTTCAAGAATTCTTGGGGCCAATTGAACGACATGGAGATGGAAATGGCCCTGAAGTTCGTATTGGAGGAGGCCGATATTTTCGCTCAAGATAAAATCACAGGTCGTACGAGTCTAGTGCAACACAGAATTAATACTGGCGACGCAAGACCAATTAGACAGCCGCCGAGAAGACTGCCTTTTGCCAAGCAATCAGAAATCAAGGCGATGGTTAACGAAATGCTGGAAGATGGTGTGATCGAGGAGTCTAATAGTCCTTGGTCGTCCCCAGTAGTTTTGGTCACCAAGAAAGATGGCACTATGAGATTTTGCGTGGACTATAGAAAGCTGAATGATGTCACCAAGAAGGACAGTTATCCCCTGCCCCGGATCGACGACACTTTGAACACTTTGGCCGGATCAAAGTGGTTCTCTACATTAGACCTGAAAAGTGGCTACTGGCAAGTAGAACTCCATAAAGACGATAAGGAGAAGACTGCTTTTTCAACCGGGAATGGGTTGTACCAATTCAAGGTCATGCCATTCGGCTTATGTAATGCCCCTGCCACCTTCGAGCGACTAATGGAATTAGTGCTAAGAGGACTGACATGGGAAACATGCCTGGTGTATCTCGATGATGTCATGGTGATTGGAAGGACTTTCGATGAACACCTGTCGAATCTGAAACAAGTTTTCTCCAGGCTGAGAGGTGCCAATCTGCAACTCAATCCCAAGAAATGCGTCCTCTTCCAGAAGAAAGTATGTTTCCTCGGACATGTCGTTTCTGAGAAAGGGATAGAAACCGATCCAGAGAAAATAAAGGCAGTAAGAGACTGGCCTGTGCCGAAGAACAAACATGAGGTCAGAAGTTTTCTGGGACTTTGCAGCTACTACCGACGCTTTGTGAAGTACTTCAGCAGCATTGCGAAACCTCTACATAGCCTAACTGAAAATAAGGCCGAGTTCATCTGGTCACCAGATTGCCAACAGTCTTTTAGGGAACTCAAACATCGTCTTCTCACTGCTCCTATACTGGCTTATCCTCAGGACGAAGGACTGTTCATACTGGACACTGATGCTTCCCAGTATGGCATTGGGGCAGTACTCTCGCAGCTCCAAGCCGGAGAGGAAGTTGTGATAGGCTACTTCAGCAAAACGTTCGGAAAAGCAGAAAAAAATTACTGTGTAACCCGGAAAGAACTGCTGGCAGTTGTAAGATCCATCGAACATTTCCACAGCTTCCTGTACGGAAGAACATTCCGCGTGAGGTCGGATCACTCTGCTCTGCAATGGCTTCTGAACTTTAGAAATCCCGAAGGACAGATAGCCCGATGGATAGAGAAACTGCAGAGCTACGACTTCCTGATTGAACATCGAAGAGGAAGAAGTCACGCTAATGCAGACAGCCTGTCAAGAAGACCATGTTCAGTGCATGAATGTAAATTTTGCGAGCGACAAGAGAACAAAGAGATCGACAAAGTAACTCATCAGATCAAACAACTGGTCGCAGGACAGAAGAATAACACCGATCTAGACGTAAATCTTGAATACATCAGAGACGCACAGAAGACAGATCCAGACTTGAAAAGTATTAGAGAATGGCTCGAAAAGGGGAAAAGACCTGAGTGGCACGATGTGTCCCGGCTTGGGGCAGAGGTTAAAGGCTACTGGCTACAGTGGGACTCCTTGTGCCTAAAGAATGACTTGATCACTCGAAAATGGGAAACTGTCGATGGTAGAGACTGTATATACCAGACTGTTGTGCCAAGTGAGTGCATAGACAGTGTTCTTCATGAGTTACACAATAGTAGAAGTGGAGGCCACTTTGGGGTCAACAGGACTCTCGCCAGAGTCAGGGACCGCTTCTATTGGATAAATTGCCGAAGAAGCGTGGAAGAATGGTGCAAACGGTGTGACCAGTGTGCTTCAAAGAAAGGACCAAAGACCCGATCCAGAGGAAAAATGATGCAGTACATCTCAGGTACACCGTGGGAGAGAGTTGCCGTAGACATCGCAGGACCTTTTCCCATCACAGAGTCTGGGAACAGATACATAATGGTGGCGATGGACTACTTCTCGAAATGGCCTGAAGTTGCGCCGATCCCCAACCAAGAGGCAACGACCGTAGCAGAAGCCCTGATGGAAAATGTCATATCACGGCATGGCGTACCCTTGGAGATTCACACCGACCAGGGCCGGAATTTCGAATCAGAGGTCTGGAAGAGCCTAATGGACTTGCTAGGCATAAAGAAAACGAGAACAACGCCACTCCACCCTCAATCAGACGGCATGGTAGAACGGCATAACAGGACCATCAATCAGTATCTTGCTATGTTTGTCGACGAGAATCAGAGAACCTGGGACAAGCTGATACCTCTGTTCCTCCTGGCTTACAGAAGCTCTCAGCATGAATCTACCGGCTACACTCCATCCATGATGTTGACCGGCAGAGAGATGCGGATACCAATCGACATGACGAGACCACCACCGAACGAGGACATAGCGGACCTAGCTACGTTACCTGAGTATGTCGCCGACCTAGAAGGAAAACTGCGCACTATACACAGATGTGTCAGAGATAGGCTCCTCTTAAGCAGTGACCGGATGAAGATGCGCTTGGATCGCAGAGCAACACCCCATACATTCAAGGAAGGTGATGCAGTGTGGCTGTACCAACCAACAAGGAGAAAGGGCCTCAGTCCCAAACTTCAGAAACCATGGGAAGGGCCATACTTGGTGACTAAGAAAATTAACGACCTAGTCTACAGAATCCAGCTGTCTCCAAGAACTAAACCCAAAGTTGTTCACATAGAGAGGTTGAGTCCCTATCGGGGCAACGAACCCCCAAGTTGGCGGCCGGTAAATACTGTTCGGGACGAACAGTCTTAAGGAGGGGGGCAGTGTTACAAAGCACTTAAATAGACGTAGGTGCGGTGTTGCCACATCTCCAGAATTTCCCTAACATCTGGGAATTTTTGCACAATCTGGCAACACCGCCTCCCCATCCCCCTGGGGGTGCCTGGGGTGACCCCCCTCAGGCGAAGTCTCAACCCTCTAGGACCAGAAATAACGAAGTTACCAACTTGTACCCCGTCGGAACGGATAACTGAGGTCTGCACATTCCGAACACCCTGTATATACACCCTATATACGCAGAGAACCCTTACACCCTGTATACGCAGAGAGATCTTATAGTTCGAGAAACACCTCTTGTGTAACATAGGAGTGGTGACCACATTTGGATCATCCTGTATATACATCCCCCTGTATACACACGGGACCGATCTGTATTCACAGAACCTTCTAGTGAAAGAAGGTCCTAGAACGTTCTGGAATGGAATGCTCTAGAAAGGAGGGGAAGGTACGGCGAGTATATAAAAGCGAAAGCAAGCCAGCACAGTTCAGTTCAGTAAGAGAATGTGGTAGTGACTTGAAGCAGTGTAAAGTGTTAAGAGAGTAGTGACTGTAGTACCAGATTAGTGACTTTTGTTGAGAGTAGTAATTGTAAGGCCAGTAAATGAAGTGTTTTGTGAGAGAGACATTCTAGAAATTTTATTGTATCCATATTTAGAGTGTAAATAAAGTTGTTTTGTTAAAATTAAAAGTCTCACTTATCCAGAACCCGGAGAAAACGTAACAATATAAAGAAATCGCGGTCGCATGACGTTAGTGTTGAAAGTTATTTAGCTACCCTGCATTTGCATACCGTTACTCACTGCTGGCTCGACTTGCCGACTTGCCTTCTACTACTACTGAAGGGCGGTTGGCGGTTCTAGCGTCGCTGCACTACTTGTCATTGATCCTGTATGCGTCGACGCTGACGTTGAATCGTACCTGGTGCAAGCTCTTTGCCTTAAATATATTTTCTACATCCTCGGGGGGGGGGGGGGGGGTGTGTGCAGGAAGTTCTAATGGATATGACAACTGTATAGGCCTTAGAACTAATGTTCCGTTGGTATGTTGGACCTCGCAGGCTCGGGTTTTTCCATCTATGCAAAGGTAAACTTGGCTAGTTCGCACCATCTTCCACGTTAACTGGGGTGCGTATTGATCGTTCAACAAAGCGATGTCATTCACCTTGATTCTTTCGTACGTTGATAAACAGCTGTTTATGTTTACATTAGCGTTTCTTCCAAAAAAAATTTATGGTACTCGTTGGCGTTCCCGCCATTTATTTTTTCGAAAATCACGTTTCACGTACACGGTAACACGTATGCATTTTTCCAGTATTTCATAATTGTCTATTGGAAATATTGATTCCAGCGTTATATTTTCACAATGCGTTACACTTAAATTGGTAGTAAAGGTTCGAGTTCACTTAAAAACATACCAGTGTCATTATCACTATATGAGTCATAGTTAACTCGCGTTAGAAATTCAGGTCCGTGAAGCCAACTTTCAGATTTTAAAAGTTCATTTGCGCGGACACCTCGCGTTAATAAATCACCAGGTTTCAAAATTCCGGCACAATGTCGCCAAGCAGCGTCTTCTGTTAATGTCTGTACTTCGAACACTCGGTAATACACGTACGTTTTCCATTTCGCGGTATCACCGGTAATCCAATATAAGAATATTTTAGAATCGCTCCATATATTTACACTTTCGAATTTTAAATTCACATTTTTAACAACATAGTCTTTTAACCGAGACGCGCACAGGACTGCCGTTAACTCGAGCTTTGGCAGTGATAAGTCATTGGATTCGTTTGTTTTTAAGGGCGCGATACGATTTTTCGCAATTAAAAATTGTACAGTTACGTTGTCGTTTCATTTTTCGTGGACGCATGCCACAGCACCATATGCACTTTTGCTGGAGTCGCAAGAAATATACAACTGTAACGTAAAATCAGTATTTAAAGTAATGTTTCTAGGAATCGTGACAGAAGTTAAATTTTTTAAATCACTACACCATCTTTCCATATCACATTAAGTTCGGGAGGTAGCTCGGTATCCCAATCAATTTTCAGCTTCCATAAATCTTGCATTAAAATCTTTGCTTTTATCGTAAATGGTCCAAATATACATAATGGATCATAAATTCTGCTTACAGCTTGTAAAAGATTTCGTTTCGTACGAAAGTAATTCTTTTCGATAAATGAAATTATCGAGGACAGATCCAGAATGCGTTTACTCTCGTTATATAATGTACTTGCTTCTTGAATGGGTGGCATGCTCGACACTTAACTGGATATTTATACCACAGAAAGCGATGACAATCTTTACCACAATCATTGATTTTAATCTGTAGAAAAGCATTTTCGATGTCTGTGGTAATTCCGATTTTTCCAACACGTAAGTTTAATAAAGTCTTCATTAAATCTTGTACCAAATTTTCACCTGTATGGAGAAAATCATTTAACGACGGTAATCCAGGAGCGTGTGCCGACGCATGAAACACTATCCGTACTTGGACGTTGTTTTATCGTCTCTATATACTGGTCTGTACGGTAGGTAGAAGGTTTTCACTGACACACTTTCAATAGGTGCTTCTTCAGTGATTTGATGTGCCGCTAATTCACCCTCTGCGTTTTCATATTCTGTCAAACGAGAACTCTTGTCAAGCTTGAACGTTAAACTTTTCACTCACGCTAATGCCCCTTCAAAGTTATCATCTAATGGGCAGTCGTTTTTCCAGGGAAGCGATACTTCATAGCGGTCATTTTTCTTAAAAATATATTTCATCAGGAATTTTCCTGTGAAATCCTTTGGTGCTTCTTTATCACAAATTCCGATAGTTTATAAGTCTTTCCTCTCGTTCACATCGGCGACTATATTATTACACTTCTCAGAATTGTGTTCTTCAGACTTGCAAAAAACACACTTGTTCACTGTCACTAATAATCCAGCAGCAGTAAATACCTTCTGTGAAGGTGACGTTTACTTACCAGCGGATATTCGGAATTCATATTTCCCGCGTTCTTCGTTTGTAGAAATGGCTGATGCGTTTGACGTTAAAGTTGATTGCGATATTTCTAATGACTCCACTTCCAATTTTAAATATTCTAACAGAAGGTCAATTTGCTTATTGATACTGGGTGGTTCTTCAGAATCTTTATTGGGATGTTCCTTGTGATATTCGATGATTTAGACTTGCAAAAAACACACTTGTTCACTGTCACTAATAATCCAGCAGCAGTAAATACCTTCTGTGAAGGTGACGTTTACTTACCAGCGGATGTTCGGAATTCATATTTCCCGCGTTCTTCGTTTTTAGAAATGGCTGAAGCGTTTGATGTTGAAGTTGAAGTTGATTGCGATATTTCTAATGACTCCACTTCCAATTTTAAATATTCTAACAGAAGGTCAATTTGCTTATTGATACTGGGTGGTTCTTCGGAATCTTTATTGGGATGTTTCTTGTGATATTCGATTTTCATTGCATACGGCATTGAGTTGAGAATAACGGACTCATTCCATATTCGTTTGCGTTCACTCCCAAGGATCCTAAACTGCGGGTTATTGATGACGTTGTATTATATAACCCACGCAAACCCGCACAATCGATTCTACTTTTAACAGACGTTATTGATAAAAGCCTTTGAATATAGCTGTCTATCATTCGTTGTTTGTTACCAAATTCGTGTTTTAATAAAGCGATAGCGTCATCATATGATATTTCAGATGGCGTTAGACCGCTGATCGTTGTTGCAGCGTTCCCTACTAAGGCCTGTTCCAGCTAACTTGGTCACAGCGTCTAAACTTTCATTTTCATGAACTGCTGTCCTGAATTGTTCCCAGAACAAGGTCCAATCCGATAACTCGCCGTTAAATTTGCGAAGTTCTAATTTATGAAGCTTGACGTGACCTTTGTTTACTCTTCTTCCGGTATCGTTGCTTTCGTTAATGTAGGTGTGACTAGGAATGAAGCCTTCACTGGGTTGTTTATTCTTATCTGCAACCTTGATATCAGAGATGCCACTTGATCTTGAAACTCAGCAACCTTGTCAAACTCGTTTTTATACTCTTCTTCTGATAATAACGTTAGCACTGTTTGATTAGCAAGATTTAAATTGTCATTTGCGGCGTTAATTCGGTCTCGAATTACTATGAGTTCTTCGATGGGTTCATCGACGTTAGCTATTTTTTCTTTACCGTTGTTGAGTAGCTTCGTTAGTTGTGACCGGCAACTCGGTCTTGCAGCACGTTCAATTTTATTTCTTACTGCACAAACGTTATTAACTTTGTTTATTCACCTCTAGGTTCACTACACGTTTTACGACCATACCTTCGGGCCCCTGCAGTACTTGTAGCCCTTGATCCTGTGTGCGTCGACGCTGACGTTGGACCGTACCTGATGCACGCTCTTTGCCTTTAATATATTTTATACACTAATCTTTTTACCAGTGTCCCGGTGAATCAAACTCTCCTACTCTTGAAGAGTTTGCTTGCCTCATCCTCATTCAGTATTGAATCCCAGAGGGCTCTCCATACCTTGGTCAAGGTCTGCTTGGCTCAGAATTTCTTCTTGTTTGATGATAGAATTTTCGTCCAAAAAAATGGTCTCCCCATGGGTAACCCCTTGTCACCTTTTTGTGCAGAGGTATTTATGAGTTTCTTTGAGAGGGAACTGGTTTTCAGAGACTGCAATCCCTATTTGAGGTACGTTTTTTCCTGGTCACGTTATGTTGATGACATTCTAGTGGTTTGGTAGAGTACCATAGAGCAGCCCCACTTGTTCCAGGGTTGGCTGAATGCCCTACACATCAACATCAATTTCACAATGGAGTTAGGAGTTGAGTCGTCCATAAGCTTCCTCGACCTGAAGTTGAAGAGGAGTAACCACACCATAGTATTTGACATTTACAGAAAACCCACTCAGACCGACCACCACATTCCATTCAAGGCTTGCCATCATATGTCTCACAAGATGGCTTAACTCAGATTTTTGGTTGACAGATTGTTCAGAGTCCCACTGTCGGGGACCGATTTCATCAGAGAATTAAACATCATTAACTACTCCCGAACAAAAGTTGCGTAAAACAGAAAGGCAGGAACATGACAAGACTCGAAGAAATCAGAGGATGAATGCAAAGGACGTTAATTTTTTAGCCTAATTTTATCAGACGAACAAAATGAAGTCCCCACATGGGTCTCTAGATATTTAACTAAAAATTGCAAACTGAAAGTGACAGGTGACAGGTGACAAGTGACATGACATTCAAAGGTGACATGTGAACTACAGCGGGCGGAGAAAATGTCAACAGCGCAGAGAGAGAACCAAAGAAACAACCCTTTTTTTGCTCCATGACTGGAATCGATCATTAAAAGATCGGTGGTTTCTTTGGTTCTCTCTCTGCGCCATTGACATTTTTTTCCGCCCGCCGTAGTTCACATGTCACTTTTGGTTGTCATATCACTTGTCACTTTCAGTTTGCAATTTTGAGTTAAATATCTAGAGATCCATGTGGGGACTCCATTTTGTTCGTCTGATAAAATTAGTCTAAAAAATAAGGGTCGTTTGCATTCATACTCTGATTTCTTCGAGTCTTGTGATGTTCCTGCTTTTATGTTTTACGCAACTTTTGTTAGGGATCCTGAAGACAATGGATGAAAAGCCAAACTTTTACAAAATGTCATAAAGCATCTTTCTGTAATTGAGACAGGAAATTTGTAAGTATTAACCCAAATATAGCATTCATGTCCTTCTGTTCTTTCTGAATTTCACGTGTTCAGATGTTCTCGGGGAGTTCTACTCGGCTGTGCGGCCTGCTTTGCTTTTTTTATGGATGTGCTTGTCTATAGCTTTTTATGTAATTGACTAGTTAACTTATTGCTTGTGACTCCATAAGAGTGTTGTTCATATTGTGGGACCCCAGTCTCGTTTTTAAGTTTTAAGTTTTTAAATCTTAAATTGTACTTTTTGTAGAACTGTTTTATAGCTCCTGACACTAATGTCAGTTTAAATATTGCATGGCCGTTAGGGCTACTCTGTATTTGGCACTTAGCTTTGCTGGACTTTGTATTCTTTCTGTAGATGCAGTGTTAGTCACTCGCATGGTAGACCTACCAGAAACATAGTTTCTGACAAACACCTTTTTACATTCTAGATCTAAACCCCTGAAGATGGCACGTTAATGTGTTGAAACGCGTAGGGTTTTAAGAATAAAATTTTGTCTTGTAGTAAAAAGCCTTTAATTTCCTTTAATCATGTCAAACACAGACGTTATGACGTTTAGAAATAATAATAAAACAGAAAAAGTTAAAAACACATAAACTCTTAAAATTAACTTACCTAAATGTGTAAGAAGTCCGCTCAGTCAAAACAACAACAGCAAAAACAACGCATACAGCATCACACAGTCAAACAAACCCAAAATTTAAACCAATTCAACGCGCAGCACCCCTCTGCTCAATTAAAACAACATCAAAAACAACGCACACAACACCACACAGTCAACCAAATCGACGACCCGTTCAATGCCTATCTGCGTAATAAACCGCGCATTATGTCTCTAGACTTCTAAACCCATCCTCACATAAGAGAGCAAAGTTGGTGCCGTTCTGACACTGACCGGAAGAACATTATACATTCTTGGTGCAGTACATGTATAACTACGTTGGCCCACAGTCTTAATCGCTCTGCTCGTTTGAGTGACCGCTGCTACATTTAGTCTAGTTACGTACGAATGCTCTATTCTCGACGCAATCAGACTTCCTTACGTATGTCAACACAGCCAATGAAAAAACTTGCCCAATATCATTGGCTCCTCCTTTAGCGTAGAAAGCTTGAGACGGGTAAGTGTAGCACTTATTATATATTAGTTTCAAGAACTAACGTTGAATCATATCCAACTTTTTCCAGTGACAACTCGACGCAACACCCCAGGCAACAATCCCGTATGTAAGAAGGATTTTCTTTTGTCCGTCAGTCTGTCGTTCTGTATATATATATATATATATATATATATATATATATATATATATATATATATATATATATATATATATAAATATATATAAATATATATATATATATATATATATATATATATATATATATATATATATATATATATATATATATATATATATATATATATATATATATATATATATATATATATATATATATATATATATATATATAAAATGTGTCCCAAACTGGATGGAAATGTATTTCTATCTCCGTTATTATTAGAGATAGGGAGACGGTTAAATTAGCAATGCTCCAGTGACAACTCGACGCAGCACCCCAGGCAACCATCCCGCAATCCCGTATGTAAGAAGGAATTTTTTTGTCCGTCAGTCTGTCGTTCTGTATATATATATATATATATATATATATATATATATATATATATATATATATATATATATATATATATATCTGAGACATGCTTGGTTCTCGGGTTAAACCGCGTCCAGAATTTATGGAAACTCGACGTTTCGGCTCCTGTTTTGGAGCCATTTTCAAGAGGTAAAGGAAATATGTAAGGACACTCTAAGGCCTCAATCTGCCTACTCCTCAGAGTGATGGACAAAGGTGGGTAGAGGAAATATGTAAGGACACTCTAAGGCCTCAATCTGCCTACTCCTTAGAGTGGTGGACAAAGGTGGGTAAAGGAAATATGTAAGGACACTCTAAGGCCTCAATCTGCCTACTCCTTAGAGTGATGGACAAAGGTGGGTAAAGGAAATATGTAAGGACACTCTAAGGCCTCAATCTGCCTACTCCTTAGAGTGGTGGACAAAGGTAGGTAAAGGAAATATGTAAGGACACTCTAAGGCCTCAATCTGCCTACTCCTTAGAGCGGTGGATAAAGGTAGGTTGGGTTGTTGTAGCTCGATTACGGGGCCTCAATCTGCCTACTCCCCAAATCTCGCCGGAGATCGTCTGTGAGGTCTCAGTGTGTTCAACCCTAGGCCTCAGAGAGATCTGGCAGTTCGTTGCAAGTCTTGTCTTATATATGTCGTTCCGTCTACCTGTTGCGTCATCAGTGAAAGTAGTGGGGTCACCGTCAATTAAGTGGGGGGCTTCGGTCACGCTATCTAGAGGAGGATTAAGAGGGTCACCGGCATTTGTTGAGGCAGATAATGATGCAACAAAATTGTCTGTGGATCTCATTTCCCTTTTGTGTGTTTGCAAAGAAGATATAATAGGTTTCCAAGTAGTCGGAAGGCGAAGACCATCATCTCTCTTATTTAAACAATCGGGACGTTTTTCAATCTCGATTGCTTCGCGGATAATTCTCGTTTTGAAATTGTAAACCGGTGCTATTGTTTTGGCATTATCGAAGTCTATTTTGTGCCCTGTATGAATACGATGCATGGCCAGCGCCGATGAGGGGTCGGATTTTCTAACTGCGAGGGTGTGTTCGTATATTCTATTGTGGATGCGTCTGTTTGTTTGTCCTACGTAAGTTCGGGAACAGTCGGAACAAGGAATTTCGTAAACTCCGTGGGAATCGTTTGGAATCGTATCCTTGGGAGTTTATATAAGATTTGACAGTTTTTGGTCTGTTGTGAATACGGTTTTGATATTATGGGTTCTGAAAATTCGGCTGATTTTGTCGGTGACACCTTTAATGTATGGTAAAAACGCTGTGTGTTGTTGTGTGGACGCTGTTTGTTCTTGTTGTGGTGTAGTGGTTTGTTGTTGTGCGTTTCTAATGTTCCGTAGTATGTGATTGTTGTCGTATCCGTTTTCTAGCAATGTCTGTCTTAAAAAGTTTAATTCTGTCTGTTTGTTGTTGTTGTCCGTTAGTCTAAGGGATCGTGTTACTAATGTTCGAACCACGGAATTTAGTTGCGATGGGTGATGGTGAGATTGGGCGTTAAGATACCGATTAGTGTGGGTTGGTTTTCGGTAGACAGTGTAAGAAAATCCTCTGACTGGGTTTTTAGTGATGCGTACATCTAAGAAAGGCAAAGAAAAATTATTTTCATTTTCATGGTGAACTGGATTTGGGGGTTGATGTTATTTAGGTAAGAAAGGAATTCGTCTAGAGATTCTTTGCCGTGTGGCCAGACAGCGAAAATGTCGTCAACGTATCTTAACCAACACGTTGGTTTAAGTTGGGATGAATTGAGGGCTTGTGTCTCGAAGTTTTTCATGAAAATGTTGGCCAATGCAGGAGAGAGGGGTGAACCCATTGGAGCACCTCGAACTTGTTTGTAAAATTTGTTTTGAAAAAGGAAATAAGTGTTAGATGTGCAGTGTTCTACAAGAGCTAAGGTATCGTGTGAAATTTTGTGTTTATTTTTGAGAATGTCAAGGGTTTCAGATAGAGGTATATTGGTGAATAAGGAAACTATATCAAAGCTAACTAGGATGTCGTTTTGAGAAATGGTGTTGTTTTGAAGAAGGTCGATGAAATGGGTGGAGTTTTTAACATAGGATGTAGCGTTTTCTACTAATGGTTGGAGAGTTTTGGCTAGATGTTTTGCAAGTTTTTGTGTGGGTGAACGGTGGGCACTTACGATAGGGCGAAGCGAGATATCAGGCTTATGGATTTTCAGGAGACCATATTTTCTAGGGATGCGAGATGATTTTTCGCGGGGGATTAGTTCTTTTTTGAGGTCAGGATTGAGTTGGGAGTTGTTGATGATAGTTTTGGTTTTCTTTTCCAGATAAGTTGTAGGGTCGTTAGGGATTTTTTGTAGTCTGTGTTGTTTAGTATATTGTCCATCTTTTGTATATAGTGTGTTTTGTCAAGTATGACTGTAGCGTCGCCTTTGTCTGCTGGTAGGATTATAATTTCTGTGTTTCGGTTTAGGTCTCTGATTGACTGTCGTTCGTGACGAGAAAGGTTGGAAGGTGGAGGTTTGGCAGAACGTAATATCCTGGCAATGTCTTGTCTCGTAATTTCAGCTTCGTCAGTCGGTAAGTGTGTTATTGCATCTTCTGATTGAGAAATTATCTTTTCTATTGGGATGAATTTAGGGGTTGGTGAAAAATTAAAACCTTTGGATAGGACTTTGATGGCGACGTCACTTATGGTGGAATTTGAAAGGTTGTGAACTACTATAGGAGGATTGGCATTATGTGTGTGTTGTGTGAGATTTTTGTTGTCTAGAAGCTGCTGTAATTTTCTTTTTTGTACGTCCGTCTTTTGTTGTGTAACATGTTCTGATTTACTATGTGAGAGTCTGTCTAGAGTGTCCTAAAGTGTAGGGTGTATTTTGTATGTGTGTATTTTTATGTACGTGTCGTAAAGCAGTGTGTTGGTAGTGTTAAGGTGTCGTCTTGTCTCGTGAATGGAATTTCTAAGGAGAGCAAAGCCTGTTCGTTTTAAAATGTTGGAGACGTTATGTGATTTGGTATGATGTTTAAGTTGAAAAGATTTTGGGACCACGTGATGATCACGGCAAGCAATATATATATATATATATATATATATATATATATATATATATATATATATATATATATATATATATATAGTGTGTGTCCCAAACTGGATGGGAATGTATTTCTATCTCCGTTATTATTAGAGATAGGGAGACGGTTAAATTAGCAATGCTTTGTAGAATTTCATACTCGTTCCAAATATAACTTCTATTTTTCCCTGCCTCTTTTCGTTTTCGAGTTATTTTGAAAAAAACAAGATTTGTGGATTTCTTTTTTCTTCAATATCTAAGTAGGCGTTGATCTGACATGTCTAAGACTTGCACATTATCAGGACTTTTTTTGCAGAGTAATCTCTTTGTGCTATTCTCGACTTTGTATTGTCATTTGTTTTTGAGCTACAGGTATCAACGTTTGTTTTTGTTATAGCAGCCATATTGGACTTTTTGCTCGTGTGATAGCCTGTTAAAAGACCTTTCCAATGATGTACAACATGTTTGAGAACTGTTGTAATTGCACTGTCAAATGTGAGAAAAATCGTTTTGAGGATAGTAGGCTATGAAATCCAATACCAGAAAACAAATGACAAAAAAAACCTGTTCAAAAAGCAGTAGGCCATAGAGTCTAATAATAGACTTCAACTTTTAACATAATTTTCCGTAATGATTCACGATCAAAAAATAGGAACTTTGATCACACCAATGATTCAGTCCATTATTACAAACGATATTTTACATTACAACATTATCCTAAAAAACTGTTATAATTTAATTAAACAGTTAAACCTAGTAAATAACTAAATCTACTAACAGAACTCAAAAAAAGCAGAATAATGATTTACGAAGACGCTTTTGAAAATTGTTTGATTTTTAACCGCAAGTCAACTGAAACACAACAGAAGAAAGGTTGCTATGGATATAATACTATCGCGACAATTAAGAATACTGTCATTCTTAATTATCTTAACAATTTAGGGTGTATTTAACACGTTGCTTAAAATTTTGTACTATATAGTTTGTATCCTGTTTATTGTAAATATTATTCAACAATATGTTCACTAATGAAGAATATTTTGACATGTTGGAATGTTAAATTCGTTCTAACCGAAATACTGAGACAGCTGCAAATTCATATCAAAACAATTACCCAGAAAGACGACAACCAAACACCAAAATATTTTGCAGGATAGTGACCAATCTATTGAGCGACGGTAGCTTCTACGCAAAGAAACCACCAATGCCTAGAAATGAAGAAAGAAATAATGTCATCTTACAGGTTTTAAACAAAAACCCTCCGCAATCTGTTGGGTTTTATGGTGAACAAATTGACGTTCCAGAAAGTACGGTACACCGTGTATTAAAACAAAGTCATTACCATCCATACAAACCTACAATCGTACAAGGCTTAAATGTTGACGATTACCCTAAGCGACTTCAATTCTGCAGATGGTATCAAGGACAATGTCAGCAAGATGAAAATTTTCATTTAAAAATCATATGGACTGATGAATCCAGTTTTACAAATTGTGGTGTGTATAGTCGTCATAAAATTATTGGGCAAATGAAAATCCCCATCTAAAGGAAGAAAGACGATTGCAAGACAGATTTGGTATTAATGTTTGGTGCGGCTTATTAGGTAAAAAAACTGTTATTTTTATTTGTAGGTTAGACAGCTGATTAAAAAAAAATCAGGTAACTTCATTTTTGGTCCGTTCTTTTTTGAAAATCATTTAACTGGGGAAAGGTATCTTACTCTATTGAGAAATAATATCTTACCAACAATAAGAAGAGTTCATGATAATCTAGACGAGATTTGGTACCAACAAGACGGTTGTCCAGCTAACAATGAAATTTTTCCAAAATGCATCATTAGTGATTTTAAAAAATTTACTAAAAAACTGGGCACCAAAAGTTAGGAAGAAAATATCATGACTATAGACAGTTCAATACTGAATGAATAAAACTGCTTAACGGAATCCATGAAAGATAACGACAGATTGCAGAAACTGGAGTTCCTTACGCTTAAATAAGCAAAGCCGTAGAAAGGAACACTCTTCAAATTCCCCGAATGGACATCTAACACATACACTTGCCCGCTACCTAGAAACTGAATTCATCAAAGGAATGCATGATTAAATGCACCATTAATGGAAGGCTACATATGTTTTAAGCATTTAATAGATCCTGCAATTTACTTCATCTATTACCAGTGTTCACTAATCTTCAACGCCTTCCAAAAAACAGATAAACTGAATAATACTGAAAGGTTGAGACATTGTTTTTCTATGGTTTCTTAAGGACACATACTAAATATAAATTACAAATTCCATTTTTCCCACGCAAAATTTGAACCGCCTAGAAATAACTATTTCCTGTTAACTTATATATCGTTTAATTCCAGGAGTATCAGATCCACCGAGAAATCTAAAAACACTTTCCGAAAGATACGACAACATATAAAGGATGGCCACGATTGTAATCTTAGATTTTTGAAGAGCAGAGATTTACAAGTGAATCTTTTCATACTTACTTTGTTTAATGTAAAATGCACCTTGTGTCTCCAATACTATATCCAAATCAGTCCTTTTTGATAACAGTGCCCTTTTCTTGCATCTATAATACAAAATTATCGTCAATCTATGTTATAGTTATTGTTTAATATTAATTATTAGGCGAATTTGTAAACAAATTCGCTGTTAAGAAAAGAAAGCACAAAAAATTATACTCACGTTTCGGCATCCTTTGGAAACGTATAAAATGTCTTTGATATATTTCGAACAATTATAAATTTCACAAACCCTATCACTGACATTTATTGTCAAAAACACAGCTCAAACTTAATTATACACGGTGGGTCAATTATTGACGCCACTGAAGCATCTGCACAAAAATGTAAACCATTGGCTTATTTAAATAGACTTTCAGTTGAGCTTGATTTTGAATGTGCTGCTATACTATATGATAAACAGACATGTATTGTTAATATTTATAGGTCGCCTGCAGGCAACTTTGGGGTATTTTGTGACATAGTGTGTCAACTCCTTAAAATTGTTATTCAGAGATACAAATTTGTTTATGTAACAGGTGCCTTCAACATAAATAAGGATGTATCGCTTGATTATAAAATAATAGACGATCTATTTCATTCTTACAATTTAACTTCTCTTGTCAATACTCCGACAAGGGTCTTTAGATCGGGGGACATCTTGAGTAGTAGTAGCATTGATTATGTATTAACAAATATTGAGGGTGTTGTTGTAGACAATTTTGATCCAGGAATCTCTGACCATTACGCTCAGGCAGTTACGTTTCCCGTAGCGAACGGAATTGGCCACTCTTCCATAGAGGCTAAAAGAGAAATTGTCTTTCGACCTCTAAATGAAATGACAATTAACGAATTTAAAACTCGTTTTGCAAGCACATACGATTTCAATTTGAGTGAAATTGAGGATGTAGACATGGCATTTAAAAAAATTTCGGCACTTTTGTCTGGTGCTTTGAGGTAGCTTGTCCGAAAACTAAAAAAGTTGTAAATTCCGGTTTTAACGTAAAATATCGAATCAAGTTTTCACCAAATCTGCAACAAAAACTTAATGACCTGAAGCTTTTAAATTCAATGCGTAAACAATCCGGAGAGAGGGAGATTAACGCTATGTATAAAATGATGAAAGCGGAGGTAAATAGCCTAATTAAACAAAACTACACAGCATCTTATATTTGTAACGCCCCAAATAAAACTAAAGCACTATGGCAGCTTGTTAATCTTAAGAAAAACAAACCAAGCGAGGAGCACTGCATTTCGAATTTACTATACGAAAACAAAAATATAACTCGTAGGGTAGAAATTGCTGAGGTACTTGCCGGATATTTTTCAGGTGTTGCTGAGAGGAAGCTCATGTTGCATTTCGGGGGCCAGATGTCTGATAGCTGCACAGCCGAACAATATAAGCCCAAAACACTTTTTATAACACCTTTAACTGAATGTCATTTACACTTAATACCCGATATTTTTTTTATATTTCAACAAGACACCACGAGGGCTTACAGCCGAAATACTATCGTACCGTGGGTGTTGACAAGGAGGAAAAAGGCGACTTGTTAATTCTGGACTTGGAGGCTTGGAGGTTCGGAGGAGAATGAAAAACATGCGCCGGCAAGGAATTCCACAACTTGGAGGCCCTCGGGACAAAAGAGCGGGCATAACAAGATGTTCTATGTCTGGTGACCTGGACTGTAAAAGGATGCATTCGCTCTGTTCCCCTGGTAGATCTGTTGGGGGCAGCAGGTGGAGGAATTATGGAAGAAAGCTCCTCTGAGGAGTGCCCGTACATATATCTATAAAAGAAAGAGAGGTCACCAACGGCACGTCGGTACGTCGGTGGGAAAGGGATGGGCGAGGGTAGGGTTACCGATGAGACGTATAGCTCTCTTCTGAATGAAGTCCAGGATAGCGAGTGTAGAAGCGGCAGCGGCACCCCAGATGTGGGAGCAGTATTCGAGGTTTGGCCTTATTTGTGAAGTATATAAGGTATAGAGATTAGCTGGTGAAAAGTATTTGCGAGCCCGGAAAATCAGCCGCTTCTGCAATTGATATGACATGTTGGTGCCAATTGAGATTTCGATCCACATAAATGCCAACAAGTGAAAAGGACTCATTACTTTGAATAACTTGGTTGTTCATAGTAATGGGTCTAGGGCTGGTATATCTCTTATGAGAAAGAAAGCAAGACTGAGATTTGGTGGGGTTGAATTGTACAAGATTTCTACTTCCCCAGTCTAATATTTTTTGGAGATCCACGGAGACAGAACCCTCCATGAGTCTGCGATCCTCATCTAATTGGGCTAAAGAGACAGGCTTAGAATATTGTATATTTTAGTTGAGGGTTATTTTTAATTTGGAAAAAACTCTAAATATTGTGCACCAAAATACTTAAAATTCACAACATTTCGTTTCTAGCCACATGTAAAGTATCATTTCAGTAACTCTGATACTTACAAAAATATAGCGTTTTCAAAAAGTTTTCGCCGATCTTCCACCGGAAAAACTTAAGCATAAAGGCTGATTAACGAACTCGGCCCCGGTTTTCGCCCAAACAAGATTTTGCCAGGTTTGATTAAAATCAGTTTAGTATTTTTTGAGTTTTATATATATATATATATATATATATATATATATATATATATATATATATATATATATATATATATATATATATATATATATATATAAATTTAAAGGAACTTGGTTTTGGGTTCTAGGGACCAAGATTCGAGCTCATCTGAAGAAATTTTTTCACTTTCATCGTGACGTCTCTATTACCGAATTTTTCTTAATGAAAATTCGATAAAATAGACAACTTGTTTTTACCAAGAACCTTTAATTTGTGCTTCTTGAAGAAAGCTTCTGTTAAGTAAGCTGGTTTCCAATGTCAAATAAAAATCGTACAAATTCGTTTTGAGAAATTTCATTGACAGAAATATGAGCACACAGCGTTTGTAAAAAAAACATTATCGATCGGTTGGTTTCCAGCGTTACACATATTCGTTGTAGCAGCAACATCAGAATTAAAATTCTCATAATTATTATTAGGAGAATTGTGTACGTTAATAACAGGTAGTTGTCGTCTAAAAAACTCTGGATCACATACACACGTTTTTATTTTATTAATATACATGTTAAATCTTCGGGTGTACCATTGGCGACAGATATCTTTGTTAGGAGAAATTATTATATGACTACCTACTAATATTATCAATTCAGAAAAGCAAACAAATTAATTTAGGCTATTTTATATTGAATGTATGACTGCAGTTTCTCTGAAGTTCTCAGCTTTGTCAAATACAAAATGAAAGTAAGATTTAAAAATTCCAAATATTTACTCAGTGCTAAATGAACATTAAAAAATATTGAGAAGCTACTGTCTTCTTAGGTAAACTAATAACGGTATAGTGGCGAAATCCGTCCGGAACTACCTGTTTTTATGAGAGAATTTATGACATACCTGCAAGTATGCCAACCCCCCTAGCTTAATTATTATTTCGCGAGATAACAATAGCCAACTCATACAATGTATATAAGAAGTACAGATCCCGATTCAACACCCAAGGTCGCTGACGAATGGGTTAATTAATAGCAGCGCAATTAGAAGAATAGACTATTCATAAATGGGTAAACAACTAGACCTTCAAATCAGCAACCAGCCACCTGCTAGGATCACCTTCAAGACTGCAACTTAGGTGGAAACCGCCTCTCGGTCCACGCCCCACCAGAGACTATATATGGAAGTTACCAGACCACGGACGGACATTCCTACATTGTTATTGCTTGAGTCTCTTTTAACTTGTCATAATTTATATTTATCTTTTTTTTTTATTATTCATAAGTATTTTATGTAACTATAATCAATAAATTCTTTTAAAAAGTCAAGTGTGTTAACAAGAAAGTTAACTCGCGGAAACAAATTTGATAATGCACTATTGTTAGTTTGGTCAATTTGACTATTTAGTAAATTTCCTCTTTTTTTTTGTTATTTTCTATCGTTTCGCACAAATTTAATTTAAAACCTTTTGTACCTAATTTAAGAATGTCGACTTGCTTAACTAGAATCAAATTTATTATGTTCAAAGCTTCTTTTATGTTCGCAAATGCATGTTTTAAAACTTCTAAATGTTCTACCTATATATATATATATATATATATATATATATATATATATATATATATATATATATATATATATATATATATATATATATATATATATATTGTCACAGCGACCACATAAGAGTTTACAAACTCTAGACTTATCCGATTTTTCAACTGTCGACTTGTTTTTAGTGAATTTTCTTTAAAAAAATCACTAATGAGGAGATCCCGACTTTTAAATTTTGAAAAAATGTCTTCAAATGAGCGCTAACTAGGCCCCCCAGAACACATATGCGGGGTCAGTTTCAATTTTTATATGTTTATATATATATATATATATATATATATATATATATATATATATATATATATATATATATATATATATATATATATATATATGTATGTATGTATGTATCACACCGATAACTCAAAAAATAATGGGCCGATTTTGATTAAATTTGGTGAATAAATTCCCTTTACAAATGGCTTGGATAAGTTCGTTAGCTAGGAAAATCTGCCCAGGTTTTCCCGGAAAATTTTGTGTTTTCTTTAAAAAAAAATTATATCTCCGGAATTAACAAAGTACTGGCAACCAAATTTGATACACGGGTTTACATTCCTATATGTAAGTTAGATACCAGAATTTAGCTATTTAGGTCTAAAGGCAAAAAAGTTATAGGGATTTAAAAAAATGGGGTTTTCCTCAAAACGTCAAAGTTGCGATTTAAAACGTCAACATCGGCAACATTTAGGCAAAGAACTTGAATCTAATACGGGCTATGTAAATCAAATGTCTCAAGAAGGATGTTTTACAATCCCTGAAGTCTTAGTTTCAACCGTCATTGTCCTTCATCTTACTATAATGTTTCCAGAAAATTCATTTCAAATAGACCCTTTCGCTGATGTTTGGAAGTAGCCTTAGCTATAGACTTTATCGTTTAATGGTATATAATTTTTGTCGAATTTTCCTAAAAAATCAAGAAAGCTCAATATATCTGTTGTTATACAAGATATGAAAAAAATTTGTATATATTAATTATAGGGTGTCTTGAGCTACATCTTAACAAAATATTTCTACAATCACAGGGTAGCCCATAAGTCGTTGGTGATACAAACACGCCTTATGTTATTGCATTTTTGCATTTTCCATCGAAATATAATGCATGTTCGTAAGAAAAGAAATTCTGGATGCAGCAAGTGCGTTATGGTAGCGAATTTTGATCAAAAGCTTCATATTTGAAAAGCTCAATTTGCTATTAACCTATAAGGTTGACCAAGAAACGAGTTTTTCCGGGAACACTTTTACAAGTTTACTTTTGGAAATTTTTGTACATTTTCACACTATAAAGTTATTTTTATGAAACATTGCACACTGTTTTTACTATATAGGTTATTCTGGTAACCAAATTTGATGGCTGCTTTCTGAAAAAAAACACATATTTGCTATTAAAAACATTTTTATGAAAATTCACTACCATAACGTACTTGCTGCGTCCAGAAATTTTTATGTATTTGCTCAAGCTATTGTCGGTGTTATATGCGGTTCTGATACTAAATTTAGAAAATAGATGTTTTAATTTTTCGCTAGTCTTATTTACGTAAGTCAAAGATGCGAATTTATTCTGTATTATTCTGGTGGACGGGAATACTTGTTGTAAAGCCAAAGTATATTTCTTTTTCTTTATAATGTCATCAATTAATATCGGATTAGAGCCATTATTAACTGCTGTTTGTTTTATCAAATTAAGTTCCCTTTCTAAATTTTCATCGGATAAAGGTACATGTAGCAAGCGGTGTATCATTGAAATATAGGCTGTAATTTTGTGTGCGTATGGATGATGGGAAGTATAACGCGTGTTTTTATCAGTGTGAAAAGGTTTATGGAAAATAGAAAATCTCAGGACGATATGTTTCGTTGTATAGAGACTGCTTTTATACTGTTATTGTTTAGTTATTTTATTGTTGTAACCGTTATCATAGTTATAGGCTAGTTCTATTTTTATGTTAAATATTGACATACATCACGTAGACATTTTGAAAGCCTCATCTGTCATCTGTGTTTCATTTTATTTTCAATTTGATAAATTTTTTGATCAAAACATCATATCATAACATAGTAACAGATCTTTATTTGTAGTTGTCATGATTTCGTACTAATTCAATTTTAATCTGTCTGAGAATGCTGTCAAGCAGCGAAACTATAGTCACAGAAACGTTGAAAAACATCCTAGAACATCCAGAATTCGTAAGGCCACTTGCTCCAGTTAGCTTACGCGCTGGCTACGTCCTTCACCAACAAAAACCAACAGTGAAGCCAGAGAAGTAGTCTCCAAGTCTGTATGTAGTACGAACCAAGTGCTTTATAGTAGTGAATTTTCACAACAATTGTACACTATATTTATACGGCATATTACTAAAGTTGATACTTTAAAGTTCCACAGACGTTGATGATCAAGTTTAGAGGTGCTGGTACGCGCACATTTGAAGAATGAATTCTTTCGAAAATGTTACCATCGATAGCTCTTCAATACCAGAAAAATTTGTGTTCTAACTCCTTTTGAGAAAGTGCCCAAAACTCAATTTTCTATGAAGCCAAAAAATTTAATTTTGCTATTGTTTAGGAAGCGGAGGATAAATTATAGGATAAAATCGACGAACTAGGCAAATATAGACATAGGTAACGGTATAATTTTAACTATATTAAACTCACAAAACTCAACATTATTAAATGACAAATGACAACATTTAGGCAAGTAACTTGAATCTAATACGGGCTATAGAAATAAAATGTCTCAAGAAGGATGTTTTACAAACCCTAAAGTCTTAGTTTCAACCGTCATTGTCCTTCATTTTACTAAAATATTTGCAGAAAATTCATTTCAAATAGACCCTTTCTCTGATGCTTGGCAGTAGCCTTAGCTATAGAGTTTATCATTTAATGGTATATCATTTTTGTCGAATTTTCGTAAAAAATTAATAAAGCTTAATATATCCGTTATTATATAAGATATGAAGAAAATTTGTATATATTAATTATAGGGTGTCTTGAGCTACATCTTAAAATAATATTTCTGCAATCACAGGGTGGTCCATAAGTCGTTGGTGATACAAATTTCCTTTTTTTAATTAGACACGCCTTATGTTATTGCATTTTTGCATTTTCCATCGAAATATAATGCATGTTTGTAAGAAAATAAATTCTGGACGCAGCAAGTGCGTTATGGTAGCGAATTTTAATCAAATGTTCATATTTAAACAGCTCAATTTGCTATTAACCTATAAGGTTGACCAAGAAACGTGTTTTTTTGGGAACATTTTAAGTTTACTTTTGGAAATTTTAATTTTTTAATTTATTTTAATGGAACATGGCACATTGTTTTTACTATATAGGTTATACTGGTAACCAAATTTGATGCCTACTTTCTTAAAAAAAACACACATATTTGTTATTAAAAAGATTTTAATGAAAATTCACTACCATAACGCACTTGCTGCGTCCAGAATTTTTTTCTATTTGACAAAGCTGAGAACTTCAGCGAAACTGCAGTCATACAATATAAAATAGTGTAAATCAACTTGTTTGTCTATCTAAGTTGACAATGGATTTACATCAAGTATCGGCCTCCACAATAGTATCCTAATATTATTTTGACCTTGCTTATACGCTGGTTAAATATTGCATGTTACTAACCGGGCACCTCTATGTTACGGTATGTACATTTTGCTCAGTACCCCCCGTATAACTGATCAAAGGAAACTGTAACTGGCAGTAAAACCAGTAACTCAGGAACTAGACCGTGAATAGTTTGACCAGGTGCATATGATAACGTTAATTTAGCGACATACAATAAGAAAACAAAAGTTTTGGAGTAATTATAATAGTCACGTTGTCTCTTTTATACACGTGTTAACATAATTTTACTAATTACTTTACATATTTAAATAGATATTGTGCATTATTTTTTTAACTATTCGTCTCATCTCTGTAATTTTTGCGCGTTTTATTAGAATTTGCTAATGTTCAGAACACGATTATAAAACTTTCAAAGGTTTCTTTATAGGATACGAACCAGAACTTTGATAATTAATTATGATTTCTCGCAGATTTTTAGTGGGCGTGTGCCATGACTTACTTTCGTAATTTGGATCCGACACTCTTTTGTATTCTGCAGTATCTTCTAGAATGCGTCCACTTGAAAACTTTAAATTCCCAAACAAAATCACTTGAAAAACACAGTCTAATCCACGACAGGCAGTATGGATTCCGTCAGCGCAGATCAACTGCCGACCTCCTTTCCTTTGTCACCCATTCTTGGAACAAGTCTATGGAACTACACGCGGTGAATCCCAGATTGTCGCTCTAGACATATCCAAAGCATTCGACCAGGTCTGGCACACAGCGCTGCTTAATAAACTACCGGCCTATGGCCTACCACCAAAATTCTACGTGGACAGCAAATTTCCTCTCCAACCGAAGCATTTCTGTTGTCGTGGATGGCCATTCCTCTAAACTGTATCCAATTAATTCAGGAGTTCCTCAAGGTTCAGCTTTGGCCCCTACTTTGTTTATTCTCCACATCAATGACCTCCTCTCTAGAACATCCAACCCAGTTCACAGTTACGCGGACGACAGCACCCTCCACTCAAATATACAATATTCTAAGCCTGCCTCTTTAGCCCAATTAGATGAGGATCGCAGACTCATTGAGGGTTCTATCTCCGTGAATCTCCAAAAAATATTAGACTGGGAAAGTAGAAATCTTGTACAAATCAACCCCACCAAATCACAGTGTTGCTCTCTTTCTCATAAGAGATACACCAGCCCTAGACCCATCACAATAAACAACCAAGTTATTCAAAGTAATGAGTCCTTTTCACTTGTTGGCATTTCTGTGGATCGAAATCTCAATTGGCACCAACATGTCACATCAATTGGAGAAGCGGCTGCTAAGAAATTAGGTTTCCTCTTCCGGGCTCGTAAATACTTTTCACCAGCTAATCTCCATACCTTATATACTTCACAAATAAGACCAAACCTCGAATACTGCTCCCATATCTGGGGTGCTGCTGCCGTTTCTACACTCGCTATTCTGGACTCCATTCAGAAGAGAGCTATACGTCTCATCGGTGACCATACCCTCACCCAAAGGCTGCCATCTCTTGCCCACCGACGTGTCATTGGTGACCTCTCTCTCTTTTATAGATATCTGCACGGGCACTGCTCAGAGGAGCTTTCTTCCAAAGTTCCCCCACCTGCTGCCCGCAACAGTTCTACCAGGGGAACAGAACGAATGCACCATTTTACTGTCCAGGTCACCAGGCATAGAACATCTTGTTATGCCCGCTCTTTTGTCCCGAGGACTTCCAAGTTGTGGAATTCCTTGCCGGCCCTTGTTTTTCCTTCTCCCCCGAACCTCCAAACCTACAAGTCCAGAATTAATAAGTTGCCTCTTTCCTCCTTGTCGATACCCACGGTACGATAGTATTTAGACTGTAAGCCCTCGTGGTGTGTTGTTGAAAAAATACTTAATAAACCAAGGTAAGAAAAAAAAAGGGGGGGGGGGTAACAGCCACGATAAAAAACCAGGGTCCGTCTGGTTCGGACGGTAGCACCCTGTAAGGGCCCCTGTCTAGTGTCACAGGTCTGTCTGGCCGGTGGGTGTACTGCTTACGGCTACACGTAACGACGTAGACGGTACAGCAAATGGAGCAAAACCAAAGCCTCAGAAAAAATGCCGCTAACTGGGGTTCGCCAGGGCATGTCTAGAGCCGGAGCTGGACATGACAGCATGCGGGACGTCGGTGGCGGGGTGCTGTCATGCAAAAAATTTCAGCCCAAAATGAACAGCAGGGGATCCTACTAAGACCAAGATCTCCACCCACTGAGGATGCTGCGCAGGAAAATCAACCAGCGCTCACCCAGATGGGGTTACCAAGACGGCGCATAAATTGGACTATGGATCTTAATAAAACCATTATGCACATTCACTACAGAGTAACACAACTCGGACAACACACATATAAAGTTTGACCCCTGGAAACAAAATATTCCCACTTGAGACTTCCCGAGCACCATACTCCCTTAGGGTGGTCCGTTACTTAGACATTAGTCACTGTGGGGTTCCACTTCCCCCAGGAACCTTTTTGAAACCCTCAAGTAAAGTGGTGGCGCTCGAGACAAATCCCTTTTTCCGATCAAAACGCTGACCCACACTCCACCCTTCGGAAGTAGAACGTTACAACTAATCTTTTACTACAGAATAAGGGAGTCATCCCCGTACACCCCATCCAGCCGATCTTTGATGCTTTGAAGTGAAAGACCTCAAGAAAGGAATTTAATAACAGCTTTATACTCAATTTTTGTCACTTCTGACATCATGATAGACGAGTGCCAGTTATAAGAAAACTAATTGACATACAATCCATTTTTGTTTTTTCCAAGGCTAATAACACTTGAACCAATGATTTAGCAAATTTTTACAAGCTGCGATACCCTTTATCTACAGGGTGTCACACGTAGACCTTCCATTAGCCGTTTCTGGAGTACGGCTCACAATTAAATTCTCAAAATTTACGCACGTGGGTTTCTCAAAATTTTAAGTTCGCTGAAAATATCTAAGTTAGTATGGGACTTTCGGTTATATCGGAAGTAGACGTCAACTTTCTTATTTCAAATATAAGATAGTGTTTTTTATTCCGGATCTAGATTGCTCGTCAAATTTTTTTGGTAGATTTCACTAAAATGTTATGTCATTTGCCTCAACCATTTTAGAGATATTTAACTGTTTTCAAAAATTTCTTAAAAAACATTGTCACATTTACACACCTGTATCTCTTTTAGTTTTCAACCTAAAGAGTTGAAATTTTAAAGTGCAAATTCTAAAATGCCACAAAATATTTGAAATTTACTGAAGCTAGTACAAGTTAGACAGGGTGTCCGAAATAGACCAGTCAATCGTGACAATTTTAAAACCTAATAACTCTCTTATTTTAAACAGAACACCCTGTATTTTATAACGTTAGTTCATGTACTTTTTATTGTTCTTTCGATTGGTATCAGCATTCTCTATATCTTCGTCCCGCCGATTTGGAGATATTTAAACATTATTTGCGATAATAAATAATTATTCACAGTTGGAGTTGCAAGAACGTATTTCAGTCATTATGATAAGAAATGCACTAATTAGTCAATTTTTCGTCAAAAAAAAAACTAAAAAACAAAACCAAACGTTCAAAAATGTTTATTCAGTTAAGTAAGTGTTCAAATTGTTGACCACCAGTTTCCATACAAAAGAACAAATTTTGTTCAAAACAAGCTCTGACATTCTGGAGCATTTGTGGAATTATTAGACGGCATTCTTCAACAATGCGTCGTCGTAATTCTTCCAGAGACTCCAGTTCCGTTGCGTAAATTCCACTCTTTAAATGGCCTCATAGAAAGAAGTCTAGAGGAGTTAAATCCGGTGATCTAGGGGGCCACCCAATAGCACCTCTACGCTCAATCCATTGCTCTGGAAACTCTCTGTTCAAAAACTCCATATCAGGTGAAAAAAGCGGAGGAGCTCCATCTTGTTGAAACACTAATTGATTTTCTTGATAGCGATCATAATTTTCAACAATGTCAATTAGTAGAGGGTAAACGATATCTTCTGGTAACTCCAAATACGTTTCGCCACTCAAATTGCCATCAAGAAAAATTGGTCTGATTAAACGGTCTCCAAAAATGCCAGTCCAGACATTCAATTTCTGTGGAGTTTGAGTGTGAACTTCGTGAAAATTTCTTGGATTATTATCTGCCTAATAACGACAATTATGACGATTGACTAGTTTAATAAAAACGTACACTCGTCTGAAAAACAGATATTGGACAGAAACTTACCGTTACCAGCTATTCGTGCATTATTTGCGATAATAAATAATTATGAGTCAGTCAGAGATTTGTGTGTTATCACTTCACAATAAATGTTCGAAATTTTCAACGTTCACTTCGATCAGTCAGTTTATCAGGTTGCCTAGGAGATGAAGATTTTAAACGTCATCTTCCGACAGTAAATTTAATGGTTGTACTGTAAAGTACATTTGTCAATTGTATTTTAATAACAGAGAGTATTTTCCATAATAATGGCACACTTCAATTACTCAAACGATGACTTTTTGAATTTAATTATTATTTACGGGGAGTGTAATCGAATTGTTAGCAGAACATGTCATGTGTTTGCAGAGATATTTCCCGATAGACATAGACCAACTCCTAACATGATCAGAAGACTACTGAAAAATTGTTCTGAGAATGGAACGTTTCGTTCAGAAGGTAATAAGAATAAACCACTATTGGATAGTGACGAAACACAAATAAATGTTTTGGCATTTTTTACTGCTTATCCGCATGCGTCAATCAGAGACTGCAGTAGAAATTTGCATCTTTCAAGAGGAACGAATTCTAAAAATTAACAAATGGACACCATTTTCTTTCACTTTAGTACACCATTTAGAACCTGTGGATGTTTCTCGGCGTGTAGACTTCTGCAAATGGTATCTTTTGAAAACTCAAGAAGATGAAAATTTCTCAAGAAAAATTATATGGTGCGATGAGTCAAAATTTTCAAAGAGGGGCATGTTCAA
The DNA here is from genome assembly GCA_964006375.1 of Tillus elongatus. Taxonomy (NCBI): domain Eukaryota; kingdom Metazoa; phylum Arthropoda; class Insecta; order Coleoptera; family Cleridae; genus Tillus; species Tillus elongatus. The sequence goes on from OZ023262.1 coordinate 14,211,499, forward strand.
TCGTCACAACAGTCACTATTGGTCGGACGAAAATCCTCACGTTACTAGAGAACGAAATTTTCAGGACTGTTGGAGTTTCAATGTATTTTGCGCAGTAAAATACAATAGAATTTTTGCCCTTAACATTTATGATGAGAACTTAACAAGTTGGTACCAATAATTAATAATTAATTAAGCAATATCGATTTTATATACTAATTAAGCAATACTGAATTTCATTTGCGTATTAGTACTTTATGTTATTAAAATATTTATTAGACTCACTGAAACTAAATTTGAAAATATGACCCTTTTATTCATATCCGTTATAATGGTAAGATTAAAAAAGGTAACGACCAATTCTAAATGTGCAGTATTTACAGGTCCTGAATATTGTTGCATTCTGCAGCAAGTAATAATACCAGCGCTGAACTCCTTGCATGAACACGAAGCTGCAGAAGTTTGATATCAACAAGATGAAGCTCCACCACATAACTCGAAGATAGTAAGCGACCTACTCCAGGAAACATTTGAAGATAGATGGATAGCTAACGGTGGTCCTCATCGTTGGCCGGCCCGCTTACTAGACTTGACTCCACTAGATGTTAGTATCTGTGCGTGCATTAAGAACAAAGTTTACCAGGAGCCACCTACTACAAAACAAGATGTGATAGCTAGAGTATTAGAGGCCTTCTACGCAATGGAGCAAGATTACCTTTATCGATCCACGGGTAACATCATTAAAAGAGCCATCAAGCGCCTCGAAGTGAACGGTGCAAATTTCGAACATTTGTTGTGAAGTGATAACACACAAATCTCTTTGTTCCCTATTCATGCTTTAGTCTTATGAAATTTTGGACGAAACACTTCATTCTTAGAATTTTTTAGTAGTATTTTGATCACGTAACGAGTTGATCTGTGTTTATGTGGAAATCTCTTTGCAACCACAGGACATCTTCTAGTAATACGTCGATTATACTCCTCGTAAATAAAAGTCACATTCAAAAGTCGTCGCATATTTTACTTATGTCGAAAGATGATGTTTAAAATTATCATCTCCTAGGCAACCTGATAAACTGACTAATAATTATTTCTTATCGCAAATAATGTTTAAATATCTTCAAATCGGTGGGACTTAGCTATAGGGAATGCTGATACCAATCGAAAGAACAATAAAAAGTACATCAACCAGCGTTATAAAATATAGGCTGTACTATTTAAAATAAGAAAGTGATTAGGTTTTAAGTTTGTCACGATGGACCGGTCTAGCTTTAGTAAATTGTAAATATTTTGTGACATTTCAGAATTTTCATCTTAAAATTTCAACTCTTCAGGTTTTTTTTTATTTTTTTTTTCAACAACACACCACGAGATCTTATAGCCTAAATACTATCGTACCGTGAGTGTCGACAAGGACGAAAGAGGCAACTTGTTAATTCTGGACTTGAAGGTTTGGTGGTTCGGGGGAGAAGGAAAAACATGTGCCGGCAAGGAATTCCACAACTTGTAAGTCCTCGGGACAAAAGAGCGGGCATAACAAGATGTTCTATGTCTGGTGACCTGGACAGTAAAGGGTGCATTCGCTCTGCTCACCTGGTAGATATGTTGCGGGCAGCAGGTAGAGGAACTATGGAAGAAAGCTCCTCTGAGCAGTGCCCGTGCAGATATCTATAAAAGAGAGAGAGAGAGAGGTCACCAACGGCACGTCGGTGGTCAAAGGATGGCAGCCTTTGGGTGAGGGTAGGGTCACCGATGATACGTATAACTCTCTTCTGAATGGAGTCCAGGATAGCGAGTGTAGAAGCGGCAACAGCACCCCAGATGTGGGAGCATTATTCGATGTTTGGCCTTATTTGTGAAGTATATAAGGTATGGAGATTATCTGATGAAAAGTATTTGCGAGCCCGGAAGAGGAAACCTAATTTCTTAGCAGCCGCTTCTGCAATTGATGTGACATGTTGGTGCCAATTGAGATTTCGATCCACAGAAATGCCAACAAGTGAAAAGGACTCATTACTTTTAATAACTTGGTTGCTTATTGTGATGTGTCTATGGCTAGTGTATCTCTTATGAGAAAGAAAGCAAGACTGTGATTTGGTGGGGTTGAATTGTATAAGATTTCTACTTCCCCAGTCCAATATTTTTTGGAGATCCACGGAGATAGAACCCTCCATGAGTCTGCGATCCTCATCAAATTGGGCTAAAGAGACAGGCTTAGAATATTGTATATTGGCCATCCGCGACAACAGAAATGCTCCGGTTGGAGAGGAAATTTGCTGTCCACGTACAGAGTTTTGGTGGTAGGCCATAGGCCGATAGTTTATTAAGCAGCGCTGCGTGCCAGACCTGGTCGAATGCTTTGGATATGTCTAAAGCGACAATCTGAGATTCGCCGTGTAGTTCCATAGACTTGTTCCAAGAATGGGTGACAAAGGAAAGGAGGTCGGCAGTTGATCTGCGCTGACGGAATCCATACTGCCTGTCGTGGATTAGACTGTGTTTTTCAAGAAATTTTAGTAATTCGGTGTTTATATACTTTTCCACCACTTTAGAGACGATTGAAAGGAGAGAGATAGGCCTGTAGTTGCTAGGAAGCGCTTTGGATCCTTTCTTAGGGACGGGTTATACTCGACCAGTTTTCCAGTTACTAAAGAATACGCCTCTTTTGTAAGATGCCTGAAACAGACGAGTCAGGACAGGAGCAAGTTCTGGTGCGCATTTTTTGAGAACAATTGCTGGGATCTCGTCAAGGCCAGAGGCTTTTCTGGTATTAAAAGAAGAGAGCATCTTTCGTACCTTTTTAGTTTTAAAAATGATATCAGTCATTTTATGAGCGACATTGGGGATTGTTGGTGGTTGAACATTTGGAGGTGGGTTAAGAGTAGAATTTCCGGTGAAAAACGAAGCAAAAAGTTCAGCCTTGCCCAGGGCGGTAGAAACAATTTCATCCCCTGACACAAGAGGTGGAAACGTGCTCTTGCAGAAATTATTTCCAATAGATTTAGCAAGAGTCCAGAAGGGTTTGCTTCCGGTGGAGCTTAAGAGGACTTTCTTTTTGATGTTTTTGCATCAGAAATAATGCGGACATAGCGGTTTCTTGCATCGTTAAATGCTTGACGGTTTTCTTGACTGGGATTGTGTGGAAGCTTTTTGTGAGCTTTGACCTTTTCAAATCTGGCCTTATCACAGGATTAAGAGAACCAGGGCTTTTGAGTGGCTGAAGAGGTTTTCTGTGTACGTGGAATATATAATTCCATGCCAGCTTGGATAATTTCGGTGACGTTTTGTGAGATATCAGTGGGGTTGGGAGGGGAGAAGCAGACAGGCGCCCACGGAAATGAGGGAAAGTAGTCCCGCATTTCGTCCCAGTTCGCGGAGTTGTAGTGTCAAACGATACGTGGGTGTGATGACTGTGTGACCTCGGGTTGCATTGCGCAGGAAGCAGTGACCATGCCGTGGTCTGAGCGACCCAGGGGGGCGGTGACTGATATCTTATAGCAGTCAGGATTTGTAGTAAGAAGAAGATCCAAGGGATTTGAGCTGTGTGTTGGCATGCGAGGAAAGTAAGTAGGTTACTGAACCATATTGACTAAAGAATTGCTGACCGCAATGGCCTACGCTGATCTTCCTTGTAGATCGCTTTTTGAAGATCCTAGCCATTCCTTATTATTAACATTGAAGTCACCAAGAATAGTGGCCTCGAAGAAAGGATATTCAGAAATCAAATGGTCGGTTTTTTCAGAAAGGTAGTCAAAGAGCTGGACAAAGTTGTTGTCAGAAAGTGACCGATAAATGCAACAGATGAATTTAATTGCAGCCCTGAGAGAGAGTTTTATCCATAGTATCTCTTTTCTTCCAGCTTCTAAATTGGGGAGTCTGGTGCAAGGTAGATTGCTACGGACGTATGCGCACACGCCTCCATGCAATCTAAAGGGAGTAAGAAGCTCATACCCCGGGAAATTAAGGTGATTAGTGGCTGTTTTGGCACTGATTTGGGTTTCGGTGAGGAAGAGGAGTTGGGGCCTGTTAGCCTGAAGGAAATGGTGGACGGAGTTCAGGCTGGAATTTAGGCCACATATATTCGAAAAGGATATGTTAAATCTTGATGTCGGCGCCCCCTGTACACCCATCTCCCGGAGATCCCAATGGAGGAGTATTTTACCTCCGGAATCTTTTGTACAATAAGGAGCCATCATCATTTTTGCTTATAAGGGAAACCGACTCATACACCAGAACCGGAAACGTCCGTTGGGACTTCACCGGCCCCTTGATGTATGGGGTGGTACCTCCTCGGGCGTGAAAAAAATCCTTTACTATTGCGTGAAGGAAAATTCTACTACCACTTGCTATGGATTGGATTGGATCAATGTCTACCCCTTTTAAAAAAGATTAATAAAGGGACTATCAATTATCCAATAGTTATACTTTTCGACATAGTAGGAGGATACAAAACATTATCATTTTGCATCCATGTCTATTGTCGGAGGTTGAAAAATAAGAGATATAGGTGTGTAAATGTGACAATGTTTTTTAAGAAATTTTTGAAAAAAATCTAATATCTCGAAAAAGGTTGAGAAAAATGACATTACGTGTTAGTAAAACCTACCATAAAATTTGACGCTCAATCTAGATCCGTAATAAAAAACATCATCTTCCATTTGAAATAAAAAAGTTGACGTCCACTTCCGATATAACCGGAAGTCCCATACTAACTTCAATATGTTCAGTGAACTGGAAATTTTGAGAAACCCACATGCGTGAATTTTCAGAATTCAATTGTGAGCCGTACTCCAGAAACGGCTAATGGAAGTTCTACGTGGGATACCTTTATGTCAGAACGGGAAATTTTGGCGCTTACCTCGTACATCTAAATCAAACGAGATGTTTCAAATGTTCGCATCTGTAGTAATCATATTAGATAATTCTAAATTAAAGAAGCGACATTTCCCCCGCATTATGCATTGAGACTTTGATAACAGCATTCATTTATATTATTGACATAACTGAGCTTGTCTCAAAGTTTGTAAGTTTCGCAAATGTTTTTTGCCTCTTAATATGTTTTAAAACTCTTATTTTTCTTCCAGCTTCCGTGCGCATTTACAAAGATATTTTACAAGTGCAATTTCATTTCGCCTGCGGTCCGTTTTAAATTTACGTTATATGTCAATCACAAAATAAAATATACGGGAACGCAGTTGTGCCAGACTCGCCTGGGACTAAATTTTATGTGATTATTATTATTAAAATTCTTCTTCTTTGTGTTATAATGCTATAAATTCTTATTAAAAAGTATATTCTTATGTGTAGCCACACAAAGCGTAAAGCCGTCGGTCTCGTGTCCGTGCGATGTTGGGGACGTTAAAGATAATTGGTCTTTATTATGGCGAAATGCATTAATACTAAGGGAGTATGATATATAAAAAGATGTAGCTCAGCAAAAAAAAAAACAATTTAAATCGTGAATCTATGCATTTTCCTTATTTCATGTTGTTGTATAATCTGATAATTTACTTGTTCGCAAATGTAAATGAATTAGGACACCCTTAAAAGTTTTGTATTTATCTGAAACAGAGTTTCTGTAAATACGGTAAAAATGAACATATGTTTACGAAACACGAAGCTACAAAATTAAAGTTTTATTTAATTTAAAGCCAGGATGTCAAAGGTAAATAATATTTTGTAACATCAGCATTTACTGTGCCGTTAACAGAGTCCATAACATAAAATAAAAAATCTGGACGCATCGAGTTTGTTATGGCAATGAATTTTCATAGAAATGGAATATACTTTTTATTATATATATATATATATATATATATATATATATATATATATATATATATATATATATATATATATATATATATAGGGTGGCGCATTGAAAACGAAACCGGCCGATTTGCGTCCAGAGAAATTATTTTTTTTAACAAACGCTGAAACATGTCACTTTTGATATTGAGGGGGACATGTTTTGACATAAAACTCAACTTTGTCACATCAACCCCTTAAGGGTGGTGATAACAACCCTTATATTTTAAATAGGGAACATGAGTTGAGTGTTACATCATTTGAAAGCTCTTTCTTTTCTGAATTCAGCATACTAATTTTTTTAGAAGTTTTATCAACCCGTTTAAAAATTATTCACAGTTGAAGATGCAAAAACGCATTTCACTCCTTCCGATAAGAAATGTGCTGATAGTCAATGTTTTGTTGGTTTGTAAACAAAAAATTGACTATCAGAACATTTCTTATCGGAATGAGAGAAATGCGGTTTATTATTTCAGTTTATCGGTCGGTTTGATACTTGATAGTACTACCGAAAATTAATTTCACAATGGTGTATTCTGTAGAAGAAAGAGTTGAATTAATTACTACCGCAAATTTGTTTAAATAACGACATCCGAACAGACATGTTGACAGAAAATACATTTTGGAGTTAGTTGCAAAGTTTCGACAAAGTGGTTCAGTAGCCAACAAAAATCGGAATCCTGAACGTGAATTTCCGGTTAGAAATAAAACTACTGGGATTGAAGTTTTAGGAAAAATTGCTGCTGACCCAACTTTGAGCACCAGAAAATTGGCCACTGTTTTAAACATGAAAAGAAGAACTATTCAGCGAATATTGAAGCATCATAAATTTCACCCGTATAAAATTCATCTTGTACAACAACTGAATGAAGATGATTTTGATCGGCGGCTGGAGTTTTGTGAAGTTATGACTGCACGAATAGGTGATAACGGGAAATTTCTGTTTAATATCTTTTTTTTCAGACGAGCGTACGTCAATCGTCATAATTGTCGTTATTGGGCAGATAATAATCCAAGAAATTTTTACGAAGTCCACACTCAAACTCCACAGAAATTCAATGTCTGGACTGGCATTTTTGGAGACCGTTTAATCGGACCAATTTTTCTTCATGGCAATTTGAGTGGCGAAACGTATTTGGAGTTACTAGAAGATATCGTTTACCCTCTACTAATTGACATTGATGAAAATGATAATCGCTATCAAGAAAATCAATTAGTGTTTCAACAATATGGAACTCCACCGCATTTTTCACAACGTGTTAGGGAGTTTTTGAACAGTTTCCAGGACATGGATTGGGCGTAGAAGTGCTATTGAGTGGCCCCCTAGATCACAGGATTTAACTTCTTTAGACCTCTTTCTATAGGGCCATTTAAAGAGTAGAATTTACGCAACAGAACTGAAATCTCCGGAAGAATTACGACGACGCATTGTTGAAATGTCGTCTAATAACTCCACAAATACTCCAGAATGTCAGAGCCCGTTTTGAACAAAATTTGTACTTTTGTATGGAAGCTAGTGGTCAACAATTTGAACACTTACTTAACTGAATAAATATTTTTGAACGTTTGGTTTTGTTTTTTAGTTTTTTTTTAACGAAAAATTGGCTAATTGGTGCATTTCTTATCACAATGAATGAAATATTTTCTTGCAACTCTAACTGTGAATAATTTTTAAACGAGTTAATAAAACTTCCAAAAAAATTAGTGTGCTGAAAGAACTTTCAAATGATGTAACACTCGACCCATGTTCCCTATTTAAAATATAAGGGTTGTTATCACCACCCTTAAGGGGTTGATGTGACAACGTTGAGTTTTATGTCAAAACATTTCCCCCTTAATATTAAAATTGACCTGTTTCAGCGTTTCTTTAAAAAAAATTTTGGACGCAAATCGGTCTGTTTCGTTTTCAATGCGCCACCCTATATATATATATATATATATATATATATATATATATATATATATATATATATATATATATATATATATATATATATATATATATATATATACGAGGTTACTGGTAAGTGGTTGCATTCCCTTGAGACAGTGGTAGTACATCTCTTTTTAGACATAATAAACCATATATCACATTATACAAAGTCCTCTGGTCGTAGAGTTATTTCACTTTTAATGATTTTTCGAAGATTCATCATGTGTTGCTACTAATATTCAAATTTTAGAAGTGGTAAACATTCGCTCAATTTGTTTTTCTTTTAGATAGTGTACACATTATCTCACGCTGCGCAACCATTACTATGTTGAACAGGTAAAGAAATGTGAGGGTAAAAATTATCAATATCGTCAAAAACTTCAAATCAATTTCAAAGACGTTTATTTTGAAAATTTGATAACAAAAAATTTCTCCAAATACTGTAAAAACTTAACTTAACTCAACTAAAAAAGTCTCACAAACTATTCTCAGAATGGTTACCTCCATTTCTTATACACGCAGGAGCTCAGCTGTTTTAGTAATCCTACCAGAAAAATTGCTTTTGATTTGTCGTGCTGCTTGCTGAATTCTGTAAATCAGTTGCTCTCGTGTGTGAAGCTCCACTTCGTAAACGATTTGTTTTATATAAGTAGGTATAGATGGACGGTTCTGGGACCGCCACCCACCACCCGGCCACTGCGCATGAGCGCAGTGACGTTACAGGGTGGGGGGGGGGTCTAACCTGAGATGATGCCATCCAAGATGGCGGTTGACAGTTGACATTCCAAGATGGCGGCTGACAACTGACATGTGACATTTGTGGTATTTATGCCCTTTGTGTCATTTGTGATAATCTCACCAGATTTAATGTTATTTTTTCTAGGGAAATTTTTGTAGCGAAATTTTGATGCTTTTAAAAAAACCATTTCGGATCATACTAGGTTCGAACCTCGGGACTTCAAATGAAAGTTCCTCACGCTTGCATCTGTGCTATGTAGGTACTTATTATTCTACTGTTTAATGTTTGTATATATATATATAATGTTTATAGTCTTTAAAAATATTACACAAGTAGCTAAGAAGTATCGTAAAAAGATGGCGGTTAGAAAGAGGACCACTAGTGGTCTAACCTGAGACGACGTCATCCAAGATGACGTCCAAGGTGGCGGCCGTCGAGAGCGATAATTCAAAAATTTAAATTTTGAATCAAGGTTTAAACTAACTTGATTAAATAAGAAGACCTCTCATTTTGATTTTTATAAAAATGACGTATGTAGAGATGGTGGTTTGCGCATGTGCAAACCAACGTTGTTAGTTTTTAAGTTAGCCCCCACGTGTTTGGTATCATGCGGCTTGTTTCCAAGAAACTTTTCTTGTTTACATTGTTATTGTCTATGCATTGAGGGAGGTTGTATGCATGCAGAAAGGGAAGGAGAACCTCTGCGACAAAGCAGCGAACCAAGATTTTCAATTCATGTTTAATTTGTTACTCCTTTTCATTTGTTTAAAATATTTTTCGAAAAATGAAAGTTGCATTGTTTGTCAGTCTTACATAGAAAGCTACAATATTTCATCATTTTCAAAAAGTGTGGATACAGCAACAGTAAATAAGTATTGAAAAAGTCTGGGTGCATCATACACGTTATGGTAGAGAGTTTTCGTAAAAATGTTTGAAGTCCGATAACTCAGTTTCCTATTAAGCTGGAATCGTCAATCTTAAACCATAGTAACACCTATGTAAACGCGGACTGGGTACTAAATTAAAGAAAAATCACATAATGAGCTTCGCGGATAACTAAAAGTTGGTTTTAAAAAACAGTTTTTGTTGTATTGTTTACGAAAACTAGTTCGATTGGGTTGACACAACCATCCAAACAATTAAAAAGTTCGGGACGTAGCAAGTGCGTTATGGTAACGAATTTTTTTTTTATATTTTTAATGGCAAATATCTTTCTTTGGTGAAAGCAGGCATCAAATTTGGTTGCCTATATATTTTTAAACAATGTACCATATTTTATCGAAATAACTTTATTGTTTGAAAATATAAACATTTTTCAAAAGTCTGGATGCAGCAAGTGTATTATGGAAGTGAATTTCCATAAAAATGTTTTTAATAGCAAATGCGAGCAGGCATCAATCTGATTACCGGTATAGCCTATGTAGTAGAAACAATGTACTATATTTTATCAAAATTACTTATGGTTTGAAAATATACACAAATTTTCCGAAAATAAACTTAAATGTTGGTTTCCTAACCAACAAAGCTTACGTTAATAGCAAATCGAGTTATTGAAATTTGAAGGATTTAATGAAAATTCGGTAAAGTTGCGGATTATCTTCCGAACGCTTTAAAAAAATGTTTTCAGAAACATACTAAGACCCCACCTGGATGCACAAACCACAAGAAAAATTTCTTGTTCACACCCCCCAAGGAAGTTACGGGACTGTGAGTGAATTGGGGTGCCGGGCGGGGTAGGTAGTAAAAAGAAAATATGAGCAGAAAATGCTAAGAAACCTGCTTGAAAGCTGTCTATTGGAAGCCATATCTCCATTAAAACCTGCCTACCCCGCACACAACCACTTTTTGCCACAGGTCACGTAACTTTCTTGGGGGGTATGAACAAGAAGTTTTTCTTGTTGTTTATGCAACGACGGTCGTTGTATGCACACGAGGGGGGAAGCCTACGACGAAGCACCCCCCCCTTCTACTTAAGGCAGTGGTGGGGGGTTGGGAATGTCTGCTTCGACGTGGGGATTTTCCTTCCCCCTCGCGTGCATACAACCACTCTCGCTGCATAAACCACAAGAAAAATGTCTTGTTCCTACCCACCGAGGAAGTTACGGCACCTGGGGGGATAGGGGTGTTGTGCGGGGTAGGCAGGGTTTAAGGGAGATATGGCTTCAAGATATGAAAAAGATAGCATTCAATCCCGTTTTATTCGAATTTTCTGCTCATATTTCCTTTTTACTACCTACCCCGCCCAGCACCCATACTCACTCCTGGTCCCGTAACTTCCTTGGGGGGTGTGAACAAGAAATTTTTCTTGGGGTTTGTGGATCCAGGAGGGGGCCCTAGGCAGTTTCTGAAAAAAAATTTTTGAAAAGCGTTCGGGAGTTAAACTACAAATTTTACGGAAAATTCACTACCAAAACGCACTTACTGCGTCCAGATTTTTTCTTATAAAGGCATCATATTTTCATAAAAAATTAAAAAATGCATTAAAGAATTTGTTATACGAAAATTAACTAAAAAAATTATACACCCCTACTCACTGCTGGCCCCGTAACTTCCTTGGGGGGTGTAAACAAGAAATTTTTCTTGGGGTTTGTGGATCTATAGGGGGGGGCTAGGCAGGTTTCTGAAAACAGTTTTTTGAAAAGCGTTCGGGAGCTAAACTGCAAATTTACCGAAAATTCACTACCAAAACGCACTTACTGCGTCCAGATTTATTTATTACAAACGCATCATATTTCGATAAAAAATGAAATGCATCAACGAATTTGTTCTACGAAAATTAGCTAAAAAAAATTATACACATCTACTCACTCCTGGTCCCGTAACTTCCTTGGGGAGTGTGAACAAGAAATTTTTCTAGGGGTTTGTGAATCCAGTGGGGAGTGGGGGTGGTAGTATTAGGCAGGTTTATGAAAACAGTTTTTTGAAAAGCGTTCGGGAACTAAACTGAAAATTTACCGAAAATTCGCTACCAAAACTCACTTACTGCGTCCAGATTTTTTTCTTACAAACGCATATCGCCCGCATCATATTTCGATAAAAAATGCAAAAAGCATTAACGAATTTGTTCTACGAAAATTATTTTAAAGAAATATATAGACCGTTAAACCATAAACTTCACTAAACCTACAGCTAAAGCATCAACTTAACTAAACCGACAGCCAAAGCATCAGAGAAAAGGTCTATTTGGAATGAATTTTCTGTAAACCTTTTAGTAAAATGAAGGGCAATGACGGTTGAATCTGAAACATAAGGGTTTGCAGAACATTTCTCTTGCAACATTTTCTTTTCAAAATTCGTATTTGTTTCACGTTCTTTGCCTAAACATTGCCAAGTTTGACGTTTAAAATTGCGAGTTTGACGTTTTGAGGAAAACTCCAAAATTTATTTCTTTAACTGCCCATAACTTCTTTGTCTTTAAAGCTAGAGACATAGATTTTGGTACAGAGCCTTTATAATACAAATACCTGTACCAAATTTGGTTGCCCTTACTTTGTTGTTTTCGGAGATATGAATTTTTTTAGAAATAAAACACAAAATTTTCTGGGAAAACCTGGTCCTATTTTCCTGAACAACGAACTTATCCAAGCCACTTGCAAAAGGAAGGTACTCACCAAATTTGATCCAGATTGGTCCATTATTTTTTTAATTACAGGTCGGATATATATATATATATATATATATATATATATATATATATATATATATATATATATATATATATATATATATATATATATATATATATATATATATATATATATATATAAACACAGATCTCCTCATTAGCGATTTTTTTTTAAATTCGCTAGAAGGAAAACTACCTGCTATATTTATGATTTGGCAGGTACATTCCATTTGTACATAATTAATTTTTTTCTAGAAAACTTTTGTGACATTAATGAAATGTGTAACACAATTTTTTTAAAGAGACTTGCTGTGCTTACATATATCTCTACGAAACTATAATTTTATAGCTCCATAGAAAATTTAAATTTATTCAAACAGTCGCTAACTGGGACCTCTAAAACCGGTCTCCCAGGTCCACTTAAATTTAAAGAATTAGTTTGAAAATATATATCTTACTAATAGTGTACAACTCTTATGAAAATTCACTACTGTAATGCAGTTGCTGAGTCCCGAACATTTTTTTCATCTTGAATTGACATGGTCCGGAACTTTTTTTAAATACGTAAAATAATTGGATTATTCCATTTGGCTGTTCCACTTTGCGTGTTTATAAATTTATATTGTGAGGGAAGATTTTACTAGAATAGTAAAACACTTACAGTTTAAATCTCTGTCAATCAATATGAATAAAACATGCTATCTACCGTTCTCAAGTTACAGTAATAATCTTCCTCCTTTTAGCGGGTTCAGTTTTCAGTGTGATGGTTTTACTTGCGATCTAAAAGCTGCAAATAGTGTTAGATATCTGGGTGTAGTGCTGGACAGACACTTGAGGTGGGATGTGCATGTGTCATGCCTTGTTAAAAAAAATCCGACTACTTGTTTCAATGTTTAAATTTTTGAAAAATATTTTGAAGATAACGTATTTGAAAAAAGTATATAATGCATTACTTCAAAGTCATCTTACATACGGAATTGTGGCGTGGGGCGGGGTGACAAATAATTATTTGAGGAAACTGGAGGTAGTTCAAAAATGGATAATCAAGATAATGTTGGGCAGAGCATATGTATTTCCAACGGATAGTTTATACAAACAGTCACAACTTATGGATGTTAGACAACTATACTGCCTTCAACTCCTCGTGCACCAGAAGATAGTTATTAGTTGCTGCAATCACTGCCAACATCGGTACAATACTAGAAAAGGAGGAAATTCCGTAGAAATTCCAAGGTTTGTTAAAACCGTAGGACAAAGATGCCACTTGTATTTGGGTCCGAGGATATTCAACTTGCTTGCGGGCGATATAAGGTCTGCTAACTCCATTGCATTGTTCAGGAAACAAGTGAAGAAATGGATCACTATGTGAAAACTGGAACCTGTGATGAGCACTAATAAGTACACTTGGAGAACACCCAAATCACCACAACACATATTTCAGAGACCTTACGATCGTTTCGTAGACAAAGTCTACATCTTCAGAGGAAGAAAAATTCTAACATAAAAAAACTAGAACCCGTATATTTATATCGCGTTAAAGTAAACGAGCTAGTCCGAAGTAAAGTTGTCGTCTAACAACGATCATTTGTTTATTGCGACAGTGAAACAGGTCGGAGACCTGCTTTAATCTTTTGGTCGACAAATTTATGACCCTTATCTAATATAGGTATTACAAGGACCGGAGTTCTTTAAAGAAACAGCACGTTTCTTTTCGATCTAGAATTTACTATGCGGATATTAGTTCATGCCGACAAAGACATCTGGTGCGATAACAAACCGTAAACTCAACTCATCTCTTTTAAAAATAGAAAACTAAAACCCAGATGTCTGTCTAACCGTCTTAACTTTAACAAAGGAAAATAGTTCAACTAAAATACTACATACAAACTATATTTATATTGATTTTAATTCTACGTGAAAATATTTATCTTGACTACATATATACAACAACCGAAACCGGTATTTAAATCAAGAAAAACATACTAATTAGTATATGTATAAACCGGTCGAGTTATTGGCAATAATTTATTGTTCTACCAGACAAATTAGGAGTATTTAAGCGGTCAAATGCAAAGAGAGAACAAAGAGCTAGAAATTACAGGTGCCGCACGATTTAATGAAGTTTTGTTCTTAATAGACCTTAATATATAAATACTTTCTAATGAATCAAGCATAGTTTGATGTCTGACATTTTTGACAAGTTTCAAATTTTCTTTGTCAATGTGGTGGTTATTATCCCATATATGTTGTGCCACACATGATTTGTCCACCGTACCATATCGTAACTGTGAGAGATGTTCACGAAATCTGGTGGCTATGTTTCTTCTAGTTTGGCCCACGTATTTAAGATCACAATCTTTGCAACTAATCTCATAAATTCCAGACATTTCCGTGACTTGGTCTTTGTCTTTCGTATTACCCAACAAATTTTTTAAATTACTTTTCGTCGAAAACGTCAAATGTAAATCGGCTTTCTTAAAAATACATTCCAAACCCTTTGTGATTCGTGGTTCATAAGGTAAGCACACAAATTTTTTCTCGATTTTATCATTCTTAAATGTCGTACATTCAGATATCAACTTCTTTGTTCTGTGTTTGTTAACTAATTTGTCTATTAAAACATCCGAGTAACCGTTATATCTCGCCACATTTTTTATGTATTTTAATTCTGTATTAAATCTATTTTTACTCAAAGGAAATTTGATCAATCTATTTACTAAGAAATTTAAACTAGCCGTTTTTTGTGCAAACGCATGATGTGAGTCATTAGGAATATAACTAATAGTAGCCGTTTCCTTCCTATAGACATCAAATTCAAGCGAGCATTTATTTTTGATAACTAGTACATCTAGGAACGAAAGTTTATTGTTGTTTTCTATTTCGTGGGTAAATTTTATTGAATCAAATTGACTATTTAGTTTTTCAGTAAATTCTTCTACCTTACATGTATTTGTGTCAAACACTGCAAAAATATCATCGACATAACGAAACCAAACTCTAGGGAAATATCCACTTTTATTTTTTAAATCCGTCTCAAATCTGCTCATAAACAAATCTGCAATAAAAGGCGATAATGGATTGCCCATAGCTGTGCCTTCAGTTTGTTCAAAGAACTCATTGTTAAATTGGAAAATATTTTGTTTTATACAAAGGCTAGTTAGAGTTAAATATTCTTTGCAGACGTCTTGACTTATATTGTTCAATTTTAATAATTCTTCCAAATACTCCAACGTTTGTTTTGTGGGTACACTAGGAAATAATGACGTCACGTCGAATGAAATCAAAATCTCTCCTTCCAATAATTTAACATTTTTAATTTTATCAATAAAATCAAGAGAATTTAGCACCGAACTACTTTTCTGTTTAATAGGTAGTCTTTTAAACTCGTTTGACAACCACTTTGCCAAATTATATGTTGGAGAATCTATAGCCGAAATGATAGGCCTCATTAATTTTCCCGGTTTATGGATTTTCGGGAGACAATATTTTTTGGGGACTTTAGGATTAGAAACTTGTAAACGTCTTCTTAAATCCTTTGTTATGAGATTTGGACATTTTTTTAAACTGTTTTTAACTTCGTTAATCATTCTTGGTAACGGATTTTTAACTAATTTTCTATACGGCCCTGACTCTATTGCCTTACTCACTCGCTCTTTATAATCACTTTTGTCCATTATCACAACTTTATTGCCTTTATCCGCCTTAATATAAAAACAATCCTTTTCTCGCAATTGTTTAACTATTTTCATTTGATTATAATTTTTGTTTTTTGTAGGATTGTTTTCTTTTAGATTTTTAGAGATTTTCTTTTTACATGCTTCACGAATAAAGTTTTTTGAAGAATCCGGTAATTTTTTAATTCCCGTTTCTATACTGGCAACGACATCTAAAAGTGCTTCTTTTTGTGACTGTAATCCGAATTTTAACCCTCTGTTTAAGAGGTCCATCTCTTTTTTGTTAAACGACTGCGAAGAAAGATTTTCTACAAGGTCAATTTTCCGAGGAACTGACTTTTCAATTTTAATCTGATCGTTTACAAGTTTTTTTTAGTTTTTTATTCTGGATATTGATTTTCTTAATTAACTTAGCGTTTATGACTACAAACATGTTCCTCTGAAAATTGCACCATTCATCATACTCTACGTTACCTAAATTAAATGTTAACTTTTTAAACAGACTATAAGCTTGTATTTCTAATTCACTACGTTTCGAGTAAAGATATTGCCTTTCTAAATCTAACCATTTTTGTTTAGCACACTTTAAAACTTTTTGACCAACTTTTGTGTTGTTAGAAATTTTAACATTGAAATGAATGAAATTAGGAAAAACCGACTT
Source organism: Tillus elongatus (assembly GCA_964006375.1). Lineage (NCBI taxonomy): Eukaryota > Metazoa > Arthropoda > Insecta > Coleoptera > Cleridae > Tillus > Tillus elongatus. The sequence continues at coordinate 14,227,918 of OZ023262.1, forward strand.
CTGTTTACAAGATTTTAAAAAAGCAATATCAGCACCTAAAAATCTAATCTTAGTACTTAGCTTTCTATATAGATTCAGTTCCGTTGACCTGGGAGCCATAATTCACTATGTGAAAACTGGAACCTGTGATGAGCACTAATAAGTACACTTGGAGAACACCCAAATCACCACAACACATATTTCAGAGACCTTACGATCGTTTCGTAGACAAAGTCTACATCTTCAGAGGAAGAAAAATTCTAACATAAAAAAACTAGAACCCGTATATTTATATCGCGTTAAAGTAAACGAGCTAGTCCGAAGTAAAGTTGTCGTCTAACAACGATCATTTGTTTATTGCGACAGTGAAACAGGTCGGAGACCTGCTTTAATCTTTTGGTCGACAAATTTATGACCCTTATCTAATATAGGTATTACAAGGACCGGAGTTCTTTAAAGAAACAGCACGTTTCTTTTCGATCTAGAATTTACTATGCGGATATTAGTTCATGCCGACAAAGACATCTGGTGCGATAACAAACCGTAAACTCAACTCATCTCTTTTAAAAATAGAAAACTAAAACCCAGATGTCTGTCTAACCGTCTTAACTTTAACAAAGGAAAATAGTTCAACTAAAATACTACATACAAACTATATTTATATTGATTTTAATTCTACGTGAAAATATTTATCTTGACTACATATATACAACAACCGAAACCGGTATTTAAATCAAGAAAAACATACTAATTAGTATATGTATAAACCGGTCGAGTTATTGGCAATAATTTATTGTTCTACCAGACAAATTAGGAGTATTTAAGCGGTCAAATGCAAAGAGAGAACAAAGAGCTAGAAATTACAGGTGCCGCACGATTTAATGAAGTTTTGTTCTTAATAGACCTTAATATATAAATACTTTCTAATGAATCAAGCATAGTTTGATGTCTGACATTTTTGACAAGTTTCAAATTTTCTTTGTCAATGTGGTGGTTATTATCCCATATATGTTGTGCCACACATGATTTGTCCACCGTACCATATCGTAACTGTGAGAGATGTTCACGAAATCTGGTGGCTATGTTTCTTCTAGTTTGGCCCACGTATTTAAGATCACAATCTTTGCAACTAATCTCATAAATTCCAGACATTTCCGTGACTTGGTCTTTGTCTTTCGTATTACCCAACAAATTTTTTAAATTACTTTTCGTCGAAAACGTCAAATGTAAATCGGCTTTCTTAAAAATACATTCCAAACCCTTTGTGATTCGTGGTTCATAAGGTAAGCACACAAATTTTTTCTCGATTTTATCATTCTTAAATGTCGTACATTCAGATATCAACTTCTTTGTTCTGTGTTTGTTAACTAATTTGTCTATTAAAACATCCGAGTAACCGTTATATCTCGCCACATTTTTTATGTATTTTAATTCTGTATTAAATCTATTTTTACTCAAAGGAAATTTGATCAATCTATTTACTAAGAAATTTAAACTAGCCGTTTTTTGTGCAAACGCATGATGTGAGTCATTAGGAATATAACTAATAGTAGCCGTTTCCTTCCTATAGACATCAAATTCAAGCGAGCATTTATTTTTGATAACTAGTACATCTAGGAACGAAAGTTTATTGTTGTTTTCTATTTCGTGGGTAAATTTTATTGAATCAAATTGACTATTTAGTTTTTCAGTAAATTCTTCTACCTTACATGTATTTGTGTCAAACACTGCAAAAATATCATCGACATAACGAAACCAAACTCTAGGGAAATATCCACTTTTATTTTTTAAATCCGTCTCAAATCTGCTCATAAACAAATCTGCAATAAAAGGCGATAATGGATTGCCCATAGCTGTGCCTTCAGTTTGTTCAAAGAACTCATTGTTAAATTGGAAAATATTTTGTTTTATACAAAGGCTAGTTAGAGTTAAATATTCTTTGCAGACGTCTTGACTTATATTGTTCAATTTTAATAATTCTTCCAAATACTCCAACGTTTGTTTTGTGGGTACACTAGGAAATAATGACGTCACGTCGAATGAAATCAAAATCTCTCCTTCCAATAATTTAACATTTTTAATTTTATCAATAAAATCAAGAGAATTTAGCACCGAACTACTTTTCTGTTTAATAGGTAGTCTTTTAAACTCGTTTGACAACCACTTTGCCAAATTATATGTTGGAGAATCTATAGCCGAAATGATAGGCCTCATTAATTTTCCCGGTTTATGGATTTTCGGGAGACAATATTTTTTGGGGACTTTAGGATTAGAAACTTGTAAACGTCTTCTTAAATCCTTTGTTATGAGATTTGGACATTTTTTTAAACTGTTTTTAACTTCGTTAATCATTCTTGGTAACGGATTTTTAACTAATTTTCTATACGGCCCTGACTCTATTGCCTTACTCACTCGCTCTTTATAATCACTTTTGTCCATTATCACAACTTTATTGCCTTTATCCGCCTTAATATAAAAACAATCCTTTTCTCGCAATTGTTTAACTATTTTCATTTGATTATAATTTTTGTTTTTTGTAGGATTGTTTTCTTTTAGATTTTTAGAGATTTTCTTTTTACATGCTTCACGAATAAAGTTTTTTGAAGAATCCGGTAATTTTTTAATTCCCGTTTCTATACTGGCAACGACATCTAAAAGTGCTTCTTTTTGTGACTGTAATCCGAATTTCTTCGCAGTCGTTTAACAAAAAAGAGATGGACCTCTTAAACAGAGGGTTAAAATTCGGATTACAGTCACAAAAAGAAGCACTTTTAGATGTCGTTGCCAGTATAGAAACGGGAATTAAAAAATTACCGGATTCTTCAAAAAACTTTATTCGTGAAGCATGTAAAAAGAAAATCTCTAAAAATCTAAAAGAAAACAATCCTACAAAAAACAAAAATTATAATCAAATGAAAATAGTTAAACAATTGCGAGAAAAGGATTGTTTTTATATTAAGGCGGATAAAGGCAATAAAGTTGTGATAATGGACAAAAGTGATTATAAAGAGCGAGTGAGTAAGGCAATAGAGTCAGGGCCGTATAGAAAATTAGTTAAAAATCCGTTACCAAGAATGATTAACGAAGTTAAAAACAGTTTAAAAAAATGTCCAAATCTCATAACAAAGGATTTAAGAAGACGTTTACAAGTTTCTAATCCTAAAGTCCCCAAAAAATATTGTCTCCCGAAAATCCATAAACCGGGAAAATTAATGAGGCCTATCATTTCGGCTATAGATTCTCCAACATATAATTTGGCAAAGTGGTTGTCAAACGAGTTTAAAAGACTACCTATTAAACAGAAAAGTAGTTCGGTGCTAAATTCTCTTGATTTTATTGATAAAATTAAAAATGTTAAATTATTGGAAGGAGAGATTTTGATTTCATTCGACGTGACGTCATTATTTCCTAGTGTACCCACAAAACAAACGTTGGAGTATTTGGAAGAATTATTAAAATTGAACAATATAAGTCAAGACGTCTGCAAAGAATATTTAACTCTAACTAGCCTTTGTATAAAACAAAATATTTTCCAATTTAACAATGAGTTCTTTGAACAAACTGAAGGCACAGCTATGGGCAATCCATTATCGCCTTTTATTGCAGATTTGTTTATGAGCAGATTTGAGACGGATTTAAAAAATAAAAGTGGATATTTCCCTAGAGTTTGGTTTCGTTATGTCGATGATATTTTTGCAGTGTTTGACACAAATACATGTAAGGTAGAAGAATTTACTGAAAAACTAAATAGTCAATTTGATTCAATAAAATTTACCCACGAAATAGAAAACAACAATAAACTTTCGTTCCTAGATGTACTAGTTATCAAAAATAAATGCTCGCTTGAATTTGATGTCTATAGGAAGGAAACGGCTACTATTAGTTATATTCCTAATGACTCACATCATGCGTTTGCACAAAAAACGGCTAGTTTAAATTTCTTAGTAAATAGATTGATCAAATTTCCTTTGAGTAAAAATAGATTTAATACAGAATTAAAATACATAAAAAATGTGGCGAGATATAACGGTTACTCGGATGTTTTAATAGACAAATTAGTTAACAAACACAGAACAAAGAAGTTGATATCTGAATGTACGACATTTAAGAATGATAAAATCGAGAAAAAATTTGTGTGCTTACCTTATGAACCACGAATCACAAAGGGTTTGGAATGTATTTTTAAGAAAGCCGATTTACATTTGACGTTTTCGACGAAAAGTAATTTAAAAAATTTGTTGGGTAATACGAAAGACAAAGACCAAGTCACGGAAATGTCTGGAATTTATGAGATTAGTTGCAAAGATTGTGATCTTAAATACGTGGGCCAAACTAGAAGAAACATAGCCACCAGATTTCGTGAACATCTCTCACAGTTACGATATGGTACGGTGGACAAATCATGTGTGGCACAACATATATGGGATAATAACCACCACATTGACAAAGAAAATTTGAAACTTGTCAAAAATGTCAGACATCAAACTATGCTTGATTCATTAGAAAGTATTTATATATTAAGGTCTATTAAGAACAAAACTTCATTAAATCGTGCGGCACCTGTAATTTCTAGCTCTTTGTTCTCTCTTTGCATTTGACCGCTTAAATACTCCTAATTTGTCTGGTAGAACAATAAATTATTGCCAATAACTCGACCGGTTTATACATATACTAATTAGTATGTTTTTCTTGATTTAAATACCGGTTTCGGTTGTTGTATATATGTAGTCAAGATAAATATTTTCACGTAGAATTAAAATCAATATAAATATAGTTTGTATGTAGTATTTTAGTTGAACTATTTTCCTTTGTTAAAGTTAAGACGGTTAGACAGACATCTGGGTTTTAGTTTTCTATTTTTAAAAGAGATGAGTTGAGTTTACGGTTTGTTATCGCACCAGATGTCTTTGTCGGCATGAACTAATATCCGCATAGTAAATTCTAGATCGAAAAGAAACGTGCTGTTTCTTTAAAGAACTCCGGTCCTTGTAATACCTATATTAGATAAGGGTCATAAATTTGTCGACCAAAAGATTAAAGCAGGTCTCCGACCTGTTTCACTGTCGCAATAAACAAATGATCGTTGTTAGACGACAACTTTACTTCGGACTAGCTCGTTTACTTTAACGCGATATAAATATACGGGTTCTAGTTTTTTTATGTTAGAATTTTTCTTCCTCTGAAGATGTAGACTTTGTCTACGAAACGATCGTAAGGTCTCTGAAATATGTGTTGTGGTGATTTGGGTGTTCTCCAAGTGTACTTATTAGTGCTCATCACAGGTTCCAGTTTTCACATAGTGAATTATGGCTCCCAGGTCAACGGAACTGAATCTATATAGAAAGCTAAGTACTAAGATTAGATTTTTAGGTGCTGATATTGCTTTTTTAAAATCTTGTAAACAGAAGTCGGTTTTTCCTAATTTCATTCATTTCAATGTTAAAATTTCTAACAACACAAAAGTTGGTCAAAAAGTTTTAAAGTGTGCTAAACAAAAATGGTTAGATTTAGAAAGGCAATATCTTTACTCGAAACGTAGTGAATTAGAAATACAAGCTTATAGTCTGTTTAAAAAGTTAACATTTAATTTAGGTAACGTAGAGTATGATGAATGGTGCAATTTTCAGAGGAACATGTTTGTAGTCATAAACGCTAAGTTAATTAAGAAAATCAATATCCAGAATAAAAAACTAAAAAAACTTGTAAACGATCAGATTAAAATTGAAAAGTCAGTTCCTCGGAAAATTGACCTTGTAGAAAATCTTTCTTCGCAGTCGTTTAACAAAAAAGAGATGGACCTCTTAAACAGAGGGTTAAAATTCGGATTACAGTCACAAAAAGAAGCACTTTTAGATGTCGTTGCCAGTATAGAAACGGGAATTAAAAAATTACCGGATTCTTCAAAAAACTTTATTCGTGAAGCATGTAAAAAGAAAATCTCTAAAAATCTAAAAGAAAACAATCCTACAAAAAACAAAAATTATAATCAAATGAAAATAGTTAAACAATTGCGAGAAAAGGATTGTTTTTATATTAAGGCGGATAAAGGCAATAAAGTTGTGATAATGGACAAAAGTGATTATAAAGAGCGAGTGAGTAAGGCAATAGAGTCAGGGCCGTATAGAAAATTAGTTAAAAATCCGTTACCAAGAATGATTAACGAAGTTAAAAACAGTTTAAAAAAATGTCCAAATCTCATAACAAAGGATTTAAGAAGACGTTTACAAGTTTCTAATCCTAAAGTCCCCAAAAAATATTGTCTCCCGAAAATCCATAAACCGGGAAAATTAATGAGGCCTATCATTTCGGCTATAGATTCTCCAACATATAATTTGGCAAAGTGGTTGTCAAACGAGTTTAAAAGACTACCTATTAAACAGAAAAGTAGTTCGGTGCTAAATTCTCTTGATTTTATTGATAAAATTAAAAATGTTAAATTATTGGAAGGAGAGATTTTGATTTCATTCGACGTGACGTCATTATTTCCTAGTGTACCCACAAAACAAACGTTGGAGTATTTGGAAGAATTATTAAAATTGAACAATATAAGTCAAGACGTCTGCAAAGAATATTTAACTCTAACTAGCCTTTGTATAAAACAAAATATTTTCCAATTTAACAATGAGTTCTTTGAACAAACTGAAGGCACAGCTATGGGCAATCCATTATCGCCTTTTATTGCAGATTTGTTTATGAGCAGATTTGAGACGGATTTAAAAAATAAAAGTGGATATTTCCCTAGAGTTTGGTTTCGTTATGTCGATGATATTTTTGCAGTGTTTGACACAAATACATGTAAGGTAGAAGAATTTACTGAAAAACTAAATAGTCAATTTGATTCAATAAAATTTACCCACGAAATAGAAAACAACAATAAACTTTCGTTCCTAGATGTACTAGTTATCAAAAATAAATGCTCGCTTGAATTTGATGTCTATAGGAAGGAAACGGCTACTATTAGTTATATTCCTAATGACTCACATCATGCGTTTGCACAAAAAACGGCTAGTTTAAATTTCTTAGTAAATAGATTGATCAAATTTCCTTTGAGTAAAAATAGATTTAATACAGAATTAAAATACATAAAAAATGTGGCGAGATATAACGGTTACTCGGATGTTTTAATAGACAAATTAGTTAACAAACACAGAACAAAGAAGGTGATATCTGAATGTACGACATTTAAGAATGATAAAATCGAGAAAAAATTTGTGTGCTTACCTTATGAACCACGAATCACAAAGGGTTTGGAATGTATTTTTAAGAAAGCCGATTTACATTTGACGTTTTCGACGAAAAGTAATTTAAAAAATTTGTTGGGTAATACGAAAGACAAAGACCAAGTCACGGAAATGTCTGGAATTTATGAGATTAGTTGCAAAGATTGTGATCTTAAATACGTGGGCCAAACTAGAAGAAACATAGCCACCAGATTTCGTGAACATCTCTCACAGTTACGATATGGTACGGTGGACAAATCATGTGTGGCACAACATATATGGGATAATAACCACCACATTGACAAAGAAAATTTGAAACTTGTCAAAAATGTCAGACATCAAACTATGCTTGATTCATTAGAAAGTATTTATATATTAAGGTCTATTAAGAACAAAACTTCATTAAATCGTGCGGCACCTGTAATTTCTAGCTCTTTGTTCTCTCTTTGCATTTGACCGCTTAAATACTCCTAATTTGTCTGGTAGAACAATAAATTATTGCCAATAACTCGACCGGTTTATACATATACTAATTAGTATGTTTTTCTTGATTTAAATACCGGTTTCGGTTGTTGTATATATGTAGTCAAGATAAATATTTTCACGTAGAATTAAAATCAATATAAATATAGTTTGTATGTAGTATTTTAGTTGAACTATTTTCCTTTGTTAAAGTTAAGACGGTTAGACAGACATCTGGGTTTTAGTTTTCTATTTTTAAAAGAGATGAGTTGAGTTTACGGTTTGTTATCGCACCAGATGTCTTTGTCGGCATGAACTAATATCCGCATAGTAAATTCTAGATCGAAAAGAAACGTGCTGTTTCTTTAAAGAACTCCGGTCCTTGTAATACCTATATTAGATAAGGGTCATAAATTTGTCGACCAAAAGATTAAAGCAGGTCTCCGACCTGTTTCACTGTCGCAATAAACAAATGATCGTTGTTAGACGACAACTTTACTTCGGACTAGCTCGTTTACTTTAACGCGATATAAATATACGGGTTCTAGTTTTTTTATGTTAGAATTTTTCTTCCTCTGAAGATGTAGACTTTGTCTACGAAACGATCGTAAGGTCTCTGAAATATGTGTTGTGGTGATTTGGGTGTTCTCCAAGTGTACTTATTATGAAGAAATGGATACTGAATGAGGGCCGACCGCGTATTCATCAAATGATTGATCTGAAGAATACCTATAGTTTCTGATTCGGTTGCTGGATTGGAATGTGTTGCTTTGCTGATGCTGTTTTTTGCTGTGTATGACACGCCGTTTTGGATATTGTTTGATGGTTATTTTTATGGCTGAAATGGTTACCTATGTCGAGACGGGAGTAGTTGTTGCCTTAAGTTAGGGTACGAATGCTGTTGCTGGCTCTCAAAGCAGGAATGTTGACAAGCCGTTGTGCTTTTTGTCCTTGTTTGATGGTGTGCTTCAGTAAATGAAAATTGGTTATTGTTTAATTATTTTATTGTTCTAGTTGTTTATTGTTTTAATTGTTATATGTATATATCTGCAGCTAATATGTGCGTATTTTTAGTCGCTTTTACGTTTGCTATGTTGCTATATATACATGTGTAGAAATCGATTATTATGCCAGACAGTTGTGTAATTTACGTATTTCTCACACCCACGTACAAGTCTACGACTTATGTGGGGTTTTCTAGGTTTATTCAAATTTTCATTTTTGTTTATTTTTAGTCTACAATTGTAAATATTTATACCATTTGTATATAATTGAATTAAATAAATCTATATTATTATTATTATATGAAAATACGCCATCAGAACGAATTTTACAGTAATTCCGCAATTTTCATAGACCAAACGCTATATGTATTCTTGCCGTAACTGAACCACATTATTATACACATACAGAACCAGCTAATGATTGCACAACATAATCGACTGAAAGGGAAATGAGTGAAATGCCGTCTCGCATTACGATTCGTTGTCTCAGGATGCTCTTATTTTCACCTACATTCACAGGTTGTAAACAATCAACGTTATTCAGACAAAGCCATTAGATATGCGTTTGTTGCTTTTAGAAACACACAAAAATCACATTACGGAATGTTCTTGACATTGTGCGGACAGTGTTTTCTTTTCCATAGGTTTGTAGAAGTTTGTGTTTGTAAGTGAAGTAAAAATATGAGTGAGTTTTTAATATGACGCTGAAAAAAGGTGTTACTGCTGAAAATTCTGTGATGTGCGGTGGTCTGAATAGTTTAATGAAAAGATGAGAAAGATCATTATTGGATTTCTTGTGATTACTTTAATTACACCTCCGTGTTTTCTAAATTGTCACGGTAAGTGGTACCTTCAGAGTATTTAATTTTTCACCTCTATTTACATCTTTTACGAAAACAACAGGTGACCAAAGCGAAGCTACAGATTTTAACTTAAGCTCCAATATTTTCAGTTTAAGTAGGTAGACATAGTTTATCTAAAATAATTTTAACAAAATTAAATGGTGATAGCTGAGGTTATTTTGAAAACAACTCTATTTTAATGTATATCCTAAACGTCTTAACTTTTGAGCTACTGTGTGCTAAAGTCGAAAGAAATAGTTCGTTTAGCGAATTTTTCGTAGAATGTATACACACACACACACACACACACACACACACACACACACATATATATATATATATATATATATATATATATATATATATATATATATATATATATATATATATATATATATATATATATATATATATATATATATATATATACTTTTGTGATTTCTTATTGGTTTGCGCGGACTGCAATTTCGAACCTCCCGGTTCATCATCAGCACACTACTGACTGTTATCGCTCTTGTGTAGTCTACGTCTGAGATTGTACGTGGCGCATGCGCCGTGAGCTTCTATTGGTCGGTTTCCTGTTCTCTGACTGGTTGTGCCTTCGGGCTGTGTCGTGTGTATCGGTATCCTGTCTTGATCACTGTGGTTTGATAATTTGTCTATTTATATGGCCTTTATTAAGTTTTGTTTAAATGTTTGTACTTGGATTTGTTCTGGCATTAATTGTTTCTTATTGTTTGTTTGTTTGTTGAATGTAGTATTGTTCCCAGATTTCCATTTTTTGTGGTCTTTAATATGTTTCGTTAGTTGTAATTGGTTGATGTCTGGTTTTTTGTGTTTTGTGTTGTTAATGTGTGTTGCTAGGTTTGATTTGTAGCTAGGTATGTGGATTTTACCTAATGCTGTTATATGTTCCTTGAATCTTGTTTCTATTGATGTTTTTGTCATTCCTATATATTTTTTATTGCATGTGTTACATTCTATTTGATATATTTCGTTTAATTCATGTGGGTTGTGTTCTTGTTTTTTATTTATTATGTTTTTTATTTTGTTATTGGTTTTGTAGCTCATTTTTAAGTCATATTGTTTGAGTCTACAACGTACAGCAAAAAAATAAAGTTTATATTTTTAAGTGATTACAGTGTAGTGCAATATTCCTATATATATATATATATATATATATATATATATATATATATATATATATATATACAGGGTGGCGCATTGAAAACGAAACAGACCGATTTGCATCCAGAGAATTTTTTTTAAGAAACACTGAAACAAGTCAATTTTAATATTGAGGGGGACATGTTTTAACATAAAACTCAACTTTGTCACATCAACCCCTTAAAGTTGGTGATAACAACCCTTATATTTTAAATAAGAAACATGGGTCGAGTGGTACATCATTTGAAAGCTCTTTCTTTTCTGAATCCAGCACCCTAATTTTTTTGGATGTTTAATCAACTCGTTTAAAAATTATTCACAGTTGGAATTGCAAGAACGTATTTCATTCATTGTGATAAGAAATCCACTAATTAGTCAATTTTTCGTTAAAAAAACTAAAAAACAAAACCAAACGTTCAAAAATGTTTATTCAGTTAAGTAAGTATTCAAATTGTTGACCACCAGCTTCCATTCAAAAGTACAAATTTTGTTCAAAACGAGCCCTGATATTATGGAGCATTTGTGGAGTTATTAGACGGCATTCTTCAACAATGCGTCGTCGTAATTCTTCCAGAGACTGCGGTTCTGTTGCGTAAATTCTACTATTTAAATGCCCACATAGAAAGAAGTCTAAAGGAGTTAAATCCGGTGATCTAGGGGGCCACTCAATATTCTGTTCAAAAACTCACTAACACGTTGTGAAAAATGCAGAGGAGCTCCATATTGTTGAAACACTAATTGATTTTCTTGACAGCGATCATCATTTCCAACAATGTCAATTAGTAGAGGATAAACTATATCTTCTAGTAACTACAAATACGTTTCGCCACTCAAATTGCCATCAAGAAAAATTGGTCCGATTTAACAGTCTCCAAAAATACCAGTCCAGACATTCAATTTCTGTGGAGTTTGAGTGTCGAATTTGTGTGAAAATTTCTTGAATTATTATCTACCCAATAACGACCATTATGACGATTAACTGTATAGTTTAATAAACACGTACACTCGTCTGAAAAACAGATATTGAACAGAAACTTTCCGTTATCAGCTATTCGTGCAGTCATAACTTCACAAAACTTCAGTTGCCCATCAAAATCACCTTCATTCAGTTGTTGTACAAGATGAATTTTATACGGGTGAAATTTATGATGTTTCAATATTCGCTGAATAGTTCTTCTTTTGATGTTTGAAACAGTGGCCAATTTTCTCGTGCTCAAAGTTGGGTCTGCAGCAATTTGTCCTAAAACTTCAATCTCAGTAGTCTCATTTCTAACCGGAAATTCACGTTCAGGATCCCGTTTTTTTTGTGGCTACTGAACCACTTTGTCGAAACTTTGCAACTAACTCCAAAATGTATTTTCTGTTAACATGTCGGATGTCGTCCATTAAACAAATTTGCGGTACGGTTGGCACAGTTATCTTTTTTGAAAAAAAGAGTAATTATTTCAACTCTTTCTGTTACAGAATACACCATTGTGAAATTAATTTTCGGTAGTACTATCAAGTATCAAACCGACCGATAAACTGAAATAATAAACCGCGTTTCTCTCATTCCGATAAGAAATATTTTGATAGTCAATTTTTTTGTTTACAAACCAACAAAACATTGACTATCAGCACATTTCTTATCGAAATGAGTGAAATGCGTTTTTGCATCTTCAACTGTGAATAATTTTTAAACGAGTTGATAAAACTTTCAAAAAAATTAGTGCGCTGAATTCAGAAAAGAAAGAGCTTTCAAATGATGTAACACTCGACCCATGTTCCCTATTTAAAATATAAAGGTTGTTATCAACACCCTTAAGGGGTTGATGTGACAAAGTAGAGTTTTATGTCAAAACATCTCCCCCTCAATATTAAAATTTACTTGTTTCAGCGTTTCTTAAAAAAATTCTCTGGACGCAAATCGGTCTGTTTCGTTTTCAATGCGCCACCATATATATATATATATATATATATATATATATATATATATATATATATGGTATATATATATATATATATATATATATATATATATATATATATATATATATACATATAAATATTGAAACAGACCCCAGATATGGGTTCTAGGGGTCCTAGTTCGCGCTCATTTGCAAAAAAAAATAATTCAAAAGTCGGGATCTCCCCATTAGTGAATTTTTTCTACGAAAATTCACCAAAATATAAGTAACTTTGCGAACAAACCATATAAATTTCAATGAAAATAAAAGTCGTTGAACGAGTATGTGCATTTAGAATGTATTACCTAATATGTTGCCGCTCAATAAACTTGTTGTGTAATATGGTAGTGATTTGTAATTAAATCATGAATCTGTATTCTACATTCACTGCGCATATAATTACGCTATTAATAGTTTATTTGAATTTTGTTGCAATAATGTTCTCGTTCTGCTAGAGTCGCTAATTGTAAAAGTTGTTCATTTATTGCACCGAATATATTAAATATTACAAGAGAAAACGTATAATTATTTGTAAAGGATATCTTTCCCATTCTAGTAGCCTTTTAGTGATTTTAGTGAATTTTCTTAAAGAGGATTCACTAATGAGGAGATCCCGACTTTTGAATTTTGAAAAAATTTCTTCAAATGAGCGCTATTTAGGACCCCCGGAATCCAAATCCGAGGTCAGTTTCAGATTTTATATGTTTATATATATATATATATATATATATATATATATATATATATATATATATATATATATATATATATATATATATATATATATATATATATTTATGTGTCACATCTATAACTTAAAAAATAATAGACCGATTTTGATAAAACTTGGTGAGTACCTTCCTTTTGCAAGTGGCTTCAATAAGTTCGTTAGCCAGGAAAATTTTGTGTTTTCTTTCGAAAAAAATCGAAAAAAATTTATATCTCCAAAATTAACAAAGTAAGGGCAACCAAATTTTATACACGAGTTTATATCATTATAGGCAAGTTACCTACCTATTTAGCTCCGTAGATTAAAGGACAAAAAAGTTACAGGCATTCAAAGAAAAATAAGTTTGGCTTTTCCTCAAAACGTCAAAATCGCGATTTTAAACGTCAAAATTGGTGAGTACCTTCCTTTCGCAAGTGGCTTGGATAAGTTCGTTAGCCAGGAAAATCCGCCTAGGTTTTCCCGGAAAATTTTGTGTTTCCTTTCGAAAAAAAATTATATCTCCAAAATTAACAAAGTAAGGGTAACCAAATTTCATACGCGGGTTTATGTCATTATAGGCAAGTTACCTACCAAAATTTAGCTCCGTAGGTTAAAGGACAAAAAAGTTACAGGTATTCAAAGAAAAATAAATTTGGCTTTTCCTCAAAACGTCAAAATCGCGATTTTAAACGTCAAAATTGGTAACATTTAGGCAATGAACCTGAAACTAATATGAGCTATGGAAGGAAAATGTCTCAAGATTAATGTTTTACAAAGCCTGAAGTCTTAGTTTCAATCGTCATTGTCCTTCATTTTACTAAAATATTCCCAGAAAATTCATCTCAAATAGACCCTTTCTCTGATGCTTTGGCTGTCGGTTTAGTTAAGTTGATGCTTTCGCTGTAGGCTTAGTGAAGTTTATGGTTTAACGGTCTATAATTTTTAGCTAATTTTCGTAGATCAAATTCGTTACTGCATTTTAGCATTTTTTATCGAAATATGATGCATGTTTGTAAGAAAAAATCTGGACACAGTAAGTGCGTTTTAGTAGCAAATTTTCATGAAATCCTCCAAATTTCAATAACTCATTTGCTAATAACGTAAGTTTTGTTGGTTAGGAAACCAACATTTAACTGTATTTTCGGAAAATTTTTGTATGAACGCAGCAAGGGCGTTTTGGTGGCGAATTTTCATTAAATGTTTCAAATTTCAATAACTCAATTTGCTATTAACCTAAGGTTCATTGGCTAGGAGACTAGTTTTCTTAGAAACATTTAAAGTTTATTTTTCGAAAAGTTTTGTACATTTTCAAATAATTATTTTGATAAAATATGATACACTGTTCCTACTACATAGGTTATACCGGTAACCAAATTGATGCCTGCTAGCATTAGACCGATATATTTGTAATTAAAAACATTTTTATGAAAGTTCACTTCCATAACGCACTTGCTGCGTCCAGAGTTTTTATTTTTCTTTTTAAAAAATCACTAATGAGGAGATCCCAACTTTTGAATTTTGAAAAAATTTCTTCAAATTTTTATATGTTTATATATATATATATATATATATATATATATATATATATATATATATATATATATATATATATATATATATATGTATATATATATATATATATATATATATATATATATATATATATATATATATATATGTGTGTGTGTGTGTGTATATGTATGTATCACACAGATAATTAAAAACAAATCTGGACGCAGCAAGTGCGTTATGGTAGTGAATTTTAATAAAACTATTTTTTAATAGCAATAATGTGTTCTTTTAAGAAAGCAGGCATCAAATTTGGTTACCAGTATAACCTATGTAGGAGAAACAATGTACCATAATTCATCAAAATTAATTTATTGTTAGCAATATACAAAAATCTTCCGAATGTGCCCAAAAAACTGGTTTCCTGGCCAACGAACCTCAGGTTGATAGTAAATTAAGCTATCGAAAGAAACATTTTATGAAAAATCGCTACCATAACGCAGTTGCTGAGTCCCGAACTTATTTTCTTACAAACATGCATTATCTTTCGATGGAAAATGCAAAATTTGTTATACTATAAGGCGTGTTCGATTAGGAAAAAAATTGCATCAGCAGCGACTTATGGGCCACCTATGATTGTAAAAATAATTTTATAAGATGCAGCTCCAGACATCGTATAATTAACATATATTTTTTTAAATCATAACCTGTATAATAATGGACATTTTGAGCTTTACCCTAGAAATGCGTCACCCTGTATATATGAAAACAGATAAAAACTGAAACTAACCCGGATATGGGTTCTATGGGGCATACTTCGCACTCATTTAAAGAAATCTTTTCAAAATTCAAAAGACACTAAAATTGTATCCAACTCTATGAGTAAAATTGTGATGGTCAAAAATAATTATGATTGTAAGAAGAAGAAGCATGTCTACATTTGTATTACAAATGTCAGAAAATAAAATACTTATTTACATGTCACTTTGAAAGTGGATCTGACACTTACCAAAATAATTTGTCACTTGAATATGACATGTACTGTTGCCGTGGACTATCATTATGCACTATTGTATTACGCCTTATAAGAATCTTGTTGTTTTTTGGAGTACGAAAGCTTATTTTACTGTTAAAACATGTTTCCATCCCCTAACCTGAAATGGTTTTCGTTTCATTTAACGTTGTTTCATTATAGCGTCACAGTAGGTTTTAGAATCTAGAAATTATTCTATTTTGTGTGAATTTCTTCGTTGCATACCTAGAACAAATTGTATTTTCCTTCAATTATAAATGATAATTTTAAGTTAATTCCTATATTTTCTGTGCCCAATGTGTTGAACGGACGCAAAACGGGGGAAGGAAATTTCATTTAAAGTTAAAATGACGAAGAGAGCTTTATTTATTTTAAGAATAAAAACTTAAAAGTGTATAACTTTGTTCTATTTTAATGTAGAGATTCAAATTTTGGTGCATGGTTTTCTTTTTATGATATAGACCCTCGCACCCAATATGGTTGCTCTGACTTTGTTATTTCCGGAGATATAAAAATTTTCCGAAAGAAAACGCAAAATTTTCCAGGAAAAACTAGTCCGATTTTCCTGGATAACAAACTTGTCCAAGCCGCTTGCGAAAGGAAGGTACTCACCAAATTTTATCAAAATCGGCGCATTCTTTTTTGAGTTAGCGGTGTGTCACATAAATATATAAAAATATAAAGTCTGCAACCGAACTCGGAGTTGGGTTCCAGGGGTCCCAAATAGCGCTCATTTGAAAAAAATAATTCAAAATTCAAAAGCCGGGATCTCCTCATTGGTGAATTTTTTCTAAGAAAATTCACTAATAATGGGCCGATTTTGAAAAAATTCAATGAATACCTTTCTTTTGCAAGTGGCTTGGATAAGTTCGTTAGCCAGCAAACCGGACAAGGTTTTCCTGGGAAATTTTGTGTTTTCTTTCGAAAAAAAATTATATCTCCGTAAATAACAAAGTAAGGGCAACTAACTTTGGTACGCTGGTTTCTGTCATAAAGAGTATGTACTAAAGATTTCTATGTTAAAAGACAAAAAGTTAGAGATAAATAAATTTTTAATTAAAGCTAAGAAAGTGAAAACGTTAAAATTGATAATTATGGTAGGAGTACAAGTGAAAACTACGACAAAAAAGCATTTGTAAATAAAAGTTGTTTGGTGTTAATAGTAGACATTAATGCCGGGTATTTTATCTTTGGGAGTTTTGTACAAGGAGGAGCCATCCTCATTTTTAGTGAATTTTTATTAAAAAAATTCACTAATAGAGAGGTATCGATGGTGAGACTTTGCAAAAATTCTTTCAAATGAGCGCGAATTAGGAACCCTAGAACCCATATCCGGGGTCAGTTTGATTGTGTATATATATATATATATATATATATATATATATATATATATATATATATATATATATATATATATATATATATATATATATATATATATATATATATATATATATATATATATATATATATATATATATATATATGTATGTATCCGTCTGATAACTCAAAAAATAATTAACCGATTTAGATGAAACTCGGCAAGTGCCTTTCTTTTATTAATGGCTTGGATGAGTTCGTTGGCCAGGAAAATCGGACGGGGTTTTCCGGGAAAATTTTGAGTTCTTTTCAAAAAAAAATTTTTTTCCGAAAATTTCGATAAAATTTGGTCTAGATATTGCTTTGGGAAATACCTAACTATGCGCCAAAATTTAGCTTTCTAGGGTTACAGAAAATTGAGCTATTCAAATTTGAAACATTTATGTTTAAATCATAAGTATGTGGTTGCTGTTGGTTAGTCAATGCTTCTGTTATTGTCATTGACTCATGAAATTCATTTTTAACTTTCAGAGAAATGTCAATAATACTGAATTCACTGATTGTTAATCATTGGAAGCATTTACGATTATATATAACCCTATTGTAATTTATTATCATTTATCACCTCTGTAGTATAATTATTTTTGCCTTACAACTCGCAGCGTTTTTAGTCAATTGTTGTTACTAATAGTCAATAGTTTCTTTGCGAATACACACACCTTCCATTGACTTCTGCTTCTGCCGCTGTTACAGTCCTTTTATTTAGAAGTAGAATTGTAACCACTCATACAAACAGTGTTTTTTAACCACGTGGCTGGTGGACTGACCGAATTCATTCCCAGTTGCTGTTGATTTACTCATATTCTCTTAATATGTTTGAAGATGTGGTGTCTACTTCATTCCAAGTCACTATTAACCGACTATTTATGAAATCAAATAAGTAAATTAAATATGTAGTGTATTAAGACAAGGGAAAAAGAAATAAAACATATATAACTGTGCACATTTTGATTATATTTTAGGGTGCTTGAGAGAGGTATTGTCACAGCATAATATCTTATTAAAGTTCATTTGTAAATAGGTTTAATTTTTTTATGTTTATATATATATATATATATATATATATATATATATATATATATATATATATATATATATATATATATATATATATATATATATATATATTTATATATATATATATATATATATAATAACTCAAAAAATAATTAACCGATTTCGATGAAACTTGGCAAGTGCCTGTCTTTTACTAATGGCTTGGATGAGTTCGTTATCCAGAAAAATCAGACGGGGTTTTCCGGAAAAATTTTGAGTTTTCCTTCGAAAAAATTTTATTTCTCCGAAAGTAACAAAGCTGTTTTAATGAAATTTACTATATATGTTGCCTCAACCTTACTACGTACCAAAATTCAACTTTCTAAGTTTAGAGAAAATTGAGTTATTCAAATTTTAAATTTTCTTCCGAAAAATATTTTTTCTCCGAAAATTACAAAGTTATTTTAATGAAATTTTGTGGATATCTTGCCTTAGGAAAAACCTTACTACGTATTAAAATTAAACTCTCTAAGTTTATAGAAAATTGAGTTATTTAAATTTGAAGCATTTAATAAAAATTCACTACCATAACGCACTTGCTGCGTCCCGAGTTTTGTTTATAAGGAAAGCCGACTCATACACTAGAACCGAAAACCTCCTCGCGCGTGAAAAGATCCTTTACTATCACGTAAAGGAAGAGTCTACTACGACCCGCCAGTTCCTTAAATCGAGCTGCGCCTATGATTTATAGTCCTTTGTTTGCACTCTCTCATTGACATAGAAGAGATTCCGAAGATCGGCAGGTAAAGTTACAACAGAAGTTCAAAAACCTCGTTCGGCAGTTAAAATACAACAGAAAATTTGCCTGTAATTTCGTCCCTCTCTTTATCGGCCTTTACCTAAAGTATAATAATAATAATAATAATAATAATAATAATAATAAGATGTCTTTATTAGGGCGAAGTTAATTTTACAATTTTCTTCCACTTAACCCTTAAAAGATAACTTAAAATGTAGGAATTACAAAATAAACAAATTATAAAATAAACAAATCATAAAAAAAAACAACAAAACAATATAAAAACAAAACATTGACAATTGTGCGCCTTAAATTTAGCTAAAAGAAAGGAATTCCTAAATATGAATATGATTTATTATAACTACACTACGCAAACTGACTATTTTTATAAAAATCTGTAACATATCTCCGAAACCCTGGCAGAGAACATAAAGTATGTTTAAAAGGTATTTTATTATACAGATGTGGTGCAACATAGGTGAAAGAGCTCCGATATTGGCTCGCATAATATTTAGGTATGGCAAACAAGTGATCTAGTCTTGTATTGAGCGAATGTATTTGTCTCCGAAAACATAGCTTCTGATGTAGGTAATCAGGCCCCGCCCCGAGGACAATCTTGTGAGTTAAGCAAAGAAGATGTACTTTCCAGCGATTTTTCATATTCAGCCAATCTAGTTCTTTTAACTTATAGGAAACACGATCTGTTCTTTTTAGATTAAAGATGAACCGTAAACATGACTTCTGAACCTTTTCTATTCTTTGTTGATCCCAACTGTCAAGGGCAGGTCCATACACAACATCAGCATGGTTAAAGCGCGAGAGAATCATCGAGTTTACCAAGAGAGCTTTTACTTTCACTGGAAGGCAATTTCGGTGGCTATAAAAAGATTTCAATAGGCCAAAGCTAGCTCTACGAAGATTAGTGACGTGATCAGAAAATTTTAAATTGTTATCTATTATGAGACCAAGATTCTTTGCAGATTGTTGTGCTTCCAAGCGACACCCATCTATCAAAATATCAATATTTTGAGAACAAACCCTATTCCTACTGACTTTCCTGCCAAAATAAAGTACGCAACACTTATTGACATTTATCGCAAGATCATGCTTCTTTGCTGTCCTAACTAACCTATCAAGGTCTGCATTTAAACTTGCTATAGCGTCTAAGGCATTTTCGACAGGAAAGGATTCGTAAAGCTGGGTATCATCGGCATAGAAGTGTATTTTACTCGAGATAATTTGTTCTTGAAAATCAAACGTATAAATATTGAATAAAAGAGGGCCCAAGATAGAGCCCTGTGGAACCCCCTTTAATAAACTCAAAGAATCCGATACATCCGACCCGCAGACAACCCTCTGTGCTCTATCTGAAAAGTAACTTTCTATAAACTGAACGGCGTCATGATTGAAACCAATATATTGTAATTTCGAGCACAATAGTTCATGGCTGATCGTATCAAAAGCTTTACTGTAGTCTAGCAATACCAAAGCTGTAACTTGATTTTTATCGTTAGCTGTGAGGATGTCATCATTAATATTTGCTAATGCTGTTGTGGTGGACCTGCCCCTAACAAATCCGGACTGTACATTTGGCAAGATGTTGTTGTCCCCAAGGTAAGCAGTTATCTGCTCGGACATCACTTTCTCCAATAACTTTGAAAGAACTGGGAAAATGCTTATAGGTCTTAAATGATTAAACTCAGTTGGATTATTTCCTTTTGGAAACATGAAAACCTTTGCAACTTTCCAAACTTTGGGAAAGCACTTTGTCTCAATACAAAAGTTTACAAGATGAAGCAGCTGAGGGAGAATTTCCGGGAGACATAGGTGAATCATGTCGACACTCACACCATCAAAGCCTTTAGCTCTTGTTTTTATTGAGGCTATATGCCTCATAATATCTGTCTCATTGACAAGTTTAAAATGGAAGTTATTTGCATTTTTGTAAATATTACTATTGTAATATGTTTTTAATTCGCTAATAGCAGCCTTGCTACTGTTAATAGACGTGAGGTATTGATTTATTTTGTTTGCGTCACTCAAATGTGATGGTAACATATTGTCTTTTTTTGTAATAATGCCAAATCTATTAGCCAAAGACCAGGCCGTCCTATTATTTTTACTTGCAGACAGCATACGCTCCGCAAATGCAAGTTTTTCTTTTTTTATGGCATTTGTAGTATAAAAAGTGATATTGAGTTGTAAGTAGTTTATAATTTTTCATTCTCTGATGACGCTACGGTTTCTTACGGGCTGGTGACGGCTCACTCTTCTCAGCTTACTGGTGGAACTACCAATATTGTCTCTACCTCGTGTGGCGTCGGCTTTTATATAATTTTCACGACCGGTAAAAATCTCCGTGATGCTTGGAATCTTATCCACCTTATCACGCCTGGATAAGATAATAAATACGTAATACACGTTTAATTAAATATAAATCGCTTTAAAAATATTTTATGCTGAAAATATTTTACCAAATATTTATAGTGTTTGTATTTTGTTATTCTATATTAGTGAATTTTCTTAGAAAAAATTCACTAATAAGGAGATCTCGACTTTTGAATTTTGAAAAAATTTCTTCAAATGAGCGCGATCTAGGACCCCTATAACCCATATCCGGGGTCAGTTTCAATTTTTATATGTTTATATATATATATATATATATATATATATATATATATATATATATATATATATATATATATATATATATATATATATATATATATATATATATATATATATATATATATATATATATATATATATATATATATATATATATATATATATATATATATATATATATATATATATATATATATATATATATATATATATATATATCACACCGATAACTCAAAAAATAATGGGACGATTTTGATAAAATTTGGCATGTGCTTTTCTTTTGTAAATAGCTTGGATAAGTTCGTTAGTCAGGAAAATCGGACGAGGTTTTCCGGGAAAATTTTGAGTTTTCATTCGAAAAAAATTCTTATCTCAAAAAGTAATTAGCCGATTTTAATAAAATTTGGCATGTACCTTTCTTTTGTAAATAGCTTTTACAAGTTTGTTAGTCAGGAAAATCGGATGAGGTTTTCCGGGTAAATTTTGAGTTTTCATTCGAAAAAAATTTTTATCTCAAATAATAATAAGCTGATTTTGATAAAATTTGGCACATACCTTCCTTTTGTAAATGACTTTGACAAGTTCGTTAATAAAAAAAATCGGACGAGGTTTTCCGGGAAAATTTTGAGTTTTCATTTGAAAAAAAAATTTATCTTAAAAAATAAAAATCTATGATAACCAAATTTGGTAGGTAGGTTTACGATATAAAAAGTAAACTATACACCAAAATTTAGATTTCTATGTTACAAGAAAAAAAAGTTATAAAATATTTTGTGCCAGATCATTTCTATGAAAATTCACTACCATAACGCACTTGCTGCGTCCAGGCTTTTTATTGTTCTTTAGATTGATATCAGCATTCCCTCCATACCCAAGTCGCACCGATTTGAAGATATTTAAACATTATTTGCGATAAGAAATAATTATTAGTCAGTTTATCAACTTGCCTAGGAGATGAAAATTTTCAACGTCATCTTCTGACATGAGTAAAATATGTGACGACTTTTGAATATAACTTTTATTTACCAGGAGTATAATCGAATTATTAACAGAATATGTCGTCTGGTTGCAAAGAGATTTTCTCATAAACACAGATCAACTCGTTACATGATCAGAATACTACTAAAAAATTTCTAAGAATGGAGTGTTTCGTCCAAAATTTCATAAGAATAAAGCATTATTAGGGCACAAAGAGATTTGTGTGTTATCACTTCTTTTTTTTTCAACAACACACCACGAGGGATTACAGCCTAAATACTATCGTACCGTGGGTGTTGACAAGGAGGAAAGAGGCAGCTTGTTAATTCTGGACTTGAGAAGGAAAAACATGTGCCGGCAAGGAATTCCACAACTTGGAAGTCCTCGGGACAAAAGAGCGGGCATAACAAGATGTTCTACGTCTGCTAACCTGGACAGTAAAAGGGTGCATTTGCTCTGTTCCCCTGGTAGATCTGGGGGGCAGCAGGTGGGGGAACTATGGAGGAAAGCTTCTCTGAGCAGTGCCCGTGCAGGTATCTATAAAAGAGAGAGAGGTCACCAACGGCACGTCGGTGGGTAAGGGATGGCAGCCTTTAGGTGAGGGTAGGGTCAGCGATGAGACATATAGCTCTCTTTTGAATGGAGTCCAGGATAGCGAGTGTAGAAGCGGCAGCGGCACCCCAGATGTGGGAGCAGTATTCGAGGTTTGGCCTTATTTGTGAAGTATATAAGGTATAGAGATTAGCTGGTGAAAAGTATTTGCGAGCCCGGAAGAGGAAACTTAATTTCTTAGCAGCCGCTTCTGCAATTGATGTGACATGTTGGTGCCAATTGAGATTTCAATCCACAGAAATGCCAACAAGTGAAAAGTACTCATTAGTTTGAATAACTTGGTTGTTAATTGTGATGAGTCTAAGGCTGATGTGTATCTTATTAGGTAGAAAGCAAGAATGAGATTTGGTGGGGCTTCATTGTACAAGATTTCTACTTCCCCCGTCTAACATTTTTTGGAGATCCACGGAGACAGAACCCTCCATGAGTCTGCGATCCTCATCTAATTGGGCTAAAGAGACAGACTCAGAATATTGTATATTTGAATGGAGGGTGCTGTCGTCCGCGTAGCTGTGAACTGGGTTGGATGTGCTCGAGAGGAGGTCAATGATGTGGAGAAGAAACATAGTAGGGGCTAAAGCTGAACCTTGAGGGACTCCTGCATTAATTGGATACAGTTTAGAGGAATGGCAATCCACAACCACAGATATGCTCCTGTTGGAGAGGAAATTTGCTGTCTACATACAGAGTTTTGGTGGTAGGCCATAGGCCGGAAGTTTATTAAGCAGCGCTGCGTGCCAGACCTGGTCGAATGCTTTGGATATGTCTAGAGCAACAATCTGGGATTCACCGTGTTGTTCCATAGACTTGTTCCAAGAATTGTGACATAGGAAAGGAGGTCGGCAGTCGATCTGCGCTAACGGAATCCATACTGCCTGTCGTGGATTAGACTGTGTTTTTCAAGAAATTTTAGTAATTCGGTGTTTATATACTTTTACATCACTTTAGAGACGACTGAAAGGAGAGGAATAGGCCTGCAGTTGCTGGGAAGCGCTTTGGATCCTTTCTTGGGGATGGGTTGTACTCGAGCAGTTTTCCAGTTATTAGGGAATATGCCTTTATTATAAGATATCTGAAACAGACGAGTCAGGACAGGAGCAAGCTCTGGTGCGCATTTTTTGAGAACAATTGCTGGGATCTCGTCAAGGCCAGAGGATTTCCTGGTATTAAGAGAAGAGAGCATTTTTCGTACCTTTTAGTGAATTTTCGTAGAAAAAATTCGCTAATGGGGAGATCCCGACTTTTGAATTTTGAAAAAATTTTTGCAAATAAGCGCGAACTAGGACCCCTAGAACCCATATCCGGTGTCAGTTTCAATTTTTATATGTTTATATATATATATATATATATATATATATATATATATATATATATATATATATATATATATATATATATATATATATATATATATATATATATATATATATATATCACACCGATAACTCAAAAAATAATGGGCCGATTTTGATAAAATTTGGCGTGTGCCTTTCTTTTATAAATGGCTTGGATAAGTTTGTTAGTCAGGAAAATCGGACGAGGTTTTCCGAGAAAATTTTGAGTTTTCATTCAAAAAAAAATTTTTTCTCAAAAAATAAAAAAGCTATGATAACCAAATTTGGTAGGTAGGTTTACGATATAAGAAGTAAACTATACACAAAAATTCAGATTTCTATGTTACAAGAAAAAAAAGTTATAATAAAATTTGGTGCCAAATCATTTCTATGAAAATTCACTACCATAACGCACTTGCTGCGTCTTTGAGTTTTTTAATTAATTATTTAATTAGCTATTACGCGTTTTGTACAATATACAAATAGAAAATGATACTTCATCCCATGACATTCAAAATACCTGAATTTATTTTTACCCATAAATAAAGGGTAAACAACTTAGGTGCGTCATCTACGACCACTCTCTCCTAATTCATCCAGATAATTTTAACGTTCGTATGTTAAAGGTAAATGTCTATTATTTGATATTATTTGCAGTGTTCCCAAAAAGACGATACGTTGATTCCTCAAGCGAATATTACATGACTGCCCCTGAGAAAAAACAAAACAGTCATGTGTATCAAGGATACAGTCATAATCCTTTTGAAGCTTCGGAACGTTTGCATCATAAAACAAGAACGTAAGTATTAAATAATCAGCACCATTTCTGAATTTATGTATTCTATTCATTCTGCAAATATTGTTACGCTCTACTTTTGGGCCAGCTCACATTTTGATAACCTCACCAAATGCTTTACCATCTGTTTGCATTTTTTAAATGCTACTATTTTTTTGATCGGAAATAGGTGAACTATATAGAAATAAATATCGTCATACAGATATATGAAAATTCGCTATGTGGTCAACACCGCTCTGACTCTTTGTAGAGGTTTTTAAGAGATAGATATTACTACCTGACAAGAGTATTTAGATACGACGTATTTCAGTACAAAGAACTTAGTTATTATTGAAATGAAGTATCACACAAAGAAACCACTAAAAGTATTTAAGGAGTAAAAAGCGCAGTCAAATATATTTCTGTATAACGTAGTTTCGAGTGAAGAAAATATTTCTGGAATTTTTTTATAAAAAAACAGAGAGCGATTCAACTGCTAAGGTCTGAAAAAGGACATGCAGTTTATGTTTATGTTCAGACAGTTTTGTATACGTTCTGGGTAATAGAGTCGTTACAAGTGCCCTCGAGTAAGTTATGAAATCGTCCACTGGGAGCAGCCAATCAAAATGAAGTATTTTAAAATTCATGCAGTGGGGACGGAGTCGATCTGGAGGAAAAACGGTAATAGTGCAAGACTCGGCTGGTACCAACAAGAACGATAAGGTCGTTATAAATTTAAGGTCTTCTGTTTCAGATATTTTAATAATTACAGTAGTCATTTTTGTTAAGCAGTAAATGAGTGTCGCAGTCTAAGTAAATAAATGTGTGACAGCGAAGTCTAAAAATAAATTCCACCCTTTTCTATGTCCAATTATACAACGTATTGTTTGTTTTATAAATCAACAGTAACCAAACTAAATATATACCAGGCAGAAAACATACGACCCGAACCAACAAGCGTGTAATCTCGGCTGTAATTATGGAAAATGACAGACGGCATGAAATTAAAAATTTGCCAAGTGATTGTTATTTAACTGGAGGATTCAATCAATTGTTAAAATACACTATATTTGTAGCTTTATTAACGGCCCCAAATACAGTTTTAACGCAGCATAGATATATTATGCTGTCACATAATATAGCAGAAATTTAAACAAAATCAAGCCAAATCTCTATAAAAATGGTTTTGAAATGGTTTTTTTTATCTTTAAACTAAGACGAAAACAGTCGTGGGATGTGTTTCAATCGCAATTCTACTAATTCTGTAATTAATTTTTACGTATACTTTGAATATAATATCCCGGGCATAAAGCCAATCTAAAGTATCACGCAAATAAAACGTTAGATGAAGTGTGCCACGATGGCGCAGGGGGCATCGCCTTTGCCTCCTAAGCAGAATTTTACGCGATCGAATCCAGCTCGATGAATGTATGTTTTTTTTTATGTTTTATTTTTACAGTTGTAGAAACAATAGTGCACAAATATCATACGTTTTGAGCAAGATCTCATTTTTGTTTAAAACGTCTAAATAAGTTTGTCACCTTTGAGTCTGAAATTATAATGTTGTTATTGTTGATATTGAATAAACCGGTTTAATTAGGTTGACTAAAACAAAATCATACTGTTGATTAATAAGGAAAAATAACTGCTACGTTTATAATTTGGCAGATACTTTACTTTTCTAAATATGAAAGTTTCCTTCTGGAAATCTTCTGTATAACTTTAATGAAATTTGTAATACAAGTTTCTTTTAAAGAGAATCTCGTTCTTTAGCTTAATAGAAAATTGAGTTTTGGGCATTTGTCTCAAAAGGAGTTAAAACGCAAGATTTTTTTTGATAATAGAGAGATATCGATGGTAACACTTTCGAAAGAATTATATATATATATATATATATATATATATATATATATATATATATATATATATATATATATATATATATATATATATATATATATATATATATATATATATATATATATATATATATATATATATATATATATATATATATATATATGAAAGTGAAAGTTGGGCGCTTTTAGTGTAGTTCTGTTTAAATTGTTAATTTTTCGAGAAAGAAGATTGAGATAATGGTTTAAAATTCGGTAACAATATTGGGCATATGGTATTTTAGTGAATGAAATAATATCTGTGATGTGTCATCTTGTGATATCCTAGAAAACTGAAGAAATAGTTTGTTGGAGTTGAGAATACATTCGGGTAGATTGGTAGAGTATTGCTATCAACATTACCAACTTTTGATAAAGCGGTACCTTGGTAAAACTGTTTATTTGTACACTACTCAAAAATATTGTGAATACCAGATGACGACAGGGGATTCTTTATCAAACACACAAATAATATGCGATGTACTTTTGAAGCACCGAGAAGATTTGCAATATATGTGAAATATAAATAATAATAGCAAATTGATTTATTGAAATTTGAAGGATATAATGAAAATTCGCTACCAAAACGCACTTACTGCGTCCAGATTTTTTTCTTACAAACATGCATCATTTCATATTCTTTGCCTAAATATTACCAATTTTGACGTTTCAAATTGCGAATTTGACGTTTTGAGGAAAACTCCAAATTTTGTTTTTTAACTGCCCATAACTTTTTTGTCTTTGAAGCTAGAGACCTAAATTTTGGTACGATGTTCACTCTTTATAATGCAAATACGCGTACCAAATTTGGAGATATAAATTTTTAAAAAAGAAAACACAACATTTTCCGGGAAAACCCGGTCCGATTTTCCTGGATACACAGATCTCCTCATTAGCGAGTTTTTTTTTTAATTCGCTAATAATGAACAACCTCGATAGAATAATACAGCAGTTCATTAATGAGTTCACTATATCGAAGCTGTAGGTGCTGTATAATATGGTTACAAATTAGAGTTTAAACCAAACAATTTATTTTAGATTTGTACCTTATAAAAATACATAATTCTTACTTAAAATTTTGTACATGGAGACACCACAAGTGATTTTGCTTGGTAATTAAATTACACCCCCTCTATAACGATGTTATGAACAATGAGCTTTATAAAATGTATCTCTTTTGTGGTCCGTCTTTGCCAGAAGGGGTGAAGTGAAGCTTTCTTTGTGTGTTGTCAACAAACAGCTGGAAAGGTTCATAAAGAATTATTTCAGTGTAATAGAATTGGGTCTCCATGGGTGTTATTGTGTTACAGTGTCAAAAGGGTCCGCAGATTTTAATTTCAGAGGGCCGACATTATTTTCATCAAATTTTTCTGTGGTTATTATATTTTGTTTAACACAATTTGTCGCATTTCGGTTCTCAGTGACTCCAATGAAATGCTATAGCGTCTCCTGCCTATACAGAAGTATATTTACTACAAGCAATATATGTGTCACTGGTAATTAATTGGAAGACCTGAGAATTTTGTATGCACATGACCTAAGAGGTTCCATCATCTGAATGTTTGTATCCTTTGATTATTGAGACCATCTTCTTCCTAGAGAGCTGTTTATAACGGACAACTTCGCTTATGTAGCAATTAATACATTATATATATATATATATATATATATATATATATATATATATATATATATATATATATATATATATATATATATATATATATATATAGTTAGATAATTTATACACAATACACAACACAAAATTGTTCTGCGATTGATCTTCAATATCAGGTTAAAAGGAGTATATCAGACCATTTCCGCGACTATGGCCAAACACCGACGCCAGGGGGCAGTTTCACCTCACCATCCTGGAAATTTTACCGAACCTCTGCATTTCTGTAAAGAGAGTAGGGATCTTTAACGTGCCCAACATCACATGGACACGGGACCGACGGCTTTACGCCCCCTCCGAATGGCGGAACGTGCAGACATTCAACCTGCTCAAATACAATGCCAGAACCTCGGTTGATGTTAATGTTACAGTTTGTACTGAAAAAGTGAAAGGATAACCCTGGGATCAAACCCAGTACCCAGCACGCGTTCTTGGCTCTGAACCACCGACACGCTATTTAATTGTTGTAATGTCTCTTGAAAGTTTAATATAATTTGTAAACATTTATTTGAATTCCATCCGTTTTGGTGATTGTGTATGTATGATCGTATGTCACCGTCGTCCAATAGCAACATAGCAGCGTCAACGCGTCCTGTCAACGCGGCAGTGCCATTAATGGTTGTTTTTATTTATCATTCCATCATCATAAAATGTTATTTGGTCTTTGTCTATTTATTTTCTAGAAGTTTTAAATGTTGAACAATCTTATTGAATCGTCAATCGTTGGAATTTGGGGTAATTAAGTAATTCGTCGTCTAGAGTGTGGATAACGAAACATGAAGCATATATATGAGGTAAGGTACCTAAATTCGTTAATTATAGTTAGATATTTTTTAGTAGTGTAAGTGGAAGTGAACGTTTACTTTTTAAATCCAGGCATACCTGTGTTTTCATTTTCATGACGCTTCGTTTACGCTTATTATCACTTGTGTCAGCTTAATTTCAGGGTTCGTGGTCTTCTTGAACAGAACACAAGAGCTTTCTGGCTTAAGCGGTGGGTCAGTGGCGCCTCCTCGGGCTGGAGTGTGTTTCCGTTTGTATCCACGCCCAGTCTCTTGCTCTGCACGAGCAAACCGATGTAATTACATCGCCTCACTACCAGCTCACAGCCTTCTTTGTTGTGTATATTTGTCTCTGTTTTCCTCCTTCTAATCTTTCGCGCAAGGCAGTTGTAACATTATATTCTAAGGTTATTAGCGGAGAGACGATCCAATGTCTGTGGGTTGGTATGACTAAATTTGTAGCGCATGTGTACGTGGAGAGGACGGCTGTCACGTCTACGTCCCCGTAGAGCTCTCTTCTGTTCCTGGTGTTGAAGTCGGCAGGTGCTATAGTAGCCGCGGCCATTTTGTGGGTCACTACCACCACGTCGAGTTTATGAAGTCGTCGTACGGGGCAGGCTGGTGCCTACAGCCAGTATAATAACAAATTCGTTTTAGGGTCACTGCCATTCCAGTGTAATTGAGAGTAACGTAGATGGGTCGTTACAGTATATGAGTGTAGCAGCGTGCCGCGATGCTCATGGTCTGAGGCCGACGCCGGTTTAGAGTACGCTGGTGAAACTGCCTTCCTTCGATGTCGCTCAGATGAGTATAGTTCTGAAGCGGGTATCAATTCGTTCGTTTCTTACCTTAGTCCAGCACAATAGTAGGTCACAGGAATGCGGACCAAGGGCTACTCATGTCATGAAGACAGTGTGTGCACATGAATTAGAGGAAACGCGTTTACGCTCCACGGCAGCTGAAGGAAGGGGGCTTGATTGAAAACGAAAATGAATTCATAAGAATGTTGATTCCAACCTTATCGGGAAACTCAATGAAACTTCAGAGCGAAATTCCTTTTCGAATGACAGGTGGGGATTCAATTCAATCGAAATGCATCCGAACTTCCAGTCAAAATGTTTGACAGCCAATCTATGATGTTTACATGATATAACCTCCTGTGCCGGAGCGGGAATAAACAAAGTCCAAATTAGGAAGTTGCACTCGTAATCACTAATCTGACCACTCCACTGTCCAGTACGTATTTCATGACTTTTTACTTCCTTGAATAGAACGAATAATTCACTTGTTTACACACGTTCTTACTACAACCACAGGAACACGCGAGTAGGTCAAGTGTCCTGAATAATGTGAAGCTACCTACTTTCCACTGAAACAATTTAACCTTTTAATAACACCCACATGGCGTCAAATTCAAACAACAACTGAACACGCAGATATTTAAAGTAGCTCTATAAATACGTAATTTTTATACGCGACAATAATGTTCATCATTTAATTTTAAGTCTTGCCCGTGCACCTCTGCAAGTTAACAAAAAAGACACTCTGAAATGTGTGCAACTTATAAAAAAACGTTATCTTACCATTCACTCGAATGAGGCCTATTACCAATTTGGCAGACACAAATTCATCGACTGTTATTTTAAACACTAATAAAAAGGTAATGACGATTGCCACTTAAACATACGGAGGTTGAATCTCTGTTCCAAGAGAGAGAACGATATTCTTTAACGCTTGTCAGAAGAATCTCCCCTCGACCGCGTTCTGGTCTGTATTTAATACCTCTTCGCGCGCCTATCCTCGTCACCTTCTGCAGCTGTTTATTTCTTCCATTCGATTGGCTGAAACAGCTTTGCCTTGAAAATCACACAACAGTGGAAATTTTTCAGACCGTTGAAAGACTAACGACTTTACTGTTTACTAGGAATTCTTAATAGAACGTCGAAGTTATATTTTCACGTAAGCATAAAAAAAATTGGCTGTTGACGACCCAAGTGCGTTTCATATTTCGATATTTCCTAATGATCAGTTCTTTGTCCTAATGATCAGTTCTTTGTCCTAATGATCAGTTCTTTGTATTAAAATTCGTTGCAAAGAAATTCAATTGCGTTTCTCATTTTAATCTCTCGTAGAGCTAACATATTTTTTAGAATGTGATTTTCTACCTCAATCAATGGTTGTTTGTGTTCGATATGTTCGCAGTTAAATTCTCTTTACGGTCGCTTAAAAATAGTCCTCTTAAATTTTTCCAACAGAAAGCATGCGGTGTATTTCCAAGTAGCGAGTTTTCGTAATTCATTGTGACGATAATTTGTTCGCTTATTTACTATCAAAAAAACTCTGGACGCAGCAAGTGCGTTATGGTAGTGAATTGTTATTAAATGCTTCAAGTTTAAATAACTCAATTTTCTATAAACTTAGAGAGTTTAATTTTAATACGTAGTAAGGTCTTTCCTAAGGCAAGATAACCACAAAAATTCATTAAAATAACTTTGTAATTTTCGGAGAAATAAATTTTTTTCGAAAGAAAATTTGAAATTTGAATAACTCAATTTTCTCTAAACTTAGAAAGTTGAATTTTGGTACGTGGTAAGATCTCTCCTGAGGCAACATATATAGTAAATTTCATTAAAACAGCTTTGTTACTTTCGGAGAAAAAAAAAATTTGAAAGAAAACTCAAAATTTTTCCGGAAAACCCAGTCCGATTTTTCTGGATAACGATCTCATCCAAGCCATTAATAAAAGAAAGGCACTCGCCTAGTTTCATTGAAATCGGTTAATTATTTTTGAGTTATCAGACGGATACATATATATATATATATATATATATATATATATATATATATATATATATATATATATATATATATATATATATATATATATATATATATATATATATATATATATATATAAATTAAACCTATTTGCAAATGAACTTTAATAAGATATTGTGCTCTGACAATACATTTCTCAAGCAGTGGCGATTTCTCCTAGTGAGCTAGGTATGCGTCGCACACCCTAAAATACAATCAAAATGTGCACAGTTATATATGTTTTATTTCTTTTTCTCTTAGTCTTAATACACTACATATTTTATGACAACCGATTTAATTTACTTATTTGATTTCATAAATAGTCGGTTAATAGTGACTTGGAATGAAGTAGATACCACGTCTTTTAACATGTTCAGAGAATATAAGTAGATCAATGGCAACTGGGAATGAATTCGGTCAGTCCCCCACGCACGTGTTTAATATAGTGAGGCAAATACCATTGATTTTAACACTTCAGTGAGCTATAAAAATTTGATTAACTCAGTTTTTTATAATCTTAGAAAGTTTAATTTTGGTATGTAGTAAGGTATTTCCTAGGACAAGATATCCACCACATTTCATTAAAATAAGTTTGTAATTTTTGGAGAAAAAAAATTGTTTCAAAAGAAAATTTAAAATTTGAATAACTCAATTTTCTCTAAACTTAGACAGTTGAATTTTGGTACGCAATACAATCTCTCCTGAGGCAACATATATATAAATTTTTTTTAAACAGCTTTGTTACTTTCGGAGAAAAAAAAATTTTTCGAAAGAAAACTCAAAATTTTCCCGGAAAACCCCGTCCGATTTTTCTGACTAACGAACTCATCCAAGCCATTAATAAAAGAAAGGCACTTGCCAAGTTTCATCGAAATCGGTTAATTATTTTTTGAGTTAGTAGTTGGACATATATATATATATATATATATATATATATATATATATATATATATATATATATATATATATATATATATATATATATAAACATATAAAAATTGAAACTGACCCCGGATGTGGGTTCTAGGGGTCCTAGTTCGCACTCATTTGAAAGAATTTTTGCAAAGTCTCACCATCGATACCTCTCTATTAGTGAATTTTTTTTAATAAAAATTCACTAAAATACGGCAGCCATTGAAAATTCTCAAACAGTTGGTAAGACTATTTAAAATGTAATCCGACCAAACAAGGCGAGCGTATCAGTGGAGGTTTATCTGTGTACCTTCGTAGCTGGCGTTGTTCGCGATTGCTTTGCAACTAATATATGATTACATTATTATTCTTTATTAAAGTCAGGTGGTCCAGTGGTAAGGACGTATGCCCCTGAACCCTAGGGTACTGGGTTAGACTCTCAGAGTCCCCCTTTCACTTTTTCAGGACATACTGTAACATTACCATCAGCCGAGGTTGTGGCATCGTATTTGAGCAAGTCTGCGCGTTCCACCCTTCGGAGGGGGCGTAAAGCCGTCGGCCTTGTGTCCATGCGATGATTGTCCATCGTGGTGAAAATAGACCAACGTTTATGAAACAAACACACACGTACACACACACACTATGGAAGTCCAGTACATGGAGTGTTATTACCTCTATGGTTACAGGCAGCTTATAGATTGTATTGACAGCAGCGAACGCTCTAGAATTATATTTTGAGAGGGAACGAGAAGATATGAATGGAAGAATGTAGAAAGGTCTGAGACCACCATAGGCGGTATAAATTAGCGAGCGGTTAGGTAGTTCCCTTAATTATTTGGTAATAGAGAAATATAATAGCTAGTGTGTTTATTGTTAGAATATAGTTGGTTATAATAAATTAGTAGCTTGAAAAGCAGTGCTTTGTGAGTCAACAAATACAAAACCTCGAGGAAGTAACGATATAAATACTAGTTCTAGTTTTTATTTCCTTAATTTATTCATCACTCTGTTGACGTTAAATGTGTTAGCAAAACGATCGTCCGGTCTGAAAAATGTGCGTTGGCGAATTGGGTCCTCCAAAGTGAACTTAAGGGTTTACTTAAATGTGCCCATCTTTAAAAAGTCTGAACGTAGCAAGTGCGTTATGGCAGTAAATTTTCATAAAATTGTTTTTAATACCTAATATCTGTTTTTTTTTAAAGCGTGCATCAAATTTGGTTACCAGTATAACCTATATAGTAGAAACCATGTTCCATCAAAACAACTTTATTGTTTGAAAATGTACAAAAATTACCGAAACTAAACTTAAAGTGTTCCCGAAAAAAACGGTTTCTTGGTCAACCTTATAGGTTAATAGCAAATTGAGCTGTTGGAGAAACATAATTGGTACGCCCCTGTCTCTTTACTTTCATTCAATTGCAATATCCTTTAAGTTTCTACCTGAAGTTATTTTATCTCTGGATTTCACAATCTTTTCCAATTTGCTGGTAATCCTTATTCTCTAGACGTCTGTATCGCATTAGGTTTACGCATAAACAATGCCATACAAATGATACTTATATACCGTTAGGTTCATCATTCTAAATAGCTTGAACTGTCTTTGACGTATTCTTTAGATGCACGCAGTGGATTTTCTTCACTAGAAATAATGCTTCTACCTAGTTGGCCATTCTGTATTACTGAGATTATGTTATGTCAACTACATCACCTAGCGTTACTCGAAAGCTCGATAAAAGCAAGCTTTTCGCAAGGTACAAGTCAGTTATACGTTCGATCTCCTCTTCTTAAATTCTTGGGACTCCAAGTTCCCAATTTTCTACTTAAACACCGCTCGCGTGTTTAAGCCAGTTCAGTGCTACAGTTCTATGCCAGATCTCATCTTCTTCACTCCTTGGAACCCTGAGTTCCAAATCTTCCACTTAAACATCGCTCGTGTGTTTAAGCCAGTTCAATTGTACAGTGCCGTTCTACAACGAATATCATCTTCATTACTTGTTGCGACTTCTAAGATCCCGATCTTCTACCTAAACATCGCTAATGTGATTACGCCACTTCAGTTCAAGCTCCAATCTTCCTACAGAAATTCCGTTCGTACAGTATTACAGTGAAAAGTCAGTGTTGTCAGCCTGTGATTGTAGAAATAATTTTTAAGATGTAGCTCAAGACAATCTATAATTAATGTATACAATTTTTTTCCGTATCTTGTATAATAACAGATATATTAAGCTTTATTGATTTTTTACAATTCGACAAAAATTATATACCATTAAACGATAAACTCTATAGGTAAGATACTGCCAAAGCATCAGAAAAAGGTTCTATTTGAAATGAATTTTCTGGAAATATTTTAGTAAAATGAAGGACAATGACGGTTGAAGCTAAGACTTCAGGGTTAGTAAAACGTTCTTCTTGAGACATTTTCTTTCCATAGAGTGTATTAGTTCCAGGTTCTTTGCCGAAATGTTGCCAATTTTGACGTTTTAAATCGCGACTTTGACGTTTTGAGGAAAACCCCAATTTAGTTTTCTTTAAATGCCTATAACTTTTTTCTCTTTTGACTTAGAGAGCTAAATATGTATGTAACTTACCTGTAATGCTATAAACCCGTGCATTAAATTTGGTTACCCTTACGTTGATATATCCGGAGATATTAATTTTTTCCAAAGAAAATCTGGACCGATTTTCCTGACCAACGAACTTGTCCAAGCCACTTGCAAAAGGAAGGTGTTCACTCACCAAATTTAATCAAAATCGGCACACTATTTATTTTTTCAAAATTCAAAAGTCGGGATCTCCTCATTAGTAATGTTTTTAAAGAAAATTAATTAAAAACAAGGATCTATCGTATTGAAGAAATTATGAGACTTTCAGCAAAAAAAAGAAAACTGTACCCAGCTCTGCCCTTCGTGAACATGTCTACTTGTTCAAATTGCTGGCCGTTTAATCTTATATCTATTACAGTCCTACCCTTACTTATCTTCATTACGAATTTCGATGTTGGTGTTATTTGGTACAGAAAATATGAATACTGGAATTAGTGAGAGGCGTGTAATTAAATGTTTAATTACTGCACATAAATGAATCAATTTCAACATCTGAAACATGCAGAATAAAGGAATTAATTCGTATCGGGCAATAATCTCCAGAACATTCAGGTAAATTCCGTCCTAAAACAACAGACGCTCATTCAGCTAAGACGTATACAAATATTATTACAGCAAGTTCATTCAAACAATAATAATAATAATAATAATAATAATAATGCTTGCGAGATGGAGCTAGAAATAAACGATATCACCTTAGTTGAGCTTTAAGCGCGAAGTGTTTTCCAAAAGCTTTTATTAAGATCTGTAGTTTTTTTAATACTTTATATTATGTATTTGTGTTTAAAGTTTAGAAAAACTAAAGAATTCTAATATATCTACGAGGGCGGATCAATAAGTTCGTGACTTTTTTAATGAAACAGTCGTTTTTTAACCAAAATCATTTTATTTCTCAA
Source organism: Tillus elongatus (assembly GCA_964006375.1). Classification (NCBI taxonomy): domain Eukaryota; kingdom Metazoa; phylum Arthropoda; class Insecta; order Coleoptera; family Cleridae; genus Tillus; species Tillus elongatus. The sequence goes on from OZ023262.1 coordinate 14,264,871, forward strand.
CATAGTCTCCTTTGAGCTCTATACACTTCGTCCAACGTTTCTCCAATTCTTTTGTCCCTTCCAAAAAATAATATTTGTCGAGGTCCTCAAAATAGGTATTTGTTTGTGAGATGATTTCATCATTGGAGTCAAATCTCTTTCCGCCGAGCCATTTATTTAAGTTTGGAAACACGAAGTAGTCACTTGGAGCTAAATCCGGAGAATAGGGCGGATGAGGGAGCAATTCGTAGCCCAATTTATGCAATTTTGCCATGGTGACTACACATGTGTGCACTTTTGCATTGTCTTGGTGACAGATAATTTTTTCTTGACCAAATGCGGTCGTTTTTGCTTCAAATCGTCATTGAATCGGTCCAATAAGTTGGTATAATATTCGCCAATAATTGTTCTTCCCTTTTGAATGTAATCAATGTGGATTATACCGCGTGCATCCCAAAAAAACGGTCGCCATGACTTTATTGGCTGACAAACTACCCTTGGCCTTCTTCGGCGCCGATTCGCAAGGAGAAACCCACTATTTTAACTGCTGCTTGGTCTCTGGTGTGTTGTGGTGAATCCATGTTGCGTCCACGGTTACTAAACAGCGAAATACTCGTCCCTATTGCGGTTGAGCAACGCCAAACACTCCTTCGAAGTTGTCACACGATTGCGTTTGTGGTCGATTGTGATCATGCAAAATCGAAACTATTAAGTCATGTGATATGCCTATGGCTTCCACAATCTCCCGCACTTTCAATCTCCGATCGGACAATACCATATCCGATCTTGAAGGTCCGTTTAAATTTAAAGAATTAGTTTTAATAATATATCTTACTAATAGTGTACAATTCTTATGCAAATTCACTCCTATAACGCACTTGCTGCATCCCGAAATTTTTTATTTATACTATACATTCGCATGCTAAAATTAACGGCGTTTGAAACTTTGTCCTGGTATTAGGAAATAAATTGTCCAAGGCTGACATTACACAATTCTTAGTTGATTGTACAGCTCTATCTATTATATTTTGTGTAAACTAGAGCTGTGACAACATACTACCTGGTCCTGCACCGAGAGGGAGTCTCTGTCGTATCTCTCACAACGTTGTCTAGGTTGATAACCTGCGACAACCTCCATTGATTAGATTTTCATCTACGATTTATTTGAAAAGCATAGCAATACATATAATGTCATCTCTCTTTGTCCAACATTGTAGATATTGCATTAGAGAATCTGAAGGGATGTCGAGGATTATTTTATTATTAATTTCGAATAACTTTATTTTCCTTTGATCAAACGACTTGAAAATGAGTACACAACCACGTCTGTCTATGTTCTTTTACGTGGTAAATATTCGTTTCAATCACTTAGACAATTTGAGAGATATTGCGTTTTAAAAAATATTTTTTAATTTTTTACTAAGAAAAATTGACCGCTAAGATTCGATGAACGAACCCATCCAAGCCATTAGCAAAATAAGTGTAATTACCAAATTTGGTTCAAATAAGTATGGGTTCCAGAGGCTCATTTGATTAAATTTTCCGAAAGTATCACCATCGATACCTCTCTATTAGTGAATTTTCTTAATGACAATTCACTAAAAAGGTAAGTTAGATTAAACTGCCAATAATCCCACACCAAACTTTAATTCCAAATCTGGTTTGTAGACTTATCTCTGCCACTTCGTGAGTGAATAATGAGTGTTGTGCTTATTAAAAACTCCACAATTCGTAAACCTGCTCTCATCGGACTACAAGACATGATTAACAAAATCGTGATTTTCATTACACTTCCTAGTATAGCAGTCACAGAAACGCATTCGTCTTTGAAAATCAGTTTCCTTAAGTCATTGCACTTTGTGGGTTTGTATGGATAGTACCTGTTCTTTTTTAACACTCTGTGTACCGTTGATTTTGACGCACGAATTTCCTGTTCTACAGTTCTCACCGATGCACTAAGGTTTTCGTTGACAGCTTGTAAAATGTTTCTGTTCCGATTTTCATTTTCAATATTGTACCCGCTTCTAGATTGTTCGAAGGCCCCATGGTTAATTAAATTAACTACGATTTTTCTGAATTGGGTTTTATGAGGCTGCCGTCGTTTCGGGTACATCTCCCTTGCTGAGGTAATGTCAGCGTTTCTGTGTGACCGCTAATACACCGCTAACATGTCAAACTTTTCTTCATTTGAATAGCGAATACCGGCCATTTTCAACAGTTTTCGATATTTTGTGTGTCAGGTTTATGATTTTAATGAGAGAAAAGCGTACTGCTTATTAAAACACAACTTTGACACTTTGAATTATTTAACGTCAAAGTCAGAGCCCCCTTAGATGGAAAAAATATTTAACTTATGATGTTCAGGGAACAATAGCTTACCAAAAAGGCTATCCTGAGAGACGTCACTCTTTTGACTCGGCAGTATGTTTAGGGAACAATAGCTTACCAAAAAAAGGCATCCCTAGGGTTATATATATATATATATATATATATATATATATATATATATATATATATATATATATAGGTTTTTTAAATAATTGCAGATTGTACTACTATATGATTTAATTTGCCGTATTGAGGAATGCTGATTAAGTATATTTACATGGTGTTAGGAATGTAGTTCAAGTAAGTCTATATATAGAAGTATTTGTAAATATTAAGAGTCTTTTTCCATTTATTATTAAAATTTGTTATATCGTTACTATGTCTGTCTAGTCCAATTTATAACAGTTACCCATATACCCCCGCAATTATCCTCCGCTCCTTAAACATATAAAAACCCAATTTTCTGCGAATTAAAACATGGCCTTCTTAGAGAAAAATAAGGCCTAACTTTACCAAGTGTGATATTTTGATTATACTCAAGTCATTTATGCACTTGTGAGACGTCGCTATACTGGCAATTTCAAGCTCTTTTCACAAATCAAAAAATCCAATATGGCGGCTACAAGAAAAATGAAAGTGAGGCGGGTTGTTGGATAACAAAAGACGATAAAGACATGTCATATACGCCATCTTATTTGTTTAAAAAAAGTGTCTCAATAATGTCACATTTTGACAGCTGTCAATTTAACCGTTTTGGATTTGCTGGCAAAAAACGAAATCTGCTATTTTCGGGTTTTCGGCGATATTTCCAAAACCAATTGACCGATGGTAAACATGAAGCCGGATATTGAATGCACTAAGCTTCCTCTAAAACTTTCCCTATTTAACCTTTGCTGTAGGTATAATAGAAGCCGAGATCCCTGCATAGAGAAGCGAATCTGGGACACATTGTATTTTGTTTGTCATTCGGTATGTTGCTGATTACGTTTCCTGTTCTACCTATAAAATAGTGATTAAAAGTTTCTGCTCCTGCGCAAGAAAATAACGAAAGTGTTAATACAATATTACAGGCATATGAGTTTTCAGATCCAACTTAACTGAAACTGATATTCCATCGTCAAAGTCAGGAAAAGCTCATATAGCGTCGACAGTTGATCAACTTGAGCTTTATTCTCGGAATAACAATACAGTCTCCAGCGCCGGCAGAAGCAGTAAGGAGGGCAGACTGAAGCGGGGAGTATTGCAGTTGTACAACATGGTCAGTTGTGCAACAGGATGCAACCCGTTAAGCTACAAAGGATACGGCTGCTTTTGTGGCTTCCTAGGATCAGGATATCCCGTAGACGGAATAGACAGGTAAGTTATATACAGGATAAAACAGATTTATATAAGCACTGATAAGTACACTTGAAGAACCCAAATCAGCAAAACACATTTTAAAAAGGTTTGGAGCGCAGCAAGGGCGTTATGGTAGTGAATTTTAATTAAAATGTTTTTATTATGAAATATTTTTTTTTTAAGAAAGCTTTCATCAAATTTGGTTACCAGTATAACCTATACAGGAGAACCAATGTACCATATTTAATAATAAAATAACTTTATTGTTTGACAATATACAAAAATCTTCCGGAAAGAAACTTAAACTGTGCCCAAAAAACTGGTTTCCTGGCCAACGAACCTTAGGTTAATAGTAAATTAAGCTATCGAAAGAAACATTTTATGAAAAATCGCTACCGTAACGCACTTGCTGCGTCCCGAATTTATTTTCTTACAAACATGCATTATCTTATGATGGAAAATGCAAAAACTGCAATAACATAAGGCGTGTTCGATTAGGAAAAAATTCCATCACCAGCGACTTATGGGCCACCTGTGATTGTAAAAATAATTTTATAAGATGCAGCTTCAGACATCGTATAATTAACATTAACAATTTTTTCTCATATCCTGTATAATAATGGATATATTGAGCTTTAGCCTAGAAACCCGTCAGCCTGTATATATGAAAAGAGATAAAAAACTGAGAATAACCCGGATATGGGTTCTATGGGGCCTAGTTCGCGCTCATTTGAAGAAATCTTTTCAAAAATCACTAAAATTGTATCCAACTCTATGAGTAAAATTGTGATGGCCAAAAATAAACGATATATAACGCATAATAGTCTCCAATTATTTATTTCTAATATGTTAGGTGTTTAGAGGCATATTTTGAAACTATTTTAACCACTAAGAAGAGTACCATAAATCTAGAACATTCTAATATACATGTGATGCAATATTTGCGATTCATAAAACACAATAGTTTTACTAATTTTCACGTTTCAAATCTCAAGTTTGACATTTACAGCAGAAAAATTATAAAATTTTCAAAGTATTTTTCTGGTACTCTGAACTTTTTGCGGCATAAAAAGATAAACGTTCTCTGTAATATTTAATAGATTTTGCTCTAACACATCCATTATTTTGGTATTGCGTTTTCTTTGGATTTTGTTGGCACTAAAGTTTTGTTTCATTAAGTCCCTATAACTTTCTTTTCTTTCACCTTAGAGATCTAAATTTCGGTACACTGTTAGGCTTTTAGAACGTAAATCAGCCCAGATTTGGTTGCCATAGGTTTGTTATTTCCGGAGATATGTATTTTTTCCAAAATAAAACCCAAACTCGATTTTCCTAATTTAATAAAAATGGGTCCATTATTTTTTGAGTTATCGGTGTGATACATTCATATATATATATATATATATATATATATATATATATATATATATATATATATATATATATATATATATATATATATATATATATATATATATGTTTATCTAAGTATACATGACTTTTCTCTCTATATATTCCAGATGCTGTAAGATGCATGACTGGTGTTATGATGCTACCAACTGCCACTTGTTCACGGAGTACGTGGTGCCGTATTATTGGAAATGTTTTAATAATCGCCCGTTATGTGGTAAGTGGATGTATAAAAATTCTGGACGCAGCAAGTGCGTTATGGTAGTGAATTTTCATTAAAATGTTTTTAATAACAAATATGTGTGTTTTTTTAAGAAAGCAGGCATCAAATTTGGTTACCAGTATAATCTATATATTAGAAACAATGTGCCATGTTTCATCAAAATAACTTTATTGTGTGAAAATGTACAAAATTTGCCTAAAGTAAACTTAAAGTGTTCCCGAAAAAACACGTTTCTTGGTCAACCTTGTAGGTTAATAGCAAATTGAGCTGTTCAAATATGAAACATTTGATCAAAATTCGCTACCATAACGCACTTGCTGCTTCTAGAATTTCTTTTCTTACAAACATGCATTATATCTCGATGGAAAATGCAAAAATGCAATAACATAAGGCGTGTTTGATTAAAAAAAAAGGAAATTTGTATCACCAATGACTTATGGGCCACCCTGTGATTGTAGAAATATTATTTTAAGATGTAGCTCAAGACACCCTATATTTTTTCATATGTTATATAATAACGGATATATTGAGCTTTATTGATTTTTTACGAAAATTCGACAAAAATTATATACCATTAAACGATAAACTCTATAGCTAAGGCTACTGCCAAGCATCAGAGAAAGGGTCTATTTCAAATGAATTTTCTGCAAATATTTTAGTAAAATGAAGGACAATGACGGTTGAAATTAAGACTTTAGGGTTTGTAAAACATTCTTCTTGAGACATTTTATTTCTATAGCCCGTATTAGATTCAAGTTATTTGCCTAAATGTTGCCAATTTTGACATTTTAAATCGCCACTTTGACGTTTTGAGGAAAACCCCAATTTATTTTTCTTAAAATGCCTATAACTTTTTTGTCTTTTGACTTACATAGCTAAGTTTTGGTAGGTAGCTTACTTATAAGGATATAAACCAGCGTACGAAATTGTGTGGTTGCCCTTACTCTGTTAATTCCGGAGATATAAATTTTTTTCGAAAGAAAACACAAAATTTTCCGGGAAAACCTAGGCAGATTTTCCTGCTTAACGAACTCATCCAAGCCATTTGCAAAGGGAATTTTTTCACCAAATTTAATCAAAATCGGCCCATTATTTTTTGAGTTATCGGTGTGATACATATATATATATATAAATATATATATATATATATATATATATATATATATATATATATATATATATATATATATATATATATATATATATATATATATATATATAAATTGAAACTGACCCCGGATATGTTTTCTGGGGGGCCTAATTAGCGCTCATTTGAAGAAATTTTTTCAAAATTCAAAAGTCGGGATCTCCTCATTAGTGAATTTTTTTTAAGAAAATTCACTAAAAATAAACACACTTAAAATCTCTTCGGTTCATCGATAATATTTAGTTTAAAATATACATGTATTGTTACGACCCAGATGTCGTAACTTGCTTTTTGTTAATATGTCATCATACAGACCGTGTCTGTATTCGTCCATAATCCTGGATCTGTAGAAATATTTGTGCAAATAGAAACACCAGAACAAGGGTAATTCTGCGGAAGAACCAGTGCAACGTAAGAACTTCGCTTGACGGGCGCTTCGACATATTGACGAGCAGCACGTAAAGGTAGAACTCGTCGCATGAAGACCAATTATGAGGTCCGTGCTAATTCAGCTAGTTTTGAAGAAGAATATTCGGTATGGTTTTACAATCCAGGACATCGCAAGGGACTGTCACCGAAACTAAAGAAATTATGGGGAGGTCCGTGTAAGGTGGTCAAAAGAATCAATGACATTGTCTATCGCATTCAGTGAAGCCCAAAGAGCAAGATGACGGTGATCCATATGCACAGGCTTACTCCATACCAATAAATGTCAGAATTCGACCGAGCCGATCGAATGTAGGAAGGAGGCAGTGTCACACCCGTCTCTATGAGAACCAAGTTTATATACTGTTACTTCTATGGCCATGAGTATCTTGTAAAAGTGTGTTGGTAACAACGAACACTCTGGAATTATATTTCTAGTTGGTAACAGCGAACTTTCGAATTATATTTCTAGAACGAACCACAAGAGACAGAAACGATGTAGAAAGGTCTAGAATCTCTATGGATAGTATAAATAGGCGAGCCGCACATAGATAAGTCAGTCAATAATGAGTTAGTGTTGGTGTATAATAAGCGATTGTAAAAGGCGTATAGTGAAATATAATTCTATGGACATTTAGTAATAGAGAGAAATATTTTAGTTGATGGTGGTGTTGTAAAATAGTTGGCTGTAATAAACTAGTAGTCTAAAAAACTACATTTTGTTAGATAACAAATTCAGAACCGCGAAGTACGTAACAACTTGTGTCAGAAGTGGGATTTTCAAGCTGCTAGTTGAAATATGTTCCAGAATATTTTTTCAACGTGGAAATTACTAAAATATCTGAAAGATCAAGGTCAATGGTAATTCATAACTGAGTGTGTTTTTTTTAAGGGAATAAACTGTGTACCAGTTTAAGTTACGGGCCTTGACGAGATCCCAGCAATTGTTCTCAAAAAATTCGCACCAGAACTTGCTCCTGTCCTGACTCGTATGTTTCAGACATCTTACAGGGAACTTGTTATGTTGCCCGCTATTTTGTCCCGAGGACTTCCAAGTTGTAGAACTCCTTGCCGGCACATGTTTTTCCTTCTCCTCCGAACCTCCAAATCTTGAAGTCCAGAATTAACAAGTTACCTCTTTCCTCCTTGTCGACACCCACAGTACGATAGTATTTAGTCTGTGAGCCCTCATGGTGTGTTGTTGAAATTTAAAAAAGTAAAAAAGTACGTATATGCCTAAGACACGTAGCGTAGCAGCCAATATGGACACCCAGCTATTGGAATTGAATAAAAAAATGAAAGAAAATGACAGAAAATTTGATGAAGAAGTCATGAAGAAATGACAAAAAGATATTAAGAAACCAGAAAAGATATTACAAGTCCAAAGAAGAAATGAGAAAAGAGATGAAGAGGCCAAATAAGAAATGAGAAAAGGAAATTAAGAGGCCAAAGAAGAAATGAGAAAAGGAGATGAAGAAACCAGAAGATAGATGAAAAACCATATAGAGATATGAAGAAGCGAAAGAAGAGTTGAGAAAGAGACGAAGAACTAAGAGAGTAACTGAATAAAAGAGACGAAGAAGCCAAGAAAACTCTACAAGAACAAACCAGCAAAATTGAGAAAATAGGCGAGCCGCACATAGAGTAAGTCAGTCAATAGTGAGTTAGTGTTGGTGTATAATAAGCGATCATAGAAGGCGTAAAGTAAAATATAGTTCTATTGACATTTAGTAATAGAGGGAAATATTTTAGTTGATGGTGGTGTTGGCAAATAGTTGGTTGTAATAAATTAGTACTTTGAAAAGCTGTGTTTTGTTAGTCAACAAATTCAGAAACTCGAAGTACGTAAAAATAACATTTTGTGATTGTTAGAGCTGCCATGACAACATACAACCTGCTTAGATACTGAAATGGCGATCCTGTCGTACCTCTGAAAATGTTTACGGATGAGATGTTATATATAACAAAAACTAAAAGAATAAAAAGTAAATTATCTTTAAACAGTAATCAAATGTAACCAAGACTTTTGCTTTTCGGCATTTTTTTTAATTCCCTTATCCGTTTTGTTTCGCATACAACTGAAAACATTTCACTCTTTTTTTTATGTAACACTATATAAATAAAATTGACCTAATATATTGATAAAAAGCAGTGTTGTCATTTTTCAGCATTGGACCACGGAGACTTGGGTGCCTCAGGATCCTGTGCTCAACGCCTTTGTGAATGCGATAGAGTTTTATCAGAATGCCTTAGAAGATATCCTTGTCCATCTTCTAGAGCATTGTGCAAACACTCTCCGCTTAGACTGCTCCAAAACACTTTGTTTTTCTTTTAAATATAATATAGTGTATTCAAATTTGAACTCTAGTTGGCTATTAAAATTTTAAGGTTAGAAAACTACAAAAACTAGGTTGCAACTTACTAAATACAGACTTGGAGACTACTCTATGGATTCACTGTTGGTTTTCGTTTTTGTAAATGAAGGAAGTAGCCAGCGTTTAAGCTAACTGAAGCAAGTAGCCGCTCTGAATTCTAGATGGTCTAGGATGTTCATCAACATTTGTGTAACCAGTTTCGCTGCTTGTCAGCATCCTCAGACAGAAGAAAATTGAATTAATACGAAATCATGACAACTACAAAGAAACATATGTTGTTATGTTATGATATTTGATCAGAAAATTCTTTAAAATGAAAATAAAGTAAAACAAAAATGATGGATGACCCCTTCTAAATGTCTATGTGATGTATGCCAATATTTAACATAAAGATATAACTAACCTATAACAGTAATAACTATAATATAATAAAAATTATAACAATAAAATAACTAAACAATAAAGCAGACTTTATACAATGAAAATAACGACACATATCACTTCATTATCTTATTACAACAATTTTCAAAAGATAGCTAGATCTATTTTGTTTGGATTATTTACTTACTTTCCTCGCATCCCAACACACAGCTCAAATCCCTTGGATCTCCTTCTTACTACAAAACCTGACTGCTATAGGACATCAGTCACCGCCCCCCTTGGTCGCTTAGACCACGGTATCGTCACTGCTTTCTGCGCAATGCAACCCGAGGTCACACAGCCATCACATCCACGTATCATTTGCACTACATCTCCGCGAACTGGGACGAAATGCGGGATTACTCTTCCTCACTTCCATGGGCGTCTATCTGCTTATTTCATCCTGACCCCCTGATATCTCACAAAACTTCGCCGAAATTATCCACGCTGGCATGGAATTATATATTCCACGTACACAGAAAACCTCTTCAGCCACTCAAAAGCCCTGGTTCTCTAAATCCTGTGACAAGGCCAGACTTTAAAAGGTCAAAGCTCACAAAACGCTTCTACACAATCCCAGTCAAGAAAACCGTCAAGCATTTAACGACGCAAGAAACCGATATGTCAGCATTCTTTCTGAGGCAAAAAACTCGTTTAATAACCACATCAAAAACAAAGTCCTCTCAAGCTCCAGCGGCAGCAAACCCTTCTGGACTTTTGCTAAATCTATTGGGAATAATTTCTGCAAGAGCACGTTCCCACCTCTTGTTTCAGGGAATGAAATTGTTTCTACCGCTCTGGGCAGGGCTGAACTTTTTGCCTCGTTGTTTGCCGGCAATTCTACTCTCAACCCACCTCCAAATGTTCAACCACCAACAGTCCCCACTGTCGCGCATAAAATGACGGATATCATTTTCAAAACTAAAGAGGTACGAAACATGCTCTGTTCTCTTAATACCAGGAAAGCCTCTGGCCTTGACGAGATCCCAGCACTTGTTCTCAAAAACTGCACACCAGAACTTGCTCCTGTCCTGACTCGTCTGTTCCAGACATCTTACAATACAGTGATATTCCCTAGTAACTAAAAAACGGCTCGAGTACAACCCGTCCCCAAGAATGGATCCAAAGCACTTTCTAGCAACTACAGACCTATTTATCTCCTTTCAGTCGTCTCTAAAGTAATGAAAAAGTATATAAACAACAAATTACTTATATTTCTTGAAAAACACAGTCTAATCCACGACAAGCAGTATAGATTCCGTCAGCGCAGATCAACTGCAGACCTCCTTTTCTTTGTCACCCATTCTTGGAACAAGTTTATGGAACTACACGGTGAATCCCAGATTGTCGCTCTAGATATATCCAAAGCATTCGACCAGGTCTGGCACGCAGTGCTGCTTAACAAACATTTCTGTTGTCGTGGATGGCCATTCCTCTAAACTGTATCCAATTGATGCAGGAGTCCCTGGAGGTTTTAGCCCTTTTTAGCCCTTACTTTGTTTCTTCTCCACATCAATGACCTCATCTCTAGCACATCCAACCCAGTTTGCAGTTACACGGACGACAGCACCCTCCACTCAAATATACAATATTCTAAGCCTGTCTCTTTAGCCGAATTAGATGAGGATCGCAGACTCATGGTGGGTTCTGTCTCTGTGGATATCCAAAAAATATTACTGGGGAAGTAGAAATCTTGTACAATTCAACTCCACCAAATTTCAGTCTTGCTTTCTATCTCATAAGAGATACACCAGCTCTGAACCCATCACAATGAACAACCAAGTTATTCAAAGTAATGAGTCCTTTTCACTTGTTGGCATTTCTGTGGATCGAAATCTCAATTGGCACCAACATGTCACATCAATTGCAAAAGCGGCTGCTAAGAAATTAGGTTTCGGGCTCGCAAATACTTTTCACCAGCTAATCTCGCTCTTTCTTTCTCAATATGTTGCTCACTGTTTCTCATCTCTCTCCCAGTATTTCTCCCCCTCTTTCTCGCTTACTTCCAATGTTTTTCTCGCTCATTCTCAATATCTTGCTCTCTCTTTCTAAATGTCTCGCTCCTCTCTGCTTCTCAATATCTGACTCTCTGTTTCCTAATATTATGCTTGCTCCTTGTCAATATCTCGCCCTCTATTTTTCAATATCTTGCTCTATCTTTTTCACTATCTCGTTCTCCATTTCTCAAGATGTTGCTCTCTCTTTCTCAATATTTCCCTTTCTCTTTCTCAATATATTGCTTTCTCTTTCTTAATATCACAAGTTTTACGTCAAGAATCATATTACTAAACCGAAAACCTTAAAGAAAATAATTATTTGCAAAGAAGAAAAACCTCAATTGAATGTTATTTGTTTTCTTCCCTATTTTACTCAGCAGTATTTAAATTTTTGTGTTTTAATCACTGGGTATACTACAACTCGACTTTATATATATATATATATATATATATATATATATATATATATATATATATATATATATATATATATATATATATATATATATATATATATATATATATTGTCACATTTGTCTGTGAGAATTAAGTTTAGGAACGTTGTTACTTCTATGGTAGTGTGTTGGTAACAGCGAACACTCGGGAACGATGTTTCTGGAAGAGACCAGAAGTGACAGGTGTAGAATAGTGTAAAAGATCTAGAATCTCTATAGACAGTATAAATAGACGAGCGGTGCGCAGAGTAAGTTAGTTCATATTAAGTCGGTGAGGTGTAAAAGTGATCATAAAGTATAAAGCGAGTTAACAGTAAGTGTTGGTGTATAGGAAGCGATCATAGAAGGCCATAGTGGAATATAGTTCTATGGACATTTAATAATAGAGAAGAGAAATATTTTAGTTGACACTGGTGTTGGAAAATAGTTTGTAATAATAAATGAGTGGTTTGGAAAGCTGTGATTTGTTAGTAAACAAATCCAGAACCCCGTAGAACGTAACAACTGGTGTCAGAAGTGGGATTCTCAAGTTACTAGTGGAAATATTTTCCAGAATATTCGTTGAACAACGTGGAAATTTCTAGAATCCCTGGAAGATCCGTGTCAGCAGTAATTCATAACTGGGTGTGTTCTTGAAACATAATAAACTGTGTACCAGCTTTAAGTACGCCTATGCCTAAGACACGTAGCGCAACAGCCAATATGGACGCCCAGCTATTGGAATTGATTAAAGAAATGAAAGAAGAAGCAAGAAAACGAAATGAAGAAATGAGACAAAAAAGCTAAAGAAGAAGCCAGAAAAAGATGAAGAGGTTAAAGAAGAGCTGAGAAAAAGAGAGTGCACAGAGTAAATGCAGCTGGTGGTGATCGGATCCAGGTATTTGGCGAAACTGACGTCGAGCTGCAAACTGGGACATGGAAGGCAAAGCAGAGAGCCATAGTCGCCGCTATATCAGACCCGATTATAATTAGCTTGAACATACTTCAGGGTCAGTGCGCTAAACTTGACACTAACATCCTGACTATCGGCGGTGAAGAAATAATAATGTCGCCTGGCAGTAACCTGGTAGTGCGGAAAATCACCATAGAGGAAAATAGCAACGTCGACCGTGAAAGTTCCATTCCAGTGAAGAGAGCTGTGAGAGGAAGAGACGACCCAGTTACTCAGCCAGAAGCAAGTGGAGAAGAAAGGATGAGAAAAATACAAGACGAAGGGTGCAAAGACCACGTAAATATGAAGCGAACCCAGAAAAAGTCCAGTAAACACATTTGTTGAAACAGAGCCGATGTCGAAAGGATGAATAGGGCCCGCCGAGATAATTGTGCAAGTAGAAATATCAGAACATCAGAACATCAGAACAACAGTAACTACACGGAAGAACCAGTACCACCTAAGAATTTCGCTTGAAGGAAGCCCCGACATATTGACGAGAAGGAAAACCATCCAATCTGCTGTCGGAATGCATATACGAATAGAAAGCGACCGCATGAACACCCGTTATGACGTGCGAGCTCATTCAGCTAGTTTTAAAGAAGAAGATCGGATGTTGTTCTACAATCCAGTACGACGCAAGGGACGGTTACCGAAACTACAGAAATTATGGGAAGGTCCTTATAAAGTGGTCAAAAGGATCAATGACGTTGTCTATCGAATTCAGAGGAGCCCGAAGAGCAAGATGAAGGTGGTTCATATGCACAGACTTACACCATACCAAGAAATGTCAGAATTCGACCGGGACGATCGAATATAAGAGGGGGCAGTGTCACATTTGTCTATGAGAATTAAGTTTAGGAACTTTGTTACTTCTATGGTAGTGTGTTGGTAACAGCGAACACTCGGGAACGATGTTTCTGGAAGAGACCAGAAGTGACAGGTGTAGAATAGTGTAGAAGATCAAGAATCTCTATAGACAGTATAAATAGACGAGCGGTGCGCAGAGTAAGTTAGTTCAGATTAAGTCGGTGAGGTGTAAAAGTGATCATAAAGTATAAAGCGAGTTAACAGTAAGTGTTGGTGTATAGGAAGCGATCATAGAAGGCGATAGTGGAATATAGTTCTATGGACATTTAATAATAGAGAAGAGAAATATTTTAGTTGACACTGGTGTTGGAAAATAGTTTGTAATAATAAATTAGTAGTTTGGAAAGCTGTGTTTTGTTAGTAAACAAATCCAGAACCCCGTAGAACGTAACAACTGGTGTCAGAAGTGAGATTCTCAAGCTACTAGTGGAAATATTTTCCAGAATATTCGTTGAACAACGTGGAAATTTCTAGAATCCCTGGAAGATCAGTGTCAGCAGTAATTCATAACTGGGTGTGTTCTTGAAACATAATAAACTGTGTACCAGCTTTAAGTACGTCTATGCCTAAGACACGTAGCGCAACAGCCAATATGGACGCCCTGCTATTGGAATTGATTAAAGAAATGAAAAAAGAAGCAAGAAAACGAGATGAAGAAATGAGAAAATGAGACGAAGAAGCTAAAGAAGAAGCCAGAAAAAGAGATGAAGAGGTTAAAGAAGAGCTGAGAAAAAGAGAGTGCACAGAGTAAATGCAGCTGGTGGTGATCGGATCCAGGTATTTGGCGAAACTGACGTCGGGCTGCAAACTGGGACATGGAAGACAAAGCAGAGAGCCATAGTCGCCGCTATATCAGACCCGATTATAATTAGCTTGAACATAGTTCAGGGTCAGTGCGCTAAACTTGACACTAACATCCTGACTATCGGCGGTGAAGAAATAATAATGTCGCCTGGCAGTAACCTAGTAGTGCGGAAAATCACCATAGAGGAAAATAGCAACGTCGACCGTGAAAGTGCCATTCCAGTGAAGAGAGCTGTGAGAGGAAGAGACGACCCAGTTACTCAGCCAGAAGCCAGTGGAGAAGAAAGGATGAGAAAAATACAAGACGAAGGGTGCAAAGACCACGTAAATATGAAGCGAACCCAGAAAAAGGCCAGTAAACACATTTGTTGAAACAGAGCCGATGTCGAAAGGATGAATAGGGCCCGCCGAGATAATTGTGCAAGTAGAAATATCAGAACATAAGAACATCAGAACAACAGTAACTACACGGAAGAACCAGTACCACCTAAGAATTTCGCTTGAAGGAAGCCCCGACATATTGACGAGAAGGAAAACCAACCAAACTGCTGTCGGAATGCATATACGAATAGAAAGCGACCGCATGAAGACCCGTTATGACGTGCGAGCTCATTCAGCTAGTTTTAAAGAAGAAGATGGGATGTTGTTCTACAATCCAGTACGACGCAAGGGACGGTTACCGAAACTACAGAAATTATGGGAAGGTCCTTATAAAGTGGTCAAAAGGATCAATGACGTTGTCTATCGAATTCAGAGGAGCCCGAAGAGGAAGATGAAGGTGGTCCATATGCACAGACTTACACCATACCAAGAAATGTCAGAATTCGACCGGGACGATCGAATATAAGAGGGGGCAGTGTCACATTTGTCTATGAGAATTAAGTTTAGGAACTTTGTTACTTCTATGGTAGTGTGTTGGTAACAGCGAACACTCGGGAACGATATTTCTGGAAGATACCAGAAGTGACAGGTGTAGAATAGTGTAAAAGATCTAGAATCTCTATAGACAGTATAAATAGACGAGCGGTGCGCAGAGTAAGTTAGTTCAGATTAAGTCAGTGATGTGTAAAAGTGATCATAGAGTATAAAGCGAGTTAACAGTAAGTGTTGGTGTATCGGAAGCGATCATAGAAGGCGATAGTGGAATGTAGTTCTATGGACATTTAATAATAGAGAAGAGAAATATTTTAGTTGACACTGGTGTTGGAAAATAGTTGGTAATAATAAATTAGTAGTTTGAAAAGCTGTGTTTTGTTAGTAAACACATCCAGAACCCCGTAGAACGTAACAATATTTATTTATGGCAACCGATGACACAATATTGTGGTATTTACGCTTGCTCACCTCGAAATATTTCACCAATCAGCGAGTGTATAGATGATCTGAAGATATTCCTAGCATTATAACGTCAAACTGAGTATACTACAACTCGAATCCTTTGAGTCGCCATTTGTTGGCACATTGCACGGTTGCCATAAACATTGCAATACGTGGATGTGTGCGTGTGTGCGTACAGACATTGTCGGTACTTATAAAGGCTGTGACTTACCATGTACATTTGATGGTCAATAAAATCTATATATCTACCAGCAGAAATGGAATGTTTTGTAAGTCTTTAATTTTTTTATATAATCAATATTTTATGCTAATTAACATTGTCTTAATTCTTTTTTTTTGCAGTTTTATCTTTTGTGAAATGCGCCTATACATATATACAGTGTTAATTTGTAACTAAAATTCAGTTAATCAAATACAGTATCTTTTTTTAATACTTGGACACATTGATTAGTATTTAAAGTTGCAGACTTTTAAAAAAATATATGCAATGTCCAATATTTGAAAAATGACGTCATTAATATTTTTTAATCAACCCGTGGTTTTTGTTGACTATTTTTCAAGTTCCTACATGTGAAGTTGTAGAAACCAGCAGATTTTAAATTTTTATTTGTTGAGATTTAAAAAAAGACCGTTTATTATTATTTTAAATGGATCATTGAAATTCATTTTAAACATTTCTTGTTACTTCGGGGACCTTTTAAGTCTACAATA
This sequence comes from Tillus elongatus, assembly GCA_964006375.1. Taxonomy (NCBI): domain Eukaryota; kingdom Metazoa; phylum Arthropoda; class Insecta; order Coleoptera; family Cleridae; genus Tillus; species Tillus elongatus. Next base: position 14,281,623 of record OZ023262.1, read on the forward strand.
ATTTTTTTTTCCGTGCTTTCAACTCAAAATTTATATTACAATTTTGAAATTTGGTGCTTTTGTATAGTTTGACGTCTACTTTAAAAATAGTCAACAGGAAGCTAGAGGTGTCATTTGCAAAAATTATCATTGACATTTGGCACAATTGTATAATACATTTTTGAAAACATTGTAACTGAGAATATTATCAGACTGCGAGCATTTTTGAAAAAAAGCTGAAGTAGATTAATTGGAATTATTCCAAGTTACAAACTTGCACTGTATATATAGTATATACAATTGTAGATAAGTTGCAAATGTAAGTTTAAATTTTAGAACTTGACTAAGCCCTTATTACATTTAAGATTGCTGTAAGTTAACATTTGTATGTGTAGAGAAAGTTTGTAACAGCTTACTGCAGTAAACTTGCAGTAAGGTTACAAAAGAAACATGCCACTGTGGGGAAGATTTGCTATTTGCAGCAAGCTTGCAGGAGACTTTCTGTAAGCAATCTATCAAACATACACTTTCTTTGAAAAGGGTTCTGCAAGGTTGGTGCAATATTACCTTGCTTAGTGGGTTGTACATAGACAAACATGCAAATGAATATTTCAATAATTCCGAGTCTTCCTAACATAATTTTTAATGTACTGTTACATTCTTCTCTAATGAGCTGTCCGAGATGCTGTCATCACAATTCTAATATGGCTGCTGGTAGGCACACATTTGGAACTACTCTATTGTTTTGAATAGCGGTGTATGACGTTCTCGTGTTTTTTAAAGAGTCTAGTTTGTAAATTGTTTATAAATGTTCCCATTAGTTTAAAATTTGTGTAAATATAAATTTAGTAGTGTGTTATCAAATAAAGTACGATTTTTTAACTTCAAAAATATACCTACGACGTGTTGTGTTGTGAAATGCGGAAGTCGTGGTAATCGCGATAGAGTCAAACACATCAACTACTACATTTCTCTATTACCAACTGTCTAAAGCACTATAGTTCACTTTTCTCCTTCTATTATCGCTTATTCCGCACAAACGCTGACTCACTTACTGACTGATAGCTCCATCTGCCGTTTGCTTATTTATACCATTTGTGGTAGTTCTAGATCTTTTTACATTCTTTCATCTGCCGCTTCGCGCTCCCTCTCGAAAGATAATTCTAGAATGTTCCCTGCTGACAGCACAATGTCGATTTCATCAGGCGCCAACAGCTGCAAACAGTTAAATTGTTGTGTCAAACATTTTTTGACATAAGAATTAAACTGTTGGCAGCTGTTGACGCTTGGTGAAATCCATGATATAATGACTTAGAAGAGATATGATATTGCGCATATACCCCGCCCGCTTCTATGACGTCACGTGGTGAGTAACGTTACAGCAGTCCAACTACACACTTAAAACAAAGTCATTCTTAATCAAAAAGTTTCTATACGTCAGTTAAATGCGGTTGAAGTTACGCCTATATTGTCTTTTTCAGATAATATAGATCGCAGCACTAAATTTAATCATTTTTATTTTTATTATTTCCAACTGTATGCACTTAAATATTAGTAAAATACGTAATTTGTTAAGAGATTGTGATGAAACGTCAAACCCCACTGCACGACAGCATATTATTGTTGCATTGGACTCACCACTTGACACCATGCGCGTGACAGGTCTAAAAATAGGTAGTCTGAATATCATATCTCTCGTTATTTGTATCATGTTAATATTGCTCTATGAACTGCACTCTCATAGAGAAGGATGTAAGACTATACATATCGTTCTGAATTTATATGTAATTTTAGTGAATTTTCTTTTAAAAATAAGATTTGTAAGTGTCTATAAACATAAAATATTGCCTTAAAGTTAATTGGTTAAATATGGGATTTCATTATTGTTTTTCTTTGTAAGTGTAAGCGCAAAATCATAGGTAACAGAAAACAATGCCAGAAACATGACATGCATGTATCAAAATAGGCCTTTACGAAAAGTAACCGGGTAGATATCTACCGTTTACCGAATGGTACACAGCTGGCTTTATGGTAAATGGATCCGATGCAGTAATTTTCGAACGTTTTTAAATGTGCGGTAACTAAATGACAAACGCTAACCGCTAAACTGTCAAAGGTTCGTCTTTGTTGTTTGATGAATTGATGATATTTTGGCTTTGAACTTTGAAGTAGTAATATTAATATATTAGTATGGATATTGAAAAAATAGCTTTAGTTGTTGTTGTATCTGAAATATTAGACAGGGATAGCGACGAAGAGTTATTGACAGGAGTAACGACTTATTACACATTAAAAAAATCCAAAGAGAAGCTCCGCGCCATTGAAAATTATGTATCTTATGTTGCACACTTTTACACTAACTACTATAAACATCCACTAAATGCCAATACAACACCTTCACATTCCTTCAAGTAACGATTGAGAAAATGAACGAATGAAAATAAAAAACCTTAGGGCCCTTAGGGTATTGGTATATAGTATTATTATTTATTTACATCCAGTTTATAAGTTAGAACACTAAGTGAGTGGCGAACGTGTCGCCACCTAGTTCGGAACCAAGTACTATGTTCTCACGCCCGCTCCAAATAATACAGAGTATTAAAAATAGAGACGGTATACAACTAACTAACAATTTTAAAAATTGTTAGCCCTGGCCCATTTCTACCCCAATATAAGGACAAAGTATGTAAGACTAGATGCATTCTCGCAACAATTAGAACCGTAGACCGGTTTCGCTCTCATTAGAGCTCTTCAGTACGGCATACTAATTGCAGCAAAAATGCACCAAAAATAACACGGCTATCGTATAGCCAGTCTTAAAACACTAAGTGAGTGGCGAACGTGTCGCCACCTAGTTCGGAACCAAGTACTATGTTGTCACGCCCGCTCCAAATAATACACAGTATTAAAAATAGAGACGGTATACAACTAACTAACAATTTAAAAAATTGTTAGCCCTGGCCCATTTCTACCCCAATATAGGGACAAAGTATGTAAGACTAGATGCATTCTCGCAACAATTAGAACCGTAGACCGGTTTCGCTCTCATTAGAGCTCTTCAGTACGGCATACTAATTGCAGCAAAAATGCACCAAAAATAACACGGCTATCGTATAGCCAGTCTTAAAACACTAAGTGAGTGGCGAACGTGTCGCCACCTAGTTCGGAACCAAGTACTATGTTGTCACGCCCGCTCCAAATAATACAGAGTATTAAAAATAGAGACGGTATACAACTAACTAACAATTTAAAAAATTGTTAGCCCTGTCCCATTTCTACCCCAATATAGGGACAAAGTATGTAAGACTAGATGCATTCTCGCAACAATTAGAACCGTAGACCGGTTTCGCTCTCATTAGAGCTCTTCAGTACGGCATACTAATTGCAGCAAAAATGCACCAAAAATAACACGGCTATCGTATAGCCAGTCTTAAAACACTAAGTGAGTGGCGAACGTGTCGCCACCTAGTTCGGAACCAACATAGTACTTGGTTCCGAACTAGGTGGCGACACGTTCGCCACTCACTTAGTGTTTTAAGACTGGCTATACGATAGCCGTGTTATTTTTGGTGCATTTTTGCTGCAATTAGTATGCCGTACTGAAGAGCTCTAATGAGAGCGAAACCGGTCTACGGTTCTAATTGTTGCGAGAATGCATCTAGTCTTACTTATAAGTTAGACTTTAGACAATTTGTATAGAGAATTAAGTTTGTTCTCTATATAACTCAATTTACCGACTGTTTGGTTCGGTACACAAATCCTGCACCAGGTTGATGCACCGGGTAGATACCGTATAATATCCGAACGATGGACAGAGTAACCGATTACATTTTCGAACGCTTGCGGTGTAACCGATATCTACCCGGTTACTTTTCGTAAGCGCCTGATATGTCACATTGGTTACTTAAAAATAACAGCTTAGCGATAGCGATGTGAATATCACAATAGTGTTGGCTGGGCCCGTATTGTTCATTATATCGATATACCTACTTTTCTATTCATTATGAATCTTTTTGATCTGTTACTTCCGTCTACGTCTGGTAAGTATTCCGATACATATTGCGCCTTGCACTTAATACTGAATACAAAATAGTTACAGTAAATATCGGTATATACTACTTATACACAACATACAACTGTTGCCCTATCTGTAATCTGTATCGATACCGATTTGTATTAATCATAAAAATGTTTGCGATACATTTGAGTATCGAATAAAACGATACTCTCATTCGATACTGCCCACCACTAAATGAGCAGGGTTGCCATTTTGCCAGTAATTACTGGCATTTGCCAGAAATAAAGAGTCCTGCCGGTAAACTTGCCAGGATTAACTTAACGCCAGGAATTTGACAGGAGCAACATTCTCAGGGATGTCGATTTGCAAATAACCAGCAACATTTGCATTTGTTATTAAAAGATCATATGAATCACGGAGCACAGATTACTTAAATCGATTTGAGAATTTCGATTGCCGATATCACCGCTAGATGACAATGTATCATGCCTCTTTACTATTATATATTGTCACACTTGGCCTTCATAGTTATCCTTGTTTAACATTTATTAATATTACAGGGAGATAGTGATAGCTATACACTGATGGATACCACGGTGTTGAATACAGAAAACAAAGGCGAGTATTTGAAGGTATGTTTGGTAAAAAAGGAAAACGAACTTTGAATTCTTCGGTTCTCCGTAATCCCCGTTCCTTTATTCGTTTGGTTGGTGGAAATCACCGGTCAGCAGTTTGGTAAATAATATTATTTATGATTAAATATAGCTTATTTTGTGATTTTTGCTTTATTCATTTGCATTTGAAACTTTAGGATCTGTTTGTTTATATAGATCATTTATCTATGGTGACATAGAGCAGTGAATATAAAATTAAAATGGATAAATGGTTAATAAAAGTATAAAGATCTGGCGCAGGCTCTAATCAAACTTCATCACAGGTAGGAAAGTAAAATTTGATATGGCGAATGTCGATAAGCGGCCGGTCGAGTTTTGACAAAATTTTTATATAGATGTGTTTAGCAGCACCCACAGAGTGTGTTTCCGTATGTCATTCGCCCTCGCAAAAGACGCACACCTCCCACAGAACACTCCCTATAGAAGTTTCACCTAAACGGAGCTAACCTCGACTTTATTAGGGCTCTAGTTCGGACATCGCATATAGTAGATGTCGCTAGTAGTGCTACAATTCTACTGAACAAGTTGTTCAGTGCGCCATTTTATCATACATTCAAAATTCAAATGTTTTGAATGCAAAAAAGTTTTTGTTCACTTCTACTTCTTTCATTGTATAATTATAATACAAGTTTGTTGCTAAACGTTTGTTTTGATTAAGTTTTACCTATATTAACTTTTAGTGGATACTTTACAGTGTTTTCATTGTTCGTCGCTTTTGTGTTTTAGAGGTGCGTTTTTTTTTTTTATGAATCAAAATATGATCGTTATCATAAGCTTTGTGTTTAAACAATCATGTAATTTCAATTCTATTTTCAGTTTTCTTATCAAAAAAGCAAGGTGCTTTCATAGTTCAAGGTGTTTTGGTGAAACATAATTACAACTGTTTTAGTTTTCAGGTAAGTTTAGAACGTTTTAGTAGTTTATAGGTTATAAGTAAATAACATTTTCTTACAGAAGCTTTGTGGATATAAATATGATACCAACCAAGAAAACAATTTATTGTTAATTGTGTTCCGGGGTGCCTGGAATTATTTAGCAAAAGACATCGTTTTTTGTTGAAATCATCAGAAGACCATTTTGATGACTGGGTGAAAGCTGTACAAAGCCCTAAGATGCTTGGTTTATATCCACAAGCCATTTCCGATGAAGTTTATATTTGTGATCGTCATTTCGTTGATGAGGATAGAGTACCTGAAATGAGAAGAGGCCTGAAAAGAACTGCTGTTCCTATATTACATCTTCCTTTGAGTAAGTATTCATATAGGTATTTTAAAGTGCAAATAAAAATTTCTATTTCTATTTATTATTTATACAACATCTCGGAAGTAAACAATGGATCGGGTGGATTCGGAAGGCGACCAGAAAGCCTGATAGTGTACACTGTTGTCAGATGAATATTACCAAGTGTCATTTTAAATAAAGAAGGAAATTAAAGGGTGCACAATTGTTTTTCTAATAAATGACAATATGACGTCATTTATACATACCCTAAAAGAAGGCAAAACCAACCTTGCCATACATTGTGGTCATGTGAGCATATAAACGTAATAGTGTACAAGCACCAGACTGCTGTAATATACTTACCTATCGATAAGGAATGGCAATATATACTTCATCTTACTTTCAGAATTAAAATGTTTTTTAAATAAATGTAATAGGAATACTGTTCTAGGTTTTTAAATAAATGTAATAGTAATACTATTCTAATAAAACACAAGTGTATTTTATCTTGTTTGATTTTCCATTAATCATATCGATAGTAAAAACTGAAGCTGCAAATGTTAGAAGGTGCAAATTGCCTATTAATTTTTCCTATGATTGCAAAGCTTAAAACAGGCATATGCGTGTTATTAAAACATAACTTGTTTTGCTTTCACTATAAAAATCATTAAAAAAATTATTTGACTAATTTAACCTCTTTACTGGCAGTGGTATAAAATTAAATAGAATTTATTTAGATTTGCTAAATGAAAATCAGATCAAATTTCCCGCGTGTGACTAAAATTCATCGCAATATTGTTCAAAACGTCAGCATTGGCGTTTCCCTTCTATAGAGGGTGTTCTGTGACACCTCCTAAATGGGGCCTGAAGTGAATAGAGGTGCTGGCTGGGGAGACGTTTAAATGGTCGAATATCGAGAAAATTGTTGCTGGAGGCGTTGAGGAACAGCCTCGGAATGTTCCTTTTCCTTTTAGCAATGTTTTTAAATCTCATATAGCCTGTTATGTCATGAGGTAACCACAAATTCTGTTATTAAGATTCATAAACACTAAAATACTGCTTACAAACTCAATTAAACAAAAAGGATTTTAAAATCTTGAGAAACGACAGTGACAGATAAGCGATGAGTTAGAAGCGCTTACGGCGCCCTCCGTTGATTCAGACTAATACATTCCAAATTATACTTTGTCTTTGGATATTCCGAAATCCGGAGAGCGGGAAACGACCGAGTTTCGTTACTGATTGCTAGTGATGGGAAAAACTGTTATATTGCTGTAACAGGTCTCAAGTGTTACTGTTATTTAGAAATAACAGTTAAATATAACAGGTCGAACATAACAGTATGAACTATGAATTATTAAGAATTCCACGTAGACGTAGTAACAGTAGCTGAACCCGTCCGGTGGTGTAGTTTGGTAATGTTTAAAATAAAAAATATTATTGTATTTTGTTTAAAACAATTATTTTTTTTATTAAAAAAATGATTGAGGTTTTTTTTTGGGGTATTCATCACTAATAATAATTTGGTAAAAAATTCAACAATGCAGAATTTCTTTCGAATTTTCTTTACTAATTAAGTATTAGTTAAGCATTGAGCTTGAAAACCTCTATAGCCATCTTTTCCTTGAAAATGAGACTTATATGAAATACATGAATTATTGTAAGCAAAAAATAAAATAAATATTTTTTTTTAAATTAAAACTAATTTTTCTCTCTCTACCTATAGGGCGAAGTGTGTCTGGTTTCAACTATACCAGGTACAGGGAATATTTTTATAATTTCATTACAATTGGTACTGTTTCTGAGATTTTTTAAGTTTCAGCGATTTTTTATTTTGCAATAGTAATTAAAAAAATATATGTTTAAAATCGGACCTATTTCTTAGATTTCCAAAGTGAAAAGTAAAAAGGAATATTGATTTATTAGTTACATAAAGCAAAGAAGAATGAGCAAAGAAACTACCTAATATAATATAATACCTAAGGACTCATGTTAAAACATAACTGTACATTTGTATACATATCAGTTTTTTCTTAAAACAAAAATGCCATCTGCATATCGAGTTATCTAATGAAGATTGAGTTTACGTCAACGACTGTGATTATTTTTTTATATACGCGGTGACCTGATTTTATTTTTACAGTGATATAGTTCATTTTTTATAATTTTCAGTTGCTACATATACAGCCTTTCACATATTGAAAAATTAAGAACAAATTTTTTAGCGACCATAAATGTCAGAAGTGAAGGAAACTTAGCTCATTTTTTACAAGCATGCCTTGTCATATTAATAAAATGAGGTAATATAAAAGGTGTTCCATTTGAATAATGAAAATTGATGGAGTTTCCGCAAAAACCGAAAGCTCGAAACATGCTGCACCTATCATAAAATTTCGGTAAAGAAATTTGCCTGTATTCTGCACATATGGTTCTTTATTACATTACGCTTTTATTTTTTGTTAGAAGGATCTCTAGTCACATTTTCGATTCTCGGTTCACCGCCGGTAAATCACCGGTCATCTTAATCAGTACGCTTTTTAAAACTGTACAAACAACGAACCGCTTTTGCCTAGAAATGGAGATCCACTTAAATGGTAGAAAATTCATTCTTATGAATATCCACATTTAAGTAAAATGGTGAAGGAGAAGTTTGGGACTGTCGTTACGTCTGTTCCGTGCGAAAGACTTTTTTCTAAAACAGAACAAATTTTAAGTGACCGCCGTAACAGACTTTCGTCGACCAAAGTCAGTCAAATAATGTTCATCAACAAAAACTCAGAACTTTAAAAGTGTTTTGTTAGAAAAGTATTTTTTTACTGTAAGACAATTTTTCTCAAAGAAAAAAGAAACATCGTTGATTTTATTTACATTTTTCATATGTTGTGTTTGTTTATAAATTGTAAATATATGTGTGTGTTTTGTGTGAATCAACACCTGTCAAAATTTAACAGTTTCATTGTACCGACGATCCTACGTTCCCAAAGTTGTGAGCACACTAGTATAAAGTAGTATGTTATGAAGTAAAGTCCGCTCTATACTCTATACCCCATTCCCAGTCTCATGTCCATTCATCCTGTTATAACAGTTGCAGATGAAAACAGAAGTTAATTCATCGTAGCTAGTTGCAGTGCAACAGTCAGAAACAGATACGACAACAGAACAGGTACGACTCCGAGTTCTAGTGTAAAGCGCAACAGCATCCCCTCCCCTATACCTGTTATTTGTATATATCCATAACAGGTTGTTACTGTTGCGGCTCGACAACAGTTAAAAAATAACAGACTGTTAAATAACAACCCATCACTACTGATTGCTACCTATACTGTTGACTGCGTTCTTTAAACTAGCCAATCATATAATGTTATTGCCTACCGATTCAATCCACCGGTGTATTCTGAAAAGTGCCCATGCTGTATAAGATTAAGATTGACGCCCTAACGTAATTTTACATTATTTGCAAAATCACAGTAATCACACCATAATTTTACAGATGCAGACTTACGTACCCATTAGGACAAAGATAATGATTACCAAAATAATAAACTAAACTATTAAATTGCCAGGAATTGCAAGTAATAAAATATTTAAATTTTGCCAGGAAATGCCAGTAATGCAATCAAGTTTTGCCAGAATTTATGTGTCGACCTAGTGGCAACACTGTAAATGAGACGTTGAACGTTGAACCCGAGACTGAGAATGAGAACGACCTAGTAAAATTAATTATTTAGTTATTAATTTAGTGTGAGTCTGATAAAAAGAATAGTTATCAAAACATTTTGTCTTATGGGACTATATAATAATATTTAACAAAAGACCAACAGAAGATGGGTGAAGTCTACTGTGAAAATATTAAAGTTGAAAAAGAAAATTACGATGATGTAGATACATTGTTAGGTACCGACCGAAACTTTACGCTTTCCTGTGAATTTGAGCAGGATAGAAAATTAGATCTGCAACCAAATGAATCTTTAATCAAACTGGAAATAGAAGAACATGGTTTGGACAGTGCTGTATTATGTGAAGATATAAAACAGGAGTACTGGAACAATAATAAAAGTTCTACTAATAGTCAAGACACCTGTCCCAATTTAGCCATTAAGGAGGATGTGATATGCGAGTTACAAAAAGTATCTCATGATATTAACCCCTTTGAGAAAGAAAAACCTCCATGTATTATGATAGATGAAGATAAGCAAAATTCTTACTACTGTATTAAATCAAAACATCCTAAAAAGAGCTCTTATCAGCGTTTAACAAGTGAAAATGCAAGTATAAGGAACAAACAGTCGGTAGGGCACATCAGATCAAAACACACAGTAGAAAAGTCTTATCAGTGTTCAACTTGTGATTATGAAAGTGCATGTAAAAAACACTTGTTGCAGCATATTCAACTAAAACACACACGAGAAAAACCTTATCATTGTTCATCATGTAATTATGCAAGTGTAAAAAGAGATAGTTTATTATATCATATTAAATCAGAACACACAGGAGAAAAGCCTCATCAATGTTCATCATGTAATTATGCAAGTGTAAAGAAAAAAAATTTATTAGATCACATTAAATCAAAACACACAGGAGAAAAGTCTTATCACTGTTCAGAATGTGATTATGCAAGTGTGCAGAAACATAGTTTGTTAAATCATATTAAATCGAAACACACAGGAGAAAAACCTCATCAATGTTCATTATGTAATTATGCAAGTGTGATTAAACATGCTTTGTTACATCATATTAAATCAAAACACACAGGAGAAAGACCTTATCGATGTTCATCATGTGGTTATGCAAGTGTGAGTAAACGTGGTTTGTTATCTCATGTTAAATCAGTACACATAAGAGAAAAGCCTTATAAATGTTTATCATGTGAGTATGTAACTGTGCAGAAACACAATTTGTCAATGCATGTTAAATCAAAACATACAGGAGAAAAGCCTTATCACTGTTCATCCTGTGATTATGCAAGTGTGTACAAAAACAGTTTGTTGAAGCATATTAAATCAAAACACACAGGTCAAAAGTCTCATCAATGTTCAACTTGTGATTATGCAAGTGTGTACAAATACGCTTTGTTGAAGCATATCAAATCACAACACACAGGAGAAAAACCGTTAACCAAAAAACTTCATCAATGTCCATCGTGTAGTTATGCAAGTGTGCACAAATATAGTTTAAGATTTCATATTAAATCAAAACACGCAGTAGAGAAGCCTTATCACTGTTCAGCATGTGGTTATACCAGTGGGTACAAAGCCAGTTTGTTACGTCATATTAAATCAAAACACACAGTAGAAAAGTCTTATCGCTGTACAGAATGTGATTATGCAGGTGTAACAGAAGATAGTTTGTTAACGCATATTAAATCAAAACACACAGGAGAAAAGTCTTATCACTGTGATGCATGTGATTATGCAAGTGTAACCAAATATAATTTGTTGTATCATATTAAATCAAAACACAGAGAAAAGCCTTATCGCTGTTTGGAATGTGATTTTGCAAGTGTAACAAAAAGTAGTTTGTTACGTCATACTAGATCAAAACACACAGAAGAAAAGCCTTATCAATGTTCATCCTGTAATTATGCAAGTGTGAGTAAAAATAATTTGTTATCTCATATTAAGTCAAAACATACAGGAGAAAAGCCTCATCAATGTTCATCTTGTGATTATGCAAGTGTTTACAAACAGAAATTGTTAAATCATATTAAATCAAAACACACAGGAGAAAAACCTCATAAATGTTCATTATGTAATTTTGCAAGTGTGTACAAACAGAAATTGTTAAAGCATATTAAATCAAAACACTCAGGGAAAAAGCCTTATCAGTGTTCATCTTGTGATTATGCAACTGTGTACAAACATCATTTTTTGAAGCATATTAAATGGAAACACACAGGTGCAAAGCAATATCCCTGTCCATGTTGTGATTATGCAAGTGTGTACAAACAAAGTTTGTTAAAACATATTAAATCAAGACACACAGGAGAAAAGCCGTATCAATGTTCATCTTGTGATTATGCATGTGTGCAGAAAGGTCAGTTGTTAATTCACATTAAATCAAAACACACAGGAGAAAAGCCTCATCGATGCTCATTATGTGATTATGCAAGTGTGCAGAAATGTCATTTGTTAAATCATATTAAATCAAAACACACCGGAGAAAAACCGTATCACTGTTCATCTTGTGATTATGCATGTGTGCAGAAACAACATTTGTTGACACATATTAAATTAAAACACACAGTGGAAAAACCTTATCACTGTTCAGCCTGTGATTATACAAGTGCGCACAAACAACATTTTTTGAAGCATATTAAATCAAAGCACACAGAAAAAAAGTCGTATCACTGTTCATCTTGTGATTATACAAGTGTGCACAAACAGCATTTGTTGAGGCATATTCAATCAAAACATACAGGAGAAAAGCCTTATCACTGTGCATCATGTAATTTTGCATGTGTACAAAAACGACATTTATTATATCATATTAAATCAAAACACACATGAGAAAAACCTTATCACTGTTCATTTTGTGATTATGGAAGTGTGTACAAATACGAATTGTTGAAGCATATTAAGTCAAAACACACAGAAGAAACAGCCTATAAATGTTAATAACACTATTCCAAAAACTATTTATGGAATTTCACAACTTAAATGTTTTTATGACCCAGACCTTATACATCTTTCCGTTGGCCAATTTAAAATTATTTAAAACTGTCTGTAAATTCCTGTACATTAGTGGTGAATTTTTTTAGGAGGTGGAAAAAGACAATGCCCGTGTTCATCATTAACCTTTGAGCACACAAATACCTTCCACAATACTGCTCATATAGTTTATTGTATTTATTATCATTATGAGACTGTGTCATGAGCGATGTTGAGGTTAACTGTTTGTTTACGATATTCGATGGTGGTATGTGGACTTCGAGGTTTATTTGCTGTGGCTTTTAATATATGGTGGCCTGGTAGCGATTTTACGTTTCTGTGTTCATTTGAAATCGACGCGGTCTTGAAATAAACACTGAAAAGTATTGCAGCATTTATTGACAAACCTGTGTTGATTTCGACGCGCCAGACAATGAATCACGCACGGATTTGTTCGGAAATGACTGGCTGTACATGTTCACGTTTCCGTTTTCATTTCAAAGAGTGTCTTGGTACTGAACACAGAGACATTACACAAAAAAGGACAACACATTCGTATATGGCCTAATTTTTTTTATAAAATTACTCATCACAAAAACGATCACATAACTTACGTTTAAGGCAATCTAACAAAATTGTGTTCAATATTCTAACAATATAAAAAATATTTAATTTTTATTTGTATACTTTATATCAATATAAAATAATGAAGAAAAAATTGGTAAGTAGTAGGTATAGCCTACTTTACTTATATTTTATTTGTTTTTATTATGGAGCATTGTTGACAATACCTATTGAAATCAATAAACATCACAGCCACCTCTAATTCAAAAAGTGTGCATCTGCAACATTCCCAATAGCTCTGTAAAATGTGGCGATTCATGTTGAAATTGCAGAAAGTCAAAAACGAAAAATTTAGTATTACTTTTAAAATGGTCTAATCAATCTTTGGGGGTTTTCTACCTACGCACAGAACAAAGAATAGGTACCTAGTTATATATAATTTATTTGTCGTCAACATACGTATATTTAACTAAATATTATTTTCACAAACAAATCAAAATAATTTTCATTATGTAGGAAGTGAAAGTACTAATGTTTTTTTGCAACAGGTTGATTATTGTTAATATTATGAGAAAGGGGACGTTTTCTTATTCGGCCGTCGTAAGCTTTCGGGGGTCTACCTAACTGGATCCTCCCACTGCAAGGTCTCTATTTTTTTTACGAGCGATTGCTGTAGGTTGGACGTGGATTTTTCGATTGCTTCTTTGTTTATTCCGTTCACACATAAATGATATGACATCTGAAGGAGTTTGCATTTTTGACAAATTAGAACCAAATTTGGTAAGAACGTTGGTATTAGCTGGATTAAAGTCGTTTTGTAGAACATTGCAGAATCTCGAGAATTCGGTTTTTATTTTGTCAATGGTATTCGTATAATTTTCATTAATTGTTCCACCACTAACTTGACTATTTAATTCATCTGTTGAAATTATTGGGCATTCAAGTGAATCTAAAGGAACATCTCAACTGGTGGTTATACTGGATGTGCATTCTCTTTCACTGATTATTTCATTGGCGTTGGTAAAGGCAATATCTTCAAAGAATTTTGAAGAAAAATCGTCTCCTAAGGCTAATTTTGCAAAATTTTGCCGATCTGCTTGCATTAAACATAAAAAATTTGTTAACAAAATTCCGTGCGTTCTCTCTATAGCACATAGATTCTTGCAGTATTTACCACCCTTTCCAAATTGACAGTCACATGTTTCCATATCAGTATTCACCACATATAAATGACTACCTGACTTTACAAAATATGTACCACCATCATTCACTTTCACTATTCCCTTAATATTTTGACAAAATTTTTCATATGCAATCGTAGGCTTTCTTGATCTGCCATTCGCAAACTGTATGAGTCTCATCTTGTGATAAGATTCAAATGTTTTTGTGATAAATTCTACTAAAGCGCACATGTTGAAGACTTTACACCGTTGAAGTACAATGTCCTTAATATCCGTATCGATGATTCGCAATAATTGTTAGTATTATGACCTCTGGTAAGAACATCGAATTGATACGATAAACACAATTCTTCACGACGGTCCCATTTAAAGTACCTAACTTCTTATTTTCTTTCACTTTGCCATTATTTAGCAAATTAGACATATTTATTTCTGCTTCACGCATTGACTTTGCAAACATTACATTGCGAAATCTCTTCATGAATATTTGCCGATCTTCTTTTCCAACTTCATGTTAGTTTTACCACAACCAAATGCCTGATTGACATAAAATATGCAGAGCAATAATCTACTATTAGGAAATACCTCCCTTAAGGCGTTCCTCTCCGCACTGCTATCGTCTGCCATTATTAACCCTGGTTTAAACGTCTTGTTACATGTCTCTTCAAGAAATGATTTTGCTGTTTGAAAGACCATAGTATAATTGTCCTGTGATTGACTGGTATGTAGAATAACAGCCAAAGGTAAAGCACCAACCTTGGGAACAACGAACAAAAAAGTCACACACGTATTGGTCTGGTCACATGATCCGCTACTGTCAATGAAAATCATTTCATCTGCCAGCCCCGCAACAAAAACTCTGCATTATTGGAATAATTAAAACGAAAATAATGGGGTCCTCTACAATACACATTTTAACATTAAGATCTAGTACTTCTGTCTGTTTTCTTTTTAAAATGTCCACTATATCCATTTTGTCTCTACTACCGTAATTTTTAAGCCGCCCTGTTCATATAAATGGGTAACCTGACGATCCAGATAATTTTTTTGAGCATTAGACAATACTTTATATGCATCTTCCTCACTATTCTCCATGATGCTAAACTCGTGATACGATTTAGCAGCTGCAGTTGTCATTCCCGAATTAAAATAGGATATGGATATCTGTTTTGTGTCCAGAGCAACGCAATAGGCTTACTCTATGAAAATGATCGAAATTAATGGCTATAGTGACATTTAAGCCTCTCTTTAATGTAGGAGAATTTTTCAAAGTACATTATGTTATTTTTAAAAACTTAATACTCATATTTGCCTTACAATCGAAATTTCTATTTCATCCTTTTGTCATGTTTTTCGATTTGTTTCTTTCTGCAAGTTGACAAACGTATACTTTTCGGAACTCGTAACGTACAGGTTATGGGAATCGACGCATCATTATACAATTTGTCTTTGTTTCTATAGAAAATGCACTAACTAAACAACTACATTGTTCATGGTAAGTTCCGGTGTAAAATAACGCACATTGTACCCTGCAAACATAATTTACCGAAGAGTATTCTTCGAACTTTAAAATTTCAAAGTCTTTAGTGTGTTGACGAAGGAAACTTTTAAAATGTTCCATGACATAGTCGGTAAATTTAAAACTGCGATAACCTCAAACAAAACGGAAATAAAACAATTTCAAACAGCTGTTGTTAAAGCTGACGAATTGCCACAATCGCGAAATTTATAGCGAAATCCATTGGGACAACCAGAGCGCACTGGGTGTATTTCTAACTTATTCTTTTGTATATTTTTAATAAAGGATAGAAATTACATCGAGTGCGCACTAGACTTGCCAATGGTTCTCGCCATTAGTAAGCAACATGTGAGAGACAGTATGTAACCATTTCGTCCTTAAAATCAACACGGTTTTGGATGTGAACAAATGCCACTTGTCTCTAAACAAATCTGTACGTGGTTCATTGCCTGGGGCCTCGATATCAACACGGATTTGCCAATGAATATTGCAATACTTTCAAGACCGCGTCGGTTTGAACTGAACACGGAAACGTAAAATCGCGGCTTGGTAACTAACTATTTCTATGAGTTGAAAAACAGTCGTTTTTGGTGCTCTTGTGTTGTCATTACTGGGGTTTTCATTTGCACATCTGTGTCAGGTAGAACATTGATGAACTCTGCAAAGCCATTTTGAAGTCCCCTTCTGCTTACCATCTCCGAAGCATAAACGTCTGAAATTAGTTTCTCGTTACCATCTGTGAAGCGTTAGCATCTGAAATGAGTTTCGGGAGCCTACAATCAAGCCATGCACATCGAGCATTTTTGCCATTACCACGAACACCTAAATAGTGTTAAATTATTTTCTTTGGTTGCTACTATGGAAGTATCAGCCTATGATGCAGCATATGGTGTATTAGGTTGTGTTTAATAGTGTAACAATTCAATAGCATTAATGGAGGACGTAGAGGAGACGCCACTATCAGAGAGCCTGTCCCGTTTCGGCACAGTTGATCATCAATGCAGCCTGCTGTGTGAGTTGCTGTATGAACGGAGACTGCTTCAACTGTAGCTATCCAGCTGGTGTCTGATGTAAGGCCGACCTTGCCGAGAGGTCTTCGTAGAACCTGCCCTTTGTCTTCTGGAGATCTGCTGGATGAGTATATAAGTTTAAATGTGTCACTTATCCTTGTGCTAGTGTGTTAACAGTATTTTAGAGATAACTTTTACCGATATGTTTTTATACCATGTTAGCCTTTTAATCCGTTCATGTTGAGTTAATTGAAGATTTAGTTACTTTTCATTTCACTGTCAGTTTAACGTCAATTTAGTTGTCATATTGTAAGTGAAGATAGTTACCTTATCTATCTGTCACTGTCATGTCCAGTTTGAGTTTAATTGTTTTGTAGAAGTGAAATACATAAATTTCACAGTCACATTTAAATAAGATATAACCTTGTTAATAACGCTTTATGTTCACTATTTGAAAACTGTCGACCGGCACCTGTCATTTGTGCTGTTACCTTCTTTATAAGGAACTTAATGACTTGTTATGTGTAACAGATTGTTATGTGTAGCAGAGCACTGGATTCCTAACAGTATAATAGGTAGTTTTGTTTTGGATGGATATAGTGTCAAGTCACAGTTTGCTAGATGCAATTACATTCACGGTGGGTCCATGATATTAGTTAATAATTCTCTGCCACATAAGTTTAAAGCAGAGTATATGAATTTGTCACAAGAACGCTTTGTAGAAATTAGTAGCGTACTTACAACAATGACTTCAAATCAATTGTGTATAATGACCATATATAAACCTCCAAACAGTGACACACTTAATGACTTTTTTGAGATATTGACCACTGCTATTCAGATGCCCTCTTCTTTGGTCAGATATATTGTGCTAAATGGTGACTTGAACATAGATTATAATAGTCTAGAAGCCAATATTTTAAAAGACATGTTTGCAAGTTTTGAACTGGAAATAACAACATCAAATCCAACCCGTGTATTCACAAACGTAAATACAAATAAAATAAAGTCGGCTGATGGAGATATTAAAAAAATAAGGAGAACAATAAATAATTTGAAAATAGGAACAGACACAAAGAAAGTAGATATAAAAGAAATTGCGAAGGAAACTCACGTACTGCAGACAACAACAAGTAGGCAAGATATAGTGAACATTTTGAATAATTACCACACAAATATAGGATGCACAATGGCACAGGCAATCACAGGAAGGTGTCTAGAAGCAGCAGAACAAAAAAAGTATGATACCCAAACGTCTATGTATATGAGACCAGTAAATTAAACCAGTTATAAAAAACCTTAAAACATATGTATCACCAGGCTATGATGGAATAAAACCAATTTACATATAAAAATTAGCCCATATACTGGCACTGACAATAGTAAAATTGGTAAATCAGCACATCAAAGATGGACACTTCCCTGAAGAACTCAAAATAGCTAGAAACACCAATTTTTAAAGAAGGAAGTAAACTTATGCCAAATAACTACAGGTTCATATCTAACCTCACGGTATTTAGCAAGATTTTTGAGAAAGTTATACATACAAGACTAACAGACTACATAGAAAGTATTGGACTCATAACAAACTGTCAACATGGTTTCCAAAAACAAAAATCTACAACAACTGCAATGTTAAACTTAATTAACTATCTGCAGAGTTCTTTGGACAGAGGGAAATGGATAACAGGGATGATCCTGGATTACCGTAAAGCCTTTGACACTATAGACATCAAAATAATGAATGCTAAACTTGAAAATATGGGAATAACAGGGAACGTGTTGAAGCTGCTAAAAAGTTATCTACAAAATAGAAAGCACTACACACAAATAGGAGATGTGAAAAGTGAACGAACTCACATTACCTGTGGCGTTCCTCAAGGGTCCATTCTAGGACCATACCTGTATATACTATACATAAACGAACTGAGCCTATACAAATTGAATGGGAAGTAAATGATGTATGCAGATGACTTGGCAATTTTCTATGAAAATGTGGATGACAAGAAAACCAAAGCTGAGATAAATGAAGATCTAGAACTACTAATGAGATGGACAAACACAAATCGTTTAACTATAAATGAAAAGAAATGCTACTTAATCCACATACAGAAAACCACTAAACGACACCAAATGAATATTACAATTAAAGGAAGAAGCATAAAAGAAGTAGACAGTGTAAAATATCTAGGCCTAAACATTGATAAAAACTTAAAATAGACTAAACACATAAATGAACTAAAATTGGAGATATCATCATATATAGCAATGGCTTATAAAATCAAAAACTGTCTCCCAAAATCACAGAAGATAATGTTGTACGAGGCATATATAAAAAGTAAATTGATGTACATGATTCCTTTCTGGGGAACTGGCAATAAAACAGATATATCTAGTATATAAAGGATACAAAATAAAATCCTAAAAGTAATATATGATCTGAGTTATTGGACCCCAACAAATGAAGTTTTCAGAAGAACTAAACAATTAGACATTGCAGAACTAACAAATTATGAAACAATGAAAATCATCCACAAACTAAGACAGGGAGAAATAAATGAACCAGAACTGCAAATGAGACACAGCAACGAAGTACATCGTTATGGTACACGGAGACGTTTAGACATAAGAACAGAGACTGCAAGAACAAACACAGGACAAAAAAGGATACTATTTAATGGTGTAGAACTATACAATGAAATACCTGAAGAAATGAAAAGATTAAAAACAAACAAATGGAAAAGTGAGATAAAGAAGTACTTGCTGAACAAGAGAACACTATGATAATAGAGCCATTAATGTAGTATTGAAAACTAGTTCCCAATTACACATGTTAAATTTATGTTTTTTTATTGTGTTGTCAGACATAACCCTTAAAGAGTTTTTATGATGTATTATTAAACTGAATGAAAAAAATATATAAAAAAATGGAAAAACAACTGTTAGTGTGATTGATTATGTTACCAATTTTAAGAGATCTTGGTATAAATGTGTAATCATGAATCCTCACATAGCTGATCATTTTGCACATATTCTGGATTTGCAAATTCAGGATGAAAACTTTAAAAGAAATAATTGTTTTATTTTATATAAACTATCTTTTAGCATTACTAATGTGGATAATGTTTCTCATGGCCTTTCATGTGAGAATTGGGCCGGTGTATACAGTGCTTGTGGTGTAAATACGGCCTTAAAACACTTATGAGATTTTCACGTGGCATCTTGATAAATCTTGCCTGCTAAAAAAAGTTGTGGTTTGTGATAATGCTGTCAGGAGGGAGTGGGTAAATGAGAACCTTATTGTTCAGAGCGGGAGATCAAGAGAACTTTTTTGCTTAGGTTCGAGATATAATGACAGTGACTTGAGAAATATTTATAAGGAAGAAAGATTAAGTTATAAGTTGAAAATTAAAGAGGCAAAAACTGCCTATTATCAAAACGGTTAATAATTCATTGAATAAACCGAGGGAGCTCTGGAAGATAATAAAATCAAAGCTCAACAGGCACACCAAAAGGAGTGAAACCTCCCACCTTAAAATTGAGGGCACAACTGTAAGCTGTCCTTTGAGAATAGCCAATGAGTTTGGTCGTTACTTCTCGAATGCTGCTCGGATGGCTATTTCAAATTATTTTGGCGAGAACCTTTCACTTCTAGCAACATGTTCAAAATATTCTTCCAACTCTTTATATTTTCATCCAGTGACTGAGGCAGAGCTCCTTGATGTGATTAGCTCTTTGAACAATAAGCCCTCAACTGGTATGGATGGTATCCAGTCCTCTCTGGTGAAGCAAGTAACTGATTGTTTGCTCTCACCCTTGCTTCATATAGTTAATTTGTCATTTGAGAGTGATTGCTTTCCAGAACATCTAAAGGTATCTAGTGTTATTGGTCTACTTAAGCAGGGAGATGAAAGTGATCTAAATAATTATCGTCGAATCCACCTACTGAGTATCTTCTCGAAAATTTTAGAAAAGGTGGCACCCAGCAGAATAATGAATTTTGTCAAGGAAAATATAACCTCTTGACAACTTGTCAGCATGGTCTTCAGGAGAAAAGATCTACAGAAACTGCTTGTTTTAGAATTGCGTGTATGAAAACATCGATCGGGAAAACTTTGTAGTCACTGTGTTCTTTGACCTCACCAAGGTTTTTGACACTGTGGATGTCAACATATTGAGTGAGAAATTGTTTGCTTTCGGAATTCGTGGAACATTCTTGGAGTGGATTAACTCATTTATGAGTGGCAGGTCACTGAAAGTAAACTTTAAGAATAATATCTCTAATGAGTATGACATAGGCTTAGGTGTTCCACAAGGTTCAGTGCTGGGCCCACTGCTATTCATATTGTTTATCAATGATATGCCATTGCATGTGCTAGAGAGGCTGGTGACTGTGTTTGCTGATGACACTTGTGTTACTGTCTGCACTGATACTAGAGAGCGGCTTCTTCATGATGTTGGCACTGTTATAGACAAGTTTCGGGCTTGGTGTGATAGAAGCAGACTTGTTGTGAATACTGGAAAAACTGCATATGTGGAATTCATAAACAGGAAGTCCTTGAATAATATCGGCATTACTCCGGTAGACACTGTAAAGTATTTAGGTGTACATTTGGATGCCAGTCTATCATGGCAGAATCAGATTCATATAGTTTGCAAGAACCTGAATAAAACATATTTTGCAATACTATAGATGAAAAACACTGTTAACTTAAAGAGCATAATAAACATGTATTACTCCTTGGCATACCCTCACATAAGTTATGGTATTCTATTCTGGGGTAGGGTGGTGACTGTGAGCAGAGTTTTTGTATCTGAAAAGTAATTACTTAGATTATTGTTTAATCTAAGGCTAACAGAAACATGTAGAAATATATTTCGAGATCACAGCCTGCTTATGGTTCCATGTATTTATATCTTAAAATGTGTCTGTTTTGCAAGGAATAATTTGGAAGTGTTTACCTATAACTCCTATCATGATTATGAGACGCGTCACCAGGATTCATTAAGAATACCGCTTCACAGAACAACAAAGTATTAACATAACCTCTATTACAACTGTATTGTGTCTTTCAATGCTTTACCAGCTGAGTATAGGAAAATAATAACTTTTGATACATTTAAGAGGGAAGTTACACGATTTTTAGTTAAGGAAGCATTTTACAGCCACGAAGATTTCCTGAATTTCGCAAGTTGGTGATTCGGGTTTCATTAGTTGTGAGGTTCATCATTTGGCGTTGATTGTCCGTTTTGTTTTGTTTATTATTTTTTTTGCTTTGTTTACTCTGGGAATTGTTTGTGGGTTTCATATTTTATCTGCTGGCGTGTTTGTATCTTGATTTGTTTGTGTGAATTTTATCGTTGTTTATATTGAACTATTTGTTTGTATATTTTATTTAGTGACATATTAGTGAATTTTTGAGTACATATATCTTGTTTATATTTATATATGTATTTAGGTTCTTAACATGCTGTTTTTTATTTATACATATTTTTTGTTTGTACATGTTTTAGTCTTTAACTTGTTCTGTCTTTGTTTACACACATTTAAGCTTTTAATTAGTCTTTGTTTTTGTTTTACTTGATCACTTGTTCTGGACTATATTTTTGTTTATATACATATGACCTCTCACATGTACTGCTTGTATCCAAGGTGGCCAATAAAAATTATTATTATTATTATTGTTATTATTATTAATCCCACAAGGATGCCTCACATCTAGTGTGTTTAATCTCAGTAATTTTTTATGGCCAGTTAACTTTGTAATTTAACCTTATGAGGGACGCTTCACATGCTAAGCAGTTTTATAACTGAAACTTGAATTACTGTCGCGTGTATGACCTGAGCTCTTCAAATCTTACATTAATTTGAAATTTAACTGTCAATTTGCATTTGACCTCCTGGACAGTTTGAGATAAAACAACTGCCAATAGAGAAAGTTTGGTCTTACATGCACGCTGACATTATTCTTACATTTTGTTCTCTTGTCTTTGCTGAGTTATTTGGATTTTTTTTTTACACATTACACACTTGTCCAACAGTATCCCAGTATGGTTTTTTTCTGTGCCACCCCTTCCCCAACTATACATTAAAATCTGACATAAACATATAACAATGAGGTTTACTGGAATATTCTACATCTGGCAGTTCTTCTTTGGACTTAATAGTTAATATTCATTGGATGGTATCGCTTTTAGTACACATATTGGTATCGCTGTGAACGGGTTCTTAATTATTCATGTATCATAAGACCTTATTTCTGAAATTGTGCATTATTCACCTTGTTTTCTTATTACGACCATTATACCTTCGTGTTGCAGTGGATGGAGTGTGTATGTGTCGCAATCTTTGTCACATATTATTTGTTTCCTACATTGCTTTTGTAATGGGGAAACTGCGAGGCAGCAACCAAGGCACCTGACCCAGCTCATTTGCTTGAGATGATAAAGGTCAGTGTTTTTTATTAGATTTTATAAATGTGCTTTACTAATTTTTGGCGTGCATACAGTTAGAAGTGATTTGTTAATCAAACTTATGGCTGTTAACACGATCTAAATGTGTTCTCTAATCTAAAGTTTGTGTAGCCCCAATGTTAAATACCCCCCCTATTATACTTCTACTTATTTTGTGCTATATATGTAATATAAAAATAAAAAACAAGTGAAACAGGAAGTGATTTTTTTGACTTTAGTACTGCATTCGATATTATCTGAAAGAGGCATTATAGGCGACGTTGTGGAATGTAGTTTTGGTAAATTTACAGTTTACTGCACGGGGAGTTTTTTGAATTTTTTTTTCAGAAACATGCTTAGGACCCTCCTTGGATGCACAAGCCAGAAAGCAAATTTGTTGCAAACAACCCCCAAGAAAGTTAAGGGACCAAGAATGAATAGGGGTGCTGGGCGGGGAGGAAATATGAGCGGAAAATGCTAAAAAATATATTTAGTCGGGCTTTGAAAATATGCGTTTTCCACATTTTGCAGCAATACCTCCTTTAAACCCTGTCTACCCCGCACCGCAACCATATTTGCCCGGGTCCAGTAACTTTCTTAGCGGTTACTCCCAAGAAATTTTTCTTGTGCTTTATGCTTCGTAGGTAGTTAGATGCATGCAGAAGAAGGGGAAGGAGAACCGCCCGTGTTTTTGGTGTGAGGTGGCAGAAATCCTCTTCGGCCAGGGGGTTCTTCTTCCCCTTCTGCATGTACCCTCAATGCATGAACCACAGAATTTATGTTCAGCTTTTCAGTGCATTTTTCATTGAGTATATTTCCTGTTTATCAATCTCTTTGTTTGAATTTTGTATCCAAATTACTGTATAAATGTTAGAGACCATGTCTTTGCTTATCCTTTATTTACCTTATTTTTTTACTGTTCCTAAGTAAATAAGGTAATGTTTTATAACTTTTAATATAACGCTAAATCACTATAATATATTATTCATATGAAAATTCGCTACCATAACGCACTTGCTGCGTCCCGAACATTTTAGTGAATTTTCTTTTAAAAAAAATTCACTAATAAGATCCCGACTTTTGAATTTTGAAAAAATTTCTTCAAATGAGCGCTAATTAGGCCCCCCAGAACACATATCCGGGGTCAGTTTCAATTTTTATATGTTTATATATATATATATATATATATATATATATATATATATATATATATATATATATATATATATATATATATATATATATATATATATATATATATGTATCACACCGATAACTCAAAAAATAATGGGCCGATTTTGATCAAATTTGGTGAATACCTTCCTTTTCCAAATGGCTTGGATAAGTTCGTTAGTCAGAAAAATCGGCCCAGGTTTTCCCGGAAAATTTTGGGTTTTCCTTCAAAAAAAATTTATATCTCCGGAATTGACAAAGTAAGGGCAACGCTGGTTTATGTCGTTATAGGTGAGGTGCCTACCAAAATTTAGCTCTGTAGGTCAAAAGACAAAAAAGTTATGGGCATTTAAAGAAAAATAAATTGGGGTTTTCCTCAAAACGTCAAAGTGACAATTTAAAACGTCAAAATTCGCAACATTTAGGCAAAGAACTTGAATCTTATACGGGCTATGGAAATAAAGTGTCTCAAGAAGAATGTTTTACAAACCCTGAAGTCTTAGTTTCCACCGTCATCGTCCTTCATTTTACTAAAATATTTCCAGAAAATTCATTTCAAATAGACCCTTTCTCTGATGCTTGGCAGTAGCCTTAGCTATAGAATTTATCGTTTAATGGTATATAATTTTTGTAGAATTTTCGTAAAAAATCAATAAAGCTCAATATATCCGTTATTATACAAGATATGAAAAAATATTGTATACATTAATTATATGGTGTCTTAAGCTACACCTTAAAAAATTATTGCTACCATCACAGGGTGGCCCATAAGTCGTTGGTGATACAAATAATATTTTTTTAGTGGAAAACGCCTTATGTTTTTGCATTTTCCATCGAAATATAATGCATGTTTGTAAGTTAAGAAATTCTGGATGCAGCAAGTGCGTTATGGTAGCGAATTTTGATTAAATGCTTCATATTTGAAAAGCTCAATTTGCTATTAACCTATAAGGTTGACCAAGAAACGGTTTGTTTCGGAAACAGTTTAAGTTTACTTTCGGAAATTTCTGTACGTTTTCAAACAATAAAGTTATTTTGATGAAACATGGCACATTGTTTTTACTATATAGGTTATACTGGTAACTAAATTTGATGCCTGCTTTCTGAAAAAAAAACATATTTGCCATTAAAAACATTTTTATGAAAATTCACTACCATAACGCACTTGCTGCGTCCAGACTTTTTTTACTGTTTGCCTATATATGTATCGAAAGTGATTACTTTCAAGCATAACATGTACATCAACTATAGTTAAGTACATTTATTGTGCATAAGTTAAAGCTAATAATTATATTTCCAGTAATGGACAAAACAAATATTAGCTACATAACCTATTTGACAGTTATGACACTAGTGACAAATTATAATCAAGATGACTCCATTCCAGCTAGAAAATAACCAGTCCCTTTAATAAAAAATCTCTGGACCCAGCAAGGGCGTTATGGTAGTGAATTTTCATTAAAATGTTTTTAATAGGATATATATATATATATATATATATATATATATATATATATATATATATATATATATATATATATATATATATATATATATATATATATATATATATATATATATAAGAAAGCTTGCATCAAATTTGGTTACCAGTATAACCTATATAGGAGAAACAGTGTACCATATTTCATCAAAATAACTTTATTGTTTGACAATATACAAAATCTTCCGAAAATAAATCTAAAATGTGCCCAAAAAAATGGTTTCCTGGCCAACGAACCTTAGGTTAATAGTAAATTAAGCTATCGAAAGAAACATTTTATGAAAAATCGCTACCATAACGCAGTTGCTGAGTCCCGAATTTATTTTCTTACAAACATGGATTATCTTTCGATAGAAAATGCAAAAATTGTAATACTATAAGGCGTGTTCGATTATGGGACCCTGTGATTGTAAAAATAATTTTATAAGATGCAGCTCCAGACATCGTATAATTAACATATAAAATTTTTTATAATATCTTGTATGATAATGGATATTTTGAGCTTTACCCTAGAAATGAGTCACCTTGTATATATGAAAACAGATGAAAATTGAAACTAAACCGGATATGGGTTCTATGGAACATACTTCGCGCTCATTTAAAGAAATCTTTTCAAAAGTCACTAAAATTGTATCCAACTCTATAAGTAAAATTGTGATGGTCAAAAATAAATATGGTTGTAAGAAGAAGATCATGTCTACATTTGTATTACAAATGACAGAAAACAAAAGACTTATTTACATGTCACTTTGAGAGTAGATCTGACATTTATCAAAATAATTTGTCAGTTGAATATGACATGTATTGTTGCCGTGGACTATCATTTGCACTATTGTATTACGCATTATAAGAATCTTGTTGTTTTTTGGAGTACGAAAGCTTATTTTACTATAAAAACATTTTTCTATCCCTTAACCTGAAATAGTTTCGTTTCATTTAACGTTGTTTCATTATAGCGTCACAGTAGGTTTCAGAATCTAGAAATTATTCTATTTTGTGTGAATTTTTTCGCTGCATACCTAGAACCAATTGTATATTCCTTCAATTATAAATGATAATTTTAAGTTAATTCCTATATTTTCTGTGCCCAATGTGTTGAACGGATGCGAAACGAGATAAGCAAATTTCATTTAAAGTTAAAATGACGAAGAGAACTTTATTCCAGCCACGAGCGTAGTTTCCTTTTTTTACTATTAATAACATTTATAGGTAAATTAGCAGATACATATACAACCTCTTTGATTATAATTAAGAATTAATATAATAAAAATAATATTTTCGCTGAATCAAAAATCCTTGGCCGTTAACTGAAACATTAAACCTGCGAAAGAGAGGGTTATCAAATTTGACTATATATCAAAGAATAGATACGGCACACAGCCGAATTGTTTGAAGCCAACATTCAAGGGACTCTATGTTTACATCGGTCCTCTGCTCTGATTGGGTGGTGGCTCAAGCGTTGCCGCTATGTGATAATTCATCCTTAAATCGCCGAATATAATGACAAGTTGAGAATGATAAATTTATTACTTTTCTGTTACTTAAGACATTAAACTTACATTAGGGCTTATTTATGAATGTAAAGATTTACTAACGTTATATTCCATGATTTCTGCCTTCTTTATGTAAATATAACCAGAAAACTCAAATTAAAATCTTTATCTTGCTGCATGTGAAGTATCTAGATTTGTATTAATCGACAGTTGTGACTTGTATTTGTCTGTGAATAGTATGCAAGTATACTGAGAATTTATTTTTATGTGTTACCTTGATTTCCAATAAAGGTTTTGAGTTTTCTTTTGGCAAAATGATGAAAAAGTATATTGCTTGTAGAAGATTACCTGGGGATGTGGCAACGATGTCTCTGCATGCGTAAGGACATTGCTGTTTGCTATTTTCAGTGGCGTCACGTCAGTTTGGCACGATTTTTAGGTTTCCATCTACTAAAGAAGGGAGAGAAACATGGTGCGCCCTTAAATATAAAATCGGATACGCAGCCGAAATATTCTTATTTATGTTCACAGCATTTTAATGAAGACTTTTATTATTTACCCAAGTGGAAGAAGGGTATTAAAAACGCAGCATCTCCATCAGTTTTAAGTTCTCCAGTGCCTTCTACTTCTGGCATAAAAGCTGTTGTTCATGCGGAAAGAAGGTAAATAATTCTTTTTAGCTTCCTATTTTGTAAACCTTTACTATTGTTAAAATTAATAAATGACCCGATAAAAATTGCAGTCATAGTTTTGAAGAAAATAGAGATAAATCATCGTTATCCTCAATTGTCACTGCCTTGGAACTATCATGTTCAACAGGTGCGGCACTTGGCAGCCCTCCCGAATTAACACCAACAGCTAACATTACTCCAGGTCAAAAGTAAGTTAATATGCCTGGACTTATAGAATTGATGGGAAAATACTAGAAACCATTTTTTAAAATTATACTCTGTTCACTGGAAACTTACCAAATATCGTCCATTTTTTAGGAAAAAACTTTGTTATTTTGTAGATATTTCCAGTTTTTCAGGAACTCCAAAAACATCTTTAAAAAATGGTCTATTGCTAAACGAGTAATAAAAAAAGAAAAGAGGAAAATAAATATATTGCGCCAACAGAAAAGACGTCTTAAGAGTTTTTCACCAGAAATCGCTGATTGCGCATTTTAAAAGTCGTATCGCTTTTACGGAAAATACAGAAACATCCCTGACCGTCTCACTTTTGAGTGTTATTGAATTTATATAATTGCATGTAGTATTTTAGGCCTCTTTACCCACACAAATAGACCTGTTTAAACAGCTTTTAAAAGGTCTACAACGAAACTATTCACCCGACGTAAGGTCGTTTGCTATTACCCTAAATGTTTATTCAAACAAAGCTTATAATTACGTTCGAGAAAAATTTATGAAATCTTGGCCATATCCTCGAACCATTTCTAAATTGTTCCTGGATTCTGCAAAGAAGCATTAGCGGTTTTGGATTCAAAAAGAAGAGAAGCAGCTGAAAAAATCGCAAAATACTTTGTAACCTAGTTATCGACGAGATGTTCATAAGACGTCCAGTTGAGTGGACAGGAAAAAGGTTTTATGGTAACTTAGATATTGGCGTGGATATGAATAATTCAAGCGAGCTTCCAGAGGCTAAAGAAGTTTTGCTTTTCTTATTAGTTGTTTTAAATGGCCACTGGAAAGTTCCAGTGGGTTATTTCTTCCTAGCTGACATTTCTCGTGAAGACAAAGCAAGCCTATTAAATCAGGCTTTAAGTTTTATCCATCAGGCAAAAATAGTCGTTACTTCCGTAACTTTTGATGGAGCAGCTGCGAATATAAGCATGGTTAAATGTTTGGGAGCAAATTTAGATACATTTATTTAAGAAGGTTTAAAGGCTTATTTGCCGCATCCTGTAACCCATGAAAATGTATATATTTTCCTAGATGCTTGCCACATGATACATTTAATAAGAAATTGTCCGGCAAGTTGTAGATCTATAAAACATGGCAGCACACAAATCAGGTGGTCATTTCTAGAAAAACTGGTAGAGCTGCAAGATCTTGAAGGTTTTTCTTAATTTTTGTAAATTTTTGTTGAAAACACTTTTTACTGAATTTGCATAGAAAAAAATCGCTTGTGACGAAATCACAACATCGCAACATGGAGACTTTCGAACATTTTATTCAAGAAATCATTTCTATAAAAATTCACTACCATAACGCACTTGCTGCGTCCAGAATTTTCAGTTAATAGTATACTTAAATAATATATAGGTAGTTAAACATCTTATAAATTTTATTTTATTATTTTAATCGTATTTATGAAAATTTCAATCCTAATTCTCGAGACGCCTATGGTGTCGAGGACCGTGTAAACAAAGTTTTTAGCCAATGTTGGTTCCATACATTACAACGCATCGCATTGGTAGATGCCTGGTCTATCCGTAGGTAGATAGTCAAAGGTTATCAACTGTCAACATTTTTTGACAGACCAATACAGGTGCTGGCAGGTGGCAGGTGGCAGGCTGGCGCTTGGTGAACTCGCTCAATAATATAAGTAATAAACATAATTTAGGGTAAGAGCAAAGAGGTTGTAAGGGATAGAGGTAACAAAGGTGCAGTTTTGCAATACAAGAAGCCTGTACACTTTTCCTAACTGGGCGGAGTTCGGTGACTTAAGTGGGAGAAACGTCAGGGACGTATTTAGGAATTTTTAGTTTGGTTAGAAATAAAACTGAAATTATTCAATCATTGAAATGTAATGCTTATTCATGAATTTCTTAAGCTTTTGTACAAATAGGTAACCTAAAAAGGTTCGGAACGCAGCAAGTGCGTTATGATAGTGAATTTTCATAACAATATTAAATAATATATTTATATAAGCTATAAGATTTAGCCTTATATTAAAAGTTATGAAAATTAATTTATTTAATTAGGAACAGTAAAACAAGGTAAAGAAGGGCAAGCAAAAACATGATCTATGACATATATTTATAGAGTAATTTGGATACAAAACTCAAACAAAGCAATTGATAAACAGGAAATATACTCTAGAAAAATACACTAGAAAGCTGGAAAAAAATCCTTTGGTTGATGCATTGAGGGTGATTGTATGCATGCAGGAGAAGAACCCCCAGGAGGAAGAGGGTTTCTGCTCCTCACCCAAAAATTCGGGGAGTTCTCCTTCCCCTTGTGCATGCATACAACTACCTTCAAAGCATAAAGCACAAGAAAAATATCTTGGGAGCAACCCCCAAGAAGGTTGCTGGACCTGGGCGAATATGGGGTAGATAGGGTTTAAAGGAGGTATTGCTGTAAAATGTGAAAAACGCATGTTTTCAAAGTCCCTTAATTTTCTTGGGGGTTGTTTGCCAGAAAATTTGTCTTGTGGCCGAGGAAGGTTCTAAGCATGTTGCTGGAAAAAAATATCTAAAACCCTCATGCAGTCAACTGCAAATTTACCGAAATTACATTCTACTTCGTCGCCTATAATGTCTTTTTCAGATAATGTAGAATACAGAGCTAAATTAAATAGGTTCACTTGCATTTTCATTTCTTTTTTATTTTTATATTACATTTATAAGCACAATATGCGTATAATTAAGGGAACCCTTAATTAACATTGCAGCAACACAAACTTGAAAAGTGGAGAAATTATTTACAGTATGTTAACAGTTATAAACTTGATTTCATCATGTTACAGTAGTATTCTGATAATAAAAAATTACATCTAACTGTATGCACACGACAGCTGGTGTGTTACGAGATGTGATGAAACGCCAAACTGACTGTACCACAGCATTAGCATAATATTATTATGCCGCCACATTATCATATCTCTCTAGTAATGGTATCATGTCAAAAACCTACACTAGAGGCTAAATTTCCAATTTCTTCTTTGTTTATGGTGTCTGTTTCTACTGTCCTAAATTTCCAATTTGATATTGTCAATAAATAACACTACCACACAATGACAAATGACAGCTGAGCTTCAGCACAGACGCAGTCTAACAAAGTTGTCGGATAGAGTAAATTATGATCGGAGGGATACCTAAGTTAAAAATCATGAGAAATGGGTAATTCGAAATTTGCAGGTATTAAATACAGTATTTTTTAACTGACTGATAAAATTAAATTTTATAAAATGTTTTCTTTATTATCAGAAGTTGTAAAAATTTCATATGTTTATACATGAAAGGTTTAACTACATGAAATTTCTGAAGATCGGGCAACCCCGGTCAGCAACATCTTGACATCTGGCAATGATTGTGACTTCCATTATTTAGATTTTATCTACAATTTATTTAAATAGCATAACAGTACAGGTAGCTGTATTGCTCTGCCTTTGTCCAACATTGTAGATATTGCATTACAGAATTTGAAGTGATGTCGAGGATTATTTTATTATTAATTTCGAATAACTTCATTTTTCTTTGATCAAAAGACTTGAAAATTGGTACACAACCACATCTCTGTATGTTCTTTTAAGTTGTAAATTTTCGTTCCAATCACTTAAACAATTTGAAAGCTATTGCATTTAAAAAAATATATTTAATTTTTTGTTAGGAAAAACTATGTGTTAAGATCTGATGAACGAACTCATCCAAGCCATTAGCAAAATAAGCGTAATTCCAAAATTTTCTCCAAATCAGTGAAATATTTTTTGGGTTATTGGTTGGATAAATTGTTGGATGAATATATTGGATAAAGTTTTATATTCAAAAGGCTGGATAAATAATAATAGTTTTTATTTCAACAACAGAAGAAAATACAACAAAAAGTACATTGTACTGTTTACAAATTAATGTTAACATTCCTTGTCTTTTTTAAAGAAATAGAGATTAATTTCATTGATTGCTGTTGCCCTTACTTCGTGAAACTGGTCCATACTTCATACAGACTACTTCTCTGGCTTCACTGTTGGGTTTCGTTTTTGTAGGTGAAGGACGTAGCCAGCGCGTAAGCTAACTGGAGCAAGTGGCTCTTCTGAATTCTAGATGTTCTTCAACGTCTCTGTTACTGGTTTTGCTGCTTGAGAGTATCCTCAGACAGAAAAAATTTGAATTAATACGAAATCATGACAATTACAAATAAAGATCTGTTGCTATTTTATGATGTTATAATCAAAAAATCTTTAAAAGTGAAAATAAAATAAAACAAATATGACGGATGACGCCTTTAAAATGTCTACGTGATGTATATCAATATTTAACAAAAAGATAGAAGAAACCTATAACAGTAATAACTATAATAACAATTACAACAATAAAATAACTAAACAAACACATTAATAAAGCAGACTATACAATGAAAATATCGACACACATAATGTCTTATAACAACTTTTTGGAAAAAATAGTTAGATTTATGTTGTCTGATTTATTCAATTAGGAAGAAGAATATCTCAGAAATCCTAAATATTGTCGTGTATATGCTTTTTTACTTCTAAAGCTTAAAACAAGTCTAGTTTACACTTGTCATGACAAAAATGTAGTGGTTTTATGCCGTTATTTACTGTGGGTCTATGTTGGGTATCAATAATATGTTTTGCAAATGTAGATTTGTCAGCATGGTTATTTCTAAATGCAAAAATATGTTCTTTGTATCGGGTGTTAAAATTTCTAGAAGTTTGATCGATGTAGATTGCGTTACGTGTGCATTTCACAAAGTTTCAATACCTATACAAATAGAAAAGTAGCTTTTAAATCTTATAACATGACGCTTGATTTATTAGATTATTTTAAATAATTGATTGGAAGTATTATCACAGATGATGGTAAGTGTAGGAAAGGTCTGAAGAGGATCGCGATGGCAAAACAAGCATTCAATAATCAAAGTACTGTTCTCACTAATAAACATTTTAACCTGTACATGAGGAACAAATGCAAGTCGTACGTGTATGGAGTATGGTAATGTACGGGGCAGAAACTTGGGCTGTAGTTAAGCAGGATATGAAGAGAATATAAGCTTTTGAAATGTAGACAAGAAAAATGTCAAAGACAGTGCAGGTTGATAGAAAGACGCTTCAAAGTGTGCTAGGAGAGGTGAA
Source organism: Tillus elongatus (assembly GCA_964006375.1). NCBI lineage: Eukaryota > Metazoa > Arthropoda > Insecta > Coleoptera > Cleridae > Tillus > Tillus elongatus. The sequence continues at coordinate 14,315,095 of OZ023262.1, forward strand.
AGAATAAAGAGGCTTGCTCAAAGAAATCGAGAGGAAACTAAAATTTATTGGTCATATTATAAGACATAATAACTTCCCGATAACATTATTTGAAGGACATACGAGTACTTGAAATGTACACTGAATTATTGGCCCTTAAATAAGAGAAGTTTGTTATAAACAGCCCTTAAACTTCTACTTTTATCAAATAGATTTTTGTTATAATGATGTATTCTAATAGAAACATACATAGATGGTATTAGTTTAATTAGATGGCCATAATGGCAAGTAAAAAGATTTTGTTCTCGAAAGTGAACTTCAAGTTTTTTAAATATGCTGTTTTGGTTTATTATAGTTTTTAATATTCGCATGTTTATTTCCTTTACATTTATAATCACCGCAGATTCATTTAAGTATGTTTGAAGAACTTTTTCTGCAATAGTGCAAATAGATATTACATCGTCAGATGGGTATGTGAGGAGTTGACCTTTGTTTCTCTGATCTATAAACGATGTTAATAACGCAGACCTCTCCCCAACAAGTTCACCCGCGCATTCTTCGCATCTCAGAGCTTTTGTTATTTTCCTTACTACATAGCCAGATATATATGTCACGACTTCTTTCTTAAACTCTGATATATTGATATCTAATATTTGAAGAACTGTGTCGTCGTCAAAATTATCTATTTGACTCATGTCTTCATCTGGTTCTTCAGATATTCGTTCTCGCCCACAAGTTTTATTTATTACCTCAATGGGTGACAGAATAGGAATTGCTTCCAAAGGGATACAATTTCCTTTAAATGAATCTTTTAATTCAAGATGCACCATCATCCTTTTATATGCACTTTTAAATTGCTTTGCTGATGGGTTATTGTTATAGCCTCCCATGGATCTAATTTGCCCAAAAAAAAGCTCAATATGATCCTGACTGATTTTGTAAGTGGGAAAATACAGCAAAAAATTATTGTCGGCAATTAAAGTTTTATAAACAAATTGCAAACTTTGTATGCAAAATAAAAAGCCAATTATACCCATTTTTCTACCACTCTCACACAGAAGCGGTCCATCAATTATCCTAAGTGACGTTAAATATTGTGATAGCTCTCTTAAAAATACATTAATGTTTTCAAAATTTTCTGCATTTATTGCTTTCTTAAAATCTGAATTGTTTAAATTTCTAGAATTAAGAATGTCAAATAAATTGTTTATAAGTCGGATAAATTTCACAGTTCCCTCACATTCTTTGAACTCCTCAAGATGTAAAACTTCATTCAATATTCCAAAGAATGTGCCACTGAGTGGCTAAAAAGTTGTGTGCCTAATTTAACCTTCATTTTTTGGTTTGTATAAAATATATGCGATTTTCTTAATTTATTTGCTAAATGAACGCCCTCCTGATCCTGTAACTCATTTAATTTTACTAAATAATCCCACTTTATATTTTCCCCATTCTCATCAATTATTAATTTTTTATCGCCTAATGTGTTTCTTATCAGTTTGATCATATGACATGGATCAAAAAAGACTGCAATTTTCCTACCTGAACTAGGATCAACAAACATAGAGTTAATGTTCCTCCAATTAAAATCGCAGCCAAGTTCTTTTGCTAATGTTAGATTATTTGTTGCCCCATCAAAAGTTATTGAGACCACGTATATGCCCGACTCATTTAGTAGCGTTAAACACTGTAATACCAAATTTTGTTTTTGTGTACCCCTTAAAGAGTCGATTAAAAAATATCCAAGAGGAAGCTTCCATGATTGATTAATGCTAACAAGCATAAAAACAAGAGCTTCCTTGGCTACAGGGTTACAATCGGTCTCAAGATTTGTACCAAAATCTACAAACCCATAATATTTTACCCCATCCCATTCTATATGTTGGCGAATTGCCATCTCATCTATGACTAAAGAACATATAAGTTTTCCATCTGTGCTTTCTGATTTTGACTTTAATAAGTTGAACACCTCTGACGTAAAACCAGCTTCTCCATTAACGCTTTGATACCATCTAGATATAGTTTTTGGATGAGGAAGAGCCGAGTTAAATGTGTTTCTGACAAAACTGTAAGCTTTGGGAGAGTAATAATGCAGCGTAAGAGAAAAAGCTTTAAGTTGATTTTCATACTTATGTTTACGACCTAATTGTCTTTGTAAAAATTCTTCATTAGGTCCTATTTGCATTAATGTTTCTAATGTTTCGTCGGTTACTTTACCTTTTAGTTGTTTGATTATATTCGCAAGGGTTGCTGTTCTCTTCTTATAATGATGATCACTACTGCTGAGCCGTTTAATCTTTTTTTGTGCATCGAATAACTGCTTCTTCAGTTTACGTTTGCGCGGTGTAACAACCTATAAAAAATGTTCAATGATAAACCATTTATTTTCTCAAGTAAAATGAATATATAAACAAAATTTCCAACAACACATTTTGGTTAATAGTGGTTGAGATAAATTGCAAAACAGTTGTTTCTAACTTATTTAATCATGGACTATACAAACTTAAACACCACATAAAATGTGATGGAATAACATATTAGGTTTTTTAAAATTATACTGATTTCATAAACGGCAAAAACTGAATTTAACTCACCATGTCCTTCAAAGTGGGTGGCATTGAAGGTGTTTTCATTTCAGCAAAACCTAAACTACTAAACGATCTTTGCGGTACATCTACAACAGTTTTCTCTTCATAAAAACCAGCACTTGTTGATGACCGAGAATAATCCATTACAGGTACATTGCTACCAGACCAAGTACTAGTTGACGGGTCAGCTGCAAATGGCACATTGATAGCAGTTATATCAGTCATTGGCTGCTCGCCAAAAACGACTTGTGTTGATGGCTTGTTTGTTACCTGCATAAATAAATTTGAAACGAATACCATTTATGTAAATTTGCAGGGCTAATTAAATTACGATAAATATCATAACAATATATTACGTGAATGTAATTAGTAGCATAGTTACTAGAGATGAGCGATATATAGCTACCGGTGATTTAATCGCTTCTATTAAAAGATCGCTGTTAGCAGCTGTTATTAAAACACAAAACAGCGATTGTGAAAACCGAGATTTACACAAATCATTAGAGTAATTATTTCTATGAAATTCACCTTATACTAAAAACTCCATGACAAACAGCAATTGCTGTATTCATAATACACGCAATCGCAGTTTGTGCGAGCGAGTAGAAGTATCTGTATACTTTCCTTCTCGCCAGTATTAGAATACAACATTTCTCCTTTTCTTATAGGTAGAAAACGAAAAACTCATGATACAAATAACGCGAGATATGATAATGAGACTATCTATTTTTAGAACCGTCACGCGCATGGCGTCATGTGGTGAGTCCAATGCAATAATAATATGCTGTCGTACAGTGGAGTTTGACGTTTCATCACAACCCCTTAACAAATTAGGTATTTTACTGATATTTGAGTGCATACAGTTGGAAGTAATTTTTTAAGATCAGAATACTATACTATGATTATGTGACATGATGATCAAATCAAGTTTATGAATGTTAACGCCCCCTGTAAATGTCTACGAACGTCTTCTCTACTTTTTAAGTTTGTGTATCACCAATGCTAATTCAGGGCTCCCCTTAATTATTATACTTGACTTGTGCATATATATATATATATATATATATATATATATATATATATATATATATATATATATATATATATATATATATATATATATATATATATATATATATATATATATATATATATATATATATATATATATATATGTAATATAAAAATGAAAAAGATTAAATTATGTGCTGCGTTCTATATTATCTGAAAAAGACAATATAGGCGACGAAGTGGAATGTAACTTCAACCACATTAAACTGACATATAGAAACTTTTTGATTGCGAATGACTTTGTGTTAAGTGGTAGTTGGCCTTCTATAACGTTACTCACCATGTGATGTCATAGGAGGGGACGGGGCATATGCGCAATATCATATATCTTGTAAGTCATTATATCATGGAAAAACCTGCTGAATCTAAAATTAAAGCAGCACCGAACTGTAGCATATATATGCCTTCCAACTTTTTCATTATATTAAAATAAAAATAATATGTAGATTTCTCTCATCGTATATTCTTGTAATATGCTAATTTTATAGAACTTCTATTAATAGTAAAAATCTGAGTAGTTTTAAAATCAATATAATTTAAAAGCTATCTGAACATCATATTGTGGTTTCAATTAAGCGGTTAACACTAACACCTTGTAAGTGTTTAAAATAATAGCATACGCACATGCAGCATTGTAAATGGCTAAACCACAATCGCAGTAGCTGTTTAAAGTCCCTGGCTATTTAAAAATAGCCATCACTGATAGCAGTGCCATTGAAAAACCGCTGTTTGGCTATATATATATATATATATATATATATATATATATATATATATATATATATATATATATATATATATATATATATATATATATATATATATATATATATATATATATATATATATATATATATATATATATATATATATATATATATATATATATATATATATATATATATATATATATATATATATATATATATATATATATATATATATATATATATATATATATATATATATATATATCAGTAATAGTTACATAAATTAATAACCTTGATTCAGTACTTACCAATACAGGTATAGAACTTTTTTTTAAGTGTACTGCAAAAGGTGATTTTTCTAAATCATAAGATTCCTCGGTAAAATGTAAATCGCACACATTTGAGTTCATAAAAATATCTTCATCGCTTAAATTTAATGCTCGTTTCCAAGCCTCGTATCTTTCACCAGCTTTGGGAAATCTGAAAATAATATCTCGAATTATCTATTTTATCAGTGACTGAACCTCTAGAAAGATGCAGTAATAGATAAAACGAAACTATTCTACTTTTTTTCTGCTTCTACTGGAACTACATAGGTAAATACATCTAATTCAAATAATAATTGCCAAACAAAATGCTTAATTTTATTACAAATATTCAATAAATAATGCATTATTAAGATTTTATTTCTTAAAAAAACACAATTGACAATAATAAATGCTAAAGATTTAACAAAAGCAATACAATGTGTAAATACGGACCTGTGAAAACCAATAAACATTTGGCGCCAAACAAGGAAACAGAAGACTTGTAAACAACTTACCGAAATAAATGCACAGTTGCTTTATCCTTTTCATAATTGGCACTTTTATTGTACATACAGTTCTTCACAATACACCTTGGCATTTTTTAACTTTTACACTCTTAAAACACTGCTAAAAAACGGCAAAACACACAAGATAACCTCTAATCGCAAATCAACAAACACTTCAAATACTTGTTGACAGCTGACAATAACTTCAAGAGCGGTTGGGGGAACGAATCAAAACAAAACACATTAGCGCGTTATTCAAAATTTTGTTTGTGATTGGACGGTGACAACAGTGGGAAATCGACAGGCTGCAAACTCGGCTTTGTTCCCTCTAACATATACAACCTCTTTGGGTAAGAGTAAGAGTGTGATAAAAAGAATAGTTGTCAAAATATGTTGGTAGGGCTTTATATATAATAATATTTAAAACAAGACCAGCAGAAGATGGGTGAAGCCTACTGTGAAAATATTAAAGCTGAAAAAGAACATTATAATGATGTAGATACCGGCCAAAACTTTAGGCTTTCCTGCGAATTTGACCAGGATAGAAAATTAGATCTGCAACCAAATGAATCTTTAATCAAACTGGAAATAGAAGAACATGGTTTGGACAGTGCTGTATTATGTGAAGATTTAAAACAGGAGTACTGGAACAATAATAAAAGTTCTACTAATAGTCAAGACACCTGTCCCAATTTAGCCATTAAGGACGATGTGATATGCGAGTTACAAAAATTATCTCATGATGTTAACCCCTTTGAGAAAGAGAAACCTCCATGTATTATAATAGATGAAGATAAGAAAAATTGTTATTACAGTATTAAATCAGAACATCCTAAAAAGAGCTCTTATCAGTGTGTAATAAGTGAAAATACAAGTATAAGGAACAAACAATTGGTAGGGCACATCACGTCAAAACACACAGAAACTTCTTATCAATGTTCATTTTGTGATTATGCAAGTGTGTACAAACAAAATTTGTTAAAGCATATTAAATCAAAACACACGGGAGAAAAGCCTTATCAATGTTCATTATGTGAATATGCAAGTGTGCAGAAACATTGTTTGTTATATCATATTAAATCAAAACACACAGGAGAAAAGCAGTATCACTGTTCAGCCTGTAATTATGCAAGTGCAAGTAAAAATAGTTTGTTACTTCATATTAAATCAAAACACACAGGAGAAAAGGCTTATCAATGTTCATCATGTAATTATGCAAGTGTGGCTAAAAGTAGTTTATTATTTCATATTAAATCAAAACATACAGGAGAAAAGCCTTATCAATGTTCAACATGTGATTATGCAAGTGTGAGTAAAAGTAGTTTGTTATATCATATTAAATCAAAACACACAGAAGAAAAGTCTTATCAATGTTCATCCTGTAATTATGCAAGTGTGAGCAAACATCATTTGTTAAGGCATATTAAATCAAAGCACACAGGAGAAAAGCCATATCACTGTTCATCCTGCAATTATGCAAGTATGTACAAACACCAATTATTAAATCATATTAAATCAAGACACACAGGTCAAAAATCTTATCAATGTTCATCGTGTGCTTATGCAAGTGTGTACAAACAAGATTTGTTGAAGCATATTAAATCAAAACACACAGGAGAAAAGCCATATCAATGTTCATTATGTAATTATGCAGGTGTACAGAAGCATCAATTGTTGGTTCATATTAAATCAAAACACACAGGAGAAAGAAATTATCAATGTTCATTATGTAATTATGCAAGTGTCTGTAAAAATAGTTTGTTATATCATATTAAATCAAAACACACAGGAGAAAAACCCTATCAATGTTCATCTTGTGATTATGCAAGTGTGTACAAACACGATGTGTTGAAGCATGTTAAATCAAAACACACACGAGAAAAGTGTTATCAATGTTCATTATGTGAATATGCATGTGTACAGAAACAGAGTTTGTTATCTCATATTAAATCAAAACACACACGAGAAAAGTCTTATCACTGTTCTGCATGTGATTATGCAGGTGTGCAAAAAAAAAGTTTGTTCTATCATATTAAATCAAAACACTCTGTAGAAAAGCCTCATCACTGTTCATCGTGTGATTATGCAAGTGTGTACAAACAAAATTTGTTGAAGCATATTAAATCAAAACACACAGGAGAAAAGCCTTTCCGCTGTTTATCGTGTGATTATGCAAGTGTACAAACAAAACTTGTTGAAGCATATTAAATCGAAACACGCAGGAGAAGGTGAAAAGCCTCATCAATGTTCATCTTGTGATTATGCAAGTGTGTACAAACAAAATTTGTTGACACATATTAAATCAAAACACACAGGAGAAAAGCCTCATCAATGTTCATTGTGTGGGTATGCAAGTGTGCAGAAACATTGTTTGTTAGATCATATTAAATCAAAACACACAGAAGAAAAACAGGTAACTGAAAAGCCTTATCGATGTTCATCGTGTAATTATGCAAGTATAAAAAATAAAAATTTATTATATCATATTAAATCAAAACACACAGCAGAAAAGTCTCATCAATGTCCATCATGTGAATATGCAAGTGTGCATAAACAAAGTTTGTTATATCATATTAAATCAAAACACACAGGAGAAAAACCTCATCAATGTTCATCATGTGATTATGCAAGTGTAAAAAAAATAGTTTATTATATCATATTAAATCAAAACACACAGGAGAAAAGTCTTATCGCTGTTCAGAATGTGATTATGCAAGTGTGCAAAAACAAGGTTTGTTAAATCATATTAAATCAAAACACACAGGAGAAAAGTCTTATCGCTGTTCAGAATGTGATTATGCAAGTGTGCAAAAACAAGGTTTGTCAAATCATATTAAATCAAAACACACAGAAGAAAAACCTTATCAGTGTTCATCCTGTAATTATGCAAGTGTGAGTAAACATAGTTTGTTACGTCATATTAAATCAAAACACACAGGAGAAAAGTCTTATCACTGTTCTACATGTGATTATGCAAGTGTGTACAAACAAGGTTTGTCAAGTCATATTAAATCAAAACACACAGGAGAAAAGCATTATCAATGTTCATAATTGTGATTATGCAACTGTATAGAAACATAATTTGTTAAATCATTAAATCAAAGCAGTATATTTGAGTCCATATTGCATCAGTTGCAGGCACAAGTTTAATACTTTTTGTAAGATGCCTTGTAAAATTTTTACACTAATAACCTAAAACACACAGAAGAAAAGTTGTATAAATGTTAACAAATAATATATAATGACAATACGGGACTGTAATGTACCCCTGTAATGTATGTGAGTGGGCCATACCGGTCCCTCCACCACGACCATAAGGTCGTGGGTCGTGGGTATCGTAACTGACCAAATTGACTACTTACAACTTTATACTCAATTAAATTTGATTACTCTCGAACAACGAAGGGTTAATTTTGACCTTTGCTTTTTATATAAATTGCTGAATGGTGTTGTAGATTCTCCTGACTTACTAGCTATGATTAAGCTTAGTGTTCCATCCAGAACCTTAAGACACCATGGTCTATTTAATGAGAGTTTCTATCGTGTTAATTATACTTTTCATTCTGCAGTTCCAAGAATCTGTAGAAATGCTAACAAATATTGTGAAAAAACTGATAGCCTTGCTGAATTTAAAAGTGTGTTAGAAAATATTTTTTAGGTTTATATTATTAGCTTGTTTATAGTTAATTTGATTTTTGGTTGTAAATTAATCTGTAAATTGGCTCAGACCGTTAATAAATTATTATTATTATTATTATTATTATTGTGGCTCACGCCTAAAGTCTATATTTCGCCCAACAAATCCAGCCTCCTACAGAGGTCGATAATCTTTGTGGGCAAAAGTTGATCCAGATCTTCTGGAGCAAGCTTTACCTTGCCAAAGAGCAGGTATCTAGTCCTGTCCGCTGCCGAACAGGAACACAGCACGTGCTCAGCTGTCTCCTCATTCTCCATACACAGCCGGCACTTGGTCTCCTGACCGACCCCAATACGGTGCATGTGGTGCTGCAAGCGGCAGTGTCCTGTAAAAAGGCCGACTAGAGTACTCAGTTGTTGTCTGTTCATCTCTAGAAGTTTTTTAGCCCTTGACTCAGACAGGCCATTTATGAAGGCCTTAGAGTGAGCTAATCCTGGAAGATTTTGCCAATATTGGATTGTCATTCTTTCTGTCCAGGTCTTTAAGGTGCGTTTTGCTGTGCAATATGTTATCCCCAGCACCGATTCTGGTCCAACAAAGTCTCTCTGGGCACCACTCCTGGCAAGCGTGTCGGCCACAACGTTGCCATCATGGTCCGAGTGACCCGGTATCCAGACCAGCGACACCTCATTACAGCTGCCCAATTCGTTAAGGGCCGATTTACAACTCCATACCGCCTTTGAATTACACCGGTAGGAACCAAGAGCCTTTATTGCAGCTTGGCTATCTGCATATATCTTTATCGATTTGTTTGTGCACAGGTCTTTTATACTTTCCCTTGCACACATCTCGATGGCATACACTTCTGCCTGGTGTATGGTTGCGTACTTGCCGAGGCTAGCTGATAGTCTAGCATCGTGCTGCCCCCATATGCGCCGGCTTCTACTCCCAAATTGGTTTTGGAGCCGTCAAAGTACCAACAGAGGTCTGCTCTCAACAGGGTCGTTTGATTTCGGTCCCAGTCCTCCCTTTCCGGGAGGACGATCTTGAAAGACAGATATCTGCTGATCCTTGTAAGCATCAAGTCTTAGAACATTCCCAGAATCCCGTGACCATCAATGTCATCAAGGAGTCCGGATCCTCCCAGACTGACTTCCTTCGGCATGCTGTCTGCCGTTTGCTTTAGTCTGTACGTTGTCCACCTCGCCACCCTCTCCAACCATATGTGAAGAGGGGGAATATTAAGGAGGACCTCCAGAGCGGCTGATGGTGTGGTGCTTATCGCTCCCGTTATTATCAGACAAGCTTGTCTCTGTAGATGAGCCAGTTTGGCCCTCGCGATACCACGAAGTGCCTTAGGCCACCAAACTATGGTTCCATATGTTATCATTGGTCTGATAACCACTACATAGAGCCAGTACATCTGTTGGGGGTTTGTTCCCCAGTTATTACCACAGATTCTCCGGCAGGTCCACAGGGACAGTTTAGCCCTACGGATAACATTTTCTAACTGTATGTCCCAGTTGAGCTTCTTATCTAGGGTAACTCCCAGATATTTTGCTTGGTCCGAAAATGTAATGGTTTCTCCCATAAGAATAGGTGGTTTTAATTTGTCCAACCTTCTTCTTCTGGTAAATGGAACAATGATCGTTTTGCGAGGATTCACAGACATCTGTTCCCTCCGGCACCAATCATTGATTACATTTAGTGCCTCCTGAAGAGTACTAGCCAGTTCCTCCTCAGATTTGCCTCTAACCATTATGACGAGATCATCAGCATACACCTAGACCTCAACCTGCCAGAGTTCGAGGATAGCCAGCAGATCGTCCACAAAGAGGGACCACAGCAGGGGGGATAAAACGCCCCCCTGAGGGCATCCCCTCGCAACCCTGACCCCGACCACCTCCCCCCGCAATGAGGTAATAATGGTCCGATTGTGCAGCATGTTTCCGATCCAGCCACAAATGGTATGTTTCACCCTAGCGATAGTGGCCTCGTAGAGGGAGATCGGTAACGCATTATTAAATGCTCCTTCGATGTCGAGAATTGCTGCCACCGCAACCTCTCCATTTTCCAGACAATACGGGACACTCCTACAGTGAACTCTATACTCATATAGTCTTAGACCAGAAAGAACTCTCTCTCTCTCTCTCTGGTCTAAGCGTATAGTATACAGTTCAGTGCCCAATGTCACATACATTGGGCACTGAACTGTATACTATTTGGTTGGTATCTCCGAGTTTTTACTGTCGCGAGACGCTCGTTTCTAGGGATGTTCGATTCATTAAAAATATCGATTTTTGAATCGTGAAAAATTGTTTGGTAAAATATCGATTCCATAAAAATCGGAGCTAAAAGAATCGATTTTTGAAAAATCGATTCGCAATTTGTTACCCACAGAACCTACAGGTGTCGCTGATTTTTGTCACCGCATCCGCATATCTGAAACCATTGTGTAATGTGTAATATATTTTATCAATGTTAAAACCTACTAAAAGCAATGACTCTACCTAACACTAGGTTAAGACTACTGCTAAAAAAAATTAGCTACCTGGAAATGAATTTCATTTTCTAAATAAAAAATGACAAAGCTTTATGATGTTGACGAGGCACACCCATACCGCTGTTAGTTTAGTAGCAGCCCAGTCCCTTGCTGGTTAAAAGACTGGAGAAGCCTGCGATAGACTGGCGGTTCATACACACAATCAAAATAGTATTTCACAAATTATTCGATTTCTATTACCTTCTGTTTCATCATTCGGGAATACCTCTTCGCATTGTTAGGAGATAACAGATATGAATTTTAATTGTACATCATCTAGAAGTTTCACCGAGTGAGCCTTAAAACAATCAACTTGGGGTCCATGTCCATACTTCGCGGGGGGATGTGGGAAGAAAATTTAATAAAAAGAACAAAGGACGATTAAAAAGGAAATATAAACAAGATATACATAAACCATTTTATTTTTAAGTAAAAGAAATTATTAAGCAGTGCTACTTGTGGTAATATACCAGTCTCCCAAGTTTAATGAAGTTAAAAACAATCGTTCTTGAAGGTGACGTGGGCTTAGCCTATTTCGGTTATCAACTAAAATGTTTCCTGCTTTTGAAAACATTTTTTCTGATGGTGTAGATGTTGGAACTACTGCTAAATATCTCTCCACAATTGGTTATAACACAGGAAATAATGTCTTATTTGCCGCCCAATATTGAAGAGGATTAGGACCAATGTCAGTTAATGGCTGATTTGAAAACTATTTTTACAAGAGACATGCTTGACCGCTTAAGGCATAAGGAACTACACTACAATACTAATACAGTTATAATTAATAATTAATAATTTTGTAATAGATCCACAATTTGACGGAGTGGGTGACAAATAACAATAACTGACAAGCTACGTCTCTGTGTATTGTATTTCCACACGCCACATTATACACATCATGTTCTGTGGTATTATTAAGTAATTGAGCTGTCCGAGATGCTGTCAACACAATTCTAATATGGCTGCTGGTAGGCACACATTTGGAACTACTCTATTGTTTTGAATAGAAGTGTATGACGTTCTCGTGTTTTTTAAAGAGTATAGTTTGTAAATTGTTTATAAATGCTCCCATTAGTTTAAAATTTGTGTAAATATAAATATAGTAGACAGTAGTGTGTTATCAAATCAAGTACAATTTTTTTAACTTCAAAAATATCCCTACGACGTGTTGTGAAATGCTGAAGTCGTGGTAATCGCGATAGAGTCAAGTTTTTCAGAATACCGAATATACTACAATTTCCACATAAACCAGAGTTGAATGAGCTCTCCAAAATCCGGAGATTAAGGTGGATACACGCAATTAAAAGAAAAGATATAACAGAATTTACACTCAAGTATAGCAGAGTATGCAGTAAGCATTTTATTTCAGGTACAACTTCATTTCAGCTTTGATTTCACGTTTACAAGAGGTATTATTTAAATTGTAGGAAAACCAGCTGAATTAATAGATCAAAATAATCCTGACTGGGTTCCTTCTCTACTCATGGGATATGGAGAAGATTCAAAGAGAGTGATAAAGCGAGTTGCTATCAATGCTGCTAGACAAGAGAATGAAATTGGATGAGTAAGTTCTGGAGGTACATAAAAATGATTTAACAATACATTAGTCCTATAATATTGTATATTTTTAGGTAGCAACTGAGATTACTGAGGAAACAAACACTACAAGCAGATATTTACAGCATCTAAATCCTGCAGACGAAGCAGCTGGCAGTAACATCAACGACAAAGGAACCCAAACAGATGTTACTCTAAAAAATTTTAGCCAGATTATGCTTTCACTCTAGTCAACTAAAGGGCTTCAAAGAAAGTTCGAGAAAATTGAAATGGGCTACCATTTTTTGAAAGACAATGACATCAAAGTCGAGTATTACACAGGACTCAATACTTTTAAAAAGTTGGAAAGAGTAGTGGATATATTGAAAATACACATCACTTTTCATTTCAACAATACTTTATCAGTTTTTGACCGAATACTGTTGACACTGATTAAACTTAGGCTTGATCTAGATTTTAAGGATGTAGCTTATCGTTTTGGTATAAGTCCCACAACGGCTTCAACGTATTTTAAAAACATAATAGGAGTTATATTTTTAAGGTTCAAAACATTAAGTCTATGGCCAGATAGGAACATTTTAAAAAGAAAGATGCCAATATGTTTTCGAGAAACTTTTGACGATAAAGTGTTTGTAGTAATTGATTGTTTTGAAATGTTCATCGAGAAACCATCAAACTTATCAAAAGCAGCACAATGCTGGTCAAACTACAAGCAGCACCATACTCTAAAATACCTGATAGGTATAACGCCCTTGGGAACTGTTAGTTTTATAAGCGAGGCTTGGGGTGGCAGAGCATCGGACAAACATATAACTATAAACTCAAAGCTTTTAGACAATATTACATGTCGTAATATACCTATTTAACACATATAGCATTTTGTTCCAAACATTTTCCTAAACTAGATAGTTAACGATATCGAAAGCATCAACTGGTGGGAAACTATATAGTTCTTCACAAGGAGGCATTGGGCTCGTCGTCAGAGTATCGGGATCAATTTCTTCAATAACACGAATTTTTTCTCGATATCTTCTAGCAACGTCTTCATTTTCATTTTCCAGTGATAATAGATATTCACTCTTGTCAACACAAGCCATTTTAATCACGCGCAAAACACAATTTCAAAAGTTAACATCCACGGAACACGAGTTTGTTTATGTACCTACCAGCGGCCATATTGGTGGTATTTAAATCACGTGTTCTGGACAGCTCTATACTGTCATATAATACAAAACATCTTATTCAAGGAATACTGTATTAAAATAGTGGCGCAAAAGTACTGTTTCTTGGTTGAAAATTAATCAATATCATTTACGTGCTAATAGAATGAATCGATTTTCGTGGAAATCGAGTGCTGGCGAATCGATTCAAAAATCGAAATTTTGCAACACAAATAATCCATATTTTCGAAAATAGATTTGGAATCGAATATCCCTATGTCTATTATGCTGTATTTTAACCTTAACCTTTTGGTAATTATTATACTATATTTTACATTTTATGTATCAATTAATTTTTAGCCATTATTTTGCCAAGTTCGGCCGTTAACTAAAGCGAAACATCAAACCTGAGAAAGAGAAGATAAATTGTGATAAAAAAATGGTTCTCAACACAACACAGGTTTGTGAGGCTTTACAATAACAAGACCAACAGAAGATGGATGAAGCTTACTGTGAAAATATTAAAGTTGAAAAAGAAAATTATGATGATGTAGATCCATTGGTAGATACCCACCAAAACATTACGATTTCTTGCGAAATTGACCAGGATAGAGAATTAGATCTCCAACCATTTGACAATGTTGTATTAAAACAAGAGTGCGGGAACAAAAATGAAAGTTCTACTAATACTGGAGACCCCTGGCCCAGTGTGGCCATTAAGGGTGATGTGAAATGCGAGTTACAAAAATTATCTCACGATGTTAACCAGTCTGAGAAAGAAAATCCTCCATGTGTAATAGATGAAGGTAAGAAAAATTTATATTACTGTATTAAATCACATCCTAAAAAGAGCCCCGTCCAGTGTTTAATAAGTGATTATGCAAGTATAAGGAACAAACAAGCGGTGGGGCACATCAGATCACAACACACAGGAACGTCTTATCTATGTTCATCTTGTGATTATGCAAGTGTGTATAAATACAATTTGTTGAAGCATATTAAATCAAAACACTCAGAAGAAAGGTCTTATAAATGTTTATCCTGTGATTATCCAAGTGTGGGCAAAGAGCAATTGTTAAATCATATTAAATCAAAGCACACTACAGATTCAAACTCTTATCAATGTTCATCTTGTGATTATGCAAGTGTGTACAAACAAAATTTGTTGATGCATATTAAATTAAAACACACAGAAGAAAAGCCTTATCAATGTTTATTATGTGATTATGCAAGTGTGCACAAACGAGGTTTGTTATATCATATTAAATCAAAACATACATCAGAAAAGTCTTATCACTGTCCATCGTGTGCATAAACAAAGTTTGTTATATCATATTAAATCAAAACACACTGGAGAGAAGCCTTATCAATGTTCATCGTGTAATTATGTAAGTGTAAATAAAAATAGTGTGTTATTTCATATTAAATCAAAACACACAAGTGAAAAGCCTTATCAATGTTCATTATGTGATTATGCAAGTGTGCAGAAATATAACTTGTTAAGGCATATTAAATCAAAACACACGAGAGAAAAGTCTTATCAATGCACATTATGTGAATATGCAAGTGTGGAGAAAAATAGTTTGTTGAGTCATATAAAAACACACCACACACAAGACAAACCTAACCAATGTTCATCTTGTGATTATGCAAGTGTGTACAAATATGATTTGTTGAAGCATATTAAATCTAAGCACGCAGGAGAAAAGCCATATCAATGTGCATCATGTAATTATGCAAGTGTGCATAAAAAAAGTTTGTTGTATCATATTAAATCAAAACACACAGGAGAAAAGCCATATAAATGTTCATCATGTAACTATGCAAGTGTGTATAAAAAAAGTTTGTTATATCATATTAAATCAAAACACACTGGAGAAAAACGTTATCAGTGTTTATCTTGTGATTATGCAAGTGTGTACAAACATGATGTGTCGAAGCATATTAAATCAAAACACACAGGTCAACAGTCTTATCAATGTTCATCCTGTGATTATGCAAGTGTGTACAAACAAAATTTGTTGAAGCATATTAAATCAAAACACACAGGAGAAAAGCCACATCAATGTTCATCATGTAATTATGCAAGTGTGGATAAAAATCGTTTGGTATATCATGTTAAATCAAAACATACAGGAGAAAAACCTCATCACTGTTCATCATGTAATTATGCAAGTGTGCGTAAAAGAAGTTTGTTATATCATATTAAATCAAAACACACAGGAGAAAAACCGTATCAATGTTTATCTTGTGATTATGCAAGTGTGTACAAATACGGTTTGTCAAGGCATGTTAAATCAAAACACGCAGGTCAAAACTCTTATCAATGTTCATCCTGTGATTATGCAAGTGTGTACAAACACGATTTGTTGAACCATATTAAATCAAAACACATGGGAGAAAAACCTTATCAGTGTTCATCTTGTGAGTATGCAAGTGTGTACAAATATAATTTGTTAAAGCATATTAAATCAAAACACACATGAGAAAAGTGTTATCAATGTTCATTATTTGAATAAACAAGTGTGCAGAAATAGCATTGGTGAATTAGCAGTTTAACTCACAAACGATTTGATAAATATCGACTGCTGATAGATACAGTTTGCTATCGTACATGCACGGTAACACTAATCTTACCCTTTGTTCTCCTCTATTAGCCGAGATATTAGCCTTCAAACTTTTTCTATCACTTCAGCACTTTCACCTAATTGCCTTAGTGCGGCCCTGTCTTACTTCATAGGGTCACTGTTCATTGTTCACGGCTCCACAATCTTTCTGACTCGGTCACTCACGCTATCTTTGCTGTTTGTTCGTTCAATAGCGCTGTCTCTTTTCGTGGTCACGGTGCAAGATATAACATATTTCGTTCTAAAAGCTGGCGATATCCCGTTGTCTAGAATATTCCATTGCCGCCGTTTTCGGTTGCTTCCCCTCGAACGCCGTTTCGCTTCCTCCACAGGTCTACTTTTCCCTTACATTCTTTGTTCCCTTCCTTAGGTCCTTGCTACTTGTCTGCCCATTGGTCGGCGTGTGTTGATATTCCTACGCGCACTGCTGCTTTTCGTCTCCCTCTTTGCCTTGTTCGCTTTTACGCGCTCAGTTCCTTTTTGCACTTTGCGTTTTAACTTCCGTGGGGTTTCTTTCTTTTGCAAACTTTTGTTTCCGCTTTGTTCCTGTTTCATTGTCCAGGTGGTCGTTATGGCTGGACAAACTGTGTCTGTGTTGCCGACGGTGGAGGAGTGCGGTTACAACGTGTGCGGTTTCTGTACAATGAGAGACATTGAGTTTTCGGCTGTGTTGTGGAACGACGTTGCATTGACTGATTACCTGAGGGCCCATGGCGCACTTCTCTGCCACACATGCTGCCCCAGGTGTTCGCGCAAAGTGCCACTTTCGTATTAAGGTGGGTTGCCTGTCATCAATTGCGACAGGCGATACACACCAAGACATCGCGGTACATGCAGGTTCCGTGTGTCTGCGTTGGCCGGGATGTTCTTCTCGGGGGCGTGCAGCAGGTGTCACCTGGTAATGATATACCTGTCGTGTAATTCACCACGGGTGCGTTATGCTATGGCGGAGTTGGCGGCGCACACGGTTGTGGATTGGTTTAATTTCATCCGGGAGGTGCTCGTCGATCATTTCACTGGTATGACGTTGGCGATTGGGGGCCCCGATGTCGTCGTGGAGATAGACGAGGCGAAATTTTCCCGGCGTAAATACAACCGTGGGCGTCGTCTGCGTGGTCAATGGGTCGTCAGGGGGGTTGTACGTGGTTTGCGGCCAGGCATTTATGGTTTCGGTGGCTGATCGTAGTACGCAGACGTTGATGCGGGTTATTCGGGACCATGTGTTGCCTGGCAGCGTCATAATGACGGACTGCTGGAGGGGCTACAGCGATTTGGAGGCGGCGGGGTTCTGCCATTTCACTGTGAACCACAACCTTCACTTTGTGGATCTGGAAACTGGCGCGCATACACAAAACATAGAGCGCCTGTGGCTGGAAGCTAGGCGCCATGTGCCCAGGGCCGGACTCAGGGAGGCTTACTTCGATAGTTACTTGGCTGACGCTATGTTCCGGAGGCTTTACCCCGATACCACCGTCTGACTACACCACTTTTGGCAGGCTGCTGCCCCATGTTCTATCTCTTAAGCTGGCTCAGGTAAGTTTACGTTTTCGATTTTTTTCTTTTTCTCTGCAGTATTATCCCTGTTATTTCTCCGCATGGGCGCCGGGAGTGGGGTTGCTGTTGTGGGGGGTGGCGATCCTTAGGTAGAGGCGTCCTGCCGTTACATGCATTGCGAGGGCTGCCTTGCCGGAAGGTGCTTGCTGCTCCAAGGGCCTGCCTGACCTGACCTTCCTGCACCTCAAGGACAGGCAGGCCCCTCCAGCCATTAGCACCATCCGGGGATGCGGCTCTAGCGATGCTTGGGCTCGGGGCGGCGGGTTGGGTTGCGGGTTTTCCTTTCCCCTTTTGCTTACCCCGGCCGGCTGGACGTTTTCCTGTACGCCCGCTCCAAAGGGGTTCGTCGACCTTGGGTCGCTGGGTTCTTTCTTCGTAGATTTGGGGGGGGGGGGTTGTGGATTCGGTTTGGCTGCTTCTTGCGATCGCACACAACCCATTTTTCGCGGTCGCACACAACCCATTTTTCGCGGTCGCACACAACCCATTTTTCGCGGTTTTCGCCTCGGTTCTCCTCTTGTTTTTCTTTCCCCACCCAGCACCCCATTTTGCTCCTGGTCCTGTTAGTTCCCTGGGGGTTGTGAACAAGGACTTTTTCGTATGGCTTCTTGCTCTAGGGGGGTTTTAAAGGCTTTTTGTGCAAAAAAATTTTTTAAATCGTCGTGAGTTATTCTGCAAATTTACCATAGCATTTGTTCTGTCATTTTAAATCAAAACAAACAGGAGAAAAGTCTTATTGCTGTTCGCATGTGATTATGCAGGTGTGTAAAAAACTAGTTTGTTATATCATATTCAGTTAAAACACGGGTCAAAGGCCTTATCAATGTTCATCTTTTGATTATGCAACTCTATATAAACAAAATTTGTTGAAGCATATTCAATCAAAACACATCCAGTGAAAAGCCTCATCAATGTTCATCTTGTGATTATGCAAGTGTGTACAAACAAAATTTATTCAGGAATATTAAATCAAAACACACAGAAGAAAAGCCTTACATTATCAACGTTTATTATGTGAAGATGCAAGTGTGCAGAAACATTTTGTTATGTCATGTTAAATGAAAACTCCAGGAGCAAAACCAGTAACCAAAAAAGCTTACCACTGTTCATCATCCTGTGCTTGTGCAAGTAGGGGAGAAGGGGGCACAGAGGACCATGTAAGACAACATCTCTTTCAATTCTTCAACACTTTGTTTAAAAGATATGATTTTTAGTTTATCTTGTTAAGCAATCTTTCTTCAAGGTCCAGCACTTGAAATTGCGTTAATTTTTCACTTAAGTTCCAACTAAACAGAATTTTTTAACATGACGGCACCGGTCCTTTTCACCCCATTATTTGGGGCGAAAAGGTCCACTGGTCCCTTTCGCCCCAAATAAATTACCAACGATGAATTAAATAAATCTTTGTTAAGTAACGATTATATTCGATAACAAAACATTTGTTCATAATTTTCGTGTGTTATCATCAACAAAAATAATTATTCTATGCACATATAGGTAACCATATTAAAAAAAAATTCATTCATAATATTTGCGTGCTTCATTAATAATAAAAATGATGATCAGTCTGTGCACATAAAGCATTGAAAACGCTCTTCTTTCTCTTCTACACCAGCATATGCATCATGATCCCACTCCTTGCATCTTACACATTAGATCCATCCTTCTTCAGACTTGGATTCTGAAAATTTACTATGACAATACAGGCACTCGGTGTTATCTTGATTATCTTCACTTTCTGATGAATCATTTTGTTTCCTTGGCTTAAATATTTGTTTCTGTTTCTTTTTCTTATTTTGTTTTGGAGTGCTATCCACTAGTTGCCGCTTGAGAAGATTAACCTTCTTCTTTTCTGCTTTCTTTTTGACTAAACTAGCTTCCCATTCATCTTTGAATCGGGAGCTTGTCAATTCCTCCGCTCGTTGGGTGTTCCTTCCAGTTTTTCTTTCTTTTGAAGTTGCGATTTGGAGAAATTAATTCAATAACCTCCGCAAATGTGGCGTTCTCTTTAGAACTACTTAATGTTGGCTCGGATTCCTTGGAGTATCTTGGTGGTGTTCGCTGAGGTTTTGTTGGTTCAACTGGTTGATCGTCAATTTCATTTTATAAGTGCTCTTTCGTTTCATTCTGAAATGCAATTTGGGTATCACTTTGAGCCTGAGCATGCTGTTCAACATTAGTAACTTCAGCAGGTAGGAAGTCTTGGTCATTGAATACGCCAGCATTGAATGGCCATATACCTGCTACCTCGAATCCTTTAATGGCCTTTTTCATATTTGAAATGTGTGCAAAGGCTTTTGCAAATATCTCCACAACATCATAGATGGTAATTCGTTGGCCAAGATGATTTGAATGGCAGACATCACATTCCCTGGCATATTGTGCCTTCAACGGCCCGAATACGCAACAATCGAGAGGCTGCAATCTATGACTCGTATGAGGAGGGAGCGAAATTAGAACTAAGTTGTTCTCTTTTGCTTTAGTAATAGCTGCAAGGGATCTATGGCTGGTATGGTTATCTAAAATTAGTAGGATTTTTCAATCCTTAGTTCGTTTCATCATACCAATGAAATGGTCCAGAAACCTCAAGAAATGGTCACTGTCCATCCACCCTGAAGTCTTAGCATATCCAACTGAGCCTGCAGGACAAACTCGCATTGACAGTGGATTTTTATTACTGTAATTGAAAAAAGTCAGTGTAAGCTGACCCGTTACAAAATTTGTATTTTTGGCAAAAATATGGAGCAGAAAAGAACGATTCTTCTTGTGGAACATTGCTAAGTAGAAAGGGAAATCCAGCAGTAAAAGTTTTGGAAGCATTTTTAGGATGAAGGATTGAAACGGAAGATATAAATTATAGACTTTTAATGTGTCAAAATTTGAAGTATAATGTTTGGAAAATAGCTGTCAAAACATTTTTAGGTTGAACTTTAACTAAATTATGTCTAAATACTTTAAAAGTCGAAGACTTATTTGCATAGACATGCTGTATGATTGTAGTCAATAAAGATTATTATTATTATTATTCGTTGTTTTGGAAAAATGAAGAACGGGGGTAAATAATATCCCGAAGCAGATATTCCACATACAACGGTAATATTAAACCCTCTTTCGGCACTAACAATGCGACCAATCTGCTTTTTTCCCTTCTTCGCCAAAATTGGTAGGGCGACAGTATTTACGCCACATTCATCGATATTAAAAATTTGGTCGGCCTGGAATCCATATTTTTTCAAGCAAGATTCTAGTAGATTGTGGAATCTTTCCACCTGAGGCCTATTGAATCCTACTGCCCTAGCCATACTTGTAGCTTCAGGAGATTTCTGGATTTATTTTCCTAAAGCCCGCTAACCAATCGATACCAGCTAATTTCGTTTTTTTATTGAAAATGTGTTTTAATTTCAACTTTTCTGCCAAATCGAAAGCTAATTTTCGGCAGTCTATCGTTATGATTCCGTAGAATCTGGTCTCTAAGTCAAGTATGTGATCAACTAATTGTTCAGCAGTAAACACTTGCTTGTAAGTATCATTTCTTGGTCCGATGTGGGTCACAACATTATGAATCCGACGAAGCAAGCAAGTTTTTGGGATATTAAATTGCTGACTTGCTTTTCTGGTTGACAAATATTTTTCATTTATTGATTGAAGAGCTGCCTCCATGTTTTGAGAAGTCCACAACGCCACATCGCGTTTTTTTCTGTATGTTCGAACCATCTGTAAATAAACAATAAACTGTTATTGAGGAAGGAATACACCAATGACAAATGATGAGGTGATGAGGACCGGTCCTTATCGTCCATACCGACATGGTCCTGTTCGCCCCATATGTCCGTTAATGCAAAAATATTGTTAACGCCATTCTACATAAAGGTTATGTTACATTCGAAACTACCAAAATTGTGTCAAATCATGTATATATCACCAAACGAACTCGAAAATTATTTCCTATCATTTAGAAAAGCATAAGAGCAATTGACAAATTGAATAATTTTAGATCACTTACCGTTATTTCCGTTTTTTTTATTATCACACACTCAGAGCACAACCACAGGTGTCACATATGAGTTCGCGATTGTTGGACCCCTGTAATCTATAGGATAGAGGTTGTAGCAAGTTGATGGCGCATGGCACAAATGAATAAATGGTCCGGTCTCAGTCGCCCCAGTGGTCCTCTTTGCCCCCTCCTCCCCTATGCAAAAACAAGGTTTGTTAAATCATATTAAATCGAAACACACGAGAAAATCTGTATCACTATTTATTATGTAGTTATTCAAGTGTATAGAAACATGTTTTGTTATGTCATATTAAATCAAAACACACAGGTGAAAAGCCTTACTGTAGAATGGGGCTTTTTTGGGGAAAATATGCGATAATTTTACATATCACGAAGCCCTAGATTTTTTAATAATGTAGTCACATTTCTCGAATGATCTCTATCCATGGAAGTTATTTCTGAAACAATACCTTCCCACTTTATCCGTGTTGGGGGTATGTATTTTTTAAACTATTTTCCCAAATCACCCCATGGATCGGGGATATTTGGGGCACACAGTTAAAAAGTGTTAAATTGAGTAACCGTGATTCAGGGGATATTTGGGAAATGAAAAAACATTTAAAAAAATAATTTTAATATATTTTTGTTTATTTTTATCCAAAACAAAGGAGTAATGAATAGTAGGATATTAGAATACTTTAGATAATGACAAACTATAAGAGAATTGATAGAAAATCCTTTTGTCACTGTCAATCCTAACAGGGCTTGCTAATTTTTTAACGATCATACCTACTTTCAGTTATGTTCTCTTCTCTTAATACAAGGAAAGCCTCTGGCCTTGACGAGATCCCAGCAATTGTTCTTAAAAAATGCGCACCAGAACTTGCTCCTGTCTTGACTCGTCTATTTCAGACATCTTACAATAGAGGCATATTCCCTAGTAACTGGAAAACTGCTCGAGTACAACCCGTCCCCAAGAAAGGATCCAAAGCGCTTCCTAGCAACTACAGGCCTATTTCTCTCCTTTCAGTCGTCCCTAAAATGATGGAAAAGTATATAAACACCGAATTACTAAAATTTCTTGAAAAACGCAGTCTAATCCACGACAGGCAGTATGGATTCCGTCAGTGCAGATCAACTACCGACCTCCTTTCCTTTGTCACCCATTCTTGGAACAAGTCTATGGAACTACACGGTGAATCCCAGATTGTTGCTCTAGATATATCCAAAGCATTTGACCAGGTCTGGCACGCAGCGCTGCCTGATAAACTTTCGGCCTATGGCCTACCACCAAAACTCTGTATTATGGACAGCAAATTTCCTCTCCAACCGGAGCATTTCCATTGTCGTCGATGGCCATTCCTCTAAACTGTAACCAATTAATGCTAATAAGGAGTTTCTCAAGGTTCAGCTTTAGCCCCTACTTTGTTTTTTCTCCACATCAATGACCTCCTCTCTAGCACATCCAACCCAGTTCACAGTTACGGAGACGACAGCACCCTCCACTCAAATATACAATATTCTAAGCCTATCTTTTTACCCCAATTAGATGAGGATCGCAGACTCATGGAGGGTTCTATTTTCCGTGGATCTCCAAAAAATATTAAACTGGGGAAGTAGAAATCTTGTACAATTCAACCCCACCAAATCTCAGTCTTGCTTTCTTTCTCATAAGAGATATACCAGCCCTAGATCCATCACAGTAAACAACCAAGTTATTCAAAGTAATGAGTCCTTTTCACTTGTTGGCATTTCTGTGGATCCAAATCTCAATTTGCACCAACATGTCACATCAATTGCAGAAGCGGCTGCTAAGAAATTAGGTTTCCTCTTCGGGGCTCGCAAATAATTTTCACCAGCTAATCTTGAATACTACTCCCACATCTGGGGTGCCGCTGCTGCTTCTACACTCGCTATCGTGGACTCCATTCAGAAGAGAGCTATATGTCTCATCGGTGGCCCTACCCTCACCCAAAGGCTGCCATCCCTTGCCCACCGACGTGCCGTTGGTGACCTCTCTCTCTTTTCTAGATATCTGCACGGGCACTGCTCAGAGGAGCTTTCTTCCATAGCTTCTCCACCTACTGCCCCAACAGATCTACCAGGGGAACAGAGTGAATGCACCCTTTTACTGCCCAGGTCTCGAGGCATAGAACATCTTGTTATGCGCGCTCTTTTGTCCCGAGGACTTCCAAGTTGTGAAATTCCTTGCCGGCACATGTTTTTCCTTCTCCTTCGAGCCTCCAGACCTTCAAGTCCAGAATTAACAAGTTGCCTCTTTTCTCCTTGTTGACACCCACGGTACGATAGTATTTAGGCTGTAAGCCCACGTGGTGTGTTGTTAAAATATATATCATGTCTTCATCAGAGGTGGTTGATTCCAGAAATTTATGTAGATAATGGTCTGTGGATTTTGATGGTATTTAAAAAAAAGATACATGGTAGAAGAGAAAGTCACAAAAAAAAAGATTTTCTGAATTGATTCAGATCGAAACAGTGAGGGTCGATACTACGAAAATCATAATTCCAAAAATTGATTTTTAGGAAAATCGATCTTTGAAAATATAAATTTTTCTTTTAATGAACAAAAACAGAAATTACAGTTTTATTACAGGATCAGGAAGTGAGTTCTGAATCAAACTGCAACAATAATAAAGAAACATGAATTATGAATCATTGATATATTTGCACATAAAACAAATAAAAAATAAATTAAATAAAATTCGCCATTCATTATTCAATAAAATAGTCAAAGCTTAAAAGTAAAAAAAAAATATATAAGATAGAAATTTGAGTTTGGTACGCAGACTCATGGAGGGTTCTGTATCTGTGGATCTCCAAAAAATATTAGACTGGGGAAGTAGAAATCTTGTAAAATTCAACTCCACCAAATCTCAGTCTTGCTTTCTATCTCATAAGAGATAAACCAGCCCTAGACCCATCACAATGAACAACCAAGTTATTCAAAGTAATGAGTCCTTTTCACTTGTTGGCATTTCTGTGGATCGAAATCTCAATTGGCACCAACATGTCACATCATTTGCAGAAGCGGCTGCTGAAAAATAGGTTTCATCTTCCGGGCTCGCAAATACTCTTCACGAGCTAATCTCTATACCTTATATACTTCACAAATAAGGCCAAACCTCGAATACTGCTCCCACTTCTACACTCGCTATCCTGGACTCCATTCAGAAGAGAGCTATACATCTCATCGGTGACCCTTGCCCACCAATGTGCCGTTGGTGACCTCTTTCTCGTTTCAGATGAGCTTTCTTCCATAGTTTCTCCACTTGCTGCCCCCAACAGGGGGAACAGAGCGAATGCACCCTTTTACTGTCCAGGTCACCAGACATAGAACATCTTGTTATGCCCGCTCTTTTGTCCCGAGGACTTCCAAGTTGTGGAATTCCTTGCCGGCACATGTTTTTCCTTCTCTTCCGAACCTTCAAGTCCAGAATTAACAAGTTGCCTCTGTCCTCCTTGTGGACACCCACGGTACGATAGTATTTAGGCTGTGAGCCCTCGTGGTGTGTTGTTGAAATATAAAGTATAATAAATAATGTCAAAATAAAAATGTTATGAAATATAAATCAAACAGAAGGGCAATATTCTTAAAATCAAATCACAATATTATTGTTTTGTTTACCACAATAGATTAAGGCCAGTCTGTCTTATCTAAGGAATAAAAGAATAACAACTTAGACAACTTTTTTTCCCGATAGTCGGTTGCGACCTTGTGTTAAGATTGAGCCAGCTTTTGAGAATAATCGTTCTGACGGAACCAAGTTCCAACCATGCTAATAAATTTTTCAACCACTGCTGCTAAACTAGGGGAAATCTTTCTGTAATCATTCTGGAACTGCAGTGGTTCAGCCTGCAGTGACACAATAGGTAGTAATAGCAGTGGTGGGGAGGCTAATGCCAGGCAAGTAGGGCCCTTTTTGCCAACCCCAGCAACCATGCTCTACACTTCCTCGGTTCCGTCGCCAAACCGCCTTGACCCTGAAATGAAGGCCATGACGGTCTTGCATTGGACGGTACTTAACTGGTTCCTCTGCAGAGTCCTCGAACCGAATGATTCTGTCCGAAGACTCCCAAAAGCCTCACATTCACACAGGTAGTGGTAAGACTCTCTCTTCGTTCTCGCCGCAGTCCTGGCAAATGGGATCCCTCTCTACACCTATCAATGTGAGTTGTCTTCTAAGAACGCAGTCACCTGTCAGCACCCCAAGGATGCAGTGTTCTTCTAAAATATCCACAGCTGACTCTGAGACAGACGTTAAAGTCTCTATTGGTAGGTTAGGTTAGGTACAGCCTCCTGCAGAAGTCGATAATCTTTGTCGGCGAAAGTTTATCCAGATCTTCCGGAGCAAGCTTTGTCTTGCCAAAGAGCAGGTGTCTAGTCCTGTCCGCCGCCGGACAGGAACACAGTTCGTGCTCTGCTGTTTCATCACTCTTCATACACAGCCGGCACTCAGTTTCCTGACCGACTCCAATTCGGTGCATGTGGTCATGCAAGCGGCAGTGTCCTGTATACAGGCCGACTAGAGTACTCAATTGTTCTCTTTAGCTCTAGAAGTTTTTTAGCACTTGACTCTGAGAGGCCATTTATAAACGCCTTAGAGTGGGCTAATCCTGGCAGATTTTGCCATTGCTGGATTGTCATTCTTTCTGTCCATGATGATATCCCCAGCACAGGTTCTGGTCCGATGAAGCCCCCCTGGGCTCCACTTCTTGCAAGTGTGTCGGTCGCAACATTGCCATCATGGTCCGACTGACCTGGTATCCAGACCAGCGACACCTCATTGCAGCTGCCCAGTTTGTTGAGGGCAGATTTACAACTCCATACCGTTTTTGAATTGCAGCGGTAGGAACCAAGAGCCTTTATTGCACCTATCTGAATATATCTTTATCGATTTGTGTATGCACTGGTTTTGTATACTTTCTCTTGCACACATTTCGATGGCATACACTTCTGCCTGGTGTATGGTTTCATAATTTCCGAGGTTAGTTAATAGTCTAGCATCGGTGTTGCTCCCATATGCGCCGGCTCCTGTCCCTCTATCGGTTTTGGAGTCGCCGGTATACCAGCAGAGATCGGCTCTCAATAGGGTCGTTTGATTTCGCTCCCAGTCCTCCCTTTCCCGGAGGACAGTCTTGAAAGACAGATCTCTACTGATCTTTGTAGGCATCAAGTCTGAGACCATTCCCAGAATTTCATGACCCTCAATGTCATCGAGGAGTCCGGACCCTCCTAGACTGATTTCCTTCGGCATGCTGTCGGCCGTTTGTTTTAATCTGTACGTTGTCCACCTCGCCACCCTCTCCAGCTAAATGTGAAGAGGTGGAATATTAAAGAGGACCTCCAGAGCGGCTGATGGTGCGGTGCTTATCGCTCCCGTTATCCTCAGACAAGCTTGTCTCTGTAGATGAGCCAGTTTGGCCCTCGCGAAACTACGAAGTGCCTCAGGCCACCAAACTATGGCTCCATATGTTATCATTGGTCTGATAACCACTACATAGAGCCAGTACATCTGTTGGGGGTTTGTTCCCAAGTTGTTTCCACAGATTCTCCGGCATGTCCACAGGGAAAGTTTAGCCCTGCGGATTACATTCTCTAACTGTATGTCCCAGATGAGCTTCTTATGTAGGGTGACCCGCAGATATTTTGCTTGTTCCGAAAATGGAATCGTTTCCCCTATAAGAATGGGTGGTATTAATTTGTCCAACCTTCTTCTTGTAAATGGAACAATGATCGTTTTGCGGGGGTTCACAGACATCTGTTCCCTCCGACACCAATCGTTCACTACATTTAGTGCCTCTTGAAGAGTACTTGCAAGTTCCTCATCAGATTTACATCTAACCATTATGACAAGATTATCAGCAAACGCCTGGACCTCAACCTCCCACAGCTCCAGGATAGCCAGCAAATCGTTAACAAAAAGGGACCACAGCAGGGGGGATAAAACTCCCCCCTGAGAGCACTCCCTCGCAGTCCTGAAGCTGACCACCTCCCCCAGCAACGAGGCAATAACGGTCCGATTGTGAAGCATGCTTCCGATCCAGCCACAAATGGTAGGTTGCACCCCTCTACGGATAGTGGCTTCGTAGAGGGAGGTAGGCAATGCATTATTAAATGCTCCTTCAATGTCGAGAAATGCAGCCAGCGCCACCTCCCCGTTATCCAGGGAGTGTGTGATTTTCTCGACGAGGTTATTGAGTGCTAACTCAGTAGATTTGCCAGTTTGGTAGGCACACTGGTGGGTATTAAGGGGGTTGTTGACTAAGATGTGTCCGTCCAGTATTTTTCCAATCCCTTCAGGAGGAATGACGTTAGACTGAGAGGTCTCAGTAATTTGGGTAGGAGGTCATTACGTCCCAGTTTGGGAATGTATACCCCCCTAATCACGTCCAGCTGGATGGAATATAGTTCCATAGCCAGACTGGCTATATACAGCCTGGTTAGGAATGGAGGAGAATCTCCAGTTCACTTTGTAGTAGGACCGGAATCACCCAACCTCCCCTGGCGCCTTGAAAGGCTGGAAATGTTTCACAGCACACTCCACTGCCGAGGTTGTAACTATTCTCCGAGCAACCCGCCAGTCTTCCCTTTGGGGTCGTTTAAATCGACCCCCGGCTGGCAGGACATCTTCATTGCTAAGGATCAGACAATCTGGGCAGTGTGTGTGTGCTAAGAGCTCTACTGTTTCTTTCTCTATTGGTAGCATCTTTAGCCAGTATTCTTCCCTTTGGTTTGGATACATCCAGTGGATGTAGGGTGGTTTTCATAAATTCCCTTATAATATTTTCCCCTCATCGTCTTCTTCTAACTTTGCCTGAAACTCCTTCAGCAGAGCCAGAAATGCATCTTTGGGAAGGGTGTTAAACCTTTGACCACATGTCTTTTTCCAATTGGTAATGACAGCCCTCCAATACTTTTTTATAGGTGTGTAAAACGCTACGGCCAACAGCTGCATCACATGTGTGGCAATTGGTGAGAAGCAAAAAAATGAAATATTAAACTCTTTACAAGCATCCGGAACTTTTTCAGAAAAATGAGAAGACAGATTGTCCCCCAATAAAATTGTTTGTCCATCCTTCCTACAGCAGTAGAGTACGATAATACTAAAGAACCAATTCTCAAAACAAACCAGATCAAACCAACAATTTTTTTATCGGTTGTACCTTGTATCCTTTGGCCTCCCAGCTGTCTACGTGTCCCATAATGTTCCGCTTTATATCAGACAGCAGCAATCTGAGAGTTTTGTATTTCTCACTCGTACAGAGTGTTATAGGTTACGGAATGATTGAACTTGATAACTACTTGGGTCCACTTAATACAGTGCAAAAATTGGTGCCTAAAATAATGTATGGTAGATCGAGGATATGTCCCACTGAGACATTGTTTAAGGAAGCAGATGTAATGGATACTAGACAATTATATGTGTTAAAATGTTTGATTTATGTGCATCGAAGAAACCCCAGTAGGTTGGGTCGCCCTCAACACGGATCCGATACGAGATGTCAATACTTTGTTGGTATAAGACCAATAAAATCTGTGGGTAAGAGAAGCTTCTTATACACAGGTGTAAAGTTTTACAGTCAGCTTTCTGGG
Source organism: Tillus elongatus (assembly GCA_964006375.1). Classification (NCBI taxonomy): domain Eukaryota; kingdom Metazoa; phylum Arthropoda; class Insecta; order Coleoptera; family Cleridae; genus Tillus; species Tillus elongatus. The sequence goes on from OZ023262.1 coordinate 14,344,946, forward strand.
GTCATTAGAAATCTTCATTTGGGTGGGTTCAAAAGATTTATTAAACGATGGATTAGTGGGATGGATAGGAACAAGCTGCATCTTGACCTAAATTGTTAAGAATCAAGCTGTTGGGTGCGTACTGCATTGAGAATGTTGTCAGAGCTCTTGTTAAACCATGTTGCTTGCTTTTGTCATCGGGTCATATATTATATAATTTATGTTTATTTTTTGTTGGGAATAATTTCTGCAAGAGCATGTTCCCACCTCTTGTCTCAGGGGATGAAATTGTTTTTACCGCCCTGGGAAAGGCTGAGCTTTTTGCCTCGCTGTTTGCTGGAAATTCTACTCTCAACCCACCTCCAAAAGTTCAACCACCAACAGTCCCCAATGTCGCGCATAAAATGACGGATATCATTTTCAAAACTAAAAAGGTACGAAAGATGCTTTCTTCTCTTAATACCAGGAAAGCCTCTGGCCTTGACGAGATCCCAGCAATTTTACTCAAAAAATGCGCACCAGAACTTGCTCCTGTCCTGACTCGTCTGTTTCAGACATCTTACAATAGAGGCATATTCCCTAGTAACTGGAAAACTGTTAAGAGTACAACCCGTCCCCAATAAAAGATCCAAAGCGCTTTCTAGCAACTACAGGCCCATTTCTCTCCTTTCAGTCGTCTCTAAAGTGATGGAAAAGTATATAAACACCGAATTACTAAAATTTCTTGAAAAACACAGTCTAATCCACGACAGGCAGTATGGATTCCGTCAGCTCAGATCAGCTGCCGACCTCATTTCCTTTGTCACCCATTCTTGGAACAAGTCTATGGAACTACACGGTGAATCCCAGATTGTCGCTCTAGACATATCCAAAGCATTCGACCAGGTCTGGCACGTAGCGCTGCTTAATAAACTTCCGGCCTATGGCCTACCACCAAAACTCTGTAACTGAACAGCAAATTTCCTGTCCAACCGGAGCATTTCTGTTGTGGATGGCCATTCCTCTAAACTGTATCCAATTAATGCAGGAGTTCCTCAAGGTTCAGCTTTAGCCCCTACTTTGTTTTTTCTCCACATCAATGACCTCCTCTCTAGCACATCCAACCCAGTTCACAGTTACGCGGACGACAGCACCCTCCACTCAAATAAACAATATTCTAAGCCTGTCTCTTTAGCCCAGTTAGACGAGGATCGCAGACTCATGGAGAATTCTGTCTCTGTGGATCTCCAAAAAATATTAGACTGGGGAAGTCTTGTACAATTCAACCCCACCAAATCACAGTCTTGCTTTCTTTCACATAAGAGATACACCAGCCCTAGACCCATCACAATGAACAACCAAGTTATTCAAAGTAATGAGTCCTTTTCACTTGTTGGCATTTCTGTGGATCGAAATCTGAATTGGCATCAACATGTCACATCAATTGCAGAAGCGGCTGCTAAGAAATTAGGTTTCCTCCTCCGACTTCGCAAATACTTTTCACCAGCTAATCTCTATACCTTATATACTTCACAAATAAGACCAAACCTTGAATACTGCTCCCACATCTGGGGTGCTGCTACCGCTTCTACACTGGACTCCATTCAGAAGAGAGCTATACGTCTCATCGGTGACTCTGCCCTCACCCAAAGGCTGCCATCCCTTGCCCACCGACGTGCCGTTGGTGACCTCTCTCTCTCTCTCTTTTATAGATATCTGCACGGGCACTGCTCAGAGGAGCTTTCTTCTATAGTTCCTCCACCTGCTGCCCCCAACAGATCTACCAGGGGAACAGAGCAAATGCACCCTTTTACTGTCTAGGTCACCAGACATAGAACATCTTGTTATGCCCGCTCTTTTGTCCCGTGGACGTGGAATTCCTTGCCGGCACATGTTTTTCCTTCTCCACCGAACCTCCAAACCTTCAAGTCCAGAATTAACAAGTTGCCTCTTTCCTCCTTGTCGACACCCACGGTACGATAGTATTTGGGCTGTAAGCCCTCGTGGTATGTTGTTGAAATAAATAAAAATATAAAAAATGTTGCTTTTAAGTTGGTTTGTGATTGTTTTATATTTTATTTATATATTTCAATGCTTTAGTCAGAACTGAGCTTGAATGTGTTTAATTTTAGCATAGTATATTTTAGTCTTTAAGAATTTTTAAATTGTGGCTTCTATTTTTGTCTATATATATTAGTACTTTGTTTGGCGCTATGTTTTTATAGTTTTATTTATTTTAATTTAGATTACTTATAATTTTATTTGTAATGTATTTTTGTGGTTCTCCAATTTTAGTCTTGTTAGGTTAGACACTATTTTATATTTAAATTTTTAGGCTGTTGTCTCCTATGAACAATGGAACATCGATAAATTTCGGTGCAAGTTTGATTTTTATCTTTGTCTTTTTTATGTGCTACATATGTGTATTTTTTCTCCATGGGGATACAATGTTATGTGTTACATGTAATTTTCTATTTACTTACAAACCACCTTCGGCTTCAGTAAGAAAGGGATACTTAACATCCTTTATTCTAATGTAGTAAAAACTATATGAATATTGTAAATTATCTACTGTTACTAAGAAATAAAGGTTATATTATTATTATATAGGGCTTTCATTAATTCCCGAACCCCACGTGACCGCTTAAGTTAGGTAACCCGGCATACACGGTTGTACAACCTGAATTAATGAAATCCCTAAGATGCCAGTGTTGTCTCATATTTCCTTTGGGATTTTATAAAAATATAAAAATTATAATAAGTTGAAACAGTAAATGTCTTAAATGTATTTATTATATAGTATTTTTAACAGCAAGTCTGTTCATGTATGGTTTACTGTTACTGATTGTTAAAAAAATAAATTAAAAACAATAAAATATTACTTTTATTTTGTATAGATATCAAAATTTTGTAATGTATGTAAACAAATTGAGGTCAGATTATTTAAACTTCTAATTTACGGTTTTAGGAATGTGTATTGTGTAACATGTAACAAATATGTACCTGTTTGGGCAGATTACCGACGAACAGATTTGGTAGGGCTTCGTTCCAGGCGATGTCGAATATCGTCAACAACATAACCTTAACATACCTACACTTTTAACTTACGTAAAAACGCAATGAAAATGCTAAGTTTTGATAAAAACTGTTTATTTTTATAGTCCAACAGATAGAAAATTATTTGAAGAAGGTAAACACTGGTCGAACTTGGAAAATGCACAATATACATACAACATAACCGTCAAAAGGGAATTGAGCGCCAATCACAGAACACCCCCTATAGAAGGGAAACGCCAATGCTGACGTTTTGAACAATATTGCAGCGCCTCTGGCGGGTGCGATGAATTTTAGTCACACGCGGGAAATTTGATTTTATTTTCATTTAGCAAATCCAAATGAATTCTATTTAATTTTATACCACTGCCAGTAAAGAGGTTAAATTAGTCAAATAATTTTTTTAATGATTTTTATAGTGAAAGCAAAACAAGTTGTTTTAATAACACACATATGCCTGTTTTAAGCTTTGCAATCATAGGAAAAATTAATTGGCAATTTGAACTTTCTAACACTTGCAGCTTCAGTTTTTACTATCGATATGAATAATGGAAAATCAAACAAGATAAAATACACTTGTGTTTTATTAGAACAGTATTACTATTACATTTATTTAAAAACTTAGAACAGTATTTCTAGTAAATTTATTTAAAAACCATTTTAATTCTGAAAGTAAGATGAAGTATATATTGCCATTCCTTATCGATAGGTAGGTATATTACAGCAGCCCGGGGATTTGTATGGCTTAAAGCTGTTAATGGCCCATCTGATTTTGCTCCAAGTAACCGCCTCTTTAGCGACTAACCAGTCTACTCTAGATGCCCGCCCATAAGGCGCCTCTATTTCTGAGTGTTCCCAGTCCGGAGGTGATTGGTTTATTATATTACAGCTGTGGAAGTGCGCCCGGAGTAAAATTTCCATAGTTTCCTCCCCCGAGCTTGCAGAGCCTCCCGTGGATGTTCTAAGGCAGCCTATGTTGGTCTGAGTGCCCTTGGACAGGATCTTGTGTAGTCGAGCATTGCCGGACGTGTTCTCCACTTCCTCACAGTGCCTCCTCCACGACTCCTTTGGGGCGTCCCTCAGTCTTTTGTTATATGTCGTTAGGACCTGTCTATATTCTTCCCATGGTCCCGACCTTTTGGCCGCGTTAAACAGCTTACGAACCTGCGTCCTCCTTTGTCTGAGGTCCTCGTTCCACCAAGGGACGTTCCTGGTCGACGCCCTCATTTTCAGGGGCAGTTGACGTTATAGGCCGAGGTGATTGCGTCTCGCACTTGGGCTGCCGCAATCTCGAGGTCTATTGAATTGTCTATGGTACTCTTAACCTCACGCAGTTCCACTGCTAGGTGCGCCCTGTAGGCTTCCCAGTCCGCCTTGCGGGGGTCCCGGTACCATACCGTTTGTCTTTCGACTTTGGCGATTTCAAACAGGATGTATCTGTGGTCTGAACTATTCACTTCCCCAGACAGCCCAGTTCTTTACAAAGTCACCCAGAAACTGGGTGGAAACTGTTAGATCTAAAACTTCCTCACTCCGTGTTGTGACGAAGGTCGGCTTATTACCTCTATTCAATAGGTCTAAATTAAATTTCATAAGGAATTGTAAAAGTGGCTCACCTCTAGAGTTTGTGTCCGAGCTTCCCCACACCGATTATGGTCTGTCATCCACCTGCTCTGCTACCCACCATCAGCTGCTCCAATTCCTTGGATGGAGGAGGATCCGTGCTGTCCCCTGGCAGATAGGCTGACCCGACAGTAATGTCCCTCGACGCACCTGCTCCTCCACATGGGATTTTCATCGTTGCCGGGTCCCTGGAACCGAAATTTATTAAAGGCAGAAACTCTATCCCTTCCCTGACAAAAATGCAGGGTTCTCACTGGATCTGCTATAGGTGAGCTTTCCAGCAGCTCCTTTATAGGAGTACGATTTCTGGATGAGGGCCACATCCGCGTTCCTCAGAGCCATCAGTAGTCCGGCTGTGGCTGCCCTACTGTGTTGGAGGTTGACCTGAAGGAACCTAAGTCCCATCAACGCCTGGTTGCTTCCCAAGTGGGCGGCACGAGTCTGTAGCCGGAGCCACTCATCGAGCCTCATTGGTTTTGGTTCCATATATATTTATGATCTTCATGTTGTTCCGACGAGAATGTGGGAAATACTGTCCACACCATCAGAACCACCTGTGTGGTGCAGGGTTGCCCGGTACTCCAGAGGTTCCGTTCACGACACCATCACCCTGATGCCATCCATCCCTAGGCACGGGTCGCGTGACGCCGTAGATTGGGGGAGTTTGTTTCGATCTCCTTGTCTAGATCCGCCATGTTTAGTTATCAGCAGGGACACCTTGTGCAGGATCCGGCTCTTCACCGCGCATGACGGTCTTGGGGCAAGCTTCATCGAAAGCTTATGTTGTATCCACTTCCTAAGCTTGCCCCCTGGAGTCCTTTGGCCCGCGACTCTTCGACTCCCACAATAGTAATTACACCTTTATAGAATACAACTAATTGTACAGAACATGCCACAAAATCACACTCACTTGCACTTACAAAAACTACAACTGAAAGTCATCGATCAGACCTTTTGACCCCTCTCTTGTATTGTCGCTTTCTGCTCTGCTCTCGAAGACTTTTTTGTTACTTCTAAAGCTATTTCCATATCCCGATTCCCGTTGTTTGCCACCAACAGCTTGGATATTCTGGTTGTAAAGGCATACTTTGGCAAAGTGATTCCATATCTTATAAATTGCAAGTTTTATTGTACATTCATCTTCCCACCATATGTTCAGGTTCACATTTTTTGCACTTTATAGTGATACTTCTCACAGCATTAACTTCTTCCACATGAGACGTTGCTTAGACAATTCTATAGATTTATAGTATTCTTGCAGTTTTCCAGTCCATCAGTCCATCCATATAAAACGGTGGTGTTGGTTTATATTGCATGACTTAGGTACTATTGAACATAATACCATTTTTTAATTATATAGTGTCACATTTGTCTATGAGAGTTAAGTTTATGGATTTTGTTTCTTCTATGGCCAGTTGTAGTGTGTTGATAACAGCGAACACTCCGGAATAATATTTTTAGAAGGGACCAGAAGTGACAGGTGTAGAAAAGTGTAGAAGGTCTAGAATCTCCATGGAGAGTATAAATAGACGAACGGTACATAGAGTGAGTTAGTTCAGTATTGAATTAGTGCGGTGTAGAATAAGTGATCATAGAGTATTAAGCGAGTCAGCAGTAAGTGTTGGTGTATAAGAAGCGATCATAGAAGGCGAATAGTGGAATATAGTTCTATGGACATTTAGTAAGAGAGAGAGAAATATTTTAGTTGATACTGGTGTTGGAAAATGGTTGGTTATAATAAAATAGTAATTTGAAAAGCTGTGTTTTAGTCAACAATTCCAGAACCCCGTAGAACGTAACAATATTATACAATGTAGGTGTACCTAATTCGTAAGATGATCCGGTCTCAAGCAAAATTGGCGAACCCATCGTCAGTGTCAACTACAGGAGATGCTTTAAAACTTGTTTGTTTACTGGGTGCGTTTTAGTTTTGGATAACCGGACACCATGTTTTAGTTGCTTCTGTAATCTGGATCTATGTTTGCAATTAAACACTGTTCTCCGTGTGCACGTCACATTATTATTTTTAATTAATTATGTTAGAATAGAACTTAACTACAACATTGACCACAGAACATTCATTTTAACATTAATTTTCATTTACGTCTATAGCGGCCATCTTGCCATTTGCCATCTTCCCTTCTCGGCGGTATGGACATACACTCTATGTGTTATATGTCTATAGTTATTAAGCATGTGTAATATGTCTATAGTTATTAGTATTATTATTATTAATATTATCAACCGTCAATGAACCGTAGGTTCATTAGCATGGAACACTGGTCGTCCTAATGTCCTCAATCTGACAGCATTGCATGCTGGGACATTAGCATGGCGGTAGTTCATGGGAAGGCGCGCTTATGTATTCTTGAGTTATTATATTAAACGTAACTATATAATAAGTAGTGTGTTATTATCAACTAAGTACTTAAAATAATACACTCTATGCCTAAAGACGTGATTGCATAAATATACAATTTTCGGATGTGTTTACTGTTTACCATAGACAGGGCACAGAATCAAACATTCAGAATAGTTACTATTATAATTCTCACCACTATACCGTAGTCATCATCTATCTTTTTCATTAAATTTTAAAGTTATATAATATTATAAGGAGATCTCAAGCACATGCTGTATAATCATAACCTATTCATATATTCTCAGTATATTAATGAAGAATTTTCTTAGGATGTGATTGAATGAATATACTCAGAATATTCAAAATTGAAGTTTGAAATTCCATAAATGTTCTTAGAACATTCCGAAACAAATATTCTGAAAAAAGAATGTTCTCACATTGTGAGAACATTCTGACAATATCTTCTGCTGTATGGGCCGTAGGAGAACAGATGAAATTTTACTTGAAGGTTGTACTGTTTGCATTTTTTACTTTTAGTGAATTTTTTTTTTTTTTAATCGAGAATAGAGAGGTATTGATAGTGAGACTTTGCAAAACATTTTTCAAATGAGCACGAATTTGGTCCCCTATAGAGTCCGAAACCAAGGTCCGTTTGGATTTATTTATATATATATATATATATATATATATATATATATATATATATATATATATATATATATATATATATATATATATATATATATATTATTGTTTGTATGTGTGTGTCCAACCGATAACGCAACAAGTGATTAATCGATTTTGATGAAATTCGCCGAGTGCCTTTCCTTTATTAATAGCCTCGATGAATTAGCCAACCGAATCGGATCAAATTATTTTTCCGAAAGAAAAATTGTATCTCAAAAAATAACAAAGCTACTTTGATGAAATTTGGTAGATATGTTTCCATCGTAAATACCGTACGCCCGCTCCTTAGACGTCACGTGGTGAGTAACGTTATAGAAGTCCAACTACCTACTTTAAAAAAAGTCATTCTCAAACAAAAAGTTTCAATACGTCAGTTTGAAGTTACATTCCACTTCGTCGCCTATATTGTCTTTTTTAGATAATATAGAACGCACCACGAAATTTAATATTTTTCATTGATATATATATATATATATATATATATATATATATATATATATATATATATATATATATATATATATATATATATATATACGCACAAGACAAGTATAATAATTAATGGGAGTCCTGAATTAGCATTGGGGATACACAAACTTAAAACGTAGAGAAGGCGTTCGCATACATTTAGAGGGCCTTAACATTGATAAACTTGATTTGATCATCATGTCACATAATCACAGTATAGTATTCTGACCTAAAAAATTTACTTGCAACTGTATGCACTCAAATATTAGTAAAATATGTAATTTGTTAAGAGGTTGTGATGAAACGTCAAACTCCACTGTACGACAGCATATTATTGTTTCATTGGACTCATCACATGACGCCATGCGCGTGACAGTTCTAAAAATACGTGGTCTCATTATCACATCTCTCGTTATTTGTATCATGGGCATAGTATACAGTTCTTGACGAAATGTGTATATTCAGTGCAACCGAGTTTTTACTGTCGCGAAACGCTCATGTCTATTTTGCTGCGTCAATGACATAATATATAAGACTAGATGCATTTTCGCAACAATTAGAACCGTAAACCGGTTTCGCTCTCATTAGAGCTCTTCAGTACGGCATACTAATTGTAGCAAAAATGCACCAAAAATAACACGGCTATCGTATAGCCAGTCTTAAAACACTAAGTGAGTGGTGAACGTGTCGCCACCTAGTTCGGAACCAAGTACTATGTTGTCACGCCCGCTCCAAATAACACAGAGTATTAAAAATAGAGACGGTATACAACTAACTAACAATTTTTTAAATTGTTGTTTAAATTGTTGTATACCGTCTCTATTTTTAATACTCTGTGTTATTTGGAGCGGGCGTGACAACATAGTACTTGGTTCCGAACTAGGTGGCGACACGTTCACCACTCAGTGTTTTAAGACTGGCTATACGATAGCTGTGTTATTTTTGGTGCATTTTTGCTACAATTAGTATGCCGTACTGAAGAGCTCTAATGGGAGCGAAACCGGTCTACGGTTCTAATTGTTGCGAAAATGCATCTAGTCTTACATACTTTGTCCCTATATTGGGGTAGAAATGGGCCAGGGCTAACAATTTTTTAAATTGTTAGTTAGTTGTATACCGTCTCTATTTTTAATACTCTGTGTTATTTGGAGCGGGCGTGACAACATAGTACTTGGTTCCGAACTAGGTGGCGACACGTTCACCACTCACTTAGTGACATAATATATGTCATTGTGCTGCGCTTTAATCTTAACCTTTTATCTTTTATTATTATTATTATTCTGTAATTTTTTATGTAGTAACAGTAACTAATTTTAAAGCTGTTATTTATTTTGCCAAAGCTCGACTGTTAACTGAAACAGAAACATTAAACTTGACAAAGTGAATATAAATAGTGATAAAAAGAATATTTGTCAACACAGGTTTGTGAGGGCCATATTATAATAAAATTTAAAATAAGACCAGCAGAAGATGGATGAGGCCTACTGTGAAAATTTTAAAGCTGAAAAAGAAAATTATGATGATGTAGATACATTGGTAGATACCGAAAAAAACTTTACGCTTTCCTGCGAAATTGACCAGGATAGAAAATTAGATCTCCAACCACTTGACAGTGTTGTATTAAAACAAGAGTGCCGGAACAAAAATGAAAGTTCTACTAATACTCTAGACCTCTGGCCCAGTGTGGCTACTAAGGGTGATGTGAAATACGAGTTACAAAAATTATCTCACGATGTTAACCAGTTTGAGAAAGAAAATCCTCCATGTGTAATAGATAAAGATATTAAAGCTGAAAAAGAAAATTATGATGATACACTGGTAGATACCGACCACAACTTTACGCTTTCCTGTGAAATTGACCAGAATAGAGAATTAGATCTCCAACCATTTGACAGTGCTGTATTAAAACAAGAGTGCGGGAACAAAAATGAAAGTTCTACTAATACTCGAGACCTCTGGCCCAGTGTGGCTACTGAGACTGATGTGAAATGCGAGTTACAAAAATTATCTCACGATGTTAACAAGTTTGAGAAAGAAAATCCTCCATGTGTAATAGATAAAGATATTAAAGCTAAAAAAGAAAATTATGATGATACACTGGTAGATACCGACCACAACTTTACGCTTTCCTGCGAAATTGACCAAGATAGAGAATTAGAGCTCCAACCATTTGACAGTGTTGTATTAAAACAAGAGTGCGGGAACAAAAATGAAAGTTCTACTAATACTGGAGATCGCTGGCCCAGTGTGGCCATTAAGGGTGATGTGAAATACGATTTACAAAAATTATCTCACGATGGTAAACAGTTTGTGAAAGAAAATCATCCATGTGTAATAGATGAAGATAAGAAACATTCATATTACAGTATTAAATCACAACATCCTAAAAAGAGCTCTGATCAGTGTTTAATAAGTGATTATGCAAGTATAAGGAACAAACAAGCGGTGGGGCACATCAGATCAAAAGAAACAGGAACATCTCATCAATGTTCATCTTGTGATTATGAAAGTGTGTATAAACACAATTTGTTGAAGCACATTAAATCAAAACACACAGAAGAAAAATCTTATAAATGTTTATTCTGTGATTATCCAAGTGTGTGCAAAGAGCAATTGTTAAATCATATTAAATCAAAGCACACTACAGATCAAAACTCTTATCAATGTTCATCTTGTGATTATTCAAGTGTGTACAAACAAAATTTGTTGATTCATAATAAATCAAAACACACAGGAGAAAAGCCATATCAATGTTTATTGTGTGATTATGCAAGTGTGCAAAAACGAGGTTTGTTGTATCATATTAAATCAAAACACACAGGAGACAAGTCTTATCACTGTTCATCGTGTGAATATGCAAGTGTGCATAAACAAAGTTTGTTATATCATATTAAATCAAAACATACAGGAGAAAAACCTTATCAATGTTCATCATGTAATTATGTAAGTGTGAATAAAAGTAGTGTGTTATCTCATATTAAATCAAAACACACAAGAGAAAAGCCTTATCAATGTTCATCATGTGATTATGCAAGTGTGCAGAAATATAATTTGTTGAGGCATATTAAATCAAAACACACAAGAGAAAAGTCTTATCAATGTACATTATGTGAATATGCAAGTGTGGAGAAAAATAGTTTGTTACGTCATATTAAAACACACCACACAGGAGAAAAACCTAACCAATGTCCGTCCTGTGATTATGCAAGTGTAGGCAAACACCAATTGTTAAATCATATTAAATCAAAACACACAGGACAAAAATCTCATCAATGTTCATCCTGTGATTATGCAAGCGTGTACAAACGAGATTTGTTGAAGCATATTCAATCAAAACACACGGGAGAAAAGCCATATCAATGTTCATCATGTAATTATGCAAGTGTGCGTAAAAGTAGTTTGTTATATCATATTAAATTAAAACACACAGGAGAAAAACCTTATCAATGTTTATCTTGTGATTTTGCAAGTGTGTACAAATACGATTTGTTGAAGCATGTTAGATCAAAACACACAGGTCAAAAATATCAATGTTCATCATGTGATTATGCGAGTGTGTACAAACAAGATTTGTTGAACCATATTAAATCAACACACACACGAGAAAAGCCATATCAATGTGCATCATGTAATTATGCAAGTGGTCATAAAAATAGTTTGTTTTATCATATTAAATCAAAACACACAGGAGAAAAACCTTATCAATGTTTATCTTGTGATTATGCATGTGTGTACAAATACGATTTGTTGAAGCATATTAAATCACAACACACATGAGAAAAGTCTTATCAATGTTCATTATGTGAATAAGCAAGTGTGCAAAAATTGAGTTTGTTATGTCATATTAAATCAAAACAAACAGGAGAAAAGTCTTGTCATTGTTTGGCATGTGATTATGCAGGTGTGCAAAAAAATAGTTTGTTATTGTTCATGGAACAGAAAGCTATCCAGGAGGGCGTCCCTAGGAATGGAAAAATTTTTAATAGTATAGTATAGTATGTTTTATTGATTGAAATTTTACAGTATGCTCCACAAATAAGCATAAGCTTGTGCTTGCAGTTAACACAATTTCATTTCATGTTCTAAACTAAACTATCAAAATATTTTTATAAAATGTCACTTTAAAAATTTTGTTCAACGTATGTTTCTTCCTTTTGCATTTGTACCAATAACACTCCTGCAGCTGCCACTAGTATTCCACTACCATTATAAGAGAACTCATTCCAAAATAACACCAAATTTCTTAACTAATATTAAAATTCTCACTACTATAATTTTGACATTTTACTTGATGTTTAAGTTATAAGATACAAAAAACATTTCTATGAAAAAACGCTACCATAAATTAGAGTAAATTTTATGTAGTTAAGTAGGTCACATAGATATTGTAATCGTTGACATTGAAATCATCATCACTTCACATGTTTATATAAACAATACGCAAGTATGCTGATGGCAGCTTGCAATACTATATGACTTAATTTACCGTATTGAGTAATGCTGTCTAATTATCTTTACGTATTATTAAGACGTAGTAAGTCTATATAAAGAGGTGTTTGTAAATAATAAGAGAGATTTTTTAGATTTAGTTTGATAGTTGTTAAGAGACTTTTTTTGTTAGAGATTATATTCATTTATTATTAAATTATATCGTTACCATGTCTGTCCAGTTCAAATTATAACAGTTATCCCGATAAAACCCCCCCAATATCCTCCGCTCCTTCAACAGTTATATCATATTAAATCAAAAGACAGGAGAAATGTCTTATCAATGTTCATTTTGTGATGTGTATACAAAAAAAATAATTGTTGAAACATATTAATTCAAAACACGCTGGATAAGGTGAAAAGCCTCATCAATGTTTATTCTTGTGATTAAGCAAGTATGTACAGATTTATGTTTATATTGAATTGAATTAATTTTTTTATTTACTTAATTTGTTTTCTTCTTTTGATCCTCGGCTTTATGTAGGCTCTATTACTTATGGCTGGACATTTATCACAAGTTTTATTATAATTTTGGAGAATACACAATGGATGTTTTTAAAAGCGTTGTGTCGCTCTGCTGTTCAAAAACGTTCTCTCTCGATCTCGAAGATGCCGGATATCATCCCATTATTCTGTGCCAATCCGATTGGATGAATTGCAAAAGTTCAAATAGTTATGTCACCTGATCCAATGAAATGCAGTTTTTTACACATTAGTCAAAACAATGACTTCCCTTTGGAGTTCATGAATTTTTATAACAACTGCTTGATTCAAAAGGTTACTACATAGTGTGTTTATTGGCGCTAAGTTCAAAATTTCTACTTCACTGTTTATATTATCTTAACCTAAAACATTGTTTACACTTTTTTTAAATTACTCATTCAGTTCGTTGTACCTATTGCTTAACACTTGCTACTGTCTTTTTTTACATATTTGAAGCTTAATAAATATAATGAGTTTTGTTACAAATAAATATTTCATTGTGATTATCGGAAATACATAATCTTAACTTTTCTATTAGGTTTTAAATTTTCAAACTCAATGTCACACTGCCTTAAGCTTTTTTATCATAGCAATATATAATTTTTTCAAATGTTTTTTATTTCCAAATATCCCCTTAATCTGGATATTTGGGAACCACAGTAAAAACTGGTAAATCGAGTAACCACGATTCAGGGAATATTTGGAAATAAATGACGAAGATAATGATGAGCTCTTCTACCATGTATATTTTTTTAAATACCATCGAAATCCACAGACGATTATCACAACATAAATTTTTGGAACCAAAAAATTATAAGAGTGGCGTTTTCCAAATGGGAAAAGCATACTAATCTGCGTTTCACTAAAACATTAAATGCTCGGCTGGCTGATGTTGTTATTGTGTTTGAGACTAACACACACGGTTTTCTTTTTTCCAACACACCATGTTACAACCCCCTAAATGGTACAGTTTTAGGCCATGCATACAGACCTACAGGAGATGATAGACCTTGTGAGATACATATAAGTTCTGATATGGAGTGGTCTTTAGAAACCACCAACGTATCTACAGATGATAAAGTCAGCGTATTGCAAACTATGACGCATGAAATTGGTCATGCCTTAGGATTGCAACACACCAACGATGTAAACTATAATGTTTCCTATCGTTACTGATCAGTTAGAACTTGGAGCCAGAGATTTACGCAGTATACAGGATTTGTATGGACCACCACTAAGTACTAGCAAACCTACAACCGCCACAACACAAACATCTACAGTTACCAGCTCGACAATTAGAAATTCAGTTACGCAAAAAGCAACCGTTACCAGACCAACAAATTCACAGGCCCCCGACTTGTGTCAACTTATAAATAGAATAAATACGTTTTTAATTATAAATCATAAGTTGTATGTGTTTTATATGAAATAGGTCTGGATTATACCTTTAAACAATATGAAAGCACCATATGGAGCTCCAAAGTTAATCACTGATTAGATACCTGCGTTGGGTTACAACCTGGTAAAAGTGAATGCTATTTATCAAAAACAAAATCGTGATATTGTTGTATTTATTAATGGCAGCGTATTTTTGATTGCTTATCCAAGTTATCACCTTCGTTATCATAATAAATTTGCGAATATGGGGCTTAAAAGTATTAAAAAAGTGAATACAGCAGTCAACACCTATGCGGGTCAAACCATTCTATTTCATGACAACATGTATCACATAGTAACCGATTATGGATATAAGTTTTCAACTTTACAATCTGGATTTACATCAGACCTCTACCCGGACATTCCATCAAAAATCGAAAGCGTTTTTCGCTACACCAATGGTATGTTGTACTTTTTCCGTAAGAAATGATATTTTGAATTTAACGAATTCACCAGCATATTAAACAAGGTGGCACCCTTTGACTCTGCTATATTTGGCATTCAATGACCAAGTTAAACTGTTTTTGAACAACTGCGAAAACTTTTTCAAAAACTAACAGCTTTCAAGGATGTCCTAGATGAAGACTATGAAGATTATTTGTAACTTATTACATTTAATAATTTAATAAAATGTGTGACATATTGTTAATAAATATTTGAAAAATAGTGCCTCTTGTTTTCATTGTTTACCTCCAGCATCTAAATCCTGTCTCCTTCACGCCAAAGTTAAAAAGTTGGTCTGCGCATGCGTGTATACTATTTTTGAATTCTACTCATCAAGACGTTTAACATGACACCAAACACGTGGGGGTGAACTTAAAGAGCTCAAAAAGTTGGCCTGCGCATGCATGTATACTATTTATCAATTCTGGTCATCAAGACGATTGACATGACACCAAACACGTAAGAGTTAACTTAAAAAATTAGTTTGCGCATGCGCAAATTGCCATATTTGAATTCTACTCGTCGAGACGAGTTACATGACACTATACTTCTACACCGCTTAATAACAAAGTTGGTTTGCGCATGCGCAAACCGCCGTATTTATATTCTACTCGTCACGACGAGTAACATGACACCGAACACGTAGCACCAACTTGAAAACTAAAAAAGTTGGTTTGCGCATGCCCAAACCGCTATCTTTAAATTCTACTCATCGAGACGATTACCATGATACCAAACACTATACATCTACGTCTACTATTAACAAAGCTGAGTTTGCGCATGCGCAAATGTCATATTTGAATTTTACTCGTCACGACGAGTAACATGATACCAAACACGTGGGTACTACCTTAAAAACTAAAAAAAAGTTGGTTTGCGCATGCGCAAACCACTATCTTTACATACGTCACACTACCAAAAATCAAAATGTCGGGTCCTCTTATTTTGACCGGTGGTGCCACCTGTCGTTTAAATTTCCTTCCGGTCGGCCATCATGGATTAGGTCATATCAGGTTTGCCCCCTATTGGTTCGCCGTCCAGTGACGTCGCACCGGCGCCAGTGCAGTGGCCAAGTGGAGTAAGTGGAGGCTCCAGAACCGCCTATCTATACCTATGTATATATATATATATATATATATATATATATATATATATATATATATATATATATATATATATATATATATATATATATATATATATATATATATATATATATATATATATATATATATATATATATATATATATATATATGTTGAATATTGCACTATACAAATAGACAAATTATCAAACCACAGTGATCAAGACAGGAGACCGATACACACGACACAGTCCAAAGGCACAACCAATCAGAGAACAGTAAACCGACCAATAGAAGCTCACGGCGCAAGCGCCACGTACAATCTCAAACCACATGTAGACCACACAGGAGCGATAACAGTCAGTAGCGTGCTGATGACGAACCGGGACGGTTCGAAACTGCAGTCCACGCAAACCAATAAGAAATCACAAACGTACAGCAAACAAATACAGTATATATATATATATATATATATATATATATATATATATATATATATATATATATATATATATATATATATATATATATATATATATATATATAGCCTGGAGTTTCAACTTTCGAAAAAAATCAATATCTGCGTAATGGACACATTCTTTAATGATAAGTAGACTTCAACTGATGCATTTGAAAGGGCTGATAAGGTTGAACCTCACTTTAAATGCCTATAAATTCTCAGGGGTGGAACTTATAGTATATTATGGGTAAGTTGCGTTGAATCACCATATTTCAGGTTGCCCTATTACATGCCCCTGCTCTGTCGGTTCTTATGTGAAACACCCTGTATATCTTAAAAAAAAGCAATGTGCCCATGAGGATATGTGTGGACATTTTGAGAAGATTCATTGAATCGTCGTGGGATATCTTCAGAACATACTGGGAGCTCCTAAGAATATTATAAATAACATTCGAAGAACCTTATTAGTATGACAGAATCTGTCCAATTGTCATGTTCATAGAATGTTCTATGAATATATTCGTATTCTGTAAGATGGTTACCATATTCTTTCGAAACATTTCTGGTATATTCTCAGAACGTGTCTGTAGTGCTGATTGTGTGTACTCGTAACCGAATTTTTGTTCTCCAGGTAGACATTGTGTGTTCAAAGAACCTCAGGATATAAGTATCGATCCAATAGATTTTCAGCACACTTATAAGCCGTTCGTGTGGAACTGAATCATATGCCTTTTAGTGAATTTTTATTTAAAAAAATTCACTAATAGAGAGGTATCGATGGTGAGACTTTGCAAATTTTTTTTTCAAATGAGCGTGAACTAGATCTCCTAGAACCCATATCCGGGGTCTACATATATATATATATATATATATATATATATATATATATATATATATATATATATATATATATATATATAACATAACGACGAACGAGAAAAGGAGTACAACATCATAATATAAATAGCAGAAAGAAATGGATACAACAAAAAAACAATAGAAAAACTAGTAAAACAAATCAAAAACAAACAAATCAACAAAACCGAAAACAAAACACCAGAAACACACACAAAATACACAACATTCACTTATAACCACCACATCAAAAAAATAACACAAACACTCAAACAATATGACTTAAAAATGAGCTACAAAACCAATAACAAAATAATAAACAAAATAAATAAAAAACAAGAACACAACCCACATGAATTAAACGGAATATATCAAATAGAATGTAACACATGCAATAAAAAATATATAGGAATGACAAAGAAATCAATAGAAACAATATTCAAAGAACATATAACAGCATTGGATAAAATCCACATACCTAGCTAGAAATCAAACGTAGCTACACACATTCACGACACAAAACACCAAAAACCAGACATCACCCAATTAAAACTAATGAAACATGTTAAAGACCACAAAAAAATGGAAATCTGGGAACAATACTACATCCAACAAACAAACAATAGAAAACAATTAATGCCAGAACAAATCCAAGTACAAACATTTAAACAAAATTTAATAAAGGCCATACAAATAGACAAATTATTAAACCACAGTGATCAAGACAGGAGACCGATACACACGACACAGTCCGAAGGCACAACCAATCAGAGAACAGGAAACCGACCAATAGAAGCTCACGGCGCATGCGCCACCTACAATCTCCGACGTAGACCAGACAGGAGCGATAGCAGCCAGTAGCGTGCTGATGATGAACCGGGACGGTTCGAAACTGCAGTCCACGCAAACCAATAAGAAATCACAAACGTACAGCAAACAAATAAAGTGTATATTTAAAAGTGATTACAGTGTAGTGCAATATTCCTAAATATATGTATATATATATATATATATATATATATATATATATATATATATATATATATATATATATATATATATATATATATATATATATATATATATATTATATATATATATATTATATGTATCCAACCGCTAACTCAAAAAATAACTAACCGATTTCGATGAAACTTGGCAAGTGCCTTTCTTTTATTCATGACTTGGACGAGTTCGTTAGCCAAAAAAATCGAACAAGGTCATCCGGAAAAATTTTGAATTTTTTTTTTAAAAAACAATTTTTCTCCGAAAATTACAAATTTATTTTAATGTAATTTAGTGCGTATATAGCCTCGGGGAAGACCTTACTGCATACCAGAATTCAACTTTCTAAGTTTATAGGAAATAGAGTTATTTAAATTTTGAGTTTTCTTTCAAAAAAAAATTTTTTTCCCCAAAAATTACAAATCTATTTTAATGAAATTTAGTGCGTATATAGCCTCGGGGAAGACCTTACTGCATACCAGAATTCAACTTTCTAAGTTTATAGGAAATAGAGTTATCTAAATTTTCAGTTTTCTTTCGAAAAAAAATTTTTTCTCGAAAAATTACAAAGCTATTTTAATAAAACTTGGTGGGTATGTTGCCTTGAGAAAGACGTTGCCACATACTAAAATTTAACTGTCTAAGTTTACATAAAATTGAGTTATTTAAATTTGAAGGATTTAATAAAAATTCACTACCATAACGCACTTGCTGCATCTAGAACATTTTTTGTAATCCATTTATTTTACAATACAATATACACAGAAATTTGCCTGCGATTTCGTCTCCTTGGTATCGGTCTTTACCTAAGACTCATTATAAATGGTGATGTTTAGTAGTAAGTAGTTTAGAATTTATCATCTTCTGATGACGCCACCTTTGTTGGTGAAACGATCGTCAGGTCTTTAAGATATGTGTTGTGGTGATTTGGGTTCCAAGTCTACTTACCATAGATAAAGATCTACGGGAAACACCTTAGCTGCGCTCTATTTTTTTTGTATGTTATAACCACAGAGAAATAAGTTAAAATGTCATTGTCATATGTTAAATTTCAAAACGACATTTTCATACTATAAAGATCCCCCCAATAGTCCTTGGTTTCATAAGTTGAAACTAAACCGAGGGGCAATAACTACCATATTAAGAGCAAGGAGCGGACATTGTGCAATTCCTACGCACTTATATAGAATAAATGACAGGGAGAATGATTTGTGCAGTTGTGGAGAGGTGGGAAGTCTCCAACATATATTTTTCGGATGTGAGAGACATTCGGATCTCTCTAGTAACTTATATAATAATTTGATTAACTTTAAAATAGACGCACCGATACATTTAGATCAGGTATTATTCTCGGATTCCATAGAAGTCATTCAAACAGTAAGATATTTTCTTAAAAACATAGGGCGGAAAATTTGAAGAAAAATTTTTTTAAAAAATAACAATAAAAAAAGCTCTACACCTATCATGATGTGTTACGTTTTAAATGTATCCCACTATCATCCTAATAATATGTTTCTCTGTTTCAGATGCGTCTTTCGGATGTGTAATGCCCCGCTGACGCACCGGGGAGAGAAGAGTTAAATTATTTTCCTATGTTGTATTACTATCCTTGTCCTTTTATAATACCTCTATTTTAGCATGGTGTGAGATAATGAATTAACATTTGGGCCATAGAGAATGTTCTAGACACACCTTAGAAGGTGTAGCCCAAATAAAAAACCACCACTGGCTGGAGAGTCTATGCAGCTAAGGCTAATACAAACCAGAACATTGAAAATTGAACAAAACGACATTTGACATTTAGAAAAAAAAAGCTAAAATCTTTGGTTAGAGCAGCCGCAGCCGCTAATAATAATCACTTTATAATTTTTATAATTAATGTTAAACACTTAAGCTAAAAAGAAATTAACAATGCTGAAAATATATTCTCGTCTAAACAAATACAGTCAAGTAGTTAAAAGCTTGAACAGTAACTGTTATTCAACAGCGTTAAAACCAATTGAAAAGCCAGAGACCGACGATGAGACTGATAAGAAAATTAAAGAATATGAAAGAATTTCGAAAATTACGAAAAGGACTCGAACGAAGAGGCCGCAACGTGAGCCTTTCGTGAAAAATTTATTTCTAGGGAAATTCGATACAGATATCCTAACCTACCCTGAATTAGAAAAGCAGGAAGTTGAGAATTTAAACAAATCAGTTCAGTCTATCTCCACTAGTATTAAGGAAGTTCAATCTAAAAGTATTAAAGCCTACATAAAAGGCTTAGGAGATAAAAATTTGTTGGGGCTACAACTACCCCAGATAATAGGAGGGAGGGAGTTGAATGTGTGTGAAAGTTGCCGCTTTATGGAAAAACTCAGTGACAGTGACTTGTCTCATACTATGATAAGTAATGAGTATCTGGGAATCCAGGCTATCCAGAAATTCGGTAATGATAAGCAGAAACAGAAGTATTTAGGGCAATTGCTGTCTGGCGATTTAGTATCATCCTTTTGTTTGTTGGAATCTCATGTCTCAAGTCACAACTCATTGAATACAAAAGCTGTGTTTATAAAGGAAACTAATGAATGGGTAAGTTTTTTGGTATCATGCAGTTTGTATTATCATTCCTTTAGTAATGTTTGGAGGTACAAGATATGCTTTATTACCAGACCTATTAGTTTGAATTAGTATTATCTCATACCTCTGGTAGCATGAAATTATAACAAGTCTCTTTTAAGCAGACAGGCCAAGAAAGTATGTATAATCAATTTATAAGTTAGATTGAAAGGTGGGAAATGGAGTGTTCTGCTGGCAAAGTACTGTAAGATGGGGTTACTTTGAACATATTTTACATTTATTTTGGGATAATGTTTTACTATTCAAGTTTCTTCAGTCTCTAAGCACTAAATATGGGCACAACTTAATCACAGCAATATATTTGGTTATGATAGGTGATTTTAATGCACCTCAGTTTATTTATGGACAAATTACTGATCCTAAAACCAAAGCTATCCATGATTTTTCAAATTTTTTAAATCTGTCACAGCTTAATAATATTTCCAATAGAAACAATAGGCTGCTTGACCTTGTGTTTGCCAGTTGTAATTGCTCGGTTCTCCATGATATGGATCCACTAGTGCCCAAAGATGCATATCACCCTGCTTTAGGCATATTTCCTGAATTCAGGAAAAATTACAATGGTCCTAAATACTTTCCATGCAACAATCAGGTCTCTTACAACTTTCGAAAGGCCAATTACCCTGCACTGTATGCCGCAATACTTGATGAAGATTGGTCTCAACTGGAGTACTTTACTACCGCTGATGAGGCTTGTAGTTTATGGCAGACTTTAGAGTATCTTTGGACAACATGTTCCTCAGTGCAATAGGTCATCTAGAAAATTTCCTCCCTTGTTTACTAATGAAATAATAAATGATATAAAAAATAAGGAGAGGTGCTATGCAAGATATAGGAGGCATAAACGTGATAGTGATCATGCAGAGTATAGTCTTCTTAGATCTATAGTTAAAAACAATCTACGAGAGGCATATGCTGAGTATGTCCGTGGAACCGAAGAGTCTCTTAAGATTGATCCCTCTAGATTTTGGTCTCACATACAGGAAAGGAGGCGAGCAACTAACATTCCAAGTACTGTGTCTGACGAAAATGACATGGTTTATAATAAGCCACAAACAATTGTTAACTGTTTTGGAAACTATTTTAAAAGTGTGTACCATCCTCAATACATCACAGAACCGGTGGATACCTCTGGACCATCGCATATGGCAGTCAGTGTGACAGTGATTGGTGATAAGGAAATTCTTAAAGCCATCAGGAAGCTCAAGAACAAGTTAACTTCTGGACCAGATTTGGTGCCATCCTTCTTGATTAAGGACTGTGCGCATGCTCTTCTCAAACCCCTTAGAACCCTATTTAACTTGTTGCTGCGCACACATTGCTTCCCTGTGGTTTGGAAGGTTGCTTGGATCTGTCCTGTTTTTAAGTCTGGGGACCGTTCGGGGGTCAGCAACTACCGGCCTATAGCTATCCTATGTAATTTTGCTAACATTTTTGAGGCAGTTGTGCATGTTCGTATTTATCCTGCCGTGATGTGTCGCTTGTCACAATACCAGCATGGGTTTATGGAGGGGCGCTCAACACTGACGAATTTATCCCTGTTCACACAGTATGTAAGTGAAGCTTTGGATGGACGGGGTCAGGTGGATGTCATTTATACAGACTTTTCCAGAGCGTTCGATCGTGTTGACCACTCAACACTTCTGCACAAGCTGCATTTGGCGGGGCTTGATGGACGGCTGAGAGCATTCTTTGGATCCTACTTGACTAACCGTGTGCAATATGTTTTTTATAATGGATTTAAGTCTGAACCCTTCACTGCTAGCTCCAGCATTCCACAAGGTTCCAATCTTGGCCCACTCCTTTTTGATATTTATCAAAGAGGTTGTAAGGGATAGAGGTAACAAAGGTGCAGTTTTGCAATACAAGAAGCCTGTACACTTTTCCTAACTGGGCGGAGTTCGGTGACTTGAGTGGGAGAAACGTCAGGGACGTATTTAGGAATTTTTAGTTTGGTTAGAAATAAAACTGAAATTATTCAATCATTGAAATGTAATGCTTATTCATGAATTTCTTAAGCTTCTGTATAAATAGGTAACCTAAAAAGGTTCGGAACGCAGCAAGTGCGTTATGATAGTGAATTTTCATAACAATATTAAATAATATATTTATATAAGCTGTAAGATTTAGCCTTATATTAAAAGTTATGAAAATTAATTAATTTAATTAGGAACAGTAAAACAAGGTAAAGAAGGACAAGCAAAAACATGATCTATGACATATATTTATAGAGTAATTTGGATACAAAACTCAAACAAAGCAATTGATAAACAGGAAATATACTCTAGAAAAATAAACTAGAAAGCTGGAAAAAAAATCCTTTGGTTGATGCATTGAGGGTGATTGTGTGCATGCAGGAGAAGAACCCCAGGAGGAAGAGGGTTTCTGCTCCTCACCCAAAAATTCGGGGGGTTCTCCTTCCCCTTGTGCATGCATACAACTACCTTCAAAGCATAAAGCACAAGAAAAATTTCTTGTGAGCAACCCCCAAGAAGGTTGCTGGACCTGGGCGAATATGGGGTAGACAGGGTTTAAAGGAGGTATTGCTGTAAAATGTGAAAAACGCATGTTTTCAAAGTCCCTTAATTTTCTTGGGGGTTGTTTGCCAGAAAATTTGCCTTGTGGGCGAGGAAGGTTTTAAGCATGTTGCTGGAAAAAAATATCTAAAACCCTCATGCAGTCAACTGCAAATTTACCGAAATTACATTCTACTTCGTCGCCTATAATGTCTTTTTCAGATAATGTAGAATACAGAGCTAAATTAAATAGGTTCACTTGCATTTTCATTTTTCTTTTATATTACATTTATACGCACAATATGCGTATAATTAAGGGAACCCTTAATTAACATTGCAGCAACACAAACTTGAAAAGTGGAGAAATTATTTACAGTATGTTAACAGTTATAAACTTGATTTCATCATGTTACAGTAGTATTCTGATAATAAAAAATTACATCTAACTGTATGCACACAACAGCTGGTGTGTTACGAGATGTGATGAAACGCCAAACTGACTGTACCACAGCATTAGCATAATATTATTATGCTGCCACATTATCATATCCCTCTAGTAATGGTATCATGTCAAAAACCTACACTAGAGGCTAAATTTCCAATTTCTTCTTTGTTTATGGTGTCTGTTTCTACTGTCCTAAATTTCCAATTTGATATTGTCAATAAATAACACTACCACACAATGACAAATGACAGCTGAGCTTCAGCACATACGCAGTCTAACAAAGTTGTCGGATAGAGTAAATTATGATCGGAGGGATACCTAAGTTGAAAATCATGATAATTCGAAATTTGCAGGTATTAAACACAGTATTTTTTAACTGACTGATAAAATTAAATTTTATAAAATGTTTTCTTTATTATCAGAAGTTGTAAAAATTTCATATGTTTATACATGAAAGGTTTAACTACATGAAATTTCTGAAGATCGGGCAACCCCGGTCAGCAACATCTTGACATCTGGCAATGGTTGTGACTTCCATTATTTAGATTTTATCTACAATTTATTTAAATAGCATAACAGTACAGGTAGCTGTATTGCTCTGCCTTTGTCCAACATTGTAGATATTGCATTACAGAATTTGAAGTGATGTCGAGGATTATTTTATTATTAATTTCGAATAACTTCATTTTTCTTTGATCAAAAGACTTGAAAATTGGTACACAACCACATCTCTGTATGTTCTTTTAAGTTGTAAATTTTCGTTCCAATCACTTAAACAATTTGAAAGCTATTGCGTTTAAAAAAATATATTTAATTTTCTGTTAGGAAAAACTATGTGTTAAGATCTGATTAACGAACTCATCCAAGCCATTAGCAAAATAAGCATAATTCCAAAATTTTCTCCAAATCAGTGAAATATTTTTTGGGTTATTGGTTGGATAAATTGTTGGATGAATATATTGGATAAAGTTTTATATTCAAAAGGTTAGATAAATAATAATAGTTTTTATTTCAACAACAGAAGAAAATACAACATAAAGTACATTGTACTGTTTACAAATTAATGTTAACATTCCTTGTCTTTTTTAAAGAAATAGAGATTAATTTCATTGATTGCTGTTGCCCTTACTTCGTGAAACTGGTCCATACTTCATACAGACTTGGAGACTACTTCTCTGGCTTCACTGTTGGTTTTCGTTTTTGTAGGTGAAGGACGTAGCCAGCGCGTAAGCTAACTGAAGCAAGTGGCCCTTCTGAATTCTAGATGTTCTTCAACGTCTCTGTTACTGGTTTTGCTGCTTGATAGTATCCTCAGACAGAAAAAAATTGAATTAATACGAAATCATGACAATTACAAATAAAGATCTGTTGCTATTTTATGATGTTATAATCAAAAAAATCTTTGAAAGTGAAAATAAAGTAAAACAAATATGACGGATGACGCCTTTAAAATGTCTACGTGATGTATATCAATATTTAACATAAAGATAGAAGAAACCTATAACAGTAATAACTATAATAACAATTACAACAATAAAATAACTAAACAAACACATTAATAAAGCAGACTATACAATGAAAATATCGACACACATCATGTCTTATAACAACTTTTTGGAAAAAATAGTTAGATTTATGTTGTCTGATTTATTTAATTAGGAAGAAGAATATCTCAGAAATCCTAAATATTGTCGTGTATATGCTTTTTTACTTCTAAAGCTTAAAACAAGTCTAGTTTACACTTGTCATGACAAAAATGTTGTGGTTTTATGCCGTTATTTACTGTGGGTCTATGTTGGGTATCAATAATATGTTTTGCAAATGTAGATTTGTCAGCATGGTTATTTCTAAATGCAAAAATATGTTCTTTGTATTGGGTGTTAAAATTTCTAGAAGTTTGATCGATGTAGATTGCGTTACATGTGCATTTCACAAATTTTGAATACCTATACAAATACAAAAGTAGCTTTTAAATCTTAGAACATGACGCTTGATTTATTAGATTATTTCAAATAATTGATTGGAAGTATTATCACAGATGATGGTAAGTGTAGGAAAGGTCTGAAGAGGATCGCGATGGCAAAACAAGCATTCAATAACCACAGTACTGTTCTCACTAATAAACATTTTAACCTGTACATGAGGAACAAATGCAAGTCGTACGTGTATGGAGTATGGTAATTTATGGGGCGGAAACTTGGGCTGTAGTTAAGCAGGATATGAAGACAATATAAGCTTTTGAAATGTAGACAAGAAAAAATTCAAAGACAGTGCAGGTTGATAGAAAGACGCTTCAAAGTGTGCTAGGAGAGGTGAAAGAATAAAGAGGGTTGCTCAAAGAAATAGAGAGGAAGCTAAAATTTATTGGTCATATTATAAGACATAATAACTTTCCGATAACATTATTTGAAGGACATACGAGTACTTGAAATGTACACTGAATTATTGGCCCTTAAATAAGAGAAGTTTGTTATAAACAGCCCTTAAACTTCTACTTTTATCAAATAGATTTTTGTTATAATGATGTATTCTAAGAGAAACATACATAGAAGATATTAGTTTAATTAGATGGCCATAATGGCAAGTCAAAAGATTTTGTTCTCGAAAGTGAACTTCAAGTTTTTTAAATATGCTGTTTTGGTTTATTATAGTTTTTAATATTCGCATGTTTATTTCCTTTACATTTATAATCACCGCAGATTCATTTAAGTATGTTTGAAGAACTTTTTCTGCAATAGTGCAAATAGATATTACATCGTCAGATGGGTATGTGAGGAGTTGACCTTTGTCTTTCTGATCTATAAACGATGTTAATAACACAGACCTCTCCCCAACAAGTTCACCCGCGCATTCTTCGCATCTCAGAGCTTTTGTTATTTTCCTTACTACATAGCCAGATATATATGTCACGACTTCTTTCTTAAACTCTGATATATTCATATCTAATATTTGAAGAACTGTGTCGTCGTCAAAATTATCTATTTGACTCATGTCTTCATCTGGTTCTTCAGATATTCGTTCTCGCCCACAAGTTTTATTTATTACCTCAATGGGTGACAGAATAGGAATTGCTTCCAAAGGGATACAATTTCCTTTAAATGAATCTTTTAATTCAAGATGCACCATCATCCTTTTATATGCACTTTTAAATTGCTTTGCTGATGGGTTATTGTTATAGCCTCCCATGGATCTAATTTGCCCAAAAAAAAGCTCAATATGATCCTGACTGATTTTGTAAGTGGGAAAATACAGCAAAAAATTATTGTCGGCAATTAAAGTTTTATAAACAAATTGCAAACTTTGTATGCAAAATAAAAAGCCAATTATACCCATTTTTCTACCACTCTCACACAGAAGCGTTCCATCAATTATCCTAAGTGACGTTAAATATTGTGATAGCTCTCTTAAAAATACATTAATGTTTTCAAAATTTTCTGCGTTTATTGCTTTCTTAAAATCTGAATTGTTTAAATTTCTAGAATTAAGAATGTCAAATAAATTGTTTATAAGTCGGATAAATTTCACAGTTCCCTCACATTCTTTGAACTCCTCAAGATGTAAAACTTCATTGCAATATTCCAAAGAATGTGCCACTGAGTGGCTAAAAAGTTGTGTGGCTAATTTAACCTTCATTTTTTGGTTTGTATAAAATATATGCGATTTTCTTAATTTATTTGCCAAATGAACGCCCTCCTGATCCTGTAACTCATTTAATTTTACTAAATAATCCCACTTTATATTTTCCCCATTCTCATCAATTATTAATTTTTTATCGCCTAATGTGTTTCTTATCAGTTTGATCATATGACATGGATCAAAAAAGACTGCAATTTTCCTACCTGAACTAGGATCAACAAACGTAGAGTTAATGTTCCTCCAATTCAAATCGCAGCCAAGTTTTTTTGCTAACGTTAGGTTATTTGTTGCCTCATCAAAAGTTATTGAGACCACGTATATGCCCGACTCATTTAGTAGCGTTAAACACTGTAATACCAAATTTTGTTTTTGTGTACCCCTTAAAGAGTCGATTAAAAAATATCCAAGAGGAAGCTTCCATGATTGATTAATGCTAACAAGCATAAAAACAAGAGCTTCTTTGGCTACAGGGTTACAATCGGTCTCAAGATTTATACCAAAATCTACAAACCCATAATATTTTACCCCATCCCATTCTATATGTTGGCGAATTGCCATCTCATCTATGACTAAAGAACATATAAGTTTTCCATTTGTGCTTTCTGATTTTGACTTTAATAAGTTGAACACCTCTGACGTAAAACCAGCTTCCCCATTAACGCTTTGATACCATCTAGATATAGTTTTTGGATGAGGAAGAGCCGAGTTAAATGTGTTTCTGACAAAACTGTAAGCTTTGGGAGAGTAATAATGCAGCGTAAGAGAAAAAGCTTTAAGTTGATTTTCATACTTATGTTTACGACCTAATTGTCTTTGTAAAAATTCTTCATTAGGTCCTATTTGCATTAATGTTTCTAATGTTTCGTCGGTTACTTTACCTTTTAGTTGTTTGATTATATTCGCAAGGGTTGCTGTTCTCTTCTTATAATGATGAACACTACTGCTGAGCCGTTTAATTTTTTTTCGTGCATCGAATAACTGCTTCTTCAGTTTACGTTTGCGCGGTGTAACAACCTATAAAAAATGTTCAGTGATAAACCATTTATTTTCTCAAGTAAAATGAATATATAAACAAAATTTCCAACAACACATTTTGGTTAATAGTGGTTGAGATAAATTGCAAAACAGTTGTTTCTAACTTATTTAATCATGGACTATACAAACTTAAACACCATATAAAATGTGATGGAATAACATATTAGGTTTTTTAAAATTATACTGATTTCATAAACGGCAAAAACTGAATTTAACTCACCATGTCCTTCAAAGTGGGTGGCATTGAAGGTGTTTTCATTTCAGCAAATCCTAAACTACTAAACGATCTTTGCGGTACCTCTACAACAGTTTTCTCTTCATAAAAACCAGCACTTGTTGATGGCCGAGAATAATCCATTACAGGTACATTGCTACCAGACCAAGTACTAGTTGACGGGTTAGCTGCAAATGGCACATTGATAGCAGTTATATCAGTCATTGGCTGCTCGCCAAAAACGACTTGTGTTGATGGCTTGTTTGTTACCTGCATAAATAAATTTGAAACGAATACCATTAATGTAAATTTGCAGGGCTAATTAAATTACGATAAATATCATAACAATATATTACGTGAATGTAATTAGTAGCATAGTTACTAGAGATGAGCGATATATAGCTACCGGTGATTTAATCGCTTCTATTAAAAGATCGCTGTTAGTAGCTGTTATTAAAACACAAAACAACAGCGATTGTGAAAACCGAGATTTACACAAATCATTAGAGTAATTATTTCTATGAAATTCATCTTATACTAAAAACTCCATGACAAACAGCAATTGCTGTATTCATAATACACGCAATCGCAGTTTGTGCGAGCGAGTAGAAGTATCTGTATACTTTCCTTCTCGCCATTATTAGAATACAACATTTCTCCTTTTCTTATAGGTAGAAAACGAAAAACTCATGATACAAATAACGCGAGATATGATAATGAGACTATCTATTTTTAGAACCGTCACGCGCATGGCGTCATGTGGTGAGTCCAATGCAATAATAATATGCTGTCGTACAGTGGAGTTTGACGGTTCATCACAACCCCTTAACAAATTAGGTATTTTACTGATATTTGAGTGCATACAGTTGGAATTAACTTTTTAAGATCAGAATACTATACTATGATTATGTGACATGATGATCAAATCAAGTTTATGAATGTTAAGGCCCCCTGTAAATGTCTACGAACGTCTTCTCTACTTTTTAAGTTTGTGTATCACCAATGCTAATTCAGGGCTCCCCTTAATTATTATACTTCACTTGTGCATATATATATATATATATATATATATATATATATATATATATATATATATATATATATATATATATATATATATATATATATATATATGTAATATAAAAATGGAATGGAATGTAACTTCAACCACATTAAAGTGACGTATAGAAACTTTTTGATTGCGAATGACTTTGTGTTAAGTGTGTAGTTGGCCTTCTATAACGTTACTCACCATGTGATGTCATAGGAGGGGACGGGGCATATGCGCAATATCATATATCTTGTAAGTCATTATATCATGGAAAAACCTGCTGAATCTAGAATTAAAGCAGCACCGAACTGTAGCATATATATGCCTTCCAACTTTTTCATTATATTAAAATAAAAATAATATGTAGATTTCTCTCATCGTATATTCTTGTAATATGCTAATTTTATAGAACTTCTATTAATAGTAAAAATCTGAGTAGTTTTAAAATTAATATATAATTTAAAAGTTATCTGAAGATCATATTGTGGTTTCAATTAAGCGGTTAACACTAACACCTTGTAAGTGTTTAAAATAATAGCATACGCACATGCAGCATTGTAAATGGCTAAACCACAATCGCAGTAGCTGTTTAAAGTCCCTGTTATTTAAAAATAGCCATCACTGATATCAGTGCCATTGAAAAACCGCTGTTTGGCTATATATATATATATATATATATATATATATATATATATATATATATATATATATATATATATATATATATATATATCACTAATAGTTACATAAATTAATAACCTTGATTCAGTACTTACCAATACAGGTATAGAACTTTTTTTTAAGTATACTGCAAAAGGTGATTTTTCTAAATCATAAGATTCCTCGGTAAAATGTAAATTGCACACATTTGAGTTCATAAAAATATCTTCATCGCTTAAATTTAATGCTCGTTTCCAAGCCTCGTATCTTTCACCAGCTTTGGGAAATCTGAAAATAATATCTCAAATTATCTACTTTATCAGTGACTGAACCTCTAGAAAGATGCAGTAATAGATAAAACAAAACTATTCTACTTTTTTTCTGCTTCTACTGGAACTACATAGGTAAATACATCTAATTCAAATAATAATTGCCAAACAAAATGCCTAATTTCATTACAAATATTCAATAAATAATGCATTATTAAGATTTTATTTCTTGAAAAAACACAATTGACAATAATAAATGCTAAAGATTTAACAAAAGCAATACAATGTGTAAATACGGACCTGTGAAAACCAATAAACATTTGGCGCCAAACAAGGAAACAGAAGACATGTAAACAACTTACCGAAATAAATGCACAGTTGCTTTATCCTTTTCATAATTGGCACTTTTATTGTACATACAGTTCTTCACAATACACCTTGGCATTTTTTAACTTTTACACTCTTAAAACACTGCTAAAAAATGGCAAAACACACAAGATAACCTCTAATCGCAAATCAACAAACACTTCAAATACTTGTTGACAGCTGACAATAACTTCAAGAGCGGTTGGGGGAACGAATCAAAACAAAACACATTAGCGCGTTATTCAAAATTTTGTTTGTGATTGGACGGTGACAGGAGTGGGAAATCGACAGGCTGCAAACTCGGCTTTGTTCCCTCTAACATATACAACCTCTTTGATATTTATCAACGACATAAGCTCTGTAATTTCTGGTAATCATCTATTATTTGCTGATGATCTCAAGTTATACTCCAGTGTTCACGATATTGGTGACTGTTCAAGACTCCAGGTGGACCTTGATAACTTGCAGCTGTGGTGTGTTGAGGACAGACTTGAATTAAATGTCTCGAAGTGCAAAGTGATGACATACACTAGAAAAACCAGCCACATAGCTTTCCCCTACAAAGTGGGTGGTATACCATTGGCTAGGACTGAAACGCACAGGGATCTTGGCCTTGTATATGATGAACATTTAAGTTTCACTGGACATATTCAAATAATTACAGCATCCTGTTTGAAGTTGATGGGTTTCATTGTGAGGAATAGCAGATCATTTTCCAATTTGGATAGCTTGAAAATTCTCTATTTTGCCTACATTCGATCGAGGCTTGAATATTGTAGCTTGGTTTTTGATCCCTTTTATAGTGTCCATATTGGTGCTCTGGAAGATGTTCAGCGTAAGTTTTTAAAACACCTTGTATATAAGGCATCTGGTACCTACCCACAGAGAGGATGTGATCATGGCCAATTGCTGATGCAATCTGGCATACCCAGTTTGTATTCGTGTAGAAAAGTTGCATCTGTGATGTTCCTGTATAACTTGTTTCATGGTAAAGTTGATTGTCCAGACTTATTGATGCAATTAAATTTCTCAGTTCCACGGGCTGCATCTAGAGTGGTGAGAGAGTTTAAGCCTCCAATACCAAGGACTAACTCGTATATGAAATCACCTGTTTATACAATGAGCTCTGACTTTAATGACATTGCAAACTTGTGCGACTTCTATTCAGATAAGACTGCGGTTATTCGTAGGGTGGCTATATCTTACTTTGTCAGTTATTAGAACCATTATATGTACTGTTTTGTGGAATTTCTGCCTTGTGATGTTTTGCACAGTATTTTAGTTTTGTAGTTTAGTTTAATTTAGTTTAGTTTTTTTTTTAGAAGTATTTTTTGTTCATATTATTACATATTGTTCTTTTTGTATGGTGCTCTATTAATGGGATTATCCTGTTGGGCATGTAGTCAATAAATAAATAAATAAATATAGAAAATTTAAGATTTTTAAACAATTGTTTCTATTTTTTTTTCATTTAAATGTGTATGTCCAAAGTAACACCTTGAATGGGGTTACTTTGAACACGTATTTAAATTAAAGAGTTTTTAATTATATACCCATACAAGGGTTTCTATGAACACCTAAAGTTTAAAAACTATGCCTCCTAAGTAATAATAAGTATATTTTAATCAAAATACACAATAAAACGAGCAAGTTACTTGTAAAATATGTATTTATAAAAAATATAAAACAAACAAAGCATGTTTCTTAGAAAACATAAGCTATCAGCTGCTAAATGTAGGTATCTAATATTTGTAGCCATATGGTAAACAATAAACAAGGAAGGTAGGTGGGTGCTGAATAAAAATATTTATAAGAGAGCTACTGCATCGTTTTTAAATGTTTTCTGAAGTCCTTGCCATCAAAAACAAAACTTCCTCTTCTGTTCATTGATGGTTCAGGCAGTCGTGTTATAATTTCTTTTATAGGAATAGTCCCTTGATCCTCCACATTTAGCCAAAAAATGTAAACTGCACTTACCGTGAATGACGCCAAAACCTTAGTTCTATAAGGCCCTCACTAATTTCATCTGTAGAAGGTATTTTGCCAACAAAATGTTTGACAACATATTTATCTCAATTTTTTCTAAATAAAATTTCCCAACTTTCAAAATGATATAGTGATTGTTCTCTATAGTTTCATTTTCAGGTTCAGTTTCACTTTCTGTTGATTGGTTGCTGACATAAGTGTCTGAACTAACATTCGGCTTTTCAATTATTTCCTCTCCTTTAATGATCTCTCCTGCAGGCAAAGTATTTTTGGGTACCACTAAATCACTAAGCGTGATGCTTTTTCATGCACCAACATTTTCTTCTTCCTTTTTTGAACGGGTTGATTTACTCCTCTTACGCTTTTTAGCAGTTCTATGACTGCAGTCGAAGTTGCATTTTCAACATGTTCATGTTCTTGAACAGTATCATTCTAATGTGAATCGGGCAAACGACCTAAAACATTTTTAGGATCAAAAGGGAAAATTCTACACTTTTTAAAACCAGCAATAAGCTTTGTGATTTGTCATAACCAAATGGATATATTTTTTTGTATAACTTTAACAAAAGCCCTGGAAATTCATCCTTAGTTAATGTTCGGCTCCTTCTTTTCAAAGAAGTTTTCCACTCATCTAAAATTTGTCGTCGGTATTTTTTCAGTGGATCGTAAAAGGCCACATCAAGAGGCTGACATATAAGAGTAGTATGAGCCGGTAAACTTGGTCTCTCATATCTTAGATTTTAGATTTCATTGTGAGTGGGCTATTTCAGTCCCTCCACCGCGACCTTAGGTCTATTGTGGCTCACATCTAATTATTTAGATTTCACCCATCAATTCCAGCTCCCTGAGGGAGTCGATCTTTTCTTGAGGGTGAGAGTATGTTTGGCAGGTGTACTGCCATCTGAGTAAAGTCGCTTGCCCGTTTAGAAGCTCAAAGAGAAATAACCTCTCTCCGAGTTCGTCTGGACCCGACATCCTTCAGTGTTTGCCTCGAGGCGGTATAATGAAGTTCCGCTCTCGAGCAGCATCTAATCTCCAGTTGTAATCCACCCCTAGAGATCTCAGCTCCCCTCAGGCTCTTCCAAACCTGACACTTAACAGTGTTAAGACTCAAGGCAACATCCCATCGAGTCCCGGTCCCGAGCATCACCCCAGCGAGGCTGTCCGTCCGTTTCGTAGCACACAGTATTGGCTCCAAACTCCGGGTGTTTACCACTCATCAGAGATCAGAGCCCACCGAGACGTCTGGACACACGACACACGCCAGGGCTCAATCCAGGGCGGTATCATCTGGAACCCCGCTCCCGAGTAACAACCAAGCGAGGTCAATTGTCAGTCTCTGAGGCCACAGTGGAGGCGCCAAACTCCGGGTGCATATCACTCCCCAGAGATGTCTGCCTCCCCCCAGCCTCACCTGCACCAGACCCCCGCCAGTGTTTCATTGACTCGAGACGGTATCATGAAGTCCCGCCCTCGAGCAGCATCCAGGCAGGGTCGTTAGCCTGTATCGATGCTCACAGAGTAGGCCCAAGTCTCCAGGTGTAATCCACCCCTAGAGACCCCAGCCACCTCCGGGTTCGTCCAGGTCCAACACCTGCCAGCGTTAGCTTAAATTTCACCCAATAAATCGAGCTTCCGACAGGAGACGACACCTGCAAGGTGAAACTTTGTTTGACAGATGTACTGCCATCTAAGCGAAGTCGCTTGCCCGTCTCAAAGCTTAAAGAGAGATAACCTCTCTCCAAATTCGTCTGGACCAGACATCCGTCAGTGTTTGACTCGGTGCAGTATCATGAAGTCCTGCATTCGAGCAGCATCCAAGTGAGGTCGTTTGTCCGTTTCGCAGCTCACAGAAGAGGCCTCAACCCTTAGTTTTATTCCACCCCGAAAGATCTCAGCTCTCCTCCGGGTTCGTCTAGACCCGACACCCACCAGTGCTAGACTCAAGGCGACATCCCATCGAGCCCCGCTCCCGAGCAACGCACAAGCGAGGCCGTCCGTCCGTTCCGAAGCACACAGTGGGGGCCCCAAACTCCGGGTGTTTACCACTCATCAGAATTGTCAGCCCCCTCCGGGTTGTCTAGACACACGACACCCGCCAGCACTCAACCCAAGGCGGCACCCATCCGGAACTCCGCTCCCGAGTAACAACCAAGCGCGGGGAACCATCCATTTATAAGCCCAGAGTGGAGGCCTCAAAATCCGGGTGTACATCACTCCCCAGAGATATCTGCCTCCCTCCAGGCCTACATGGACAAGACCCCCGCCAGTGTTTGATTCCAATTAGTCGCCTTTTATGACAGGCAGGAGTTACCTTGGGCCTATTCTTTTAGTTAGTCCCCGGACCCACAGGGGACACATATCTTAGATGCATACCATAATAACAGATATGATACTGTATTATTCTGTGACCTAAGTAAGGCCTTTGATTGTGTCGGCCACGGGACTCTCTCTGCTCAGCTTGAGGCTTATAATTTTTGTGCTGGTAGTGTCGCTCTGGTGCGATCTTATCTGGAGCAAAAGTCAAAATCATTATTTGTGGTATAGGAATAATAATTAGAATATGGATATTTTTTTTTCTCCCTCAGGGCTCGTCCGTGATGGATAGTTTGTCGTATATAATTAATTGATATTGTTACAAAGCACTTCAATAGACGTAGGTGCGGTGTTGCCACATCTCCAGAATTTCCCCAACATCTGGGAATTTTTGCACAATCTGGCAACACCGCCTCCCCACCCCCCCTGGGGGTGCCTGGGGTGACCCCCCTCAGGCGAAGTCTCAACACTAGGACCAGAAATAACGAAGTTACCAACTTGTACCCCGTCGGAACGGATAACTGAGGTCTGCACATTCCGAACACCCTGTATATACACCCTGTATACGCAGAGAACCCTTACACCCTGTATACGCAGAGAGATCTTATAGTTCGAGAAACACCTCTTGTGTAACATAGGAGTGGTGACCACATTTGGATCATCCTGTATATACATCCCCCTGTATACACACGGGACCGATCTGTATTCACAGAACCTTCTAGTAAAAGAAGGTCCTGGAACGTTCTGGAATGGAACGCTCTAGAAAGGAGGGGAAGGTACGGCGAGTATATAAAAGCGAAAGCAAGCCAGCCCGAGTTCAGTTCAGTAAGAGAATGTGGTAGTGACTTGAAGAAGCAGTGTAAAGTGTTAAGAGAGTAGCTACTGTAGTACCAGTGTAGACTTGTGTGCAGATTAGTAATTGTAAGGGCAGTAAATTAAGTGTTTTTGTGAGAGAGACATTCTAGAAATTTTATTGTATCCATATTTAGAGTGTAAATAAAGTTGTTTTGTTAAAATTAAAAGTCTCACTTATCCAGAACCCGGAGAAAACGTAACAATTTGGTGTCAGAAGTGGGATAAGTGAGTGAAGAAGTGGACAACTAAGCTAGCTGTAAATGGTAAACACTAGATCGACTGACTACGACGAGATGGCTGAAATCAAAGAGTTGATGGACTTACTGAAGAAGCAACGCGAAGAAGACGAACAACGACGACAAGAAGAAGAAAGAAGACGGCGCGAAGAAGATGAACGACGACGGCAAGAAGACAAAGAAGAACTCAAGAAGCAACGCGAAGAAGACGAACAACGACGACAAGAAGATAAAGAAGACCTCAAGAGGCAACGCGAAGAAGACGAACAACGACGACAAGAAGATAAAGAAGAACTCAAGAAGCAACGTGAAGAAGACAAAGAAGACCTCCGAAGTATGTTCCACAATATGAGAGTCGATGTAAAAGAAGAAATTGAACAGATCAACGAACAAATAGAAAATGTGAACAGGAAAGTAGAAAATGTAACAGAGGATTTGAATAAACAATGGGAAGAAGTTGAAGGATTGAAAGAACAAATAAAGATGATGATGAAAGGCACATACATCAGACATAAAGAACTGACAGAACAGGTGATGGGTCAGACTGATAGAACTCAGCCAAGAGGAGTTACTGGAACGTCTCC
Source organism: Tillus elongatus (assembly GCA_964006375.1). Taxonomy (NCBI): domain Eukaryota; kingdom Metazoa; phylum Arthropoda; class Insecta; order Coleoptera; family Cleridae; genus Tillus; species Tillus elongatus. The sequence continues at coordinate 14,382,145 of OZ023262.1, forward strand.
AGTTCAAAATCGTCCGGAAGAAGATATGCCAGCCGTGCAGCAGCTTCATGGAACCCTAAAGCCGCCGACTTTTGACGGAGAAACATCGTGGCCCATGTACAGGAGGCAGTTTGAGGCGGCAGCTCTCAGCAATGGGTGGAGCGAACAACAGGCAGCCACTGCTCTAATTCTCTCGCTTCGAGGTAAAGCCCTAGAAATCCTCCAGAACATCCCGGAGTCGAAACAGCAAAACTACTTAACAGTGATACAGGCCACTTTGGGGTCAACAGGACTCTTGCCAGAGTGAGAGACCGCTTCTATTGGATAAACTGCCGAAGAAGCGTGGAAGAATGGTGCAAAAGGTGTGACCAATGTGCTTCAAAGAAAGGACCAAAGACCCGATCCAGAGGAAAAATGATGCAGTACATCTCAGGTACACCGTGGGAGAGAGTTGCCGTAGACATCGCAGGGCCTTTTCCCATCACAGAGTCTGGGAACAGATACATAATGGTGGCGATGGACTACTTCTCGAAATGGCCTGAAGTTGCGCCGATCCCCAACCAAGAGGCAACGACCGTAGCAGAAGCCCTGATGGAAAATGTCATATCACGGCATGGCGTACCCTTGGAGATTCACACTGACCAGGGCCGGAATTTCGAATCTGAGGTCTGGAAGAGCCTAATGGACTTGCTAGGCATAAAGAAAACGAGAACAACGCCACTCCACCCTCAATCAGACGGCATGGTAGAACGGCATAACAGGACCATCAACCAGTACCTTGCTATGTTTGTCGATGAGAATCAGAGAAACTGGGACAAGCTGATACCTCTGTTCCTCCTAGCTTACAGAAGCTCTCAGCATGAATCTACCGGCTACACCCCATCCATGATGTTGACCGGCAGAGAGATGCGGTTACCAATCGACATGACGAGACCACCACCGAACGAGGACATAGCGGACCTAGCTACGTTACCTGAGTATGTCGCCGACCTAGAAGGAAGACTGCGCACTATACACCGATGCGTCAGAGATAGGCTCCTCTTGAGCAGTGACCGGATGAAGATGCGCTTGGATCGCAGAGCAACACCCCATACATTCAAAGAAGGTGATGCAGTGTGGCTGTACCAACCAACAAGGAGAAAGGGCCTCAGTCCCAAACTTCAGAAACCATGGGAAGGGCCATACTTGGTGACTAAGAAAATTAACGACCTAGTCTACAGAATCCAGCTGTCTCCAAGAACTAAACCCAAAGTTGTTCACATAGAGAGGTTGAGTCCCTATCGGGGCAACGAACCCCCAAGTTGGCGGCCGGTAAATACTGTTCGGGACGAACAGTCTTAAGGAGGGGGGCAGTGTTACAAAGCACTTCAATAGACGTAGGTGCGGTGTTGCCACATCTCCAGAATTTCCCCAACATCTGGGAATTTTTGCACAATCTGGCAACACCGCCTCCCCCCCCCCCGGGGTGCCTGGGGTGACCCCCCTCAGGCGAAGTCTCAACACTCTAGGACCAGAAATAACGAAGTTACCAACTTGTACCCCGTCGGAACGGATAACTGAGGTCTGCACATTCCGAACACCCTGTATATACACCCTGTATACGCAGAGAACCCTTACACCCTGTATACGCAGAGAGATCTTATAGTTCGAGAAACACCTCTTGTGTAACATAGGAGTGGTGACCACATTTGGATCATCCTGTATATACATCCCCCTGTATACACACGGGACCGATCTGTATTCACAGAACCTTCTAGTAAAAGAAGGTCCTGGAACGTTCTGGAATGGAACGCTCTAGAAAGGAGGGGAAGGTACGGCGAGTATATAAAAGCGAAAGCAAGCCAGCCCGAGTTCAGTTCAGTAAGAGAATGTGGTAGTGACTTGAAGAAGCAGTGTAAAGTGTTAAGAGAGTAGCTACTGTAGTACCAGTGTAGACTTGTGTGCAGATTAGTAATTGTAAGGGCAGTAAATTAAGTGTTTTTGTGAGAGAGACATTCTAGAAATTTTATTGTATCCATATTTAGAGTGTAAATAAAGTTGTTTTGTTAAAATTAAAAGTCTCACTTATCCAGAACCCGGAGAAAACGTAACAATATTATTGTTATAGTCATCTATAGTAAATTAAAACAAAAGAAATTTTTTTTTCTATTGAAATTTGGGCTGGGCACGTGCCCCTGTATCCCTTATCACCAGCCGCCACTGCGGTAACTACAACATTTTTTAAAGTTTCGTTTGGCTTATCTTTGCTCGTTTCTTTTACACCTACATTTTCCATCTCATAGCCAGGTTTTTGCTTGATATTTCTTAGCTCAGTTTTCAATGCATACATTCTTTGCCTTTCCCTCCTTTCTGGTTGTATTTGGATCTTGTAACGATTCACTTCTTATTTGGAATCATTACTGGTTCAAATTACACTTAGAAAGCCCCCAAGTATCCAAATAATACGAAAAACCCTATCTATATTAAATATTTCAAGCTTTAATTTCAAAATTATTTTCATGAAAAGTTGCTAAATCTTCAAGTACCGTAAACCCCTTTATTGCATTTCTAATTTGTACGTTAAAATTCAATATATGTTTGCCATGGGAAGCTACCTCACATTATTACTGAACAAATATTTCCAGGAACGAAATAAGCATTGAAAATATACGTTAGGAATATTCGAGAACAAAATATTGTTTATCTTGGAATTTTCCGTAATCGGTGATGTCACCCAACGACCGTTTAAAAACGTTGCAGAGAATTGCCGGCAAAACCTTCAACTGTGGACACGGGAGGTGAGACGTCGTGACTTCGCCACCGATTGGAGGTCTCGTTTTATCTCATTCGAAGAATGGAGGCTAGAGAGAGCTCGCGCACAGCCACCAACGGTCACGGTAAGAATTTTTGCGTCCAGCGAGTAGCAACTGCAGAACCCGACACATTAGCGAGGACTCTTTGCTGAGCGTTCATAGAGTGAACACCCGTCAGTTTCGGTGGCTATTAAATTATCTTAAAACGGGGTTCTAATGTTCTTTCTGTTATCTGTACTACCTAATAATTATTGTCAGTGATTGTACGGACTGATTCAAGTGATTTTCGAGTTTAATTAAACATCGTGTTCAGCATAAAAACGCGAGCTAACTCGTGGCTCTTTGTTCCGAACTGTTGATTTCTTGCCGTAATCAGAGAGAATTCCTGGTTATTATCGAACCTCAAGTCAATTGGTAGTGAATTTTACTCGAGCAAATTCACGTTTTAATTGCGATTTGCAAAGTTTTCACCAAGCGAATTCGACATAGGTGTCAAATGGTCTTGTAGTATTGGAGCAATAACATCCACCGGCTCAATAATCTCTGATGGGAAGTCCCAGTCGTTTTCCCCAGTCTTTTCGCTCTTATTGGAGTCTGGAATCTGTGTCAGGCACTCATATTTGATCCCATCTGGAAAGCATCTTCACAGGGTCATCAGGTAACCTAATACCGGAAGACTGGTGAGTCCAAACAAATCTTTTCTCTGAATCAGCAGAATTTTCATGCCGAAATCGAACATCTGAAGTTTTAATAACCTGAACTTTCAAAATCAAGTAATCAAGTTTGAGCTTAAACAATGTCAGGGAGGTGCTGTCAGCATAACTATATATTTCATGTTTAATCTCTTAGATTTTGTCATTTTTTTGTAAATTTAAACACATAGTTTTTTTTTAATTGTAATTAGCAAATTTTGTCTGTGAAATATCTAACCCATACATTCTCCTTAATATCTCTTAGTTTTCATAATTGATGTAGAAATTTCACGTAGGAAAATATTAAATAGATTATCTTTTCTTCTTTCTCTTTTTTGGAGCCTCACTAAAAGAACTGGCCAGTTAATTCACTAGAAAACCTAGCAATTGATTGACAAATGTCAAGTAATTTACCTAATCTTTTGTGTTTATTTTTGAGCGATACCCTAAGTAATTAACAGTAACACTTTAGTAATATGCAACTATCTTTATCCTATTGTTTTGGCATATGTATGTAAATTAATAACTTATTGCTCTTGAAATTCTTGCTCTCTATTTGATTTATATTTGTGTGCTATCAATGTTTATTTGATATTTATCAATCATTTTATTTCATTTTGTTTGCTATTCCAAATTCAATTGAATGTGAATAAACTTATATATTTTGTTATATTAAGATATCTGTTTAATTGAAGAGAAATTCCTCCCTAGTATCTACTTTCCTTTTGAAGCGGCACAAACAATTTATTCTTACTAACTATTATCTAGATATCTCAACTTCAATGCAACCAGGCACTAGTCTGGAGAACCCACAAATATAGGACTCTGGGCAGTGCAAAGCAAACAAAGGAAGAGAACGTGATTATCAAACTACATCCAGATCTGTCAACCTCCTAAAAGGTGCTGCTAATCTTAATAAATTTGATAATCCGATAGATAGCTACTTTAGGGTAGGGTGTTATAGGCAATTGTGACCTCACCATTGAGCAGATCTATATCCACCTGAGGTCAATCACAATATACCAAGGGTCTTGTGCGTAAAGCTTCTCTTTGAAGGAGGTAACAATCTTCACTGTTCTTGGGATGGAAATTCTTTTCTTTTTCATAAACTTGCTGGGTGACACTTTCAATTTATAATATTTCATGATCAGTTTAAATAGTTCTTGATCCTAATGTAATATACTTTTTTTTTAATTTAGGTTATCAACGGTGAGAAAATATGGGTGCTGAATGGTAATGTGGCTGATGTATTTATCATTCTGGCAGAAACCGGAACAACAATTGTTAAAGGTGCCCAGCAAATCCAGATTTCGGCTTTCATTGTTGATAGGAACCAGCAAGGAGTAAAGATAACAAAATACCCAATGACTGCCGCCAGTTTGGACATGGCCAATGTTGTTTTTGAAAAAGTGACAGTATCTCAAGGTAGGTAAATAATTTTAGGATTTATACAGGATGTCCGGTAAGTACAGGGCAATATTTCGCCAGCATGCAGGGGAGGTCAAAATAATACTAGTAATTCATATAATCATATTTTCTAATGTCCCTCCTAACAAAGATATCAGACTCCAAAGGTGCACTTGAAGATTTACATTTTCGACTCTAACTTTTGAGTGAAGAACCTGTGATGCGTACTGACAAATACAATTTGGAGAACCCAGTTCATCACGATACAGTTTTGAGACATGACGATCGTTTAGCTAACTAAGTTAGCGTCATCAGAGAGATGAATAAACTAAGCGAATCACAAATCAGACATCCCAATTAACTTAATATCTAGATACCTTTAACTATAATCTCTTTGTCTAAATTATCTTTTAAGTGTACTAGCAGGTGTCCAATAAATCGCAGGACCATGAACAATACTAATTCTGAGGTAGGTACTGACTGTGTGATCTGTCACATAAATACTCTGTAGCAAATAAATTAATATATATATATATATATATATATATATATATATATATATATATATATATATATATATATATATATATATATATATATAGTGTGTCCATAAATAGTAACATCTTAAAAAAAGTCAAGTTTGATTGAAATCAGTTTAGTATTATTTGAGTTATCGCTCGGATATATACATACATTTAACGACGCAAGAAACCGCTATGTCCGCATTCTTTCTGAGGCAAAAAACTCGTTTAATATCCACAACAAAAACACTCTTGCTAAATCTATTGGGAATAATTTCTGCAAGAGTACGTTCCCACCTCTTGTCTCAGGAGATGAAATTGTTTCTACTGCCCTGGGCAAGGCTGAACTTTTTGCCTCGTTGTTCGCCAGCAATTCTACTCTCAACCCACCTCCAAATGTTCAACCACCAACAGTCCCCAATGTCGCGCATAAAATGATGGATATCATTTTCAAACCTAAAAAGGTACGAAAGATGTTCTCTTCCCTTAATACCAGGAAAGCCGCTGGCAGCAATTGTTCTCAAAAAATGTGCACCAGAACTTGCTCCTGTCCTGACTCGTCTGTTTCAGACATCTTACAATAGAGGCATATTCCCTAGTAACTGGAAAACTGCTCTAGTACAACCCGTCCCCAAGAAAGGATCCAAAGCGCTTCCTAGCAACTACAGGCCTATTTCTCTTCTTTCAGTCATCTCTAAAGTGATGGAAAAGTATATAAACACCGAATTACTAAAATTTCTTGAAAAACAGTCTAATCCACGACAGACAGTATGGATTCCGTTAGCGCAGATCAACTGCCGACCTCCTTTCCTTTGTCACCCATTCTTGGAACAAATATATGGAACTACACGGTGAATCCCAGATTGTCGCTGTAGACATATCCAATGCATTCGACCAGGTCTGGCACGCAGCACTGCTTAATAAATTTCCGGCCTATGGCCTACCACCAAAACTCTGTACCTGGACAGCAAATTTCTTCTCCAACCGGAGCATATCTGTTGTCGTGGATGGCCATTCCCCTAAACTGTATCCACTTAATGCAGGAGTACATCAAGGTTCAGCGTTAGCCCCTACTTTATTTCTTCTCCACGTCACTGACCTCCTCTCTAACACATCCAACCCAGTTCACAGTTACGCGGACGACAGCACCCTCCACTCAAATATACAATATTCTAAGTCTGTCTCTTTGGCCCAATTAGATGAGGATCGCAGACTCATGGAGGGTTCTGTCTCCGTGGATCTCCAAAAAATATTAGACTGGGGAAGTAGAAATCTTGTACAATTCAACCCCACCAAATCTCAGTATTGCTTTCTTTCTCATAAGAGATACACCAGCCCTAGACCCATCACAATGAACAACCAAGTTATTCAAAGTAATGAGTCCTTTTCACCTGTTGGCATTTCTGTGGATCGAAATCTTAATTGGCACCCACATGCCACATCAGTTGCAGAAGCGGCTGCTAAGAAATTAGGTTTCCTCTTCCGGGCTCGCAAATACTTTTCACCAGCTAATTTCTATACCTTATATACTTCACAAATAAGGCCAAACCTCGAATACTGCTCCCACATCTGGGGTGCTGCTGACGCTTCTACACTCGCTATCCTGGACTCCATTCAGAAGAGAATTTTTTCAATTGTTTCGGGTGTAACAACCTTAACTGGGCGCCCAAAACATTCACAGTCATTTGTGCTAGTACGGCCGCAACGAAATTCAGTAAACCACTTTTTTACCATGGAAATTGACGGTGCAGTGTCCCCATAGTATTTATCAAGCTTAGCCTTGGTTTGAGTGATGGGTTTTTTTTCGCAAAAAAATAATGTTTGATTAGCACACGAAATTCACTTTTTTCCATTTTTGTTATAACTCAAGATGTTGTATGCTTTCAATGGCTATCTAACACAAACTAAATGAGGCAGCTTGTTCAAAATTTGACACGAGTCAATTGACAGATGCTTGTTGAGATGGGCAGTGTTGCCCTTCCTGTGAAGAGGCGGGAAATTCAAAAAGTCACGGACTTATTGACTCGCCCTCGTAATTATATTAGCGAAATTCAAAAAGTCACGGACTTATTGACTCGCCCTTGTAATTATATTAGCGAATTTTCATTAAGAACAATTCGCTAATAGAGAGGTCACAATGAAAAAATGTTTTCAGATGAGCGCGAATTTGGGTCCCTAGAACCCAAAACCAAGGTCCGTTAAATTTTTTATATGTTTATATATATATATATATATATATATATATATATATATATATATATATATATATATATATATATATACATGTATGTATGTATGTATCTGAGCGATAACTCAAAAAATACTAAACTGATTTCAATCAAACTTGGCAAAAATCTTGTTTGACCAAAGACCGAGGTCGAGTTCGTTAATCAGCCTTTATGCTCAAGTTTTTCCAATGGAAAATCCGGTCAAGCTTTTTGAAAAAGCTATATTTTTGTAAGTATCAGAGTAACTGGAATGATACTTTACATGTGGCTAGAAATAGTGCAAATAAACCTATGTTGTGAATTTTAAGTAATTTGGTACACAATATTTAGAGTTTTCTCCAAATTAAAAATAAAATCCCAAAGACATGCGTTGAAACAACATAGTGGTTAAAGTCCAATGCCTGACAGACAGAGTAGTTAACTGCCACACTTAGAATAATTCATACAACAGGTAAAAACCTTACATCAACGGTAACCAAACTATATACCAGGCAGAAAACATAATACCCGAACCAACAATCCTGAAAGCTTGGCCGCAATTATGGATGACAGCGACATGAAATTAAAAATTTGCCATGTGATTGTTATTTAACTGGAAGAAATCATGTCGATTGTAAATGATCTAGAAAATAATACAGCTCCTGGAATTTATAATGTACTTTGGAATTCACTTTACCAGTTATAATCCATTTTTTTTTATATATTTATATTTCAACAACACACCACGAGGGCTTACAGCCTAAATACTATCGTACCGTGGGTGTCGACAAGGAGGAAAGAGTCAACTTGTTAATTCTGGACTTGAAGGTGTGGAGGTTCGGAGGAGAAGGAAAACATGTGCTGGCAAGGAATTCCACAACTTAGAAGTCCTCCGGACAAAAGAGTGGGCATAACAAGATGTTCAATGTCTGGTGACCTGGACAGTAAAAGGGTGCATTCGCTCTGTTCCCCTGGTAGATCTGTTGGGGGCAGCAGGTGGAGGAACTATGGAAGAAAGCTCCTCTGAGCAGTGCCCGTGCAGATATCTATAAGAGAGAGAGAGAGAGCTCACCAATGGCACGTTGGTGGGCAAGGGATGGCAGCTTTTGGGTGAGGGTAGGGTCACCGATGAGACGTATAGCTCTCTTCAGAATGGAGTCCAGGATAGCGAGTGTAGAAGCGGCAGCAGCACTCCAGATGTGGGAGGTTTGGCCTTATTTGTGAAGTATATAAGGTATAGAAATTAGCTGGTGAAAAGTATTTGCGAGTCTCGAAGAGGAAACTTAATTTCTTAGCAGCCGCTTCAGCAATTGATGTGACATGTTGGTGCCAATTGAGATTTCGATCCACAGAAATGCCAACAAGTGAAATGGACCCATTACTTTCAATAACTAGGTTGTTTATTGTGATCGGTCTAGGGCTGGTGTATCTCTTATGAGAAAGAAAGCAAGCCTGAGATTTGGTGGGGTTGAATTGTACAAGATTTCAACTTCCCCAGTCTAATATTTTTTGGAGATCTACGGAAACAGAACCCTCCATGAGTGCGACCCTCATCTAATTGGGCCAAAGAAGCAGGCTTAGAATATTGTATATTTGAGTGGAGGGTGCTGTAATCCTCGTAACTGTGAACTGGGTTGGATGTGCTAGAAAGGAGGTCATTGATGTGGAGAAGAAACAAAGTAGGGGCTAAAGCTGAACCTTGAGGAACTCCTGCATTAATTGGATATAGTTTAGAGGAACGGTCATCCATGACAACAGAAAGGAAATTTGCTGTCCAGGTACATAATTTTGGTGGTAGGCCATAGGCCGGTAGTTTATTAAGCAGCGCTGTGTGCCAGACCTGGTCGAATGCTTTGGATATGTCTAGAGCTACAATCTGGGATTCACCGTGTGGTATAAGCATAAGTACGAAACAGTTGTGGGATGTGTTTCAATGGCAATTTTACTCATTCTGCGATTAATTAATTCTGTATACTTTGAATATATCCCGGACATGAAGCCAATCTAAAGTATCACGCAAATAAAAGGTTAGTTGACGTGTGCCTAGAGGGTGCAGGGGGCACCGTGCTTGCCTCCCAAGCAGAAGGTTACACTATCGAATCCAGCTCGATGAGTGTATGTTTTTTCAATGTTTTATTTTGACATTTGGAGAAACAATAGTGCACAGATTTCATATGTTTTGAACAAGATCTCATTTTTGTTTAAAACGCCTAAATAAGTTTGTCACCTTTGAGTCTGAAATTATAATTTTGTTATTGTTGATATTGAAAAACCTGGTTTGATTAGGTTGACTAAAACGAAATCACACTGGCGATTAATAAGGAAAAATAACTGCTACGTTTATAATTTGACAAATACTTTACTTTTCTAAATATGAACTTAGTTTCCTTCTGGAAATCTTCTGTATAACTTTAATGAAATTTGTAATACAAGTTTCTTTTAAAGAGACTTACACTATCTACAGATTCCTTCTGGAAATCTTCTGTATAACTTTAATGAAATTTGTAATACAAGTTTCTTTTAAAGAGACTTACACTATCTACAGATATAGCAAAATTTACTTCTTTAGCTTAATAGAAAATTGAGTTTTGGGCATTTTTCTCAAAAGGAGTTAGAACTCAAGATTTGTTTGATAATAGAGAGATATCGATTGTAACACTTTCGAAAAAATTCTTCAAATGTGCGCGTATTAGGACCGCTATAATCGGTTTTTAAGGTCTGTGTAAGTTTAAAGTATTAACTTACTAATATGCTGTATAATAATAATGTAAAATTCTTATTGTTTAACTACGTTTTGTACTGATGTACCACATTTTATTTGCTTTTGTTTCTTGATTAGCTCGAAGGACCTGATTATGTTTTGTTAAATTAAACGTTGATTTTAGTAACACTTAACGTTTAATAACAAACTGTAAACTTATACAAAATTACTTATAATATGGTATGCTTTAGAGTCCATGAGAACTCTACGAAATGAGTAATGATTATGCTATCACAAGGGTGTTGCTTGTGTCGAGTCTATAGAAGAACTGCTTTGAATGAATATCGAATTTTCCTACGCTATCTACCTGAGATAGGTTGGCAGACTTGTCGTCAATTGTAAACAGATGGTAAATATCATAACAAAGAAGTCTACTGAGAAATATGCAAATTTGAGAGGTCTTATCCTCCAGACGAGACGTCTTAACACTTATGAACATTTGATACATGCTCGCTGCATCCTGAAATTTTGTTAGTTTCAAGAGCGTTTCACTTATAGGTCACATGATGTTTATATTGTTGTGTTTTATATTTTAAATGAAGTAGTTTTATATTCTATTCAACTATATTTATTTTCTTTTAGACAACATATTAGGACCACTCAACGAAGGTACTTCAGTGTTGCAAGCATTAATTCCTGAGTTTCGATTGAATTCCGGGATCCCTAATTTAACTATAACAAAAAATTTGTTAAATGAATTTACGAAATATAGCATCGATAACGCCACACCACATTTAGCATTATATGAGACGGATGAAGTGCTTTCATTAGTAGGAAAGGTATTGTTGCTCTTTAATGAAATATGTTTTCAGTATTTTGATAACTTTCCACTTGCAGATGGCTGTTTCAATATATGCCATGGAAAGTATGATTTATTTAACAGCTGGATTGCTGGATCATTATGAAAAACAAGATTGTGATATAGAGGCTGCCATTGTGAAGGTAAGGTTGTGTTTGACAACAGGTAAAGACATTATCAATTTTAATCGATAGATAATCTCTTTGGTATATTCACCATATTATAAAAATATGATTGAGGCACTAAAGCAGTGGTCGCCAACTTGTCCATCGCAAGCTACCAGTAGCTCGCAAACACAATTTAGATAGCTCGTAACATATTTTAAATTCAAAAAAATACAAAGGTGTAAAAATCATAGAAGCTTCCGAAGCTGATTGAGGCACTAGAGCAGTGGTCACCAACTTGTCGATCGCGAACTACCAGTAGCTCGCAAACACAATTTTGGTAGCTCACAACATATTTTAAATTTATAAAATAAAACTCTGGACGCAGCAAGTGCGTTATGGTAGTGAATTTTCATAAAAATATTTTTTAATAGCAAATATGTGTTTTTTTTAAGAAAGCAGGCATCAAATTTGGTTACCAGTATAACCTGTATAGTAAAAACAATGTGCCATGTTTCATCAAAATAACTTTATTGTTTGAAAATGTACAAAAATTTCCTAAAGTAAACTTAAAGTGTTCCCGAAAAAACGCGTTTCTTGGTCAACCTTATAGGTTAATAGCAAATTGAGCTATTCAAGTATGAAGCATTTGATCAAAATTCGCTACCATAACGCACTTACTGCGTCCAGAATTTCTTTTCTTACAAACATGCATTATATTTCGATGAAAAATGTGAAAATGCATAACATAAGGCGTGTTTGATTAAAAACAAAAAAAAATTTGTATCAGCAACGACTTATGGGCCACCCTGTGATTGTAGAAATATTTTTTAAGATGTAGCTCAAGACACCCTATAATTAATATATACAAAATTTTTTCATATGTTGTATAATAACAGATATATTGAGGTTTATTGATTTTTTACGAAAATTCTACAAACATTATATACCATTAAACGATAAACTCTATAGACTACTGCCAAGCATCAGAGAAAGGATCTATTTGAAATGAATTTTCTGGAAATATTTTTTTTAAATGAAGGACAATGACGGTTGAAACTAAGACTTCATGGTTTGTAAAACATTCTTCTTGGGACATTTTATTTCCATAGCCCGTATTAGATTCAAGTTATTTGCCTAAATATTGCCAATTTTGACATTCTAAATCACAACTTTGACGTTTTGAGGAAAACCCCAATTTATTTTTCTTTAAATGCCTATAACTTTTTTGTCTTTTGACCTACAAAGCTAAATTTTGGTAGGTAACTTACCTATGAGGATGTAAACCCGTGCCCTGACTTTGTTAATTCCGGAGATATTATTTTTTTTCGAAAGAAAACACAAAATTTTCCGGGAAAACCTGGGCCGATTTTCCTGGGTAACGAACTTATCCAAGCCATTTGCAAAAGGAAGGTATTCACCAAATTTAAGTAAAATCGGCCCATTATTTTTTGAGTTATCGGTGTGATAGATATATATATATATATATATATATATATATATATATATATATATATATATATATATATATATATATATATATATATATATATATATATATATATATATATATATATATATATATATATATATATAAATAAACATATAAAAATTGAAACTGACCCCGGATATGTGTTCTGAGGGGGCTAAATAGCGCTCATTTGAAGAAATTTTTTCAAAATTCAAAAGTCGGGATCTCCTCATTAGTGAATTATTTTTTAAGAAAATTCACTAAAAAGGTGTAAAAATCATAGAAGCCTCTGTAAATTTCGCAAATTCTCATAATAAACACAAGCAGCGGCAACACTGCCGTGGACGATCTGCCGTTGATGTCACCACCTTAGAATTGACTAGAACCAACAAGTGCGCTAGTCTTCGAGAACGATCTGGGTTAGGTTAGGTTTGTTTGTGAGTGGGCCATACCGGTCCATCCACCGCGACCATAAGATCTATTGTGGCTCACGCCTAATAGTTATATGTCGCCCAACAAAGCCAGCCTCCTGCAGAGGTCGATAATCTCTGTGGGCGAAAGTTGATCCAGATCCTCCGGAGCAAGCTTTATCTTGCCAAAGAGCAGGTATCTAGTCCTGTCCGCTGCCGGACAGAAACACAGCACATGCTCTGCTGTCTCGTCGCTCTCCATACACAGCCGGCACTCGGTCTCCTGACCGATCCCAATACGGAGCATGTGGTGCCGCAAGCGGCAGTGTCCTGTATACAGGCTGACTAGAGTACTCAGTTGTTGTCTGTTTAACTCTAGAAGTTTTTTAGCCCTTGACTCAGACAGGCCATTTATGAAGGCCTTAGAGTGGGCTAATCCTGGAAGATTTTGCCAATATTGGATTGTCATTATTTCTGTCCAGGTCTTTAAGGTGCGTTTTTCTGTGCAAGGTGTTATCCCCAGCACCGGTTCTGGTCCGACAAAGTCTCTGGGCACCACTCCTGGCAAGCATGTCGGCCGCAACATTGCCATCATGGCCCGAGTGACCCGGTATCCAGACCAGCGACACCTCATTACACCTGCCCAGTTCGTAAGGGCATATTTACAACTCCATACCGTTTTTGAATTACACCGGTAGGAACCAAGAGCCTTTATTGCAGCTTGGCTATCTGCATATGTCTTTATCGATTTGTGTTTGCACTGGTTTTTTATACTTTCCCTTGCACACATCTCGATGGCATACACTTCTGCCTGGTGTATGGTTGCGTACTTGCTTAGGCTAGCTGATAGTCTAGCATCGGTGCTACCCCATATGCGCCTGCTCCTACTCCCATGTTGGTTTTGGAGCCGTCAGAGTACCAGCAGAGATCGGCTCTCAATAGGGTCATTTGATTTCGTTCCCAGTCCTCCCTTTCCGGGAGGATTGTCTTGAAAGACATATCTCTACTGATCTTTGTAGGCATCAAGTCTGAGACCATTCCCAGAATCCCGTGAACCTCAATGTCATCGAGGAGTCCGGACCCTCCCAGACTGATTTCCTTCGGCATACTGTCGGCCGTTTGTTTTAGTCTGTACGTTGTCCACCTCGCCACCCTCTCCACCCATATGTGAAGAGGTGGAATATTAAGGAGGACCTCCAGAGCGGCTGATGGTGCGGTGCTTATCGCTCCCGTTATCATCAGACAAGCTTGTCTCTGTAGATGAGCCAGTTTGGCCCTCGCGATACCACGAAGTGCCTTAGGCCACCAAACTATGGCTCCATATGTTATCATTGGTCTGATAACCACTACATAGAGCCAGTACATCTGTTGGGGGTTTGTTCCCCAGTTGTTTCCACAGATTCTCCGGCATGTCCACAGGGACAGTTTAGCCCTGCGGATTACATTCTCTAACTGTATGTTCCAGTTTAGCTTCTTATCTAGGGTGACCCCCAGATATTTTGCTTGTTCCGAAAATGGAATCGTTTCCCCCATAAGAATGGGTTACTTTGAACGGGATAAATATGCATGGTGCGGTGATATTATACTCAGTTTAAAACTGAATGGCACAATCAACATCCAGTGGTTGGGTTAGTAGAGAGCAATAAAAAATATTATGTCAAGCAGTAGTCAGAAGGTGAAGACATACCATTTCTATTTGGAATGGGAAGAACAATACTTCTTTACAAAAGTGAAAGGTAAAAATGTATGTTTGTTATGTATTACTTTTATTTTCAATATTCTTTACTTACGAACTCAAAAGAATACATTTGCACTGGTAACAAGTTCTACAATTAATAACATAAAATTACATATGATTTTGAGGTTAACTAAACTTAAACTATAGCAATGTCGAGTAGGTTCTTTAGAAACTATATACTCTATAACTGGAAACTATTTTGTCCATTTAATAAATAAAGGGACAAGTGGATGAATGTGTTATGCCACATTTAGCTTATTTGTCACAAAATCGATTTTTAATAATTTGTTTCGGAATTTTGTCTTAGTGGCGCTAGGGGCGTATATTTTGTATAAACTTTCTGAATACTATTATTCTCATGAATATGATTATGATGTGAAATTCTTGTTGTGGTTAATTTTTACAACAAATATATATATATATATATATATATATATATATATATATATATATATATATATATATATATATATATATATGTTCAGAAAAATTTCAGCGGTCTTTGATGTGAGACATAAGTGGTTCTCAGGTTGAACCGCGTCCAGAATTTATGAAAACTCAACGTTTCGGCTCCTGTTTTGGAGCCATTTTCAAGAGGTAAAGGAAATATGTAAGGACACTTTAAGGCCTCAATCTGCCTACTCCTTAGAGTGGTGGACAAAGGTGGGTAAAGCAAATATATAAGGACACTTTAAGTCCTCAATTTGCATACTCCTTAAATCTCGCCGGAGATCGTCTGTGAGGTCTCAGTGTGTTCAACCCTAGGCCTCAGAGAGATGTCACTTCGTTGCAAGTCTTGCCTTATATATGTCGTTCCGTCTACCTGCTTCGCTATTAGTGAAAGTAGTGGGGTCACTGTCAATTAAGTGGGGGGCTTCGGTCACGGCACTTACAGGATGAGGAGGATTAAGAGGGTCACCGGCATTTATTGAGGTAGATAATGGGGAAATAAAATTGTATGTGGAATTTATTTTCTTCCTGTGTGTCTGTAAAGAAGATACAATAGGTTTCCAAGTAGTCGGAAGGCGAAGACCATCATCTCTCTTATTTAAACAATCGGGACGTTTTTCAATCTCGATTGCTTCGCGCATAATTCTCGTTTTGAAGTTGTAAACCGGTGCTCTTGTTTTGGCATTATCGAAGTCTATTTTGTGCCCTGTATAAATATGATGCATGGCCAGCGCCGATGAGGGGTCGGATTTTCTAACTGCGAGGGTGTGTTCATATATTCTATTGTGGATGCGGCTATTTGTTTGTCCTACATAAGTTCGAGAACAGTCGGAACATTCGGACGATTCCAAACGAATCCCTCGGAGTTTACGAAATTCCTTGTTCCGACTGTTCCCCAACTTATGTAGAACAAACAACTAGATGCATCCACAAAAGAATATATGAACACACCCTGCCAGTTAGAAAATCAGCCCCCTCATCGGCGCCGGCCATGCATCATATTCATACAGGGCACAAAATAGACTTCAATAATGACCAAAACAATAGCACCGGTTTACAACTTCAAAACGAGAATTATTTTTATTTATTTTATTTTATTTATTTATTCATACACCATCCAACAGCTTAAAAGCCAATTTAAGGATGGGCCAATACACAAAACATAATAACTAACAACAATCTAGCTAACAATACAAAAAAGAGTCACAAATTAGATCGCTTTGAAAAACATTTTTATCTCTGATATATTACATGAGAAGATATCTAGGCGGTCCTGCAGTACAGAGTAATCATTGCACATCTGGTAAATTGGAGACGATCGCAGCAATCGTGTACGAGCAGTCGGGAGATAGAATGTGCCTGGAAAACGTGCTGCAATACGAGGCACATTGAAATTAAGTTGCTGAAGCAGACTAGGGCAGTCGAACACAGAATTAACCAGTTTATATAAAAATATAATGAAACTGCACTGCCTGCGCATCGATAGACTCTGCAGACTAAAGCGAAGAAGTAAACTTTCCTGAGGAAAACCAATAGACGGATATCGACCATCCTCACGAAAGCTAAGAAATTTTAGAAATTTCCTTTGCACTGATTCCAGGCTTGCCACATGTATCTCATAAGTGGGAGCCCACACAACTGAGCCATATTCAAGTCGAGACCTAACCAAACAGCCAAAGAGCAGGAGGAGGGTGTCAGTCTGTGAGAAATTTTTGCTGTTTCTTATCAGAAACCCTAGAGTTTTGTAAGCAGAACTGACAGTCTGCTCATAGTGTGGTTTAAAAGATAGAGTACCATCAAAAACAATTCCAAGGTCCTTAACTGTCCTGGGGCGGTCAAGTGGAAGCCCTCTTATATTGTACCCGAAAGTGATTGCGTGCTTATTTCGAGTAAAGGACATCACACAACACTTGGAAACATTCACAGATAGACCACTCCGACAACACCATTCAACAAGGATCTGAAGACAGTTCTGGAGCCGCAAACAGTCATCAACACTCGAAATATTTGCGAAAATCTTAATATCGTCTGCATACATTAAAAAAGGAACATGTAAAACATGTTTAACTGGGTCAATAAATATATTAAACAGTAATGGACCGAGTATGGAACCCTGCGGCACTCCCGAAGTCACGTGATAGGTGTTAGATTTGAAGCCCCCAACCTCAACAAATTGCCTCCTTCCATCAAGGTAAGATCTGAACAAGCCAAGCAAGCCCTCGGAGAATCCGATAGCCCTCATCCTGTCAATCAGAACAGAATGATTTAGACAATCGAAGGCCTTAGATAGATCAGTATACACAACATCAACCTGTGAAGAGCGGTCAAGAGCGGACGCAATGAACTGTGTAATGTCAACCAAATTCGTTACAGTCGATCTACCTGGAATGAAACCATGCTGAGAAATAGAGAGTCTGTTTTTGATGTGAAACAGTATTCGCTGAAAAAGGCAGGCCTCAAAAATTTTACAAAAGACACATAGTATGGCTATTGGTCGATAGTTTGATGGATCACCACTTTCCCCCGCCTTGAAGACAGGGAAAACCCGTGACAGCTTCCAAATCGCGGGGAATGTTCCAGATCTAAGAATCAGTTTAAAAATTTTCTTAAGTGGAGCCAGGAAAGCATATAAGCAGTCGCGCACCAAGAAACCAGGAACTAGATCAGGTCCACAGGACATGTTAGCCTTAATTCTCTTAGCGGCTGTAATAATTTCATCATCTGTAAAGTCATCAACAAAAAACACTGTGATGTCACCCGAAGCCAGACTGGCGGCTGTAGGCGATGAGGTGGGGGTGGAGCCAGAACATCCCGCAAAATAAGAAGCAAAACTGTCAGCTGCCTGCTGCTGGTTAGATAAATTCCCAATAGAAAAGTTTTGACGGCGTCGAGAAGAGCAGTTCCAGAATTTTTTAGGATTAGACCTAATCTCTCTTTCGACCCTCTGAAAGTAATTGACTCGAGAAAGATAAATGTCTCTCTTAAGTTTTTGTCTCAGCTCCCTAAATCTATCCAGAAACTCCACATTTCCAGACTTCTTAAACTTACACCATAATGAATATTTATATTTTATACTAACCTTAATTTCTTTAGAAAACCACGGGGGATACCTATTACATGCTCTTGGAGCAGTCATGGGAACATACATATCAAACAAGTCGTAAATTCTGGAATAGAAAAAGTCAAGCATAGAATCGACATCCTGAAGCCCATCCATGCCATCCCAGCACAAGCCGCTGAGCTCCGCATACAATCTGACAAAATCACATTTTCGAAAGTTATATGACCTTTGCCTAGTAGTGTCACCAGCAGGGGAAGAGACCACTGAACCACTAAGCGGAAACTCTATGATTAAGGGGGGATGATGACGATCAGGAATCACAGGTGAATCAGGAGCCTCCCCCACCAAGCAAGTGTCAGTAAACAAAACCACGTCAAGAATTCTGTTGTTAATATTCTCAACATGATTAAACTGTCCAAGGAGTAGTAGATTACAGAAATTTTGAAAAGCAGACACACGAGCGGAGGGGTCGTTCTGACGACAAGAGGCATATTCAGGCATGTTAAAGTCACCAACTAAGAATGTCTCGGAACCATATTTTATGCACAGGGACTCGAGAGCTTCAAACAAGAGGTAGTAGTCATTAGTTGGAGTATTGGGAGGTATATAAACAACAAAAACATTAAGCGAGGCCCGATGATCCGAGACTCTAACCCCCACAATGTCAATATTAGAAAGAGCATCAAGGCCTCCACAGTCCCTCCGAATATCAAGGCGACGAGTTGCAAAGCGAGCGTGCACAGCAAGCAGAACGCCACCTCCCCTAGTCTTACAAGAGAAAGAAAAATCCCTATCTGATCTGTAGACAATATATTGATCATCAAACAGTTCGCTACTATAGATGTCACTATCCAGCCAAGTCTCAGTGAAAGCAAAACAGTCAAGAGGATATGCCTGCGAGCAAACAAAAGAGTAAACATCATTGGTTCGTGTCCGGAGGCCCCTGACGTTTTGATAAAATATGTTAAATTGCCTCTCCATAGAACAGGCAGAAGAAGAATGATGATTGTGTCCAAAGTTAACGAAAGATCCAACAGGTTTGTTTGGAGACTGGGTTTCCACCCCGACATGGCATTGTGGTAATTGCTATTTGATCTGCAGAATCTCTGCTCTCATCGACTGCAGCTTTTGCCTGTAAACCGCACAGTTATGGTCCCAGGCTGCATGATCATAGGCAACTCCTGCCTTTACCTTAGCCGCATTGAAACAGTTCACACAACAAAGAGTAGTAGCCACACAGTTTTTCACAGGATGGTCACCAGAACATTTAGGGCATGTGGTTTTGCCCTTACAAAATTTAGAAGTATGGTGGAAGCCCGAACAGTTGAAACATCGCGTGATATCGATACCATCGTAAACAGAGCAGCGATCATACCCGATAAAAATCTGACCAATATCTAAAGCCGACTTATAAGAAACACGATCAACCTGCAGGACCGCCTGATAAATTCTACTATTATTTTTTAGATGATCAGTAGAGATAAACTTAAAATTAGAGTCACCAAAGATGTCACCATTCTGCAAC
This sequence comes from Tillus elongatus, assembly GCA_964006375.1. Classification (NCBI taxonomy): domain Eukaryota; kingdom Metazoa; phylum Arthropoda; class Insecta; order Coleoptera; family Cleridae; genus Tillus; species Tillus elongatus. The sequence continues at coordinate 14,402,062 of OZ023262.1, forward strand.
TTAATTAGTCTTACTAATTCATCCCCCTCGATCTTCTCAGAGAGGCCAACGATACGAATTCGCGGGTGTTGATGTGTAACTTCTTTAACACTATATTCAGCTGAAAGACTGCTCTCAGCTAAAGACCTGAATTTTTCCCCATCTTTCCTGGATGAACAGCTAACTATCAAGCCACCTTTAGCAATGTTTTTGACTTTGGAAACACAGATGTCAGATGCAGCGGGATTGACATTTCGATACAGATCAGCCTTTGTAACAGCAGCAGATTGAGTGTCATTCTTTGGTCTTATAAGCACAGAAGCTCCTCTTGCAACAGACTGTGCAAACGTTGGAACACTGCGAACACCAGCATCCTGGGAACGATTGACAGACTTAGGTACTGCAGAGCTGGAGAAATCAGCGCTGGTGATGCATTTGACCAGATCTATATTAGAATTCTTCAATGTGGCTATGTCAGCTCTCAATTCACCAATAACCGCTAAGAGCTTGCCTATTTCAGCTGTAAAAACATCCCGGGAGATAAAATTGGTGCTTTCAATACTAACAGATGATAGAATGTCATCATCATCGGTCAAACCCGCTGATTGGGAACCAACACCATCACAATCGTCACAAAAATACCGCATTTTTCTCCTCTTCATTGGCATGCATCTCATCTCTGACTCAGAGAGGCCAGAGCAATCCTTGCATAATAAAGTGCCACACTTATTGCAACAAGCAAGTCTCTTCCTTTTCAGCTTGACATTGCATCTTTTACAGCTATCCATCTTTAGCAACGTTAACAGAGCATACTGTATATAAAGAGGCAGCAAGAAGCAAAGATAATAATGTCCGTTTGTTTGAATGATAATCCAGCTTATCACAAAGATAAGAAATTATCAATGTGACAATATAAAGGCTAATTCTTTAATATTTAAAGAATACCAAACCTTCTAATGTAAATAAGTCGAATGTAATCACAATGTTTCCATTTACACTATCACTGTTAGAAACTACATGTTCTAAGCTGCAAGACTGTACAATTCTCACCAATTAATTTCAACTATAAACCAAAGATTTTTAAATGCAAAGATAGACAACAGAAAACACAACTCTATCTTTACACACTGTTATCAAGTTTTATCCGCGAAGAAATCGAGATTGAAAAACATCCCGATTGTTTAAATAAGACACATGATGGTCTTCGCCTTCTGACTGCTTGGAAACCTATTGTATCTTCTTTACAGACACACAGGAAGATAATAAATTCCACAGATAATTTTATTGCCCCATTATCTGCCTTAACAAATGCCGGTGATCCTCTTAATCCTCCTCATCCTCTAAGTGCCGTGACCGAAGCCCCCCACTTAATTGACGGTGACTCCACTACTTCCACTGATAGCGAACCAGGTAGACGGAACGACATATATAAGGCAAGACTTGCAGCGAACTGCTAGATCTCTCTGAGACCTAGGGTTGAACACACTGAGACCTCACAGACGATCTCCGGTGAGATTTGGGGAGTAGACAGATTGAGGCCCCGTAATCGAGCTACCCACCTTTGTCCACTGCTCTAAGGAGTAGGCAGATTGAGGCCTTAGAGTGTCCTTACATATTTCCTTTACCCACCTTTGTCTACCACTCTAGGGAGTAGGCAGATTGAGGCCTTAGAGTGTCCTTACATATTTCCTTTACCCACCTTTGTCCACCACTCTAAGGAGTAGGCAGATTGAGGCCTTAGAGTGTCCTTACATATTTCCTTTACCCACCTTTGTCCACCACCCTAAGGAGTACGCAGATTGAGGCCTTAGAGTGTCCTTATATATTTCCTTTACCCACCTTTGTCCACCACTCTAAGGAGTAGGCAGATTGAGGCCTTAGAGTATATATATATATATATATATATATATATATATATATATATATATATGTATATATATATATATATATATATATATATATATATATATATATATATATATATATATATATATATATATATATATATATATATATATATATATATATATATATATATATATATATATATATATATATATATATATATATATATATATATATATATATATATATATATATATATATATATATATATATATATATATATATATATAGTGTTACATACCACGTTCTTCTGTAAAACTTAGTGGTATAAATGTAAAGATATAAATGGAAGATTGTGCATTATAGTGATGTTTTATTCAAAAGAGGCCCTGTAGTAAAATATAACATACAGTTTTTGTATATGACATAATCTTAAATATATATATATATATATATATATATATATATATATATATATATATATATATATATATATATATATATATATATATATATATATATATATCTAATGAAAAAGGATGGTATTTCAGTATGTAATCTAAAACTATTTGGTCTTTCTTCTGCTCTTTCTTGGTGGCTGATCTTGACTTCGCTCGTATCGGGACAACAAATCATCATAAAACCAGCGTATGGTAGCTAAATATTAAGGTTGTCAATTTTTTTGTAAGATATGTTCCCCACTTTTGTGTCCGTCACCACCCGTTTGAGTTCTAGGTTGAGATTGGTTCACGATTGGGTGTGTTTTAAAAGGCACACTTAAAAAAAAAGTGTATAGGCATTGGTGTGGTATACTTGCAATATGGTAGGTGGTAGTGGAATTTTCCTTTACGTGATAGTAATGATGATAGGTACCACCCTGGTGAAGTCCCAACGGACGTTTCCGGTTGTGGTGTATGAGTCGGTTTCCCTAATAAGCAAAAATGATGATGGCTCCTCCTTGTACAAAAGATTCGGGAGGTAAAATACCCCTCCATTCGGATCTCCGGGAGAGGGGTGTACAGGGGGTGCCAGCATCAAGATTTAACATATCCTTCTCGAATATATGTGGCGTAAATTCTAACCTGAACTCCGTCCACCATTTCCTCCAGGCTAATAGGCCCCAACTCCTCTTCCTCACCGAAACTCAAATCAGTGCCAAAACAGCCACTAATCACCTTAATTTCCCGGGGTATGAGCCCTTACTTCTTTTAGATTGCATGGAGGCATGTGCGCGTACGTCCGTAGCAATCTACCCTGCACCAGACTCCCCAATTTAGAAGCTGGAAGAAGAGACATACTATGGATAAAAATCTCTCTCAGGGCTGCAACTAAATTCATCTGTTGCATTTACCGGTCACCTTCTGATAACAACTTTGTCCAGCTCTTTGACTACATTTCTGAAAAAACCGACCATCTGATTTCTGAATATCCTTCCTCCGAGGTCACTATTCTTGGTGACCGTCATTCGGCATTATTGAAGTCTATTTTGTGCCCTGTATGAATATGATGCATGGCCAGCGCCGATGAGGAGTCGGATTTTCTAACTGCGAGGGTGTGTTCATATATTCTATTGTGGATGCGTCTATTTGTTTGTCCTACATAAGTCCGAGAACAGTCGGAACAAGGAATTTCGTAAACTCCGAGGGATTCGTTTGGAATCGTCCGAATGTTCCGACTGTTCCCGAACTTATGTAGGACAAACAAATAGACGCATCCACAATAGAATATATGAACACACCCTCGCAGTTAGAAAATCCGACCCCTCATCGGCGCTGGCCATGCATCATATTTATACAGGGCACAAAATAGACTTCGATAATGCCAAAACAAGAGCACCAGTTTACAACTTCAAAACGAGAATTATCCGCGAAGCAATTGAGATTGAAAAACGTCCCGATTGTTTAAATAAGAGAGATGATGGTCTTCGCCTTCCGACTACTTGGAAACCTATTGTATCTTCTTTACAGACACACAGGAAGAAAATAAATTCCACAGACAATTTTATTTCCCCATTATCTACCTCAATAAATGCCGGTGACCCTCTTAATCCTCCTCATCCTGTAAGTGCCGTGACCGAAGCCCCCCACTTAATTGACAGTGACCCCACTACTTTCACTAATAGCGAAGCAGGTAGACGGAACAACATATATAAGGCAAGAGTTGCAACGAACTGACAGATCTCTCTGAGGCCTAGGGTTGAACACACTGAGACCTAACAGACGATCTCCGGTGAGATTTAAGGAGTAGGCAAATTGAGGACTTAAAGTGTCCTTATATATTTCCTTTACCCACCTTTGTCCACCACTCTAAGGAGTAGGCAGATTGAGGCCTTAGAGTGTCCTTACATATTTCCTTTACCTCTTGAAAATGGCTCCAAAACAGGAGTTGAAACGTCGAGTTTTCATAAATTCTGAACGCAGTTCAACCCGAGAACCAATTATGTCACACATATATATATATATATATATATATATATATATATATATATATATATATATATATATATATATATATATATATATATATATATATATATATATATATATATATATATATATATATATATATATGACCGAAGGAATCGCTAGGATCTTCAAAAACCGATCCACAAGGAAGAGCAGCGGAGGCCTTTGCAGTCAGCAACTCTTTAGCCAATATGGTTCAGCAACCTACTTACTTTCCTCACATTCCAACACACAGCTCAAATCCCTTGGATCTCCTTCTTACTACAAATCCTGACTGCTATAAGATATCAGTCACCGCCCCCCTGGGTCGCTCAGACCACGGCATGGTCACTGATTCCTGCGCAATGCAACCCGAGGTCACACAGTCATCACACCCACATATCGTTTGGCACTACAACTCCGCTAACTGGGACGAAATGCGAGATTACTTTTCCTCATTTCCATGGGCGTCTGTCTGCTTCTCTCATCCTGACCCCTCTGATATCTCACAAAACATCACCGAAATTATCGAAGCTGACATGGAATTATTTATTCCACGTACACAGAAAATCTCTGCAGCCACTCAAAAGCCCTGGTTCTCTAAATCCTGTGACAATGCCAGACTTGAAAACCTCAAAGCTCGCAAAAAGCTTCTACACAGTCCCAGTCAAGAAAACCGTCAAGCATTTAACGACACAAGAAACCGCTATGTCCGCATTCTTTCTGAGGCAAAAAACTCGTTTAATAGCCACATAAAAAACAAAGTCCTCTTAAGCTCCAGTGGCAGCAAATCCTTCTGGACTCTTGCTAAATCTATTGGAAATAATTTCTGCAAGAGCACGTTCCCACCTCTTGTCTCAGGGGATGAAATTGTTTCTACCGCCCTGGCCAAGGCTGAAGTTTTTGCTTCGTTGTTCGCCAGCAATTCTACTCTCAACCCACCTCCAAATGTTCAACCACCAACAGTCCCCAATGTCGCGCATACAATGACGGATATCATTTTCAAAACTAAAGAGGTACGAAAGATGCTGTCTTCTCTTAATACCAGGAAAGCCTCTGGCCTTGACGAGATCCCAGCAATTGTTCTCAAAAAATGTGCCCCAGAACTTGCTCCTGTCCTGACTCGTCTGTTTCAGACATCTTACAATAGAGGCATATTCCCTAGTAACTGGAAAACTGCTCGAGTACAACCCGTCCCCAAGAAAAGATCCAAAGCGCTTCCTAGCAACTACAGGCCTATTTCTCTCCTTTTTATCATCTCTAAAGTGATGGAAAAGTATATAAACACCGAATTACTAAAATTTCTTGAAAAACACAGTCTAATATCTATGTCATAGAGTACATATTTAAGGGTAATCTTGCTTTAACCAGCTGGTGTACAAAAGTATTAAATAAATCAAAATGTTAAAAACATGTTTATTTATTTTTAATTAACTGTTTCAGACGTTTAATGCCCAAAGTGCTTATGACTGTACAAAGCTTTGCCTAAATTTTGTTGGCAACACTGCCCTCCTGAAGGACCATTGGTGCAACACTGCACACAATAAAATATTAACCAATCTAGTCCTCCAGGAATCTGCTGACAATATGAAGATCATGATAGCACTCATGGGACTTCAACATGCTGGTGTATGTATAAATAACTTTTATTATGTGTTTTTTTTTCATTTTGCTGGCAGCCTATTTCCACAGCAATGGTCAATCATCATCGCAAGATATAGTTTTATCATACGGTGTGAAAATTGTTCCAAAGCTTTTACTTTTATAGATATATTTATTATCATCAAAATTACAATACCTAACAAAAGGAAGGAAAACTTTCATGCCGTCCTAACTTGCTCACATTTTTTTAGTGAATTTTCATTTTTTAAAAGTTCACCAATGAGGATAATGCGATTTTTTAATTTTTGAAAAAAATTCTTCAAATGAGCGCGAACTCGGACCCCTGGAACCCAAATCCGAGGTCAGTTTCAGACTTTATATGCTTATATATATATATATATATATATATATATATATATATATATATATATATATATATATATATATATATATTGCTATGATAAAAAGTTCTTAACAATATTATTACTAGAACTTGACCACAGATAAACAGTAAAAATGATACTTACAGTTTGCACGTGATTTGTATGTTTTCTTTTGTAAATTGTATTCATGTCAATATCCATATTACTCGACATTTATTCACATTAAAACATAAATAAAAACACATTATAACCAGACATATTCTTTATTATTGTTAGTCAGTGCTGGTTAGATAAGCAATGAAAGCTATGATTCACTAAAATGATCAATAATAACAAATTTAAAATTTATAACCTAAATAATTTGGAATAATATCTCAGTAAAGAGATTAATTAAGCCACATAACTAAATGTATATGTGAAGCTTAAACTTTTAAACATGTCATCTAAAGCGAAGTATTATGTTCAAAAGATGTTTACTTACAAATGTTATTTAAAATAAGATATGTTGAAGAACACTCTGTATACTATATAAGAAAGTGTATTTATAAAACCCAAAGGACAAAAGTGATGTTGAGAGACTTGCAATCAAGATTTGAACATTTAAATGTGTTTTAGTTTTAAATTTAGGATAATTGTTTTATATTTAGAATAAGTGAGGTTATACTAATGTCATTTGTATATTTAGTAATTTTAATGTAAAGAATGTAACTAGGGTACAGGATTTAAACTTGGCGGGTTTCTGAATTAGACATGCCTGTCAAGAGATCAAATAACAATGTCCATACTACACTGGCTGGAGAGTCTATGCAGCTAAGGCCGATTCAAACAAGAACATTGAACGCTGAAAATAATTTCCAGAAAGCTTGCCATGATAATACAGGAAATAGGGTGCGAGATTAATTTTCGACGATATCCGTTTTCCGCTTTAATTAGGGTTTGTTGTTTGGTAGGACGCGAAGTAGCAAGCGTCATATTCCCTTCCAGAATGAACTTGAATATTTAAATAAATTTTTGTGTAAACAATACCCATTTGATCCTAGAAGTAACAGAAGAAATAGATTAAATGATCGAGTACAAGAAAAGCAACCAAATAAATAGTATATTATGGTAAAATAACGTAAAAACTTACACAAAGAATCCGCCATCGGATACAAGGTATTGAAATCCAATTATTTTGTTTAAATCAATCCAAAAGGGAAAACCTTTTAAGTATAAACATAGACAAACTGTCAATCCTTTTGTCAAGCAATAAATGTTTTATAGTAACAGCAGAAATTTAAATATATAAACAGAAATCCAAACCAAATTCCCACGATTGTTCAAAAGCGGAATCATAGAGGGCGCAAAGTGTATCAAATAAGGAATTTAAAGAACAATATTTGTCAATTTTCTCAACATTGAAACGATAATAATGAATAGTAAAATTTGTTCGTAAATTTAATAATAGAGGATCCGCTAAGACAAAATTCTAGAATTTTCATAATTTAAAATAAAAATATTGGTTACTATTTGAAAACATGACGTATTTCTTTGCGGCTTAATTAGATATGACTTAATTGCATATAGGAGTCTATTATCTCTAAATTAGAACCGACTACTGAAGATAGAGTCACAGCAGAGCAGCCAGGGCAAATTAAAAGGCAAGTATATATATATATATATATATATATATATATATATATATATATATATATATATATATATATATATATATATATATATATATATATATATATATCTTATTGTTTGAATATGTAAAAAAAAAATTCCGAAAATAAACTTAAAATCTTGGTTTCCTAGCCAACAAACCTTAGGTTAATAGCAAATTGAGTTATTGAAATTTGAAGCATTTAATGAAAATTTATACCAAAATGCACTTACTGCGTCTCGATTTTTTCTTACAAACATATTTCAATACAAAATGCAATAAAATAAGGGTGTTCGAAAAAATTTTGTAGGGATCACCAACGACTTATGGGCCAGCCTGTGATTGTCAAAATCATTTTATAAGATGCAGCTTGATACACCCTATAATTAACTTATAGAATTTTTGCTCGTCTCTTGTATAATAATAATTATATTGAGCTTTACTGTAGAAATGCGTCGCCCTGGATATATGTAAACAGATAAAAACTGTATTTAAACCCAGATATGGATTCTAGGGGGCTTAGTTTGCGCTCATTTGAAGAAATCTTTTTAAAATTCTAAAGTCGCGGTCTCCTCATTGACGAATTTTTACTAAAACTACCGCCAAAGCATCAGAGAAGAAAATAACTAACCTGTTGCATATCAGCTCTTTTTGTAAAACTCAAATCCTTTTTAGCTGTTGACAAAACATCACAAACACTGTTTAGTTCACCCACTAACACTAATACAGTCTTAGAATAATTTGCACTTGTAGATTAAAATTCCCACACAACACAAATAATGTGTAAAATGAAATTGAAAACATATAAACGATCTAATAATGCACGTCAACTAATAAAATTGTTATAGCGTGTAACTGACCTGCGCAATTATATCAAATGTTCCGTTACCATGGTAACAACCACTAAGACCAGATCTAATATATAAACCAGTTTTTATCATTGTTAATAAAAACTGTCTGATATTAAAAATAAATGCTTCAAAACAGCTCAATTTTCTGTAAACCTAGAAAGTTGAATTTGGGTACATAGTTAGGTCTTTTCCAAGGCAACATGTCCACCAAACTGAATCAACATAGCTTTGTAATTTTCGGAGATAATTTTTTTTTCGAAAACACTCAAAATTTTCCCGGAAAACCTTGTCCGATTTTACTGGCTAACCAACTCATCCAGGCTATTAATAAAAGAAAGGCACTTGCCGCGTTTCATTAAAATCGGTAAGTTACTTTTTTACTTTTTGAGTTATTGGTTGGATACAATATATATATATATATATATATATATATATATATATATATATATATATATATATATATATATATATATATATATATATATATATATATATATATATATATATATATATATATATATATATATATATATATATATATATATATATATATATATATATATATATATATATATATATATATATATTAGAGGTGTGCGAAGCTTTGAAATTTCGAACCGAACCTTCGGTTCGAAAATATGTTCGCACTCGCGATGTTGACGTAGTTCGAAGTTCGAAATATGCAATTCTTCAAAATAGTTCGAACTTCGTTGGTCAAAAATACTTCGAAATTTAACTTTACAGACATTGAATGTTGCCAGAGGTAGCGAAGTTGCGGCCCCTTCAACTCGGTAGCAACGCTTTAAACTCGTTATCGGTCTCATTGGGTGGATAGCGTAATTTCAGGAGATTTCACTCGTGCACATTTTTGATAGTAGGTGGGACACATTGAGACACAACGGTGCCATTTAGCAATCACAGATATATTTTTCTTATACATCCTAGCCTCCAAACACCTCTTTCAGTAACAGCATTATGACAGTGTTCGAAGGCGATCAGTAACGTAAATTTTCAGAATTTGAGGATAATAATAATAATAATAATAATATTTATTCCGGCAAAAATTACACAGCCTTGTCAAACAAATACCAAATATAAGATTATAGAACTAAAATTGCGAAACAAACATCAAAAACAAACAAAAATACAAAAGACAAAAGAAACAAATTTACACACAAAAAATGGCATCTTATGTTGTCTCTAGTGGCTCTACTCTATCCACTCAATGTCCATATTGAGGTATTCACTTAAAGAATAAAATGCATACTTCATAAGAGTGTTTTTCACATTTCTCCTAAATTCTCGCTTATGTTTTGATCTTATATTCTGGGGGATTTTATTGAAGAACTTGACACCCCAGCAATTCACCCCGGTTTCAGCTCTTTTTATTCTATGATAAGGAATGGATATGTTCTGTCTGCCTCGGGTACCATATTCGTGGTAATCACCGTTTTGGTTGTAGTCCTCTTGATGTTGGTAAGTATATAAGACACTTTCCAAAATATATGCTGAAAAGATGGTAAGTATGCCTGCCTTCGTGAATAAGGTTCTACAACTTGTACGGCTGTCTACAGAACAGATTATTCTTACTGCAGCTTTCTGTTGCAGAAATATTTCAGACACTCCAGGGCTACTCCCCCATATTAGGATACCATAGGTAGCCCTACTTTGGAAACATGCATGATAAGCTGTCAACACTGTCTGGTAATTACTGATGTTCATCAGATGCCTCAACAGATACAGACACGACGCCAATGTGCCTTGGAGCTTTTCAATGTGCATTGACCAGCGAAAATCTGATTGTATATATACACCAAGAAATTTCACAGATTGTTTTTGTCTTGGTTGCGTTTGGTGGGAGCTGATATTCAAGACTTTTGTTTTGTTTACATTGAGTTTCAGTTTATTATTTCTAAACCATTCTCCTGCTTCCGACATTGTGATATTTCTTCTCTCATTAAGTTCAGCTTCATTTCTGCCAATGTTAACAAATGAGGTATCGTCTGCATAGAGAGAAACTGCATCAGACGAAACGTTCTCTGGAAGATCATTTGTGTATATAATGAATAGGAGAGGCCCTAGCAGCGAACCCTGAGGTATACCGCATGTTTGTGCCTGCCAACTCGAGTACTGTTCATTTAGCTTCACTCTTTGGTATTGGTTGGTAAGGTATGACTTAAAGAGCCTCAGTGGCAAACCCCTAATTGCAGATTGCCTTTGGAAAACATTGGTTTCAACATGCTTTATTACACAGTGAGCCAAAACGGTTACATATTCACAATCAGCAGACAGTTCAAACTTGTAAGTGGTTATTTTTAACTGACTTCAAAAAAGGAGGAGGTTCTCAATTAGACTGCATTTTTTTTAATCTGTGTTACCTCAGAACTTTTTTCTAGGTAAACCGATTATGATGATTCTTTTTTTATTTGAAAGCTGGTGCTTCTCATGTGGTGCCATATAAATTTGATGAAGAACTGATCAGTAGTTTTTGAGTTATTCTTAATGAAGTCGGTTTCCTATTTATTTTTTTTAATTTTTATTGTTATATACCTATCATGCTCACTTTAAACCCTCTCAATCTCTTTGCTAAAACTGCCTAGTCAATACCAAACAACAACATATTTATAGGTGAGCTTATCTATAGATCTAGAAATCTAAAAAAGTTTAAAATATTTTTTGTTTTTGTGGTTTTGATTCAACATTGACCCATCTCCACAACGATCAGCACCGGAAGGCATTTTCACCCAATCAACCTGTAAATTTGTTGAACCCTTCCTTTTTGTAAAAAGAGTGGGAATCTTTTACATATCAAATATTGTATGGTACAATATTCCAAAATTTTGTATTTAAGGAAATGATATATGAACACTGAAGAATTTTGGGTAGTTCGATGTTCGATTTTGAATTTCCAGGAAGTTCGAAGTTCGACTGTGAACCTTAGACATACTATTTCAGAGGTTCGAAGTTCGAGGCTACATATTTGCTTGGGTTCGTTCATAGTTCGGTTCGAACAAAACATGGGTTCGCACACCTCTAATATATATATATATATATATATATATATATATATATATATATATATATATATATATATATATATATATATATATATATAAATTGAAACAACTGACCCCGGATATGGGTTCTAGGGGCCCAATTTCGCACTTATTCGAAAAAATGTTTGCAAAGTCTCACCATCGATACCTCTGTATTAGTGAATTTTTTTAAAATAAAAATTCACTAAAATGAACAAGAAATGAGATATTTGAGGTGTGTCAAATTTTATATTATATATATATATATATATATATATATATATATATATATATATATATATATATATATATATATGAGAGAGAGAGAGAGAGAGAGATAAATTAAAGCGGAGCTCACATATGGGTTTAGTTCGTGTTCATTTTAAGAAAAAAAATTCAAAATGTAAGTCATAATCACATTAGAAAATTCGCTAAAAACAGAATAGAATAGAGTTAATATTTGCATAATGTGCTTCTGTTTTAGATGGGATTGCAAGAGATAGTAAAGAAGCTGAGGAATCCTCTGTTTCACAGTGGTTTTATATTGAAAAGAATGTATACTCAGAGGAGACAGAAGCAAGATAATCCGAAATTAAATTTGGGACTCTGCGGCTATTTGCATCCAACCTTGACTAGGGCCTCGGAACACTTGGAGTATGTAAATCATCTCCTATAAGCCATTTTTACATGAGTAGAATAAGCGATAAAATACACTAACATACTGTTACGTTCTATGGGGTTCTGGATTCGTTGACTAACAAAACACAGCTTTTAAAATACTAATTTATTATAAGCAACTATTTTCCAACACCACAATCAACTAAAATATTTCTCTATTATTAAATGTCCATAGAACTATATTCCACTATTCGCCTTCTATGATCGCTTCTTATACACCAACACTTACTGCTGACTCTCTTAATACTCTATGATCACTTATTCTACACCACACCCACTTAATACTGAACTTACTTACTCTGTGTACCGCTCGTCTATTTATACTGTCCATAGAGATTCTAGACCTACACTATTCTACACCTGTCACTTCTAGAAATATCATTCCAGAGTGTTCGCTCTTACCAACACACTTTATAATTGACATCTGACCATAGAAGCAACAAAGTCCATAAACCTAATTATCATAGACAAATGTGACAACACTTTCTTTCCAGACTACTCTACTAGTTGTAGAGTAACCGCTTACATGCGGAGCTAGTAATTTGGGACATAAGAGCCCAGAGTAAATGCTTATTAACAGTTACAAGCCTTTTTTTTAAATAACAAGTTCTACAATTAATTACATTATATGAAATTTTCCTGAAGTTGGTGAAAATTACAATAGTATATTGTGTCTGAATTTTATATTTTGTTCTATCTGTATTATGTATGTTTTATTTTAATGCATTTTATTTGTAGCTTGTTTATTTTGGTTTTGTTATGTAGTGGACATTCTCCAGGGTTTATATATGTGTGTATTTCATTTGTTTGCTTTAATATTGTGTGTAGTGTATGATGTGGTCTTTGGTGCCAAAATAAATATTATTATTATACAGCAGTACAGTATCATCTGCAAAGATTACATATTTGGCTTTTAGTTTAGCTAGTGACAAATTTTGTACATATAATAAATACAACAATGGTTCCAATATATATCCTTGAGGTACACACGTTTTTACAGTTTCTGTGACATTCCTTTTGCCATTTATAACAGTTATCTGTCTTCTGTTAAACAAATAACTTAAAACAAGTTATATGCAATTCCATATTCCCATCCTATAGAGTTTATCAAGCAATACACCTTGGTAAATTGTATCAAATGCTTCTTCCAAATGTATAAACATTCCAAGAACATATTTCTTCTCGTCAATGTTAGTCGTAATGAATTCTATAACCTCTGTAGCTGCTATCTGTGCATTGCTATTTTTTGATATCTAAACTCATCTCTATCAAATTTAAAGGTCTTTGATACAAGATCAACAAGGCTTTCAGCACTTTTTCCAATATTTTAGATCAAATCATTATTATCCAAATGGGTCTTTTATTCCCAGGATCATGGTAATCTCCTGCTTTATGTATCTGTGTTCCTATTATCTGTTTTAGCGCCTGTGGGTATTCGCTACTCTGTAATACATTATTTACTAATTTATACATATAAGCTCCAACGGCAACAAACCCTTCTGGACTCTTGCTAAATCTATTGGGAATAATTTCTGCAAGAGCACGTTCCAACCTCTTGTTTCAGAGGATGAAATTGTTTCTACCGCCTTGAGCAAGGCTAAACTGTTTGCCTCATTGTTCGCTGGCAATTCTACTCTCAACCCACCTCCAAATGTCCAACCACCAACAGTCCCCAATGTCGTGCATAAAATGACGGATATCATTTTCAAAACTAAAAAGGTACGAGAGATGCTCTCTTCTCTTAATACCAGGAAAGCCTCTGGCCTTGATGAGATCCCAGCAATTGCTCTCAAAAGATGCGCACCAGAACTTGCTCCTGTCCTAACTCGTCTGTTTCAGACATCTTACAATAGAGGCATATTCCTTAGTAACTGAAAAACTGCTCCAATACAACCCGTCCCCAAGAAAGGATCCGAAGCGCTTCCTAGCAACTACAGGCATATTTCTCTCCTTTCAGTTGTATCTAAAGTGATGGAAAAGTATATAAACACCGAATTACTAAAATTTCTTTAAAAACACAGTCTAATCCACGACAGGCAGTATGGATTCCGTCAGCGCAGATCAACTGCCGACCTCCTTTCCTTTGTCACCCATTCTTGGAACAAGTCTATTGAACTACATGGTAAATTCCAGATTGTCGCTCTAGACATATCTAAAGCATTCGACCAGGTCTGGCACGCAGCGCTGCTTAATAAACTTCCGGACTATGGCCTACCACCAAAACTACAGAGTTTTGGTGGTAGGCCATAGGTACACACCTGGACAGCAAATTTCCTCTCCAACCGGAGCATTTCTGTTGTCGTGGATGGCCATTCATCTAAACTGTATCCAATTAATGCAGGAGTTCCTCAAGGTTTAGCCTTAGCCCCTACTTTGATTCTTCTCCACATCAATGACATCCTCTCTAGCACATCTAACCCAGTTCACAGTTACGCAGACGACAGCACCCTCCACTCAAATATACAATATTCTAAGCCTGTCTCTTTAGCCCAATTAGATGAGGATCGCAGACTCATGGAGGGTTCTGTCTCCGTGGATCTCCAAAACATATTAGCTTGGGGAAGTAGAAATCTTGTACAATTCAACCCCACCAAATCTCGGTCTTGCTTTCTATCTCATAAGAAATACACCAGCCCTAGACCCATCACAATGAACAACCAAGTTATTCAAAGTAATGAGTCTTTTTCACTTGTTGGCATTTCTGTGGATTGAAATCTCAGTTGGCCTCAACATGTCACATCAATTGCAGAAGCGGCTGATAAGAAATTAGGTTTCCTCTTCCGAGCTCGCAAATACTTTTCACCAGCTAATCTCTATACCTTATATACTTCACAAATAAGGCCAAACCTCGAATACTGCTCCCACATCTGGGATGCCGCTGCCGCTTCTACACTCGCTATCCTCGACTCCATTCAGAAGAGAGCTATACGTTTCATCGGTGACCCTACCCTCGCCCAAAGGCTGCCATCCCTTGCCCACCGACGTACCCTTGGTGACCTGTCTCTCTTTTATAGATATCTGCACGGGCACTGCTCAGAGGAGCTTTCTTCCATAGTTCCTCCACCTGCTGTCCCCAACAGATCTACCAGGGGAACAGAGCGAATGCACACTTTTACTGTCCAGGTCACCGGACTTAGAACATCCTCTTATGCTCGCTCTTTTGTCCCGAGGACCTCCAAGTTGTGGAATTCCTTGCCAGCACATGTTTTTCCTTCTCCTCCGAACCTCCAAACCTTCAAGTCCAGAATTAACAAGTTGCCTCTTTCCTCCTTGTCGACACCTACGGTAGGATAGTATTTAGGCTGTAAGCCCTCGTGGTGTGTTGTTGAAATATAAATATAAAAAATATAAAAAAAATTGATTACAACTTGTAAAGTGAATTCCAAAGTACATTATAAATTCTAGGAGCTGTATTATTTTCTAGATCATTTACAATCGACATGATTTCTTCTTCAGTACATGGTTTTGGATAAATTGTTTTTTCTTTGTGCTGTTCAACAAAATAGATATATTTTTTTAAATTTCTCTCAAATTCTAGACCAATATTATAGCCCACATTTTAAAATAATCATTAAACTTATTTGCCATTTTATTATAAATTCTAGACTTTTGATGTGTCAAAATTTGAATTACAGTAGAAACTCGATAATGTGAACATGCGTCAATGTGAACAGCTCGGTAATGTGAACATCAAATTATTTAGATTGATATCTCTGTAACGTGAACAGCATGCACTCTCGATAACGTGAACAATGAACAACACTTCTTAAAAGTATAACTCGTGTAGGTCACACGGACCTGTCTTAACCTGTTCACCTGTTCTGTGGTTATACTATACATAGCAGCATTACTTCATTCGTTCTCTTCTGCAGATTTAATTATAGGAAGCATTTACCTACATATTTTGCAACCGTGGTGCTTCAAGTATAGCTTCAGAGGGTGGTTGAAGGCATGTAGAAGGGAGAGGAGAACCCCCATGACGAAGCCGAGAACCATATCCTTCTCAAATATATGTGGCCTAAATTCTAACCTGAACTCCGTCCACCATTTCCTCCATACTAATAGGCCCCAACTCCTCTTCCTCACCGAAACCCAAATCAGTGCCAAAACAGCCACTAATCACCTGAATTTCCCGGGGTATGAGCTCCTTACTTCCTTTATTGCATGGAGACGTGTGTGCATATGTCGGTAGCAATCTACCCTGCACCAGACTACCCAATTTAGAAGCTGGAAGAAAAGACATACTATGGATAAAACTCTCCCGCAGGGCTGCAACTAAATTCGTCTGTTGCATTTACCGGTCACCTTCTGACAACAACTTTGTTCAGCTCTTTGGCTACCTTTCTGAAAAAACCGACCATCTAATTTCTGAATATCCTTCCTCCGAGGTCACTATTCTTGGTGACTTTAATGTCCATAATAAGGAATGGCTAGGATCTTCAAAAACCGATCCACAAGGGAGAGCAGCGGAGGCCTTTGCAGTCAGCCATTCTTTAGCCAATATGGTTCAGCAACCAACTTACTTTCCTCACATCTCAACACACAGCTCAAATCCCTTGGATCTCCTTCTTACTACAAAACCTGAATGCTATAAGATATCAGTCACTGCCCCCCTTGGTCGCTCAGACCACGGCATGGTCACTGGTTCCTGCGCAATGCAACCCGAGGTAACACAGTCATCACACCCACATATCGTTTGGGACTACAACTTCGCAAACTAGGACGAAATGCGGGATTACTTTTCCTCATTTCCATGGGCGTCTGTCTGCTTCTCTCATTCTGACCCCACTGATATCTCACAAAACGTCACTGAAATTATCCAAGCTGGCATGGAATTATTTATTCCACATACACAGAAAACCTCTGCAGCCACTCAAAAGCCCTGGTTCTCTAAATCCTGTGACAAGGCCAGACTTGAAAAGGTCAAAGCTCACAAAACACTTCTACACAATCCCAGTCAAGAAAACCGTCAAGCATTTAACGGCGCAAGACACCGCTATGTCCGCATTCTTTCTGAGGCAAAAACTCGTTTAATAACCACATCAAAAACAAAGTCCTCTTAAGCCCCAGCGGCAGCAAACCCTTCTGGACTCTTGCTAAATCCATCGGGAATAATTTCTGCAAGAGCACATTACCACCTCTTGTCTCAGGGGAAGAAATTGTTTCTACGGCCCTGGGCAAGGCTGAACTTTTTGCCACGTTGTTCGCCGGCAATTCTACTCTCAACTCACTTCCAAATGTTCAACCACCAACAATCCCTAATTTCATACATAAAATGACTGATATCATTTTGAAAACTAAGAAGGTACGAAAAATGCTCTCTTCTTTTAATACCAGGAAAGCCTGTGGCCTTGACGAGATCCCAGCAGTTGTTCTCAAAAAATGTGCACCAGAACTTGCTCCTGTCCTGACTCGTCTGTTTCAGACATCTTACAATAGAGGCATATTCCCTAGTAACTGGAAAACTGCTCGAGTACAACCCGTCCCCAAGAAAGGAGCCAAAGCGCTTCCTAGCAACTACAGGCCTATTTATCTCCTTTCGGTCGTCTCTAAAGTGATGGAAAAGTATATAAACACCGAATTACTAAAATTTCTTGAAAAACACAGTCTAATCCACGACAGGCAGTATGGATTCCATCAGCGCAGATCAACTGCCGACCTTCTTTCCTTTGTCACCCATTCTTGGAACAAGTCTATGGAACTACACGGTGAATCCCCGATTGTCGCTCTAGACATATCCAAAGCATTCGACCAGGTCTGGCACGCAGCGCTGCTTAATAAACTTCCGGCCTATGCTCCATCACCAAAACTCTGTACCGGGACAACAAATTTCCTCTCCAACCGGATTTCTGTTGTCGTGGATGGCCATTCCTCTAAACTATATCCAATTATTGCAGGAGATCCTCAAGGTTCAGCTTTAGCCCCTACTTTGTTTCTTCTCCACATCAATGACCTCCTCTCTAGCACATCCAACCCAGTTCACAGTTATGCGGACGACAGCACCCTCCACTCAAATATACAATATTCTAAGCCTGTCTCTTTAGCCCAATTAGATGAGGATCGCAGACTCATGGAGGGTTTTGTCTCCATGGATCTCCAAAAAATATTAGACTGGGGAAGTAGAAATCTTGTACAATTCAACCCCACCAAATCTCAGTCTTGCTTTCTTTCTCATAAGAGATACACCAGCCCTAGACCCATCACAATGAACAACCAAGTTATTCAAAGTAATGAGTCATTTTCACTTGTTGGCATTTCTGTGGATCGAAATCTCAATTGGCACCAACATGTCACATCAATTGCAGAAGCGGCTGCTAAGAAAGTAGGTTTCCTCTTCCGGGCTCGCAAATACTTTTCACCAGCTAATCTCTATACCATATATACTTACAAATAAGGCCAAACCTCGAATACTGCTCCCACATCTGGGCTGCCGCTTCTACACTCGCTATCCTGGACTCCATTCAGAAGAGATCTATACGTCTCATCGGTGACCGTACCGTCACCCAAAGGCTGCCATCCCTTGCCCACCGACGTGCCGTTGGTGACCTCTATCTCTTTTATAGATATCTGCACGGGCACTGCTCAGAGGAGCTTTCTTCCATAGTTCCTGCTGTCCCCAACAGATCTACCAGCGGAACAGAGCGAATGCACCCTTTTACTGTCCAGGTCACCAGACAGAGAACATCTTGTTATGCCCGCTCTTTTGTCCTGAGGACTTCCAAGTTGTGGAATTCCTTCCTGGCACATGTTTTTCTTCTCCGAAACCTTTAAGTCCAGAATTAACAAGTTGCCTCTTTCCTCCTTGTCGACACCCACAGTATGATAGTATTTAGTCTGTATGCCCTCGTGGTGTGTTGTTGAATATATATATATATATATATATATATATATATATATATATATATATATATATATATATATATATATATATATATATATATATATATATATATATAAAGATTTTTAATTTACGTTTAAATTTTTACCTCATTTCATTTGTTTAAAATATTTTTACAAAAATGAATTTGAGGTTGCCTTGTTTCTCATTCTCACATAGAGAGCTGCAATATTTTATCATTTAAAAAGGTATGGCTACAGCAACAGTAAATAAGCAATGAAGAGAGTCTGGGTACGTTGTGGTAGAGAATTTCCATAAAAAGATTTCAAATCTGATAACTCAATTTCCCATTAAGCTATAATCTTCAATCTTGAGCCATAGTAAAACCTATGTAAAATACCTTTTTGGTGGTTTTGTTTGCAAAAACTAGTTCGATTGGGCTGACTAAAACAAAACCATCCAAGCAATTAATAAGGAAAAATACCTGCCATATTGATAATTTGGCAGGTACATTCCGTTTGTAAATAATTAATTTTTTTCTGGAAATCTTTTGTAACTTTAATGAAATTTGTAACACAATTTTTTTAAAGCGACTTGCGGTATTTACATATATGTACCAAATTTTAATTTTCTAGCCCATAGAAAAGAGAAATTTCTTCGAGTAATTGCTTTGGAATCGGGGGAACCTCTAAAACCAATCTCCAAGATCCATTTAAATTTAAAGAGTTAGTTTTAATAATATAACTTACTATTAGTGTACAATTCTTATGAAAATCCACTACAATAATGCCCTTGCTGCGTGCCGAACTTTTTTTTTTGTTACTTTAAAAAATGAAAAGAAATACAAAGAAGTGTATGTATAGATTATTAAATTTGTCACTAACTTTTGATGAGTGGATAATTCACTTTCCAACCTGAAACACCTAAATATAATATTAAAAAATTTTACATTTCAGATATTGCGTCCTGAGGTTGCAGTTTGCTACGGAACTGATGTTATCAAGGCATGGTGCTGAAGTTGTTAATGAACATACAAATCTAAAACGATTGGCTGAATGTGCAATGGATATATACGCCATGACAGCTTGCATAGGTAAGTTCAGTATTAAGTACACTTGGAGAACCCAAATCACCACAACACATATTTGAGAGACCTTACGATCGTTTCGTTGACCATGTCAACATCTTCAGAGGATGAAAAATTCTAAATTAAACTACTAGCTACCGTGTATTTATATCGCGTCTAGGTAAACGAACTAGCCCGAAGTAAAATTGTCGTCGAAGACCCATCGTTTGTTTATTGTGTAGTGAAACTACGAGGTCGAAGACCTACTTTAATCTTCTGGTCGACAACTTTATGAGCCCTTATCTAATATAAGGATAATAGGTTTAAAAGGAACGGTACCGAGTTATTTTAGGAATCTGCACGTTCCCTTTCGATCTAGAAATTTACTATGTGGATATTGAAGCTAGCCGACGACCACATCTGGCGAGAGAAACACAATAACCTCTGCTCATCTTTTTTATATAGAAACTAAACCCGGGTGTTTGGCTCACAATGTCAACTCTAACAAAAGATAAATAATTCAAATAAAATACTACATAAAAAATATATTTATATTGATTTTAATTCTTCGTAAACAGTATTTATATTGAATTCATAGATACACAGAAAACGAAAGGGTCTTTAAGTCGAGACAAGCGTAGAGATTAGTATTAGTATTCAATGAAGTTTTGTTCTTAATCGACCTTGATATAAAAATACTTTCTAATGAATCAAGCATAGTTTGATGTCTAACATTTTTGACAAGTTTCAAATTTGCTTTGTCAATGTGGTGATTATTATCGCATATATGTTGTGCCACACACGATTTGTCCACCGTACCATATCGTAAATGTGCGAGATGTTCACGAAATCTGGTGGCTATTATTCTCCTAGTTTGACTCACGTATTTAAGATTGCAATCTTTGCAACTAATCTCATAAATACCGGACATTTCAGTGACTTTGTCTTTGTCTTTCGTATTACCCAACAAATTTTTTAAATTACTTTTCGTCGAAAAAGTCAAATGTAAATCGGCTTTCTTAAAAATACCTTCCAAACCCTTTGTGATTCGTGGTTCATAAGGTAAACACACAAATTTTTTCTCTATTTTATCTTTCTTAAATGTCGTACATTCAGATATCATTTTATTGTTCTGTGTTTGTTAACCAATTTGTCTATTAAACCATCCGAGTAACCGTAGCTCGCCACATTTTTTATGTATTTTAATTCTGTATTAAATCTATTTTTACTTAACGGAAATTTAATCAATCTGTTTACTAGAAAATTTAAACTAGCTGTTTTTTGTGCAAACGTATGATGAGAGTCATTAGGAATATAACTAATAGTAGCCGTTTCCTTCCTGTAGACATCGAATTCAAGCGAGCCATTATTTTTATTTTTAATAACTAGTACATCGAGGAACGAAAGTTTATTGTTGATTTCTATTTCGTGGGTAAATTTTATCGAATCAAATTGACTATTCAATTTTTCAGTAAATTCTTCAACCTTACCTATATTTGTGTCAAACACTGCAAAAATATCGTCGACATAACGACACCAAACTATAGGGAAATACCCATTTTTATTTTTTAAATCCGTCTCAAATCTACTCATAAACAAGTCTGCAATAAAAGGAGATAATGGATTGCCCATTGCTGTGCCTTCAGTTTGTTCAAAAAACTCATTGTTAAATTGGAAAATATTTTGTTTTATACAAAGGCTAGTTAGAGTTAAATATTCTTTGCAGACGTCTTCACTTATATTGTTCAATTTTAACAATTGTTCCAAATACTCCAACGTTTGTTTTGTGGGTACACTAGGAAATAATGACGCCACGTCTAATGACACAAAATCTCACCTTCCAATAATTTAACATCTTTTATTTTATCAATAAAATAAAGAGATTTTAGCACCGCACAACTTTTCTGTTTAATAGGTAGGCTTTTAAACTCGTTTGACAACCACTTTGCCAAATTATATGTTGGAAAATCTATAGCCGAAATAATAGTCCTCATTAATTTTCCCGGTTTATGAATTTTCGGGAGACAATATTTTTTGGGGACTTTAGGATTTGAGGATTAGAACTCGGCCGGTCTATACATATACTAGTATATACTTTAGTTTTCTGTGTATCTATGAAGTCAATATAAATACTGTTTACGAAGAATTAAAATCAATTATAAATATATTTTTTATGTAGTATTTTATTTAAATTATTTATCCTTTGTTAGAGTTAACAATGTGAGCCAAACACCCAGGTTTAGTTTCTATATAAAAAAGATGAGCGGAGGTTATTGTTTCTCTTGCCAGATGTGGTTGTCGGCTAGCTCCAATATCCACATAGTAAATTTCTAGATCGAAAGGGAACGTGCAGATTCCTAAAATAACTCTGTACCGTTCCTTTTAAACCTATTATCCTTATATTAGATAAGGGCTCATAAAGTTGTCGACCAGAAGATTAAAGTAGGTTTTCGACCTCGTAGTTTCACTACACAATAAACAAACGATGGGTCTTCGAATACAATTTTACTTCGGACTAGTTCGTTTACCTAGACACGATATAAATACACGGTAGCTAGTAGTTTAATTTGGAATTTTTCTTCCTCTGAAGATGTTGACATGGTCAACGAAATGATCGTAAGGTCTCTGAAATATGTGTTGTAGTGATTTGGGTTCTCCAAGTGTACTTATTAGTGCTCATCACAGGTTCTAGTTTTCACATAGTAAGTTTAGTATATTATTACGATGGCGGATCTTTACATCCCATCACCAAACCTAGTACAGGGTGACTCTGATCTAAATATACGTAGGGTAACCATATGTGCAGTACACATAGATGATCACTGATATATCTGTACGTGGGTTTGTGCAAGTAATAATAATAATAATAATAATAATAATAGCAATATTTATTGCACTCACAGTACAAATGGACATGTTCAGCGAACTGTTTTTCAACATATCCAGCTACAGAAAAAGTTTTAAACGGTAATATCAAGTTCATGTGTCCCAGCTAACAGACTCTGTCCCAAAGCATATCTTACAGCCCTTATTAAAAGGGAAGCTATACCCTTTCTATGCAGATAGTTGAATAGGTAAGATATTAAGTAACAAAAGGATCTTTTAAAACTTGCAGCTCTATGTATAGCAACAGTCAAGTAAATCATGCCTCACAGGAATCTGTCATGTACATCAGTTCGAAGGCTGACACAGTCATAATAATAATAAGTTTATTTCAATATAAGAAATTCTAATACATACAAACAAATTAACATTTAATCATACATGTGCTCTCAACATCAATAACTGAAAAAGTTTCCTTCTAAATAAACCCAATCTACCACAATTTCCTAAATCATCAGGTAAGCTGTTAAACTCGCTGATACCTCTAAAAAACACTGACTTCATTGCCCGCTTGTATAGGTTCTATATATGTGCAGACCATCAGCACCTCTTGTATTATATTGGTGAATGTCTCTGTTAAAAACCAGAAATGAAACGAAATAGGCTGGCAACAGATTATTCGCAAGTTTAAAAACAAATATCATAAATTAAATAGTACAGTCTGTCTGCAACCCATTGCCAGTTCAAAGTCGCTAGCATCAATTTTATAGGTGTATATCTGCTTACTTTTAAGACAATTCGCATTCCACGATTCTGCAGTTTCTGTAACACATTCAGAGAGTTCAGATCCATCACGTGAAGCAAGGTAGCACAGTAATCAAATTGAGGTTGTAACAGTGTGTGATACACAGTGATACTAGCATACACTGACAAATTGTGACTGAGTCTGCTGAACAAAAATAATTTTTTCCTTATTTTCTTGCTTATGTACTCAGAGTGACTCTTAAAGCTAAGTGCCTCATCCAAAACAAAACCCAAATATTTCATTTCTTTTACAAATTCTATCTTCTTTTTTTCAATCATCAAAGTTACATTATTACAATCTATCTTCTTCAGCCTATACTTACTACCCAGTAACATAGCTTTTGTTTTGTTCGCATTCAACCCCAGTCTGTTTACATGCAGGTATGCAGCAAACCTATCAAGAACTTCATTCATCCTAGTAACCATATTTGCAACATTGTCCCCAGTACAGGCAATCAATGTGTCGTCAGCAAACAAACATATTCAAAATCTCCACTGAAATTAATATCATTCATGTAAATGATAAAAAGTAGGGGTCCGAGTATACTCCCCTGAGGAACTCCAGTGCAGCACACCACCTCATCTGATATTTCTTTCTCTAATCTGGTCCTCTGTGTCCTGCCCGTCAAGTATTGCCTCAGCCATTCTAACACATTTCCACCAATACCATAATATGCCAGC
Organism: Tillus elongatus; assembly: GCA_964006375.1. Lineage (NCBI taxonomy): Eukaryota > Metazoa > Arthropoda > Insecta > Coleoptera > Cleridae > Tillus > Tillus elongatus. The sequence goes on from OZ023262.1 coordinate 14,426,739, forward strand.
TTCCGCAGAAGAATATCCCTGTCGATTGTTTCGAAAGCTCTCTTAAGATCAACAAACACAGCTAGTACATATTTCCCTTGATCTATTGCTTCCTTCTACTTAGAAATCGTCAGCTGCAAAGCAGTCTCGCAAGAATGATGCTTTCTAAACCCAAACTGATAACCAACAAACAGTTTGTTTTTCTGAAAATAATCCATTAACTGACAATATACAAAATGTTCCAATAGCTTCTCAACACTCTGCAGAGTATTCACAGGGCGAACATCTTTCCCTCCCTTTGGAATTTGTATAATTGTACTGCACTTAAGGGCCTCCGGAAAAGCACCATATTTAAGGAAGACATTAATAAAACTCAAAATTACATGCCAAGCACTCCAAAGGTTACTCTCAAAAACTCCGTGCTGAGGATCTCTGTGATGCTACCTTTTTTCATCATGTTTACATATTTATTCAGCTCAGCCAGAGTCGCAGGCTCAAAGTCAACAAAAGAACATGCAACCAAGGGATAACCCTCATGAGACCAAGGACAACCCACTGGAATTGATTCTACAATCACATTAATACTATTTACAAAATATACATTGAATTTTGCACATGCCTCCTTTCTCGTTGCTGCAAAAGAAACCCTACCATCACAGCCGAAGTTGAAATCCAGAAAGTTCACCGCATCACCTTTAGCTTTGTACAGGGTTTTTAGTGTTTTCCACATGTCCTTCGCATTACCTCTATTTGAGTCAATTTTCCTTTCAAAATATTTCCTTTTTTTATCCTTTAGCAGATTTACAAACTGGTTCATATACAACTTGTATACAGTCTACAAATGCTCACGTGTATCTCCCACAGATGTCTTAAAAATTTTATAAGCGCAGTCCCTCTCTTTTGCTTTACGCTTAAGCTCTTGATCATACCAAGGAACCTGTTTATTAGCAACCCTATATGTAACAAGAGGAGCAAATCTGTCTAAAACTATCCTACATCTATCTACAATATCCATAAAAATAACATCTACATCTATGCTGTCGAAATTCCATGAATTATCAATCAACTCTAAACATATATTACGGACCGAGTCATCATTCATCCTTCTGGTTACAATTTCTGTATGATCACACTCCACTCTTGAAACCGAAGCAAAGTTTAAACTAACAATGGAATGATCAGTAATTTTTGGTACATAGTGTACATTCACAGAAATATCTTTACTATTGCTCAAAACATAGTCTACTAAAGTACAACTTCTATCCGTACATCTAGTTACCTCATTTACTAGTTGTTCTATACCAAATGTTTGGATGACATCCTTGAACCTATTACTGTAGAAAGAATTACAATCCAAGTAATCCAAATTAACATCACCAACCAACATACACCTTGTACTTCCAGCAAAAGTGAGACTCACACCAGTCCTCAAACGCGTCTATGAACACCGTGTGGCTAGAATTTGGAGTGATAAACTACCCCTATATTCCATCTTGTACTGTGTACTTTGATTTCGAGAAACTGACACCAGTAGTTTCCATCCAACACATATTTCTGTTTCACTTTAAACTCTATACCCTGTCTCACATACACCAACACCCCTCCTGTGTGTCGACTTGCAGAATCACACCTGACCACACTGTAGTTATACACTTGGAGCTCAAAATCTTCAACATCACTAGTACATCTAGCTTCGCTCAACATAACAATCGATGGGGCATAGCAAAACACATGTTCTATAAGTTCATCCTTGTGAGCCAGAAAACTTGCACAATTCAAATATACAGCATCATTTCGAAAACCTACATCCGGAACATTGACTCGTTTTTTGACATCACCCTTGCATCAACAATGGTAGGTACATTGTTATCAAATTTGATTTTCTTATTTTCGCCCATTTAGTTTCCTCACCCTTGCTTTAATTGATCTAAAACATTCCTGCTGCATCTTTGTCTGATCCGAATACACCCTCACACCTGGTGTATCAATTATTGACCTTTTTTTCAAAACATGCATGATATCATTTGAGTTTGACATTGCTACCTTTATAGGTCTAATCTAGTTTTCAGGTTTCCTTTCCTGAACAACCTTGATTACCAAGGTGGCATAGTGAACAAGTCTACTTTCCTGCATGTTCAGCCAGTCCACCCGCATGTACGGCGTAACGTGAGCAAAACGGGGTACATGGAGAACAAATCTCACACACCAATTTTGCACCTTTTGGATACGGTACCTGTCCAGACGCGTCAGGCAAGGACCATACACACAATCACCATACGTAAACAGTGACAGGATTAGCCAGTTCACCAAAAGTTTACGTGCATCCTGGGGAAGACAATCACGGTACTGATACAGGTGTTGCAGTCTATAGAACACAAAGCGGCAGAGATGATCCACATGTCTGGAGAACTGCAGGTTCCCATCCAGTATCAATCCCAAATTTCTGAGATTATCCGAATGGGACAAGGCATCAGACCCAAGCAATACAGACATTAGAAGACTGCGGACCTGTTGAACATTATATATATATATATATATATATATATATATATATATATATATATATCAATCTATTTTCACAAAACTTGGCAGGTACCTTCCTTTTGTAAGTGGCTTGGATAAGTTCGTTAGCCAGGAAAATGGGAACAGATTTTTCGGGTTTGGTTTTTTTCTTTCGGAAAACATTTTTATGCAAGAAAATATGATAACCAAATTTGGTACGTAGGTTTATGTTATAAAAAGTAAACTAATAATAAGTACACTTGGAAAACCCAAATCACCACAACACATCTTTTTAAAGACTTGACGATTGTTTCACTAACACATTTAGCGTCATCAGAGGATAAAAAAATCTCTGGTTTCTTTTCCTCTGATGACGCTAACCTTGTTAGTGAAACGATCGTCAGGTCTTTAAAAAGATGTGTTGTGGTGATTTGGGTTCTCCAATTTTACTTATCAGTGCTCATCACAGGTTCCAATCTTCACTTAGTAAACTAATAATTTTAGAGTTTCATGTCCAATGTTCATTGAACTGCTGAATGGCTTCCGGGCTGTTCTGCTGTAGTCGAACTCACAAAGTAAGTTCACTTGGTGGGTTTGATCATAAGAGAACAGTCTGAAAGCTATTCAGTACTCTAATATTGTACACACTCTATTTTTCCAATTTTCTTTTAATTTTCTAAATCAGTAACCAATAATTGTCAATGTCAATGTTTTATTTTTCAGGCAGAGCATCCAGATCATACTGTATTGGGCTACAACACAGTGAAAATGAGGTGATCATGGCCGATACCTTCTGCGGTGTTGCAGTTAAAAGAGTGCAAGATAAGATTAATAAAATTTACAGTGGCGACGTTCCAACACACGACAAAGATTACAAACAAATAGCTCAAGTAATTTTCAAATTTAAAGAGTATTGTAGTGCACACCCGTTAACAAGAAATTTTTAGTTATTTATTATTAAATAAAAGTTACTTCAAAAATCACTTCAAATTGTTATTTTTCTGAAGATGACATAAGAAAAACAGTAAATATACAGGAATGAAAAGGCTATAGCATGTGTAAGAAATTCCTAATATGTTTCTCCAAGAATAATATAGGTACGGATGAAAATTAGTATCTGTAGTGTTTTTGGTTGCCTGCTATGCACTGACAAACAGCGACAGTGTGTGAGAGATGGAAAACTTTTGGAAAAACATGATTGCAGTTTTTTTTTAATTATTTTTTTTTAAATTTATTTCAACAACACACCACGAGGGCTTACAGCCTAAATACTATCGTACCGTGGGTGTTGACAAGGAGGAAAGAGGCAGCTTGTTAATTCTGGACTTGAAGCTTTGGAGGTTCGGAGGAGAAGGAAAAACATGTGCCGGCAAGGAATTCCACAACTTGGAAGTCCTCGGGACAAAAGAGCGGGCATAACAACATGTTCTATGCCTGGTGTAAAAGGTTCCCCTGGTAGATCTGTTGGGGGCAGCAGGTGGGGGAACTATGGAGGAAAGCTCCTCTGAGCAGTGCCCGTGCAGATATCTATAAAAGAGAGAGAGGTCACCAACGGCACGTCGGTGGGCAAGGGATTGCAGCCTTTGGGTGTGGGTAGGGTCACCGATGAGACGTTGTAACTACCACGTGTATTTATTTTATAATGAATAACAAAAAAAAACAGAACAAATAGGGCACTGACAATAAGCAAAGTTACCTACCTTTATTCTCCAATAATGCAGGAACATAAGCTTCGTTTTTCTGTATTCACACACAACACCTCTAGGGACCTCGTGTCTCCCAAAGGACTTACAAACAAAATGGATATTTAGAGACCTCGTGTCTCTTCAAGGGGTTGAAAGCAATTCGCTTTCTCGAGACCTCTTGCCTCTTCAAGGACTCAAAAACAAGTGGCAGAGGGATGCAAGCTTCTCTCCCTTCTCTCATTCTTCTTCCCCCTCTCTGGTCTTCTGGCGGAAACCATTAGTAACACTTACTCTATGTCAGTGTAGCGCGCGACATTTGAATTTAAAAGTGACAGAACAACGAGCATGAACATTCCGCCCACCAAAATAAGGATTTATTTTCACAATTATATTGTTTCTCAAATAAACAAACAAAACAAAAATTTACAATAAGCACAAAAAACAAAAAACTGAAGCTATTGGATTTATAATTAACTGTACAAAAAATTTCAAGGCAGACGTATTACTGCGATGGCAACAGACATAACTTCGTCAGAGGCCTATCAAAAGTGCCACTACTAGTGCGAACTTGAGCTACCCGAGCTATACCATCACGGCCTGGGTATAGTTGCATAATGCGTCCGAGCTTCCAAACAAGAGGTGACGAAGTCTCATCTTTAATCACAACTAAAGCTCCGATCGGGGGGGACGTTTGCACAGTATCCCACTTACCACGCTGCTGCAGTGTATGCAGGTATTCGTTCTTCCAGCGGCGCCAAAAGTCCTGGTGGATCCTTTGCACCAGCTGCCAGCGTGACAAGCGATTCATACTTAACAAAGTCAAATCAGCATCAGGAGGAGCACCTAACGGTTCCATTGTAAGAAAATGTCCTGGGGATAGGGCTAACAGATCATTTGGATCAGTACTCGCACTACACAATGGTCGAGAATTCAAAACTGATTCCACTTGAGCAAGCAACGTGGACATTTCCTCAAAGGTCAGAATCTGCAAACCGATCACCCTTCGCAAATGAGTCTTGACTGAGCGCACTCCTGCCTCCCACAGACCTCCAAAATGCGGAGCTGATGGGGGGTTGAAATGCCACTTAATGGTACAAGCATCTGCTGCCCCCTTTGCATAGTTTAAGAGCTGCTTATTTGAGCCGACGAAGTTGGTACCTCTATCGCTATACAAATTGTCACATCTTCCTCTGCGAGCCACAAACCTCCGAAGAGCTGCCAAGAAGGCTTCAGCTGAAAGATCAGACACTACTTCCAAATGGAGGGCCTTCGTTGCCATGCACACAAACAAACAAATATATGCTTTCACCTTTCGGACACCTCGATATCTGCCCTGTGTCACAAAAACTGGACCTGCAAAATCAACTCCGCTGTGTGAAAACGGCTTCAACTGAGAAACCCTGGCAACTGGCAAATCAGACATCATCGGTGCCATGGGAGTAGGATTCACTCGAAAGCAACGATAGCACCTTGACAAAACATGATGAATAGCTCTCCGAGGGGACAAAATCCAAAACTGTTGCGAAAGCAAATGAAGCAATGTGCGAGGACCGGGATGAAGATTGACATGGTGTGTGTGTGCAATGATTAACTCGGTGAGACGATGTGAGCGGGGCAACAATATAGGGTGTTTCACTTCAACTGGAACATCAGCTTGACGAAGGCGACCGCCCACCCTGAGGATACCCTCTGTATCCAGAAAGGGGGCTAACTTATTTATCGCCCTCGCACACCTCTCACCTTTAACCAAGGATGCTATTTCCCTTTGAAATACTTCACCTTGAGCACATTTGATAAGCATATGAAGCGCCTCCTGTAATTCGGTGGCTGTCAGAGATGCAGTAGTTCGGTCAGATGGAGACACCCTACAATTTCGCACAAACCGCTGACAATATACAACAACACCCTGAATTTTCCGTAGATGCGAAAAGCGATTCAAAAGTTTACTGAGCCACTCCTCATTTGCCAAAGTAACTAGTACGGGGAGAGTTCGTTGCTCCGCCAGGCACTCTTCTGGCGGCTCAAAACGCAACGACTTGGGCCAATTTTCTCTTGCCAATTTTAGCCAGGCGGGTCCCGCCCACCATAGTGGATGCTCACAAAACCCAGAAGGTAACATGCCTCTCGATGCACAATCAGCTGGGTTTTCTTGTCCACTTACGTGATGCCATGACTCTGGAGGAATCTTCTCTTGTATGCTTGCTACTCGATTCCCAATAAAGGTCTTCCACCTATTGGAAGATGATTTTATCCAGGCAAGTGCCACCATAGAGTCTGACCAAGCATACATAGAGTTAAACTCAAAACGACCTTCATACACCCGACACACAAATTCCAGAAGCTTTGCCAACAATAAACACCCACACAATTCGAGACGTGGAATCGATATTCTTTTTAAAGGTGATACCTTGGACTTGGCACACAGAAAATTGATCCAAACTTGACCCTCCTCTGATACTTGTCTTAAGTAAACAACTGCAGCATACCCTCGCTCCGATGCATCACAGAACCCATGGAGTTCTGTACTGATGATATTATCGTGTTTTACGCCTCTGGGAATTGATAAACCTGCTAGCGCACTGAGTTGTGATTTATACTGAGACCACTGACCAACAATATCCTTTGAGGGCTTATCATCCCATCCCACTTTTTGCTCCCACAAGCACTGCATAAGATATTTTGCCAACAGGGTAACAGGAGACAAAAAACCCAGGGGGTCATAAATTCTTGCCAATTCCGAAAGAAGATTTCGTTTTGTGCACGGACGATCAATAGGTTCAACATTAAAAGAGAATGTATCACCTATGGGACACCACTGCAATCCTAAAATTTTCAACACTGATGGATCATTTAAATCTAACGATCGAGGTTGCTGACTATCAGCTGATACTGTGGACAACAGTTTCGAATTATTGCTGGCCCACTTCTTCAATTCAAAACCCCCCTTAGCAAACAACCCAATCAATTGCCGTTGCAACTCAAAAGCCTCTGACAATGAGTCGACTCCACTGACTACATCATCCACATAGAGATCGGACCGAACTAGCTTTGCTGCCAATGGAAAAGATGATTCCTCATCATCACAAAGCTGCATCATTGTTCGGATTGCCATGTGTGGGCTTGAGGAGACCCCATATGTGACAGTATTAAGGCGATATTTCTGTACAGGTTCCCCCTTTGAGAACCTCCAGAGAATTCTTTGATAATCCCTATGATTATCTACAACCAAAATTTGTCGATACATTTGCCGAATGTCAGCAGTAAATGCAATTTTGTTTGAGCGAAATTTCAACAACACAGTGGCAATATCTGTCTGCAACTTCGCTCCCACTAACAACGTATCGTTCAGAGATACACCATTCGTACTTTTGGAACTAGCATCAAATACCACCCGCAGTTTGGTCGAAAGGCTGTGAGGACGCAACACACAATGATGGGGAATATAGTATGCATCAGATGGTTCCACAGCTACATCTGATACCAGAGACATATGGCCAGACTCATAATAATCCCTGATAAACTCCGAATAGGACTTGTGCAACGCTGGATCCCTACTAAGACGTGCTTCCAGGGAGTAAAACCGCCTCAATGCAACACTGAAAGATTCTCCCAAACACGGAGTACCCTCACGAAAGGGCATATTTAAAATATATCTCCCAGCACTATTTCGGTGCTGAGTCTTCTTGAAGATTTCCTCACATTTTTTATCTTCCGGAGACATAACTAAACCTTGTGGTACCTGTTCCAAGCTCCAAAACTGTTTCAAGGTATGATCCAAGTCGACCAACGTGCATAAACTATTCACAACAGAATGAGACTTTGACTGTTCTACACTGCCCATAAGCACCCAACCAAAAACAGTATTGATGGCCACTGGTGCACCTCGAGGCCCTCTCTTTATTCCAGGTCTAACCACATGAGCATAAACGTCAGTACCCAACAAAATTTCAATGTCCCCTGGTATACCAAACTCTGAATCTGCCAACTCTAAGTTCTGAATATGTTGCCAGTGGCACTGCTCAATTTTAGCAGAAGGGATCTTGGAACAAATGTTCGGAATCACAATCATGTCCAACTCTAACTTTGTTGGCTCATAAATGGACTCTACTCGACATTTGAGAGTGCCTTGGCTAGCAAGCGAGCTCATTTGGTTCAAGCCTTGAACCATCACTGAACGAGATGAGGTGTTGAGCCCCAATTTTTCAACACACTGCTGCGAAATGAAATTAGCCTCACTCGCACAATCCAGGAGAGCTCGACATCTCCTAACCTTTCCATTTTTATCTCGTACTAATAGCATTATAGTTGCCAGTAACACGGACTGTTCCCTTTTTACCACACTTGCCAACACACGCAATTGCTCTGCACCTTGTGGCTCTTCCACAGGTGGCTTGTTTGAGTCACTCTCATCTCCCGATGCCGGTGCTTTTGGGAAGTGCAATAATGTATGATGGTGTTTATTACATACACGACAACTTGATGACTTGCACTCCCTGCTGGCATGCGAGTTTGATAAACAGTTAAAACAAAGATTATTCTTTTTTGCGAACGTATACCGTTTATGAGAGGATAAAGATAGAAATCCATCACACTTGAGCATGGGGTGCTCCTCCTTACAATAAGCACATACAAGCTTTGTGCTGGTAACAAAGGACGAAGCGGGCCTAGCAGTGGTTGCTGAAACATGCTGCCTTCTATTAGTCACATAATTGGAAGTTAAGGCAGTTGTCTCCATTGCTTTACACTGCTTTTCCAAGAATCTACATAAACTACTAAAACTGGGAATGTCCGATTCGCAAAACTCAAGCTCAAATTTTTGCTTAAGACTCATATCCACCTTTTGCAGCAACATGTTGAATTTAGTGAAATCCCACATGTCATGTTCAAACTGCTTCAACGCTTCCAAATTTTCACTGAATACAGACAACAACGTTCGTAGGGAAGAAGCAGATTCACTATTTGCTTTGGGGGCCTGTACAATACCCTGCCAATAATTGGTCAACAAAACCCGGGTATTGTGATACCTTGAGACCAGAGACTTGAATGCAATCCCATAATTGCTTCCCGTTAGCGGTAAATTCTTGATTAGGCCAGCTGCATCCTTCACTAACGAAGCACTCAAATATTGGAACTTTTCAATATCTGACAATGATTCGTTCTCATGAATCATTGTTTTAAACAGATCATAAAAGGTTGGCCAGTTTTTCCAATTTCCATCGAATTTTGGCATTTCGATTTTCGGTAACCTCAAATGTCTGTTTAAATTTGAAGTTGACATAATCGCGTTTGCGTTCGTTACTTCCTTTTCACTGAGAGATCGAGCGTTCGATGATTTGACAGAACACCGCGACTTACTCGATGCTCGACTCGATTTCGAACTACCGTGAAAAACGGATCGAGCTTGATTCTCAGCGGCTTTATTTGCATAACCTCTCAGTTCTCGATAGATAGTTTTTATAGAGTATTGCAGTTCATCGAATTTGTTCTGCATTTCATGCTCGCTCTCCAACTCTGATCGATCAACTACCGACACGATGTCCAAATGCAATGAATCAAATAGATTGACCAACTCATTCAACGCCTCAAAACGAACCTCAAATCTATTCAACCTATCTAAATCCACTACTGCGTCTATTTTGACCTGTTGAGCCACGTGCAATATGGCTTCTACTCGTCTATAAACGCTTTCGCGCTTATTTTTTAGCTGAATCAACTCCATTGTTCAACGCAAAAAAATTCCTAAACGCGATTTAAACAATATGCAAACGTGATTTCAACAATATGCAATTCGAGTATGTACCTAGTTATATACAAGCAATAACGTCACCTTGAAATTAAATGACTCAACACGGCAATAAACAATTACAAATTTACTAGACTAAAGGAAACAAGTAAAATTACTTCAAAAAATGGACTGTATCAACTAATAACAAAACAAAACAACTATAAAAATCCGGTCGATGGGCCAAATGTAAATACCACGTGTATTTATTTTATAATGAATAACAAAAAAAAACAGAACAAATAGGGCACTGACAATAAGCAAAGTTACCTACCTTTATTCTCCAATAATGCAGGAACATAAGCTTCGTTTTTCTGTATTCACACACAACACCTCTAGGGACCTCGTGTCTCCCAAAGGACTTACAAACAAAATGGATATTTAGAGACCTCGTGTCTCTTCAAGGGGTTGAAAGCAATTCGCTTTCTCGAGACCTCTTGCCTCTTCAAGGACTCAAAAACAAGTGGCAGAGGGATGCAAGCTTCTCTCCCTTCTCTCATTCTTCTTCCCCCTCTCTGGTCTTCTGGCGGAAACCATTAGTAACACTTACTCTATGTCAGTGTAGCGCGCGACATTTGAATTTAAAAGTGACAGAACAACGAGCATGAACAGACGTATAGCTCTCTTTTGAATGGAGTCCAGGATAGCGAGTGTAGAAGCGGCAGCGGCACCCCAGATGTGGGAGCAGTATTCGAGGTTTGGCCTTATTTGTGAAGTATATAAGGTATATAGATTAGCTGGTGAAAAGTATTTACGAACCCGGAAGAGGAAACCTAATTTCTTAGCAGCCGCTTCTGCAATTGATGTGACATGTTGGTGCCAATTAAGATTTCGATCCACAGAAATGCCAACAAGAGAAAAGGACTCATTACTTTGAATAACTTGGTTGTTCATTGTGATGGGTCTAGGGCTGGTGTATCTCTTGTGAGAAAGAAAGCAAGACTTAGTTTTGGTGGGGTTGAATTGTACAAGATTTCTACTTCCCCAGTCTAATATTTTTTGGAGATCCACGGAGACAGAACCCTCCATGAGTCTGCGATCCTCATCTAATTGGGCTAAAGAGACAGGCTTAGAATATTGTATATTTGAATGGAGGGTGCTGTCGTCCGCGTAGCTGTGAACTGGGTTGGATGTGCTCGAGAGGAGGTCATTGATGTGGAGAAGAAACAAAGTAGGGGCTAAAGCTGAACCTTGAGGAACTCCTGCATTAATTGGATACAGTTTAGAGGAATGGCCATCCACAACAACAGATATGCTCCTGTTGGAGAGGAAATTTGCTGTCCACATACAGAGTTTTGGTGGTAGGCCATAGGCCGGAAGCTTATTAAGCAGCGCTGCGTGCCCGACCTGGTCGAATGCTTTGGATATGTCTAGAGCAACAATCTGGGATTCACCGTGTTGTTCCATAGACTTGTTCCAAGAATGGGTGACAAAGGAAAGGAGGTCGGCAGTCGATCTGCGCTGACAGAATCCATACTGCCTGTCGTGGATTAGACTATGTTTTTCAAGAAATTTTAGTAATTCGGTGTTTATATACTTTTCCATCACTTTAGAGACGACTGAAAGGAGAGAAATAGGCCTGTAGTTGCTGGGAAGCGCTTTGGATCCTTTCTTGGGGATCGGTTGTACTCGAGCAGTTTTCCAGTTACTAGGGAATATGCCTTTATTATAAGATATCTGAAACAGACGAGTCAGGACAGGAGCAAGCTCTGGTGCACATTTTTGAGAACAATTGCTGGGATCTCGTCAAGGCCAGAGGCTTTCCTGGAATTAAGAGAAGAGAGCATCTTCCGTACCTTTTTAGTTTTGAAAATGATATCCGTCATTTTATGCGCGACATTGGGGACTGTTGGTGGTTGAACATTTGGAGGTGGGTTGAGAGTAGAATTGCCGGCGAACAACGAAGCAAAAAGTTCAGCCTTGCCGAGGGCGGTAGAAACAATTTCATCCCCTAAGACAAGAGGTGGGAACGTGCTTTTGCAGAAATTATTCCCAATAGATTTAGCAAGAGTCCAGAAAGGTTTGCCGCCATTGGAGCTTAAGAGGACTTTGTTTTTGATGTGGTTATTAAACGAGTTTTTTGCCTCAGCAAGAATGCGGACATAGCGGTTTCTTGCGTCGTTAAATGCTTGACGATTTTCTTGACTGGGATTGTGTAGAAGCGTCTTGTGAGCTTTGACCTTTTCAAGTCTGGCCTTGTCACAGGATTTAGAGAACCAGGGCTTTTGAGTGGCTGAAGAGGTTTTCTGTGTACGTGGGATAAATAATTCCATGCCAGCTTGGATAATTTCGGTGACGTTTTGTGAGATATCAGAGGGGTCAGGATGAGAGAAGCAGACAGACGCCCATGGAAATGAGGAAAAGTAATCCCGCATTTCGTCCCAGTTTGCAGAGTTGTAGTGCCAAACGATACGTGGGTGTGATGACTCTGTGACCTCGGGTTGCATTGCGCAGGAAGCAGTGACCATGCCGTGGTCTGAGCGACCAAGGAGGGCGGTGACTGATATCTTATAGCATTCAGGTTGTGCAGTAAGAAGGAGATCCAAGGGATTTGAGCTGTGTGTTGGGATACGATGAAAGTAAGTAGGTTGCTGAACCATATTGGCTAAAGAATTGCTGACTGCAAAGGCCTCCGCTGTGGACATGTGTAAACCAGGTGAAAGAGTGATTGTTGCTGGAGATAAGAATGGGTGGGTAGGAGTAAGGAGAAATGAAACAGATAAAGTAGTGTGACCCTTAGGAGATGCAAGGGTTAACGACAATGCAGACTGTTTGATTGTTTGTCTGGAAAAGGATGTAATCATATCAATTGTTTTTTAATGGACTATGAACTCAAATTAGTACTTTGTACTGGTAGCAAGTTCTGCAATTAATTACAGTATATGAAATTTTCCTGAGTTCTGTGATAATAGATAGAGAGATACCTTTATTTCACAGATACCACTAAGTGAAGATTGGAACCTGTGATGAGCACTGATAAGTACACTTGGAGAACCCAAATCCCCACAACACATTTTAAAAATACCTGACGATCGATTCACTAACCAAGTTAGCGTCATTAGAGGATGAAACATTCTAAATACTTAAAAAACTAACATCAACTTATATACCGGATCTCAGGTAAAGAGATGGAACCGAGTTGAGACCCTAGTCATAGGCAAATTCCAGAGTGTATTGTATTTTTATCGCCGGACAAGGTCTTTGCGCTATCCCTACTGCTTTATCTAAAAAGTGTCCATCTGTAATAGTTTTGAGAAGGTTCAACGACAGCTAAATTAACAACGATTCCTTTGGCGGCAATAACTGTATACTTATGTTATCGGTAGAACGTGCTGAAAACGTGGGAATTTTATTTAGCAAAGCAATCGATCAAGTGACTCGTAATTGGCGCTGGTGAAGTGTTCATACATTTTTTGTTGTAACTATATTTCGCAATATATACGCTCTCGAACCCATTTAGGTGTCCTGGTTTTCAAACATTTTTTATTAATTTCAGATTATCTTTATCAACGTGATGATTATTATCCCAAATATGTCGGGCGACGGCAGACTTATCTACAGTACCGTAACGTAATTGGGATATGTGTTCCTTGAATCAAATTCCAATCGATCTTTTTGTTTGTCCGACGTATTTAAGATTACAATCTTTACAACTTATTTCATAAATTCTCGACATAACTTACAGCTAACATTTTCAATAACAAATACCTTAAAAAACTTGCCAAGTAACCCGAAAGACAAGGATAGCGCGGAAAAAATGTCGTGATAGCGTGTCCCTGAGTGCAGGTTCAAAATTTCTTGGTACATGCTTTGATTCGTATTTGTGTTGGGATGATCACATTGAACATGTTTGTGGCAAGCGTAATAGTACGATTTTTGCAATTTTGTAACTTAAATCCTCACTTGACATGAAATGTCTTCTGGGTGTCTATTATGCGATGGCATATTCACACATTTCTTATAATGTTATTAGTTGGGGGCGTGGTCGAGACTGTGAAAGGGTATTTATTCCTCAAAAGCTCCTCTTGAGAATTATGTTTAATTTAAGGTCAAGAGAGAGCTGTAGGGAAACGTTTGAAAACAAAAAAAAATTGACTTTTGCTTGCACTTATATATTAAAGTGCGTTTGTTTCACGAAGCAAAATTTACATCTCTTTCTCAAAAATTGTTTCCCTCATACGTATCCAACAAGAAAGTGAGAGTTACTGAGCATCCCTCCGCATTGCACGTCTCATGAACGTTCACCTAGATATTGACTGAGTGTGAGTGTTGTTGCAGGTATATTCTGCTCTCATTTAGCTGTTGATTTTTGTGGTTTTTCAGTAGAAAAAATATAAAAGTTTGATACCGTTGTTTAGGGAAAGTTTTTCTTTATCTCTTAATGTGAAAATTAGAGTGGTAGACATTGTTATTTGGATTGTTATGGCTAATTTTGTTTGATTAAATTTGAACATATAGAGAAAATATTTCAATTTGTGAAGTTTTTGTATTGGGATTATCAGAAGAAAAGATAAGATTATTTTGTGGTTTAAGAAATTGAATTTCTCTTTAGCTGATATTGTCTTTTATAGATATTATAAATAAATAAGAGAAAATGATAAATAATTGTTTCTCATGCAAAATTGATCTTATACAGTATGATCAAAAACAAATATTAATTTGTGACTATTGCCAGACTAAGTTTTGTATACAATGCTCCAAACTAACTAGCACAGAGGTTAGAGCTATGCAACTGTCTCAGAGGATCTTGATATATGCCTGTAATATTTGTACACAGGAAATAAAAAAATTGATGACCAAAACAAACAATGATGAGGTTGTTACTCCACGAAATGATATGGAATCCTCATTGGATCTGTTAAGAAGAGAAACCATATCGATGATTGCACAACTAAGTGGTGAGGTGAAAAATCTAACTGATTCAAATAGGGAGCTTGTGAGTTAGGTCTCTCCGATGTTGTCAACTGGTAGTACTAAAAACACTTTAATGAATTCTTCATCCATGAATGAAATCGGCAAACAAACAATTATAAGCAATAGTACAAAAACAGTAGAACAAACTAATTCTACTGATGGACTACAACATCGAAAAGTCACAGAAAAAAATTATCAGAAACGAAATTTTGCTAAGATTATTATCGGTACTGGAAATACTCAATCAGAAGATCAATTTCTGAGAACAGCACCAAAACGAAATCCAACTAATGAAAAAGTGGCAATACACGTTACTCGACTCCATCCAGAGACAACTGAAGAAGAGTTGAGTAACTACGTAAAGAATAATTTTCAGCTGACCACTGAGATAGAGAAACTTCCTTCGAGATATCCAACAATCTATAGTTCATTCAAAGTTTCTACTACCAAGCCTTGTCTTGAAAAGCTGCTGAATCCTGACAAATGGTGTGAAGGTGTTGCTGTCAGAGTATTCAGGGAAGGTAGACCGATGAGAGTTGGTGAGGAAAATAGAGTACAAAGAGTGGATATGGAAAAAAACCGGCAAGAGTTTACTCAAATGATCCCTCATCAGTGATAAAATTATATTATCAAAATGTACGTGGACTGAAGACGAAACTAAGAGATCTTTTACTGGCTACGGAGAAATCGGAGTATGATCTGATTCTCTTTACAGAGTCTGGACTTAATGAAAATTTTTTTGATAGTGAATTAGGATTAGATGATTTTTTAGTGTATAGATGTGATAGAAGTAAAAATACTAGTGTACATAGATATCTAGGGGGTGTTTTAATAGCTGTGAAATCATCAATTCCATCTGTAGAACTGTCTCTTAATGAAGAAACTATCGAACACAAAATGGTTTTGATTTCATGGGATTCATTAAGGATTTTGATAAGTCTTGTTTATATTCCTCCTGATTCATCGGTTGAAATATACGAAAAATATGTCTCTAGTGTGGAAGATGTTCTGAGTTTAGTTAATTATGACTATGTTTTAATGGCTGGAGACTTCAACCTTCCTGGAGTAAATTGGTTAAACGATGAATATGGATCAATGGCAGTTGGGCATGTGTCTCAGAAATGTAAGATTCTATCGGACGTAGCTGCTTACTGGGGACTGTATCAGATTAACTCTATTAGTAATATTTTTGGAGACTATTTGGACTTAGTTTTTTCTAATATGGTAAGGTTCAATGTATCAGTTGCTGAACCATTTCTGAAATTGGACAAGTATCATTCTGCGCTAGAGATAAACCTAGATGTCTGTAGAAAAAATCTTGATTTGATAGACTATGACTATTTATATTATAATTTTGATAGGGCAGATTTCATTGGCATCAATTATTATTTATCTAATGTTAATTGGGATAGTTTGTTACATTCTGAAAACCTCAATGTAATGATGGATCGTTTTTATGATGTTCTCTTTGTAGCCATTGATTTGTTTGTTCCCAAATGTAGAACTAGAAATAGAAAGTTTCCACACTGGTATTCCGCAGACTTGAGACAACTTGTTATTGACAAAAAAATAGCACACAAAAATTATAAAATTAGCAACTCTCAATATCATTATAGTATTTTTAGTAGATTAAGAGAACAGTGTAAAAATGTTTCTAAGATTTGTTATAATGACTATATAAATAATATTCAAACAGCCATAAACGTAGATAGTAAGAGTTTTTGGAGATATGTTAGATCAAAGCAAAACAAATTCGGTATACCTAAAGTAATGAAATATAATGACACACAGATAGATGATGTAGATAAAATTGTTGACTCATTCTCAGATTTTTTTGGGTCAGTTTATAACAATTATAACAATAGTGTTTCTGTAGATTGTAGTGAAGAGTTCTCTCATAATGCGATCATGGGTGTAATGAGGATAGAAATAATGGAAGTGTTTGATGCCATTGCGCAGCTTGATAATAACTTAGGTGCTGGTCCAGATTTGATTCCTGTAAGCTTTTTAAAGCAATGTAAATGTATCTTATCGGATATTCTTGCTAAGATCTTTAATTTGTCACTACAGTTGGGTGTTTTCCCAAATGCTTGGAAGATATCGTTCTTGGATCCACTCCATAAAGAGGGTGACATATCTGATATAAAAAACTACAGATCTATAATAAAGAATAGTTTAATTCCTAAGATATTTGAAAATATTGTAATGAATAAACTAAGACCGTTTGTTGAAAGACAGTTAACTTTAAAGCAACACGGTTTCGTTAAAGGTAGATCCACTGTTACAAACTTACTAATATATTAACATTACCTGTCTCGGGTCCTTGAGGAGAGAGGTCAACTCGATGTGATATATACCGATTTTTCAAAGGCTTTTGATAAGATAGATCACCGAATCTTATTGATAAAGCTGCAAAAATTTGGAATTTTTGGAAATTTGTTGGCTTGGTTTGGGGACTTCTTGTCTAATAGAAAACAAATAGTTAAAATAAAAAATTATCTATCTAAAGAGATCGATGTGACTTCGGGTGTGCCACAGGGCGGGCATCTCTCACCATTGCTCTTTAACATATTTGTTGATGATGTGACTCGCTGCTTTGAATATGCAGATACACTTTTATATGCAGACGATCTGAAGATGTTTGTTGAGATTAAAACTCCTGAAGATAATTTGAAATTACAGGCAGATATAGATAATTTGATCCAGTGGTGTAGTAATAATAATATGTTGTTAAATAAGAGTAAATGCTGCTATATACAATTTTCTAGATCGAAAAATATTTCAAATTTTGATTATAAAATGGAAGATACTGTCTTAAAAAAGGTTGATCAAATAAGAGATCTGGGAGTGTACTTTAGTGGTGATTTGACATTTGGTAAGCATATTGAATTAATTACAAATAAATCCTTGAAAATGCTGGGATTTTTGAAAAGAACATTGGCAGACTTCTCCGATGTAAACTGTTTAAAATCTGTGTACTGTGCATATGTCAGATCTGTGCTTGAATACGGCAGCATTGTTTGGTCACTATTTTATCAGATACATAAAGATCTACTTGAAAGAGTCCAAAAAAGATTTCTTAGGTTTGTGGCATATACGATGGGTATCGTAACTGACCAAATTGAATACTTACAACTTTATACTCAATCAAATTTGATTACTCTCGAACAACGAAGGGTTAATTTTGACCTTTGCTTTTTATATAAATTGCTGAATGGTGTTGTAGATTCTCCTGACTTACTAGCTATGATTAAGCTTAGTGTTCCATCCAGAACCTTAAGACACCATGGTCTATTTAATGAGAGTTTCTATCGTGTTAATTATACTTTTCATTCTGCAGTTCCAAGAATCTGTAGAAATGCTAACAAATATTGTGAAAAAACTGATATTTCTTTGTAAGCCTTGCTGAATTTAAAAGTGTGTTAGAAAATATTTTTTAGGTTTATATTATTAGCTTGTTTATAGTTAATTTGATTTTTGGTTGTAAATTAATCTGTAAATTGGCTCAGACCGTTAATAAATTATTATTATTATTATTATAATTGTGTAATTTTGTATAACTCGCTGCCAGGATCCATAAGGGATATTGATGATTTTAAACATTTCAAATTGGCAGCGAAACAGTTACTTTGCGATCAAGCTTTCTCTCTATCTTAGAGTATTTGAATGGAGATGTTGTAAGCAAGGTGCTTACTGTTTACGTATAAATTTTATATAAAATTTCTCTATACATAAATGTTCAGAGAATATGTAAAATAATTACTTGGTTGGATCTCAAAAAAGTTAATGAAAAATCGCCACAACAATTACTTTAAGCGATCATAAATATAATCGGAATATGCATAATTCTAGACTCAGGGCATGATGAAATTATAAAACAATCAACTGCTCAAGTTGCAGTTAAAACCGGGTCACTTTTTTTATACAGGAGGGGGAAATGCTCATGCAGACCCCATTCACGGCCCCGTAGGTGCCGTGGGATAATATAGAGGTACTGTGAGACTGGACTCACTAAAACCCCCTCCCTAGTCGGTGGCACTACGGAGAAGAGCATTTGGGTGATCCAGGTCACTTAAAACATAGTGCATAGAGGAATGCTATATTCGCAAGTTTAGGGTCTACGGCCTCGGCAACGAGGTCATTTGGTTTCAACAGAGAAAAAATGCAAACTTGGATTTTTGATACGGGAACGGTGGAAAAATACGCGTCTAGAGTTAGTGGCCAGTAGGCCTCGGGACTGGAAAGTACGGTAGCGACTATATGTCAAGGGTTTCTTTTAAATATAATGAGTGTAAATTTAGAAGGGAAGTGAAATTTCAGAGAGTTAATTAGGAGTGTTTTAAAAAGGGCGATTATCGCGGACGCGCGTGGTTGAACGGCCGATGAAGGGGCTGGTAAAGCAAGATACAAGGCTGGCTTAGTGCCCCAGGGGTTTGGTAAGTCCGTGTTTAAACTATTGCTTAAATTGTCTTTTATTTGAGAGGCTAGCTGTCTCGGGTACTGAAGTAATTTTTATATAGAATTTGTATAGATATTTTTGAGCCATGGGCTGTAAGTTAAGTTAGTATAGAATGATTTAGCCGTAGGGCGCTGGACTTGTAATCAGAGTGAATGGAATCAGATTAAAATTTAGATGTTGTTTTTATGAGAGGAGTTTAGTGGATGGGGGGAATATTTGTAAAATTTTATAATACGAGGAAGAGATAGGGCTTTGAGTCATGAGAGTTTAGCTGGGAGCTATAAGGGGTTAGATAAATTTGAGAGCTATAATTAAGCTAAGAGGGAGTTAAATATTGGGCTTAGAAAAATTATACCGGGGGCGAGAACAATGTAGTTCATTGATTGTTGTTGCCCTTACTTGGTGAAACTTGTCCATACTGCATACAGACTTGGAGAATACTTCTCTGGCTTCACTGTTGGTTTTTAGTGGTGAAGGACGTAGCCAGCGCGTGAGCTAACTGGAGCAAGTGGCCCTTCGAATTCTGGAAGTTCTAGGATGTTCTTCAATGCTTCTGTGACTATAGTTTCGCTGCTTGACAGCATTTTCAGATAGATTAAAATTGAATTAGTACGAAATCATGACAACTACAAATAAATATCTGTTGCTATGTTATGATATGATGTTTTGATCAAAAAATTTTATCAAATTGAAAATAAAATGAAACACAGATGACAGATGAGGTTTTCAAAATGTCTATGTGATGTATGTCAATATTTAACATAAAAACTAGAACTGGTCTATAATAACTATGATAACAGTTACAACAATAAAATAACTAAACAATAACAGTATAAAAGTAGTCTCTATACAACGAAAATATCGACATACATCAACTCATTATTATATTACAACTTTTTTGAAATAATAGTTAAATTTATTTTCTTTGACATATTTAATTAGAAAGAAGAATATCCAAGAAAGGGGAATTCATTAAATCAGTTTGCTCGTTTAAAACAAGGTAGTTATTGTCGTGTGTGTGCCTTTTGACTTCTAAAGCTTCAAAAAAGTCTAGTTTACGTTTGTCATTATAAAAATGTAGTGGTTGTATGTGGTTATTTATTGCAGGTCTATGTTCGGTATCAATAATATGTTTTGCAAATGTAGATTTGTTAGCGTGGTTATTTCTCAATGCAGAAATATGTTCTTTGTATCGGGTGTTAAAATTTCTAGAAGTTTGACCTATGTAGATTGCGTTACAATGTGTACAAGCTAATTTATAAACTCCAGCTTTTGTCAAGAAACAATATTTTTCTTTCGTGTTAAATAACAAATAATAATAATGAGTTGATGTATGTCGATATTTTCGTTGTATAGAGACTACTTTTATACTGTTATTGTTTAGTTATTTTATTGTTGTAACTGTTATCATAGTTATTATAGGCTAGTTCTATTTTTTATGTTAAATATTGACATACATCACATAGACATTTTGAAAACCTCATCTGTCATCTGTGTTTCATTTTATTTTCAATTTGATAAAATTTTTTGATCAAAACATCATATCATAACATAGCAACAGATATTTATTTGTAGTTGTCATGATTTCGTACTAATTCAATTTTAATCTGTCTGAAAATGCTGTCAAGCAGCGAAACTATAGACACAGAAGCATTGAAGAACATCCTAGAACTTCCAGAATTCGAAGGGCCACTTGCTCCAGTTAGCTCACGCGCTGGCTACGTCCTTCACCACTAAAAACCAACAATGAAGCCAGAGAAGTATTCTCCAAGTCTGTAAACAATGTAGTTTTCACCGGTATCAACTTTGTATAACATTTAATCCATTCTAAGGTTTGGAAAAACCTCCTACACCCTCCTGTTTAAATAACCTTTAGGATTTATATTATTGGAATTAAGAGTTTTTAGTATAATTTTAATCAGACGGAAACCTTTGGAATTAAGGGATTTATTTAAAAATTATTGAGAGGTTTTTGAAATTAAAGAATGTATTTAAAATTTATTGTGCTGTTAAAATGTTATCTGTATACATTTTATTTTTGTATTAAAGTAATTTTAAAAACTAGATGCTGGGTTTCATTATTGGCTTAGGAAGCCCTAAACTAGAGTTCATTTTATCAGTTTCTTATAGGGTGACGTTGATGTGCTTGGGGCACTAGGTATACACTAAGGCTGAATATATAGTCAAATTCTGGGAATCTGATCTCAGATGCTCGGTTTTAGTGTTCCAATTAAATTTAGGCAAGACCTCCCTTGAAGGTCGTAAAACTTAAATATTAGTTTCAAGGTAACAAGGGGTAGTTTTGGATACACATTCTGCCACTCGAACGTTGCCGATTCTAAAATATAACTAAATGAATAATTACTTAAATTTAAATAATAATAATAATTAGAATTTAGTCATTGAAAAACCTTTGTTTTAAAGAAAAGCAAAAGGCACATAAAACCACCCCATTACAATGTGCATGGACATTGATCATACCTATTGTGTCTTTCAGGTGTTTTTCTGTCATGTGTGGTGTTGTAGGTTGTGTGTGTTTTATTACGGCGACGAGAATTTTTTATTTGTTTGTTTGTTATTGATGTACACTTTTTTTGACATGTCATATATACTATAATGTATGAACATGACGAATAAATTATTATTATTATTATTATGATAATTATTACATTGGTACCAAAAAAGGTTGAACAAATACTATGATATTTTTTATAAAATATATTTAAAAACATATCACAAAATATAATAGTATAATTTTCGTGTGTATAAAATTTTATAAATATGGTAATAAATATATGATCACAGTCAATATTTACAGTAGGCCTTTGATGTTTAACAAGACAAACCAATGAGAAATCCACCTATAAAACCTGCAGTAAACGCCCTGTTGCCTCTTGTAAAAGTCCTCATCTGAAAAACACAAATAATTTTTATTTATTTATTTATTCAGGAAAACGCGACAACCCCAATAAGATTTTTATCTCTGGACAATAAATCACCTATCTATATCTATCTATCCCGGAAACGGAGACGAGCCAAGGGGCGGCAGCGTCCGAGGACTCTGGAGGTCTCACGACCGACATAGATACGGGGGATCGCTTCAGCCACAGACTTGTCCCCGACACCCAAGCTGAAGGCTGGGTTTCACCGGAGGGCGGCGAGGTCCGCGGACTCTGGGAGGCCCCTACACCGGTGAGGACCCTACTGTAGGGGTCCAAGCGTCTGTCCGGGGCACAAGGAAATAAGCTCCGGAGAGCGCAGAAAATGGCGACCGAGACGTGGACGGTCGAGAAACCTGTAAAGGCGCAAGAGGGGAGTGCGAGTCAAAAGAGGCCGCGCCCGGACTCTAGCACGCGTACTACAGACAGTCGTCCCAAAAGGCTCGTATAGGGAGGCTGCGGAGGGCCTCGGGATGGCGGAGATTGACAGACGCCATCTTGAGGTCAAGCTCGACCAGGGGAAGGCGGACCTGATCCAGGCTGCGGTGGACTCTCTTCAGGAAGGGGAGAGGCCGCCTCAGTTTCACCGGGAGCGCCTGGCGGGAGGCATCCGCTGGATAACCTCGGCCGGCCCACAGTCGCGAGACTGGCTGCGGAAAACGATCGGGAACCTCGGTCAGATTTGGGAGGGGGCGGACTTGACAGCCGTCGAGCCCAAGGAACTCCAAAGGAGACACAAGGTCCTGGTATCGATCCCTGACACCGTCCCGCATGAGACGGTGATCAGTAGACTGAAGATTCAGAACCCTGAATTGGGGGCACAACACTGTTCGATTCTAAGCAGGAAGGCAAAGGAGAAAGGACAGACTCTCGCCTTCTCGGTCGACCAGGCGTCTCACAGAGCCCTTGAAGAAACCTTCTTCAAGGCATTCTGGGGCCTCGGTCGGGTTAGCTTCCGCCCACTGGGGAAGCAACCAGGGGTTGATGGGACTTAGGTTCCTTCACGTCAACCTCCAACACAGTGGGGCAGCCACAGCCGCACTACTGATGGCTCCGAGGAACACGGATGTGGCCCTCATCCAGGAACCGTACTCCTATAAAGGAGAGATCAAGGGACACGGTGGAGCTGCTGGAAAGCTCATTTACAGCAGATGCAGCGAGAACCCGTTAGCCTGCATTTTTGCCAGGGAAGGGATAGAGTTTCTGCCTTCGATCAAAATCTGATGTGGAGGAGCAGATGGGCTGAGGGACATTACTGTCGGGTCAGCCTATCTGCCTGGGGACAGCACGGACCCTCCTCCACCCAAAGAATTAGAGCAGCTGATGGTGGGTAGCAGAGAAGGTGGTTGGCAGACCAACATCGGCATGGATGCGAACACGCACCATGAGTTGTGGGGAAGCTCGGATACAAAGTCCAGGGGTGAGTCACTTTTACAATTCCTTATGAAATTTAATTTAGACATATTGAATAGAGGTAATAAACCGAACTTCGTCACAACGCGGCATGAGGAAGTTTTAGATCTAACATTTTCCACCCAGTTTCTGGGTGACTTTGTTAAGAACTGGGCTGTGCCTGGGGAAGTGAGTAGCTCAGATCACAGATACATTCGGTTTGAAATCGCCAAAGTCGAAAGACAATTATGACATTATGAGGGCCAGCCTGGCTCTGTGGTACTTTCCAGGGCTGTATTCATCCTAAACCTGAGCATCCAACAGACCAGGCAAAGTTCCTGAGGCCAATAAGTCTCATGTCCTTCTTGCTAAAAACAGTGGAAAAACTGCTCGACTGGCACATTAGGGGCGGTGTACTGCAAACATATCCCCCACACTGCGGACAATATGCATACAGAACAGGAGTCTTAACAGAAACAGCATAGCACCAACTGGTGCTAAAACTGGACAATACGCTGGAGAACAGGGAGGTGGCGCTGGGGGGCTTGCTAGACACAGAGGGGGCCTTCAGCAACACCTCATTCGGATCAGTTCTGGCAGCTGTCAGGGAGTATGGAATAGAGGAGACCTGCTGCAGGTGGATCGGTTCCATGCTCAGGGACAGGGCGGTGTTCACCTCACTCACGGGAGGGACTCTGCTGGCGGGGGTCGCGGCCAAGTGTCTTCCTTGCTCTGGTGCCTAGTCGTGGACGGCCTGCTCGGGAGGCTCTCGGGAGGGGGCTATGAGGTACAAGGCTATGCGGATGGCATTATCATCATAGTCCGCGGAAAGGTTACACAGTCAGTGTGGGAGTGCATGCAGACAGCACTGAAAGTGGTGGACGGTTGGAGCCCCGAGAAAGCAACCGTCATACCGTTTACGAGCAGGAGGAAGTGGGAGAGCCACATAACTCTCACTCTATACGGTAGAAACATTCCAATGACCAGGGAGGTAAAATATCTTGGGGTCGTATTGACTCTAAGCTAACCTGGAATGGTCACGTTGAAAAAAAACGCTCGTCTGTTTCACGGAGGGATCCGGCGGAGAGCGTGGGACGGGGGCAGGTGTTTACTCAGAAGGACCGAGGGTAAGTCATAGTATTCCCTCGGAGTCCATGCAACGGTGTTTCAGGCCGAAATGTACGCCATCCTGCACTGTGTGCGGGAGAACAAGAGGAGGGGCTACACCAACAAGCGGATCCTCATAGCCACATACAGCCAGACAGCCCTTAAGGCACTAAGTAGCACACAGGTAAATTCGTGGCTGGTGAGTGAGTGCTGATACGAGACGAGCGACCTGGCTGGGCAGAATGAGGTGACCCTCATCTGAGCGCCGGCTGACAGTCTCGCGAAGAGAGGGTCAACAGAACTATTTATGGGACCAGAACCGGCTCTGGGCATGACAAAGAGCACTGCCAGGGGAGCCATTAAGTCCTGGGTCAGAAACCAACACAAGGTGTACTGGGCAGACTGTCCAGGGCTCAAACATGGGAAGTCAATAATTGACGAACCCAGTTCAAAGAGAGCTGTGGAGCCACTAAATCTTAGCAGATGACAGCTTAGAAACACAACAGGTCTCTTGACGGGACACATGGCCGTCAAACTACAAACTGTATTATCATTAGTTACTTATACCAATTATTCTATTAAAATTAATGACATCACTACAAGGGAAGTGTGTCTGGATGGAAGGTCTGAAAAGGATTCCTCTGAAGTTAGTTTTAGTGTATGCTGATGTAAAAGGTGAAATAAAATATTCCCAAATTTCGTAAGATGCTTACATTGCAAATAGTCTTAGGTGCCGTATTAGCATATTTTTCTTCCATTTCTATCCTTTTTCGAGTTGCTTTCACCTTAACTTCATCCCAATTGATAGAAACCAGTCCTTTATGCTGGGCTATTTCCAATAAAATAATACCAGAACCAACAGCACAACTGGCAAATTTGCCCACTCTTATTGTCATGAAACCTGTTAGCCTTAAAAATAAGTTGCAGTAAAATTAGAAACTCAAAACCTATTCTAAACTTACCATCCTGATGCGGAACCCAAAAGAAGCTGTTTTGTAAAAGAAGCTTGTTTTAGGCTTTTTATCAAGTTGTCAATGTTTCCTTTACCTTTCGTTGACATGTTAGGTAGATGTTTTTTTATAAAAGGCCCCAATTCAATGTACAAGTAGCACCTTAAATGATAACACACTGATTTAACATTTTTGTAAAAAATTTGGTTGTTAAAAATACTAAACACAAAAGGTAAATATAATGACATGCCAATTATTTGTCAAATATTAATTGACATATGCCATAGATGAGGAAAGATTATCTATGTTTGCGTCCAAAAGCACTAAATTTTAAGGTGCGACTTTAAACTACAAGCTGCTTGATAGCTCGTTGACGTTAGATGACAAGTACACTTATGTGTGTGTTTTGTTTCTTGAACGTCGGCCTATTTCCGCGATTATGGCCAATCACCGACGACAGGGAGCAGTTTCACCTTACTATCCTGGAAATTTTGCCAAACCCCTGCCTTTCTGTAAGGAGAGTAGGGATATTTAACGTCCCCAACATCGTATGGACACGGGACCGACGGATTTACATTCAACTTGCTCAAATACAATGCCAGAACCTCGGTTGATGTTAATATTACAGTTTGTACTGAAAAAGTTAAAGGAGTACCCTGGGATCGAACCCAGTACCCTTCGGTTCAGAGGCACACGTTCTTACCCCTGAACCATCAAGGTTCTTTAACAAGTACACTTGGAAAACCCAAATCACCACAACACATATTTCAAAGACCTTACGATCGTTTCTTTCATCCTCTGATGACGCCGATGTGGTCAGCGAAACGATCGTAAGGTGTTTGAAATATGTGTTGTGGTGATTTGGGTTTTCCAAGTGTACTTAATCATTGCTCATCACAGGTTCCAGTTTTCACATAGTTAGATGATACCAATGATTTTTAACAGCAGCAAACAAGAGCGCTATTTCTATTTTCTTAATGAAAATTCACTAAAAGCACTCTGGAAAGTCATCAAAAGAGAGACTGGAAAATTAAGTGAGAAATGGAATCACGAGATATATTTAAAATCAGATGATTTTAATGATTTTTCTGTTTACGTTGGAGCCAGTATCTTATCAAGTGTACTGCAGGCTAGTAAATCACCAGATGATTTGATTAAAAATGTCTCTTTGAATAATAAGACATCTTGCTTTTAGGCCTACAGATTGCAATGAAGTAAAATAAATGATCATGAATTTGAAAAGTTCAGAGTCGAAGGACATCGATGGAATTTCCAATAATATAATAAAGAAAATGGCAGGCTAGTAAATCACTAGATGATTTGATTAAAAATGTCTCTTTGAATAATAAGACATCTTGATTTTGTAGGCCTACAGATTGCAATGAAGTAAAACAAATGATCATGAATTTGAAAAGTTCAGAGTCGAAGGGCATCGATGGAATTTCCAATAATATAATATTTTTGTCAGAATGAAGCGGTTCGGTTTTGTATAAAATTTTATAAATTTGGTATAAACATGGAAAGTAAATGAAGAATGATGATGGGAAAGTAACGATGGATGTGTAAAGATTAGTAGTAAATGAAGGCAGTGATTGGAAATGTAAGATGGAAGAAAAAATGGTATAAAAACTTTATTTAAAATGGATTGTCAAAATTCGAAGTGTCATATTTGGATAATGCAGTGTCAAGTAATTTTAGAATAAACTCTTTAAATTATGTCACTATATACAACACAAGTGAAAATGGACTTACTGAATAGACGTATTGTGTAATTTCAGCCAATAAAGTATAAAGTATAAGAAAATGGCAGGCTGGATATTGGTACCGCTAATTATAATTATAAATAGGTGTCTACCTGTATGTGTTTCCTTACAAATTAAAACTTGCAAAGCTAGGCCCTCTTTATAAAAAATTCTGGACGCAGCAAGTGCGTTATGGTAGCGAATTTTCTTTAAAATATTTTTAATTGCAAATGTCTTTCTTTGATGAAAGCAGCCATCAAACTTGGTTGCCTATATAGTAGAAACAATGTACCATACCTATTTCATCGAAATAACTTTATTGTTTCAAAATATATAAACATTTTTCAAAAGTCTGGATGCAGCAAGTGTGTTATGCAAGTGAATTTTCATTAAAATGTTTTTCATAGCAAATGCGAGCAGGCATCAATCTGATTACTGGTATAGCCTATGTAGTAGAAATAATGTACTATATTTTATCAAAATTACTTATGGTTTGAAAATATACAAAAATTTTCCGAAAATCAACTTAAATGTTGGTTTCCTATCCAACAAAGCTTACGTTAATAGCAAATTGGGTTATTGAAATTTGAAGGATTTAATGAAAATTCGGTAAATTTGCAGATTAGCTCCTGAACGCTTTTCAAAAAATTGTTTTCAGAAACATTACTAGGACCCCACCTGGATGCACAAACCACAAGAAAAACTTCTTGTTCATACCCCTCAAGGAAGTTACATGACCTGGGGTAAATAGGGGTACTCTGTGGGGTAGGCGGGATTTAATGGGGATATGGCTTCAAATAGACAGCTTTCAAGCTGTTTTCTTCGCATTTTCTGCTCATATTGCCTTTTTACTAGCGACCCCGCCCAGCACCCCTATTCACTCCCACATGAGGGGGGAAGGAATATGCCCATGACGAAGCAGATCCCCCCGTTCGACTTACGGCAGGGGTGGGGGGTGGCTGCTTCATCGTGTGGATTTTCCTTCCCCCTCGCATGCATACAACCACCCTTGTGGCATAAACCACAAGAAAAATGTCTTGTTCCTACCCGCCAAGGAAGATACGGCACCTGTGGGGATAGGGGTGCTGTGAGGGGTAGGCAGTGTTTAAGGGGGATATGGCTTCAAGATGTGAAAAAGACAAGTTTCAAGCCCGTTTTATTTGCATGTTCTGCTCATATATCCTTTTTACTACCTACCGCACCCAGCACCCCTACTCACTCCTGGTCCCGTAACTTCCTTGGGGGTGTGAACAAGAAATGTTTCTAGGGCTTTGTGGATCCAGAGAGGGGCCTAGGCAGGTTTCTGAAAACAGTTTTTTGAAAAGCGTCGGGTGCTAAACTGCAAATTTACCGAATTTTCATTAAATCCTTCAAATTTCAATAACTTGATTTGCTATTAACGTAAGCTTTGTTGGTTAGGAAACCAACATTTAAGTTTATTTTCGGAAAATTTTGTATATTTTCAAAACAGAAGTAATTTAGAAAACCGAAAATTCGCTACCAAAACGCACTTACTGCGTCCAGATTTTTTTCTTACAAACGCATCATATTTCGATAAAAATGCAAAAACGCATTAAGGAATTTGTTCTACGAAAATTAGCTAAAAAAATTATAGACCGTTACACCATAAACTTCACTAAACCTACAGCGAAAGCAACAACTTAACTAAACCAACAGCCAAAGCATCAGAGAAAGGGTCTATTTGAAATGAATTTTCTGTAAATATTTTAGTAAAATGAAGGGCAATGACGGTTGAATCTGAAACTTAAGTGTTTGAAGAACACTCTTCTTGCAACATTTTCTTTACACAATCCGTATTTGTTTCACGTTCTTTGCCTAAACATTGCCAATTTTGACGTTTAAAATTGCGAGTTTGACGTTTTGAGAAAAACTCCAAAATTTGTTTCTTTAACTGCCCATAACTTCTTTGTCTTTAAAGCAGAGTTCACTCTTCATAATACAAACATGCGTACCAAATTTGGTTGACCTTACTTTGTTACTTAGAGAGATACGATTTCTTTTTAGAAAGAAAACACAAAATTTTCCGGGAAAACCTGGTCCGATTTTCCTGGCTAACAAACTTATCCAAGCCACTTGCAAAAGAAAGGTACTCACCAATTTGATCAAGATCGGTCCATTATTTTTTGAGTTATCGGTCGGATATATATATATATATATATATATATATATATATATATATATATATATATATATATATATATATATATATATATATATATATATATATATATAAATTTGTTATTGTTTGTCAAACTAAAGTCATTTTTGTCTTCTACAAATTTAAACATTTTGGCAAAAATATGGAATGTTTGGAAAGAATAGCAGTCAGAAAGACATTATGGAATAGCAGAGATTTATGGTAAATGAAGGTGATGGTTGAAGTGTTAGAAGGTGATAAATAGAAGGGCAAAAGAAATTACATTCGGAACGTCAAAATTTGAAGTTTACTGAATTTGGTGTAGGACTGTCAAACTATTTTAGGATATAACCTTCCAAATTGTGTTATAATACAGCACAAGTCTAAGACTTATTGTACTAACATAATGTATAATTTTTTCCAATAAACAATAATAATAATAAAAAAAAAAAATATATAATTTTCATAAAATCCTTCAAATTTCAATAACCTAATTTGCTATTAACGTAAGCTTTGTTGGTTAGGAAACCAACATTTAAGTTTATTTTCGGAAAATTTTTGTATATTTTCAAACCAGAAGTAATTTAGAATACCGAAAATTCGCTACCAAAACGCACTTACTGCGTCCAGATTTTTTTCTTACAAACGCATCATATTTCGATAAAAATGCAAAAACGCATTAACGAATTTGTTCTACGAAAATTAGCTAAAAAAATTATAGAGTGTTAAACCATAAACTTCACTAAACCTACAGCGAAAGCATCAACTTAACTAAACCAACAGCCAAAGCATCAGAGAAAGGGTCTATTTGAAATGAATATTCTGTAAATATTTTAGTAAAATGAAGGGCAATGACGGTTGAATCTGAAACTTAAGGGTTTGCAGAACACTCTTCTTGCAACATTTTCTTTTCAAAATTCGTATTTGTTTCACGTTCTTTGCCTAAACATTGCCAATTTTGACGTTTAACATTGCGAGTTTGACGTTTTGAGGAAAACTCAAAAATTTGTTTCTTTTAGTGCCCATAAGTTCTTTGACTTTAAAGATGGGTTCACTCTTTATAATACAAACATTCGTACCAAATTTGGTTGACCTTACTTTGTTATTTACGGAGATATGAATTTTTTTTAGAAAGAAAACACAAAATTTTATGGGAAAACCTGATCAGATTTTCCTGGCTAACGAACTTATCCAAGCCACTTGCAAAAGGAAGGTATTTACCAAATTTGATCAAGATCGTTCCATTCTTTTTTGAGTTATCGGTCGGATATATATATATATATATATATATATATATATATATATATATATATATATATATATATATATATATATATATATATAAGCAGAGATCTCCTCGATAGCGAATTAAAAAAAAAGATCGCTGAAAGGAAACTGTGAAGAATGGGAGAGCTATCGTCTCATATTCATTATTCCGATACTAGCTAAAATATTAGAACTGGTTATAAAAGCAAGACTAATGTACTTCTTCGAAAAACAGAAAATATTGTACAATCAGCAACATGGCTATAGAAGAAATCATTCTACCATCACTACAATCAATAGTGTAATTCAGAATATTTTAAAGGCTAAAGATGAAAATGAAGAACGATGATCGTCTGCTGCGACCTGTCAAAAGCCTTTGGTACACTTCAGAATCAGGTTTTATTGAATAAGAGATACACCATTAGAACTTCTAAGATCATATCTGGCCGAAGCAGACAGTAAAGTTGAAGTACTGTCAGCAGACAGTAAAGTGGAACAAGAAAATGTCAAGGTCACGTTTTATTAACCATGGAATGACCCAACGTTCCGTTTTGCGAGCTATTCTATTTATTGTATATATAAATAAACTAGCTGCAAACTTACCATGCTGTAGTGCATATCTGTACGCAGACGATACAACTTTTGTTTTGGGGGACACAACAGCGGAAAATGTTGCTAATAAATGTAAAAAGACCTTGGCTGATGCAAAACGTTGGATGACATCAAACAGATGACCATTTTTTTCCCTCAGGGCTCGTCCGCGGCCTTGCCGCCTCGATAGCACTGCAACCTTTGGTTGATTGTGCATACCCTTAGTCTTACTCCACCCATTCCAAAATCACTGTGCCTTGAACTAGTCTGCACAGCGATTGGTAGCGTGAAGTTTTATAATGCTTTGTCTCCGGTCTAGACTGACCGTAGTTGTCTTTTGCGGTCCAGAGCTTTACACTCGCACAAGATGTGCTGGGCTAATTCCTCCCCCTCGCCGCAGAGTCTGCATGCGAGGTCCCCTTCGAACCGCCCCATTTTATGCAGGTGTTTCTTGACGGCCATGTGTCCCGTCAAGAGACCTGTTGTGTTTCTGAGCTGTCCTCTGCTAAGATTTAGCAGCTCCACAGCTCTCTTTGAACTGGGTCCGTTAATTATTGACTTCCCATGTCTGAGCCCTGGACAGTCCGCCCAGTACACCTTGTGTTGGTTTCTGACCCAGGATTTAATGGCTCCCCTGGCAGTGCTCTTTGACACGCCCAGAGCCGGTTCTGGTCCCATAAATTGTTCTGCTGACCCTCTCTTCGCGAGGCTGTCAGCTTCTTCATTGCCTTTGACCCCCGAGTGACCCGGCACCCAGATGAGGGTCACCTCATTCTGCCCAGCCAGGTCGCTCGTCTCGTCTCGGCACTCACTCACCAGCCAGGAATTTACCCATGGGCTACTTAGTGCCTTAAGGGCTGCCTGGCTGTCTGTGGCTATGAGGATGCGCTTGTTGGTTTAGCCCCTCCTCTTGTTCTCCCGCACACAGTGCAGGATGGCGTACATCTCCGCCTGAAACACCGTTGCATGTGCTCCGAGGGAAATACTATGACTTACCCCCGGTCCTTCCGAGTAAACACCTGCCCCCGTCCCACGCTCCCCGCCGGATCCGTCCGTGAACCAGACGAGCGCGTCCCGTGGTATGCCCGGCGTCTCCTCCCGCCATGCCTTGCGGTCGGGGATTTCCACTGTAAAGTTGTTTTCCCTGCACATTCGCGGGCTCGCGAAGTATGATTTCATTTCAAGTATGGGCTCCTTCACGATCTCCTGAATTTTGCAGTGGCCCCTGAAGCCTGGGTTGATCTTCA
This sequence comes from Tillus elongatus, assembly GCA_964006375.1. Taxonomy (NCBI): domain Eukaryota; kingdom Metazoa; phylum Arthropoda; class Insecta; order Coleoptera; family Cleridae; genus Tillus; species Tillus elongatus. The sequence goes on from OZ023262.1 coordinate 14,459,452, forward strand.
GTCTACCATTGCAGGCTAGTCTGTATAGTCCTAGCCTGGCCTCCCCCAAACAGATGACCATAGTTTTTAATGAAGTACCACCCAAGGGTATAAAGTTTCTGGGCATATATATGGACAGTGATTTAAAATGGAGTGATCATGTCAGTCAACTTAAACATAAACTTACCTGTGCCATTTATTCCATAAGAGTCTTCAAGAATACAGCGAATCTGCAATCAGTAAGGTCAGCCTACTTTCATAATTTTCACTGTGTTGCAAAGTATGGGATTGCGTTCTGGCTAAATTCTTTGGAAGCTCATGGTGTTTTTGGTCTCCACAAAAGAGTGGTGAGAGTGTTGTGCGGGCTCGGTTGGCTTGATTCATTTAGGGATTCCTTTAAAGAACTTCGAATACTGACTGTTACATCTTTGTTTATATATAATTGTTTTGAGATATGTGCATCAACATATAGATGACTTTAGAACAAACGATGTGTACTATGACTACAACACCAGAAATAGAAAGGCATTGCAAACATTTTTGCATCGATTGAGGCGAATACAACAGGGATTTGATTATTATATCGGAGCTGGAATCTATAATAAGCTCCCCGATTTTTATAAAAATTTGGACATCATAATTTTTAAAAGAGAAATAAAGCAATATTTACTGAAGGTAACAATTTATTCGCTAGACGAATATTGTAATTTGTGAGTATGGTACTCACTTTTCTTTTACTTGTTATTGTTGTATTTTATAGTTACCATATCTTGCAGTGGAATTTTTTCAATTTTTTTACAACTGTTTGGGGGACTTTCACAGGAATTGCATTCGATCAAGAAAAAGGTGATCCTTGTCGGCGATTTCAATATAGATTTAAAAAGTCATCTAACAACTTATCTTGCTTGGTTAATTTAGCGTCATCATACGGTTTATGTGACTATTGATGAGCACACAAGAATGACTGAAATTTCGTCGACCTGCATAGATAACATTCTGACTGACTGGGATCGGGAATTGTATTTTTCGGCTACTGTAGAACCTTGTCTCTCTGATCACAATGGTCAGTTTGTTGCACTGAAGGTAAAGGCGTTCGGGAAAAGGGACGATACAGTCCCAGTAAGGCGAAATTATACCAATTATAGAGTTGCTCTGTTCAGGGAGAGTCTGGGTGCGGTCGATTTTGGTTTCTTTGCTGGATGTTGGGATCCGGACACAATGGCTGCCTTTCTAATTGATACCTATAGACAACTGATACACTCATGTTTTCCTTTTAGAAGGGTTGGTTTACATGATGGAGCACCTGTGCATTGTTTTGACAGTAAACTGAAAGAAAAAAGACAAGGACTTTCTAATATCAAACTGATTTTTGACGTGACTAAGGATACTTTATTTTATTTATTCATACACCATCCAACAGCTCAAAAGACAAATTAAGGATGGGCCAATACACAAAACATAATAACAAACAATAATCAAACAAACTATACAAAAGAGAGTCACAAATTAGATCGCTTTGAAAAACATTCTTTCTCTGATATATTACACGAGAAGATATCTAGGTGTTCTTGCAGTACAGAGTAATCATTGCACATCTGGTAAATTGGAGACGATCGCAGCAATCGCGTACGAGCAGTCGGGAGATAGAATGTGCCTGGAAAACGTGCTGCAATACGAAGCACATTGAAATTAAGTTGCTGAAGCAGATTAGGGCAGTCGAACACAGAATTAATCAGTTTGTATAAAAATATAAAAAATAGAACTGCCTGTGCATCGACAGACTCTACATACTAAAGCGAAGAAGTAAACTTTCCTGAGGAAAACCAATAGACGGATATCGACCATCCTCATGAAAGCTAAGAAATTTCCTTTGCATTGATTCTAGATTTGCCACATGTATCTCATAAGTAGGAGCCCACACAACTTAGCCATATTCAAGTCGGGACCTAACCAAACAACTAAAGAGCAGGAGGAGGGTGTCAGTCTGTGAGAAATTTTTGTTGTTTCTTACCAGAAACCCAAGAGTTTTGTAAGCGGAACTGACAGTCTGCTCATAGTGTGGTTTAAAAGATAGAGTACCATCAAAAACAATGCCAAGGTTTTTAACTGTCCCGGGGCGATCAAGTGGAAGCCCTCTTATATTGTACCTGAAAGTAACTGCGTGCTTATTTCGAGTAAAGGACATCACACAACACTTGGAAACATTCATAGAAAGACCACTCTGATAACAGTTCTGGAGCTGCAAACAGTCATCAACACTCGAAATATTTGCGTAAATCCTAATATCATCTGCATACATTAAAAAAGGAACATGTAAAACATGTTCAACTGGGTCAATAAATATATTAAACAGTAATGGACCGAGTATGGAACCCTGCGGCACTCCCGAAGTTACGTGATAGGTGTTAGATTTGAAGCCCCCAACCTCAACAAATTGCCTCCTTCCATCCAGGTAAGATCTGAATAAGCCAAGCAAGCCCTCTGAGAATCCGATAGCCCTCATCCTGTCAATCAGAACAGAGTGATTTAGACAATCGAAGGCCTTAGATTGATCAGTATACACAACATCAACCTGTGAAGAGCGGACGCAATGAACTGTGTAACGTCAACTAAATTCGTTACAGTCGATCTCCCTGGAATGAAACCATGCTGAGAAATAGATAGTCTGTTTTTGATGTGAAACAGTATTCGCCGAAAAAGGCAGGTCTCGAAAATCTTACAGAAGACACATAGTATGGCTATTGGTCGATAGTTTGATGGATCACCACTATCCCCTGCCTTGAAGACAGGGAAAACCCGTGACAGCTTCCAAATCGCGGCGAATGCTCCAGATCTAAGAATCAGTTTAAAAATTTTCTTAAGTGGAGTCAGGAAAGCATATGAGCTGTCGCGCACCAGGACGCCAGGAACTAGATCAGGTCCACAGGACATGTTTGCCTTAATTCTCTTAGCAGCTGTAATAATTTCATCATCTGTAAAGTCATCAACAAAAAACATTGTGATGTCACCCGAAGCCAGGCTGGCGGCTGTAGGTGATGAGGTGGGGGTGGAACCAGAACATCCTGCAAAATAAGAAGCAAAACTGTCAACTGCCTGTTGCCGGTTAGATGAATTCCCAATAAAGTTTTGACAGCGCCGAGAAGAGCAGTTCCAGAATTTTTTAGGATTAGACCTAATCTCTCTTTCAACCCTCTGAAAGTAGTTTACTCGAGAAAGATAAATGTCTCTCTTAAGTTTTTGTCTCAGCTCCCTAATCAATCCAGAAACTCCACACTTCCAGACTTCTTAAACTTACACCATAATGAATATTTATATTTGATACTAACCTTAATTTCCTTAGAAAACCACGGGGGATACCTATTACATGCTCTTGGAGCAGTCATGGGAACATACAGATCAAACAAGTCGTAAATTCTGGAATAGAAAAAGTCAAGCATAGAATCAACATCCTGAAGCCCATCCATGTCATCCCAGCACAAGCCGCCAAGCTCCGCATACACTCTGACAAAATCACATTTTCGAAAATTATATGATACTAAGGATTTTGAAGCTTATAAGGTGGCCAGGAAAAATTCAGAAAGAAAATAGTTGAAAAAAAACAAACTAAGCTACGATAGCTATATATTGAGTTCGAGTAACAAAATCAGGGCAGGCTGGCGCATAATTAATTTTGAATGTAACAGAGAAAATCGTTATTTGTCGCCTACTACAATTACGGCCACTGATTTCAATGATTTCTCTAGTGGCATAGCGGACAAGATTGTCAACTCCCTGCCCCCTTCTGATGTGGATTTCACAGAGCTTTTGAATTGCGTTCGTAAACCTCAATGCTGTTTTGAGCTGGGGCTGGGTTCTGAGGGGCAAGTACTTGAGGCGATACTAAGATTGAGTGATTCAAGCTGCACGGATGTATATGATGTCAATAGCAAGTTGATAAAGCGCTCAACGGATTATCTAGTTGAACCATTAACATTATTGTTGAATGCTTCTTTTGAGAGGGGTATTTTTCCCAAGGTTTTTAAATATTCAAAGTCAATCCCCCTACATAAGAAGGGATACCTTAATGAGCTCGATAATTACAGGTCTTTGGCAATTGTGCCCATGTTTGCTAAGGTGATGGAGATCATTATCAAGGACAGGCTTGCTGATTACTTTGAGATAAATTCTTTACTCAATCCCAACCAGTTTGGTTTTCGTTGCGGTCGTTCTGCAACCCATGCTGTGCTGAGGGTGGTTCAGGACTTGGTGGATGGCCTTGAGAGAAGAGAGCATTCAGCTGTGTTGTTGTGCGATCTCTCAAAGGCTTTTGACTGCATGTCTCACTAAATACTGTTGAGGAAGTTGGAGTTCTATGGAGTTTCGGGGGGGTGCTATTAGATTTTCGTATCTTAGTCACAGGCGGCAGGCTGTTCCGATGGCGAAAGGGGGAAGCACGGAATTTAGGTTGTGTGGGCATGGTGTACCCCAGGGTTCGGTTTTGTCACCACTTTTATTTATTATTTACATTCATGATCTGTATTACTACATGATGCCATTTAAGACTATTTGCTATGCCGACGACACCACTTTTATTAGTTTACACAAAAACACTATCGATATGACTGACTCAATTGGAGAGGCGACTTGTTCGGCTGAGCTGTGGTTCACTAGTAACAGACTCAGACTCAACTCTGATAAGGCACAAGCTTATTGTTTCCTCAAATCATAACATAGCAGGTCATGAACCGGTGGGATTGTTGGGTCTGACCTGAATTGGGTGCCTCACGTTGAGCAATTAGGGAAAAAACTTTCTGCTACTTTATATCTGTTACGTAAATTGAAGCCTCTAGTGAGCCCATATGTGTTGAGGGCGGCATATTTTTCATTGTTTAACTCTAGATTGAGTTACGGTGTTATTTTATGGGGTAACTCTACCCACTCCATAGCCATTTTAGACTTCAGAAGCAGGCTATCCGGCTGTTGGTCCCCGGGAGCATTGTCAGCCTCTATTTGTGAAGCATGGGATAATGCCTCTTCCTTCGATGTACATCTATGCCACCCTTCTGAGGGTACACGAGACAGCAGGGTATTATTTTTTGCGGAGTGATATTCACACGTAATGCCAGTCTACTATCAGTTCCACATTGTCGTCTAGCTATGTCTTCCAGAAACTCGGTGGAAGTGAATCTATATAATCGTTTACCAGGGAAGATTAGGGCCGTTAACTTGGAAACCTTCAAGTGTATGATAAAGTCATTTAGTCTGCAGCATTATTTTTACTCCATCGACGAATATACTAATGAATATACCAGTGTTCTGATCTGGACTGATGTGTTTTCTTTTATTTTTTGTCTTTATTTTTGTTTTTTTAGTGAATTTTCTTAAAAAAAATTCACTAATGAGGAGATGCCGACTTTTGAATTTTGAAAAAATTTCTTCAAATGAGCGCTAATTAGGCCCCCCAGAAAACATATCCGGGGTCAGTTTCAATTTTTATATGTTTATATATATATATATATATATATATATATATATATATATATATATATATATATATATATATATATATATATATATATATATATATATATATATATCACACCGATAACTCAAAAAATAATGGGCCGATTTTGATCAAATTTCGTGAAAAAATTCCTTTTGCAAATGGCTTGGATGAGTTCGTTAGCCAGGAAAATCTGCCCAGGTTTTCCCGGAAAATTTTGTGTTTTCTTTTGAAAAAAAATTATATCTCCGGAATTAACAAAGTAAGGGCAACCAAATTTGGTACGCAGGTTTACATCCTTATAGGTAAGTTACCTACCCAAATTTAACTATGTAGATCAAAAGACAAAAAAGTTATAGGCATTTAAAGAAAAATAAATTGAGGTTTTCCTCAAAACGTCAAAGTGGCTATTTAAAATGTCAAAATTGGCAACATTTAGGCAAATAACTTAAATCTAATACGGGCTATAGAAATAAAATGTCTCAAGAAGGATGTTTTACAAACCCTAAAGTCTTAGTTTCAACCGTCATTGTCCTTCATTTTACTAAAATATTTGCAGAAAATTCATTTCAAATAGACCCTTTCTCTGATGCTTGGCAGTAGCCTTAGCTATAGAGTTTATCGTTTAATGGTATATAATTTTTGTCGTTTTCGTAAAAAATCAATAAAGCCCAATATATCCGTTATTATATAAGATATGAAGAAAATTTGTATATATTAATTATAGGGTGTCTTGAGCTACATTTTAAAATAATATTTCTACAATCACAGGGTGGCCCATAAGTCGTTTTTCCTTTTTTTTTTAATCAAACACGCCTTATGTTATTGCATTTTTGCATTTTCCATCGAAATATAATGCATGTTTGTAAGAAAAGAAATTCTGGACGCAGCAAGTGCGTTATGGTAGCGAATTTTGATCAAATGTTTCATATTTGAACAGCTCAATTTGCTATTAACCTATAAGGTTGACCAAGAAACGTGTTTTTCGGGAACATTTTAAGTTAACTTTTGGAAATTTTTGTACATTTTCACACAATAAAGTTATTTTAATGGAACATGGCACATTGTTTTTACTATATAGGTTATATTGGTAACCAAATTTGATGTCTGCTTTCTTAAAAAAACACACATATTTGTTATTAAAAAGATTTTTATGAAAATTCACTACCATAACGCACTTGCTGCGTCCAGAATTTTTTTATTTTGTTACTGTGCTTTGACTGCTGGTTAATTGTGTTTTGTTGGTAGGATGGATTAATTTTAGGCGTTTTGAATTTGTATTGACATGACTGCTTTTAACTTGTTCACTGATTTGCTGTAAGCATAAACTAATTATGTAACATTTTTTTTAAATTTCAACAACACACCATGAGGGCTTACAGCCTCAATACTATCGTACCGTGGGTGTTGACAAGGAGGAAAGCGGCAGCTTGTTAATTCTTGACTTGAAGGTTTGGAGGAGAAGGAAAAACATGTGCCGGCAAGGAGTTCCACAACTTGGAAGTCCTTGGGACAAAAGAGCGGGCATAACAAGATGTTCTAAGTCTGGTGACCTGGACAGTAAAAGGGTGCATTCGCTCTGTTCCCCTGGTAGATCTGTTGGGGGCAGCAGGTGGGGGAACTAGGGAGGAAAGCTCCCCTGAGCAGTGCCCGTGCAGATATCTATAAAAGAGAGGTCACCAACGGCACGTCAGTGGGCAAGGGATGGCAGCCTTTGGGTGAGGGTAGGGTCACCGATGAGATGTATAGCTCTCTTTTGAATGAAGTCCAGGATAGCGAGTGTAGAAGCGGCAGCGGCACCCCAGAAGTGGGAGCAGTATTTGAGGTTTGGCCTTATTTGTGAAGTATATAAGGTATAGAGATTAGCTGGTGAAAATTATTTGCAAGCCCGGAAAAGGAAACCTAATTTCTTAGCAGCCGCTTCTGCAATTGATGTGACATGTTGGTGCCAATTAAGATTTCGATCCACAGAAATGCCAACAAGAGAAAAGGACTCATTACTTTGAATAACTTGGTTGTTCATTGTGATGGGTCTATGGCTGGTGTATCTCTTGTGAGAAAGAAAGCAAGACTTAGTTTTGGTGGGGTTGAATTGTACAAGATTTTTACTTCCCCAGTCTAATATTTTTTGAAGATCCACGGAGACAGAACCCTCCATGAGTCTGCGATCCTTATCTAATTGGGCTAAAGAGACAGGCTTAGAATATTGTATATTTGAATGGAGGGTGCTGTCGTCCGCGTAGTTGTGAACTGGGTTGGATGTGCTAGAGAGGTCATTGATGTGGAGAAGAAACAAAGTAGGGGCTAAAGCTGAACCTTGAGGAACTCCTGCATTAATTGGATACAGTTTAGAGGAATGGCCATCCACAACAACAGATATGCTCCTGTTGGAGAGGAAATTTGCTGTCCACATACAGAGTTTTGGTGGTAGGCCATAGGCCGGAAGTTTATTAAGCAGCACTGCGTGCCAGACCTGGTCGAATGCTTTGGATATGTCTAGAGCAACAATCTGGGATTCACCGTGTTGTTCCATGGACTTGTTCCAAGAATGGGTGACAAAGGAAAGGAGGTCGGCAGTCGATCTGCGCTGACGGAATCCATACTGCCTGTCGTGGATTAGACTGTTTTTCAAGAAATTTTAGTAATTCGGTGTTTATATACTTTTCTACTTTAGAGACGACTGAAAGGAGAGAAATAGGCCTGTAGTTCCTAGGAAGCGCTTTGGATCCTTTCTTGGGGATGGGTTGTACTCGAGCAGTTTTCCAGTTACTAGGGAATATGCCTTTATTATAAGATATCTGAAACAGACGAGTCAGGATAGGAGCAAGCTCTGGTGTGCATTTTTTGAGAACAATTGCTGGGATCTCGTCAAGGCCAGAGGCTTTCCTGGTATTAAGAGAAGAGAGCATCGTTCGTACCTTTTTAGTTTTGAAAATGATATCTGTCATTTTATGCGCGACATTGGGGACTGTTGGTGGTTGAACATTTGGAGGTGGGTTGAGAGTAGAATTGCCAGCGAACAACGAAGCAAAAAGTTCAGCCTTGCCCAGGGCGGTAGAAACAATTTCATCCCCTGAGACAAGATGTGGGAACGTACTTTTGCAGAAATTATTCCCAATAGATTTATCAAGAGTCCAGAAGGGTTTGCCACCGTTGGAGCTTAAGAGGACTTTGTTTTTGATGTGGTTATTAAACGAGTTTTTTGCCTCAAAAAGAATGTGGACATAGAGGTTTCTTGCATCGTTAAACGCTTGAAGATTTTCTTGACTGGAATTGTGTAGAAGCGTTTTGTGAGCTTTGACCTTTTCAAGTCTGGCCTTGTCACAGGATTTAGAGAACCAGGGCTTTTTAGTGGCTGAAGAGGTTTTCTGTGTATGTGGGATAAATAATTCCATGCCATCTTGGATAATTTCGGTGACGTTTTGTGAGCTTTCAGAGGGGTCAGGATGAAAGAAGCAGACAGACGCCCATGGAAATGAGAAAAAGTAATCTCGCATTTTGTCCCAGTTTGCGGAATTGTGGTGACAAGCGATACGTGGGTGTGATGACTGTGTGACCTCGGGTTGAATTGCGCAGGAAGCAGTGACCATGCCGTGGTCTGAGCGACTCAGGGGGGCGGTGACTGATATCTTATAGCATTCAGGTTGTGTAGTAAGAAGGAGATCCAAAGGATTTGAGCTGTGTGTTGGGATACGAGGAAAGTAAGTAGGTTGCTGAACCATATTTGCTAAATAATTGCTGACTGCAAGGGCCTCCGTTGCTCTCCCTTGTGGAACGGTTTTTGAAGATCCTAGCCATTCCTTATTATGGACATTGAAGTCACCAAGAATAGTGACCTCGGAGGAAGGATATTCAACATGGCCACTATATTATCTATCTATCTATATATTTGTTTATATTTATATCTCATAATTCGTTTTATGTCGAAGATTTTTTAAATTGTACCTTTGTCGAGTGTGTTGTCGATTTTGGTGTGTGTCATAGAAATATCATATTAACCTCTTGTTTTTGGTTGTTATTAGTAGAGGTGTGCGAAGCTTCGAAATTCCGAACCGAACCCGAACTCGAACCGAACCTTCGGTTCGAAAATATGTTCGCACTAGCGATGTTGAAATAGTTCGAAGTTCGAAATATGTTATTCTTCAAAATAGTTCGAAGTTCGTTGCTCAAAAATACTTCGAAATTTCACTTTACAGGCATTGAATGTTGCCAAAGGTGGCGAAGTTGCGGCCCCTTTAACTCGGTAGCGGCGCTTTAAACTCGTTATCGGTGTCATTGAGTCGATAGCGTAATTTCAGGAGATTTCACTCATGCATATTTTTGAAAGTAGATGGGACACATTGAAACACGACGAAGCCCTTTAGCAGTCACAGAATTACTTTTCTTGTATATCCTAGCCTCCCATCACCTATTTCAGTAACAACATTATGATGGCAGTGTTCAAAGGTGATCAGTAACGTAAGTGTTCAGAATTTGAGGATAATTACAGATTGCCTTTGGAAAACACTGGTTTCAACATTCTTTATTACACAGTGAGTCAAAACAGTTAAATATTCACAATCAGGAGACAGTTCAAACTTGTAAGTGGTTATTTTATACCTATCGTGCTCACTTTGAACCCTCTCAATCTGTTTGCTAAAACTGCCTAGCCAATACCAAACAACAACATATTTATAATTGAGCTTATCTATAGATCTAGAAATCTAAAAAAGTTTCAAATATTTTGTGTTTTTGATTTAACGTTGCTCCATCTCCACAACGATCAGAACCGGAAGGCATTTTCACCCAATCAACCTGCAAATTTATTGAATCCTTCCTTTTTGTAAAAAGAGTTGGAATCTTTTACATATCAAATATTGTATGTTACAATATTCCAAAATTTTGTATGTAAGGAAATGATATATGAGTACTGAAGAATTTTGGGTAGTTCGATGTTCGATTTTGAATTTCTAAGAAGTTCGAAGTTCGACTGTGAACCTTAGACATACTATTTCAGAGGTTCGAAGTTCGAGGCTACATATTTGCTTGGGTTCGTTCATAGTTCGGTTCGAACAAAACATGGGTTCGCACACCTCTAGTTATTAGTAGTCGTTATATGATTACTTGTCAAGATAGGGTAACCAATACTTTTTTTTTAAAAGACATGTCATGTATCTCTTGATGACAATAAAGCATTATTATTATTAATTTTTATTATTATTATTACCAGCCACAGATTGGATGTTATATGTTAGTGCTGAAATTCTATTCTATGATATGGTGAATGAAGTGAAACAAACAGCTTAATAAAGAAGTAGAAAATAATTATTTATCATTCTGATTTACCTGAGAACAATCATCTATTTACATTATTTACATTTCGTACCTAATTTGTTGTTTTAATACTAGTAATAATTGTAAAAAAATACTTTAATTTATAAAATAAGACATGATTCACAAGAAAATTACAAACTAATTAAGATATACATTCAAAAAGCATGATTTCAAATTAAACTACTTGCTTTACGATGAGTCAAATTCTATAAAAATAAAAGTCGTCCTATTTCAGACTTTTAAACAGAAACGTTTAAACCTAAACATAAAAATCAAAATTACATTAATGTACCTAAAACGGTATTAAAATTTCACAAATAAAATTAAACCTAGTCCTACTTTGAACTTTTAAACATTATCGAGGGTATGTTCCAAACTTAAACATAAAAATACTTTGAACAAAAACTACGTGAATAAAACAAAATTTAAAAAACTCAACAACATAGCAAGCTGCCTGCATTTCAATGCAGCATTTTTACAAACGAAAAACAACAAAAATAAAAATGTCTTTACAAACAAAACTTCTTACATTTACTCATGGCTTCATTGAATCCGGATTAGGTTTATCATTCTGACCGCCACTGGTCGAATTCGGATTATTATTTTGACCGCCACCGTTCAAATTCATCGACAAAGTATTATTATACAAAGAGAAAAAGTCTGTAATACTGTCCTGTATAATAAAAGTAGGGTTATTGAATACATAGATTGGTTGCGTCGGAGGATAATACCCAGATGGACACATCATGTTCGGTGGTGCCATCATAGATGGATGTACCATCGATTGAGAAGGCACAGACTGATTTTGCAACAAACGCGGTGGTGTGTTGAACCCGGGAGGGGGCCTCACCATTCGATGCTGCATAGGAAGGCTTCCCTCCACTGGTGATGTTGGACGATAAGAGGACGGCGGCTCAGCATTTTCCGACCATCTGTAATAGACCGAACTCAATTGCGGCACAAAGTTTTGCCAGTTATTTTGTTCACACACATTTGGTGAGGAATTTCTTGGTACATTATCTGCGGTTTGCGTAGAATTACAAGAAGGAGGAGGGACGAATTCTGGTGCAGTTGCTTGTAGTTTATTTGGAGCAGAGGCGATAGTTGCACTACTTCCGTTTTCACTGTTCTGTGAGTTTTTGGTATTTGTCTGAGATTCTTTGTTATCTTCAGAACATTCACGAAGATTATGCACTGAGGCAGTAATTTGCGACATTAGAATTTTTAGTTCATCTAAATTAAGGCTATTTGGAGATATTTGTTTTTTGCGTAAATTAGATACATCATCAATATCTTTTTTTCTAGCCTTACTTTCTTCTGTTACACACACTTCTGTTTCATTACTATCTTTAGATGTTATGTCTTTGTCAAATTCTTCTGTTATAGTATCTTTGTTTCCTTTTGGAGGATTACATGTAGTATTATCTGAATCTCCTGATAAGCTATCTATCGTAGACTTTTTATTACCACATCGGGTGAAGGGATTATGAATGGTGGTAGCTGCAGATTCTCCCGAGGATTCTTCAGATACACTATCTATTATAGACTTTTTATTACCATACCGGTTGAAGGCATTATATGTAGTTGTAGCTGCCAATTCTCCTGGGGATTTTTCAGATGTAATGCCAGTTACACATTTTTTATTTTCACCTTCAAATCTCATTACATTAGCTACCACTTCTTGTTCATCTTCATGCCCCGTTTCTGCTGCCTCAATTTCGTTCTCTATTATTTCAATTCCGGCACTTTCTACGCTTTCAACATTTGATTCAACTGATTTGCTACATAGAGATGACGCTTTGCTATTTGTGCAATTAAACTCGTTTATTGTATCATTATTTCTGGTGGCGGTTTCCATCAGATCTGAATCATCATCTCTTTCACAGCCGATACTATCCAAAAGAGACTCGTCACTAATTTTAAACATTTCATCAACAGTCATATTTTGAAATTTTTTATCGACAGCTTTTCCTCCCACAGGAGAAGTATTAGGGGTTAATGAAAAAAATTCCGTCGTTTCTACCGAAGTTTCATTCTTAAAGGCGTTAACTCTCGTCCAGTACGGGTCGTCATTTTCAATATTTCCCTCACTAAAATGCATTAAATCTGATTCACTTGACATGCCGCTTTTGAGATTATCCATACCGTATAGCGTTGATCTAACAGCGTCATGTGGTTCATAAGAATCAGTTTGATCATCGCGGATGGTATCGAAATTAACAAAAGTATCCTCTTTGCACATAACCTCGCTTAAACGTTCATCAGCATTCATCATCTCGTAGATATTTTTGTTGACTGGTTTTACGGGTTGGATGTCTTTAGGTAAATATTTGTAAAAATCATCACCGACACCATCAAACAGACTCAGATCTATGCTTCTAGCATATTGTATCTCTAATATGTTGTGCGGCTTCAGTTTCGGGAATAAAATGCCTTTCTTGTACCCCTCCTTGGCTTTTGCTATGTCCTCTTCATGTTTTTTCTCAATATATGGTATGATGTTTTCATTGCTGTGTCTTTCAAAGTACTGTGGGTAGCATAAGTCGAAGGTAATTCCCATATTGGTCATGCTTTTAAGTTCTGCCGTGCTCGGTGCCAAGCCGAGCTCCATATCGAGAAACGAGGGAAAGAGATGTAAATATTTTACCGTTGGTTTGAATCCAGCGTTGGATAAAGCTTTGGATCGGTCCTGAAACAAGAAATTGGTATAAGCAGACAATTCAATTTCAATTTGTCATTAAAAAAAAAAAACTTGAAATTTAATTCATTTTTAGTTTTATTTGTTAAAGAACATCATACATATTAGTTAGCAGGTGGTAGTGGAATTTTCCTTAACGTGATAGTTAATGATTTTTTCACGCCCGAGGAGGTACCACCCCATACTTCAAGGGACCGGTGAAGTCCCAACGGACGTTTCCGGTTCTGGTGTACGAGTCGGTTTCCCTTATAAGCAAAAATGATGATGGCACCTCCTTGTACAAAAGATTCCGGAGATAAAATACCCCTCCATTCGGATCTCTGGGAGAGGGTGTACAGGGGGCGCCAGCATCAAGGTTTAACATATCCTTCTCGAATATATGTGGCCTAAATTCTAACCTGAACTCCGTCCACCATCTCCTCCAGGCTAATAGGCCCTAACTCCTCTTCCTCACCGAAACCCAAATCAGTGCCAAAACAGCCACTAATCACCGTAATTTCCCGGGGTATGAGCTCCTTACTTCCTTTAGATTGCATAGAGGCGTGTGCGCAGACGTCCGTAGCAATCTACCCTGCACCAGACTCCCCAATTTAGAAGCTGGAAGAAAAGACATATTATGGATAAAACTCTCTCTCTCTCTCAGGGCTGCAAGTAAATTCATCTGTTGCATTTACCGGTCACCTTCTGACAACAACTTTGTCCAGCTCTTTGACTACCTTTCTGAAAAAAACGACTATCTGATTTCTGAATATCCTCCCTCCGAGGTCACTATTCTTCGTGACTTCAATGTCTATAATAAGGAATGGCTAGGATCTTCAAAAACCGATCCACAAGGGAGAGCAGCGGAGGCCTTTGCGGTCAGCAATTCTTTAGCCAATATGGATCAGCAACCTATTTACTTTCCTCGCATCCCAACACACAGCTCAAATCCCTTGGATCTCCTTCTTACTACAAATCCTGACTGCTATAAGATATCAGTCACCGCCCCCTGGGTCGCTTAGACCACGGCATGGTCACTGCTTCCTGCGAAATGCAACCCGAGATAACACAGTCAACACACCCACGTATCGTTTGGCACTACAACTCCGTGAACTGGGACGAAATGCGGGATTGCTTTTCCTCATTTCCATGGGCGTCTGCCTGCTTCTCTCATCCTGACCCCTCTGATATCTCACAAAACGTCACCGAAATTATCCAAGATGGTATGGAATTATTTATTCCACGTACACAGAAAATCTCTTCAGCCACTCAAAAGCCTTGGTTCTCTAAGTCCTGTGACAAGGACAGACTTGAAAAGGTCAAAGATCACAAAACGCCTCTACACAATCCCAGTCAACAAAACCGTCAAGCTTATAACGACGCAAGAAACCGCTATGTCTGCATTCTTTCTGAGGCAAAACAACTCGTTTAATAACCACATCAAAAACAAAGTCCTCTCAAGCTCCAATGGCAGCAAACCCTTCTGGACTCTTGATAAATCTATTGGGAATAATTACTGTAAAAGCAAGTTTCCACCTCTTGTTTCAGGGGATGAAATTGTTTCTACCGCCCTGGGCAAGGCTGAACTTTTTGCCTCGTTGTTCGCTGGCAAATCTACTCTCAACACACCTCCTAATGTTCAACCACCAACAGTCCCCAATGTCACGCATAAAATGACGGATATCATTTTCAAAACAAAAAAAGTACGAAAGATGCTCTCTTCTCCTAATAACAGGAAAGCGTTTGGCCTTGACGAGATCCCAGTAATTTTTCTCAAAAAATGCGCACCAGAACTTGCTCCTGTCCTGACTTGTCTGTTTCAGACATCTTACAATAGAGGCATATTCCCTAGTAACTGGAAAACTGCTCGAGTACAACCCGTCCCCAAGAAAGGATCCAAAGCGCTTCCTAGCAACTACAGGCCTATTTTTCTCCGTTCAGTCGTCTCTAAAGTGATGGAAAAGTATATAAACACCGAATTACTAAAATTTCTTGAAAAACACAGTCTAATCCACGACAGGCAGTATGGATTCCGTCAGCGCAGATCGACTGCCGACCTCCTTTCCTTTGTCACCCATTCTTGGAACAAGTCCATGGAACTACACGGTGAATCCCAGATTGTCGCTCTAGACATATCCAAAGCATTCGACCGGGTCTGGCACGCAGCGCTGCTCAATAAACTTCCGGCCTATGGCCTACCATCAAAACTCTCTACCCAGACAGCAAATTTCCTCTCCAACCAGAGCATTTCTGTTGTCGTGGATGGCCATTCCTCTAAACTGTATCCAATTAATGCAGGAGTCCCTCAAAGTTCAGCTTTAGCCCCTACTTTGTTTCTTCTTGACATCAATGACCTCCTCTCTAGCACATCCAACCCAGTTCACAGTTACACGGACGACAGCACCCTCCACTCAAATCTACAATATACTAAGCCTGTCTCTTTAGCTCAATTAGATGAGGATCGCACACTCATGGATTGTTCTGTCTCTGTGGATCTCCAAAAAATATTAGACTGGGGAAGTAGAAATCTTGTACAAATCAACTCCACCAAATCTCGGTCTTGCTTTCTATCTCATAAGAGATACACCAGCCCTAGACCCATCACAATGAACAACCAAGTTATTCAAAGTAATGAATGTTTTTCACTTGTTGGCATTTCTGTAGATCAAATTTCAATTGGCACCAACATGTCACATCAATTGCAGAAGCGGCTGCTAAGAAAACAGGTTTCCTCTTCCGGGATCGAAAATACTTTTCACCAGCTAAGCTCTATCTTATATACTTCACAAATAAAGCCAAACCTCGAATACTGGCCCCACATCTGGGGTGCCGCTGCCGCTTCTACACTCGCTTTCCTGGACTCCATTCAGAAGAGAGCTATGGACCCTACCCTCATCCAAAGGCTGCCATTCCTTGTCCACCGACGTGCCGTTGGTGACCTCTCTCTCTCTCTCTCTCTCTCTTTTATAGATATCTGCACGGGCACTGCTCAGAGGAGCTTTCTTCCATAGTTCCTCCACCTGCTGCCCCCAACAGATCTACCAGGGAACAGAGCGAATGTACCCTTTTACTGTCCAGGTCACCAGACATAGAACATCTTGTTATGCCCGCTCTTTTGTCCCGAGGACATCCAAGTGGTGGAATTCCTTGCCGGCACATGTTCTTCCTTCTCCCCCGAACCTCCAAGTCCAGAATTAACAAGTTGCCTCTTTCCTCCTTGTCGACACCCACAGTACGATAGTATTTAGGCTGTAAGCCCTCGTGGTGTTGTTGAAAAAAAAAAAAATAATACAGGTTGTTGAATTCGAAAAAAGTGACTTTTTGGCCCCTTTGTGTTGGCCTTGCTCAAAATTTTTTTAGACCACGTGAATGATTTTCAAAATTGAATCAAATAAAAATGAACTTAAATGTTTCGACAGCATATTCCCGAAATTGTGTTGTTCTATCATTTTCCACTGTTACAAATTTTGTTAAGACTGAGTATTTTAGTCTTGACATACAATAATTTTTATCTCCGAAAGTTGAGATTTTAGGTTAGTGATATGTCCCATAAAGTAAATCTATATATGAAATCACACCGATAACTCAAAAAATAATAGACCGATTTTGATTAAATTTGACAAATACCTTCCTTTTGCAAGTGGCTTAGATAAGTTCGTTAGCCAGGAAAATCGGCCCAGGTTTTCCCGGTAAAATTTGTGTTTTCTTTCGAAAAAAATTTATATCTCCGGAAATAACAAAGTAAGGGCAACCAAATTTGGTTAGGGGGGATTAAATCATTATATGTAAATTAGGTAACAAAATTTAGCTCTGTAAGTTAAAAGACAAAAAGTTATAGGCATTTAAAGAAAAATATATTGGGCTTTTTCTCAAAACGACAAAGTCGCGACTTAAGACGTCAAAATTGCCAACATTTAGGCAAAGAACCTGAAACTAATATGGGCTATGGAAATAAAAGTCTGGACGCAGCAAGTGCGTTATGGTAGTGAATTTTCATAAAAATGTTTTTAATACAAATATGTTTTTTTTATAAAGAAAACAGGCATCAAATTTGGTTACCAGTGTAATCTATATAGTAGAAACAATGTGCCATGTTTCATCAAAATAACTTTATTGTTTGAAAATGTACAAAAATTTGCGAAAGTAAAATTAAAGTGTTCCCGAAAGAACTGGTTTCTTGGTCAACCTTATAGGTTAAAAGCAAATTGAAATGAAAATTCGCTACCATAACGCACTTGCTGCGTCCCGAATTTCTTTTCTTACAAACATGTATTTATATTTCGATGGAAAATGCAAAAAGGCAATAACAAGGGTGTTTGATAAAAAAAATTTGAATCACCAACGATGGGCCACCCTGTAATTGTAGAAATACGTTTTAAGATGTAGCTCAAGACAACCTATAATTAATATATACATTTTTTTTTGTATCTTGTATAATAACGGATATATTGAGCTTTACTGATTTTTTAAGAAAATTCGACAAAAATTATATACCATTAAACGATAAACTCTATAATAGCCAAGCTACTGCCAAAGCATCAGAGAAAGGGTCTATTTGAAATGAATTTTCTGGAAATATTTTAGTAAAATTAAGAACAATGACGGTTGAAACTTAGACTTCAGGCTTTGTAAAACATTATTTTTGAGACATTTTCTTTTCATAGTTCATATTAGTTTCAGATTCTTTGCCTAAATATTACCAATTTTGACGTTTAAGATCGCGACTTTGACGTTTTGAGGAAAACCCAAATTTATTTTTCTTTAAATGCCTATAACTTTTTTGTCTTTTAACCTACATAACTAAATTTTGGTAGGTAACTCACCTATAACGATATAAACCCGCGTACCAAATTTGGTTGTCCTTACTTTGTTAGTTCCGGAGATATAATTTTTTTTCGAAAGAAAACACAAAATTTGCCGGCAAAACCTCGGCGGATTTTCGTGGCTAACGAACTTATCCAAGCCGCTTGCAAAGGGAAGGTATTCACCATTAAATGTAATTGTAGAAATAATGTTTTAAGATGTAACTCAAGACACCATATAATTAATGTATACATTTTTTTTGCATATCTTGTATAATAACGGATATATTGAGCTTTATTGATTTTTTACGAAAATTCGACAAAATTTATGCACCATTAAACAATAAATGCTATAGAGAAGAATACTGCCAAGCATCAGAGAAAGAGTCTATTTGAAATGAATTTTCTGGAAACATTTTAGTAAAATGAAGGACAATGACGGTTGAAACTAAGACTTCAGGGTTTGTAAAACATTCTTCTTGAGACACTTTCTTTCCATAGCCCGTGTTAGATTCAAGTTCTTTGCCTAAATGTTGCCAATTTTGACGCTTTAAATCGCGACTTTGACGTTTTGAGGAAAACCCCAATTTATTAGTGAATTTTCGTAGAAAAAATTCACTAATGGGGAGATCCCGACTTTTGAATTTTAAAAAAATTTTTGCAAATGAGCGCGAACTAGGACCCCTAGAACCCATATCCGGGGTCAGTTTCAATTTTTATATGTTATATATATATATATATATATATATATATATATATATATAATATATATATATATATATATATATATATATATATATATATTTATATATATATTTATATATATATTTATATATATATATTATATATATATATATATATATATATATATATATATATATATATATATATATATATATATATATATATATGTATCACACCGATAACTCAAAAAATAATGGGCCGATTTTGATAAAATTTGGCATGTACCTTTCTTTTGTAAATGGCTTGGATAAGTTCGTTAGTCAGGAAAATCGGACGAGTTTTTCCGGGAAAATTTTGAGTTTTCATTCGAAAAAAATTATTATCTCAAAAAGTAATAAGCCGATTTAAATAAAATTTGGCGTGTACCTTCCTTTTGTAAATGGCTTTGGCAAGTTTGTTAGTCAGAAAAATCGGACGAGGTTTTCCGGGAAATTTTTGAGTTTTCATTCAAAAAAAATTATTATCTCAAAAAGTAATAAGCCGATTTTAATAAAATTTGCCATGTACCTTCCTTTTGTAAATGGCGTTGACAAGTTTGTTAGTCAGGAAAATCTGACGAGGTTTTCCGGGAAAATTTTGAGTTTTCATTCGAAAAAAATTCTTATCTCAAAAAGTAATAAGCCGATTTTAATAAAATTTGGCATGTACCTTCCTTTTGTAAATGGCTTTGACAAGTTTGTTAGTCAGGAAAATCGGACGAGGTTTTCCGGGAAAATTTTGAGTTTTTATTCGAAAAAAATTCTTATCTCAAAAAGTAATAAGCCGATTTTAATAAAATTTGGCATGTACCTTCCTTTTGTAAATGGCTTTGACAAGTTTGTTAGTCAGGAAAATCGGTCTAGGTTTTTTGGGAAAATTTTGAGTTTTCATTCGAAAAAAATTCTTATCTCAAAAAGTAATAAGTCCATTTTAATAAAATTTGGCATGTACCTTCCTTTTGTAAATGGCTTTGACAAGTTTGTTAGTCAGGAAAATCGGACGAGGTTTTCCGGGAAAATTTTGAGTTTTCATTCGAAAAAAATTCTTATCTCAAAAAGTAATAAGCCGATTTTAATAAAATTTGGCATGTACCTTCCTTTTGTAAATGGCTTTGATAAGTTCGTTAATCAAAAAAATCGGACAAGGTTTTCTGAAAAAATTTTGAGTTTTCATTTGAAAAAAAAATTTATCTTAAAAAATAAAAAATCTATGATAATCAAATTTGGTAGGTAGGTTTACGATATAAAAAGTAAACTACACACCAAAATTTAGATTTCTATGTTACAAGCAAAAAAAGTTATAAAATATTTTGTGCCGGATCATTTCTATGAAAATTCACTACCATAACGCACTTGCTGCGTCCCGAGATTTTTTTATTTAAATGCCTGTAACTTTTTTGTCTTTTGAGCTACCGGGTTAAATTTTGGGAGGTAATTTACTTATAGCGATATAAACCCGTATACCAAATTTGGTTGCCCGTACTTTGTTATTTCCGGATATATAATTTTTTTTGGAAAAAAAAAAAACCATTTTCTGGGAAAACCTCGGACGATTTTCCTAGCTAACGAACTTATCCAAGCCACTTGCATTATTTTTTGAGTTATCGGTCTAATACATACATATACATACATATATATATATATATATATATATATATATATATATATATATATATATATATATATATATATATATATATATATATATATATATATACATATACATATAAAAATCGAAACTGACCCCGGATATGTGTTCTAGGAGGCCTAATTAGCGCTCATTTGAACAAATTTTTTCAAAATTCAAAATCGGGATCTCCTCTTTAGTAATTTTTTAAAGAAAATTCACTAAAATGTCTCAAGAAGAATGTTTTACAAACCCTGAAGTCTTAGCTTCAACCGTCATTGTACTCAAATATTTCCAGAAAATTAATGTCAAATAGACTCTTTCTGTGATGCTTGGCAGTAGTCTTAGCTATAGAGTTTATCGTTTAATGGTATATAATTTAGGTCGAATTTTCGTAAAAAATCAATAAAGCTCAATATATCCGTTATTATGCAAGTTATGAAAAATATTGTATACATTAATTATAGGGTGTCTTGAGCTACATTTTAAGAAATTATTTCTACAATCTCAGGGTGGGCCATAAATCGTTGGTGAGACAAATTTTCTTTTTTTTAATCGAACACACCTTATGTTCTTGCATTTTCCCTTGTAATATAATGCATGTTTGTAAGAGGGGACGCAGCAAGTGCGTTATGGTAGCGAATTGCCATTAAATGCTTCAAATTTGAATAGCTCAATTTGCTATTAACCTATAAGGTTGACCAAGAAACCAGTTTTTTCCGGACCACTTTAAGTCTACTTTCGGAAAATTTTGTACATTTTCAAACAATAAAGTTATTTTGATGAAACATGGCGCATTGTTTCTACTATATAGGTTATACTGGTAACCAAATTTGATGCCTGTTTTCTTAAAAAAAAAAAACACATTCGTATTAAAAACATTTTAATGAAAATTCACTACCATAACGCACTTGCTGCGTCCAGACTTTGATTTCCATAGCCCATATTAGTTTCAGGTTCTTTGCCTAAATGTTGCCAATTTTGACGTCTTAAATCGCGACTTTGTCGTTTTGAGGAAACGCCCAATTTATTTTTCTTTAAATGCCTATAGCTTTTTGTCTTTTAACTTACAGATCTAAATTTTGTTACGTAATTTACATATAATGATTTAATCCCCTTGTACCACATTTGGTTGCCCTTACTTTGTTATTTCCGGAGATATAAATTTTGTTCGAAAGAAAACACAAAATTTACCGGGAAAATTTGGGCCGATTTTCCTAGCTAACGAACTTATCCAAGCCACTTGCAAAAGGAAGGTATTTGTCAAATGTAATCAAAATCAGTCTATTATTTTTTGAGTTATCGGTGTGATTACATATATAGATTTACATTCACTACCATACCGCACTTGCTGCATCGAGACTTATTTCAAAGTAAACAATCCTGATTATAGACTATTAAACCACCAACTTTATAACTGAAACTACTGCCAAAGTATCAGAGATAGGGTCTATTTGAGATGAATTTTTTGCATATTTTTAGGACAATGGCAGTTGAAGCAGAAACAAACGTCAAAATTTGCAATTTTCAGAAAAAGAACCTGAAACAAATACGGGTTATGTAGAAGAAATGTCGTAAGAAGTGTTTTTTACAAAGACGTAAGTTTCAGCCATCATTGTCATTCATTTTACTATAATATTAACATGTCGTCGTTAGGCTGTTAATACCTCCGATGTGACAAAATCTGCGAAAATGAGATATATACACAATGTGAAACGTCTCGTCAAACCGCATCGAACTGGCGAAACCTCCAATGTGAACTGCAATACATTATCACGTAAACATTAAAAATGCATGTCGCCAATGTGACGAGTTCAAAAATTACTATAGTAATACATCCAATGTGCCCAGTAGGTTACATCGGAGATCTTACCGATGTACCAAGGCTGTCATGCGTTACACGGTCGGTTCACATTGGAGGTTTTCTTACTGCAAAGCTATTTGCTTTGCGTTGTGGTTTTATGACTTTAAATTATATTATTTTGAAGTTCTACATCACTGATACCTACGTCTTGAAAATCTGCGATACCAGCGACACTGTCATAATTTTTCAAATTGTCAAGCCCATTTTCATGAATACTGTCTTCTTGAGAAACTGGATCATTTACATCTTGTTGATTGTCGCTAATGGCATTTTTAGAACTTGTCCCCACAAGGATTTGTACTTGGAGATCTATATTATCTGCACGACTTTCATGCTGACTACCACGAAATAGAATTCCTAAATCTAAATCATTTTGTATATCTGGGTCAGTTTTATAATTTATCGGTTTCCCTAGATGTGTTATGTTATCTGCAATTGGGGGATCAAATTCAGTTAACATTTCATCTGGGCTTTCTTCCTTCTCACTGATTTTATCATACACACAATGCAATTTGAAGCTACAATTAGCAAACTTAAAAGTAATTTCGATTACGCTAACAAAAAAAAAAAAAAAAGGAATACAGCTATAGGCAGAAGGTTATATGGTAAATCGTAGATTGGTTATAACGTAAATAAAGATGGGGTTATCACACGAAACTTACCTAAACCTGAGAAAAAGATGTAAGCAAGATGTGAGCATAAGGCTCCCAACAGTATATCACCGAAATTCTTTCGATGCAGTTTGCTTATAGAATCAGACAGGGAACCAATTTTCAAATTATTTTGAAATTTAGGTTCATGGGGTGAAAAAAAAAAGTTTGTTACAAGTCTAGTTGAAACCCGACCAATTCGAAGAAGACGAGTAGATACTACTCTACAGGAATGTACGACATTGAAGAAACATGATTATTTTCTAAAAGATGGAAGTGGCAAACGCATTAAAGTTTGCCGCAATTTTTTTTTGAGTACTCTAAGCTTGGGAAAAGATACACTTCAACGTTGGATAAAAAGCGATATAATACATGACTTCGATTCAGGTTCTACATCCAGTGATTCAGAAATTCGCCTTCCCAATAAACGGCAACGGCTGTGTAAACGGCAAACTGTAAAAGAGCATAAGGCTGAGACTGTTAAACAATGGTTAGATCTTATACCCAAAGTGCCATCACATTACTGCAGAGCCTCGTCAAGTGGACACTATGTTGATAATTCATTTAATTCAAAGAATCACATGTATAATGTCTTTAAAAAGTGGTGTTTGGACAAGAATGGAGGTAAATCATAAGTTGTTTAGTGCTGTTTTAAAAGATCAGAATATCACTATACATAAACCTCGCAAGGACCAATGTGATATTTGGGTTGGATATAAATGTGGCAATATAACCGAGGAAGACTATAAAACTCACAGAATTAAAAAAAGATGCTGTAAGAGATGCGAAATCAAAAATGAAGGAAAGTGCAAACGACGAACGGTTGGTGGTGACCATGGATTTACAAAGTGTTCTAACATGTCCTAAAATATTAGCTTAACAAACCTATTACAAGTTGAAACTACAAGTACATAATTTTACAATTTATTCACAAAATGATAAGAAAGTCACTTTATATGTATGGCATGAGGCTAATGGTGGAGTCAGCTCCAATGAGTTTACATCCCGTGTCATTGATTATCTATCTAATATACCGGACACGTTTAAAAGTGTTATACTTATATCATATGGCTGTAACTATCAATATAGGAACAAAACACTTGCAAGTGCTCTTAGCGATTTTGCAAAAGAAAAAACTTCAACTATACAGCAGCTTTATTTAGAAAAAGGTCACACGATGATGGAGGCTGATTCGGTCCACTCAGCTCTAGAGCATTATTTTCGACCTCCTGACTTCATCAAACGCATGAGGATGGCACGACCCAAATAGCCTTATGAAATACATCATCTGGATTACACGTTTTTCAATAAATATGACATGCCATCAAACTTTAGTTCAATTAGACAGGGAAAGGAGGCAAAAGATCCGGTGGTCGTAGATATCAGGCAATTAAAATATTCTGCTACAGGTGAGGTATTTTTTACACTGGATTATTCTGACAATTTCTGGGAAACGATGCCCTGTCGTCGTGAAAATAGAAGTATGAGTAATTACCATTCAAATCTTTTCAAGACACAACCATAAATTAGTGACGACAAGTTCAAACATCTCCAAGAACTAAAGCTAGACATAGACAAAGACTATCACGCATTTTAAGATGCTATACCTCATGAGAAGAAGCATAAAAAAATGAATTTTTCCAACACATAAACAACAATTATACAAATAACTTAGTTGTGTTGTAAAACTATCAAAGATTTTTTCATTAATAAAGATTTTGTGTCAAATATTTCTTCTTGTGTTTCAATCACAATATTGAAAATAAAACCTATGTACATCTATCAGGATTCAAAACTTGCTACAATATTTCTCATGTGAATTCGTTATTCACAATTTCTCCCATGTGAAAAAATTGGGAATGCAAAATTACTCCAATGTGCAAGTTTTCTTAATTAGCCGCATATAAGTACTTTCAAGATTTGTAAGTGACTGTTTAAAACAAAATGAGCACTTTAAGAATCAGGGTTGTGCAACCAGATTTGAAGTATTTTCATTTTTCATTAGAAAAATCAGTTTTTTGTCCCTCCTGTAAAATTTGCTTTTTGTCACATTAGAGGTGTTAACAGCCGGGCGACGATGTATTACTTTTAGCCAAAACTTACCTGTGGTCTTTCAGAATATTTCGAACAGTGGTTCAAACTACTCCCAATCCCCGAATATTATACAGGTACTCAGATGTGGATTGGATTCGACATAGGCCAACACATTGGTGACACCCGTGAGGCTCTTCTGACAAACAGGAGGATAGACTTTTCCTGTCGTTCGTAACTGATGCGCCAGTCAGAGAAAACAGGGTACTTCACCGCATACATCCCGGCAGCAACAGTTGCATTTCGCATACATTCAAAGGATAACTCCTGCATCAATTGGATACAGTTTAAGAGGAATGGCCATCCACGACAATAGAAATGCTCCGGTTGGAGAGAAAATTTGCTGTCTGGGTACAGAGTTTTGGTGATAGGCCATAGGCCGGAAGTTTATTTAACAGCGCTGCGTGCCAGACCTGGTCGAATGTTTTGGATATGTCTAGAGCGACAATCTGGGATTCACTGTGTAGTTCCACAGACTTGTTCCAAGAATGGGTGACAAAGGAAAGGAGCTCCGCAGTTGATCTGCGGTGACGGAATACATACTGGCTGTCGTGGATTAGACTGTGTTTTTCAAGAAATTTTAGCAATTTGGTGTTTATATACTTTTCCATCACTTTAGAGAGACTAAAAGGAGATAAATAGGCCTGTAAATACCACGTGTATTTATTTTATAATGAATAACAAAAAAAACAGAACAAATAGGGCACTGACAATAAGCAAAGTTACCTACCTTTATTCTCCAATAATGCAGGAACATAAGCTTCGTTTTTCTGTATTCACACACAACACCTCTAGGGACCTCGTGTCTCCCAAAGGACTTACAAACAAGTGGATATTTAGAGACCTCGTGTCTCTTCAAGGGGTTGAAAGCAATTCGCTTTCTCGAGACCTCTTGCCTCTTCAAGGACTCAAAAACAAGTGGCAGAGGGATGCAAGCTTCTCTCCCTTCTCTCATTCTTCTTCCCCCTCTCTGGTCTTCTGGCGGAAACCATTAGTAACACTTACTCTATGTCAGTGTAGCGCGCGACATTTGAATTTAAAAGTGACAGAACA
Organism: Tillus elongatus; assembly: GCA_964006375.1. Taxonomy (NCBI): domain Eukaryota; kingdom Metazoa; phylum Arthropoda; class Insecta; order Coleoptera; family Cleridae; genus Tillus; species Tillus elongatus. The sequence continues at coordinate 14,485,712 of OZ023262.1, forward strand.
ACGAGCATGAACATTCCGCCCACCAAAATAAGGATTTATTTTCACAATTATATTGTTTCTCAAATAAACAAACAAAACAAAATTTTACAATAAGCACAAAAAACAAAAAACTGAAGCTATTGGATTTATAATTAACTGTACAAAAAAATTTCAAGGCAGACGTATTACTGCGATGGCAACAGACATAACTTCGTCAGAGGCCTATCAAAAGTGCCACTACTAGTGCGAACTTGAGCTACCCGAGCTATACCATCACGGCCTGGGTATAGTTGCATAATGCGTCCGAGCTTCCAAACAAGAGGTGACGAAATCTCATCTTTAATCACAACTAAAGCTCCGATCGGGGGGGACGTTTGCACAGTATCCCACTTACCACGCTGCTGCAGTGTATGCAGGTATTCGTTCTTCCAGCGGCGCCAAAAGTCCTGGTGGATCCTTTGCACCAGCTGCCAGCGTGACAAGCGATTCATACTTAACAAAGTCAAATCAGCATCAGGAGGAGCACCTAACGGTTCCATTGTAAGAAAATGTCCTGGGGATAGGGCTAACAGATCATTTGGATCAGTACTCGCACTACACAATGGTCGAGAATTCAAAACTGATTCCACTTGAGCAAGCAACGTGGACATTTCCTCAAAGGTCAGAATCTGCAAACCGATCACCCTTCGCAAATGAGTCTTGACTGAGCGCACTCCTGCCTCCCACAGACCTCCAAAATGCGGAGCTGATGGGGGGTTGAAATGCCACTTAATGGTACAAGCATCTGCTGCCCCCTTTGCATAGTTTAAGAGCTGCTTATTTGAGCCGACGAAGTTGGTACCTCTATCGCTATACAAATTGTCACATCTTCCTCTGCGAGCCACAAACCTCCGAAGAGCTGCCAAGAAGGCTTCAGCTGAAAGATCAGACACTCCTTCCAAATGGAGGGCCTTCGTTGCCATGCACACAAACAAACAAATATATGCTTTCACCTTTCGGACACCTCGATATCTGCCCTGTGTCACAAAAACTGGACCTGCAAAATCAACTCCGCTGTGTGAAAACGGCTTCAACTGAGAAACCCTGGCAACTGGCAAATCAGACATCATCGGTGCCATGGGAGTAGGATTCACTCGAAAGCAACGATAGCACCTTGACAAAACATGATGAATAGCTCTCCGAGGGGACAAAATCCAAAACTGTTGCGAAAGCAAATGAAGCAATGTGCGAGGACCAGGATGAAGATTGACATGGTGTGTGTGTGCAATGATTAACTCGGTGAGACGATGTGAGCGGGGCAACAATATAGGGTGTTTCACTTCAACTGGAACATCAGCTTGACGAAGGCGACCGCCCACCCTGAGGATACCCTCTGTATCCAGAAAGGGGGCTAACTTATTTATTGCCCTCGCACACCTCTCACCTTTAACCAAGGATGCTATTTCCCTTTGAAATACTTCACCTTGAGCACATTTGATAAGCATATGAAGCGCCTCCTGTAATTCGGTGGCTGTCAGAGATGCAGTAGTTCGGTCAGATGGAGACACCCTACAATTTCGCACAAACCGCTGACAATATACAACAACACCCTGAATTTTCCGTAGATGCGAAAAGCGATTCAAAAGTTTACTGAGCCACTCCTCATTTGCCAAAGTAACTAGTACGGGGAGAGTTCGTTGCTCCGCCAGGCACTCTTCTGGCGGCTCAAAACGCAACGACTTGGGCCAATTTTCTCTTGCCAATTTTAGCCAGGCGGGTCCCGCCCACCATAGTGGATGCTCACAAAACCCAGAAGGTAACATGCCTCTCGATGCACAATCAGCTGGGTTTTCTTGTCCACTTACGTGATGCCATGACTCTGGAGGAATCTTCTCTTGTATGCTTGCTACTCGATTCCCAATAAAGGTCTTCCACCTATTGGAAGATGATTTTATCCAGGCAAGTGCCACCATAGAGTCTGACCAAGCATACATAGAGTTAAACTCAAAACGACCTTCATACACCCGACACACAAATTCCAGAAGCTTTGCCAACAATAAACACCCACACAATTCGAGACGTGGAATCGATATTCTTTTTAAAGGTGATACCTTGGACTTGGCACACAGAAAATTGATCCAAACTTGACCCTCCTCTGATACTTGTCTTAAGTAAACAACTGCAGCATACCCTCGCTCCGATGCATCACAGAACCCATGGAGTTCTGTACTGATGATATTATCGTGTTTTACGCCTCTGGGAATTGATAAACCTGCTAGCGCACTGAGTTGTGATTTATACTGAGACCACTGACCAACAATATCCTTTGAGGGCTTATCATCCCATCCCACTTTTTGCTCCCACAAGCACTGCATAAGATATTTTGCCAACAGGGTAACAGGAGACAAAAAACCCAGGGGGTCATAAATTCTTGCCAATTCCGAAAGAAGATTTCGTTTTGTGCACGGACGATCAATAGGTTCAACATTAAAAGAGAATGTATCACCTATGGGACACCACTGCAATCCTAAAATTTTCAACACTGATGGATCATTTAAATCTAACGATCGAGGTTGCTGACTATCAGCTGATACTGTGGACAACAGTTTCGAATTATTGCTGGCCCACTTCTTCAATTCAAAACCCCCCTTAGCAAACAACCCAATCAATTGCCGTTGCAACTCAAAAGCCTTTGACAATGAGTCGACTCCACTGACTACATCATCCACATAGAGATCGGACCGAACTAGCTTTGCTGCCAATGGAAAAGATGATTCCTCATCATCACAAAGCTGCATCATTGTTCGGATTGCCATGTGTGGGCTTGAGGAGACCCCATATGTGACAGTATTAAGGCGATATTTCTGTACAGGTTCCCCCTTTGAGAACCTCCAGAGAATTCTTTGATAATCCCTCTGATTATCTACAACCAAAATTTGTCGATACATTTGCCGAATGTCAGCAGTAAATGCAATTTTGTTTGAGCGAAATTTCAACAACACAGTGGCAATATCTGTCTGCAACTTCGCTCCCACTAACAACGTATCGTTCAGAGATACACCATTCGTACTTTTGGAACTAGCATCAAATACCACCCGCAGTTTGGTCGAAAGGCTGTGAGGACGCAACACACAATGATGGGGAATATAGTATGCATCAGATGGTTCCACAGCTACATCTGATACCAGAGACATATGGCCAGACTCATAATAATCCCTGATAAACTCCGAATAGGACTTGTGCAACGCTGGATCCCTACTAAGACGTGCTTCCAGGGAGTAAAACCGCCTCAATGCAACACTGAAAGATTCTCCCAAACACGGAGTACCCTCACGAAAGGGCATATTTAAAATATATCTCCCAGCACTATTTCGGTGCTGAGTCTTCTTGAAGATTTCCTCACATTTTTTATCTTCCGGAGACATAACTAAACCTTGTGGTACCTGTTCCAAGCTCCAAAACTGTTTCAAGGTATGATCCAAGTCGACCAACGTGCATAAACTATTCACAACAGAATGAGACTTTGACTGTTCTACACTGCCCATAAGCACCCAACCAAAAACAGTATTGATGGCCACTGGTGCACCTCGAGGCCCTCTCTTTATTCCAGGTCTAACCACATGAGCATAAACGTCAGTACCCAACAAAATTTCAATGTCCCCTGGTATACCAAACTCTGAATCTGCCAACTCTAAGTTCTGAATATGTTGCCAGTGGCACTGCTCAATTTTAGCAGAAGGGATCTTGGAACAAATGTTCGGAATCACAATCATGTCCAACTCTAACTTTGTTGGCTCATAAATGGACTCTACTCGACATTTGAGAGTGCCTTGGCTAGCAAGCGAGCTCATTTGGTTCAAGCCTTGAACCATCACTGAACGAGATGAGGTGTTGAGCCCCAATTTTTCAACACACTGCTGCGAAATGAAATTAGCCTCACTCGCACAATCCAGGAGAGCTCGACATCTCCTAACCTTTCCATTTTTATCTCGTACTAATAGCATTATAGTTGCCAGTAACACGGACTGTTCCCTTTTTACCACACTTGCCAACACACGCAATTGCTCTGCACCTTGTGGCTCTTCCACAGGTGGCTTGTTTGAGTCACTCTCATCTCCCGATGCCGGTGCTTTTGGGAAGTGCAATAATGTATGATGGTGTTTATTACATACACGACAACTTGATGACTTGCACTCCCTGCTGGCATGCGAGTTTGATAAACAGTTAAAACAAAGATTATTCTTTTTTGCGAACGTATACCGTTTATGAGAGGATAAAGATAGAAATCCATCACACTTGAGCATGGGGTGCTCCTCCTTACAATAAGCACATACAAGCTTTGTGCTGGTAACAAAGGACGAAGCGGGCCTAGCAGTGGTTGCTGAAACATGCTGCCTTCTATTAGTCACATAATTGGAAGTTAAGGCAGTTGTCTCCATTGCTTTACACTGCTTTTCCAAGAATCTACATAAACTACTAAAACTGGGAATGTCCGATTCGCAAAACTCAAGCTCAAATTTTTGCTTAAGACTCATATCCACCTTTTGCAGCAACATGTTGAATTTAGTGAAATCCCACATGTCATGTTCAAACTGCTTCAACGCTTCCAAATTTTCACTGAATACAGACAACAACGTTCGTAGGGAAGAAGCAGATTCACTATTTGCTTTGGGGGCCTGTACGATACCCTGCCAATAATTGGTCAACAAAACCCGGGTATTGTGATACCTTGAGACCAGAGACTTGAATGCAATCCCATAATTGCTTCCCGTTAGCGGTAAATTCTTGATTAGGCCAGCTGCATCCTTCACTAACGAAGCACTCAAATATTGGAACTTTTCAATATCTGACAATGATTCGTTCTCATGAATCATTGTTTTAAACAGATCATAAAAGGTTGGCCAGTTTTTCCAATTTCCATCGAATTTTGGCATTTCGATTTTCGGTAACCTCAAATGTCTGTTTAAATTTGAAGTTGACATAATCGCGTTTGCGTTCGTTACTTCCTTTTCACTGAGAGATCGAGCGTTCGATGATTTGACAGAACACCGTGACTTACTCGATGCTCGACTCGATTTCGAACTACCGTGAAAAACGGATCGAGCTTGATTCTCAGCGGCTTTATTTGCATAACCTCTCAGTTCTCGATAGATAGTTTTTATAGAGTATTGCAGTTCATCGAATTTGTTCTGCATTTCATGCTCGCTCTCCAACTCTGATCGATCAACTACCGACACGATGTCCAAATGCAATGAATCAAATAGATTGACCAACTCATTCAACGCCTCAAAACGAACCTCAAATCTATTCAACCTATCTAAATCCACTACTGCGTCTATTTTGACCTGTTGAGCCACGTGCAATATGGCTTCTACTCGTCTATAAACGCTTTCGCGCTTATTTTTTAGCTGAATCAACTCCATTGTTCAACGCAAAAAAATTCCTAAACGCGATTTAAACAATATGCAAACGTGATTTCAACAATATGCAATTCGAGTATGTACCTAGTTATATACAAGCAATAACGTCACCTTGAAATTAAATGACTCAACACGGCAATAAACAATTACAAATTTACTAGACTAAAGGAAACAAGTAAAATTACTTCAAAAAATGGACTGTATCAACTAATAACAAAACAAAACAACTATAAAAATCCGGCTCGAAGGGCCAAATGTAAATACCACGTGTATTTATTTTATAATGAATAACAAAAAAAACAGAACAAATAGGGCACTGACAATAAGCAAAGTTACCTACCTTTATTCTCCAATAATGCAGGAACATAAGCTTCGTTTTTCTGTATTCACACACAACACCTCTAGGGACCTCGTGTCTCCCAAAGGACTTACAAACAAGTGGATATTTAGAGACCTCGTGTCTCTTCAAGGGGTTGAAAGCAATTCGCTTTCTCGAGACCTCTTGCCTCTTCAAGGACTCAAAAACAAGTGGCAGAGGGATGCAAGCTTCTCTCCCTTCTCTCATTCTTCTTCCCCCTCTCTGGTCTTCTGGCGGAAACCATTAGTAACACTTACTCTATGTCAGTGTAGCGCGCGACATTTGAATTTAAAAGTGACAGAACAACGAGCATGAACAAGGCCTGTAGTTGCTAGTAAGAGCTTTGGATCCTTTCTTGGGGACGGGTTGTACTCGAGCAGTTTTCCAGTTACTAGGGAATATGTCTCTATTGTAAGATGTCAGAAACAGACGAGTCAGGACAGGAGCAAGTTCTGGTGCGCATTTTTTGAGAACAATTGCTGGGATCTCGTCAAGGCCAGAGGCTTTCCTGGTATTAAGAGAAGAGAGCATCTTTCGTACCTTTTTAGTTTTGAAAATGATATCAGTCATTTTATGCGTGACATTGGGGACTGTTGGTGGTTGAACATTTGGAGGTGGGTTGAGAGTAGAATTGCCGGCGAACGAGGCAAAATGTTCAGCCTTGCCCAGGACGGTAGAAACAATTTCATCCCCTGAGACAAGAGATGGGAACGTGCTCTTGCAGAAATTATTCCCAATAGATTTAGCAAGAGTCCAGAAGGGTTTGCTGCCATTGGAGCTTAAGAGGAACTAGAAATACATTTCTTGAACACTTTAACCTGATGTAACCAATAATTCAAGTTGTGCACTACAAACTTATATACTCCACCACTGGCAAGTCTGTGCATGCCAAACGTTCTCATACAGTTCCGAAAGTCTTGCCGCAAAATATTTTTTGACCACCTAGTGACATCTAATGTAGATGAGTCGAAGTTAGTAAGTTATAGGAACAACTATGAAGCGTATACGTTCGTTTCCTGTGGTTAACACGTTGGGAAACTTCTGCGAAAAAATACGGTTCGTGCACATGAGTCACTTACTTCATTTGCGGCTTTGTACGTTGTAACGAAGTAGATATTTTCAGACCAGCTGTAGATATTAAAAGCGACTGTTCGAAAATAAACATAATATAAATCACACGGGTAAAAATTCTACGCAGTTAAAATAATTATTTTACCATTAATATTTATTAACAAGTACGCATTTGGAATTATCGCGGCAGAGTAAAAACATATCTGCAGAGACAATAACGACGAGGGGCAGAAAGAGTTCACCGTTTGCCGTAGCGTGGTTTAGTTGGTAGCTTGAGTTTTGCATCAGCGAATTAAAAGTCTGCTTGTTCAAATTATAATAAAGTATTAGGATACAGTACCATCCGTCCCGTTGTTGTATAGAACAATTTGTACGCTAATAATTCTTCCGAATATTGTCTAGGTAAGAACCTTTCAAGTATTATTTTATTTTATTTATATATAGCGAATTTTCGGATATTTTCTCAGTTCCGTGTGTCTCTCCGGTGACATCGAGATCGTGGGATCTAGCGTAATTTCCTTCCATTACCATATACTATTATTGTTGGCGTTTCGTAAAACATTCGGAGGGTGATGCTGTAGCTACCACAGATCTTTCGAGTGTATTACATACGACCGTTCTGATTCGACTCTGGTCTGGACGTTGTAAGTACTGTAATACCCCGGACTTACGCGGTAGGTGGGTCCGAGCGATTGCCGTGTAAGTCGAATTCGCGTAAGTCGGCGTTCACCTTTGCATATAAATACATATAAAGTATGTTTAATCGGGACCAGAGTTTAAAGAAAACAATAATTTAGAAGAAAAATGTTTAATAAAATGTCAGATAATAAAACAATTTACATTGTTATGAATAAAGTAACTTAAACTAGAGGTGTGCGAAGCTTCGAAATTCCGAACCGAACCCGAACTCGAACCGAACCTTCGGTTCGAAAATATGTTCGCACTAGCGATGTTGAAATAGTTCGAAGTTCGAAATATGTGATTTTTCAAAATTGTTCGAAGTTCGTTGCTCAAAAATACTTCGAAATTTAACTTTACAGGCATTGAATGTTGCCAAAAGTAGCGAAGTTGCGGCCTCTTTAACTCGGTAGCGGCGCTTTAAACTCATTGAGTCGATAGCGTAGGTTCAGGAGATTTGACTCATGCATATTTTTGACAGTAGATAGGACACATTGAGACACGACGGAGCCATTTAGCAGTCACAGAATTATTTTTCTTGTATATCCTAGCCTCCCAACATCTATTTCAGTAACAACATTATGATGGTGTTGTTCAAAGGCGATCGGTAACGTAAATGTTCAGAATTTGAGGATAATTACAGATTGCCTTTGGAAAACACTGGTTTCAACATGCTTTATTTCACAGTGAGTCAAAACAGTTAAATATTCACAATCAGGAGACAGTTCAAACTTGTAAGTGGTTATTTTATACATATCATGCTCACTTTGAACCCTCCCAATCTGTTTGCTAAAAAACTGCCTAGCCAATACCAAACAACAACATATTTATAATTGAGTTTATCTATAGATCTAGAAATCTAAAATAGTTTCAAATATTTTTTGTTTTTGTGTTTTTGATTTAACGTTGATCCATCTCCACAACAATCAGAACCGGCAGGCATTTTCACCCAATCAACTTGCAAATTTGTCGAATCCTCCCTTTTTGTAAAAAGAGTGGGAATCTTTTACATATCAAATATTGTATGTTACAATATTCCAAATTTTTTTATTTTAGGAAATGATATATGAACACTGAAGAATTTTGGGTAGTTCGATGTTCGATTTTGAATTTCTAAGAAGTTCGAAGTTCGACTGTGAACCTTAGACATACTATTTCAGAGGTTCGAAGTTCGAGGCAACATATTTGCTTGGGTTCGTTCATAGTTCGGTTCGAACAAAACATGGGTTCGCACACCTCTAACTTAAACCGAAGTTATTTTGATGTCGAAGGCTTCATATATTCTAACAATGTTGCCTGACGAGTTAAGTTTTTCTTCTTCTCACGCAAAATTTCCTCATAGCATACCAGTAATTTTTTTATTCCCCGTTTTGTAGTAGAAACGCGTTCTTCATTAGAATCTATTTTTTTCTAAAATTTGTAACCCCTTTTCATTTGAATTGAGCCCTTCTGTTAAGTTTGCAATTGTCATTTGATTTACCGATTCAACTGGGTCTAGCGAATCAGTTTGTTCAATGTCTTGCTCATACTTACGCATTTCTATAACCTCGTCAATTGTTAGCTCTTGATTGTGTGAATCTAGCAATTCTTGAACGTCATCATGATCGACCTCTAAATTAAATTGTTTGGCGATATCGACCACTTCTACTATTATGCTATCGATTTGTTCAGAATCTGAAACTGATTCTCCTTGGGTTTCAGTGGTGAAAAAAATTGACACAGTTTTTTCCAGACACCATTCAAAGTTTTTTGTGAAACCTCATTCCAAGATTGTCCAATAATTCTTACAGCATCTAAAACATTGAATTGCTTCCAGAAGTCTTTAACAGAAAGCTCATTGTTTTGTCTCATAGCTTCATGTAGTTGTGCAAATGACCGCCTTGTGTAGTAAGCTTTAAATGTTTTAATGACTCCCTGGTCCATTGGTTGAAGCAAGCTGGTAGTGTTTGGTGGCAAAAATACAACTTCCACTCGTGGATCGAAATTAATTAGAGTTGCAGGAGGATGACCTGGTGCATTTCAGGTTTATATTTGAGCACACATTTGTGGTTTTTATCAGTTACATATGACTAATTTGTAATTGCTTTTGATGTTGACAATGCTTTGAGTGTTTGTAGTTCGATTTTGTTTTTTGTCTGTTTGTTTGATATGATGCTCTCTTCTTCACATCTCATCCCTAGACCTAGTTTTTATGCATTGTAATGGATAATAGTATATTATATTGTTATATTGACGTGTTCGACACCAAGAATGGTATGTGAATAAAGGTTATTATTATTATTATTGTCAATTAGTAGCATCACTTTAAATGGGATTTCTTTTAATTGGCAGTAACGTCCGACTTCAGGAATAAAATGATGGTCAAACCAGTCTTCAAAAAGAGAAGGTGTCACCCAAGATTTCGCATTAGACTTCCAAATGACAGGCAAACCAGCTTTGGATTTATTTTTTAAGGCTCTTGGATTTTCTGAGCGATAAACTTAGAGAGGTTTCAATTTACAATCTCCAGCTGCATTCGCACCAATCATCACTGTCAATCAATCCTTGGCGGCTTTAAAACCTGGAAAAGTTTTCTCTTCACACGCAATAAAAATTCTTTTAGGCATTTTCTTCCAAAAAAGACCGGTTTCATCTACGTTGAAAATGGTTTGGTCAGTGTAGCCACCTTCGTCTATCATTGCGATGCTATGCCAATTACGACTCTTAAATCGGCTGAACCAGCCGTTACTAGCTTTAAACACTTCATTTTTAGCCGCCTCCCCAGCTTCTTCTTTTAGTTTTTCAAAAATCTGCTTTGCTTGAAAGTACACTGTATTTTGATCAACAGGACAATTTTTCACTCTTACTTGATTATCACACCATGACTGTAGCAATGTTTCCATCCGTGCGATAATACAGTGACGCTTACGGATGATACTTCAATTCAAAGATTGAGAGTCTCTCACAGCGTTCATAATTTTTTCTTTACCTTTTATAACCGTTCGGACTGTTGATTTCGGTAGGTCAAATTTCTTTGCCAATTCACAAATTTTAATTTTTGCTTCAAAGTCTTTAATTATATTCAGTTTACACTCCAAAGACAGTGTTTTTCTTTTCTTGTTAGGCTCAAATGACTCATTTTTCGTTCTTTTAGATGATATAATTAGAGATCATAAGTAAAACGCACTGCGCACGTAAAACAATTCCACGCGGAACACGTTTAAACCTGTCGCAAACTGAACACTGAGAGGGCGGAGCGAGAGAGCCGATGCGCGCGGCAATCAAAATGAAAAACCGCGTATCTCCGAATTCTTGTAAAACGAGGTAGCGTAAGTCGGGGTATTACTGTACACAAGCAGGCTTAGGTCGAGTTAGTATGCGGCAATATCCTTCCACAGGGTGTTCCCCTATAATCCTTCCCGTTCCCTATCGACGAGGCGCTTAACCTCGCGATGTCGGCTTCGACAGATAGCCATCATTTAGTTATTTGAGCAGCGTTTCTCCAATCGACCCACTTAATGGCTGCAGCTACGAGTCGTAAACCACAGCACTCGGAGTTTCCGCCCGTGTGTCTTCTGTATTTCTTCTCTGTGGGGAATAATTAATTTTGTTGGCTCGTCATCAGTGATATAATACTGGGGGAGCGATTAAAGCCCGCAACCTAGGAGGTATCTATATGGCCTGTTATATCATAGGCTACCCGACCCTCTCCACAGAGCTATCCAGGCACTCTGACCACAACCGTGGCCAGAGCCTTATGACGAGGTCGCAGACATTCTCGCAGGGAGTAAACACTTTCAAAATCAGGCGCCCGGGACCGTGCCCGTAAATCCGCTGATCTGTTCCACTGAATAATTCACCCCGTAAGGCAGGCCTCGTTACGTTTCGCGCAGTGAAAGGGTTAACATACATCTGCCTGTGTTTACATTAATTTGCACAATCCTGTAATACACTAAGTGGAGATTGGAACATGTGATGAGCTCTGATAAGTACACTTGGAGAACCCAAATCACCACAACACATCTTTTAAAGACCTGACTATCATTTGACTAACAAAGTTAGCATCATCAGAGGATACAAATTTTCGTCCGGTCTTTAAAAGATCTGTTGTGGTGATTTGGGTTCTGTAAGTGTACCCAACAGTCCTGTAATTATAATAAGAAGCAATTTGACAAAAGCGCGATCGTCAAGCTCTAATATTGTTTTTTTAAACAAAAAATTATTATGTTTAAATCTCAGATAATATTTCTGTTTGATCTTTAATGTAAACACGCAAAGCTGAAAGAGATATAAAATGAAACAACAGATTTAATTTTGAAATTATTTTATTAATTACTAAAATACAACATCCCTAACTTTACAATAAATAAATGCTTAATTAAATAATCACTGGTCACGGGATCACATGTACTTATACAAATTAAAATGTACATCGTAATTAACAATAATAATAATAATAATAATAATAATAATAATAATAATAACAATAATAATAAACATGATAATGTCTGACAGCCGAAATTTAATTACATCTTTTTATACAGTCTCCCGTAAGTCAGTAAGGATATTCATATATTAAAATCATAAGAATAACAACAATAATGATTATTTGTCCAAGAGCTGAGACTTTATAAGGAGTGTCCTGTAAGTGATGGCACACAAGGCACCGCTTGTATAAAGTCAAAAAATTATAATTCAAGCAAAATCGCCTTATAATTTTTAAATATCACTGAAAATCGTTTCTAAGATCTCAGTGTTTAACCCTAGACCTGACAAAGATTTGGGAAGTAGGCAGATTGACGTCCCGAAATCAGGCTACAACATGTCAGTCTACCTTTGTCCATCACGCTAAGGAGTAGGCAGATCGATACCTTAGAGTTCCTTTCCTTTAATATTTCCTTAACCTCTTGAAATGGCTTAAAACAGGAGCCGAAATGTCGAGTTTTAATAAACTCTGGCATTCAACCCAAAAATTAACCTCACACATATGACAGTGGATATCTTTCCAAATTATATATATATATATATATATATATATATATATATATATATATATATATATATATATAACACTATAAACGGGTTTATTTACCTGCGTTTTAGTTATAAGTTGGACCTCTGAAATTTTGACTTTCTTACCGGGTTGACGCATTATCTGATGATGTAATAATAGAGTTTTACTATATATATATATATATATATATATATATATATATATATATATATATATATATATATATATATATATATATATATATATATATATATATATATATATATATATATATATATAATATATGGTTTTCTAAAGAAATTAAGGTTAGTATCAAACATAAATATTCATTATGGTGTAAGTTTAAGAAGTCTGGAAATATGGAGTTTCTGGATAGATTTAGGGAGCTGAGACAAAAACTCAAGAGACATTTATCTTTCTCGAGTTAACTACTTTCAGAGGGTTGAAAGAGAGATTAGGTCTAATCCTAAAAAATTCTGGAACTGCTCTTCTCGACGCCGTCAAACCTTTTCTATTGGGAATTCATCTAACCAGCAACAGGCGGCTGACAGTTTTGCTTCTTATTTTGCGGGATGTTCTGGTTCCACCCCCACCTCATCACCTACAGCCGCCAGCCTGGCTTCGGGTGACATCACAATGTTCTTTGTTGATGACTTTACAGATGACGAAATTATTACAGCCGCTAAGAGAATTAAGGCTAACATGTCCTGTGGACCTGATCTGGTTTCTGGGTGCGTGACTGCTTATATGCTCTCCTGACTCCACTTAAGAAAATTTTTAAACTGATTCTTAGATCTGGAACATTCCCCGCAATTTGGAAGCTGTCACGGGTTTTCCCTGTCTTCAAGGCGGGGGATAGTGGTGATCCATCAAACTATCGACCAATAGCCATACTATGTGTCTTCTGTAAGATTTTCGAGGCCTGCCTTTTTCAGCGAATACTGTTTCACATCAGAAACAGACTCTCTGGTTCACAGCATGGTTTCATTCCAGGTAGATCAACTGTAACGAATTTAGTTGACGTTACACAGTTCATTGCGTCCCCTCTTGACTGCTTTTCACAGGTTGATGTTGTGTATACTGATCTATCTAAGGCCTTCGATTGTCTAAATCACTCTGTTCTGATTGACAGGATGAGGGCTATCGGATTCTCCGAGAGCTTGCTTGGCTTGTTCAGATCTTACCTGGATGGAAGGAGGCAATTTGTTGAGGTTGGGGGCTTCAAATCTAACACCTATCACGTAACTTCGGGAGTGCCGCAGGGTTCCATACTCGGTCCATTACTGTTTAATATATTTATCGACCCAGTTAAACATGTTCCTTTTTTAATGTATGCAGACGATATTAAGATTTTCGCAAATATTTCGAGTGTTGATGACTGTTTGCAGCTCCAGAACTGTCTTCAGATCCTTGATGAATGGTGCTGTCGAGTGGTCTTTCTATGAATGTTTCCAAGTGTTGTGTGATGTCCGTTACTCGAAATAAGCACTCAATCACCTTCGGGTACAATATAAGAGGGCTTCCACTTGACCGCCCCGGGACAGTTAAGGACCTTGGAATTGTTTTTGATGGTACTCTATCTTTTAAACCACACTATGAGCAGACTGTCAGTTCTGCTTACAAAACTCTAGGGTTTCTGATAAGAAGCAGCAAAAATTTCTCCCAGACTGACACCCTCCTCCTGCTCTTTGGCTGTTTGGTTAGGTCCCGACTTGAATATGGCTCAGTTGTGTGGGCTCCTACTTATGAGATACATGTGGCAAGCCTGGAATCAGTGCAAAGGAAATTTCTAAAATTTCTTAGCTTTCGTGAGGATGGTCGATATCAGTCTATTAGTTTTCCTCAGGAAAGTTTACTTCTTCGCTTTAGTCTGCAGAGTCTGTCGATGCGCAGGCAGTGCAGTTTCATTATATTTTTATATAAACTGGTTAATTCTGTATTCGACTGCCCTAGTCTGCTTCAGCAACTTAATTTGAATGTGCCTCGTATTGCAGCACGTTTTCCAGACACATTTTATCTACCGACTGCTCGTACACAATTGCTGCGATCGTCTCCAATTTACCAGATGTGCAATTATTACTCTGTACTGCAAGACCGCCTAGATATCTTCTCATGTAACATATCAGAAATAAAAATGTTTTTCAAAGCGATCTAATTTGTGACTCTTTTTTTTGTATTGTTAGCTTAATTATTGTTAGTTATTATGTTTTGTGTATTGGCCCATCCTTAATTTGGCTTTTAAGCTGTTGGATGGTGTATGAATAAATAAAATAAAATAAAATAAAATATATATATATACATCATCGGATAATGCGTCAACCCGGTAAGAAAGTCAAAATTTCAGAGGTCCAACTTATAACTAAAACGCGGGGTAAATAAACCCGTTTATAGTGTTCTATAACCCTGATTATATATCCTAAATGCGCAACAGCTCTATCTTCTGAGAAATATGGAGGCAACATGTGTTAGAGCTGTAAATAGGCTGTAAATCACGCTCGCGGCTACCTATTATGTACAGTGCGGGCTGTTCCAGGAACTGAATTCACACTTTCTTTTTAAATAAAACTTATCTTGACACTTTTAGGTTCTCCTAGACGATCGTCAAAATAAGAACGTTAATTTTAAAAATGTCGCTTAAAATAAACACGTTATCAGTAGAAACAAAAGTTGCGGTAATTAAAGCAATAGAAAATGGTCAGAATGAAGCTGATGTTAAAAACAAAAAAAAGATACTGAAAAGCTTTGAAGATGGAAAAGGTCGGAAAAAAAATACGAAGTTGTGCAAAATCTGACATCGATGACGCTGTAATTAAATGGTTCAAGCAGTGCAGAGGTGCCAATTTGCCAATAAATGGGCCCCTGCTTATCCAGAAAGCGGAAGAATTCGGACGTTTATTAGATGAAGAAAACTTCAAATGTTCGTATGGGTGGCTGGATCGCTTCAATCAAAGGCATTCGATCAGTTTTGGAAGAGTGAGTGGTGAAGCAAAGACTGTCAACTTGATTGAACCTGAAAAATGATTAAAGGAAGTCTGGCGACAAGGCTATTTGGACCACCAAATTTATAATGCTGATGAGACCGGGATTTTCTACAAGCTTCTCCCAGACAAAACTTTGAAATTCAAGCATGAAAAGTGCACAGGTGGTCAAATACAGAATCACGGCACTGGTGTTCACTAACATGACAGGAAGCGATAAGAGATGATTTACTGTTATCGGGATTTCACAAAAGCCGTGATGTTTCAAAAATGTAAAAACCTTGCCAGTCGGCTATCATTCCAACAAGAAATCATAGATGACATCAGACATTTGTGAAGAGACAATTCAAAAGTGGGACAAGGAACTTCTTAAAAAACAAAAGAAAATTTAGCTTGTCGATAATTGTCCAGCACATCCGACGTTGGAAAATGAAAAATATATCCAGCTGGTATTTCTTCCACCAAACTGCACAAGTGTGTTGCAGCCACTAGATCAAGGCATAATTAAAAGTATGAAGTGTTACCATCGGAAATTCCCTCTTGAAAAAATAATCATGAAATTCGTTGAAAATAAAACACATGCTGTTTCCCTACTGGATGCTGTTGATTTTTTGGATATGACTTGGAAAAATGTGAGTTCCGAAACTATAGTCAATTGTTTTGGACATGCAGGATGGAACAGAAATGGAACTGACGCAATCAATGCGATAATAAGAAAGGCTGTAATGATGATGAAGACAATGTGCTGACTAAAAAATGACAGGAAAAGTTACCCAACCAATCCGAGGTGTTTGGAATAGAAGATTATAAAACTGCTGACGAATCTTTAAGTACTTCTGAAATGTATACAGATGCAGAACAAGTGACATCTCAAGTTACTAGTGAAGATGAAGAGGAAGAACCTGAAGAAGGCATGGTGGAGGTGGAAAATGTGGTGCCGTCAATTAAAGAGGCGTTAAGTACAATCGGAGTTGTGAAGACTTATTTCAGACATCGACAAACTTCGTATAAAATTATGGATAATGTGCAAAACTTCTGAAATGTATACAGATGCAGAACAAGTGAGATCTCAAGGTACTAGTGATGATGAAGAAGAAGAATCTGAAGAAGGTACCGTGGAGGTGGAAAATGTGGTGCCATCAATTAAAGAGGTGTTAAGTACAATCGGAGTTGTTAAGACTTATTTCAGACATTGAGAAACTTCGCATAAAATTATGGATAATGTGCAAAACTTCTGAAATGTATACAGATGCAGAACAAGTGAGATCTCAAGGTAACTAGTGACGACGAAGAAGAAGAACCCGAAGATGGTACTGTGGAGGTGGAAAATGTGGTGCCGTCAATTAAAGAGGCGTTAAGTGCAATCGGAGTTGTGAAGACTTATTTCAGACATCGACAAACTTCGTCTAAAATTATGGATAATGTGCAAAATTTCTGAAATGTATACAGATGCAGAACAAGTGAGATCTCAAGGTAACTAGTGACGACGAAGAAGAAGAACCCGAAGATGGTACTGTGGAGGTGGAAAATGTGGTGCCGTCAATTAAAGAGGCGTTAAGTACAATCGGAGTTGTGAAGACCTATTTCAGACATTGAGAAACTTCGTATAAAATTATGGATAATGTGCAAAACTTCTGAAATGTATACAGATGCAGAACAAGTGAGATCTCAAGGTACTAGTGACGATGAAGAAGAAGAACCTGAAGAAGGTAACGTGGAGGTGGAAAATGTGGTGCCGTCAATTAAAGAGGCGTTAAGTACAATCGGAGTTGTGAAGACTTATTTCAGACATTGAGAAACTTCGTATAAAATTATGGATAATGTGCAAAACTTCTGAAATGTATACAGATGCAGAACAAGTGAGATCTCAAGGTACTAGTGACGATGAAGAAGAAGAACCTGAAGAAGGTAACGTGGAGGTGGAAAATGTGGTGCCGTCAATTAAAGAGGCGTTAAGTACAATCGGAGTTGTGAATACTTATTTCAGACATCGAGAAACTTCGCATAAAATTATGGATAATGTGCAAAACTTCTGAAATGTATACAGATGCAGAACAAGTGAGATCTCAAGGTAACTATTGACGATGAAGAAGAAGAACCTGAAGAAGGTAACGTGGAGGTGGAAAATGTGGTGCCGTCAATTAAAGAGGCGTTAAGTACAATCGGAGTTGTGAAGACTTATTTCAGACATCGAGAAACTTCGTCTAAAATTATGGATAATGTGCAAAACTTCTGAAATGTATACAGATGCAGAACAAGTGAGATCTCAAGGTAACTAGTGACGATGAAGAACCTGAAGAAGGTATTGTGGAGGTGGAAAATGTGGTGCCTTCAATTAAAGAGGCGTTAAGTACAATCGGAGTTGTGAAGACTTAGTTCAGACATTGAGAAACTAAGTCTAAAATTATGGATAATGTGCAAAACTTCTGAAATGTATACAGATGCAGAACAAGTGAGATCTCAAGGTGACTAGTGACGATGAAGAAGAAGAACCTGAAGAAGGTACTGTGGAGGTGGAAAATGTGGTGCCGTCAATTAAAGAGGCGTTAAGTACAATCGGAGTTGTGAAGACTTATTTCAGACATAGAGAAACTTCGTCTAAAATTATGAATAATGTGCAAAACTTCTGAAATGTATACAGATGCAGAACAAGTGAGATCTCAAGGTAACTAGTGACGATGAAGAAGAAGAACCTGAAGAAGAAGAACCTGAAGAAGGTACTGTGGAGGTGGAAAATGTGGTGCCGTCAATTAAAGAGGCGTTAAGTGCAATCGGAGTTGTGAAGACTTATTTCAGACATTGAGAAACTTCGTATAAAATTATGGATAATGTGCAAAACTTCTGAAATGTATACAGATGCAGAACAAGTGAGATCTCAAGGTACTAGTGACTATGAAGAAGAACCTGAAGAAGGTACCGTGGAGGTGGAAAATGTGGTGCCGTCAATTAAAGAGGCGTTAAGTGTAATCGGAGTTGTGAAGACTTATTTCAGACATTGAGAAACTTCATCTAAAATTATGGATAATGTGCAAAACTTCTGAAATGTATACAGATGCAGAACAAGTGAGATCTCAAGGTAACTAGTGACGATGAAGAACCTGAAGAAGGTATTGTGGAGATGGAAAATGTGGTGCCATCAATTAAAGAGGCGTTAAGTACAATCGGAGTTGTGAAGACTTAGTTCAGACATTGAGAAACTAAGTCTAAAATTATGGATAATGTGCAAAACTTCTGAAATGTATACAGATGCAGAACAAGTGAGATCTCAAGGTACTAGTGACGATGAAGAAGTAGAACCTGAAGAAGGTATTGTGGAGGTGAAAAATGTGGTGCCGTCAATTACAGAGGCGTTAAGTACAATCGGAGTTGTGAAGACTTAGTTCAGGCATCGAGAAACTTCGTCTAAAATTATGGATAATGTGCAAAACTTCTGAAATGTATACAGATGCAGAACAAGTGAGATCTCAAGGTACTATTGACGATGAAGAAGAAGAACCTGAAGAAGGTACCGTGGAGGTGGAAAATGTGGTGCCGTCAATTAAAGAGGCGTTAAGTACAATCGGAGTTGTGAAGACTTATTTCAGACATTGAGAAACTTCGTCTAAAATTATGGATACTGTGCAAAACTTCTGAAATGTATACAGATGCAGAACAAGTGAGATCTCAAGGTACTAGTGACGATGAAGAAGAAGAACCTGAAGAAGGTATTGTGGAGGTGGAAAATGTGGTGCCGTCAATTAAAGAGCCGTTAAGTGCAATCAGAGTTGTGAAAACTGATTTCAGACATTGAGAAACTTCGCATAAAATTATGGATAATGTGCAAAACTTCTGAAATGTATACAGATGCAGAACAAGTGAGATCTCAAGGTACTAATAACGACGAAGAAGAATTACCTGAAGAAGGTACCGTGGAGGTGGAAAATGTGATGCCGTCAATTAAAGAGGCGTTAAGTACAATCAGAGTTGTGAAGACTTATTTAAGACATCGAGAAACTTGGTATAGAATTATGTGCAAAACTTCTGAAATGTATACAGATGCAGAACAAGTGAGATCTCAAGGTACTAGGTGACGATGAAGAAGAAGAACCTGAAGAAGGTACCGTGGAGGTGGAAAATGTGGTGCCGTCAATTAAAGAGGCGTTAAGTACAATCGGAGTTGTGAAGACTTAGTTCAGGCATCGAGAAACTTCGTCTAAAATTATGGATAATGTGCAAAACTTCTGAAATGTATACAGATGCAGAACAAGTGAGATCTCAAGGTACTAGTGACGATGAAGAAGAAGAACCTGAAGAAGGTATTGTGGAGGTGGAAAATGTGGTGCCGTCAATTAAAGAGCCGTTAAGTGCAATCAGAGTTGTGAAAACTTATTTCAGACATTGAGAAACTTCGCATAAAATTATGGATAATGTGCAAAACTTCTGAAATGTATACAGATGCAGAAGAAGTGAGATCTCAAGGTACTAATAACGACGAAGAAGAATTACCTGAAGAAGGTACTGTGGAGGTGGAAAATGTGGTGCCGTCAATTAAAGAGGCGTTAAGTACAATCAGAGTTGTGAAGACTTATTTAAGACATCGAGAAACTTGGTATAGAATTATGTGCAAAACTTCTGAAATGTATACAGATGCAGAACAAGTGAGATCTCAAGGTACTAGGTGACGATGAAGAAGAAGAACCTGAAGAAGGTACCGTGGAGGTGGAAAATGTGGTGCCGTCAATTAAAGAGGCGTTAAGTACAATCGGAGTACGCACGGAGTATACAGTAATTCCCGATCAAGACAGTGATGCAAAGACATCAAGCTCCATGGTTTCAAAGGCGACAAAAAGGAACTATGATGAATCGTATATCAGTTTCGGATTTGTTGATTCCAACGGCTCACCTGTCTGCATGTTATGTAGTAAACTGCCTCCTAATAGTTCCACGGTACCTGCCAAGTTTCGTCGACATTTAGAAACTGTACACCCCAAGTTTGAAGACAAGAATGAAGAATTTTCTGTACGTAAAAAAGAACAGTTATTGGAAAGTCAAAAAACTATGATGCATACAATCAAACTGTCAATGAAAAGGCCACGGAGGCATCATATTTAGTTAGTTATCGCATTGCACAAGCAGGTGAATGGCACACTCTTAATTAAATTAATGCTACCGATAGAAGATTAACTGAAATAAAACTTGAAACTGAAAAAGACAGTGAATTACAAGAACTAATCAAGGTTATAATTGCAGGATGGCCAAATAGTATAAAGAAGTTGCCTGAAAGGATTAGGTTATATAACAAATACAAAAATGAGCTAACCGTAAATAAAGGAATAATTTATAAGAATAAGTGTATACTAGTACCAAAAACGTTACATAAAGAAATGCTTAATAGAATTCATTATAGTCATCTGGGTATAAATAAATGCATTAAATTGGCGGAAGAAACACTATTTTGGCTAGGAATGAAAAATGAAATCAAACAATTAATTTCAGAATGTGTAATATGCAATCAATATAGTAACGCGCAAAACCCTGAGCCACTAATATCACACAAAATTCCAACAATACCGTGGAACAAGCTAGGTTGTGATTTGTTCGAAATTAAAGGGGTGAAATTTCTTTTAGTAGTTGATTACTACACAAAATATGTAGAATTAGAAAAATTGGGAAACAACACAACAAGTTATAAAATTATAGAGAGTTTGAAAACAATATTTTCTAGACATGGGATACCTGTAACTGTAGTTACACATGGCGGACCCCAATTTTCTTCTGAAGATTTTAAGAAATTTTCAAAAACATGGGATTTGAATCATATTGTAACTTCTTCACATTACCCACAATCAAACGAGATGATAGAACGACACGTTCAAACAATAAAGAAATTAGTTAAGAAAGCAATAGATGATCACAAAAGTATACAACTAGCGTTGTTGCAATATAGAAATGTCCCTCTTATCAATAATTGCTCACCAGCTCAACTTCTTATGTCCAGAATATTGAGATATAACGTACCTGTAAATATGAATAAACTAAAGCCACATATACCTGCATATGGAAAATACAATTCAGTTATAAAAATAATCAGGGAACACAAGAGAAATATAACAAGAAAGGAGTTCGTAGTTTACCTCAACTCGAACAAGGTACGGATGTTTACTTTTAACTCAGACCAAACACAAATTGGGTTAAAGGGATAATATCGGATAAAATAGGAGAGACGATACAAGGTAAAAACAGAGAATGGTTCAGTTTATGTTCGAAACAGAAAGTTTATTAAAACTCTTAAAAATTATACATTTGAAAATAAAGTCTTGCTAATCCAAAAAGAGAAAAGAGGTATGTAGGAAACAGGGAAGAAATAAATAAAGCAGAAAGCGACTATGGTATAGGCAACAAAAATTGACTAGCCTGGAAATAGATAGGAATAGCAATAATGATGTAGTTAAAAAACCTATTGTTAATTCTCCAGAGCCTCAAGCACCAGCCTATTATTTACACGAGTTTAATAAGTTCGAAACTCAACTTGCAATGCAGAGTGCTCGAGATTCTGGAGGATCATTAAATCAAATGTTAGATGTTAAAAATGAATTGTTGGACTATAAATTAGGTGATAGTAATTTGACTGATTGTGCATCAAGTGATTGTGACAGTACAGAAGTACCAGAAAATGTAATGGAAGAAGCCATGCCAACCATGTCAAGAGGTCGTGTAATTAAGAAGCCTGATAGGTTAAATTTATGAATAGATTGAAAATTAAAAAAAGGGAAGATGTCAGGTATTGTAGTAATTCAAAGTTGCCGCGCATCCCCCCTTCTACCGATTTATGACGTCGGGCGCATGACTGTGTGTGGCGGCGGCGCTCGGCATCAGCATTGAACAATGATCGTGAGAACTAGATGTTGATGTTGAATGTACAGTTGTATTTGTTACTTTGTTTTACGTTAATAGAAGCTACAAAACTAAATACGAGTCTTAATTAATTACCGGACTAACCAAACTTTACAATCATGAGATATCCATATGAACGTTCTTTTGATGAAGATATGCTTATGTGTTCACCATGGGCCACAAACACTACCGGAGAAGACATTTTTAATAAAATAAATATATTTTTTGAAGAAAATCATCTCAGTTGGAACGATTGCATTGACATTTGTACAGATGGGGCCAAGGCGATGACAGGTAAAACAGCAGATGCAGTGTCACGAATAAAAAATAAAGTGCCTAATTGTAGTTCCAGCCATTGTATCCTGCATAGACAAGCACTTGCCATGAAGCAAATGCCGTCAAATCTAAAATGAGTTATGGATGAAGCGGTAAAAATAATTAATTTTATCAAATCACGATCACTACAATCCCGATTTTTCTCATTATTTTGTGAAGATTATGGCAGCAAACATAAAACACTGCTGCTGCATACAGAAGTGCGATGGTTATTTCGGGGTACAACTTTAACAAGGCTATTTGAACTTAGAGCTGAGTTACAAATGTTTTTTTCAGATAATTCTTTTAATTTGAAAGACCGTTTGTATGATAAAACTTGGTTGTTCCGACTGTCTTTTATTGCGGATATCTTTAAAAAACTGAACGAATTAAATTTATCATTACAAGGTAAACAGACAACAGTGTTCCAGGCCTGTAACAAAATATCTGCCTTCAAAAGAAAATTAGATTTTTGGATTATTTGCGTTGGTAAGAGGCAAATAGAAAGCTTTACGTCACTCAGTGAGTTTGTTAGCGATAACAACTCAGAAATGTGCCAAGATGATGTATTTGAAGAATTGGTCCAATATCTCATTGCGATGCGCACATCTTTTGAAACGTATTTTCCCGAAGAACAGAATACAAAAATGAAAATAAATTTATGGATTCATATTCCTTTTTTACCCAACTTCCAAAGCCCGAAAGTATGTCAAACGTGATATATGAATCTTTTTTAGAAATGGCATGGGACACAAGTATGGAGTCACTGTTCAAAACGACGCCTCTCAATGATTTTTTGTGCAGAATCCGTGATGAATATCCAATGCTCGCCAAAATGGCCCTGAATGTTCTCCCGTTCCCAACAACATACTTGTGCAAAATCCCCTGTGGGTCCGGGGACTAACTAAAACAATAGGGCCAAGGTAACTCCTGCCTGCCGTAAAAGGCGACTAATTGGAATCAAACGCTGGCGGGGGGTCTTGTCCATGTGGGCCTGGAGCAGGCGGATATCTCTGGGGAGTGATGTACACCCAAATTTTGAGGCCTCCACCCTGGGCTTATAAATGGATGGTTGCCTTCGCTTGGTTGTTACTCAGGAGCGGGATTCCGGATGGGTGCCGCCTTGGGTTGAGTGCTGGCGGGTGTCGTGTGTCTAGACGACCCGGAGGGGGTTGACAACTCTGATGAGTGGTAAAACCCGGAGTTTGCGGCCCCCACTGTGTGCTTTGGAATGGACGGACGGACTCGCTTGTGCGATGCTCGGGAGCGGGGCTCGATGGGATGTCGCCTTGAGTCTAGCACTGGTGGATGTCGGGTCTAGACGAACCCGGAGGAGAGCTGAGATCTTTAGGGGTGGAATAAAATAGGGGTTGAGGCCTCTTCTGTGAGCTTCGAAACGGACAAACGACCTCACTTGGATGCTGCTCGGATTCAGGACTTCATGATACTGCAGAGAGTCAAACCCTGACGGATGTCTGGTCCAGACGAACTCGGAGAGAGGTTATCTCTCTTTGAGCTTTGAGATGGGCAAGCGACTTCGCTCAGATGGCAGTACATATGTCAAACAAAGTTTCACCTTGCAGGTGTCGTCTCCTGTGGAAAGCTTGATTTGTTGGGTGAAATTTAAGCTAACGCTGGCAGATGTTGGACCTGGGCGAACCTGGACGTGGCTGGGGTCTCTAGGGATGGATTACACCTGGAGACTTGGGCCTACTCTGTGAGCATCGATACAGGCTAACGACCCTGCCTGGATGCTGCTCGAGGACGGGAGCCCATACTGTGTGCTACAAAACGGACGGACGGCCTCGCTGGGGTGATGCCCGGGAGCGGGACTCGATGGGATTTTGCCTTGAGTCTTAACACTGTTAGGTGTCAGGTTTGGAAGAGCCTGAGGGGAGCTGAGATCTCTAGGGGTGGATTACAACTGGAGATTAGATGCTGCTCGAGAGCAGGATTTCATGATACCGCCTCGAGGCAAACAGTGACGGATGTCGGGTCCAGACGAACTCGGAGAGAGTTTATCTCTCTTTGAGCTTCGAAACAGGCAAGCGACTTTACTCAGATGGCAGTACATCTGCCAAACAAACTATCACCCTCAAGAAAAGATCGACTCCCTCAGGGAGCTGGAATTGATGGGTGAAATCTAAATAATTAGACCTGAGCCACAATAGACCTAAGGTCGCGGTGGAGGGACTGAAATAGCCCACTCACAATAAAATCTCTATCTATATACTTGTGCGAAACAGGATTCTCAACCTATGCAGCTACAAAAACAAAATACCACAATAGACTGGACGCCGAACCTGATATGAGACTTCAACTCTCTCCTTTCAAACCTGATATCAACCAATTGATGAAAAATAAAAAACAGTTTCATACCCCACATTAGATTTTTTTTAATAAGTAACTGTTACCTTACATTGTACATACTCGTATTATGCTCATTAATAAAGAATGCACATATAGACATTTTTGTTTTATTGTAGGGTTCCGTCAAGTATTTCGCTTTCCAAAAGGGTTCCGTCACCAAAAAAAGTTTGAGAACCGCTGCTCTAAGATATTTCGATTAGTTCATTTTATAATTATATGAACCTGAACTTTTTAAATTGGATTTTAGAGTGTTTTAGCTTTTTTAAAAGATTGTTGTTAGATGTTTGGAAATTTTGGACATTGTCAGATTATGGTTTTTATTTTTGTAGATGGAGATGCCTGTTGTCTATGGTATCTGTGTTTGTTTTCTTATATTCTTGTATTTTTATATGATCCTGACATGTCTTATCTACTGGATTTTGTAGCAAAAAGACCAATAAAGGTTATTATTATTATTATTATCACAAAAATTCAACGTCATCGATTAAAAACATTTCATGATGTTTTGTTTGATCGTTCAAGTCACAGCAAAAATTTACATTGTCTTTAAGAGAATCTAAGTTTAAATTTACTTTACAACTAATCTACTCTACAATTTTGACACTTATTTTTCTTGTTCCACCTATTAGAGAATTTATAAGCGATTATCAAGCCATGTGCCATGTCAACAGTGTCATTTATTTCATGCTTGCAAATACAGTAAGATCCGGGTTTTAAGAGTTGCAGTTTTAACAAACCTCCCACCTAACAAGCAAATTTTGGTGACTTGACTGGACTCTTGTAACAGACAATACTAAAATGTTTCTGATAACGAGGTGATTTAAGTTTTAGCGAGGTAATTATTGCGCTGACTCGTGCACACTTTTACCCGCTGAGATTCATTGGGATCGTCAGATGTGGGTAAGTAAACAAGAGGGGGTCGCCTTTCTGGGGATTTCGTTGCCTCTCTACTTCAAAAATGTGACCACTCAGACACACTAGGACTAGATGCACATGTTTCTTGATTGAGATATGACACTAATAGACAATAAATTTTACTGTAGAGGCTGGCCCAAATTCAAGCCTCATCATTGGGATCTCGGAAACTGTAAGAGATACAACGTCGGTTAAATTATGGAAAAGTTGCGCAATTTGATGCTCAGCAAAATGCAGTTTAGAAAATTCCGCATACTTCCGGTGATAATCGGAAACTCATAAAATCTGTTTTATTTTTTTCTGGCGTTATTTGTAAAGATATAACAAAATGAATCACACTTCATCAAGGTTACTTCTCCTCTCCTACAAGATGACATTTTCAAATTTGAAATCCGATGTTTCGCCTTTCAGAAACCATCATCAACTCCATTTTTTTCAAATACGGCACTGGATTTTTTTTTTTTTTGTTACTTTTGGACTACCTCAAAACAATGCCTCATCACAACTTTTGAATTTCAAACGTTTTGATAACAAAAAATGACATTTTCAGTATTTCTTGAAAATATTTAATACGACTCTGCTTTTGAAACAAAATATTTCTTCAGTAATATAATTTGATTAGGTAGGTAAAGATAAACCTGAATTTATGATTATAAGTCAAATATTTTAAGTTCAATCCAATGCAATGCAATGACATGTCTGTTCATTCATCTCGGCGGCTTTGATATTCAGAAATATCAAGCTTGCTTGAAATATGACAATAGAACTTTTGACAATTTAACTTTCAAAATAAACAAAGCAAAGAGAGCAAAAATTGTGTTTTCCAATTTCGAGAAACGTGATATGCTTCGGATTTATTATAGTAATAACAGAAACTCGCACATTTCATCTAAACAGTATTTAGAGCAATACCCTGAGCGTCCACAACCCCATTATTCATATTTTAACAATTTGGACAGAAATTTAGGTCTCTTTGGTAGTTTTGGTAAACCTATAAATTCGTACGGCCAACGAATGGAAGCTGAAGATGAAGAAGCTGTTTTAAATGCTGTAAGTATCGTTATAAAATGATGCTATGCAATCTTTTATTACTATAATATTTTGCGATAACATGTCAAAGATATTTCACCAAAACGTTTTGCTAAAGGTTACGGAAAATCCTCGTGGTTCAACACGGCAATTTGCTTCAGAACTGAATATGACTAGAAGCCGAATTCAGAGGGTTTTCAAAAAACATAAGTATCATCCCTATAAACTTCATGTTTCCTAAGAACTAAGACCAGGAGACAGGGACAGAAGGCTTGAATTCTGCAATTGGTTTGATGGAAAAATGCAACAAGATGATGATTTCTTAAATAAAATCATCTGGACAGATGAATGTAATTTTTCCACAAGCGGCCTTTTTAACAGAAACAATGAGCATTATTATGCAGTAGAAAATCCGTACCAAAATCGGCAAGTTCGAAGAGAGGGATGAAAATCATTCAATGTTTGGGTTGGAATGTATTGAACCAAAATCTTAGGGCCAATTATTTATGATGGAAACTTAAATACTGAACGGTATCTTAATTTAATCCATAAGTATATATTCGATGCGCTTGTAGATGAACCGTTGAATATGCTGCGGCAGCTGTGGTCGCAACAGGATGGTGCACCACCCCATAATGGAAGGGCAGTAATCGAGTTTCTTAATGAAACATTTCCCAATCAATGGATTGGAAACCAAGGAGTGGTGCGCTGGCCTGATTTGTCCCCGCTGGATTATTTTTTATGGGGATTCTTGAAAAATCGCTTATTCAAGGATACTTTTCCGAATGATATAAACATTTTGCACCAAAAGTTGGTGTTCGAATTCACAACAACAAGAGGAAGAATAATCCACTGGGCTGTTACGAACAATCTGCAAAGACGTGTGCGAAAATGCATAGAAGTCCAAGGGGGCTTCTTTTGAAATTTTGAACGTTTGAAATTCAAAAGTTGTGATGAGGCATTGTTTTGAGGTAGTCCAAAGGTAACAAAATATGAAAAAAAAATCCAGGGCCGTATTTGAAAAAATGGAGTTGATGGTTTCTGAAAGACGAAACATCGGATTTCAAATTTGAAAATGCCATCTTGTAGGAGAGGAAAAGTAACCTTGATGAAGTGTGATTCAATTGGTTATATCTTTTTAAATAACGCCAGAAAAAAATAAAACAGCTTTTATGAGTTTTCGGTTTTTTCCGATTATCACCGGAAGTATTCGGAATTTTCTAATTTTCTAAACTGCATTTTGCTGAGCATCAAATTACGCAACTTTGCCATAATTTAACAGACGTTGTATCTCTTACAGTTTCCGAGATACCAATGATGAGTCTCGAATTGTACATAGTACAAGAGAAAATATTTATGGGTTCTTCCACTCACACAATGATATAGTTCCTCTTACTACTTGAAATGAACCTTCGTTACAACTGTATATTGGTCTGCCTTTCTGTCTAAATCTTGAAACTTGCGTCTTATTTCGATCAGTTTTCGATTGTCGCGTGTTTGAGGCAGGTTTCTACTTACAATAGCGTCTTGTCTACACAATGTCCGCGTCCGGCATTGAAAGAAAACGCTTTACCATCGAAGAGAAAATGTCGATATTAGAACAAGTGAAAACAGGAACAAAAAAAGTGATGTTTGTAGTATGGTATTTCATCGGCTACATTATCAACGATTTTAAACTGCGAGAATTATATTGTCCAGGATAGTGGTTCCAACACTATTGACAACAAGAGGGAAATCTGAAAACAACCGACATAGAGAACTTGGACAAAGCATCGTCTGATTGGTTCAAATATCAGAGGCGTGCAAACATTCCTATAAGTGGGCCATTTCTCCAGGAGAAAGCTGTTTCTCTGGGTATAGGAATGGGATATGGAGAAAATTTCCAGTGTTATACAAGTTGCATTTCTCACTTTAAACAAGGACAACGTATGGAAAATGCCTTACAAAAAAAGGTGTTTCAGACATGCTGGTTTTCATTTTGAGCATAGAAATGAAAAAGTTGATTTCAGCGTTTTGGAAGATGTTATTGCTGACGAAGATATCGCTGACGAAGACGATAACACTCCTCTTGAGCGAATATACGACGGTTACGAAATTGGCACAAGTGTCGGATGTGATGGTTTACCTGAACATAGACAATTCTGTGGAAACTTCAGGTATTCCATCAGATTCCGAGCTAATTGAAGCTGCAAATTTGAACACTACCCAAGAAATGATAGAAGATTCAGACTCGGAAGAAACCATGATTTTACTGTCCTACAATTTTCATAAAGTTTCCAGAGTTATGGCCACTTGTGTATACATAGGGCGGTTCGAGGGGGACCTCGCATGCAGACACTGCGGCGAGGGGGAAGAATCAGCCCAGCACATCTTGTGCGAGTGTAAAGCTCTGGACCGCAAAAGACAACTGATCTACAGTCAGTCTAGACCGGACACAGAGCAATATAAAACTTCACCCTACCAAACCCTACTAGTTCAAGGCACAGTGATTTTGAAGTGGGTGGAGTAAAAAGACTAAGGGCATGCACAATAAACCAAAGGTTGCGGTGCTGTCGGGGCGGCAAGGCCACGCATGAGCCCTGAGGGAGGAAGAATAAATAAATAAATAGGTATCTTAAGAGGCAAAAAAATTCTGACGATGTGAGTAATATGGAGCGAAATTACGTTGTAAACCGTATTTCTACTGACGAAGAAGAATGTCGCCCCATTATATTTCTCCATAAGTAATTCAAGGCTCCACATGCTGAATGGAGCATCGCCAGGCACCTTAGGATTAGCGAATAGTTCAGACATTTCGTTACTAACAGCAACAAAGATAATCCAACACCGTTGATATTTGATAATCACGAGAGCCATATCTCAATTAATTTAGTTGATAAAGCTCGTGCAACAGAAGTTAACCTAATAACATTGCCCCCCTGTTACAGCCATAAGTTGCAACCTTTAACATGTCAGCCTTTGGTCCTTCTAAGTCTTTCTACGATGCATCTTGTGAGTCATGGTTACTTAGAAATCGTCCCCTGTGGGTCCGGGGACTAACTAAAAGAATAGGCTCAAGGTAACTCCTGCCTGTCGTAAAAGGCGACTAATTGGAATCAAACAATGGCGGGGGTCTTGTCCATGTGGGCCTGG
The DNA here is from genome assembly GCA_964006375.1 of Tillus elongatus. Lineage (NCBI taxonomy): Eukaryota > Metazoa > Arthropoda > Insecta > Coleoptera > Cleridae > Tillus > Tillus elongatus. Next base: position 14,515,802 of record OZ023262.1, read on the forward strand.
AGGGAGGCAGATATCTCTGGGGAGTAATGTACACCCGGATTTTGAGGCCTCCACTCTGGGCTTATGAATGGATGGTTGCCCGCGCTTGGTTGTTACTCGAGAACGGGGTTCCGGATGGGTGCCGTCTTGGGTTGAGTGCTGGCGGGTGTCGTGTGTCTAGACGACCCGGAGGGAGTTGACAACTCTGATGAGTGGTAAACACCCGGAGTTTGGGGCCCCCACTGTGTGCTTCGGATCGGACGGACGGCCTTGCTTGTGCGATGCTCGGGAGCGGGGCTCGATGGGATGTCGCCTTGAGTCTAGCACTGGTGGGTGTCGGGTCTAGACGAACCCGGAGGAGAGCTGATATCTTTAGGGGTGGAATAAAACTAAGGGTTGAGGCCTCTTCTGTGAGCTTCGAAACGGACAAACGACCTCACTTGGATGCAGGACTTCATGATACTGCAGCGAGTCAAACACGGATGTCTGGCCCAGACGAACTCGGAGAGAGGTTATCTCTCTTTGAGCTTTGAGATGGGCAAGCGACTTCGCTCAGATGGCAGTACCTCTGTCAAACAAAGTTTCACCTCGCAGGTGTCGTCTCCTGTCGGAGGCTCGATTTGTTGGGTGAAATTTAAGCTAACGCTGGCAGGTGTTGGACCTGGACGAACCAGAGGTGGCTGGGGTCTCTAGGGGTGGATTACACCTGGAGACTTAGGCCTACTCTACCTTTAAAAAGACTGGAATCCATCCATTTGATGATGCAGTTTTTAACGAGCAAGATTATTTTATGTCTGCAGCCACTAACCTAATTTTATATAGTAACAGGAGCGAAGACATTCCTGAAACCCCAGCAGTAACTGCGACAACAGCCCATTCTGGTACAGTAAGAGAGTACCATAAAGATCTCACTACACCAAGCAAACTTAGGACGGAGTGGTCAACACTAACAGTGATGAAGAGCAGAATATCAAAGTAGTCAGTGGACCCAAAGAAATACCAGATTTCATTACTCCAGAAGAAACTCGCATATTTCCTAAAGCAAAATCAGGAAAAATGAGTAGGAACCACAGAAAAAGAAGCACAACCTCCATTATCACAGATACACCTGAAAAATATGCTTTACTTGAAAAAGAACTGGCTGTGAGCCCTCCTGGTGTGTTGTTGAAATAAATAAAAAAATAAAATAAAAACAAAGCATTTAAGCTACAAAAACCAAAAGTGACAAACTTTTCAGAAGAGATTTCTAGGAAACCTAACACAATCAAGACACCAGCTGCTCATGACAATGACTCAAATAATGCTGAAGAAGATGACCTACAATTAGATAAACAGTTTTTCAGATGATCAGTTTGAAATTGAATTGAATCAGCGTTTATTTTTGTATTTGGCAATTTAGGCAACTTTAAATTCAACAAACAGGAATGATTTCGTGCTCATTCAATTTCGAAAGCATGGAAGTGAGAAGAATAAAAAAAAATTAAATAATAAATAATTAAACGTTGAATGAAATAAAATCAGAAATGAAATAAATAATAAATATTTAAAAATGAAACTTTACTCGGATGAACTTAATGACATGATACGCTGTCAGAGCCTAATTTTGGAACTATACAAAATCACACATGTAGAAAAAGCTGCTCATAATACAGTCTTAGGTGTTGCTCATTTTACTTTTTAGCGCTTGCAGTCTTTTTAAGGTATCAATATACTTATTCTTCCCCACACCACTTTTGGATGTGTTTACTGAATTGCCGTTTACCTGTTTTAAACAGTTTTTGTTAATGCTATCTTTATCTGATGCGGAAATTACATTATTAACATTTGAAGATTCATCAAGATCAGACCAATCATCATCAGCCTCAAGCAAAATTTCAACTTTCTTCTGTTCACAAGGTGACTCGACTTTCTTAGTGGTGCCAGTGGCGAGTGATTCTTCACATATAACACCACATATAGCATCAGATTCCGAGTCGGAATCAGACCAATCAAAATTTATAAGTTGACTATAAAATTTTGAAACATGGTTACTTAAAAATCCTGGAACTCCGCTGACAATTTCTAACATTGCCGAATATGTAGGAGAGGTCCATGCAAAAGAACTGATCCCTATAAATTTTATTTCTGCCGTTAGAAAGACGAATCCATCTATGTGAAAAAAAGGAATACAGTTAAAAAAACAATCATTTTTATAAAGTTTCGAGAATTTTGACCACGAGTGTATACATAGATATCTTAACAAGAGGTGACAAAATTCTGACGATGCGATCAATATGGAGCCATATTTTTACTGAAGAAGAAGAATGTCACACCATTATATTTCTCCCTAAGAAATTCAAGCCCCCGCATGCCTAATGGAGCACCAACAGGCACCTTAGGATTAGCGAATAGTTCAGGCGTTTCGTTACTAACAGCAACAAAGATAATCCAACATTGTTGATATTTGATAATCACGAGAGCCATATCTCAATTAATTTAGTTGATAAAGCTGGTGCAACAGAAGTTAACCTAATAACATTGCCCCCGTGTTACAGCAATAAGTTGCAACCTTTAACATGTCAGCCTTTGGCCCATGTAAGTCTTTCTACGATGCACTCCACCGACAATTTCTAACATTATCAAATATGCAGGAGAGGACCATGCGAAAGCACTGATCCCTATAAACATCATTTCTACCTTTAAAAAGACAGGAATCCATCCATTTGATGATGCAGTTTTTAGCGAGCAAGATTATTTGATGTCTGCAAGCCACTAACCTAATTTTAGATAGTAACAGGAGCGAAGACATTCCTGAAACCCCAGCAGTAACTGCGACAACAGCCCATTCCAGCACAGTAGAAGAGTATCGTACAGATCTCACTACGCCACCTCCAGCAAACTTAGGAACTAGAAACGGAGTGGTCAACACTAACAGTGATGAAGAGCAGAATATCAAAGTAGTCAGTGGACCCAAAGAATAACCAGATTTCATTACTCCAGAAGAAATTCTCCTAAAGCAAAACCACGAAAAATTAGTAGGAACCACAGAAGCAAAAGCTCCATCATCACATATACACCTGAAAAATATGCTTTACTTGAAAAATAACTGGCTGTGAGCCCTCGTGGTGTGTTATTGAAATAAATAAATAAATAAATAAAAAGCACCTAAGCTACAAAAACCAAAAGTGACAAACTTTTCAGAAGAGATTTCTAGGAAACCTAAGACAATCAAGACACCAGCTGCTCATGACAATGACTAATATAATGCTGAAGAAGATGATCTACAATTAGATAAACAGTTTTTCAGATGAACTGTTTGAAATTAAATTGAATCGGCGTTAATTTTTGTATTTGGCAATTTAGGTAACTTAAAATTCAACAGACAAGAATGATTTCGTGCTCATTCAATTTCGAAAGCACGGAAGTGAGTAGGATAAAAAAAATAATTAAATAATAAATATTTAAAAATGAAACTTTACTCGCATGAACTTAATGACATGATACGCTGTAAGATAATAATTTTGAAACTATAGAAAATCACACATGTAGAAAAAGCTGCTTATAATACAGTCTTAGGTGTTGCTCATTTTACTTTTTAGCGCTTGCAGTCTTTTTAAGGTATCAATATACTTATTCTTCCCCACACCACTTTTAGATGTGTTTTCTGAATTGCCGTTTACCTGTTTTAGTTTTTGTTAATGCTATCTTTATCTGGTGCAGAAATTACATTATTAACATTTGAAGATTCATCAAGATCAGACCAATCATCATCAGCCTCAAGCAAAATTTCAACTTTCTTCTGTTCACAAGGTGACTCGACTTTCTTAGTGGTGCCAGTGGCGAGTGATTCTTCACGTATAACATCACATATAGCATCAGATTCCGAGTCGGAATCAGACCAATCAAAATTTTTAAGTTGACTATAAACTTTTGAAACACTGCTGAAATTGTTTTCAGTTATATTACTGACAGATTCGGTCTCGACTGTTTGATTATTATTACTATTATTATTATTATTCTTGTCATTCTTATCATCATCACTGGTAGTACTAGAGTTTGACTGATCATCGCTTATGCACAAATTTCTAAGATCATTTAATCGATTTACCTGATTCGTGTATAGAGCGACCTTTTCTTTCACCAGCACATCATTGATACATTCGTTCGTGTCTCGATCCATCAGGTATAAATCCAGAGTTTGCTTCTGGAAGAAAAAAAGAAAAAAAATCACCAATTATTCATAAAGTAAAGGTTATATGCCTATATTTAAATGTTAGCGTGTCCGAACCCAGTTCCTTGCATGCATGGACTTTTATCAGCTATGAAGCTAGGGCAGTTGTTATTAGCAAATTAAAAAAAGGTCGGGACGCAGCAAGTGTGTTATGGTAGTGAATTTTTATTAAATGCTTCAAATTTGAATAACTCAATTTTCTATGAACTTAGAAAGTTTAATTTTGGTATGTAGTCTTTGCTAAGGCAAGATACCCGCCAAATTTCATTAAAATAGCTTTGTAATTTTCGTAAAAAAAATTTTTTTTTCAAAAGAAAACTCAAAATTTAAATAACTCAATTTTTTATAAACTTAGAAAGTTGAATTTTGGTACGTAGTAAGGTCTTGCCCAAGGCAACATATCCATTAAATTTCATTAAAACAGCTGTGTAATTTTCGGAGAAAATAATTTTTTTAGAAAGAATACTCAAAATTTTTCGGGAAAACCCAGTCCGATTTTCCTGGCTAACGAACTCCTCCAAGCCATTAATTAAAGAAAGGCACTTGCCGAGTTTCATCGAAATCGGTTAATTATTTTTTGTGTTATCGCATGGATACATACATACATACATACATACATACATACATACATACATACATACATACAAACCACACACACACACACACACACACACACACACACACACACACACACACACACACACACACACACACACACACACACACACACACACACACACACACACACACACACACACACACACACACACACACACACACACACACACACACACACACACACACACACACACACACACACACACCACACACACACACACACACACACACACACACACACACACACACACACACACACACACACACACACACACACACACACACACACACACACACACACACACACACACACACACACACACACACACACACACACACACACACACACACACACACACACACACACACACACACACACACACACACACACACACACACACACACACACACACACACACACACACACAACACACACACACACACACACACACACACACACACACACACACACACACACACACACACACACACACACACACACACACACACACACACACACACACACACACACACACACACACACACACACACACACACACACACACACACACACACACACACACACACACACACACACACACACACACACACACACACACACACACACACACACACACACACACACACACACACACACACACACACACACACACACACACACACACACACACACACACACACACACACACACACACACACACACACACACACACACACACACACACACACACACACACACACACACACACACACACACACACACACACACACACACACACACACACACACACACACACACACACACACACACACACACACACACACACACACACACACACACACACACACACACACACACACACACACACACACACACACACACACACACACACACACACACACACACACACACACACACACACACACACAGACATACATACATACATACATACATACATACATACATACATACATACATACATATATATATATATATATATATATATATATATATATATATATATATATATATATATATATATATATATATATATATATATATCTGACCGATAACTAAAAAAATAATGGATCGATCTTGATCAAATTTGGTAAGTACCTTCCTTTTGCAAGTGGCTTCGATAAGTTCGTTAACCAGGAAAATCGGACCAGGTTTTCCCCGGAAAATTTTGTGTTTTCTTTTTAAAAAAATTTATATCTCCGGAAATAACAAAGTAACGGCAACCAAATTTGGTGCGCGTGTTTGTACTATAAAGAGTGAACCATGTACCAAAATTTAGGTCTCTAGCTTTAAGGACAAAGAAGTTATGGGCAGTTAAAGAAACAAATTTTGGAGTTTTCCTCAAAACTCGCAATTTGAAACGTCAAAATTGGCAATGTTTAGGCAAAGAACGTGAAACAAATACGGATTGTGAAAAGAAAATGTTACAAGAAGAGTGTTCTGCAGACCCCTAAGTTTCAGATTCAACCGTCATTGCCCTTCATTTTACTAAAATATTTACAGAAAATTCATGTCAAATAGACCCTTTCTCTGATGCTTTGGCTGTCGGTTTAGTTAAGTTGATGCTTTCGCTGTAGGTTTAGTGAAGTTTAGCTGTAGGTTTAGTGAAGTTTATGGTTTAACAGTCTATAATTTTTAGATAATTTTCGTAGAACAAATTCGTTAATGTATTTCTGCATTTTTTATCGAAATATGATGCGTTTGTAAGAAAAGAAACTGGACGCAGTAAGTGCGTTTTGGTAGTGAATTTTCGACAAATTTGCAGATTAGCTCCCGAACGCTTTTCAAAAAACTGTTTTCAGAAACCTGCCTAGGGTCCCCCCTGGATCCACAAACCCCAAGGAAAATTTCTTGTTCACAACCCCCAAAGAAGTAGGGGTAGTAGTAAAAAGGAAATATGAGCAGAAAATGCGAATAAAACGGACTTGAAAGCTGTCTTTTTCACATCTTGAAGCCATATACCCCTGAAACCCTGCCCACACCGCACAGCACGCCTAATCCCCCAGGTGCCGTAACTTCCTTGGCAGGTATGAACAAGACATTTTTCTTGTGGTTTATGCAACGGGGGTGGTTGTATGCACGCACAGGGGAAGGAAATCCCCACGACGAAGCAGTCACCCCCCAACCCTGCCGCAACTCGAACCGGGGAGGGGTGTCTGCTTCATCGTATGCATTTTCCTTCCCCCACTCATGTACATACAACTACCCTTGTTGCATAAACCACAAGAAAAACTTCTTGTTCATACCCCTAAAGGAAGTTACGTGACCTGGGCCGAATAGGGGTGCTGTGTGGGGTAAGCAGGGTTTAATGGGGATATGGCTTCAAATAGCTTCCGTCGGAGCCCACCCCAAGGTCGTTCAGGACAAAATGTACGCCATCTTGTACTGTGTGTGAGAGAACAAGAGGAGGGCCTACACCAACAAGTGGATCCTCATAGCCACAGACAGCCTCTAATGCCCAAAGTAGCCCACGGGTAAATTCCAGGCTGGTAAGTGAATGCTGAGACGAGACGAGCGACCTGGTTGGGCAGAATGAGGTCACCCTCAACTGGGTGCCGGGTCACTCGGGGGTCAAAGGCAATGAAGAACCTGACAGTCTTGCGAAGAAAGGATCAGCAGAACCATTTATGGGACCAGAACCAGTTCTTAGCGTGACAAAGAGCACTGCCAGGGGCGCCATTAAGTCCTGGGGCGGCGAAGTCGCGGACAAGCCCCGAGGGAAAAAAAAAAGATGCTGTCAATCATTAACAGGAAGACTGGAAATGTGTATTCAAGAAGGTTAAAAAATTGAACACCTTCTGTAGAGCTAAGTACCCTACATTTTTTAAAATGTTGTTTAATTAAATATATAATAAACACCTTTTCAATTCATTAAAGAAAAAACTTCAACAGCCTATAAGGTGGAAACAAAAAACAATGAAACAGTGTAACTTTTTTAATTATGATTATTTTTTTGGTCCTCTATCGTGTGGTGCTATGCATTGCAGCTTGTGCTATGGCCCCCCTGTATATACATTCAACAAGCCAACGGGCAGACCCACATATAGCAGCATCTATGAAACTACACGGTGAATCCCAGATTGTTACTCTAGACATATCCAAAGCATTCGACCAGGTCTGGCACGCAGCGCTGCTTAATAAACTTCCGGCCTATGGCCTACCACCAAACCTTTTACCTGGACAGCAAATTTCCTCTCAAACAGGAACATTTCTGTTGTTGTGGATGGCCATTCCTCTAAACTGTATCCAATTAATGCAGGAGTTCCTCAAGGTTCAGTTTAGCCCCTACTTTGTTTCTTCTCCACATCAATGACCTCCTCTCTAGCACATCCAATCCAGTTTACAGTTACGCAGACGACAGCATCCTCCACTCAAATATACAATATTCTAAGCCTGTCTCTTTAGCCCAATTAGATGAGGATCGCAGACTCATGGAGGGTTCTGTCCCCGTGGATCTCCAAAAAATATTAGACTGGGGAAGTAGAAATCTTGTACAATTCAACCCCACCAAATCTCAGTATTGCTTTCTTTCTCATAAGAGATACACCAGCCCTAGACCCATCACAATGAACAACCAAGTTATTCAAACTAATGAGTCCTTTTCACTTGTTGGCATTTCTGTGGATCGAAATCTTAATTGGTACCAACATGTCACATCAATTGCAGAAGCGGCTGCCAAGAAATTAGGTTTCCTCTTCCGGGCTCGCAAATACTTTTCACCAGCTAATCTCTATACCTTATATACTTCACAAATAAGGCCAAACGTCGAATACTGCTCCCACATCTGGGGTGCAGCTGCCGCTTCTACACTCGCTATCCTGGACTCCATTCAAAAGAGAGCTATACGTCTAAATCGGTGACCCTACCCTCACCCAAAGGCTGCTATCTCTTGCCCACCGACGTGCTGTTGGTGACCTCTCTCTATTTTATAGATATCTGCATGAGCACTGCTCAGAGGAGCTTTCCTCCATAGTTCCCTCACCTGCTGCCCCCAACAGATCTACCAGGGAAACAGAGCGAATACACCCTTTTACTGTTCAGGTCGCCAGACATAGAACATCTGGTTATGCCCGCTCTTTTGTCCCGAGGACTTCCAAGTTGTGGAATTCCTTGCCAGCACATGTTTTTCCTTCTCCTCCAAACCTTCAAGTCCAGAATTAACAAGTTGCCTCTTTCCTCCTTGTCAACACCCAAGGTACGATAGTATTTAGACTGTAAGCCCTCGTGTTGTGTTGTTGAAATTAAAATATATATATATATATATATATATATATATATATATATATATATATATATATATATATATATATATATATATATATATATATATATATATATATATATATATATATATATATATATATATATATATATATATATATGTATGTATGTATATAATTCAACAGTGTGATTACGAGGAGCATAAGATTGTTTAAGACTATTCCAGAAGAACTCAGAAACATATCGGATGCAAGTCCACAATAAACCAAAAAAGACATTTATTAAATGGACAAAACAGTTTATCATGAATTTAGTCTCCAAAAGTATTTGGCGGTGATATAATTTAGGTTAACCTCAAAATCATATGTAATTTTATGTTATTAATTGTAGAACTTGTTACCAGCACAAATGTATTGTTTTGAGTTCGTAAGTAAAGAATACTGAAAAAAATTATGTATTTCTGTACAGCTCTCATATAAATAACATACCTCATGCAATATTTTGTTGACTTGTGCCACAATATCTCTTCCACTGACTAAATCAAAAAAGAACTGTATATCTCCTTTACTCCATGTTATGTTCTCCATTGAGGGATAAATATTGGCTAGCCTGCTTCTGATAGATTGGAATGGTAGATCGCAAAAATCTTTTACCAGATAACATAATGACCTTCTACTTGTGTGAGTCACAGTCCCGTAGTCCGCATAAAATACCTGCAAACAAAATAATAATAAATAAAAATAAAAAAAGAAAATAATTTAGTGTTCAAAGCAACAAGTCAAGTAAATTCAATATAATCTACAAACAAATGGTTAAGGAAATTGAATCACACGCCTCAATATTATCCGATGAGTACAAACTTATAACATAAACTTATAACATGAAGTTGTAACGAAAATTGCATTTCGCTACCGTAATTCCAGCTCAAATTTGATAACTAAATCCTGCAATTTTTTTTATTTTTTTTAATTTCAACAACACACCACAAGGGCTTACAGCCTAAATACTATCATACCGTGGGTGTCGACAAGGAGGAAAGAGGCAACTTGTTAATTCTGGACTTGAAGATTTGGACGTTCGAAGAAGGAAAAACATGTGCCGGCAAGGAATTCCACAACTTGCAAATCCTCGGGACATAACGAGATGTTCTATGTCTGGTGACCTGGACAGTAAAAGGGTGCATTCGCTCTGTTCCCCTGGTAGATCTGTTGGGGGCAGCAGGTGGAGGAACTATGGAAGAAAGCCCTTCTGAGCAGTGCCCGTGCAGATATCTATAAAAGAGAGAGAGAGAGAGGTCACCAACGGCACGTCGGTGGGAAAGGGATGGTAGCCTTTGGGTGAGGGTAGGGTGGGTCACCGATGAGACATATAGCTCTCTTCTGAATGGAGTCCAGGATAGCGAGTGTAGAAGCTGCAGCGGCACCCCAGATGTGAGAGCAGTATTCGAGGTTAGGCCTTATTTGTAAAGTATATAAGGTATGGAGATTAGCTGGTGAAAAGTATTTGCGAGCCTGGAAGAGGAAACCTAATTTCTTAGCAGTCGCTTCTGCAATTGATGTGATGTGTTGGTGCCAATTGAGATTACGATCCACATAAATGCCAACAAGTGAAAAGGACTCATTACTTTGAATAACTTGGTTGTTCATTCTGATGGGTCTAGGGCTGGTGTATCTCTTATCAGAAAGAAAGCAAGACTGAGATTTGGTGGGGTTGAATTGTACAACATTTCTACTTCCCCAGTCTAATATTTTTTGGAGATCCACGGAGACACAAAAAAATAATGGGCAGGTTTTGATTAAATTTGGTAAATAAATTCCTTTTGCAAATGGCTTGGATAAGTTCGTTATCCAGGAAAATCTGCCCAGGTTTTCCCGGAAAATTTTGTTTTCTTTCGAAAAAAAATTATATCCGGAATTAACAAAGTAAGGGCAACCAAATTTGGCAAGCGGGTTTATATCCTTATAGGTAAGTCACGTACCAACATTTAGCTATGTAGGTCAAAAGACAAAAAAGTTATAGGCAATTAAAGAAAAATAAATTGGGGTTTTCCTCAAAACGTCAAAGTCGCGATTTAAAGCGTCAAAATTCGCAACATTTAGGCAAAGAACTTGAATCTTATACGGGCTATGGTAATAAAATGTTTTACAAACCCTGAAGTCTTAGTTTCAACCGTCATTGTCCTTCATTTTACTAAAATATTTCCAGAATATTCATTTCAAATAGACCATTTTTCTGATGCTTGGCAGTAGCCTTAGCTATAGAGTTTATCGTTTAATGGTATATAATTTTTGTCGAATTTTCGTTAAAAAGTCAATAAAGCTCAATATATCCGTTATTATACAAGATATTAAAAAAAAATTGGTATATATTAATTATAGGGTGTCTTGAGCTACATCTTAAAAAAATATTGCTATTAACCTATAAGGTTGACCAAGAAACGAGTTTTTCCGGGAACACTATAAGCTTACTTTTAGAAATTTTTGTACATTTTCACACAATAAAGTTATTTTTACGAAACATGGCACATTGTTTTTACTACATAGTTATACTGGTAACCAAAATTGATGCTTGCTTTCTTAAAAAGAAAACACACATATTTGCAATAAAAACATTTTAATGAAAATTCACTACCATAACGCACTTGCTGCGTCCAGAGTTTTTTCCTGTGCCATACTTTCCTGACAAAACAACAGACACTACTCAATCCGCCATCACTACTTATCATTATCTGGACAATGTTTTCTCTATTATTTCTCGAACCCAGTTCCGTTTCCACAGTAGGACTTGTGCTCTTTCATCTTTCCTATCTGGCCAGACTTCTATTTCTCCACCTATCGGCCGACTCTTGTTCTTTTCTGACACCGATGCTATTAGGATTACCGAGAGCTAGGTGTCATTCCATTTACCGCTTAAAAAAAATTAAAAAAAGATGGACTGCCTGATGACGACTGCTATGGACATGGACTTTAAACACAACAAATATGGCTGACACAAATAAGCAGAAACAGATTACGGAGCAGTGGAGGGAGACCCCAGTTCAGGTTGCTGCGAGGGCAGGGCACCCCCGACCGATAGCAAACTACTGCCAGGAGATTGCGATGGAACAACGCCAGGCCGTGCTCTGTGGCTCGAATACTGGTGAAATGCAATGGGATGCGATACACCCCTTCAAAAGAAGAGACAACCAGGTGGATACTCAACTGCTTAATAAACTTCCGGCCTATGGCCTACCACCAAAACTCTGTACGTGGGCAGCAAATTTCCTCTCCAACCGAAGCATTTCTGTTGTCGTGGAGGGCCATTCCTCTTAACTGTATCCAATTAATGGTGCAGGAGTTCCTCAAGGTTCAGCTTTAGCCCATACTTTGTTTCTTCTCCACATCAATGACCTCATCTCTAGCACATCCAACCCAGCTCACAGTTACGCGGACGACATCACCCTCCACTCAAACATATCGGTGTGATACATACATATATATACATACATACATACATATATATATATATATATATATATATATATATATATATATATATATATATATATATATATATATATATATATATATATATATATATAAATTGAAACTGACCCCGGATATGTGTTCTGAGGGGCCTAATTAGCGCACATTTGAAGAAATTTTTTCAAAATTCAAAAGTCGGGATCTCCTCATTAGTGAATTTTTCTTAAAGAAAATTAACTAAAAAGCTGCAGAATGCCAAAGAATGCAGCAAGTCGGGAGCCAAGCTGAGCGGATAAACAAAAGAACAGGGAGAGCAACTGCCGAACCCCTAATCCTCAAATAATGAGGGAAGGGAGATGTAGGAAAATAAAAAAGATCAGAAGAAAAGACAGCCCTTCACCATGATGTTATGTCAGAGATGACAGTTCCCTGGTGATATGGGAGGTTCATGGGGGCCACTTGTTCCGATTAACCTGTCGGCAACACTCCACTCAAAAAAAAAGTAAGTAAGTAAGTAAGTAAGTAAGTAAATAAATAAACGCTATCTAAGATTACTACGAGAAGATTTTGTGCCCAGTATAAGAGAATTGTTTCACAATGATTTCCCCAACATCTATTTTCAACAAGATGGCACCTCACATCATTTCATTTGAGAGGTAAGGGAATACCTTAATGTGACATTTCCTAATCGATAGATAGGCAGAAGATACCACATTGAGTGGCCAGCGATGTCTCCAGATTGGTCTACGGCCGATCTTTTTTTATTGGGTCATTTAAAACCTGTTGTTTACAAAGATCAGCCTGTGAATCTGGAACAGTTGCAAGACCGAATTGTGATGGCATATCAACAAGTGCCTAACGGATCACTGCAAAACTCGATTTATCAGTTCGACAAGAAGTTTTACTATTGTCAAGAAGTTCAAGGGGCTCAATTTGAGCATCTTCTCCAATAAAGTGAAATGTTACCATTTTCTCATACAAATTTCATGACAAGCCGCTTGTTTTTGTTCTTGCCAAAGGTAACTGAAAAATAATTAATACCGTCAAAAAGTACGTTGAATACTCTTTCCAAAAATGAGTAACCCATGTTGCTATTATTATTTAATAAATAAAAGGGTTGTCACCCTCCACAAAAAAGGGGTGCTTCAAAAAATGTCGATAATGCCACCAAATAGTCGCAAATAATCTGTTATGCAACCCTACAGGTTATGGCCTTGTTGTGTTACTTATGCGTAACAGGGTTTTTCACGATAGCCGTGCATTAGAACTTTATGAATATCCCTGATTTCCTAAATTTTGAAATTTTGGCAGCGCAGTTGTCTTTTATTCTAAAATATTTTCAAGGTCACATCACTTCTGGTTACACCGGAACTAGTCATCAACTTTGCCAATTTAAATAGAATTGCCATATTTTTTATTGCATATTCGAATTCTCCATAAAATTTTGTGAAGATTTAGATTAGGCTTTCCTATCACTATCTTCAACTGTTCCAAAGATATCGTGATTTCTCTGTATTTCGGTGATTTTGCAACCTGATTTATAATAGTTTGTATTTCACATGTTTTTAAAGATAAAAAGCTCGAATTTAGAATTTCATAACTTGTGGGAGGGAGCTTTCATATTATGTGCCTTAAGTTTACCTGTGTCATACAGAGTGTTCTAAATTCAGTTACTAACTTAGACATATTCAACATGGCAAAAGTATTTTTTTTTTCAAATAGAACACCCTGTATATTATTAAAAATTCAAGTTCTAAATTTAATTCTACACCGGTTTGATATAAGTTTTTCTATACTTATCTTCAATATGTTGCTTGTTATTAGCATTTTTAGGTAACAACCTCATCTTCTAAAGAGTACATGTTAGACTACACAACAAATGCAGCTGTGATTGTCAGTCAGATAACAAAAGTGATATGATTTCACACAAATATTTAATGTAGTTATTAAAAAAAATTAATAAAAAAAAAAAAAAAAATTAAAAACAAATATTAACAATAAACAAAAAACAACAAAGACAAAAAAAGTTAAGTCAAATTTAAATGCTACGATCACTATAAATGTTCTGTGTGACCACCATCTTGTTCAAGGCACTGCAAAATTCTACGGTTCATCTCATTCGTAGTAGCTCTTTTGATTTCATTTGGATCTAAATCTCTAAAAGCTCTAATTACACGATTGAAAAGATCCTCTCTACTTTGCAATGTTGTGTCATACACATGACTTTTTATATGCCCCCAGAGATAAAAATCGGCAGGCGTTAAATCAGGAGAGCTGGGAGGCCATCTCCAAGGACCGTTGGGCCCAATCCATCTGTCTTCAAATAATTGCGTTAGTGCCAGTAAACTTCACCAGTGGAGTGGGCAGGCGCGCCGTCTAGGTGATACCAGCAGCTTTGCCTTATATCTAGTGGTAGCCTTGCCAGAAAATTATGGACAGATCCCCTTAATAGTTCCAAATACTTTTCACCGTTTATATTTTCTTCGTAAATTTCATAAGACTTTAGTGTCCATAATAATGCAAAGCACATTAAAACTAAAAATTGTTTGAAAACGTCCGTCTCTAAATATATTAGGGTTTTCACCTGCCCAAAAATGACTATTTCTGCTATTCACAATTCCTTCCCTTCTAAATTTCGATTCGTCGGTCCAGATAATTTTAGAGAGAAAATTCTAATCTTGTTGAATATTTAGAAACATGTGTTTGCAGAATTCCACTCTTTTTAAATGGTCACCAGGTCGAAGTCCTTGTAGTACTACTTCTAAATATGGGTGCATTTTTTGAGATTTCAATATTCTATGCACAGATGAACTTGATATTCCCAAAGCTCGAGTAGCTGCAGGAATAGAGCTACGCGGGTAAACTTGGAAATAAGCCAAAACACTTATCTCATTATCTTCATTTTCAGTTACTGGCTTTGGATCATGTCGTGTAGTTTTGACACTTCCAGCCAATTTAAATCGTTCCTCTATCCTTGCGAATTTGCCTCTAGTCATTGCCGATAGAGTCGGATACCTCTCATTAAACATCCTGCATGTTCTGCTTACAATCCGTTGCATTCCCCATGAATATAAAATAAATTTAAAATATCCACATTAGAGTACTCTTTACTATTCTGCATTTTGATTGGCTTATTATTTCTATAATGTGAGTAATACAAACACACTCAGATTAACTTTAAAATATAAATGACGCTTTAGAAGTCATGTGTTGTCAAAATTCTGTTTTCTGGCAGCCACAGCTGCCTTTATTGTGCAGTGTAATATATATTCTCTAGAAAAGGAGATTGTTACCTAAAAACTCTAGTAGCAAGTTACTCGTAAGAGATAGGTATAGGAAACCTTATATGAAACCGGTGTAGAATTAAATTCAGAACTCGAAGTTTTAATAATATACAGGGTGCACCATTTGAAAAAAAAAAAGACTTTTGCAACATTGAATATGTGTGGTCTTTAAATTTAAAATACTCTGTATGATACAGGTAAACTTTAGATAGATAATATGAAGGCTTCATCCTAGAAGTTATGGTATTCTAAATGCCAGCCTTTTATCTTTAAAAACATGTGAAATACAAAGTGTTATAAATGAGGATAGAAGTTCCGAAAAATGTAAAAAAATCACAATATCTTTGGAACAGTTGAAGATAGTGATAGGAAAGCCTAATCTAAATCTTCACAAAATATTATGGAAATTCGAATATGCAATAAAAAATAGGGCATTCTATTTAAATTAGCAAAGTTGATGACTACTTCCGGTCTAACCGGAAGTGATGTGACCTTGAAAATATTTTAGAATAAAAGACAATTACGAATTGTGACCGATGCCAAAATTTCAAAATTTATAATATCACGGAACTTCATAAACTTCTAATGCACGGCTATCGTGAAAAACCCTGTATATTATAGTAACTATTAATTTTGTTCCACAGATTTATTTGATTTAGATTTTAATGTGTAACCGTCAATTTTTAAAATTAACCACAAATTTTGCGTTTTTAGGGGTCAAGTTGAGTAGGTAGATAAACTGTTATTAACTTACTTTTACTTCGGGTCTATCCTTGTAGACTTTAACTATCACAGCCCTATGAAATTCTTTAAGGAACTTGCATACACAGTAATACCCTTCATGGATAAGTGCATCTGGCATTCTGTACTTTTCAAGATTATCTTTATAGAAAACCCTGAAAAAAATAAACAGCTTCAGAGAACATTTCTAGCATTTTTGTTTAAAAAGCCGAACCACAGACTTGATTAGATAGATAAGTACAATTTGGAGAACCCAATTTGCCCCAACTAGCACTAAAGTGATTGCAACTGAGATCGGAACTTGAAATGAGTAGTTAAAACGTAATCGCTACTAATTGTGTGTGGTGAAAATAACTTTATATTACACATTAGCAGTGACAATTACTTAATATTCACTATTTAGAGTTACGCAACTTCTGAGTTGCTTTCAAGGTATTAGGAACGCCGTCGTTACTGACAGAACGACTCAAAAGTTCCAGGAACTTGAAGGTAGCAAATGACAGTAGCCGAAACTATTTTATGTTACTGAAATGCTACGTCAAAGTTGCAGCCACTTTCAACTAGCATTAATAGTCGCCGTGTACATCTTATAGTTGTGGAACTTCTTGGTGATATATACTGGTGGCAGTCACGTTTCTGCTTCCTGAAGAAGTAAATTTTACTAGTCGTGGCGATTATAAAGTAGTAGTAACCTTTCAACTTCACTATAAAGTATTTTCTACCCTACAGTCCCACTGATTTATAAAGGATGATTGTTCCATCACAACATGCTGTTGTGTAAGTCTAGTAGAGTGTTAATGTGTGTGATCCAATAATAATGTCATACATCAATAAAAGCAAGTCACTTGAGAAACAAACAAAACTTTACAGACATTCTACAACATTTTACAGGAAAGTGAAAAGTGAAACAGGTGAAAACAGCAGTTTAACACAGTATCATGGGCGTACCCAGCGAGGGGCGGGGCGAGGGCAGCTGCCCCCCCCCCCTCCGAAGCAAAAAAATAAATCCTTATAAAAATAATAATACCACAAACAAATAGGATAATTATCGTACATCTCGCAAAGTTTTACACTGATCTAGAGCCATCTAGCGACTGGTAGCGAAATCTGTCAGCCAGTTAGTGGGATTCGAGAAAGACTGAGAGATCGCTAGTCTACAGGCGGCAGCCAATGAGAGAAAGGTCTCCGCCTTTCCCTTTGATCTAGAGAGTTCCGCATGTCTGCATCACTATATAAACTGACCCGCCCGCTGCTACTTGATCAGTATTTGTATGTTAGTTGAACTGTTGGTGTTTACTACTAAGTATTTTTTTAAACAACCAATTATTATAGTTTATTAGTTTACCTTCTTATTTATGTTTGGATAACACTGAGGCTGCCTAAATGGATATAAGAAACTGGTTTCAAAAAGGTAAGTTAAGTAATTTCTCAATTTATGTAGAAAATAAAATTTTAAATTAAATTTATCATATAATATAATGAAAATCACTTCAAAATGAGATTTGCACTTTTTCAAAATTATGATTTTCATTTCTTAAATGAGTCGCGTAATGTGAAATACCATTATCCAAATCAAAACTTCTTTTGTGCTCTGAAATACGAGTTTAAAAAGTTTTTCCGATATAAAATTTATCGCAACTGCCGCAATTTACACCTGATTTATTTTCTTTCAAACTCCTTGCTTTATTGTTCTTAATGTATTTACTGAGATTATTGTTTGTTCTGAACGCAATATTTAAATTAAAATTTGATAAAAATGATTTCAATCTATTGCTGGATTTATTGATATAGGTTAAAGCAGTGAATTTTGTATTGTCTTCAACTAACGGATAAGCCTGTTTTATTGAAATTTGAATTATGTCAATTTCTATTATTTTCAGGTAGAAAACCTCTCAAACGGAAAAAGGATCAAGATGACAGTAGTGGAAGTGGAAGCAGTGATGGTGATGAAGATGAAACTAAACTGACCGAACCATCGGATTCTGTGTCTATTATGGAACAAGGATCTAGTAATTCTTCACCTCTACACATAGCTGTTCCTGCGACATCTAAAACGATTGAAGAATACGATGACTACCATGAAAATGACATTGGTCGTTATGTTGGTCATGCCCTTAAGTTGCCATCAGAAAAAAGGAAGGATTTGCTTACAAATCCCTGGGTTCCACCATCAAATTACGATTTTGGTTCTGATGCCAGCCATTTGAAAAGAAAATTTAGCCGCCGCTGGTTAGATCAATATACTCCTTTATTGGTGTACTCAAGTCGTTTGAAAGGTGCTCTATGTATGCAGTGTGTTCTTTTTCCTCCTAGTATTGCTACAGTTAAAGGAGTTTTGGGGTCATTCATGGTAAGGTCATACGTGAAGTTTAAAGATATACATGAAGATTGTAGAAAACACGTCGGCAGTCACTACCACAAAACTTCAACAGCTGCTGCAAAAGCGTTCCTTGAAAATGTTCCAGTTGATGTACAGTTGCAAAGTGGTCACCAGAAGATGATTGAAGAAAACGAACAAATATTGTCATCAATTATTTCTGGTATCATATTTTGTGGAACTCATGATTTGCCACTTAGAGGAAAGGAAGGAGATAAGGGGGTTTTCTTTGACCTTTTAAATTTGAGAATTGACTGTGGTGATGTGAAGCTAAAGAATCATTTGGATACATGTCGAAAAAATGCAGTCTACACTTCACCAAAAATTCAAAATGAGATTATAAGATTATGTGGTGAAGTTGTCAAAGAAAGAATTATTGAAGATTGTAAACAAGCAAAAGCTTACACTGTAATGGCCGATGAAACAGGAGATATGGCTGGAAAAGAAGAGCTTTCTATCGGATTGCAGTTTTATGATGAGAATCAAGAAAAAATCAGAGAGGAATTTGTAGGCTAAGTTGAGCTGAAATCTCAAGATGCCCCTACAATCGCTAGCACAATTCAGAGTTTTTTAGTTGATCAGAATCTTTCAGCAGCAGCAGAGAATTGTGTTGGATTTGGATTTGACGGATGTTCTACGATGGCTGGAAATGAAGGTGGTGTACAGGCCATTTTGAAGAAAAAGTACAAAAAATCTTTATTTTTCCATTGCTCAAGCCACAAACTAAATCTTGTGGTCAATGATGCTAGCAAACAACCGGAAATAAGAAACTTAATTGCAACAGTTAAGGATACAATATCTTTCTTTCGTGAGTCGCCGGCCCGCAGGAATTCGGCTCCTAATCTATCAAGGCTCAGTGAGACTAGATGGTCTGAGAAATAAAAGAGCATTAGAAAGTTTTCAGGCTGCTTCCATGAACTCGTCAATGCGCTAGAACATCTCTCGGTCGAAGGAAACTATGCTACAAGAAAATTTGCCTATCAATTGCACTGTGCAGTTACTAAACCAATTTTCATCGTAGGTTTAGTCATGATTGCAAAGTACTCTGCGATTTTGGAACCCGTTGTGAACATTCTACAAAGTAAAAATATGGATTTGACTATGGTGAGGAAACATATTGGTGCAATCCTTGATGTCATCAAGAAGGATCGACAAGAAATTGAACATGTTTCTGATGAATTACTTGAAAAATCACATGATATCGTGGAGAAAGTCGGCGTTGAGTTAACAGTCCCACGAATTGTTCAAAAGCAAATACACAGAAGTAATCCGCCATCTGAAACTGCGACTGAATATTGGAGACGGTCGTTGATCATCCCTTATCTTGACTCTTTTAACTTTATCATTGAATGTTAGATTCTCACATGAAAATACACCTGATTTTGCCTTATCCCATCTTCATCCTTCATACATGCTAAAAATTACTTCAAAAGATTTGGAGAAAAATGCAAAATCTTTCATGGAGTTTTATGAGTTGGGTGATATCTCTGCAGAATTAGATTTGTGGTATAATCTGTGGAAAAAGAAGGATTTAGCAGGAGACAAATTAAAGGATATTGAAGTGGCTGCACTTTTGGAGGAGGCTAATATTTTTTTCCCTGCAACAAGGCATGCACTCCTCATTTTAAGTGCTTTCCCATCAACTACGGCTACTGTTGAACGATCTTTCAGTACCATTCGAAGGGTAAAGACCTGGCTGAGAAGTACAATGGGAGAAGACAGACTGACTGGGTTGTGTTTGATTAGCGTCCATCGGAAATTCTTCAAGGAAAATCAGGACTGGATTGAAACGAGAGTTTTTAACAAGTTTTGTACAAATCCAAGAAAAATTATACTACTATAAGACATGTAACTAGAATAATTTTTTTTTCAAACAATTAATTGTAATAACTTAGTTGATAAAGCACTGTTCTTAAAATTTTGGTTTCATTCACCTTTTCCGCGATAAGATGTTACAACCTGAACGACCATGGCTTGCCCGCTATTATTGTCAACAAACATCAGTGAAACATTTAGTACAAGTGAGGAGAGTTGTTTTACAACAGTATACCAATCATGTTTCAATTACTGTGATAAGGGTAAATGCATCATCCCTCCTGAATATGACAATGAATTTTATAGTTAAAAACGAGAACCGGATTCCATCGTTTCACAGATTTCGCTATTGAAACAACATAGAACATGGTATCATTGTCATAAAATAAGCCACAGTGCGTTTACAAATTAGAGATATTAAAATCAAATGGTTTGAATTGATTTAATTTTTCATAAAGCACTTTCCTTTTTAAAACGATAATGCCGTACAAAACACAAAAATGCATGTACACCATTAACTAAAAATTTCAAGTAAAAAATGACAGATGACAGACAAAGCACAGAATGTCAAAAGTATCTTTCTCTATTCGAAACCATAGAGGACAAAGAGAACTATAAACACCCAATTAATAAATTAAGACGTAGCTGTTACTGCAAAGTAACTATACAATGTTGAGTGATAGTCCCATTTGGTAGTTTTCAATTAATAAATTAAGACGTAGCTGTTACAGCAAAGTAACTATACAATGTTGAGTGATAGTCCCATTTGGTAGTTTTCAATTAATAAATTAAGACGTAGCCATTACAGTAAAGTAACTATACAATGTTGAGTGATAGTCCCATTTGGTAGTTTTCAATTAATAAATTAAGACGTAGCTGTTACAGTAAAGTAACTATACAATGTTGAGTGATAGTCCCATTTGGTAGTTTTCAATTAATAAATTAAGACATAGCCGTTACAGCAAAGTAACTATACAATGTTGAGTGATAGTCCCATTTGGTAGTTTTCAATTAATAAATTAAGACGTAGCCGTTACAGCAAAGTAACTATACAATGTTGAGTGATAGTCCCATTTGGTAGTTTTCAATTAATAAATTAAGACGTAGCCGTTACAGCAAAGTAACTATACAATGTTGAGTGATAGTCCCATTTGGTAGTTTTCAATTAATAAATTAAGACATAGCCGTTACAGCAAAGTAACTATACAATGTTGAGTGATAGTCCCATTTGGTAGTTTTCAATTAACAAATTAAGACATAGCCGTTACAGCAAAGTAACTATACAATGTTGAGTGATAGTCCCATTTGGTAGTTTTCAATTAATAAATTAAGACGTAGCCGTTACAGAAAAGTAACTATACAATGTTGAGTGATAGTCCCATTTGGTAGTTTTCAATTAATAAATTAAGACATAGCCGTTACAGCAAAGTAACTATACAATGTTGAGTGATAGTCCCATTTGGTAGTTTTCAATTAATAAATTAAGACGTAGCCGTTACAGCAAAGTAACTATACAATGTTGAGTGATAGTCCCATTTGGTAGTTTTCAATTAATAAATTAAGACGTAGCCGTTACAGCAAAGTAACTATACAATGTTGAGTGATAGTCCCATTTGGTAGTTTTCAATTAATAAATTAAGACATAGCCGTTACAGCAAAGTAACTATACAATGTTGAGTGATAGTCCCATTTGGTAGTTTTCAATTAATAAATTAAGACATAGCCGTTACAGCAAAGTAACTATACAATGTTGAGTGATAGTCCCATTTGGTAGTTTTCAATTAATAAATTAAGACATAGCCGTTACAGCAAAATAACTATACAATGTTGAGTGATAGTCACATTTGGTAGTTTTTAGTGAAAGTAACTTCAAAGTTCCGGATTTTCGGTATTCATCACCACAGACAAGTTGTAACTACTTTCAAGTTCCATATTTTAGTGAATACTACTTCAAAGTGTTTGTTTTGAAATACGCCATTTTTGTAGATGGAGATCTACGATGCCATTATTACCTCCATTGTTAGGATAAAAATATCTAAAAGAATACTTATTGCTGTTTTTGCAGTTATAGTCGCAAATCTTTACACAATCAAGTTTCATGTGCAGGATAGTAAATTAGAATACAATTTGCAGCACTTTGAGGGTAATGATGTGGAATGTCGTATATTACGTTTATTAAAAACTGCAAATTTTGAAGGCGCGTAATTTTTGGATGCACTGTTTGCAGCTCCAGAACTGTCTTCAGGTCCTTGATGAATGGTGTTGTCGGTGTGGTCTTTCTATGAATGTTTCCAAGTGTTGTGTGATGTCCTTTACTCGAAATAAGCACACAATTACTTTCGGGTACAATATAAGAGGGTTTCCACTTGATCGCCCCGGGACAGTTAGGGGCCTTTGAATTGTTTTTGATGGTACTCTATCTTTTAAACCACACTATGAGCAGACTGTGAGTTCTGCTTACAAAACTCTTGGGTTTCTGATAAGAAACAGCAAAAATTTCTCACAGCCTGACACCCTCCTCCTGCTCTTTAGTTGTTTGGTTAGGTCCCGACTTGAATATGGCTCAGTTGTGTGGGGGTCCTACTTATGAGATACATGTGAAGTCTAGAATCAGTGCAAAGGAAATATCTAAAATTTCTTTGCTTTCGTGAGGATGGTTGATATCCTTCTATTGGTTTTCCTCAGGAAGGTTTACTTCTTTGGTCTGCAGAGTCTATCAATGCGCAGGCAGTGCAGTTTCGTTATATTTTTATACAAACTGGTTAATTCTGTGTTCGATTGCCCTAATCTGCTTCAGCAACTTAATTTCAATGTGCCTCGTATTGCAGCACGTTTTCCAGGCACATTCTATCTCCTGACTGCTCGTACGTGATTGCTGCGATCGTCTCCAATTTACCAGATGTGCAATGATTACTCTGTATTGCAAGACAGCCTAGATATCTTCTCATGTAATATATTAGAGATAAAAATGTTTTTCAAAGCGATCTAATTTGTGACTCTCTTTTGTGTAGTTTGTTTGATTATTGTTAGTTATTATGTTTTGTGTATTGGCCAATCCTTAGTTTGGCTTTAAGCCGTTGGATGGTGTATGAATAAATAAATAAATAAAAATCACTATATTTTGACAGTAAACTTGCATCCGTTGAGATTTCAACACTCAAGACATCGAAATATAAAGCATCAGAAAGCTTAATTATTCATGTTGACTCGTGGTGTCGCTAATATCTATAGAATTGAAATAAAAGAAATATGGTTTTAAAACAACCTAAAGATGCAAACTTTGGTTTGCTTCTTATGATATAAACCTGCGGACCAAATTTGGTTGCCACAACTTTATTATTTCGGAGATATAAAAATCTTGCATGAGAAACGTAATATATATATATATATATATATATATATATATATATATATATATATATATATATATATATATATATATATATATATATATATATATAACAATTAAAATATACTAAAATATACTCACTGTAGCCTATTCATTAAATCGTCAAGGCCCTTATTTCTTAAATGGATCCAGAATTTTGAGATGTCATATATTTCAGCTACAACCACCTCCAGGTAGTCTCCTTCCTTGATGTTGTCAGGTATAAACTCTCTTGGCATTTCACCGTTTAGCAGCACATCATTCGGCACGTCAAACATGTCAGGCTAAAATTTTTAAAGCAATATTTATTTTATTTTATTTATTTGCCAGAGTAAATTACATTACTTTACATACTGTTCTGCAGAGGAAAACACAGTTCTCTGTTCGCAGGTCTGGTCGTTACATACTAATATTTACATACTAATATACACTAACTTACAGACCAATATTTCATAACATTTTATATTGCACCAACTATGGTGCTAAGTGGATTGGTCATGGTGGGCCAGCAGCGTGGTCCCCACGATCTCCTGATCTAACCCCCATTGATTTTTTGTTTGTTTGGGAGTTCCTAAGGGGAAAGTGTATGTAACTCCCGTTGAAACCAGGGAAGAACTAATTCTAAGAATTGAAAATGCCTGTACAGAAATAAGAGTTCACCACCTAGAATGTGTCAAACAGTCAGTTTTTTGTTACCTTTTTTCAGACTTGTTTTGATTATAGTTGAGGCTTACAATTTTTGTGCTGATATTGTCGCTCTGGTGCGATCTTATCTGGAGCATAGGTGTCAGTCAGTGCGGTGTGCTGGAGTGACATCGGGGAGGGGCGAGATTTCTGCAGGTGTACCACAGGGGTCAGTCCTGGGA
Organism: Tillus elongatus; assembly: GCA_964006375.1. Lineage (NCBI taxonomy): Eukaryota > Metazoa > Arthropoda > Insecta > Coleoptera > Cleridae > Tillus > Tillus elongatus. The sequence continues at coordinate 14,540,805 of OZ023262.1, forward strand.
CCCATTTTGTTCCTGATATATATAAACGATCTGCCAAAGTGTAGCAGTTCTAGCGAGTTCACGCTGTTCGCCGATGATACAACGATATTTGTCACCGCTGATAGCCTTGTGGGTTCCTTGGGGGGCTCGGTAGCGGCTCAGGGTGAGGCTGAGCAATGGTTTGCATCAAATGAACTGCTACTTAACAGAGAAAAGACAAATATAATGGTGTTCTCTGAGGCAACTTGACGAGACAAGGGCACTGTTGGAGAGCACAAAATTACTGGGTGTTGTCACTGACTCAAGGCTTCTGTGGGATAAACATGTTGACTCAGTGGCTGGTAAACGCTCGAGGGGCCTGTTCTTGCTTCGGGGCCTGTTTGTCAGTGTTTCGGATTCTGTTCTGAGGACAGCGTATTTAGCCGCTTTTCACTCGCATCTTTCTTATGCTATCTTGGTTTGGGGTCATGCTGCTGGTGCTAAGCGTCTCTTTGGGCTCCAGTGTAAGGCTATACGTGTGATGTGTGGTGCAGGTTACAGGGATGACTGTAGAGTGCTCTTTGGACACATGAGTAAACTTACATTACCAGCACTCTATATCCTTGAAAATTTGATGTACATCAAGGAGAATGTGGGTGAATACCAGAGTCACCGGGATATCCATACCTATGGTACGAGATAGGGGAAGAACATTGTGCCCAAGTATTGGCGACTGGAGAGGTGACGGAGTGGAACTGGCTACTGGGCAATTAAGTTATACAATAAAATACCTGCTTATATCAGAGACTTGCCGTTGCCAAAGTTTAGGAACAGAGTGAGGGAAATACTGTTGAGAAATTCCTTCTATTCGGTGGAAGAGTTCTTGAGGTTCGAGTTTAGGAATTTAGATGTGAAGTTTTCCAGGATTTCTGGATGATTTTGTTTAGCCTTTTAAGTGATTTTATGTGTGCAGCTTTTTTAGGTGATTTTACCTGTATTGTTTGTGACCTGTGCATATTGCTGTATGTAATCCTGGCACTAATAAATTATTATTATTATTAAGTTTTTTCTCGAAAACGGCTGTCCTTGTGGCGTTGATGCAAGTGCACATTTTTTGTACTAAATTAAATTATGTGATGAACTGTTAAATATAAACACTAAAGTGTCAATGCCTACTGAGTTTTTTTTTTAATAAAAATATTTGGATAGTTGTATCTACGCGAATGACAACACAAGGCACTTAATTTTTTCTTGGGAATACCAGCCTTTGAATACCAAGTAGTATGCTATCATAAAATTAATATATTTTCGAACGGCGGGTTTGCAACATAAAAAAAGATTTATTTATTTTCGCCACCCTGTATCTTGTAAATGGGGCGTCTTACGATATACGTCTATACGAACTTTTAATGATAAAAAACTGACCTATCTGATACTAACTCACACTGTATACCAAATTTAAATTTTTTAGCTTTATAGAACATTGAGTTTTAGTTATTTAAAGTTTTTTCTCAAAAGCTGAGCACATAATTAAAAAATTTGTTGTTATTAAAAAGTGTTCTTTTGATTTGGTCCTAAAGTTTCTGACACAATAATTGTTGATCAAATGTAAGTAGCACATGCTTATCGTTATTTGTGTTCTTCAATATTTTTAATAACCTGACAAGTGAAACAAATACTAACTTATACTTATTGGTTCCAGTATCACAAAAATTTCGGGACGCAGCAAGTGCGTTACAGTAGCGAATTTTCTTAAAAATTGTACACTAGTATTATACGGCATATTAGTAAAGTTAATACTTTAAACTTACACATACCTTGAAGATCGATTTTAGAGGTCCTAGTACGCCCACATTTGAAGAATTGTTTCGAAAGTGTTACCAACGGTTCTCTCTATTATTAAAAAAATCTTGCGTTCTAACGCCTTTTGAGAAAAATGCCCAAAACTCAATTTTCTATGAAGCTAAAGAACTAAATTTTGCTATATCTGTAGATAGTGCAAGTCTCTTTAGAAGGAAACTTTATTCATATTTAGAAAAGTAAAGTATCTGCCAAATTATAAACGTAGCAGTTATTTTTCCTTATTAATCGCCAGTGGGATTTCGTTTTAGTCAACCTAATCAGACCGGTTTTTTCAATATTAACAATAACAGAATTATAATTTCAGACTCAAAGGCGACAAAATAAAACTACAAAAAACATACGTTCATCGAGCTGGATTTGATCGCGCACCATCGAGGCACACGTCAACTAACGTTTTATTTGCGTAATACTTTAGATCAGCTTCATGCCCGGGATATTATATTAATAACAATTAATTACCGAATTAGTAGAATTACCATTGAAACACATCCCACGACTGTTTCGGTCTTATATGACGTCTTATGTTTAAGTTTAAAGATAAAATAAACTATTTTAGATTCATTTTTATAGAGAGAGACTTGGCTTGATTTTGTTTAGACTATTCTGCTATATTATGCGACAGCATAATATATCTATTCTGCGCTAAAACTGTATTTGGGGCCGTGAATAAAGCTACAAATATAATGTATTTTAATAATTGATTGAATCCCCCAGTTAAATAACAATCACTTGGCAAACTTTTAATTTCATGTTGTCTGTCATTTTCCATAATTGCGGCCGAGATTACACAATTGCTGGTTTGGGTAGTATGCTTTATGCCCGGTATATATTTAGTTTTGTTACTGTTGATATATGGTTTATACCTGCTGTATTAATCAATCTACACGTGGCAGTTAACTACTCTGTCTGTCAGGGATTGGACTTTAACCACTAAGTCGTTTCAACGCATGCCTTTGGGATTTTATTTTTAATTTGGAAAAAACCCTAAATATTGTGTACCAAATTACTGAAAATTCACAACATAGGTCTATTTGCACTATTTCTAGCCACATGCAGTCACATTCCAGTTACTCTGATACTTACAAAAATATGAAGTTTTCAAACAATTTTCCCCTATTTTCCACCGGAAAAACTTTAGCATAAAGGCTGATTAACAAACTCGACCTCGGTTTTCGCCCAAACAAGATGAATATATATATATATATATATATATATATATATATATATATATATATATATATACCACCTGAAGAAATTTTTTCAACAGCTTTTCATCGTGACCTCTCTATTAGCAAATTTTTCTATGAAAATTTGCTGCAAATTGTTATATTAGAGACGTATCGATGGTAAAACTTTAGAAAAAATTCTTCAAATAAGCACGAACTAGAACCTCTAAAACCGATCTTCAAGGTCTGTTTAGCAATTACGTATAAACCAATTTATATTACCGCGCCTGTTCATATAGGAACAGGGACTTTTTTAATTTTTTACCTGCCTGCAGTCACGTGTGCGCATTCATCCCTACCATTCAACGCACGAGTCCTGCACAACCGGTAGCTTGTTGGTCGAGAAGCGCCGCTGATTCAAACATTCATTCATTCTTTCTCCCGCACTGTAGTGAGACACACGCTACCACCCGCCTAAGTTTAACCGCACGCCGCAATTATTCCTATGAGTCTTAGTTACATATGTGTGTTACCTAAAATCCATACATTCTCCGCCTTTCCCTTCCTCACACTTAACCTTTAGGTCACATGAGCAGCTACGCCAAGACGCCGCAATCAAGATATAATAACTGTAAGTTCCTATGTTGTATTCTCAACTTTATTATATGTAACTGTTTGTAGAATAGCCATTCTCTTCAAAAGGCTGGTTTTTCGAGTTTATTTGGTTGTATCCGCACCCTCCTTTCAAATTTAAGCTCCCCCTGATTCGGACAGAACAACAGAGTCATTCACAACATTTATATATGAACACTTTTTTTGCCACTTTATCAACAAGGTCCATTTAAATTTAAAACATTAGTTAATAATAATATAGTACACTGTTATTATGCCATAATTCAAAGTGTACAATTCTTATGAAATTAACTACCATAACACACTTGCTACATTCTGAACTTTTTACTTACCTGTAATTCAGGGAGTGGTTTTTCGATGTTATGTGTGGGCTGTTTCACAGTGTAACTAGCCATAGTAAAGCTCTTCTCCGCTTCCTTGGGAAGAGGCCTACTTCTGTCATACAACTTAAAGTCATCATGAGACGGCCTTACATAGTGAAATATTTCGGGTAAATCCATACACATAGATATCAACGATTTGTATCCATAATCAACATATGTCAACTCTTTCCTAAACTCTTGCCTGAAAACAATGATAAACATAACAATAATTTATATACGCACTGGATATTTTCAATACATACTACTGCATTATTAAAACTATGTAAAAAATATATAAAAATATAAATGTATATGCAGGGTGACTCATTGGTAAGTGTACATACATTGTGGCGTATCGTGAACAAAACCCTTGGAAAACCAGATAATTTATTTATTCATTTATTTATTTTATTTATTTATACATACACCATCCAACAGCTTAAAAGCCAAATTAAGGATGTGCAGATACACAAAATATAATAACAAACAGTAATCAAACAAATTACACAAAAGAGAGTCACAAATTAGATCGCTTTGAAAAACATTTTAATCTCTGATATATTACATGAGAAGATATCTAGACGGTCTTGCAGTACAGAGTAATCATTGCACATCTGGTAAATTGGAGACGATCGCAGCAATCGTGTACGAGCAGTCGGGAGATAGAATGTGCCTGGAAAACGTGCTGTAATACGAGGCACATTGAAATTAAGTTGCTGAAGCAGACCAGGGCAGTCGAATACAGAATTAACCAGTTTATATAAAAATATAATGAAACTGCACTGCCTGCGCATCGACAGACTCTGCAGACTAAAGCGAAGAAGTAAACTTTCCTGAGGAAAACTAATAGACTGATATCGACCATCCTCACGAAAGCTAAGAAATTTTAGAAATTTCCTTTGCACTGATTCCAGGCTTGCCACATGTATCTCATAAGTAGGAGCCCACACAACTGAGCCATATTCAAGTCGGGACCTAACCAAACAGCCAAAGAGCAGGAGGAGGGTGTCAGTCTGGGAGAAATTTTTGCTGCTTCTTATCAGAAACCCTAGAGTTTTGTAAGCAGAACTGCCAGGCTGCTCATAGTGTGGTTTAAAAGATAGAGTACCATCAAAAACAATTCCAAGGTCCCTAATTGTCCTGTGGCAATCAAGCGAAAGCCCCCTTATATTGTTGTCTGAAAGTAATTGAGTGTTTATTTCGAGTAAAGGACATCACACAACACTTCGAAACATTCATAGAAAGACCACTCTGGCAGCACCATTCATCAAGCATCTGAAGACAGTTCTGAAGCTGCAAACAGTCATCAACACTTGAAATATTTGCAAAAATCTTAATATCATCTGCATACATTAAACAGTAGTGGACCGAGTATGGAACCCTGCAGCACGCCCTAAGTGATGTGATAGGTATTAGATTTGAAGCCCCCAACCTCAACAAATTGCCCCCTTCCATCCAGGTAAGATCTGAATAAGCCAAGCAAGCCCTCTGAGAATCCGATAGCTCTCATCCTGTCAATTAGAACAGAATGACTTAGACAATCGAAGGCCTTAGATAGATCAGTATACACAACATCAACCTGTGAAGAGCGGTCGAGAGCGGACGCAATGAACTGTGTAACATCAACTAAATTCGTCACAGTCGATCTCCTTGGAATGAAACCATGCTGAGAAATAGAGAGTCTGTTTTTGATGTGAAACAGTATTCGCTGAAAAAGGCAGGCCTCGAAAATCTTACAGAAGACACATAGTATGGCTATTGGTCGATAGTTCACCATTATCCCCCGCTTTGAAGACAGGGAAAACTCGTGACAGCTTCCAAATCGCGGGGAATGTTCCAGATCTAAGAATCAATTTAAAAATTTTCTTAACGAGTCAGGAGAGCATATAAGCAGTCGCGCACTAAGAAGCCAGGAATTAGTTCAGGTCCACAGGGCATGTTAGCCTTAATTCTCTTAGCAGCTGTAATAATTTCATTATCTGTAAAGTCATCAACAAAAAACACTGAGACGTCATTTGAAGCCAGGCTGGCGGCTGTAGGCGATGAGATGGGGGTGGAACCAGAACATCTTGCAAAATAAGAAGCAAAACTGTCAACTGCCTGTTGCTGGTTAGATGAATTCCCAATAGAAAAGTGGTGTGAAACGAAGGAGGGGGGCTAGGTAGGTTTCTGAAAACAGTTTTTTGAAAAACGTTCGGGAGCTAAACTGCAAATTTACCGAAAATTCGCTACCAAAACGCACTTACTGCGTCCAGATTTTTTTCTCACAAACGCATCATATTTCGATAAAAAATGCATTAACGAATTTGTTCTACAAAAATTAGCTAAAAAAAAATAATTATACACCCCTACTCACTCCTGGTCCCGTAACTTCCTTGGGGAGTGTGAACAAGAAATTTTTCTTGGGGTTTGTGGATCCAGGGGGGGCCCTAGGCAGGTTTCTGAAAACAGTGTTTTGAAAAGCGTTCAGGAGCTAAACTGCAAATTTACCAAAAATTCGCTCCCAAAACGCGCTTACTGCGTCTAGATCTTTTTCTTACAAACGCATCATATTTCGATAAAAAATTAAAAAATACATTAATGAATTTGTTCTAAAAAAATTAGCTACAAAAATTATACACCCCTACTCACTCCTGGTCCCGTAACTTCCTTGGGGAGTGTAAACAAGAAATTTTTTGGGGCAATAAGTGTGCTGTGCGGGGTAGGCAGGGTTTAAGGGGGATATGGCTTCAATATGTGAAAAAGACAACTTTCCAGCCCGTTTTATTCGCATTTTCTGCTCATATTTCCTTTTTACTACCTACCCCGCCCAGCACCCCTATTCACTCCTGGTCCCGTAACTTCCTTGGGGGGTGTGAACAAGAAATTTTTCTTGGGTTTTGTGGATCCAGGGGCGGCCCTAGGCAGGTTTCTGAAAACAGTTTTTAGAAAGGCATTCGTAAGCTAATCTGCAAATTTACCGAAAATTCGCTACCAAAACGCACTTACTGCGTCCAGATTTTTTTCTTATAAACGCATATTTCGATAAAAAAAATGCAAAAATGCATTAACAAATTTGTTCTACGAAAATTAACTTGAAAGGAAACTTAAGGGTTTGCAGAACACTCTTCTTGCAACATTTTCTTTTCATAATCGGTATTTGTTTCACATTTTTTGCCTAAACATTGCCAATTTTGACGTTTAAAATTGTGAGTTTGATGTTTTGAGGAAAACTCCAAAATTTGTTTCTTTAACTGCCCATAACTTCGTTGTCTTTAAAGCTAAAGACCTAAATTTTGGTACAGAGTTGACTCTTTATAATACAAACACGCGTACCAAATTTGGTTGCCCTTACTTTGTTATTTACGGATATATGAATTTTTTTTAGAAAGAAAACACAAAATTTTCCGGGAAAACCTGGTCCGATTTCCCTGGCTAACGAACTTATCCAAGCCACTTGCAAAAGGAAGGTACCCACCAAATTTGATCAAGATCGGTCCATTATTTTTTGAGTTATCGGTCGGATATATATATATATATATATATATATATATATATATATATATATATATATATATATATATATATATATATATATATATATATATATATATATATATATATATATATATATATATATATATATATATATATATGTGCGGGTGTTGATTGCCCCTTTAGCTTGCCACAGTTGCTACAAACAAAGCAGAAAAACATATGCGATTGGTTGTTAAAACACATTAAAAAAATTAAGCTAGAACCTTAACATGATGAAAACACGCGGTATCTGTAAACACAGGCATAGAAATAGTAGTCGTATATGTTTGGATATTTAAGTATTTGAGTATGTGGGTCGGTTATAGATGTAAGTGTGTGTGTGTAAATATATATGTATGGGTATATATAGTTGAGAGATAAGACATACTATATAAATTAACAATAATTTGGTTCTACGGACAGTGTATGTGTAATAATCATTTGTTAGTCATTTAAGTAAATATTGTAAAGAAACATTTGTAAAGCTTAGTTTTAAGATCCTTTGTATCTCCCATTTGTTTATACCTTTTTTCAAACCGTGGCCTAGTCCGTGTGTGTTTTGTGAGCCTTGAAGGGTCCCTAGGCGATTCGTGTCCCCGTGTATTCCCGACTGATGAAAAAAAAAAAAAAAAAAAGTGTTGTGAGTCAGCAAATTAGCACTTTAAATGAACAGTGATGAAATTACCAGGGATGTCCTTATTGAGTCACTTAAGTGGGAAAACAAACTGCTAGTGGAGTTAAACACTGGATTAAAGGAAACAAACAGAAACTTGAAGGAGAAACTTAGAGCTTACGAAGAATGTTTGGATAATACAACATTTAATAAAAGTAAAGAAAGAGATGAAAAGTTTATAAACAGTATCAAAGCCATGATAAAGGCACAGATTGATAAGGTTTTAAGTGTAAAATTGGAGGAATATTTTAGTAAAATTAAAGAATTAAAGATAACAGGTGATAAAGAGGGGTCTGATAATGAAAGTGAAAGCAAACTGAAAAAAATGTCAACACAAGCAATTTGTAAACAAGTCAATTAAAACAGGAGGGAAACATTGCAAAGCAGCTGATGAATTAGTTAGGGCCCAAGTAGATATAGTGAATAAGGTTGTGAATTTGGAAAATTCTTTTAATGATAACACATGCTCAAACTCGGGGACAAAATCTGTAATTTCGAAGGTGTTTGACAGTAATTGTCCTGAAAACAACGGGCAAGAAGTCAATGATAGGGTGGCTTGTGAAGTCGGAGACAATGGTGAAATGGAGGATAGAGAGGAGAAACAGGAAGAATTTATTGAGGTAAGAAACAGAAGGAAAAGAATATTTTTGAATATTGGTGCTGCCAAAGTGGCTGATGTCGATAACCAGTTTGTGGGTAGGTTGACAGAAGAGAAGAAAGTGGGGATGTTTATTTCAAGAGTTAGAGACCATGTTGGTGAGAGTAATGTTAGAGACTATCTGAAATCTAAAACAGGTGAAGAAGGTTAATTTTTTTATTTCAACAACACACCACGAGGGCATACAGCCTAAATACTATCGTACCGTGGGTGTCAACAAGGAGGAAAGAGGCAACTTGTTAATTCTGGACTTGAAGGTTTGGAGGTTCGGGGGAGAAGGAAAGACATGTGCCGGCAAGGAATTCCACAACCTTGGAAGTCCTCGGGACAAAAGAGCGGGCTTAACAAGATGTTCTATGTCTGGTGACCTGGACAGTAAAAGAGTGCATTCGCACTGTTCCCCTGGTAGATCTGTTGGGGGCAGCAGGTGGAGGAACTATGGAAGAAAGCTGCCAGTGCATATATCTATAAAAGAGAGAGAGGTCACCAACAGCACGTCGGTGGGCAAGGGATGGCAGCCCTTGGGTGAGGGTAGGGTCACCGATGAGACGTATAGCTCTCTTCTGAATGGAGTCCAGGATAGTGAGTGTAGAAGCGGTAGCAGCACCCCAGATGTGGGAGCAGTATTCGAGGTTTGGTCTTATTTGTAAAGTATATAAGGTATAGAGATTAGCTGGTGAAAAGTATTTGCGAGCCCGGAAGCGGAAACCTAATTTCTTAGCAGCCGCTTCTGCAATTGATGTGACATGTTGGTGCCAATTGAAATTTCGATCCACAGAGATGCCAACAAGTGAAAAGGACTAATTACTTTGAATAATTTGATTTTTCCTTGTGATGGGTCTAGGGCTGGTGTATCTCTTATGAGAAAGAAATCAAGACGGTGATTTGGTGGGGTTGAATTGTAAAAGATTTCTACTTCCCCAGTCTAATATTTTTTGGAGATCAACAGAGATAGAACCCTCCATGAGTCTGCGATCCTCATCTAATTGGGCTAAAGAGACAGGCTTAGAATATTGTATATTTGAGTGGAGGGTGCTGTCGTCCGCGTAACTGTGAACTGGGTTGGATGTGCTAGAGAGGAGGTCATTGATGTGGAGAAGAAACAAAGTAGGGGCTTAAGCTGAACCTTGAGGAACTCCTGCATTAATTGGATACAGTTTAGAGGAATGGCCATCCACACAACAGAAATGCTCCGGTTGGAGAGGAAATTTGCTGTCCACATACAGAGTTTTGGTGGTAGGCCATAGGCCGGTAGTTTATTAAGCAGCCCTGCGTGCCAGACCTGGTCGAATGTGTAGAGCGACAATCTGGGATTCGCCGTGTAGTTCCATAGACTTGTTCCAAGAATGGGTGACAAAGGAAAGGAGGTCGGCAGTTGATCTGCGCTGATGGAATCCATACTGCCTGTCGTGGATTAGACTGTTTTTCAAGAAATTTTAGTAATTCAGTGTTTATATACTTTTCCATCACTTTAGACATGACTGAAAGAAGAGAAATAGGCCTGTAGTTGCTAGGAAGCACTTTCGATCCTTTCTTGGGGACAGGTTGTACTCGAGCAGTTTTCCAGTTACTAGGGAATATGCCTCTATTGTAAGATGTCTGAAACAGACGAGTCAGGACAGGAGCGAGTTCTGATGTGCATTTTTTGAGAACAATTGCTGGTATCTCGTCAAGGCCAGAGGCTTTCCTGGTATTAAGAGAAGAAAGCATCTTTCGTACCTTTTTAGTTTTGAAAATGATACGCGTCATTTTATGCGCGACATTGGGGACTGTTGGTGGTTGAACATTTGGAGGTGGGTTGAGAGTAGAATTGCCGGCAAACAACGAGGCAAAAAGTTCAGCCTTGCCCAGAGCGGTAGAAACAATTTCATCCACTGAGACAAGAGGTGGGAACGTGCTCTTGCACAAATTATTTCCAATAGATTTAGCAAGAGTCCAGAAGGGTTTGCTGCCGCTGGAGCTTAAGAGGACTATGTTTTTGATGTGGTCATTAAACGAGTTTTTTGCCTCAGAAAGAATGTGGACATAGCGGTTTCTTGCGTCGTTAAATGCTTGACATGGATTGTGTAGAAGCTTTTTGTGAGTTTTGACCTTTTCAAGTCTGGCCTTGTCACAGGATTTAGAGAACCAGGGCTTTTGAGTGGCTGCAGAGGTCTTCTGTGTATGTGAAACAAATAATTCCATGCCAGCTTGGATAATTTCGGTGACGTTTTGTGAGATATCAGAGGGGTCAGGATGAGAGAAGCAGACAGACGCCCATGGAAATGAGAAAAAGTAATCTCACATTTCGTCCCAGTTCGCAGAGTTGTAGTGCCAAACGATACGAAGGTGTGATGACCGTGTGACCTCGGGTTGCATTGCGCAGGAAGCAGTGACCATGCCGTGGTCTGAGCGACCCAGGGGGGCGGTAACTGATATCTTATAGCAGTCAGGATTTGTAGTAAGGAGATCCAAGGGATTTGAACTGTGTGTTGGGATGCGAGGAAAGTAAGTAGGTTGCTGAACCATATTGGCTAAAGAATTGCTGACTGCAAAGGCCTCCGCTGCTCTCCCTTGTGGATCAGTTTTTGAAGATCCTAGCCATTCCTTATTATGGACATTGAAGTCATCAAGAATAGTGACCTCAGAGGAAGGATATTCAGAAATCAGATGGTCGGTTTTTTCAGAAAGGTAGTCAAAGAGCTGGACAAAGTTGTTTTCAGAAGGTGACTGGTAAATGCAACATGAATTTAGTTGCAGCCATGAGAGAGTTTTATCCATAATGTGTCTTTTCTTCCAGCTTCTAAATTGGGGAGTCTGGTGCAGGGTAGATTGCTACGGACGTACGCGCACACGCCTCCATGCAATCTAAAAGAAGTAAGGAGCTCATACCCCGGGAAATTAAGGTGATTAGTGGCTGTTTTGGCACTGATTTGAGTTTCGGAATACAGGTGTGTAAATGTGACAATGTTTTTTAATAAATTTCTGAAAAAAAGTCAAATATCTCGAAAATGGTTGAGAAAAATGACATAATGTTAGGGAAACCTACCATAAAATTTGACGAGCAATCTAGATCCGTAATAAAAAGCACCATCTTCCATTTGAAATAAGAATGTTGACGTCTACTTCCGGTATAACCGGAAGTCCCATACTAACGTCAATATTTTCAGCGAACTGGAAATTTTGAGAAACCCAAGTACGTGAATTTTCAGAATTCAATTGTGAGCCGTACTCCAGAAACGGCTAATGTAAGGTCTACGTGGGACACCTGTATAACAAGGTCTGTCTATAACGATGAAAATTCGACGGTCCCCTGATCTTCGCTATAAGCGAACTTCACTGTAGTTGTTTAATTGTACTGCCACCGCAAACGTGTTAAATTAGCCACAATTTTACTTTAAATGTTCCACCTCATATTAAAACAGAAAACATATATTTACTCACCTATATCTATCAGGAAGCTGTCCACACCACACACCTTCCGGATGCAAAGATATTAACGTTCTGAGATTACTCTGCACATCCTTGGGTATCTTTACTGTGATTTCATCTGCGTCATATGACATATTACTGTCATCCAGTCTTATCTCCACTCTACTAACAGGCAGCACGATCCTTTCCGACACAAACTCGCATTGTACCTCTTTCGAAGCAAATTTCTGTTTAATTTGATAGCTAACAGGTCCGTCCGGGTTAAAATTATCTTTCATCTTGGTCTTAGTTATGCTATCTATAAACACGTCTCTAGACTGACTCTTTAAACGATCTGACACAACATTTAGCAAATCCGGAGGCTTGTCGGATTCGGTTTTCGTGCAAACCGTGTCAGTAGTTACAAAACTTTCAACAGTATTTACGTTTGAAGGTCCGGGTTTAGGTGTTACCGGGCTTCTTGGGGACATCTGGCTTGAAGTGGACGTGTTTGAGCTTGTCGGGCTAAAGCTAAAAAGAGGTTTTTGGTTCTGTGGATAACCAAAACTGCTTTGAGGTGCATTACTATAATATGTTTGTTGCCCTCCATGGACATTATAATAGACTGCTCCTGACCTAGTTTGCATGTTATAATTTGGCTGTGGGGGAACATGGTTAGGGTAAAAAGACATGAGAGGAGGCATGTTGTGGCTGGTGCTAGGCGTTGGCGGTTTGGGTTTTGGAGTATCGTTTCTTCTGTAGCTTTGATTGTAACCTTGATTTGGATACCTCATAACTTGAGATGACTGCCTGTAATTCTGCATTCGTGGTATTTCCGATCTTTTGGTAACTCTGTTGGTAGGCCTGCAATGTAAATAAATGTTTTGTTAAAGTAGTTTCTTTCTTTTTTAGATTTTAGAAATGTAACAAGTATAAAATAAAGAACTACATAAACAACAATACATTACTTTTTCTTTGGTGCTCTCTGCTTTAAAACCAGGTCATTAATGTGTGCAGTTTTTTCTTTAACAACCACCTTCACCTGGGCATGTTCTCCCTGCCCAATAACCTATAAATAAATCAAATTATTTGTTTTTCTCCTTTCAGTCGGCTCTAAAGTGATGGAAAAGTATATAAACAGCGAATTACTAAAATTTCCTGAAAAACACAGTCTATCCACGACATGCAGTATGGATTCCGTCAGCGCAGATCAACTGCCGACCTCCTTTCCCTTGTCACCCATTTTTGCAACAAGTCTATCGAACTACACGGTGAATTCCAGATTGTCGCTCTAGACATATCCAAAGTATTCGATCAGGTCTGGCACGTAGCGCTGCTTAATAAACTACCGGCATATGGCCTACCACCGAAACTCTGTACGTGGACAGCAAATTTCCTCTTCAACCGGAGCATTTCTGTTGTCGTGGATGGCCATTCCTCTAAACTGTATCCAATTAATGCAGGAGATCCTCAAGGTTCAGCTTCAGCCCCTACTTTGTTTCTTCTCCACATCAATGACCTCCTCTCTAGCCCCTCCAACCCAGTTCACAGTTACACGGACGATAGCACCCTCCACTCAAATATACAATATTCTAAGCCTGTCTCTTTAGCCCAATTAGATGAGGATCGCAGACACATGGAGGGTTCTATCTCCGTGGATATCCAAAAAATATTAGACTGGGGAAGTAGAAATCTTGTACAATTCAACCCCACCAAATCACAGTCTTGCTTTCTTTCTCATAAGAGATACACCAACCCATCACCATAAACCAAGTTATTCAAAGTAATGAGTCCTTTTCACTTGTTGGCATTTCTGTGGATCGAAATCTGAATTGGCACCAACATGTCACATCAATTGCAGAAGCGGCTGCTAAGAAATTAGGTTTCCTCTTCCGGGATCGCAAATACTTTTCACCAGCTAATCTCTATACCTTATATACTTCACAAATAAGGCCAAACCTCGAATACTGCTCCCACATCTGTGGTGCTGCTGCCGCTTCTACACTCGCTATCCTGGACTCCATTCACCCAAAGGCTGCCATTGCTTTCCCATCGACGTGCCGTTGGTGACCTCTCTCTCTTTTATAGATATCTGCACGGGCACTCCTCAGAGGAGCTTTCTTCCATAGTTCCTCCACCTGCTGCCTCCAACAGATCTATCAGAGAAACAGAGCGAATGCACCCTTTTACTGTACAGGTCACCAGACATAGAACATCTTGTTATGCCCGCTCTTTTGTCCCGAGGACTTCCAAGTTGTGGAATTCCTTGCCGGCATGTGTTTTTCCTTCTCCTCCGAACCTTCATGCCCAGAATTAACAAATTGCTTCTTTCCCCCTTGTCGACACCCATGGTACGATAGTATTTAGGCTGTGAGCCCTCATGGTGTGTTGTTGAAATAAAAAAAATAAAAAAATGTGATAAACTTCTTACAGCCACAGCAAGTGGGCGGCAACATATCCACAACAAGAAAGCAAACAAGTTATTTAATGAAATTTCTAACGTTGGCCATCCTTTATATGTTTCCAAGAAGACAAACTTACAAAGTACATGTTTAAATTACGGATTGAGCAAATTCTAAATTCACCAACCTAGTGTTAATTACTAAAATACATATTAATTTACAGAGGTAACTAAAAGCGTGATAGATATTATAAAGGCACAACCGAACCCCTACATATTGTATAAAACGACATTAAACCATACCAAAGACGATCTAACCCATGAATCACCTCAATCTCCGTAGTAAGTTAGCTGATCAACTAATAGGGGATTTTTTATGTAGAAAATAGATAGGTAGGCGGTCAAACATTGTAATCCATAGAGCAACAACAAAAAAAAAGGACAATAGAAAATAATTTGTGCAGAGCAAAAATGTTGGGCATCATCTTCCCAAATCAGGTACTTGCAAAAGACGATCCCGAGTTGAACGATCGACTTGTAAAGTTGTTATTATGCATTGACTGTTTTGCACCATTCCATTCAGAGGAATAATTATTTTATTATAAAAATACTTCAGTCACATATTTAAGTTTATAGTTTACACAATGTAAGATTTCTAATTTACGTTAAATATATTGTTCATTTGTCTTTTTGTCATTTATCTTATAATAAAATATTAAAAATATGTGTACTAATATGTAGCCACTATAATTGATGGTATCAATGTCACTGTGGTTATGTAGGTAGCCACCGAAAGCTCATCTCTGTCAGCAAAATTTCGTTCATATTTCACTGAAACACATACATAAGTGCGTCTATGAAAGGAAATCCTTGTAGGTCAAAAATAACTGAAATTTTAGGTCACGCAGGCATGGTACCCAGCAGAAATCAAAAATCAAATTTCCTGACATTTCCAAATCCCCCGAGTACTTGTTTCATAATACCCGCAATAAAAAAACACACATACCTGATTACTTGTTTTAAGAACAAAATCAATAGAAGCTTTGAATAAAAGACTTACATAATCAAAAACATAAGTATGCTGAACTCCGTTAAATTTATAATATATAGCATTTTGAGAAGAAAATTTGCAATTTTTTTCATGGAAAAACTTGACTTTCATAACAGGCCGATGAACTTAGCCCCTGGAAAGAATTTTACAGTGTGATGGTACAAACCACAAGTCTCTAGGTGGCGTAGAAACTTCACAAACCATGTTGTTCGTATATATAAATTTGGATAAGCCTGGGAAATCGGTTCCAAAAGCTCAGATTCGCGCCCATTATTTTTTTTTTGAAAATTCGAAAGCCGTTACCTCTCTAAAAGCGAAATTTTATTTATGAAAATGCGCTGCAAAAATGAAACAAAAACACTGTTTACACGTGCCATATAGAAATGCCAAATATTTTGAAACTTTCAACAGGATCATAAAGGGTAAATAACATAAACACATTGAGCCAATACCTAAAACGCATTTTGCATTTTATGCATTCAAGGAAGAACATTCTAAGATGTACATATGAGACATGTTTGAGATAGTTGAAGAAGACACTATTTATATCGGCGCATGATGTGGCACATGCTGCGTTCATTGACAGATTTAAGTGATATTGGTACCCAAGGTAAGACACATTGTTATCCAGATATATTTTCCTAGATATGAGAACACTATTTACGTGAGAAAATTAATATAATATATATAAAATCATAATAAAAATGCATCTGCTAGTGACAAAATTTTACAAATATATAATTTTCAGGTCTACTGAACGATTTCCATGAAATTTGAGTAAAATCACAAATTTCCCTGACATTTTAGGGGGTATTTCACATTCCCTGATTTTTCCAGGTCGCTGGGTACCCTGTTCAGGACTCTTTTAGGTGGTCACCAAGGATTAAAGAAGACGAGCGACCTGGCTGGGCAGAATGAGGTCACCCTCATCTGGGTGGCGGGTCACTCGGGGGTCAAAGGCAATGAAGAAGCCGACAGTCTCGCGAAGAGAGGGTCAGCAGAACCATTTATGGGCCCAGAACCGGAACCAGAGCTTTACACTCGAACAAGATGTGCTGGGCTGATTCCTCCCCCTCGCCGCAGAGTCTGCATGCGAGGTCCCCCTCGAACCGCCCCGTTTTATGCAGGTGTTTCTTAACGGCCATGTGTCCCGTCAAGAGATCTGTTATGTTTCTAAGCAGTCCTCTGCTAAAATTTAGCAGCTCCACAGCTCTCTTTGAACTGGGTTCGTCAATTATTGACTTCCCATGTCTGAGCCCTGGACAGTCTGCCCAGTACACCTTGTGTTGGTTTTTGAACCCAGGACGTAATGGCTCCCCTGGCAGTGCTGTTTGTCACGCCTAGAGCCGGTTCTGGTCCCATAAATGGTTCTACTTCTTCATTGCCTTTGACCCCCGAGAGACCCGGCACCCAGATGACGGTGACCTCATTCTGCCCAGCCAGGTCGCTCGTCTCGTCACAGCACTCACCAGCAGGAATTTATCCGTGGGCTACTTAGGGTCATAAGGGCTGCCTGGCTGTCTGTGGCTATGAGGATCCGCTTGCTGGTGTAGCCCCTGGTCCAGTGACGAAGAGCACTGCCAGGGGATCCATTAAGTCCCGGGTCAGAAATGAACATAAGGTGTACTGGGCAAACTGTCCAGGGCCCAGACATGAAGTCAGTAATTGAGGAACCCAGCTCAAAGAGAGCTGTGGAGCTGCTAAATGTTAGCAGAGGACAGCTCAGGAACATAACAAGACTCACCTGCATAAAATGGGGCGGTTTGACCTGGCATGCAGACTCTGCAACGAGAGCAGAAATCGACCAGCACATCTTGCGCAAGTGTAAAGCTCTGGACTGCAAAGACAACTGATCTACGGTCAGCCTAGACCAGAGACAGAGCAATATAAAACTTCACCCTACCAATCGCTGTGCAGACTAGTTCAAGGCACGTCCCCTGTGGGTCCGGGGACTAACTAAAAGAATAGGCCCAAGGTAACTCCTGCCTGTCGTAAAAGGTGACTAATTGGAATCAAACACTGGCGTCTTGTCCATGTGGGCCTGGAGGGAGGCGGATATCTATGGGGAGTGATGTACACCCGGATTTTGAGGCCTCCACTCTGGGCTTATAAATGGATGGTTGCCCGCGCTTGGTTGTTACTCGGGAGCGGGGTTCCGGATGGGTGCCGCCTTGGGTTGAGTGCTGGCGGGTGTCGTGTGTCTAGACGACCCGGAGGGGGTTGACAACTCTGATGAGTGGTAAACACCCGGAGTTTGGGGCCCCCAGGGTGTGCTTCGGAACGGACGGACGGCCTCGCTTTTGCGATGCTCGGGAGCGGGGCTTGATGGGATGTCGCCTTCAGTCTAGCACTGGTGGGTGTCGGGTCTAGACGAACCCAGAGGAGAGCTGATATCTTTATGGGTGAAATAAAACTAAGGGTTGAGGCCTCTTCTGTGAGCTTCGAAACGGACAAACGACCTCACTTGGATGCTGCTCGGATGCAGGACTTCAGGACGCTGCACCGAGTCAAACACTGACGGATGTCTGGTCCAGACGAACTCTGAGAGAGGTTATCTCTCTTTGAGGTTTGAGACGGGCAAGCGACTTCGCTCAGATAGCAGTACATCTGTCAAACAAAGTTTCACCTCGCAGGTGTCGTCTCCTGTCGGAAGCTCGATTTGTTGGGTGAAATTTAAGCTAACGCTGGCAGGTGTTGGAGCTGGATGAACCCGGAGGTGGCTGGGGTCTCTAGGGGTGGATTACACATGGAGACTTGGGCCTACTATGCAAGCATCGATACAGGCTAACGATCCTGCCTGGATGCTGCTCGAGGGCGGGAGTTCATGATACCGCCTCGAGTCAATGGAACACTGGCGGGGGCATGGTGCAGGTGAGGCTGGGGGGAGGCGGCAGACATCTCTGGGGAGTGATATGCACCCGGAGTTTGGCGCCTCCACTGTGGCCTCAGAGACTGACAATTGGCCTCGCTTGGTTGTTACTCGGGAGCGGGGTTCCAGATGATACCACCCTGGATTGAGCCCTGGCGTGTGTCATGTGTCCAGACGTCCCGGGGGCTTCTGATCTCTGATGAGTGGTAAACACCCGGAGTTTGGAGCCCATACTGTGCTACGAAACGGACGGACGGCCTCGCTGGGGGTGATGCTCGAGCGGGACTCAATGGGATGTTGCCTGGAGTCTTAACACTGTTAGGTGTCAGGTTTGGAAGTGCCTGATGGGAGCTGAGATTTCTAGGGGTGGATTACAACTGGAGATTAGATGCTGCTCGAGAGCGGGACTTCATGATACTGCCTCGAGGCAAACACTGACGGATGTCGGGTCCAGACGAACTCTTTGAGTTTCGAAACGGGCAAGCGACTTTACTCAGATGGCAGTACACCTGCCAAACAAACTCTCACCCTCAAGAAAAGATCGTACCTCTAGGAGAGCTGGAATTGGTGGGTGAAATCGAAATAATTAGGTGAGCCACAATATACCTAAGGTCGCGGTGGAGGGACTGAAATAGCCCACTCACAATAAAATCTAATCTAATCTAATCTAGTTCAAGGCACAGTGATTTTGTAATGGGTGGAGTAGAAAAGACAAAGGGCATGCACAATAAGCCAAAGGCTGCTGTGCTATCGGGGCAGCAAAGACACGGACGAGCCCTAAGGAAAAAAAAAAAAAAAAAAGATTAAAGAAAAAAGATGTCAGAAACCTGCAACGTGGTATTTTTATAAATCCCCGTTTCAATTGATCATCTCCATAGTTGGTTTCATATTCCGGGTGAAGATCGTCATTTTAATTATAATACTCAATTCCCTCAATCGACGCCGCTGTCAATGGTATCGATCTATCTCTCTTTCCCTGATATCTACTTCAGGCCGATATTTCGATATTTATCGGAACGAGGTAGGAAATTGATAACGCTGAGACGGTGGGTATCGTGCAGAACCTGCGGCGCAGGTAAAGTGATGGAAATTTATATCGTTCTCTGAATGGTGAATTGCCTTTTGAGTTATCCTACCTAAAGTTGTTATAAATCAAGGTCTAATTGCGTATTAGGTGAGTTTTATTTTTATACTGTATTCTTCGTAGTTTTAATGGAATCAACGTATTTAGGCCAATTGTTTATTTAGATTATAAAACGTTTCGTTTCTTTCTTAACAGGCCTTTTCCGGCATACGTCAATTTTCTGAATTTATTTGGTAAACTAAGCTTTGTCGGAGTGAAGACTTATTTGGTTTGGTGTTACGAAACAATATAGCAGTCAAAGTTTGACCCAGAGTTTAAAACCAATAACCTAAGGTAATACTTTTCTGATATTATTATTATACATACCAGAAGATAGAGAGAGAGAGAGAGCGATCTTCGAAGAGTTACCTACAAATGTGTGGTTTAAGAACTTATTTACGATTCTATTTTTTTGTTCTTGTGAAAATTAAATAAAATACTTTTGGATGTTCAATTTCTTAATATAATAATAACGTATCTTTGTATTTATAATGTAACGACATACGTTTGGAAACAGCCTGTCGCATAATTATTATTGTTAATCTTACACTTTTATAAAGCTTGTTTTTGTTAAAGGATTTTCAATTAGACAACATATAAATTGGAGCAAGGGTTCACACCTTAGTATTAGTAGTGGTTTAAAATAAATAAATTATCAAATTAAATTTTTAGTAGGTTTTTCTATAGTTTTTCCAAATTAAATTAAATTATAGTGGCATCTCTGACAGTTTTACTTTCCTTTCTTGTAGATATCTATTTTAAACGGATACCGATAATAAAAATCAGTTCCCTTATTTTCAACAAAAAAAAAAAAAAATAATTAAAAAATGTTTTGAAATTAGCGTAGCAAACCTTTGTAAGGGGAGACAGTGGGTATGCAAAAAAATGCGAAAGAAGCAAAAATAGTATGCAGACAGAAGTGCATGGGAAATATTGCAAGGAAATAGCGACCTGACTTTCTGGATCTGACAACACTGCCAATATGCATGAAAGATATCAAGGAAACAACACTCATAACCTCAGGTGCAAAAATATACGTTTTTGTTGCAAATCAAAACATTTTAATTGCGTTTATCATTGAAAGGCTATTAAAAACGAAATATACCACATTGTTTTACTTTATTAAGGTATGTATAACTGTTTTTAGGCCATATTTTATTATAATCACGTTAATATGTAGTTGTGGTTAAGTGCACTGTTCCCGTTGGCGATTTTGGATGATCTCGTTCAGCAAAACGGCGATATTTAGTTTTAAAAACCTGGCAACCCTGATGTGTAATGTACTTCGTTACTAAATACTTTTCTAGATCCAAAGCTTTACCAAGACTATATCAAAGAAGATAGATAAGGAAATTCGTTGTGTTAAAATACTCCAAAAAAAAAACATCATATGGTCTAAGTATTGAATTTTTCAGTCTACAAACTTAATAGTACCTTAAGTAAACAATTTTGAAGTGTAAACATTTGACGAAAACAAACTTACCTGAACTGTATCTGGGATGGACAGCAAGAAGTGTTCGATGGAACTGTACCCCAATTTTCTATATGGAATCGCTTCACCGATCATATTTTTATAGTCAGACTGTAAACGTCTTACAGTTAACAGCTGAGGGGTTGATGTTAAAAGACTGGATATCATGCTTTTAACATCGTTTTCAACACTATTGGAGTCGCCCTATAACAATAACACTGTTAAAAGGACTAAACTAGTAATATACCAAAATTAACTTACCATTTTGATAAACTGTTTTAGAAAATTAATGATCAACAAATCACGTTCAGTTCGGTACACTAATTATAGGTAACATTGCATTTCCAAAACATATATATGACAATCGATGAAGACCGCATACACATTATTTATTTCAGCGGTCTTTGCTTTTAGTTGCTATAATAATACACGTGTTTCAGTCAAAATCAACCCGATAAAACAATAAACGATAACTCAGCAAAAAATATAGGAATACAATATACAATATAGTACAGGAACACAAACACTCGATGCTTTTTATTAGTAACTGGCAACCCCACGTGATCACATTTAACTCTGTCAATTGTCATTTGAAACTCAACAGCTAAACTGACCAGCGTTGCCAACACAAAAATGATCAATAGAGCTGTCCGAGATGCTGTCATCACAATTCTAATATGGCTGCTGGTAGGCACATATTTGAAACTACTATATTGTTTTGAATAGTGGTGTATGACGTTCTCGTGTTTTTTAATTAGTCTAGTTTGTAAATTGTTTATAAATGTTCCCATTAGTTTAAAATTTGTGTAAATAGAAATATAGTAGACAGTAGTGTGTTATCAAATAAAGTACTATTTTTTTAACTTAAAAAATATTCCTACGACGTGTTGTGTTGTGAAATGCGGAAGTCGTGGTAATCGCGATAGAGCCAAGTTTTTCAGAATACCGAGTGTACTACAATTTCCACATAAACCCGAGTTGAATGATCTCTCCAAAATCCGGAGATTAAGGTGGATACTGTTGTGTTTGATAGCTTCACAATACTGCTATTATCAAAGGAGCGTATATTCACCAAACAACTATAACTATTATTACAATCATTAATACACAATTACTACTACTATTACATATATACGTCTGTGACACCTATACGCCATTTTCTTCCACGCTGTCCTCGACCCTCGACCCGTGCTGTCATCATCTTGCGGCGTTGCCGGATGTCACTACCACTACAGATACACGCAATTAAAAGAAAATATATAACAGAATTTACACTCAAGTATAGCAGAGTGTGCAGTAAGCATTTTATCACAGGTACAACTTCATTTCAACTTTGATTTCACGTTTACAAGAGGTATTACTTAAATTGTAGGAAAACCAGCTGAATTAATAGATCAAAATAAGCCTGACTGGGTTCCATCTCTACTCATGGGATATGGAAAAGATTCAAAGAGAGTGATAAAGCTAGTTGCTATCAATTCTGCTAGACAAGAAATAGCAGACAAGATAATGAAATTGGATGAGCAAGTTCTGGAGGTACATAAAAATGATTTAACAATACATTAGTCACAGATGGTACAATTCACTTGGTTTTAACATCTGTTGGAGATACAGATGATGTGTTGCTTGGTGATGACCAAACGATACAACACAGCACCAATATGACTACACACTTCAGAAGCACCTGCCATACTAAGTACAATGCGTAGAAACAACAGACCCATCTGTCTGGCAAATAACCCATACTTTCAAAGGAGGGTTGCCCATTCGTTGGGAATGCTTTACCTGAAACACAAATTGAAAAATGTAATCACTATTCAACTTAAATTAAAATTAACTAATTTTCCACATAGTAGGTATACTTTGGATCATGTAAGAACATTGTACTTTAACACACAAAAGCGCGAAATGTGGCTTAGGAGCTTGCATAATATATCCAGCCAATTCTAGAGCACCACAAACAAGAAGCCCTTGATTGTAATTATGATTTTTAAAAAAAGCAAATTTATATTTACCTGTGCAACAATTCCAACATGAGCCCCAATTTTTCTAGTCTGGAAATTATGAACGAACCCTGCTTCAAAATATTCGTAAGCAGAGAGACTTTTATGGACTTTTATTTGTTGATTAGTGTAAAAACTGTGGGTAAGCACTAAATAGTTAACGATATCGAAAGCATCAACTGGTGGGAAACTATATAGTTCTTCACAAGGAGGCATTGGGCCCGTCGTCAGAGTATAGGGATCAATTCCTTCAATAATACGAATTTTCTCTCGATATCTTCTGGCAACGTCTTCATTTTCATTTTCAAGTGACAATAGATATTCACTCTTGTCAACACAAGCCATTTTAGATACGCGCAAAGCACAATTTCAAACGTTAACATCCACGGAACACGAGTTTGTTTGTGTTTGTGTGCCTACCAGCGGCCATATTGGTGGTATTCAAATCACGTGTTCTGGACAGCTCTATGCCTTAGAATCTCAGAATATAAAACAACTACCTATATATATATATATATATATATATATATATATATATATATATATATATATATATATATATATATATATATATATATATATATATATATATATATATATATATATATATATATATATATATATATATAAGCTCACAGCTCGGTCAAAGTAAGTGGTAAGAAGAGCAGGAAGTATTACGATTACAAACAGGGTTGCTATAATCAGTACAATTGTACTAGATTTAGTACAATCGTCTTTTTTCTAGTATTGCAGTGCCCCTTTCAAAAATCTAGTATACTTTGTGTTTAACACCGGGATTTAAAAAACCGCGCGCCCGGCGCGCCATTGCATACTGCCGACAGACTGATCGTGACTAGTGACTAGTGACTAGTAACAGAGGCAGAGGCCAGAACAATGACATATCGACATATAGAGCGAATGTCATTGGTGTGGTCTGTGGCCTCTGTGGCTGTAATGTCCTAATTTAACGTTGACTTTAATATTTGACAATAACAACTAACAACAATAACAACAACTGACCTGAATCATGGATAGGAAGGTACAGGTTACTCTATTTATTCTAATTTATTTCCAGTACCGAATTTGATTTTAGTAAAGACTAGGACAGAGGTTATTCAGCAGGATCTCAATCATAAGAATCTGAAAATAAAAATAAAGACATCGACCCTGGCCCCGGACGTTTTTCAGTAAATGATTCAGATTCAGATTCAGTTGATCCGAAATTTTTAAGGGATACAGACTCTGACACTAGCATAGAGAGCAATCTACCACCAACCACCAGCACCAGTTTAAAAAAGAAAAAAATATAAACAAAAATTTAAAGACAAATGGAAAGACGACTATCATTTAGTAACTGTGCAACCAAGTACAAATACAACCTTTTGTAAAACTTGCAGTTTACCAATAAAGGGTAGTCCTGACCTGTTACTATTTTTAAGAAAATAGCCTATTTTGGTGATTTTTATTTAAAAAAATTCACTATCAGAGAGGTATCGATGGTGAGACTTTGCAAAATTTTTTTCAAATGAGCGCGAACTAGGACCCCTAGAACCCATATTCGGGGACAGTTTCAATTTTTATATGTTTATATATATATATATATATATATATATATATATATATATATATATATATATATATATATATATATATTATATATCTATATATATATATATATATATATATATATATATATATATATATATATATATATATATATATATATATATATATATATATATATATATATATATATGTTTATGTATTACAAAGATACATTACTTAATACTTATACTGATATAATACTTTCTTGATCTTAATTTGCCATGTGTCAGTTACACGTGTGCTTGCTGAGAATGTATAAAAAAACAAACATATCGAATATCAGTTTTCTATGTTAAAGTCACAATTCTCTCTAATGTTCCATGTTTGATTATAAATCATAAAGGAGGACGAAGGGGCAGTATTTTCGATACTAAATTAGAAAAATCCTTTGCTAATAGACTTGAGCTTCCGAGGCCACCTAATTAATTTTAACCAACTTGCCACGGATTTTTTACTAAATAAAATGGCAATAAGGCATACCGCAGTTCTATAGTCTGAGGCAATTGGGTAGAGGGCGAAACTTACCTTTTTCATGTGTAATCTTTTGTTAATGAGACTGGGGCGCCACACATTTTTACATAGCACACATCATTCTAGCACATAGTGAGATGTAAGACAGGAGTCGCCATCTCGTTGCGGAACCAAGTAGTATGATGGTGAGAATACATCTAGCATTACATACATTGTCCCTATATTAGGGAAGAAATGACACTTTACAAAATTGTTAGTTGGTTGTATATAGTCTCATTTATAACATTTTGTTTATTTTGAGCTGTCGTGACAACATACTACCTGGTTCCGCAACGAGATGGCGACTCCTGTATTACATCTCACTATGTGCTGTGAGATTTGCTACCATACCCCTTTACTTTAAAGGTGTTTTCTCGCTACAATTGGTGTGGCGGTGGTTCTGACCGCAGTGTTTCCGTCAACACTACTCTATGTTTCTGCATAAATACTCTTGACAGTTAAACGTTACGTTACGTTATGCGACAGCCAGCTGTGAAGTAACAACGCGTCGATAAAGCATCTCCAAGGCAACTACGACATTTGGTTTAGTTGAGTTTATTGGTGTATAAATTGATACAATTTGGACTTGAATATAATGGAAAACTGCAATATAGCTCGAAATCTTCTTGGCACTGACGGTACTTTGATTTTGGTTCTCCAATTTTTCATTTTAATTAACTTCCCATAATTGTTTCCTATAACCAATATTTCATATATATCCTTGGAATTTTTATATCATGGTCCAATAACAAAATTGTCTTGTTTTAACTTAGATTTTCGAATATTTTAAATTTTAAAGCACCAAAATTTCAACTGTCATTTTGACACAATTGACATATTCAAGCTTCCTAGGTCAATTTACCACAGACATTCGCTACATACCAGGTCCTACAAACATTCCCGCAGACTATTGTTCTCGCATTGAAACAATTTCACTTTCTTCCACTGTGTCACTCCAAGAAATTGCGCAAGCTCAGTCATCTTGTGAGGAACTCAAACACCTTCTGCAGTCTAAATATTCCTCATACAAATGTCAAAAAATGCCTCTTGACAACGGATTGAATCTTATTTGCGATTCTTCTTCAAAGAAACTTCGCCCATTCATTCTGCTCAAATTTCGCCGAAAGATTTTCGATTCTATCCACAATTTATCTCACCCAGGCATATCAGCTTCAGCGACCCGGTCCAGGATAGATTTTGTTGGCCCAAATTGACACGCGATGTATCTCTTTGGTCTAAAACTTGCATTCCCTGCCAGAAAGTCAAGATATGGAGACACATTTCCAGTGCCATTGGACAATACACCCCAGCCATGAGAATATTCTCGCATATAAATGTTGACATTGTGGGACCATTACCACCATCACAAGGTCAACGCTATCTGTTAACAATAATAGACAGATTTTCTCGATGGCCCGAAGCAATTCCATTGTCAGATATTACAGCAGAAACAGTAGCGAACACTATTTTATCATGCTGGATCTCTCGTTTCGCTGTTCGGCAATACATCACCACAGACAGAGGTAAACAACTCGATTGCCACCTTTTCACACACCTCACTAAAACACTAGGTGCAGACCACATCAAGACCACAGCTTACCACCCAGCAGCAAATGGTGTAATCGAGAGATGGCATGGAGTTCTGAAACAGGCCTTGAAAGCCCATATGGACGAAAACTGGGTCGCTAAATTGCCAATTGTGTTACTAGGACTCAGATAGTACATAATTCTAGAATATCGCTCAACACCCGCTGAAATAGTCTTCGGAGAAGCAATCAAACTTCCCACCGACTTTTTCAACAGCACACAAGCTCATGATGTTCCACCACTTATATCTCAGCTGAAAGAAGACATAAGGAAACTTCGACCAGTACCTTTTAAACATCATATTGCAAAAAATGTATTTGTCCATCCTAAGCTTATGGAAGCTCCTTTTATTTTTGTTCGCATTGATATTACGCGAAAAACCCTCGAACCAGTTTATGACGGCCCATTTGAAGTGTTATCCCGAACTGACAAAGTCTTCAAAATCAAGAAATCACACGGAGAAGAGACAATTTCTGTTGACCGTCTTAAACCCGCATTCATTCTTTGTGATAACGAACAGACAACTTTCCAGCCTCAGAGACATCCTAGTGAAACTGAAAGTGACAGTGAAAGTCCAACACCTAGTGAAACTGAAAGTGACAGTGAAGTTCCCGTTCCCGTTCAAACTACACGCCATGGACGTAGAGTTCGATTTCCACGAAGATACTTGAACTAATAGCGTTACCACAGAGAGGGGAGTATGTGGCGGTGGTTCCGACCGCAGTGTTTCCGTCAACACTACTCTATGTTTTTGCATAAATACTCTTGACAGTTAAACGTTACGTTACGTTATGCGACAGCCAGCTGTCAAGAACTACGGCAACTATAAGAGACACCAGGCGATCTCTCTCATTCTCCTCGCTACCAACCGCGACAGTGAACACACGTCCTCCACGCTCAGTCAGTTATCTGCTAGGTACTCGTGTACCGTTGTAATTGTTATTATATCATAAAGTTTATTATAGTTAAATGTATCATAAAGTTTAACCAAGTGAAGAAATAAAGTTATATTAAATGTTTACGTATGGATTTAATATCAACAAGTGCAATTAACATCCATAATTGGTATACCGTACTGACGAGCTCTAATTAGAGCGAAACCGGTCTACGGTTCCAATTGTGGTGAGAATACTATATATATATATATATATATATATATATATATAATATATATAATATATATATATATATATATATATATATATATATATATATATATATATATATATATATATATATATATATATATATATATATATATATATATATATATATATATATATATATATATATATATATATATATATATATATATATATATATATATATATAACATATCGAAATGTGATGTGGTGTTGTTTAGTGCTGTTGGTTTAATACCAAAAATAAGTGGTAAACATTTTGAATTAAACAACATTTTGATCAGCTAACATCCTAAACATCTTCAGCCATAATAGGTGTTGTTTTTGTGTCGATAAGATAGCACATTGCCTATAAAAATAGTTTTTTAAGCATGTGAATTGGTGAATTGGTGAGATTAAATCGATTTACAATAGCTATAAAGCGTTTACAGCTGGTGATAATATAAGCAGGTATTTTATTGGAAAAAGGTTTCAGCTCAATATATACTGAGTGGAATTGACTAGGGGAGGGTGGGCCACAGTGAGACAAAAAATACATATTTCAAAATAAAAAGTTTTATTTTATTTATATCATCAAAACAAATGAACAGATATATATGTTTATATTTTAAGAACAAATTGTAGACTATACAGTTGTTGAAATGCGACAATAAAAATGGCAGCAATTTTTTATAAAAATAATATTTCTGTCTCACTGTGGCCCGAGGTAAGGGGTACAATGAGACTACCTAAAAATATTACTGTTTTGACAGTTTTAATATAGAACAAATATAAAATCATTTGAAATACAACAGTAAATTAAACGTAAGAGGTATCAAACTAAAAAAATACACAATAACACTTTCAGCGGATTTCCAAAGTGTCCAGATTGACAGAAAATTTAATTAAACGACCTTGTCGCTTGGTGCGTCCAGTAGGCTGCGGAGGTGGCAAAATCGCTTTAATGTCAGATAAGTGAACAAAAGTGTCATCAGGAATAATTGGAAAAATGAAACTATCTAAACATTTTGTACTTCTTCTCAGATAGCTCACCTCAATCTCACTTTTGTTGTTAATAACCTTGGCTATGTAGTAAATTTTCTTTTTAGTAGAAAACTCAACTAGAATAAAATCTCCTACATCTGGGTTTTTGGACAACGGCTCCAAATTAATTTCATTTTCTGTTTCTGACATGTCAAAATCATCATCATTATCCGTCTCTACCTGCAAACTACCTTCACTCTCTGATTCGGATGACTGTAGTTCTTTCAATCTATTTTTCTTCTTTTTGAGACCAGACTTCTTCAGTGAATTTCTCCTAAGTTTTTCTCTTTCTTTTACTTTTATAACTAACAATTCAGGTGTGTCAGTCATTATGGCACTTTTTCCTTTAGTTCGCCTCTTCCTTTCTAGTTTCAGTTTCTTGGCTTTTGGAAAACCAACTAATTCTTCTGGAGTAATGAATCTTTTAGAAGGTGGTGTAGTGGGAGTAGGCGTGACAGATCGATTGGGCTCATCGTCTGAAGCATGACTTGGTCCGGTAACAGGTTGATTATTGGGCTCTGGAGGCCGTCTTAAGTTTCTATTCGTCACTTCACTACAGAGAAAGTCATCATCTGTAAAAATGTTTCGATCATATGGATAAATGCCTGTTTTTCTAAATCCGGCTATAATATTTTTTGGTGTCATGGACCTTGCAAAGCTTGGCCCACACATCCCGCTATCCCATAGATATTCAAAGGCACTCCGGGATGATTTAAAAGCCAACTATCTACAGCGGCATTATAAAAAGCTTTAAAT
Source organism: Tillus elongatus (assembly GCA_964006375.1). NCBI lineage: Eukaryota > Metazoa > Arthropoda > Insecta > Coleoptera > Cleridae > Tillus > Tillus elongatus. The sequence continues at coordinate 14,570,565 of OZ023262.1, forward strand.
GAATAAAAAACTGTGACATCTAATGGTTGAAGCTTATTAGAGCAGTGAGGTGGCAAAGTCACAATTGTGACTCCATTCTCTTTGGCTAGAGTTATACTTTGGACAGACAAATGACTTTCGTGATTATCCATCACTAATATACAAGGATTCTCTAGAGAACTTGCACTCTTTTTGATGAAGTGCTTGAATGTTTCAACGAATAATTCTGTGTTCATCCATCCAGAAGGATTTGCTAAGCCCAGAGTGCCTGGTGGAGCCCCAATTAACATATGTTCTTTAATTTTTTTTCTTGGAAAAATCATTACTGGAGCAAGGCTATTCCCAGCTGCATTTATGAAACAGCACGTGGTAACTAGGGTTCCTCGTTCACCACTAGTAGCTTTATTGACTTGCTTCGTCCTTTTTTTTGCGATGATCTTTTTTGGTTTATGGACAGTTGTTGTTGCCGTCTCGTCCAAGTTATAAATCCTTGAAGGGTCTCGAAGTTTTTCAGACCTCTCCATAATTGCATAAAGGTTATCAAAGAACTTTGAAATATTATGTCGGTTGAAAGAAGTTGCTCTGGATAAGCTGCAACCCTCGGGCTGCCTGATGCTGAGTATGGGGTGTCTTTTCATGAATGAACTAAGCCAGTCGACTCCGGCTAATTTGTTTCTCCTCCAACTCTCTGGAATAGGTTTGGAATTGGCTGTAGCTAGCTCATAAGCCAAAGCGCGAACATTTTTGGTGGATTTTCCATAACACATTGTCGAACATTCCAGAATGTAATAACAAAAATTTTGTTCTTCCGCCTTAGAGAATATTTGACGGGAATTGTATTTAGGGGTCATTCTAATTTTGCTTTCAGGTTGATCTTTCTGTCTCTTAACATATCGTGCTAAAGTTTGAAATTTAACACCATTCCGTTCAGCTGCTTCACGTAGTGACAATCTTTCTACAATCACCTGCCTAACAGCACTTTTCATTTGTTCCTCTGTGAAATTTCCTTTTTCAGTCTTTCTTTTTCTTCCTCTGGACATGATGCTAGCTATTTCAGGGAAAAAACAAGCTTTGTTAAAAAATCTTTAAATTTCTAAGTACCTACATTTAACACGGATTCATGGGCCACAATAAGACAAGTCTCATTGTGGCCCAATAAATTGTGTCTCATTGTGGCCCTAACGCAAGTCGGAATAAAATGGTTCACATTTTACTTAAAAGCGAAATTAACTCAACATAACCTAGCGCGTGATGATAAAAAAAACTTGCAGTAATTACTAAATAAAACGGCGAAAACTTAAGGCAATAGATACCACAGTTATTACATGCTAAATTGAGTATATGGAAAAAGATTACATACTCAAAATTAACGAAAAGCAAATAACAATGTCGTATGTGCTGTGAACTGCCGGTAAGTTGGATAGAAAATGAATCATGGCAAACTTGAACTTCTGTTAAAAAGGCAGAGGAAAAAGCGCGCGCATTTGAAATTTATACAATTTGTCTCATTGTACCCCGCGTCTTATTGTGGCCCACCCTCCCCTATGTCTGATATTTCGGAGAGTCAAATTAATTCTTGGCAGAAAAATGTGGAAAAATGTATAACCAATTCAATTAGGAATTTAGCTCTGGAAATTAAAAATGATATTAGAAGTGAGAATGATGGTTTGCTTCAAAGGTCCGTAGAGATTACAAATGAACTAAAAGAATTGAAGCACAAATGTGCGGACTTGGAAAAAAGGAATGAATTTTTGGAGAAAAAATAAAGAAAAACAATGTTGTTATGAGTGGACTAACCACCGAGGGACACGGTTTAAGTCTTGTTGAGTACGTAGTTTCAAAGTTTTAAAGTTTACTGGATGTGGAGATAGCAAAGTCAGAGCTAAGTGACGCATACTGGGTTGGAAAAAGACCATTGGTTGTTGAATTTCAGTTCTTCGTCACTAAAAATAGAATTCTAAAGAGTTCACATAAGCTTAAGGGGAAACAGATTTATATTTCTCATGATTTAACAAGAAAAGAATAGGAAGAGAGAAAGATTCTGACTAGTCATCTAAAATCTGCTAAGTCTAAGGGACTGAAGGCGTATATTAAGGGTGACAAATTATTTGTTGGCGATGCAGCGTTCTGACCCAGGACTTGCAAGACACAATCACTGAGGAGGCTGAAACGGAGGAAAGAGTGGTGTCCGAGGAAAGGTCTACCAGTGCACCGGCAACACCAAATGGTGCAATTGGACAAGGTGTCAGTGAAGAAAACTGTGGTAAAAACACGGTATTTTCAAGACGGCAGGTTGGAGAAAATGTGGATAAGACTGGGAAGACAAGCAGGACTGATTCTAGAGATAGACCAATCACGAGACGTACAGACAGGAGGCAAAACACTACTCACATATACGGAATTAGAAAGTGAGCAGCTGTGAGGTTTCTTGCATACATTTTGTGATTTTGGGGTATATAAGGTTATGTGTTTGTAAGTTTTATCTGTTTGACATTTTGTTTTTGTGGAGAGACTTACTAACTTTACTTTTGTCATTTTGTCTGTGGTGCATTTTGTTGTTTTTCTTAGTTTGACTTTTACCTGTACATTTGACTATATAGAATTTTATTTATATGACTTTTATCTGTATTTTTGTCTCTACATTTTGCATATAGTGCGTTTTATTGTTTTATTCTTTTGACTTCTATCCATGCATTTAACTATATACAATTTTATTTACAGGATTTTTATCTATAGTTTTATATATTTACATTTAGTCTATAGTGCGTTTTATTGTTTTATTCCCTTGACTTTTATCTGTACATTTGACTGCATAGAATCTCATTTATATGAATGTATGTGCACATTTTGTGTGTTGGGTATTTGTGCTTTTAATTGTATTAGTCTACTTTTTTGTGCCAAGTTAGATTCGTATCGCAATCATCCACAGGTTTGTTGGATTATTCTAACCTGTACTCTGTCCACCATTGCCTCCAGGCTAATAGGCCCCAACTCATCTTCCTCACCGAAACCCAAATCAGTGCCAAAAACAGCCACTAATCACCTTAATTTCCCGGGGTATGAGCTCCTTACTTCCTTTAAATTGCATGGAGGTGTGTGCGCATACGTCCATAGCAATCTACCCTGCACCAGACTCTCCAATTTAGAAGCTGCAAGAAAATACATACTATGGATAAAACTCTCTCTCAGGGCTGCAACTAAATTCATCTGTTACATTTACCGGTCACCTTCTGACAACAACTTTGTCCAGCTCTTTGACTACCTTTATGAAAAAACCGACTATCTGATTTCCGAATAACCTTCCTGCGAGGTCACTATTCTTGGTGACTTCAATGTTCATAATAAGAAATCGCTAGGATCTTCAAAACCGATCTACAAGGGAGAGCAGCGGAGGCCTTTGCAGTCAGCAATTCTTTAGCCAATATGGTTCAGCAACCTACTTACTTTCCTCACATCCCAACACACAGCTCAAATGCCTTGGATCTCCTTCTTACTACAAAACCTGAATGCTATAAGACATCAATCACCGCCCCCCTTGGTCGCTCAGACCATGGAATGCGCAATGCAAATGGGCAATGCAACCCGAGGTCACACAGTCATCACAGCCACGTATCGTTTGGCACTACAACTCCGCAAACTGGGAATAAATGCGGGATTACTTTTCCTCATTTCCATGGGCGTCTATCTGCTTCTCTCATCCTGACCCCTCTGATATCTCACAAAACGTCACCGAAATTATCCAAGCTGGCATGGAATTATTTATTCCACGTACACAGAAAACCTCTTCAGCCACTCAAAAGCCCTGGTTCTCTAAATCCTGTGACAAGACCAGACTTGGAAAAGTCAAAGCTCACAAAACGCTTCTACACAATCCCAGTCAAGAAAAGCGTCAAGCATTTAACGACGCAAGAAACCGCTATGTCCGCATTCCCTCTGAGGCAAAAAACTGGGTTAATAACCACATCAAAAACAAAGTCCTCTTAAACTTCAACGGTGGAGAACCCTTCTGGACTCTTGCTAAATATATTGGGAATAATGTCTGCAAGAGCAAGGTCTGGCACGCAGCGCTGCTTAATAAACTCCCCGGCCTATAGCCTACCACGAAAACTCTGTACCTTGACAGCAAATTTCCTCTTTAACCGGAGCATTCTTGTTGTCGTGGATGGCCATTCCTCTAAACTGTATTCAATTAATGCAGGAGTCTCTCAAGGTTCAGCTTTAGCCCCTGCTTTGTTTCTTCTCCACATCAATGACCTCGTCTCTAGTACACCCAACCCCGTTGACAGTTACTCGGATGACAGCACCTTCCACTCAAATATACAATATTCTAAGCCTGTCTCTTTAGCCAAATTAGATCAGGATCGCAGACTCATGGAGGGTCCTGTATCTGTAGACCTCCAAAAAAATATTAGACGGGGGAAGTAGAAATATTGTACAATTCAACCCCACCAAATCTCAGTCTTGCTTTCTATCTCATAAGAGATACACCAGCCCTAGACCCATCACAATGAACAACCAAGTTATTCAAAGCAATGAGTCCTTTTCACTTGTTGGCATTTCTGTGGATGGAAATCTCAATTGGCACCAACATGTCACATCAATTGAAGCGGTTGCTAAGAAATTAGGTCTCCTCTTTCGGGCTCGCAAATACTTTTCACCAGCGATTCCCTATACCTTATATACTTCACAAATAAGGCCAAACCTCGAATACTGCTCCCACATCTGGGGTGCCGCTGCCTGGACTATATTCAGAAGAGGGCTATACGTCTTTTAGATGATCCTACCCTCATCCAAAGGCTGGCATTCCTTGCCCACCGACGTGCCGTCGGTGATCTCTCTCTCTCTCTCTCTCTCTCTCGCTCTCTCTTTTATAGATATCTGCACGGGCACTGATCAGATGTCTTTCTTCCATAGTTCCTTCACTTGCTGCCCCCAACAGATCTACTAGGGGAATAGAGCGAATGCACCGTTTTAATGTCCAGGTCACCAGACATAGAACATCTTGTTATGCCCGCTTTTTTGTCCCGAGGAATTCCAAGTTGTGGAATTCCTTTCCGGCACATGTTTTTCCTTCTCCTCCGAACCTCCAAACCCTCAAGTCCAGAATTAACAAGTTGCCTCTTTCCTCCTTGCCGACATCCACGGTTCGATAGTATTTAGGCTGTAAGCCCTCGTGGTGTGTTGTTGAAATATAAAAAAAATCTAGCGTTACGAAACTACGCTAACAGTTTTCCAGAAAGACGTCAGCCTAATCTTCGATACTTTGCCAAGATGGTAACAAATTTATTAAATTTTGGATGCTTTTAAAGTCCCCGAGTTCGAAATTAGGTCCGTAATGAAAATCGAGATCATGCAATCTGTCAGTTTTTTGAAGCAAATCCTGCCACGTCAACAAGAGCAACCTAAACAGAATAGGATGTACCAAAATTAACCATTCAAAGAACTTAAAAAAAGCAAATACGATCCTTATAAACCCACGATTGTACAAGGATTTCGGGATGGTGATTATGAACATAGATTAAGGTTTTATAACTGGTTTATTAATAAATGCCGTGAAAATCAAGACTTTCCTAAGCAAGTAATTTGGACTGATGCAAGTCGTTTCACCAATTCGGTATTGTTCAATCGTCACAACCATCATTACTGGGCAACTGAGAATCAAAAATTACGAAATCCCCGTAGATTTGAAACGCGCTTTGGAGTGAATGTATGGTGTGGAATCTATGGTAAGCATATCTTAAAAGGGTAACGAGGACCCAAAAGTGTAGTCTTAATTTCTTAAATTGTAGGTTGCAATTCTATCTCTTTATTTTTCAGAAGACCAATTAATTGGGCCATTTTTTACGCTGACGCACTTAATAGCCGGCGCTATTTTGATATGTTACAAAACTAAATAATGCCTGCATTCAGACAAGCGGTGCCAGAGATTAAATCTGAAAATGTTTGGTTTCAGCATGATGGCTGTGCTGCTCATAATTCTAGAGAGGTACAGACTCTACTCTGTAACACGTTCGGTGAAATAGCGGTCCGGTATTATGGCCAGTTAGGAGTCCAGATCTCACGCCTCTGGATTTTTACTTGTGGGGACATGTAAAAAATGAAATGTATGAATTCGATCCACCTGAAGAAACAAACACGTTAATTCAAAGGACACGGGAGCTATTTGCTGGAATTAATAGACATACTTTAGCACGGGTTACCAATTCAGTAATAAAAAATGTCGGAAATGTATTGACAAAAATGGCGGCAAATACTTGTTTTTTTTTCTTTGCTTTTCTAAAGGCGCCAACTTTGTTATTTGTTTCAAATACTATGTGATTTTTTATTTATTGTTGTGTTTTACGTTTATTTATCTGTTTTATAATGTTATTCGATGCTCGATGTGTTGTTGCTTCTATTGTTTGTATTTATAATTATTATTCCGTCTAATCTTCTTTAAATAGCTAGCGCACAATGTTTCAAAGTTGATGTTATTTCTTTTTTAACCGACTTCAAAAAAAAAGAGGAGGTTCTCAATTCGAATGTATGTCTTTGTGTTACCTCATAACTTTTTTCTAGGTGAACCGATTTTTATACTTCTTTTTTATTTGAAAGCTTGTGCTTCTCGTGGGGTCCCTTATAAATTTGGTCAAGATCTGACCAGTAGTTTTTGAGTTATTCTTAATTTACCTCCTATGACACGTTTAACAAATGGTGGCAGCGGTGATATGCATTTTCTAATCCCTAATGAAGTCGATTTTCTATTTTTTTTAAATTTCTACTTGTTTACTTTACAGATTGCGACGTTGCCATATGCATGTATTAATAAATCTTAAAATCCTGTTTTTTTCAAATTTCTAACCTTTTGTAATGTGTGATACAACATTGAAAATAAAAATTATGGTCTTTTTAGACGGTCAAAATCCAATATGGCGTCCAAAACAAAAAAAAGGTGACAATCGTCTAACAATTGTTTAACAATAAACATGAAATCTGACTAGATAGTTGAATTTTACGTTAAAAGTTGTTGTAAAGATGTTTTTACAGAAGTTAAACATTTTGATAGATAAAAAAGTTATAGCACTTTGAAGAAATGCGCCATTTTTCTTATTTAAAAAAAATGCCAAAAACAAAAAAAGTGAGGGGAGTCAGATAAGCAGCTTAGGATTGGTAATAAAATTGCCTACAACTTTCCTGTTTAACCGTTTCTCTATCTATTACAGTTTCTGAGATCCTTATACATGCGTCAACAATTTGGGGCACACTATTTTTCAAGGGATGAAATTGTTTCTAACGCCCTGGGCAAGGCTGAACCTTTTGCCTCGTTGTTCGCCGGCAATTCTACTCTCAATCCACCTTCAAATGTTTAACAAATGGTGGCAGCGTGATATGCATTTTTGAGTTATCCCAATGAAGTCGGCTTTCTATTTTTTTTAATTTTTACTTGTTTACAGATTACGACTTTGCCATATGCATGTATTGACAAATCTTAAAATCTTGTTTTTTTTTTCAAATTTCTAACCGTTAGTTTGTAATGTGTGATACAACATTGACAATAAAAATTATGGTCTTTTAGACTGTCAAAATCCAATATGGCGTCCATAACAAAAAAAAGGTGACAATCGTCTAGCAATTATTTAGCAATAAACATGAAATCTGACTAGCTAGTTGAATTCTACGTTAAAAATAGCTGTAAAGATGTTTTTACATAATTTTGATAGATAAAAAAGTTATAGATAGCACTTTGAAGAAATTTATATATATATATATATATATATATATATATATATATATATATATATATATATATATATATATATATATATATATATATATTAGTATAGTTTATATTATTTGGTTTTAATTGTCAGGTTTAATATTAGTTTTGATAGAATTGCCCCACGATTGGGTGTCAGTTGTTTTAGATTGAGTTTTTTATTATAGAAAATGATTATTTCAGTTTATTTGATGAGTTTGTTAACAGTCTTTAGTCCCAAGATTAGGTGTAAATTGAAATATAAAGGTAATAATATGATTTAGGTGTAAATAACTGTTTCATAATGTGTAATTTTGGGTTTTATAAATAAATTTATGAAAATTTGTGATATTTGTATTATTTCTAATGGTTAACACACCAAGGAAAACTTACCACTTATTTATATTGGTATATTTACCTGTTACTTTTCTTCTTCTTGCTTGCCTCGGCTAGCTATTAAATAATGAACTTGAGAAAAATGACACTTATCTGAAGGATTTTTAGCAGGTTCAGGTCCCTTTCTTTTATATGTAACTTTTAATATTGATATTAAACTTGTTTTTCTTTCCCTCTTTTCCTTTTCTTAATATATTCTGGCCTCATATGTATATTAAATAACTAAATAAAAGCCTATTTCTCTTTTCCTCAAAACACAACATAACTTTATTAAAATTTAAACAAAACTAACAAAACTATCTTTATAATATGCCTAATTTTTTACAAACTTGTTACTCTTATAACTTTATTAATCCCCACAATTTTTTAAGGCCAATGTCTTTTCCAAATTTGGATTGATTGATTATTGAAATTTTTAATTTAAATTTAAGGGGTCTGCAGTAACTTTAATTTTATAAATTTACGAGATATAGAGCTAAAGCATATGCAATTGCTTTTGTTATGATGTACAATGGGTTATCTACCCCGCTAACTGCTTGTTTGTGTTAAACTTGTTCTAAATATGCAGAATCTCTTTGTTGGTTGAACGATGCGTTCGTTAAAAAAATGTCCTATTAAGTTTTTGTTTGCTGATTTGGATTTTGATTTATAGTTTCTCTGTTATTTATTGCAGACTGGGTTGTATTCAACTTGCCAAAGTATGTATGATGTTTACAATTTTATATAACACTTACTGTTACTGCTTGAGGGTCTCCTGAACTGGTTGACCTTATTCTTGTTAACTTTTTTATTCCAAAATTCCACTTTTATATCAAAATTTACGATGAAAAATTTTTTCTTCTGCCACTCCTCCAAAATCTCCAAAAGTTGTTGTTTATTATTTTTCGTGAACAACAGCTGTTGCCAGAGTTTCATCTATAGCCCTCTTTTAAAATTTCTTTGATTTCTTCTCTTACCCTCAACAATGCTTTTTAAAAATTATTTATCGCTTGGGATACGTGAAAAGCATTGTTGTGTAGGTTTTGTTTATTTGGCATGTTCGCTTAACCTAAAAGCACTGTCGGTTTGATAGTTCCCAACTAATCATATGTTTACACTCTCTTACTTCGATTTCTTATTCTATGGAACATCAAATCACCTTAACCTAAATTTTACAACTGTAATAACTAACTTATCCACACTTATTAATATTCTTTCACTATCGTTCTTATAGAGTTTTGTTAAATGGGCACCTTATACTATATACTTGATTCGTTAAAAATTAACACTCATTTTAATCCTAACTCTTTTATTCCTAACTCTTTTATTCCTAAACCTGGGCGTCCAACAGACCAGGTAAAGTCCCTGAGGCCAATAAGTCTCATGTCCTTCTTGCTGAAAACAGTGGAAAAACTGCTCGACCGGCACATTAGGGGCGGTGTACTGGAAGCATATCCTCTACACTGCGGACAATATGCATACAGAGCAGGATTCTCAACAGAAACAGCACTGCACCAACTGGTGCTGAAACTGGAGAATACGCTGGAGAACAAGGAGGTGGCGCTGGGGGCCTTTCTAGACATAGAGGGGGCCTTTAGCAACACCTCGTTCGGATCGGTTCTGGCAGCTGCCCGGGAGCGTGGAATAGAGGAGACCTGCTGCAGGTGGATCGGTTCCATGCTCAGGGACAGGGCGGTGTTCACCTCACTCGCGGGAGGGACTCTGCTGGCGGGGGTCGCGGCGGGGTGTCCGCAGGGGAGCGTTCTGTCTCCCTTGCTCTGGTGTCTAGTCGGGGACGGCCTGCTGGGGAGGCTCTCGTGAGCGGGGTATGAGGTACAGGGCTATGCGGACGACATTGTCATCATAGTCCGAGGAAAGGTCACACAGGCAAGGTGGGAGCGTATGCAGACTGCACTGAAAGTGGTGGAAGGGTGGACGGTTGATCAAGGGCTCGGGGTGAGCCCCGAGAAAGCAACCGTCGTGCCGTTTACGAGGAGGAGGAAGTGTGAAAGCCACAGAACTCTCACTCTATACGGTAGGAGCGTTCCAATCGCCAGGGAGGTAAAATATCTTGGGGTCGTATTGGACTCTAAGCTAACCTGGAATGGTCACATTGGAAAAATACTGCGTAAGGCAGTCATGACCTTAGCCGTCACTAGGCGGCTATATGGAAAAACGTGGGGACTAAGACCTAGTATGGCCCACTGGCTGTACACAAGGGTGGTCAGACCATCGTTAACATATGCGGCACTGGTCTGGTGGCCTAAGGTGACACAATCCAGTGCCAAACAAAAACTAGGCAAGATCCAAAGGATGGCTTGCCTAGGCATCACAGGGGCCATGTCTTCAACCCCAACAGCCGCCATGGAGGTGTTGCTGGATCTACCCCCCCTACACTTAGTTATTATGGGAGAGGCCAGGCTAGGACTATACAGACTAGCCTGCAATGGTAGACTGAAGATCAACCCAGGCTTCAGGGGCCACTGCAAAATTCGGGAGATCGTGAAGGAGCCCATGCTTGAAATGAGGTCAGACTTCGCGAGCCCGCGAATGTGCAGGGAAAACAACTTTACAGTGGAAATCCCTGATCGCGAGGCATGGCGGGAGGAGACGCCGGGCATGCCACGGGACGCGCTCGTCTGGTTCACGGACGGATCTGGCGGGGAGCGTGGGACGGGGGCAGGTGTTTACTCGGAAGGACCGAGGGTAAGTCATAGTATTTCCCTCGGAGCCCATGCAACGGTGTTTCAGGCCGAGATGTACGCCATCCTGCACTGTGTGCGGGAGAACAAGAGGAGGGGCTACACCAACAAGCGGATCCTCATAGCCACAGACAGCCAGGCAGCCCTTAAGGCACTAAGTAGCCCACCGGTAAATTCCTGGCTGGTGAGTGAGTGCCGAGACGAGAACAGCGACCTGGCTGGGCAGAATGAGGTGACCCTCATCTGGGTGCCGGGTCACTCGGGGGTTAAAGGCAATGAAGAAGCTGACAGTGTCGCGAAGAGAGGGTCAGCAGAACCATTTATGGGACCAGAACCGGCTCTGGGCGTGTCAAAGAGCACTGCCAGGGGAGCCATTAAGTCCTGGGTCAGAAACCAACACAAGGTGTACTGGGCGGACTGTCCAGGGCTCAGACATGGGAAGTCAATAATTGACGGACCCAGTTCAAAGAGAGCTGTGGAGCTGATAAACCTTAGCAGAGGACAGCTCAGAAACACAACAGGTCTCTTGACGGGACACATGGCCGTCAAGAAACACCTGCATAAAATGGGGCGGTTCGAAGGGGACCTCGCATGCAGACTCTGCGGCGAGGGGGAGCAATCAGCCCAGCACATCTTGTGTGAGTGTATAGCTCTGGACCGGAAAAGACAACTGATCTACGGTCACTCTAGACCGGAGACAGAGCAATATAAAACTTCACCCTACCAATCGCTGTGCAGATTAGTTCAAGGCACAGTGATCTTGGAATGGGTGGAGTAAGACTAAGGGTATGCACAATCAACCAAGGGTTGCGGTGCTATCGGGGCGGCAAGGCCGCGGACGAGCCCTGAGGGAAAAAAAACACTCATTTACTTTCATCAATGTTTTCTTATATTTTGGTATATATACTTGGCTAAATATTTTTATTTTTGAATTTTTATTAGGAATTCTAATACACCCACTAGTATGTTTTCCTTAGGTGATTGTGTGTGTGTGTGGTTCGTCTGAGTGTATTTATATTGTTTTTTGTTGATTTTACGTGTATAGTTGTGTAAGTCCATTTGTATATATGTGTGTATTTTATGTTGGCCCCCTTATAAACTATATATATATATATATATATATATATATATATATATATATATATATATATATACAGTTTTCTGTCGTCTTTATATGCAACCTTGAATACACGGTTGTAAGATAGTGAATAAAGAAATATTTCTTTGAATTCTATTGCCAATTTAGAACCTTTTAATCACTAATTTATAAACTAATAAAAAAGAAAGACACAGATAAAAACAATATATTTATAAAAAGAAATACTTAATAAATTCTAAGAGTCGACTTTTAAATACAAACTATATACTTAATGGATACAGACTAACAATATACGTATAACAAACGTAAAATTTATATATAGGGTGATACATACTTATAATAATAATATCTATATTTTCATCTTTATAAGAATAATAATCATAATACAATATTTACACATTTACATAAAATACACAGCAACAGCAAATAAGGCTACAGGGGGATTTATATATATATATATATATATATATATATATATATATATATATATATATATATATATATATATATATATATATATATATATATATATATATATATACAAACTTTTGTAAGAATGTAACTGACGTGAATGCCTTACAGTTTTGATTAATTTGAGATTTTCTTTATCTACATGATGATTATTATTTAAATTATGCTGAGCAATACATGATTTATCAATAGTGCCATATCTGAGTTGCGTCAAATATTCTTAAAATCTAGTTTTGATAGTTCGTGTAGTTTGCCCAACATATTTAAGTTCACAATCCTTACAACCTATTGAATAGATTCCCGACATTTCTATGGCTTACCTTTATCCTTTGTGTAACCTAGCAAAGTTTTTTATGTATTTTTTTGGAAAGAAATGATAGTTGAAAATTGGTTTTCCTAAAGATGCTATTAAACCTCTCGTGATTTGCGGTTCAAATGGTAAACAGACAACGATTTTGTAACATTTTCTTTGTCTTATGTTTATTGAACTACATACAGACTTGGAGACTGAATCTCTAGCTTCACAGTTGGTTTTCGTTTTTGTAGGTCAAGGACCCAAGGACCTAGCAAGGGCGTAAGCTAACTGGAGCAAGTGGCTCTTCTGAATTCTAGATGTTCTAGGCTGTTCTTCAATGTTTCTGTGACCGGTTTCGCTGCTGACAGAAACATTTAAGAACATCCTAGAACATCCAGAATTCAGAAGGGCCACTTGCTGCAGTTAGCTTACGCGCTGGCTACGTCCTTCATTTCCAAAAACGAAAATCAACAGTCAAGACACATAAGTAGTTTCCAAGTCTGTATGTAATATGGACCAGTTTCACCAAGTAAGGTGTTTAAGGAGCGAGGATATTAAGGGAACAACTTGTTTTATAAACGGGATAATATGGAGATGGTAACGATGTAATCTGTAATAAAAATTTAAAAATAATAAAACGAATTAACAACTTTTTAAAACTAACTTAACCGAATAAATTTAAAACCAAATCTGTACATAATTAAATTAAAATTCTCGCGTCTTTACATTTTAAGAATCTAATCAAAAATCTCTAATATTAGTGTCTACATTTTCAAAGCGAAAGTTAAAAGTCTCTACTTATCTCTACATAATTGAAATCAAAAGTCTCGCTAATGTTTACCAACACCATTACTTATAACCTTTGCTTGGTCTACATAATTCACAAAATGCAAACCTAATCAGTCAGCATTCCTTATAATGTACTCTGCAATTCCAACTTGTTTATTATTTATCTAAACATGTAATATGAGCAATTCCAGGTCAATAATTATAATTTCTATGCGACCTACTTAATTATAAACGATATTATTAGGATTTATGCTAGCGAATTTTCCTATAACTATTATAATATAAAAATAATATTAAATATATTTTCATGATTAGGAATGCCCTCTTGGATAGTTTTCTGTTCTATGAACAAAGGGCAACAACAATCAACGAACTCTGCTTATTGACTAAGTTCTCAACTAAGCAGACACAGTAACCATTATACCTAGACACATTTTAAATATATTCAAGTTTTTTTTAAAGAGAAGCTGTATAAATCTATGAACCAAGAAATTTAAACTAGCTGTTTTTTGTGAAAAAACTATCGTGTGAGTCAACCAAAATATAACCCACAGTAGTGGTTTCCTTTCTATAGTTGTCAAATATTAAAGCGTCTCTATTTTTGATGACTAATACATCAATTAAATGTAATTCATTATTAATGTCTATCTCATGTGCAAGTTCTAAAGCTGGTCAGCTCTTTAATAGTTGGCTGGTGTGGTACACTTGCAATATGGTAGGTGGTAGTGGAATTTTCATTTACGTGATAGTAAAGGATTTTTTTCACGCCCGAGGAGGTACCACCCCTTACATCAAGGGGCCGGTGAAGTCCCAACGGACGTTTCCGGTTCTGGTGTATGAGTCGGTTTCCCTTATAAACAAAAATGATGATGGCTCCTCCTTGTACAAAAGATTCCGGAGGTAAAATACCCCTCCATTCGGATCTCCGGGAGAGGGGTGTACAGGGGGCGCTAACATCAAGATTTAACATATCCTTCTCGAATATATGTGACCTAAATTCTAACCTGAACTCCGTATCCATTTATTTCAGGCTAATAGGCCCCAACTCCTCTTCCTCACCGAAACTCAAATCAGTGCCAAAACAGCCACTAATCACCTTAATTTCCCGGGGATGAGCTCCTTACTTCTTTTAGATTTCAAGGAGGCGTGTGCGCTGGAAGAAAAGATATACTATGGATAAAACTCTCTCTCAGGGCTGCAACTAAATTCATGTGTTGCATTACCGGTCACCTTCTGACAAAAACTTTGTCCAGCTCTTCGACTACCTTTCTAAAAAAACCGACCATCTGATTTCTGAATATCCTTCCTCCGAGGTCACTATTCTTGGTGACTTCAATGTCCATAATAAGGAATGGCTAGGATCTTCAAAAACTGATCCACAAGGAAGAGCAGCGGAGGCCTTTGCAGTCAGCAATTCTTTAGCCAATATGGTTCAGCAACCTACTTACTTTCCTCCCATCCCAACACACAGCTCAAATCCCTTGGATCTCCTTCTTACTACAAATCCTGACTGCTATAAGATATCAGTCACCGCCCCCCTGGGTCGCTCAGACCACGGCATGGTCACTGCTTCCTGCGCAATGCAACCCGAGGTCACACAGTCATCACACTCACGTATCGTTTGGCACTACAACTCCGCGAACTGGAACAAAATGCGAGATTACTTTTCCTCATTTCCATGGGCGTCTGTCTGCTTCTCTCATCCTGACCCCTCTGATATCTCACAAAACGTCACCGAATTTATCCAAGCTGGCATGGAATTATTTATTCCACGTACAAAGAAAACCTCTGCAGCCACTCAAAAGCCCTGGTTCTCTAAATCCTGTGACAAGACCAGACTTGAAAAGGTCAAAGCTGACAAAAAGCTTCTATACAATTTCAGTCAAGAAAACCGTCAAGCATTTAACGACACAAGAAACCGCTATGTCCGCATTCTTTCTGAGGCAAAAAACTCGTTTAATAACCACATCAAAAACAAAGTCCTCTTAAGCTCCAGCGGCAGCAAACCCTTCTGGACTCTTGCTAAATCTATTCGGAATAATTTCTGCGAGAGCACGTTCCCACCTCTTGCCTCAGGGGATGAAATTGTTTCTACCGCCCTGGGCAAGGCTGAACTTTTTGCCTCGTTGTTCGCCGGCAATTCTACTCTCGACCCACCTCCAAATGTTCAACCACCAACAGTCCCCAATGTCGCGCATAAAATGACGGATATCATTTTCAAAACTAAAAAGGTACGAAAGTTGCTCTCTTCTCTTAATACCAGGAAAGCCTCTGGCTTTGACGAGATCCCAGCAACTTGTCTCAAAAAATGCGCACCAGAACTTGCTCCTGTCCTGACTTGTCTGTTTCAGACATCTTACAATAGAGGCATATTCCCTAGTAACTGGAAAACTGCTCGAGTACAACCCGTCCCCAGATAAGCAACTACAGGCCTATTTCTCTCCTTTCAGTCATTTCTAAAGTGATGGAAAATTATATAAACACCGAATTACTAAAATTTCTTGAAAAACACAGTCTAATCCACGACAGGCAGTATGGATTCCGTCAGCGCAGATCAACTGCCGACCTCCTTTCCTTTGTCACCCATTCTTGGAACAAGTCTATGGAACTACACGGCGAATCCCATATATATATATATATATATATATATATATATATATATATATATATATATATATATATATATCCCATAAATATCCAAAGCATTCGACCAGGTCTGGCACGCAGCGCTGCTTAATAAACTTCCGGCCTATGGCCTACCACCAAAACTTTGTACCTGGACAGCAAATTTCCTCTCCAACAGGAGCATTTCTGTTGTTGTGGATGATCATTCCTCTAAACTGTATCCAATTATTGCAGGAGTTCCTCAAGGTTCAGCTTTAGCCCCTACTTTGTTTCTTCTCCACATCAATGACCTCATCTTTAGCACATCCAACCCAGTTCACAGTTACGCCGACGACAGCACCCTCCACTGAAATATACAATATTCTAAGCCTGTCTCTTTAGCCCAATTACATGAGGATCGCAGACTCATGGAGCGTTCTGTCTCCGTGGATCTCCAAAAAATATTAGACTAGGGAAGTAGAAATCTTGTACAATTCAATCCCACCAAATCTCAGTCTTACTTTCTATCTCATAAGAGATACACTAGCCATCACAATGAACAACCAAGTTATTCAAAGTAATGATTCCTTTTCTCTTGTTGGCATTTCTGTGGATCGAAATCTTAATTGGCACCAACATGTCACATCAATTGCAGAAGCGGCTGCTAAGAAATTAGGTTTCCTCTTCCGGGCTCGCAAATACTTTTCACCAGCTAATCTCTATACCTTAAATACTTCACAAATAAGGCCAAACCTCGAATATTGCTCCCACATCTGAGGTGCAGCTGCCGCTTCTACACTCGTTATCCTGGACTCCATTCAAAAGAGAGCTATACGTCTCATCGGTGACCTTACCCTCACCCAAAGGCTGACATCCCTTGCCCACCGATGTGCCGTTGGTGACCTCTCTCTCTCTTTTATAGATATCTGCACGGGCACTGCTCAGAGGAGCTTTCCTCCATAGTTCCCCCACCTGCTGCCCCCAACAGATCTACCAGGGGAACAGAGCGAATGCACCCATTTACTGTCCAGGTCGACAGACACAGAACATCTTGTTAGGCCCGCTCTTTTGTCCCTAGGACTTCCAAGTTGTGGAATTCCTTGCCGGCACATGTTTTTGCTTCTCCCCCGAACCTCCAAACCTTCAAGTCCAGAATTAACAAGTTGCCTCTTTCCTCCTTGTCAACACCCACGGTACGATAGTATTCAGGCTGTAAGCCCTCATGGTGTGTTGTTGAAATTAAAAAAAAAGCTGAAACAATAGATGTCACCGATTTTCCGGGCTCATTGATTTTCGGGAAACAATATTTCTAGGAACTTTAGGATTTGAAACTTGTAACTTTTTTCCTAAATCTTTTGGAATGCGGCTATGACATCTCTTTCAAATGTTTTTAAGTTAACAATATAAACCGGACCGTAAAAAACTAAAAACATAAATAGCCAAAATCTCATCTCCCAAAAATTATTTCCGAAAGTAAAAGCAATTTAAAAGTTTAAAATAGTTTTGATAATGTAATAGGTTAATCCATGTCGATACTTTCATTATTAGAACCTGATTTATTGCTGGTACTGTTAATTAGTAATTTTATTATTACGACCTTAATTATGGTTTTTATAGAGGTTGATTCAACTTTTATGTTAAATATTGACATAAATCGAGTTGCAAATGTACTTAAGTTCAGAGAACTTCTTTTAAAAAAACTTTATTATTCTGAAGCAGGAGTTTATACAACAGAAGCTGGCTATAAACTAAACTAGACTCTAATTATTTTAATGCATAATAATTCCCTCTACTATAAATTTTACAATCCTAAGAATCCTAGACGGAATAAACAACACGTGTGCCTTACAATGTGATGACACTGCGTTATAATATAATATAACTCATCCCTTGTCAGATTGGAGCATTGGGTAAAAATGCGAAAATAATCTAACATAATAAAAATTGAACTTAAATTATTATATCTTGATTGGTATCCTCGGAATTATTTGATTTGGTTAATTACTTTTTCTTAATAATACATTTATAAATAATAGAGCAAATGACAAATATAATAACAATGTAAATTAATATAGTCCAAAAACTAACTTTATAAAAATGTATCGGAATATTATCTGATATATTACTATTTTTTTTCTTTCTGTTCAATAAAAGCTTTTTGTATATTATTTATTTCATCTAACTTGATGGAATTTAACCTAAGAGATTGAAAGTTTACTTTATATTGGGGATTATAGGTTTCGTCACTTTCACTATTAGTTTTAAAATTGGGAAGTTCAATGTGTCTATATTTTGTTTCAAGTCTTTGATGACTTTGAATGTGAATGTCTTCAATCTGCACTTCACACTGTTTTTTTTTTCTCAGGGCTCGTCCGCGGCCTTGCCGCCCCGATAGCACCGCAACTTTTGGTTGATTGTGCATACCCTTAGTCTTACTCCACCCATTCCAAAATCACTGTGCCTTGAACTAGTCTGCACAGCGATTGGTAGGGTGAAGTTTTATATTGCTCTGTCTCCGGTCTAGAGTGACCGTAGATCAGTTGTCTTTTCCGGTCCAGAGCTATACACTCACACAAGATGTGCTGGGCTGATTCCTCCCCCTCGCCGCAGAGTCTGCATGCGAGGTCCCCTTCGAACCGCCCCATTTTATGCAGGTGTTTCTTGACGGCCATGTGTCCTGTCAAGAGACCTGTTGTGTTTCTGAGCTGTCCTCTGCTAAGGTTTAGCAGCTCCACAGCTCTCTTTGAACTGGGTCCGTCAATTATTGACTTCCCATGTCTGAGCCCTGGACAGTCCGCCCAGTACACCTTGTGTTGGTTTCTGACCCAGGACTTAATGGCTCCCCTGGCAGTGCTCTTTGACACGCCCAGAGCCGGTTCTGGTCCCATAAATGGTTCTGCTGACCCTCTCTTCGCGAGACTGTCAGCTTCTTCATTGCCTTTGACCCCCGAGTGACCCGGCACCTAGATGAGGGTCACCTCATTCTGCCCAGCCAGGTCGCTCGTCTCGTCTCGGCACTCACTCACCAGCCAGGAATTTACCCGTGGGCTACTTAGTGCCTTAAGGGCTGCCTGGCTGTCTGTGGCTATGAGGATCCGCTTGTTGGTGTAGCCCCTCCTCTTGTTCTCCCGCACACAGTGCAGGATGGCGTACATCTCGGCCTGAAACACCGTTGCATGGGCTCCGAGGGAAATACTATGACTTACCCTCGGTCCTTCCGAGTAAACACCTGCCCCCGTCCCACGCTCCCCGCCAGATCCGTCCGTCAACCAGACGAGCGCGTCCCGTGGTATGTCCGGCGTCTCCTCCCGCCAGGCCTCGCGATCAGGGATTTCCACTGTAAAGTTGTTTTCCCTGCACATTGGCGGGCTCGCGAAGTCTGACCTCATTTCAAGGATGGGCTCCTTCACGATCTCCTGAATTTTGCAGTGGCCCCTGAAGCCTGGGTTGATCTTCAGTCTACCATTGCAGTCTAGTCTGTATAGTCCTAGCCTGGCCTCTCCCATAATAACTAAGTGTAGGGGGGGTAGATCCAGCAACACCTCTATGGCGGCTGTTGGGGTTGAAGACATGGCCCCTGTGATGCCTAGGCAAGCCATCCTTTGGATCTTGCCTAGTTTTTGTTTGGCACTGGATTGTGACTTCACACTGTGGTTTAACTTCTAAAACATATGTTCCTTTGAGGGGTACGTTGTCTCGGTCGTTGCCACATTTTCGGACAGCTACTGTAGAACTACTGTGCTAAATCATCCATTGGTTTTTCTCTAAGCTTTGGGCCTTGGCGTTGACTACTCCTACCATAAATTTTTCATGAATTTCTTCGCTTCACAGGGTGGATCCTCTTGAATGCCAGTTGAGTTGGTTTCGTGACAAATAAATTCTTCATAGTATATTTCTCGGCACTTTTCTTCCGTATATATGTAGTAGTGTTCATTAAGGAGCAGGTATTTCGAGTGAGGTATAATGGCTCTAAATGAATTAAGGTTTGGAGTAGGTAGTGGATAAAAATGATAATAATTGTAGCCTTCTATTTCACAAATCGGAATTTCTATTATGAATATTATTTGATTTCCCTTACTGTAACTTTTAATTTAAATTATCCTTTCCAAAAACAGAATATTTTCTAATACCGGCTCAAAAAGTAATTTGTTTTTATTTGCATCCAAATAATTGCTGACTACTTTAATTTCTTGTAACAACTCATTCGGCTCAACTATAGAATTATGAAGAGTACCTATTTTAGAAAATGTTATTGCTAACTGCATTTTCTCTAATATATCATAGATAATCTGATACATAGTAGAAATTTGTGATATTGTCAACTGAATAAGAAAATAGCTAAAATTTTCTATGCTTTGTAAATCTATTCGTTATATCACCTGTTCATCTTGTTGCAACCGAGACTCAAGTACAATTTCATTATGCCTCAAAGTTAAAGTAATATTTTTAAAACTTTCCATCGACTTTTGTAACAAGGTTCATTTACCAATGTCTTTAATTTTCTGACAAAATTTCAATTGCGTTGTCATACCTCTCGGCATCTGCCTGATCGAGATTTCCTGTGAAAATCTTAATAAAAGATTCCAAAGGATTTAATAAACCACATTTTGTTCTTTTAGTTAGAGTTGGATTGACTTGATTTATTTGCAAAGTTATTTTATTCTCTAAAACTAAAGCTATGTTATACGAGTTGTGAAATTCTCTCTTATATTCTGTAAAATTTTTAAAATGCGATCTTAGTCTTTAAAATTTTTTTGTATCATATAAAATATCATATACTTGCACAAATGACCATAGATCAACTGTTTTGGGCGTTACCTAATTTTAGGGGTAATAAGCCAGCATTATTTGAAAGGTCATGGAATACGGCTAGTTCTGCTCCAGCGGTGGAGACAATTCTGTAACAACAGGACTTTTTAGTTCCTTTAAGTGAATTATTTCCTCTTTGCTAGTGGACTTTTTTTTTACTCGATTGTGTTCAAACATGTCTGTGATTTCAAAGGGACCTGTAAACTTGTATTTAATTTTTTTATTTCTTTTAATATTTGTCTTATAAACGGTTCGATCTAATTTAAATTGATATTGTTCCGGTTTCGTTTTTCAACTACTTTTTTCTTACCATCTTCC
This sequence comes from Tillus elongatus, assembly GCA_964006375.1. NCBI lineage: Eukaryota > Metazoa > Arthropoda > Insecta > Coleoptera > Cleridae > Tillus > Tillus elongatus. Next base: position 14,591,741 of record OZ023262.1, read on the forward strand.
AATAGTTCCGACATATTTTCATATAATTTTTTACAATTTGTCCCTGTGGTTTATAACATAATCTGCATAAAAACTCGAATCAATTAATTCGGAAGGATCACGGGAATCTGTATGACCTAGAGTCAGTTCTAATGGTGTAAATTGAATAGTGTTATTGAAAGCTATTACTGCATACATCATTAAAGTTTTTATATTTTCGTTTTTATATTTTTCCCGTAATATTCTCAACTGTTCGATCAATGTGGAGTGAAATCTCACTACCGGTGCATTAGATTCATGATGTAACGGTGTGGTAAAATGTGTTTTTTATTTGTGCGATTTAAGTAATTCTTGTACTGTCAGATTTTTTAGTTCAGGACCATCGTCGATAGTTATGCGTTGGGGTAACCCATAAAATAAAAAATAATGAATTAGTGCATTAGTGCATTACATACTTCTATGCCCGTTTTACCATGAATTGGAAAAGCTTGACCTAATTTGGAAAAAGCATATAAGATTGTGACAAAATCTTGACCGTCAAATTTGAAAACATCGACGTGTAATAAATCAAATGGCTTACCTACCGTTTCCGTTAAAAGAATTGGGATATACGGTTTTTTCCTACTATATTTAGTCCTTTGATAAATTTCGCAATTGTTTATATAATTTGTAACTTTTGTAGTTATTGTAGGCCAATAATAATTACGTTGCAATCGCTCTAACGTTTCCGTTATACCTCTATGGTTACATTTTCCTTCATGTTGGTATTTTATTATTAAAGTCCTTTCGTCCTTATCAATAACGGTATTAATTAATTTTGTACATCTAACTAGCTTGAGACCAAAGAGTTGAAAATGTATCATGTATACTTTATTAAATTCCGAATACATTGTTTGGTCATAAAAATACAAATGATGTTTTATTAGAACCTGTATATTTTTTTCAAAAATTCTATTACTAGTTTTGCGTTGGATTTAGGAATTTTTACGTTTGTTATAGTTGAATTATCTAACCTAGTTTGACTGACGTCAAGTAAATTGTGAGGATGTTTTGCTACTAAAAGTTGACTTTTATTTTGTTATTAACAATATCGTCTAGTATAGGAATACCATTATTGAGTGTTTGATTGCTACTTGAATGAGGTGTAGAAAAAGCATTACTTTCATTTTGATTATGAAGTGTTCTTACTTGTACATCACCTTGAAAATTTATTTTTGCTAAACTTTGTCGCATCCCTTCAATATTGTTATCGCTATGTGCATAAGATGTTGAGGGTTGATGTTCGTTAAAATTAGCAATATTTTCCACTAATTCTGGAAAAAACTCTAAGAGATCTTGATTAATATTACCAGGATTATTTATTAGACTTTCAGTTTCGATTGGATTTAAATTTATTCTCGTTAATGCGTCTGCGTTTTTATTTTGAGATCCCTCTTAGTGACTTTTCGTAGAAAAAATTCACTAATAGGGAGATCCCGACTTTCGAATTTTGAAAATTTTTTTTTTGCAAATGAGCGCGAACTAGGACCCCTAGAACCCATATCCGGGGTCAGTTTCAATGTTTATATGTTTATATATATATATATATATATATATATATATATATATATATATATATATATATATATATATATATATATATATATATATATATATATATATATATATATATATATATATATATATAACCGATAACTCAAAAAATAATGGGCTGATTTTGATAAAATTTGGCGTGTGCCTTCCCTTTGTAAATGGCTTGAACAAGTTCGTTAGCCAGGAAAATAGCACAAGGTTTTCCGGAAAAAATTTGAGTTTTCTTTCGAATTTTTTTTATCTCCGGAATTAACAAAGTAAGCGCAACCAAATTTGGTACGCGGGTTTATATCATTATAGGTAAGCTATCTACCAAAATTTAGTTCTGTAGGTTAAAGGACAAAAAAGTTACAGGCATTTAAAGAAAAATAAATGTTGGTTTTCCTCAAAACGTCAAAGTCGCGATTTAAAACGCCAGAATTGTTAATATTTAGGCAATGAACCTGAAACTTATATGAGCTATGGAAAGAAAATGTCTCAAGAAGAATGTTTTACAAAGCCTGAACTCTTGGTTTGAATCGTCATTGTCCTTCATTTTACTAAAATATTCCCAGAAAATTCATTTCAAATAGACCCTTTCTCTGATGCTTTGTCAGTAGTGTTGGCTATAGAGTTTATCGTTTAATGGTATATCATTTTTGTCGAATTTTCGTAAAAAATCATTAAAGCTCAATATATCCGTTATTATGCAAGTTACGAAAAAGAATTGTTTACACTAATTATAGGGTGACTTGAGCTAGATCTTAAAAATATTTCCACAATTACAGAGTGGCTCATAAGTCGATAGTGATTTAAATTTTCTTTTTTTTTTTAATCGAACACGCTATATGTTATTACATTTTTGCATTTTCCATCGAAATATAATACATCTTTGTCAGAAAAGAAATTCTGGACGCAGAAAGTGCGTTATGGTAGCAAATTTTCATTAAATGCTTCAAATTTGAATAGGTCAATTTGCTATTAACCTATAAGGTTGGCCAGGACACCAGTTTTTCTGGAACAATTTAAGTTTACTTTCGGAAATGTTTGTACATTTTCAAACAATAAAGTTATTTTGATGGAACATGGCACATTGTTTCTACTATATAGCTTATACTGGTAACCAAATTTGATGCCTGCTTTCTTAAAAAAATATATTTGTTATTAAAAACATTTTTATGAAAATTCACTACCATAACGCACTTGCTACGTCCAGAGTTTTTTTTATATATGATTTCATAATCGAATTCTTCCAACTTCAAATGCCACCGTAAAAGTTTGCTATTAGGTTCTTTTAAACTAAAGATCCAAACAAGGGGTCTGTGATCGGTATAAATTTTAAACTTCCTACCATACAGATACGGTCGAAAATATTTACATGCCCATACAATGGCTAACAGTTCTTTTTCTACGACAGAATATCTAGTTTTACTGTCGTTCAGAGTGCTACTAGCAAAAGCTACAGGTTTGCCATGAGGGATATTTCCTTGAGACAAAACTGCGCCTAGAGCGTAATTACTTGCATCTGTTGTAAGCACAAAAGGTTGAATAAAATCAGGATATTGAAGTATATGGGAATTGCTAAGTAGATTTTTAGAATGTGCGAAAGCTGCTGCATGTTTAATTTGCATGTCTTTCTTTAAGCAAACCGTCATTGACTTTGTTATTTTTGCAAAGTCTTTTATAAATCGCCTATATCATCCTACTAAATCTAGGAACGATTTAATGTCTTTTCGGGTTTTTGGTAAGGGAAAATTTTTTATTACTGATATTTTGTCAGGATTCGGTTTGACTCCGGATGGGGTGACTATGTGCCCAAGATATTGAACATCTTTTCTAAGAAATTCAGACTTATCTAATTGTAATTTAAAATTCGCCTCTCGTAACCGTATAAAAACTTTTCTTAACCTATCAAGATGTTCTTGTAAAGACGTGCTAAATATTACGATAACGTGCAAATATACAAGATATATATCATTTTGTAGCCCTCTCAGTATATTATCGACTACGCGTTGAAATGTGAAAGGATAACTCTTCAAGCCCATCGGCATCCTCCTAAATGCATAATGACCTTGCTCCGTTTGCAACGCTGTTTTTGGAATGTCATCTTTTTTTTTTAATTTCAACAACACACCACGAGGGCTTACAGCCTAAATACTATCGTACCATGGGTGTCGACAAGTAGCAAAGAGGCAACTTGTTAATTCTGGACTTGAAGGTTTGGAGGTTCGGGGGAGAAGGAAAAACATGTGCCGGCAAGGAGTTCCACAACTTGGAAGTCCTCGGGACACAAAAGAGCGGGCATAACAAGATGTTCTATGCCTGGTGACCGGGAAAGTAAAAGGTTGCATTCGCTCTATTCCCCTGGTAGATCTGTTGGGGGCAGCAGGTGGAGGAACTATGGAAGAAAGCTCCTCTGAGCAGAGACCGTGTAGATATCTATAAAAGAGAGAGAGGTTACCAACGGCACGTCGGTGAGCAAGGGATGACAGCCTTTGGATAAGGGTAGGGTCACCGATGAGACGTATAGCTCTCTTCTGAAGGGAGTCCAGGATAGCGAGTGTAGAAGCCGCAGCAGCACCCCAGATGTGAGGGCAGTATTCGAGGTTTGGTCTTATTTGTGAAGTATATAAAGTATAGAGATTAGCTGGTGAAAAATATTTGCGAGCCCGGAAGAGGAAACCTAATTTCTTAGCAGCCGCTTCTGCAATTGATGTGACATGTTGGTGCCAATTGAGGTTTCGATCCACAGAGATGCCAACAAGTGAAAAGGACTCATTACTTTGAATAACTTGGTTGTTTATTGTAATGGGTCTAGGGCTAGTGTATCTCTTATGAGAAAGAAAGCAAGACTGTGATTTGGTAGGGTTGAATTGTACAAGATTTCTACTTCCCTAGTCTAATATTTTTTGGAGATCCACGGAGATAGAACCCTCCATGAGTCTGCGATCCTCATCTAGTTGGGCTAAAGAGACAGGCTTAGAATATTGTATAGTAGAGTGGAGGGTGCTGTCGTCCGCGTAACTGTGAACTGGGTTAGATGTGCTAGAGAGGAGGTCATTGATGTGGAGGAGAAACAAAGTAGGGGCTAAAGCTGAACCTTCAGGAACTCCTGCATTGATTGGATACAGTTTAGAGGAATGGCCATCCACGACAACAGAAATGCTCCGGTTGGAGAGAAAATTTGCTGTCCACGTACAGAGTTTTGGTGGTAGGCCATAGGCCGGTAGTTTATTAAGCAGCGCTGCGTGCCAGACCTCGTCGAATGCTTCGGATATGTCCAGAGCGACAATCTGGGATTCACCGTGTAGTTCCATAGACTTGTTCCAAGAATGGGTGACAAAGAAAAGGAAGTCGGCAGTTGATCTGCGCTGACGGAATCCATACTGCCTGTCGTGGATTAGACTGTGTTTTTCAAGAAATTTTAGTAATTCGGTGTTTATATACTTTTCCATCACTTTAGAGATGACTGAAAGGAGAGAAATAGGCCTGTAGTTGCTAGGAAGCACTTTCGATCCTTTCTTGGGGACGGGTTGTACTCTAGCAGTTTTCCAGTTACTATGGAATATGCCTCTATTGTGAGATGTCTGAAACAGATGAGTCACGACAGGAGCAAGTTCTGGTGCGCATTTTTTGAGAACAATTGCTGGGATCTCGTCAAGGCCAGAGGCTTTCCTGGTATTAAGAGAAGAGAGCATCTTTCGTACCTTTCTTGTTTTGAAAATGATATCCGTCATTTTATGCGCGACATTGGGAACTGTTGGTGGTTGAACATTTGGAGGTGGGTTGAGAGTGGAATTGCCGGCGAACAACGAGGCAAAAAGTTCCGCCTTGCCCAGGGCGGTAGAAACAATTTCATCCTCTGAAACAAGAGGTGGAAACGTGCTCTTGCAGAAATTATTCCCAATAGATTTAGCAAGAGTCCAGAAGGGTTTGCTGCCGCTGGAGCTTAAGAGGACTTTGTTTTTGATGTGGTTATTAAACGAGTTTTTTGTCTCAGAAAGAATGCGGACATAGCGGTTTCTTGCGTCGTTAAATGATTGTGTAGAAGCTTTTTGTGAGCTTTGACCTTTTTAAGTCTGGCCTTGTCACACGATTTAGAGAACCAGTGCTTTTGAGTGGCTGCAGAGGTTTTCTGTGTAGGTGGAATAAATAATTCCATGCCAGCTTGGATAATTTCGGTGACGTTGTGAGTTGTAGTGCCAAACGATAGGTGGGTGTGATGTCTGTGTGACCTCGGGTTGCATTGCGCTGGAAGCAGTGACCATGCCGTGGTCTGAGCGACCCAGAAGGGCGGTGACTGATATCTTATAGCAGTCAGGATTTGTAGTAAGAAGGAGATCCAAGGCATTTGAGCTGTGTGTTGCGATGCGAGGAAAGTAAGTAGGTTGCTGAACCGTATTGGCTAAAGAATTGCTGACTGCAAAGGCCTCCGCTGCTCTTCCTTGTGGATCGGTTTTTGAAGATCCTAGCCATTCCTTATTATGGACATTGAAGTCACCAAGAATAGTGACCTCGGACGAAGGATATTCAGAAATCAGATGGTCGGTTTTTTCAGAAAGGTAGTCAAAGAGCTGGACAAAGTTGTTGTCAGAAGGTGACCGGTATATGTAACAGATAAATTTAGTTGCAGCCCTGAGAGAGAGTTTTATCCATAGTATGTATTTTCTTCCAGCTTCTAAATTGGGGAGTCTGGTGCAGGGTAGATTGCTACGGACGTACGCGCACACGCCTCCGTGCAATCTAAAAGAAGTAAGGAGCTCATACCCCGGGAAATTAAGGTGATTAGTGGCTGTTTTGGCAGTGTTTGAGTTTCGGTCAGGAAGAGGAGTGGGGGCCTATTAGCCTGGAGGAAATGGTGGACGGAGTTCAGGTTAGAATTTAGGCCACATATATTCGAGAAGGATATTGTAAATCCCGATGCTGGCGCCCCCTGTACACCCCTCTCCCGGAGATCTGAATGGAGGGGTATTTTGCCTCCGGAATCTTTTTACAAGGAGGAGCCATCATCTTTTTTGCTTATACGGGAAACTGACTCATACACCAGAACCGGAAACGTCCGTTGGGACTTGATGCAAGGAGTGGTACCTCCTCGGGCGTGAAAAAATACTTTATTATCACGTAAAGGAAAATTCCACTATCACCTACCATATTACAAGTGTACCACACCAGCCGACTATTAAAGAGCTGACCAGCCTTAGAACTTGCTAAATAGGTGCATTTCTATTTGATAATAACCGCTTGCTAGATCTAGTGTTGTAAAATATTGGCTTTTGCCAAATTTGTCTAAAATTTCTGTTATATTAGGTAAAGGATATCTGTCGTCAATAGTTTTCTCATTTAATTTGCGATTGTCTATCACGATTTGTCACTTCCTTTTACAAGAGGAATCAAGTTTCTTTGGTACGATCCAGATGGGACTTGACCAAGGGGATGCCGAGTTTTAAATAATTCCCTGATCTAACATTTTTGAAATTTGTTGTCTAACTTTATTTCTATAAATTTCTGGATATAGGTAAGTTTTAGTAAATATAGGTGTATCATCTTTTAAATTTATTTTATGTCTAATTTGATTAGTAAATGTTAATGGTATTTGTTCACAATGAAATATGTCCCTAAACTCGTAACATAATTTTCTAATAGCATTTTTCTCTTCTATGTTACAATGATCTAATCTTATAGTTTTTAAATTATTTTTTAAAAGATTATCTTGTTCTTCAGACATAATATCGCCAACTTCCATTTTTTCATTAATATTCAAGTTAAAACAATTAATCGGCTCTATGTCTAATGGTTCATTAAATGTTACTTTAACAAGGTTATCTTTAGAGTTTGTAATGGTGGTTACAGCGAAATTATTTTTAACGTTTACAAGCGCTAATGGCATTTCTGTGCCATCACCAAAAATTTCGTGATTTAGAATTCCGAGTCACTGATTTTGCTATACAGGAATCCTAACTACTTTTTGCATTCTAGGTTCCATTGTTATACTAAAGTTTTTGAATTTATAAGCGTGATTATTGTTTTCAACCAAATTTAGTGAAATTTTTTATGTTATTGGAATTTCGATGTCTTTAGTAGTTAATTTACAATTTTGTAAATCAATGTTTGCGCCTAATTTATTTAATATGTCTGCACCAATAAGATCATCGAATTTTTCCGAGAATTTTAATATATAAAATTTGTGCATACCTTTAGTATTAAATAAATTAAAGGTCTGAAAAATGGCTACTTCATTATGATACGTTATTGCGTGAGCTGTTTGTATGTTAAACATTTCCTTTTTAGTGAATTTTTATTAAAAAAAATTCACTAATAGAGAGGTATTGATGGTGAGACTTTGCAAAAATTCTTTCAAATGAGCGCGAATTAGGACCCCTAGAACCCATATCCGGGGTCAGTTTGAATTTTTATATGTTTATATATATATATATATATATATATATATATATATATATATATATATATATATATATATATATATATATATATATATATATATATATATACAGTGTGGAACAGCCAAATGGAATAAATTCGATAACGGATAAATGAGGACGTGTTGGGAAAAACGCTTGGACACGTCGATTTGTATTTTTAACTGCGCATCTTTTTCAAGAAAAAAAAATTATATAGGGTGCGTCATGTGACAGTGGCCAATACCAACTTTCTTATTTTAAATACAAGCCCCTGTATATTATTAATTTTTTGGATTCTTCAGAAAATTCTAGACATAATTCATGTACAATGTCCTATACCTATCTTCAACTGTTTCGGAAATATTAAGTATTTTCAGATTTATTACAAAAATTAACATTAAAAATAGAAAATTATTTTATTTCACAAATTCTAATAAGAAATACTGATTATTTCTTAATAATTTAAAAAAACAAAAAAAAATTAATGTCAATGTAGTAAATGTTCAAAATGCTCGCCACGAACATCTTGGCAACATGCTAATCTGGTATAGAAATGTCTTCTAACATTACTCAACATCTCAGGCGTGACTGATCTAATCGCAAGCGTGATTCGTCTTTTTAAGTCATCTAAGTTGAGGGGCTTAGTTTTGTATACAATACTTTTGACATATCCCCACAAAAAGTAGTCTAATAGCGACAGATCAGGAGATCGTGCTGGCCATTCTATCGATCCGCGCCTCCCTATCCACCGATTTGGAAAAATTTGGTTCAGGTACTGCCGGACATTGATTTGGTAATGGGGCGGTGCTCCATCTTGCTGAAACCATATTTTATTGGCAGGAACTTGTGGGTTTGCTGGATCTGGATATAAGTTTGTCAAAGTTGGCACGACATTATTTTGGAGCAGTTCTAAATATTTATCCCCATTCAAGTTGCCATCAATGAAAAAGGGACCTACGATATGATTTCCAACAATTCCTGCCCAAAGATTAACTTTTTCAGGATATTGCGTATGTTCCTCTCTCATCCAATGAGGATTCTCATTAGACCAATAGCGGCAATTTTGACGATTAACATGACCGTGAAGTGTAAATGTGCTCTCATCAGAAAACAAAACATCTTCTAATTGGATCACATTGTTATCTAACATTGCCATCATTTGTTCACAAAAATACGTTCTCCTATCGAAATCGTCCTCCATGAGCTCCTGAGTTGGTATCATTTTATAGGGATGCATTTTACTTTCCTTTAATGTTCGAAAAATTGCTGTGTGGCTAACGTTGAATAGTTGGGCTGCTTGTCGACCAGAAGTATGTGGGTTTTCTTGAAACTCAAGCGTAATATCCAATTTCGTATCATCACTTACTGCAGTGGCAGCTACTTTTTTTATCTGTCTCACATGACCAAGCTCGCGAAACTGCTTTTCTATTTTGCTAATTGTTCCTTGGGATACAGGCGGCAAATTTGGAAATTTTTCGTGAAATAAGCGAGACACTTCCATCTGTGTCCGTGTGTTATCTCCATAACCAATCATTTGTAGAATGGTTATTTTGTGCATTTCTGTTAAATGAACCATTTTTCTGATATTATTACGTACAGTTAACGAAATTCAAACGACAATAGCACTGACACTAATCACTACTGTCATGCAGGCAGACAACAAGTTGCTAAGGCTACGAGTTTTATACGAACAGAAAGAAAACTGTTTTTGTTTTTGTTTCATTTCATATCAGTAAAAAGAAACGCAGGAATGGTTTTTGTTTACTTTCTCATTATCAAGAGCTGAATGGGAAATAAGTATTGAATGCAATGTAGCGAATTTGTGAAATAAAATAATTTTCTATTTTTAATGTTAATTTTTGTAATAAATCTGAAAATACTTAATATTTCCGAAACAGTTGAAGATAGGTATAGGACATTGTACATGAATTATGTCTAGAATTTTTTGAAGAATCCAAAAAATTAATAATATACAGGGGCTTGTATTTAAAATAAGAAAGTTGGTATTGGCCACTGTCACATGACGCACCCTATATAATTTTTTTTTCTTGAAAAAGATGCGCAGTTAAAAATACAAATCGACGTGTCCAAGCGTTTTTCCCAACACGCCCTCATTTATCCGTTATCGAATTTATTCCATTTGGCTGTTCCACACTGTATATATATATATATATATATATATATATATATATATATATATATATATATATATATATATATATGTATATATATATATATATATATGTATCCGTCTGATAACTCAAAAAATAATTAACCGATTTAGATGAAACTCGGCAAGTGCCTTTCTTTTATTAATGGCTTGGATGAGTTCGTTAGCCAGTAAAATCGGACGGGGTTTTCTAGGAAAATTTTGAGTTTTATTTCAAAAAAAAAATTTTTCCGAAAATTTCGATAAAATTTGGTCTACATATTGCTTTGGGAAATACTTAACTATGTGCCAAAATTCAGCTTTCTAGGGTTACAGAAAATTGAGCTATTCAAATTTGAAACATTTATGTTTAAATCATAAGTATGTGGTTGCTGTTGGTTAGTCAATGCTTCTCTTATTGACTCATGAAATTCATTTTTAAGTTTCCGAGAAATGTCAATAATACTGAATTCACTGATTGTTAAGCATTGGAAGCATTTACGATTATATATAACCCTATTGTAATTTATTATCATTTATCACCTCTGTAGTTAAATCATAAGTATGTGGTTGCTGTTGGTTAGTCAATGCTTCTCTTATTAACTCATGAAATTCATTTTTAAGTTTCCGAGAAATGTCAATAATACTGAATTCACTGATTGTTAATCATTGGAAGCATTTACGATTATATATAACCCTATTGTAATTTCTTATCATTTATCACCTCTGTAGTATAATTATTTTTTTCCTTACAACTCGCAGCGTTTTTAGTCAATTGTTGTTATTAATAATCAATAGTTTCTTTCCGAATACACACAGCTTCCATTGTCTTCTGCTTCTGCCGCTGTTACAGTCCTTTTATTTAGAGGTAGAGTTGTAACCACTCATACAGCCAGTGTTTTTTAACCACGTGGCTGGGGGACTGGCCGAATTCATTCCCAGTTGCTGTTGATTTACTCATATTCTCTTAATATGTTTGAAGATGTTGTGTCTACTTCATTCCAAGTCACTATTAACCGACTATTTATGAAATCAAATAAGTAAATTAAATCGAATGTCATAAAATATGTAGTGTATTAAGACAAGGGAAAAAGAAATAAAACATATATAATTGTGCACATTTTGATTATATTTTAGGGTGCTTGAGAGAGGTATTGTCACAGCATAATATCTTATTAAAGTTCATTTGTAAATAGGTTTAATTTTTATATGTTTATATATATATATATATATATATATATATATATATATATATATATATATATATATATATATATATATATATATATATATATATATGATAACTCAAAAAATAATTAACCGATTTCGATAACTTGGCAAGTGCCTGTCTTTTATTAATGGCTTGGATGAGTTCGTTATAGAGAAAAATCAGACGGGGTTTTCGGGAAAAATTTTGAGTTTTCTTTCGAAAAATTTTTTTTTCTCCGAAAGTAACAAAGCTGTTTTAATGAAATTTACTATATATGTTGCCTCAATCTTACTACGTACCAAAAATGGAGGGCTCGCGAGATAAATAGAGCCACAACAACAGGCTATTGTGCAACAATGTATCCTGGCCTCCTTAGAAACCGCAGTGTCATCATAATAGTGAAGTGGCGCCTGTAGGAATGCAGGCGTAAAACCAGCAAGTGCGAACGGAATATCTCCGGTGACATTCAGCATTAGCAGATCCAGGTCACCTCCAGAGACAATAGTGCCACGCCCGGAGGGGAAGACTATAAATAGGATAAGCACCGAGATAGGAGCGTTCATTACTTGTTTCCTAGTTAGTCTGGCACATGGCGTGTCAAGTATTTTAATATCACTTATATATATATTTTTTGTCTCATTATTGTATTAAGTAATCATTGTGTTTAAGTAATAATAAATTGTTTAAAAAAGTTAATTGTCTTAACGCTAAAGTTAAGTGGCGCAGTCGTTAGTATTGGTTAAGAAACCGAAAGAATATCGATTTCTAAGCGTATCGACGCCCAATAACCAATTAGAACCAAGTTACGCAGAAGTCATAGCCAAGCAGCCAAATGGGAGCAGAAACCATCATAGTATTGTAAGTTGTTTACTGCTATCCAATTTCACATTTTCCTGCCATATTTTTCAATTGTATGTGTGTATATTGATATAATTATATGTCAGACTCAGAAGACGAGTCACAAAGCTTAGGGAATATTGAGTACAGATTGAGATCGATAAGTATAAGCGATAATATCGCAACAGTAACTAATTCAAATAGTAGTAATAGTAGTAGCAACATGACTGACCAGTTCAAAGAATTTTTCTTAAAAGCTATTCCCGAATTTGACGGGCAACCAGCTAATGTAGGTAATTTTTTAAAGTCATGCGACCTCGTAATGAACCAATTTTATATGCCAAACGAGAATTTATATATGAATCATTTCTTATTAAATTACATTCAAACAAAACTCACGGGAACAGCGAGGCTTATAATTAACACTAAGATAATAAACACATGGACCGACTTGAGAAGCGCTATTGTGGACAATTTTTGCGATCAACGCGATTCTAGTAGCCTACTTGCAGAACTATTCACCTTGAAACAAAGGAATGCGGAAGATGCCCTTGCATTCGCTAACAGATGCAGGCATATCGAACAATTACTCATATCTAATCTAATAGCTAACGAACAGAACGAAGGCGTTAAAGTAATAAAAATGAACATTTACCAGGAACAAACATTAAAAGCATTTTTAGGTGGAATTAGGAACCCGTTAGGTCTAGCCCTTAGAAGTAGGTCACCAGGTAGCATAGAAGACGCCCTAAAGTTTGTATTCGCAGAAGAAAATTTCGACTATAGGGACAAAACAGTACAAAAAAATTTTAATCAGAATAGGTCAGACGGACAAAAATTCTTTCCAAGACAAAATAACGCACCGTTCAATAATGTGCAGTTTCAACGACCGTTTCAACCTAATTTCAGACCTTTTCAACAACACAATAACCAACAACATAACCCGACAAACTTTCAACCTAATTTTAGACCATCTCAGCAACAAAATAGACCGCAATATAATCAAACGAGTTTTCAAAATAGACAAAATCCGCAATTTATGAATAGAACTAATTTTTCAAACAATTTTAGACGACAGAATTTTAATAACCCACAGGGACAAAACCATATAATTAACAATAGGAACTATCACGAGCCAATGGAAGTAGACAGCTCGAATACGAGGTTGTCACAAAGACGAGCAGCCCCATTACATAATACAGAGTTTAGCGATTACAACGTAACCAACGAGGGTTACGAATCAAATAACATAGACTACGAAACAAACGATACAAATTACGCAAATTATGAGGCAAGCCAGGGAAATTCACCGGCTGACGAATACGATAACCAACACGGAAATTTTCCCATCGCGAGCACCTCCCAACACGACACGTAGTCGATGTACTTAATATTAATGATTTAAATAGGTTACCATATATAGAAATTAAAGAAATTAGAGGAAAATTATTGATAGACAGCGGATCGTCGAAAAATTTATTAAACCCAACAATAGTCCATCAAGATTTCGCAAACAAAATAAGGACACAACCCTTCATGATTCGGACCCCGCACGGGACTTCAAATCACTCAGAACGCATAAATATCACCCTTAAATCAATTTCGGACAAGGCACAAGAATTCTGCCTTTTCGAATTTAACCCTTTATATTCAGGTCTCATTGGGATCCAATTCCTAAGGGACAATGAAGCCAGAATAGATTTTAAAAACGAAGTCATGCATCTAGGTAAGCAAATCATTAAAATTCAATACCCTCAATTAAACAATGTCAATCAACCGGCAAGAATAAAAGCCAAAACAGATGGTTCACAAGACCCAGATACTACAGCCACTGTAAACAATATCATAACAAAGGAGTACTTCAATGGTAATGGAGAACTTGAACTCATAAATTACATGTTAGCGCACAAGGACAAAGATGATGAAACACCGCGGAACCTACAGACTAGCAGATTACGTAACCAATATAAGTATCACGTTACAGATGAACGTAAGCGCAGCTCAAGGACGCCCACTATAGCACAAGATAATGTTATATCGACAATTCAACCATATAATACGAATACTCGACATACAGGGAGCGAGCAAAAACAGATTAACTGCGCAAACATTATAATGGAACAAATAGACGTAGATTACTTAAACGATGAGGAAAAACAGTTGTTATTTAATTTGTTATCAGAATATAAGGACATATTTTTAAACAAAGACGAACTATTGACGCACACAAATGCTATAAAACATAGAATAAGGACCATTGACGACATACCAGTCCATTCTAAATTATATAGATATCCATACATACATAAACCTGAAGTAGATCGACAAATAAATGACATGCTAAGGCAAAAAATAATCAGGAAAAGTCACAGCCCATACAGTTCACCCATTTGGGTCATATCAAAAAAACTAGACAAGTCAAATAAACAAAAATGGAGGATTGTAGTGGACTATAGGAAACTAAACGAGAAAACAATACCGGACAGACACCCAATTCCCAAAATAGATGAAATACTGGACAAAATTGGACGAGCTCAATATTTCTCGACAATCGATTTGATTTCTGGATATCACCAAATTGAAATGGACCCCCGGGACATAGAAAAAACGGCGTTTACCACCGATACGGGGCACTGGGAGTACACTAGGATGCCGTTTGGGTTATCAGGGGCTCCAGCGACCTTTTCCAGGCTCATGCAGAACGTGTTAGAGGGTCTAATTGGCCAAACATGCCTTGTATACATGGATGACGTCATAGTTTTCTCCACGTCATTACAAGAACACATAGAGAAACTAAAACTGGTATTCGAACGTTTCAGACAAAGCAACTTAAAGATCCAGCTAGACAAAAGTGATTTCCTAAAGAAGGAAGCCGAGTTTCTGGGACACGTCGTGAGCCCAGACGGGATCCGTCCGAATCCGAGGAAACTAGACGCAATAAGGAAATTCCCGATACCAAAAACCCAAAAAGAGATTAAATCATTTTTAGGACTAGTAGGATATTACAGAAAATTTATTGAAAATTTCGCACACGTCACGAAACCACTAACCAAGTGTTTAAAAAAGAATTCTAAAATAGACGTTAATAACGAGGAATACATTGGTGCCTTTAACTCATGTAAAGACATCTTAATTAATTCACCCGTGCTTATACCACCCGATTTCTCTAAGGATTTTATACTAACAACCGACGCTTCAAACGTGGCGATAGCGGGCATATTAAGCCAAGGGGAACCCAATTCAGACCACCCTATAGCCTATGCCAGTCGTACCTTAAACGAAACCGAATCTAGGTATAGCACCATAGAGAAGGAATTGCTAGCCATCGTGTGGGCAACTAATTATTTCCGTCCATACTTATACGGACGCAAATTCACTATATATACGGACCATAAACCATTAAAATGGCTATTTTCGTTAAAACAACCAAATTCAAAACTACTCCGCTGGAGATTAAAATTAGAAGAATACGAATTCAAAATTGAATACAAGAAAGGAAAGCTGAATTGCGCAGCGGACGCCCTTTCTCGAGTAGAGATCCACCCCATAGATATAGACAACCAATCAATGGCCAATAATGTCGACGAGGAAGAAGAAATAATAGAAATAGAGGACGACGAAGGTGTAATAGAAATAAACGAGGACGAAACAGCTAATTCAAATGCGGATTCTTACTCAGCACCCGGTATACCAATATTAGAGGAAGAAATTATTAACAGTAAAACAAATCAAATAGTCTTTAAAAACACAGACAAACCAGAAATATTCTCAGTAAGGAAAGACAAACGAAACTTTATTTATGCAAACTTCAATTTAAATGACCCCAATCAAATAGAAAAATTTATAAAGGAATACTGTTTACCACAAAAAAAAATATTATTGCCTTTTCGTAAATGAACAAGATTACGAACTAGTCAGTTCGGCAATCAACAAAAACTTTAATAATGTAGAGTCACCAAAATTTTATAGATGTTTAGAAATGAGGGAAGAAATCCAGGAAGACGAGCTAACGGATATGATAGTCAAATATCATCAGGGTAAGTCCAACCATCGCGGGGCTGAGGAGACTTACTTAAGAATAAAGAGAAAATACTATTACCCCAATTTAAAGAAACACATAGAAGAATATGTAAAAACGTGTGAGCTGTGTAAAACGTGCAAATATAACAGGAACCCGGTACAGATAGCATTAGAACACACTCCAACAGCATCCAAACCTTTAGAAACACTCCACGTAGATACGTTCCAAATTGAACGAGCAATATTTTTAACCATATTGGATCCATTCAGTAAATTCGGCCAAGCATTTCCCATCAAAAGCAAAAACGCTACAGAAATTGCAAAAAACTTAATTAAATACTTTTCACAATACGGAGCGTGTAAAACCCTAATTGCGGACCCAGGAACGGAGTTCTCGAATTTAGTAGTAAAAGAACTACTAGAGACATACCAAATAGAATTGCACACCACAACACCCCAAAACCCCGAATCAAACGGACCCATAGAACGATTTCACAGCACCATCATTGAACCTTATCGATTATTTAAGGAGAAATTCAAAAATATGAAACCCATGGAATTAATACCCTACTGTATATTCGCCTATAATTCCACGATACACTCACAAACACTAAAACCACCATTCGACTTAATCTTCGGCTATATACCGGAAATGTTTAACTACGACCCGGAAGTAATAATTACGCAAGAGTATAACGTACAACACAAAGAAATTATGAAAATCATCTACGAAATGGTTAGAAGCCGCATAGAAACGTCAAAACAAAAAACCTTACAACGAACTAATAAAAACACGAACCAGCCGTTCAAGGAAGGCGACGTGGTATACAAACAGATACCACCGGGATTTCATAAAAAACATAAAAACCCCTTTTCAGGACCCTATTCAATAATATCCTTATTAGAACATAACAAAGCTATTCTAATAAACCATAAAAATGACGAACAGACAATAGCACATCTAAGAAATTTACGTCTTGCAGGTTCCTTGCCGCAGGAATAACAGCCCAAATACAAGACTTGACGGACAATCCAGGTATGCTGCCAAAGAAATTAGGTACAGCATACACAGAGACTAGCAGCTGGAACTTGATACATATACATGACCTGACACAACTACACGAAGACTATAACCAAATAAAAAGACATTACATAAACACAGTTACGTCTATGACAAAAGATTACCACGACGAATACCATAATTTTATACTAACATTAAATTTTACTATAGATAATATAGACGATACATTTTATAGGATATTCTTAGAGAGAGATAACATCAATGAGAGACAGAGACGGGGCATAATCAATGGGCTAGGATCGATATTTAAATCAATAACTGGCAATCTCGATTCACAAGATGGCGAACGTATATATCAGGCAATAGAAATATTAAGTACAGACCAAAACAAAATTCATGATCTTTTTAAATCGCAAAATTCGGTAATGCTAGAAGCAATTAGAGAGTTCAATAAAACGATCGTAGGGTTGAGTCACAATCAGGGCACGATAATAAATAGAATAAACGAGTTAGGTAACACAGTTGATAGCCTTAGGAGCGAACAACTAACGCACTATCACCGCATCAAAATCCTAGAGCTGCTGACCCAGCTTGGACATTTATTGAATAATATTCAAGAATTAGCACTCACAACTGAGAATGCAATCACTTTTTCAAAATTAGGAATTTTTCACACATCCATATTAAAACCAAAATTTATAATAAAAGAAATCAATAGAATACAAAAATACGTAACAAATGCTAAACTAATAACAACCACTGATCTGAATCTGTATGAAAAAATATTCAAAATAAAAGCAGTACAAAATAAATTCCAAATTATATTTCAAATAGAAATACCTCTAGTTGAAGAGTCAGAATATGATTACTATCAGTTGTACACATTACCTGTCCCAAAAAATCCACACACCTTTACCATGATAATCCCTAGAACCAAATACTTAATCCTAAGCAGTAAACAATATGCCTTTCGAAATGAAGAATGTCAAAATTTAAAGAACAAATTATATTTCTGCCAAGACGACAATCCAACAGCCATGAATGATCAGAACCCATGTGAAATAAAACTAATAAAATTTCAAAAGCCTATCGATAATTGTAACCAAGAATTAGTCAAAATTAAACAAACCACAGTTTCGAGATATGGAACCAGTCAATACATCATCTTAGCGCCAGAAGAGACAAACGCCAGAATAACTTTCCAGGAACAAGAGTGGACCAATATCATCAAGGGTACCAAATTGGTCAACCTCCAACCAAATTGCCAATTGAAAGTAGGAAACAAAATTTATAAAACCGGCCCCACTACAGCGGAAACACAACAACTATTCAATCTCCCCAAATTAGAAACCACCACTACGAAGGAAGAAACAAATTACGAAAAGGTACCCGAACTCAAATTAGACAACGTACAGCTGCATAACATCGAGCAGATCCAACACCAACTCCAAAACATTAAGAAAAATATACCAGGCCGAATGGAACTACCATTACATCACCTGAGTATATGGACCATATTATTGTACGTAGCTATTTTAACCGCCATCATAATAATAGCCGTCAGATGGAGAGTCATAAGAAGAAGAACCACTAGAAGAACTACGAAGATCAACCCAAGAACCGACAAGGGAGAATTGAAGATCAACCCAGGAACCACCGAAGCCGGATTTCCCTTGAAAATCCGGAACGAACCGTAGCTTCGTTCTTCAAAGGGGGGAGGAGATAAATAGAGCCACAACAACAGGCTATTGTGCAACAATGTATCCTGGCCTCCTTAGAAACCGCAGTGTCATCATAATAGTGAAGTGGCGCCTGTAGGAATGCAGGCGTAAAACCAGCAAGTGCGAACGGAATATCTCCGGTGACATTCAGCATTAGCAGATCCAGGTCACCTCCAGAGACAATAGTGCCACGCCCGGAGGGGAAGACTATAAATAGGATAAGCACCGAGATAGGAGCGTTCATTACTTGTTTCCTAGTTAGTCTGGCACATGGCGTGTTAAGTATTTTAATATCACTTATATATATATTTTTTGTCTCATTATTGTATTAAGTAATCATTGTGTTTAAGTAATAATAAATTGTTTAAAAAAGTTAATTGTCTTAACGCTAAAGTTAAGTCGCGAAACAAGGTAGAAGGTACGACGTGTATATAAAGACGAAAGCAAGCCAGGACAGTACAGTTAGTTAGAGAATGTTGAAGTGACTCGAAGGAGCAGTAACTAGTGTGAAGTGTTATAGAGTAGCGACTGTAGTGCCAGTATAATAACTTGTGTACAAATTAGTGATTGTAAGTCAAGATAAACTAAGTGTTTTGTAAGAGAGACATTCTAGAACTTTTATTGTATCCATATTTAGAGAGTAAATAAAGTTGTTTTGTTAAAATTAAAAGTCTCACTTATCCAGAACCCGGAGAAAACGCAACAATACGAATAAGACAGAATTTAATGAATATAAAGGAAAACACTACTTACATTAATATTGTTAAAAGCTTCATTTAGTGTCTTAAGGAACCAGCGATGCTTGTCCGGAATCCCAGCTCTTCTTAACTCTATTTTGATCTACAGGAACCAGCGATGCTTGTCCGGACTCCCAGATCTTCTTAAACATACTTCTAAAGGAACCAGCGTTTTTGTCTGGACTCCCAGATTTTCTTAACTATACTTTTTCTAAAGGAAATGGCGATTTTTGTCTGGATCCCTAAGAAACTGCTTCAGATAACCGTTAATAGAACGTTCTCGAACTTATAAAGGTTCTTTTTTATTGAAATAAACTGTTAAAATAGACCGGACCGCCAAGAATTTTGTTCTAAGCCCGTTTCCAAAAATACTAACGACTGCGCCACAAACGTACTTAAGTTCAGAGAACTTCTTTAAAAAAAACTTTATTATTCTGAAGCAGGAGTTTACACAACAGAAGTTGGCTATAAACCAAACTAGAATCTAATTATTTTAATCCATAATAATTCCCTTTACTATAAACGTAATCTTACAATACTAAGAATCCTAGATGGAATAAACAACACATGTGCCTTACAATGTGATGACACTGCGTTATGATATAATATAACTCGTGTATATTCTAAATATGTCATTGGTCATTTTTATAGTATCTACTCCTTAAAAATTTTTTGATCAAAACACAATAACGGAGCAGTGGGTTTTGATTTAAAGTTGTCATCAATGGGGAATTTTTTTAAATACTTTCTTTTGTCTGGTGACGCCGCGAAGGGTCGAAACCGGTAGCAGAAAAGGAATCAAACGCTTGTGAAGCCAAATAAATAGTCTGTATGTCAGTAGTTGGTATGAAACGGTTTCACCAAGTAATGTCAACTATTATAGAATTATAACATATCTTGGAGCTATTCTTTTTACGTCTTTAAACCCATAAGTAACTGAAAAAACCTGTTTCTATTCGTTTATGTGATTGTTAAGTACATGAGACTCTACTGCAATAATTACGATTGCTTTTTTTATAACCCTAGGTGTTAACAGCCTTAATTAAAATTTCAATTATTCTTATAAATTTATAGCACGTTTTAAGTTAGTTAATGGTCATGAATTTTTTTATCGTTCGAATTCAGCTAGAGATTAGGGTTATTTTATAAATGTGGGTATGGTATTTTGAGATCTCAGTTGAGGTTACTAATCTGGTAAGTAAAAAATTAATAGTACAGTTTAAATAAGTGACTTGTTAATCTTAGTACTTAAAATAGCTACATCACCATAGCCTGAAGACGATGTATCTTCATTTGCGCAAGTATAATTGAGGCAGAACATTATATAATTCCAGATTTTTGTGAAAAATAATCCGTTAGTGAGATCATGACTATGGGACTTTTGAAAAATCCTTCCACTAGCCACAAACTATGACCCATAGACCCACTCAATTTATATATATATATATATATATATATATATATATATATATATATATATATATATATATATATATATATATATATATATATATATATATATATATATATATATATATATATATATATATATATATATATATATATATATATATATATATATATATTGCTATGGTATTTTAAGCAGTTTTATTTGTAGAGCATGAGAATTTAATTACCCAGCAGTTGCCTCTTTGTTCCAAGTACTAACATTTAACAAAAAAATGAGATTGTGCTAACAATTGTTGAACTTACCGCTGTGGCGTTAAATATTTCCTCTTATTTCATGGGTAGGGTTCTGAAATTGGGCTAGCATTTCTATTTGTTTGTTTTCTTTTTGTTCTTTTTTAAGTGGGTCAAACCAATCAAACGATCTAGATATGAGCTATAGGATTTATTTCTGGCTAGCTTAAATTCGATTTGCACAAAAAAATAACGATATAATCATTATTGACTTGTCGTCAATAAAAAACACAGAAATCAATATCTTGTTCGAACAGTGAATAAGAAAAATTGTTTTTAAAGTAACATGGCAAAAATACAATTATTGACCGTCGTCAATAAAAACACAGAAATCAATATCTCGTTTGAACAGTGAATAAGCAAAATTGTTTTCAAAGTAACATAGCAAAAATACAATTATTGACCGTCGTCAATAAAATCATAGGAATCCTTATAACTAAACATGACATAATAACGGTCTGCACTTTATTTTAATAATGTTCACAAAATCAACTTACTGGTTATCGTCTAATCGTGTTTTCCTTTGAATGTGTATTGTTGTGTACCATTGGGTCTCCCATTTGGACTGTATAATTTCCATCAAATTAAACTTATTGGGACAATCAATCTATATGGCTCATTATTGGATAGCCCTTTTTGTATCGACAGATTTTGAACATATTTTGTATTATCAACGCACTTTTCGCAGTCTTGACACCGACTTTTAATGCGGAATGCTGATCATTGTTTATTGTATATTGGCTTGCTGAAATTGATTACTGAAAATGTTCTAAAGCACTTTTTCCGCGGATTACTCTCGAATGGTCATATTCACTCTATTATCGTTTATTCTGTAAAGTTCATATTCACTGTGTCGCCGTTTAATCTCTAATAATCTCGCGCCTTCCCGCTGTTTTGCTTAAGTATACTCGCCTTTCTATAAACATTTATCTTCATCTGGCTGCAGTCGTACACAATAAAGTTCAACAGCCTTGCATTTACCACTGTCGAACTTCTTGCTGTAGCCTAAAATAATAATAAAAAATCCTCGTGTTTCACTACTTATTAAACTCTGCGTGTGTCCGTTCTTAGAACCTAAATTACTGACAAAAAGAATATTTTTAAACTAAAATGCACTGTGCCTACATTTATCTTTATATCCACCTATTTACTAAAATCAAATAAATTATTATCTTCTAACAAAACGCTATCAACAGAAACAAGGTATTGTTCTGTGTTTTCTACAGATATTTAATAGTCAAATAAACACCTATACATAAAAACGAAAGCAGTGTTATTTATTCCCTTATTCTCATGATACTTATTATTTAACCCATAATATACCACACTTTTAATTATACAGGGCATTTAAATAATAGGTTGCATAAATTTCATGTACATGGCTCGTTTTTCTCCCCAATAAAATGTTTCTAATTTTCTGGTATATTTGCTATTTATAGCAATATATATGTAACGTTCTTGGGGGTCTTTATTTGGCAACTAACGAAACACAGCTTCTCAAAATACTAATCTATTATAATCAACTATTTTCCAACACCACCGTCAACCAAAATATTTCTCGCTATTACTAAATGTCTATACTCTACTTCTCGCCTGTTTTATTTCACACTACCCTGATTCACTATTGACTAACTTACTCTATGTACGGCTCGCCTATTTATACTAACCAATAGAGATTCTAGACCTTTCTACATCGTTCCTGTCACTTGTGGTCCGTTTTAGAAATATAATTCCAGAGTGTTTGCTGTTACCAGCACACTTTGACAAAATGCTACGACCATAGAAGTAACATAGTTTATATACTTAATTCTCATAGAGACTGCGGGTGTGACACTGCTCCCTTGTTACATCCGATCGACGCGATCGAATTCTAACATTTCTTGGTATGGCGTAAGCCTGTGCATATGAACCACCTTCATCTCGCTCTTTGGGCTCCTCTGAATGCGATAGACCACGTCATTCATCCTTTTGATCACCTTTGTGACTATAGAACCACACCCAATCTCCTCCTTTAAAAGCAGCTGAATTATCTCGCACGTCATAACGGGTCTTTATGCGGTCGCTTTCTAGTCGCATATGCATTCTGACAGCAGAGTGGATGGCTTCTTTCCAAATCTTTGATGTTTTTATCAATTGGACGTGGAGCATCTGTGGATCTTCCAAATATAAGATCAGGAAGAAGTCTTAACTCTCGCCCAAAAACCACGCTGGCTGGGGTATATCCGGTAGTTTCATGTAGGGACGAGCGATATGCCGGGAGCAATAGTGGAATGTGCTTGTTCCAATCCGTTTCGTTCTCATTGACAAATATTCTTAAATGGGACTCTAATGTAGCATTGAATCTTTCCACCATTCAGTCAGATTGAGGGTGCATGGGTTTAGTTCTCGTTTTTCTGATCCCCATCAGCTCACAAACCTTCTGGAATACAGCCGACTCGAAGTTGCGTCCTTGGCCAGAATAGAGCTCTAGCGGTGCGTCAAATCTGCAGAGAAACTCATTTACCAATGCTTCTGCAACGGTGGTGACCTTTTGATTTAGGACCGCAAATACTCTGGTCACTTGCTAAAATAATCCATGGCTACAAGTATATAATGATTTTCTGCGTCTGTTCTAGGGAAAGGACCAGTTATGTCGATTGCAATTCTTTCGAATGGGGCGCCAACGCTGTACACCTTCATTTGCATCCTGGCAAATGATTTAGTCCCCTTACTGGATGCACACTCTTGGCAGATTTTGCAACATTCTGCCACATCAGCTCTACATCTTAAGCAATAAAAAAACCTTCTCTGACTTTCTCCAAAATTCTCTTTACCCCTAAATGGCCTGTACCTACTCAGCCAGAGATGTCCTCGATTACCTCTCAAACCCTTTTTACTCCGTCGGGGCTCGTCGGCGGCCTCGCCGCCCCGAAAGCAATGCAACCTTCATAATGCGAGTAAGACCCGCGCCAGTAAATATATCCCCTGTTGGAGCATGATGGGCATTTTTCCATCAAATCCCGGGATTTGTATGACTTAAAGCTGTTAATGGCCCATCTGATTTTGCTCCAAGTAACCATCTCTTTAGCGACTGTCCAATCTACTCTAGATGCCCGCCTATAAGGCGCCTCTATTTCTGAGTGTTCCCAGTCTGGAGGTGATTGGTTTATTATGTTACAGCCGGGGAAGTGCGCCTCGAGTAAATAGTTTCCTCCCCCGAACTTGTAAAGCCTCCCGTAGATGTTCTAAGGGAGCCTATGTTGGTCTGAGTGCCCTTGGACAGGATCTTGTGTAGTCGAGCGCTCTCGGACGTGATCTCCACTTCCTCGCAGTGTCTCCTTCACGACTCCTTCTTGGCGTCCCTCAGTCTTTTGTTATAAGTCGTTGGGGCCTGGCTGTATTCATCCCATGCTCCCGACCATTTGACCGCGTTAAACAGCTTACGAATCTGCATCCTCCTTTGCCTGAGGTCCTCGGTCCACCACGGGACGTTCCTGGTGGACGCCCTAATTTTCAGGGGGCAGTTGGCGTTATATGCCGAGGTCATTGCGTCTCACAATTGGGCTGCCGCAATCTCAAGGTCTATTGAATTGTCTATGGTACTCTTAACCCCCGCAGTTCGACGCACTTGCTGCGTCCAGACGTCTGTTTTATTATACATATATTGTGCGTTTTAAAAATATTTCATTATTGAGTTAATATACCAAGTTGTTTTAGCAAATAACGATTCAGTAACTTTGTTAAACTTGTAATAATTTTATAAATTCCATTTATTTTTCAGTTACCGGCTTAGGCAACGATGAAGACCTGCCTTATTTTCTTTGCAGTGGTGGTTCTAGCTGCTTCTGGGTTGGATGTGGACCATTCGTGGGACCGTTGTAAAGTAAGTAGCCAGATACATTTTTAATGTTGATATTAGTCATGTTTATTAAAAAAATTCACCAATGGAGAATTTGTTCTTAAAAAACTTTTGTTGTTGTTGGAAGAACCTGTTCGATCAGGTTGACTAAAAACAAGATTATCCAGATAAGTACACTTGGAAAACCCAAATCAGCACAGCACTTGGGTTCTTCACGTGTACTTATCAGTGCTCATCACAGGTTACAGTTTTTACATAGTAAAATCACCCAGGCGGTTAATATGGAATAATACCTGCCGTGATTAAAATTTGGTAGATATTTCATTTTAGTAAATATTCGTAGAAAACCATCACTAATGGGAAGATCCCGATTTTTGAACTTTGAATTTTGAAAAACTTTCTTCTCCTCACCCCTAGAACCCATATGTGGGGTCAGTGTATTGTACCAATGTGGGGAATAACCTCAAAGTAATAGTTAAGTCGATAATAGGTCCAACAAGGCATTTCGACCAACGTTTTTAGTGAATTTTCTTAAAAAAAGTTCACTAATGAGGAGATCCCGACTTTTGAATTTTTAAAAAATTTCTTCAAATGAGCGCTAATTAAGCCCCCCAGAACACATATCCGGGGTCAGTTTCAATTTTTATATGTTTATATATATATATATATATATATATTTATATATATATATATATATATATATATATATATATATATATATATATATATATATATATATATATATATATGTATCACACCGATAACTCAAAAAATAATGGGCCGATTTTGTTTAAATTAGGTGAATAAATTCCTTTTGCAAATGGCTTGGATAAGTTCGTTAGCCAGAAAAATCTGCCAGGGTTTTCCCGGAAAATTTTGTGTTTTCTTTTGAAAAAAATTTATATCTCCGGAATTAACAAAGTAAGGGCAACCAAATTTGGTACACGGGTTTATGTTCTTATATGTAAGTTACCTACCAGCCCTGTAGCTCAAAATACAAAAAAGTTATAAGCAATTAAAGAAAAATAAATTGGGGTTTTCCTCAAAACGTCAAAGTTGCGATTTAAAACGTCAAAATCAGCCACATTTAGGAAAAGAACTTAATTCTAATACGGGCTATGGAAATAAAATGTCTCAAGAAGAATGTTTTACAAACCCTGAAGTCTTAGTTTCAACCGTCATTGTCCTTCATTTTACTAAAATATTTGCAGAAAATTCATTTCAAATAGACCCTTTCTCTGATGCTTGACAGTAGCCTTAGCTATAGAGTTTATCGTTTAATGTATATAATTTTTGTCGAATTTTCGTACAAAATCAATAAAGCTCAATATATCCGTAATTATAAAAGATATGAAAAAAATTTGTATATATTAATTATAGGGTGTCTTGAGCTACATCTGAAAAAAATATTTCTACAATCACAGGGTGGCCCATAAGTCGTTGGTGATACATTTTTTTTTTAATCAAACACGCCTTATGTTATTGCATTTTCCATCGAAATATAATGCATGTTTGTAAGAAAAAAATTCTGGACGCAGCAAGTGCGTTATGGTAGCGAACTTTATTTGTTTATGTAGAAATCATTGTTAGTGAAATTTTTGTAAAATTTTGGTAATTAGTACCTAATGTTTAATGAGTTATTGTAAAAAAGATGTTTTTGGATTTTCGCAAAAAAGTTGTTTACAATTTTTTTTGTAAGTTTTTTTGAAAAGCTTTTTGTAAATAATTATATCTTGGTAGGTGGCTAAATACCTTAAAGAAGTTTGTTGGCCAGGAAAATCGGGTCAGTTTTTCGGATATATTTTAAGTTAGTTTTCGAAAAATATTTGCCCTTTTCCAACAACAATATTTTGATAAAATGTGGTACATTGTTCCCACTATAGAGGTTATACTGGTTATAAAAACCATTTTTATGAAAATTCACTACCATAACGCACTTGCTGCGTCCCGAGTTTTATTAGTTATATTTAAGTCATTTTCCTTCTACGTTGGGCCAATGGACGTAATCTATTGATAAATACGTGCAACGCTGTACTTGAATCCGACATCTAGGCGCCGAGTGCCATGACGTTATTAACAAGGAACTGCGCATGCGACATTATTCTGTAGGATCTGTGGTTATGTATTTATACACAAACAGTAGATATTAGCAGCTAGGTATATCAGAGCTTCGGTTTTTTATATATTTTTTATTTCAACAAAACACCACGAGGGCTTACAGCCTAAATACTATCGTACCGTGGGCGTCGACAAGGAGGAAAGAGGCAACTTGTTAATTCTGGACTTGAAGGTTTGGAGGTTCGGGGGAGAAGGAAAAACATGTGCCGGCAAGGAATTCCACAACTTGGAAGTCCTCGGGACAAAAGAGCGAGCATAAAAAGATGTTCTATGTCTGGTGACCT
The DNA here is from genome assembly GCA_964006375.1 of Tillus elongatus. Classification (NCBI taxonomy): domain Eukaryota; kingdom Metazoa; phylum Arthropoda; class Insecta; order Coleoptera; family Cleridae; genus Tillus; species Tillus elongatus. The sequence continues at coordinate 14,619,347 of OZ023262.1, forward strand.
GGACAGTAAAAGGGTGCATTCGCTCTGTTCCCCTGGTAGATCTGTTGGGGGCAGCAGGTGGAGGAACTATGTAAGAAAGCTTTCTGAGCAGTGCCCCTGCAGATATCTATAAAAGAGAGAGAGGTCACCAATGGCACGTCGGTGGGCACTGATGAGACGTATAGCTCTCTTCTGAATGGAGTCCAGGATAGCGAGTGTAGAAGCGGCAGCGGCACTCCAGATGTGGGAGCAGTATTCGAGGTTTCGCCTTATTTGTGAAGCATATAAGGTATAGCAATTAACTGGTGAAAAGTATTTGCGAGCCCGGAAGAGGAAACCTAATTTCTTAGCAGCCGCTTCTGCAATTGATGTGACATGTTGGTGCCAATTGAGATTTCGATCCACAGAGATGCCAACAAGTGAAAAGGACTCACTACTTTGAATAACTTGGTTGTTTATTGTAATGGTTCTAGGGCTGGTGTGTCTTTTAGGATAAAGAAAGCAAGACTGAGATTTGGTGGGGTTGAATTGTACAAGATTTCTACTTCCCCAGTCTAATATTTTTTCGAGATCCACGGAGATAGAACCCTCCATGAGTCTGCGATCCTCATCTAATTGGGCTAAAGAGACAGGCTTAGAATATTGTATATTTGAGTGGAGGGTGCTGTCGTCCGCGTAACTGTGAACTGGGTTGGATGTGCTAGAGAGGAGGTCATTGATGTGGAGAAGAAACAAAGTAGGGGCTAAAGCTGAACCTTGAGGAACTCCTGCATTAATTGGATACAGTTTAGAGGAATGGCCATCCACGACAACAGAAATGCTCCGGTTGGAGAGGAAATTTGCTGTCCACGTACATAGTTTTGGTGGTAGGCCATAGGCCGGTAGTTTATTAAGCAACGCTGCGTGCCAGACCTGGTCGAATGCTTTGGATATGTCTAGAGCGACAATCTGGGATTCGCCGTGTAGTTCCATAGACTTGTTCCAAGAATGGGTGACAAAGGAAAGCGGGTCGGCAGTTGATCTGCGCTGACGGAATCCATACTGCCTGTCGTGGATTAGACTGTGTTTTTCAAGAAATTTTAGTAATTCGGTGTTTATATACTTTTCCATCACTTTAGAGATGACTGAAAGGAGACAAATAGGCCTGTAGTTGCTAGGAAGCGCTTTCGATCCTTTCTTGGGGACGGGTTGTACTCGAGCAGTTTTCCAGTTACTAGGGAATATTCTTCTATTGTAAGATGTCTGAAACAGACGAGTCAGGACAGGGGCAAGTTCTGGTGCGCATTTTTTGAGAACAATTGCTGGTATCTCGTCGGGGCCAGAGGCTTTCCTGGTATTAAGAGAAGAGAGCATCTTTCGTACCTTTTTAGTTTTGAAAATGATATCCGTCATTTTATGTGCGCCATTGGGGACTGTTGGTGGTTGAACATTTGGAGGTGGGTTGAGAGTATAATTGCCGGCGAACAACCAGGCAAAAAGTTCAGCCTTGCCAAGGGCGGTAGAAACAATTTCATCTCCTGAGACAAGAGGTGGGAACGTGCTCTTGCAGAAATTATTCGCAATAGATTTAGCAAGAGTCCAGAAGAGTTTGCTGCCGCTGGAGCTTAAGAGGACTTTGTTTTTGATGTGGTTATTAAACGAGTTTTTTGTCTCAGAAAGAATGCGGACATAGCGGTTTCTTGCGTCGTTAAATGATTGACGGTTTTCTTGACTGGGATTGTGTGGAAGCTTTTTGTGAACTTTGACCTTTTCACGTCTGGCCTTGTCACAGGATTTAGAGAACCAGGGCTTTTGAGTGGCTGCAGAGGTTTTCTGTGTACGTGGAATAAATAATTCCATGCCAGCCTGGATAATTTCGGTGACGTTTTGTGAGATATCAGAGGGGTCAGGATGAGAGAAGCAGACAGAGGCCCATGGAAATGAGGAAAAGTAATCTCGCATTTCGTCCCAGTTCGCGGAGTTGTAGTGCCAAACGACACGTGTGTGTGATGACTGTGTGACCTCGGGTTGCATTGCGCAGAAAGCAGTGACCATGTCGTGGTCCGAGCGTCCCAGAGGGGCGGTGACTGATATCTTATAGCAGTCAGGATTTGTAGTAAGAAGGAGATCCAAGGGATTTGAGCCGTGTGTTGGGATGCGAGGAAAGTAAGTAGGTTGCTGAACCATATTGGCTAAAGAATTGCTGACTGCAAAGGCCTCCGCTGCTCTTCCTTGTGGATCTCGGAGGAATGATATTCAGAAATCAGATGGTCGGTTTTTTCAGAAAGGTAGTCAAAGAGCCGGACAAAGTTGTTGTCAGAAGGTAACCCGTAAATGCAACAGATAAATTTAGTTGCAGCCCTGAGAGGGAGTTTTATCCATAGTATGTCTTTTCTTCCAGCTTTTAAATTGGGGAGTCTGGTGCAGGGTAGATTGCTACGGACGTGCGCGCACACGCCTCCATGCAATCTAAATACTCATACCCCGGGAATTTAAGGTGATTAGTGGCTGCTTTGGCACTGATTTGGGTTTCGGTGAGGAAGAGGAGTTGGGGCCTAGCAGCCTGGAGGAAATGGTGGACAAAGTTCAGGTTAGAATTTAGGCCGCATATATTGGAGAAGGATATTGTAAATCTCGATGCTGGCGCCCCCTGTATACCCCTCTCCCGGAGATCCGAATGGAGGGGTATTTTGCCTCCGGAATCTTTTGTACATCATAATTTTTGTTTATAATGGAAACCGACTCATACACCAGAACCGGAAACGTCCGTTGGGACTTCACCAGCCCCTTGATGTAAGGGGTGGTACCTCCTCGGGCGTGAAAAAAATGCTTTACTATCACGTAAAGGAAAATTTCACTACCACCTACCTTAGTCGTCTATGAAAACGTGTGAAACACCAATAACAAAAACGACGTAGCATTACTTATTTTGAGAGGCGAGAATTTTTTTAGCTTCTAAAATATGTGGTAACATATGTGACAAAATAAAGTCAACATATTAAATACTATTGTGAAAAAGAAATACCTAAAATGGTGCGTTAAATTCGATTTTAGAGAAAATGTAATTAAGCAAATGTAAGAATAAGCAATGGATAAATCAAGCACAGAGAAATGAATACAACTTCAATGCGAGAATAGCTTAAATATGTCTCTGAAAGTGTTCACGCATATGTCTTATCTATCCCTATCGACTAAGTATAGTACTGTCAATGTCTGTGTATATTCAGAAACATTGAGTTAAAGTAAAGCAAAATTATGACTACAATGAATTACGTATATATATATATACACACAGACGCACACACTACAAAGAATTAATACAAGTAGCATGTAGCATGTAACACTATATTAGTTTACAGCACCAATAAATTCGTTCACATTCGTTTTTGTTTTATAACATCCACTAGTGCCTACTGTAATCTTCTTAGTGGGAGCATCTTAATAACATTAGGTAATAAACTGAGGAATTTGATTCCCAAGTAATCAAACATCTGCTTTGTTTTCTTCTTTTTGTGCAACTGTATTTTTTATTCATGCCTGCACCTGGTATTGATGTTGCGAGCTTTATCATTCACTGAATATTTTGAATACATATACTGAAGAAGAATATGGCTGGAAGAGTACCTAAGTATCCCATTGGCCTCGAACATATCAGGGCAGCTTTTTCGTGGACCTTCGCACACAATGTCCTTATTGCTCTTTTTTCATAATAAACACATGTTCCGCTGCTGACGAGTTAACTCATATGAATGTTCCATACGATATGATACTGCGACAATGTGCAAAATAAGCAATCCTGGCAACTTGATGGGTACTGTACTGTTCCTTATGATGTCGATTGCTCTGGATAAGCCTCATTCTTCCATAGGTCAATCATATTTAACGTTTTAAAATGAATTGGTCTGACCAGGTCAGACATCTCCAGGCTGCTTCTAAGGACATAACAAAATTCGTATTTAGCAATTAGGTTTTCTTTTTCATTGAGTATATATTCATAAAAAGAAACAAAAATATAAATGCAGCCATTTAAAAATAATTCACCAATAGCGATATACCAAAATTTAATTATGCTACAGAAAAGTGACCAATTATATTGAATTCACACATGTATTTAGATATAGCTGTTTTAGGGATTCCTACCTGACATTTTGTCAATATACTCCATGTTTCATTATCTACACTCCAGACAACGAATTACATAATTACCCAAAATTCAAACAATTCAGGCTGCAATAAGATTGTTCAATCTTTAAAACTTCCAGAAAAATAAATAGACATAGATCAAACAACAGCTTATGACATCATAAATATAAAAAAATGGGCGCATTGTCAGTCAGTTCGCTGTTGGCGTTGGTGTTGCTATTGGACGACGATGACATACGATCGAACATACACGAACACCTAAACGGAGGGAATTTAAATAAATGTTTACAAATTAAAACAAACTTTCAGAAACATTACAACTGTAACTTTACGTGAGCTTACAAATGGAGAAAAAACTCGGGACGCAGCAAGTGCGTTATGGTAGTGAATTTTTATTAAATGCTTCAAATTTAAATAACTCAATTTTCTATAAACTTAGAGAGTTTAATTTCAATACGTAGTAAGGTTTTTCCTAAAGCAAGATATCCACAAAATTTCATTAAAATAACTTCGTAATTTTCGGAGAAAAAAATTTTTTTCGAAAGAAAATTTAAAATTTGATTAACTTAATTTTCTCTAAACTTAGAAAGTTGAATTTTGGTACGTAGTAAGGTTGAGGCAACATATATAGTAAATTTCATTGAAACAGCTTTGTTACTTTCGGAGAAAAAAAAATTTTTCGAAAGAAAACTCAAAATTTTTCCGGAAAACCCCGTCTGATTTTTCTGGATAACGAACTCATCCAAGCCATTAATAAAAGACAGGCACTTGCCAAGTTTCATCGAAATCGGTTAATTATTTTTTGAGTTATCATATATATATATATATATATATATATATATATATATATATATATATATATATATATATATATATATATATATATATATATATATATATATATATATATATATATATATATATATAAACATATAAAAATTAAACCTATTTACAAATGAACTTTAATAAGATATTATGTTGTGACAATACTTCTCTCAAGCACCCTAAAATATAATCAAAATGTGCACAGTTATATATGTTTTATTTCTTTTTCCCTTGTCTTAATACACTACATATTTTATGACAATCGATTTAATTTACTTATTTGATTTCATAAATAGTCGGTTAATAGTGACTTGGAATGAAGTAGACACCACATCTTCAAACATATTAAGAGAATATGAGTAAATCAACAGCAACTGGGAATGAATTCGGTCAGTCCCACAGCCACGTGGTTAAAAAACACTGTTTGTATGAGTGGTTAGAACTCTAGATCTAAATAAAACGACTGTAACAGCGGCAGAAGCAGAAGTCAATGGAAGGTTGATGAATGAATCTCATGAGTCAATAAGAAAAGCATTGACTAACCAACAGCAACCACATACTTATGATTTAAACATGTTTAAAATTTGAATAGCTCAATTTTCTGTAACCCTAGAAAGCTGAATTTTGGCACATAGTTAGGTATTTCCCAAAGCAATATGTAGACCAAATTTTATCGAAATTTTCGGAAAAAAAATTTTTTTTTGAAAGAAAACTCAAAATTTTCCCGGAAAACCCCGTCCGATTTTCCTGGCCAACGAACTCATCTAAGCCATTAATAAAAGAAAGGCACTTGCCGAGTTTCATCTAAATCGGTTAATTATTTTTTGAGTTATCAGACGGATACATATATATATATATATATATATATATATATATATATATATATATATATATATATATATATATATATCTATATATATATATATATATATATATATATATATATATATATATATATATATATATATATATATATATAAGCATATAAAAATTCAAACTGACCCCGGATATGGGTTCTAGGGGTCCTAATTCGCGCTCACATGAAAGAATTTTTGCAAAGTCTCACCATCGATACCTCTCTATTAGTGAATTTTTTTAATAAAAATTCACTAAAAACAACAAGCCGGCAAAGGAGATATTACATTTGAAAGTTATGTTAAAGTTTCATTTGTAAGTGTGTATTGTTTTTTTGGCTGCAAACATTTAAGAATGTTGCAAGCTTAACTTGCTTAATGGTAAATTATCTAACGTTGCGGTAAGCATTTGTAAGTTGCCGTGCTTAGTGGGCTACTTATACAATATCTATGGGCGTGTAAGGTCTTAGTTTTATACTTTTAGTAATTTAAAAGATATTGCGTTTTCAAACAGTTTTTCGCATTTCTCGCTAAAAGTATCGGAAAGTCAAAATTGTCTAACGAACTCATCCAAGCTAATAAAAAATGAAGGGAATTGCCAAATTTGGTTTCGATTGGTCAAGTATTTTTTTAGTAACCCGTCGGATACATATGTATATGTATATATATATATATATATATATATATATATATATATATATATATATATATATATATATATAATATAGATTTATTTTTCAAAATACAGTTCAATAACAATAACATACATAGATCTACTGAACATAATAAATCTTGGAAAGATCCACAAAAGTCAGAGACTTGTGCGTGGATAAATCTAAACCAAGCAAAGAATACCAAACCAAGTAATGCACACAAGAATACTCACACCCACAGGCGCAAAAACCAAAACACCCACCAGCACAATCACACAAACACATTCTCTCACACATTTTCACATGTACAATGTACACTCTCACAAATGTATATAATAATAAAAAGTAAAAAGTGTGCATATTTAAAAATGATTACTGTGCGGTAAAACATCGCAAAAGATATCATACGACCTGTTCAACACCTATCTGTGTACTAAACCATGAATGATGTGTCTAGATTTCGAAACCCATGCTTTCACCATCCTCACATAAGAACATAACGTTGGTGCAGTTCTGATACTGACTGGAAGAGTATTATAAATTCTCGGTGCAATATAAGTATAACTACGCTGGCCCACAGTCTTAATTGCTCTGTTCGTTTGAGCGGCCGCTGCTGCGTTTAGCCTAGGTATGTACGAATGCTCTATTCTAGAGACGCGATCATACTTTCTTACGTACGTCAACACAGCCAATGAAAAAAGTTGCCTAATATCATTAGCTCCTGCTTCAGCGTACAACAATTCAGACGGGTAAGTGTAGCACTTATTATAAATTAGTTTCAGGAACCAACGTTGAATTATATCCAACCTTTTCAGGTGACAACTCAACGCAGCACCCCAAACAACAATCCCGTATGTAAGAAGGGGTTCAACCAATGCCGAATAGACCATTCTAAGACACCCCGTTGTCAGAAAGGTTTTTAGGTATTTAAACTTATACAAAATGTTCCTCAACTTTTTAACAACCACACCAACATGCTCATCCCAACGCAGATGTTGATCTATGATGATTCCCAAATACCTAACTTTTGGTGCCGCCTCAATTTGGATACATTGGTTGTTACAAACCATTTGCAGTGTATTAAATGACGGCAGGTGTGACCTATAGGAGGCAAATGCAACATACTTCGTCTTCTTTGTGTTAATAGTTAACCCACTGGCATCAAACCACCCCTTAATATTCACAAAATCTTCTTCAATTATGGTCTTTAGCCGTTGCCAAGAACAATCTTCATATAGAATTGCAGTATCATCTGCAAAACCAATGACTTTACCAGCTGTCTGCACATCAAATATATCATTGATATACAAACTAAATAACAACGGACCCAGGACTGTACCCTGAGGAACGCCAAATTCAACCACCTCAAAATCGCTGCAGCTGTCGTCAATCCTTGTGCACTGCCTTCTAGACCGCAAATAATCCCCAATCAAAAGCAGCGGAACACCGCTAAAACCGATACCCTCCAATTTTCTGAGAAGAATCCTGTGATCAACAGCGTCGAAGGCCTTTTCGACGTCTAGAAAGATGCAAATACTTTGTCTTTGCTTATCAAGGGCAGAATAAATTCCTGTAGTTAGGGTATTTAACGCATTCTGTGTTGACAGAGCCTCTCTGAAGCCAAACTGCGATTTTGATAAAATGTTATGCTTCTTTAAATAGCTTGTTATTTTCTGACAAATAATTTTTTCGAAAACCTTGGCCACATTCGATAATAAGGATATCGGCCTATAATTTGGCATTTCGTCCCTGTTTCCTCCTTTAAACCATGGTTTTATTACTGTCTTCTTTAGAATGTCTGGGAAGATACCAAGTTCTATGCATCTGTTGATTAGGATAGTCAGCGGGACTGCAACAACATGTACGAGTTCCTTCAAGTTCTCCACGGTGATCGAGTCCAACCCAGGAGCTTTTTTTACCTTCATACCCATTATGCAATCAATAACTTCGGACTCACATGTAGGTGTTAGAAAAATGCTGTATGGCTTCATATCTACCCTAAGACTGGCTCCCGAAGACGGTATTTTTTGTGCCAGTGCTCTCCCAACGGATGAAAAATATTTATTGAATGCGTTGGCTATTTCCCCCGGGTTGGAGTTATTTAATGAGTTTTCACCCCCTAGTTGAATGCTTCCTGCAGGATCCGTTCTCTCTTCCTTAGTTAGCCGATTTACCGCCTCCCAAAGTTTTTTAGGTGAATTGGGGTGGAGGCATATTTGTTTTTTGACAAAGTTTGCTTTTGCGCACTTGATTATTTCATTTAGCCTATTTCTATATCGCGCAAACTGGAGTCTCTTATCCTCATCACCAGGGCTCTGCATCATTGTTCGGTATAATCGATTTTTTGTGTTTATCGACTTAATTATACCCTCTGTTATCCATGATTTCCTGGGTCTATTCTTGTTCTTTATTTTAACCCTAACAGTACATCTTCCCAGCACTGACTTAAGATACTCCACAAAGTTTTCCGCAGCAATGTTCAAACTTTCATAGCCACAAATGTTATCCCAATCTGTACGCTCTAGTTTCCTGCGTGCCCTATCATAATTTATGTAACATTTTTCCCCTAATTTATTGACTTTAATTTCCCTCTCAGAGTTCACTGGGAGATCCAATAGTACAGAAAAATGGTCAGTGATAGAAGTGTGGTAGACCGCGCCCAAAAAATCGCACTGCAACTTGGAACTCACAAAGAGGTGGTCAATGCAAGAGGCAGTGCTGTTCTGTACTCTCGTGTGTGTGTCTACGGCATTAACAAACCCGTGCTCAGCAAGTATATTAAGGTATCCCTGACTGCTGGACTCGTTTTCAGAGAGGATATCAATATTTAAGTCTCCAACCATGATGTGGTGGTCTTTACTAACCCTTCGACATTCAGCTAGATAAATCTCTAAACCTTGATTAAAGGAGGCTAAACACATGGCTGGCGATCTATAGATAGCAGTAATAGTAACGTGTTCACTACCCATTTGAAGTGATATTTCAACAGCTCGACACTTTGCTAAAGAAATTATATTATGCGAATATTTAATTGTACTTTTTATGTATACCAAGACACCATCACACCTATTGTACACCCCTCCGCTATATAGAATGTCATATCCCTCCATCTTGAAGATGCTTGCACAATCGACCTGCCAAGTCTCAGTCAGAACCATCACATCAAAACTAACAGACATTTGAGACAACACTACCTGCAATTCCTCAACATTTTTACAAATGCTTCTTATGTTATTATGGAACAATTTTAAGCTGTTTGCTCTAAAGAAATTTTTGCATTGAACATGGTCGTACAACAGCCTAGTATTGCAAACCGGAAGCTGAAAATCGCGAATATACTGGTCCATTGCCAAATAAATATACACACGTACATATAAAAACTGTAAATCCTAAAAACAAGCGAATTAAACGCAGATTAAAAACTTTGCATATATATATATATATATATATATATATATATATATATATATATATATATATATATATATATATATATATATATATATATATATATATATATATATATAAACTACTCAACTCACCTTGGATTTGGGCCTGATTCGCGCTCATTTGAAGAAATTTTCCAAAAATCTTACTACCATCGATACATCTTTATTAGTTAATTTTCCTAATGAAAATTCAAATGTTATGTTTTTTTACAAAAATCAAATAAAATAATTCTAATGACTGGCGAGTTCTGCTTTGAAATTCATCATACATTTTATTGGAGACAATTACGTAGGATAAATAATAATTATGTTTGCAAATCTGGAAAAAATTTCCTGTTTATGTGTATTTTACATTTATTTTTCTTATCGCATGTGATCGCACCTGATATATTTTAATAAAACAATGTTTGTCTATATAAAGCAGTAAATTTATTGATCTACTGTATCATTTTAAAATGTTGTCACTTAAAAGGATATTAGTTTTTCTCTCATACTTGTGCCTGGGTGGTTTTATTTTCACACGAGCTTATAAAGTAAGTGTTATTTCTTATGAATAATTATTTGCGCATTTTTATTTTACGAGAAAAATGTTACGATATACAATTTCGACAAATTCATTATTAGCCGACCAAATGAGCAAGATTTTTTCCTTGCACTCTCATTTGAATCATCACCACAGTCTGAAGGCCCTGTCGCCTGCTCGTCGCAACCATTAGCTACTCTCTGTCTCTAACATTTGTTTTAATTGAATTGTAGCCCTTGCAGTTCATCAATTGTCAATCAGGTTCTTCAGGTTCACGTATGCCCCTTGGTCTAAGCCTTCCCTTTTTAGTGAATTTTCGTAGCCAACATTCACTAATGTCGAGATCTCGACTTTCTCCAAAGAGCAAACTAGGCCCCGGAATACATATCATGACTCAGTATTAATTATACATACATATATATTTCCATATACATAATATACATATACATAAACAGAAGACAATGTGTTAAGGCGGCCGATGGAAAGGGTGGGACTTTGTATTCAGATTATGGGTTGGCGATAGCAGGGGTACCGCAAGGTAGCATCCTCGGCCCACTGCTTTTTGTGGTCTATACAGATGAGCTTCCCTGTATAACACGGGAAAAAGCCACCCTCTATGCTTATGACACCTCTGTGATTGTCAGGGGGTCGTCTGCTGAATCGGTCCAGAATAGAGGGGGTGATATTTTGGTTGAGTTGGATGGGTGGTTCTGTCAGCACAACATGCAACTAAATTTTGGAAAAACCAAGGTTGTCAACTTTGGATGCTCTTGCAATGAACAGCTGTTGGTAAACGTGACAACAGGTAAACTCACCTCCGAGACCACCACAAAATTCTTGGGTCTAATATTAGACGAGATAATGAACTGGAAGAGTCCTATCGATCAGGTCTGTGATAAGATAAGTTGTTATATATACATGCTCTATGGGTGGATAGGGACACTTGTGTTGCAGCCTACTATGCATATGTGTACTCCAGGGTGCGATATGGAATCATATTTTGGGGAAATTCCATGGAAAAATGTATAAGAACTATGTTTAACATGAAAAAAACAGAGTCATGTAAAGATATGTTTAGGCAAAACAACATGCTTACCCTGCCATCATTGTACATATATGATTGTGCCATATACGTAAAAAAAGATGGTGAATTTGTACACCTACAGGGCAATCATTGCCATGACACAAGAAACAGATCTCACCTAGCCAATGTCAATACCAGACTCACTTTGGTACAAAAAAAATGTTCGCTCTCAATTGATAGAGATCTATAATAAACTTCCGGATACGATGAAGGAATTGCCTGAGAAGAAATTTGGCGGTGTCCTAAGGCGGATGCTGGCTGGGAATGCATTTTACTCCAAAAAGAATTTTTACCAGTTCAGCGTTGGCCGACACAGACTTAGTTGTCAGTGGTGAAACTAGACTGGTAGATCTCTGTGATATTTTTTGTTTTTTTGGTTTATATATATATATATATATATATATATATATATATATATATATATATATATATATATATATATATATATATATATATATATATATATATATATATATACATATAGAATGGAATAGAATATAATAGAAATTTATTAACCTCATTAAGTACAATATTATTTCAACATGGTCCCAGACAGCAAAGAGACATTGTGAGAATATACCAGGAATGTTTAGAAAGAATATTCAAACATCCCCAGAACATTCTCACAAGGTACAATATATATTCATAGAACATTCTGTGTATTTCATAGCTAACTATCCTCAAAACGGTTTTTCTCAAAATTGTCAGTGCAATTACAAGATTTCTCAAGCATGTTGTACATCATTGGAAAGTTCCTTTCACAGGCTATCACATGAGCAAAAAATCCTATATGGCTGCCATAATAAAAACAAACGTTGATACCTGCAGCTCAAAAACAAATGACAATCCAAAGTTGAGAATAGCACAAAAAGATTACGCTGTAAAAAGTATCCTGATAATGTGCAAGTCTTAGACATGTCAGATCAACGCCTACTTAGATATTGAAGAAAAAATAAATCGACAAATTATGTTTTTTCAAAATAACTCGAAAAAGTAAAGAGGTACGGCAAAATAGAAGTCATATTTGGAGCGAGCATGAAATTCTACAAAATATTGATAATTTAACCGTCTTCCTATCTTTAATAATAATGGAGATAGCAATATATTCCCATCCAGTTTAGGACACACCGTATATATATATATATATATATATATATATATATATATATATATATATATATATATATATATATATATAGTTAATAATAATAAATAGCTTTTATTAACATATAGGGTAACTACACGATAAACTACTTTCTGTTCTTCAACTCAACCGGAATAAGATTTAACAATACTAAAATCAAATATCAATGATAATATACACGAAATATATAGCAAGTTAAAAAAAATACAAGAAAATAAGTAGACACTACATAACAATATAACCCTAAAAAAGTTAGGTTAAGCTACTGAGTTTAACAAGCATACTAAAACAAAAACAAGCATCAGAATGCGTGTTGGTGCGTACTAAAACTGTGTCTGTATATATATATATATATATATATATATATATATATATATATATATATATATATATATATATATATATATATATATATATATATATACAAACATATGAGAATTTAGTCTCACCACCGATGCCCCTATATTAGCGAATTTTTTTAAATAAAAATTCGCTAAAAAGGGCATTATGTATTTATAGCCCGCTGTAATTTTTAAATTTGGAAACCAGTTGAAAAATCTTTAAAATATTAACTCATGTTCAATGTTAATTGCATCATTAATAATAGTGTGTTTACAAAGGTTTATCTCCGATAAACGTTTTCTAAAATCACTGACTTTTAATTTAATTTGGTTTTCCTAATACATTGTGCTAATATTTATCTATACCAATCAAAATAAAGCTTTACATATTTGTTAAGTACATTGCAATGTTTCTTTATATTTTAAATACAATAGTAAATATAACATAGAAGTATTACTTACACAATGAAAGTTAAGTGTATAGTTATAAAGTTCTGGACGCAGCAAGTGCGTTATGGTAGTGAATTTTCATAAAAATGTTTTTAATAGCAAATATGTGTTTTTTTTTTTGAGAAAGCAGGCATCAAATTTGGTTACCAGTATAACCTATATAGTAAAAACAATGTGCCATGTTTCATCAAAATAACTTTATTGGTTGAAAATTTCCGAAAGTAAACTTAAAATGTAACCGAAAAAATCCCTTTCTTGGTCAACCTTATACGTTAATAGCAAATTGAGCTTTTCAAATATGAAGCATTTAATCAAAATTCGCACTTGCTGCGTCCACAATTTCTTAACTTACAAACATGCATTATATTTCGATAGAAAATGCAAAAACATAAGGCGTTTTCCACTATTTTTTTTTATTTGTATCACCAACGACTTATGGGCCATCCTGTGATGGTAGCAATAATTTTTTAAGGTGTAGCTCAAGACACCGTACAATTAATGTATACAATATTTTTTCATATCTTGTATAATAACGGATATATTGAGCTTTATTGATTTTTTACGAAAATTCTACAAAAATTATATACCATTAAACGATAAATTCTATAGCTAAGGCTACTGCCAAGCTTCAGAGAAAGGGTCTATTTGAAATGAATTTTCTGGAAATATTTTAGTAAAATGAAGGACGATGACGGTTGAAACTAAGACTTCAGGGTTTGTAAAACATTCTTCTTAAGACATTTTCTTTCCAGAGATCGTATTAGATTCAAGTTCTTTGCCTAAATGTTGCGAATTTTGACGTTTTCAATTGTCACTTTGACGTTTGAGGAAAACCCCAATTTATTTTTCTTTAAATGCACATAACTTTTTTGTCTTTTGACCTACAGAGCTAAATTTTGGTAGGCGCCTCACCTATAATGACATAAACCAGCATACTAAATTTTGTTGCCCTTACTTTGTTAATTCCGGAGATATAATTTTTTTTTAAAGGAAAACCCAAAATTTTTCGGGAAAACCTGGGCCGATTTTCCTAACTAACGAACTTATCCAAGCCATTTGCAAAAGGAAGGTGTTCACCAAATTTAATCAAAATCGGCCCATTATTTTTTGAGTTATCGGTGTGATACGTACATATATATATATATATATATATATATATATATATATATATATATATATATATATATATATATATATATATATATATATATATATATATATATATATATATATATATATATATATATATATATATATATATATATATATATATATATAAACATATAAAAATTGAAACTGACCCCGGATATGTGTTCTGGGGGGCCTAATTAGCGCTCATTTGAAGAAATTTTTTCAAAATTCAAAAGTTGGGATCTCCTCATTAGTGAATTTTTTTTAAGAAAATTCACTAAAAATATTTGACCAAATTCTACAAGTTTTTAATACGAGGTTCGATCAATAAATACCCGATTTTCCAAAAATCTTACCATCGATACCTCTCTATTAGTGAATATTCTTGAAGAAAATTCACTAATACGGCATTATTCGATTATTCAACACTATTCATAATTATATTGCATTTAACGATAGTTAAGTTGATCTTATAAAGCAATAGAATATATGAAATTATTTGGCGACAGCTAAAACTATACCGGCTGTACCAGAAGCACAATTATATAAATAAAGTAATTGCATAAAATTCAAATACCTAAGCAAGTACCTTGCTTACATAAGGCGTTACAACATATATTTGTTTGTCGCCTTGCGCTATTCTAAGATAGTCACGGAGCATTCCTTTGGTTCTCACACATGCACTACTGCCATCATATAGCGGTTTAATATTACGAATTAGCAGATAATCATATACCCCATATTCCTCCAAAACACTCCACAGCTTTTGCCTATTAGCCCAGGTCCAATCCGGTTTGATGGTCAACAAATTAGAGACAAGCTGAAATTTGCTACAGTGCTTTGTTTTGAAGTGATAAAGATACCATAAAACCACAGCGGAAAAATGTTGAGCCCGTCCCCCAAAAATCGCCCCCCAAAGGGGGTAAAGTTTGTCTTTTTTTACTTTTGCTTTATATAAAACGAAGCATTGAAGGAAAAAGTGACAAGAGAAGAAAGTTGAGAAGCTGAAAATTTGATAGCGAAAATATCTACTTAAATTATTTGAAAGCTAGCAGTGTCGGAGCTGTGAATTTTTGGCTAGATTACTTCAATCAAATACATACAAATTAATCTTAAGGTAACATGTAATAATACAGTGCAGTACTATGGGTTTTTTTGGAGTGTCAATTTCGGGGGGTAATCTGTAGTGTATATAATAACAAAGATTAAATAGACCAAAATACTATATTACTAGAAATCTAATTAAAGAAGAGTGAACTTATCTAAAGATATTATTGTTCATCTATATCCATATTTACAGCCCGGTTTAGACAGGTAATTCCGTTGCATTGACCACATGCTATAGTGCACTTCAGGCCCATTCGTTTGCTTTTTTACACCCTCATGATGAACAATTGCAATAAATTTTCTCTAAAACCCATGTAGGCAATTTTTATGTGTTTATATATATATATATATATATATATATATATATATATATATATATATATATATATATATATATATATATATATATATATATATATCTATCACACCGATAACTCAAAAAATATGGGCCGATTTTGACAAAATTTGGTTAAACCTTCCTTTTGTAAGTGGCTTGGATAAGTTCGTTAGCCAGGAAAATCGGCCGAGGTTTTCCCGGAAAATTTTGTGTTTTCTTTAGAACAAAATTCATATCTCCGGAAATAACAAAGTAAAGGCAACCAAATTTGGCACATCGTTTTATATCACTATGGGTAAATTACCTACCAAAAGTTAGCGCTGTGGGTCAACAGACAAAAGACTTATGGGCATTTAACGAAAAATAAATTGGGGTTTTCCTCAAAACGTCAAAGTGACAATTTAAAACGTCAAAATTCGCAACATTTAGGCAAAGAACTTGAATCTAATACGGGCTATGGAAAGAAAATATGTAAAGGAGAATGTTTTACAAACACTGAAGCCTTAGTTTCAACCGTCCTTGTCCTTCATTTTAGTAAATTTCAGAAAATTCATTTCAAATAGACCATTTCTCTGATGCTTGGCAGTAATCTTAGCTATATCGTAATGGTATATAACTTTTGTCGAATTTTCGTAAAAAATCAATAAAGTTTAATATATCCGTTATTCTACAAGATATGAAAAAATATTGTATACATTAATTATAGGGTGTCTTGAGCTACATCTTAAAAAAATTCTACAATCACAGGCTGGCCCATAAGTCGTTGGTGATGCAAATAAAATTTTTTTAGTCGAAAACGCCTTACGTTTTTCCATCGAAATATAATGCATGTTTGTAAGTAAAAAAATTCTGGACGCAGCAAGTGCGTTATGGTAGCGAATTTTGATTAAAGGCTTCATATTTGAAAAACTCAATTTGCTATTACCGTATAGGGTTGACCAAGAAACGGATTTTTTCGGTTACACTTTAAGTTTACTTTCGGAAATTTTTGTACGTTGTAAAACAATAAAGTTATTTTGAAGAAACATGGCACATTGTTTTTAATATATATATATATATATATATATATATATATATATATATATATATATATATATATATATATATATATATATATATATATATATATATATATATATATATATATGTTATACTGGTAATCAAATTTGATGCCTGCTTTCTGAAAAAAAAAGAACATATTTGCTATTAAAAATATTTTTATGAAAATTCACTACCATAACGCCCTTGCTGCTCCAGAAATTTTTGTTGTTAATTGCTTACATCATGACCATGTATAGCTATAGCTAGATTAATTGTTTGTTTAATTTTTAGATTACTACTAAACCAGTTGTGAAGACCGATAGTGGTCACGTACAAGGCGCGCAAAATGTCACCGTGGGCGCAGGAAAGACCTACTATTCTTATAGAGGGATACCATATGCAGAACCTCCAGTGGGACGTTTGAGATTCGAGGTGAGATGCTTCTTGCACTTAAGCTATTAAGCAAATAGTATTTGTTAACACATAGTGAGTTCCCATTTTCCTTCTTATTATGTAAAATTTATCTTACAGCCTCCCATAGCAAAAGCTAGATGGAGTGGTACTCTGGACGCTACTGACGATAAACCTTTTTGTACTCAAGGAAGTAATCCAGTTATTGGACAAGAAGACTGCCTTTATATCAGTGTATACACCCCCACGGTAAGTTTATTTTTAATTTACCAAATTTATAGGTGCATGGTAGATCCAATACGCCACGTTCTTATATTACGTGTTTACTTGAATAGTTATGTAAAAACTTAATTTGCTAGAAATTTAATGTTTATTTATGTAAAAAGGTATAAATAGATGTTTATGCCCTGAGAGAGACGATTTTACAAATCCGAGCGCCTCTGGCCCGAGTCGCTCGAGGGCATACACCTCTATTTATACCAGCGGTGCATACAAATTTTTATGTTATGCTCCCTTATAAAAGTCCAACTGCACACTTAAAACAAAGTCATTCACCATCAAAAAGTTTCTATACGTCAGTTTAATGCGGTTGAAGTTACATTCCACTTCGCCGCCTATATTGTCTTTTTCAGATAATATAAAAGCAAGCACTAAATTTAATCTTTTTCAATTTTATATTACATATATATATATATATATATATATATATATATATATATATATATATATATATATATATATATATATATATATATATATATCTACGCACAAGACAAGTATAATAATTAAGGGGAGCCCTGAATTAGCATTGGGGTTACACAATGGGATACACAAACTAAAAAATTAGAGAAGATGTTCGCAGACATTTAGAGGGCGTTTGCATTCATAAACTTGCTTTGATCATCATGTCACATAATCACAGTATAGTATTCTAATCTTTAAAAAATACTTGCAACTGTTTGCACTTAAATATTAGTGAAATACGTAATTTGTTAAGAGGTTGTGATGAAACGTCAAACCCCACTGCACGACAGCATATTATTGTTGCATTGGACTCACCACATGACGCCATGTGCGTCACAGTTCTAAAAATAGGTAGTCTCATTATCATATCTCTCGTTATTTGTATCATGGTAGACTCTATCGTTGCTAGGTACATACTGTCAAACATAAATGTTAGTTTACATGTGTCAAATTTAACTCAGAATGAATGAAATTTCTGACATTCCGGATTAAATTATAAAAAAAGCCGAAAAGGCAACTCAAAATTAATTACCGAAGAAGTCTAAAGCCACCTAGGAAAATGAATAAGATTTTTTTTTAAATTGGTTGAAATAAAATTACGTAGAACATACTAATGAAACTGTGTCGCTTGGATACTTCGGCAATCTCGCTGAAACATTTTCCCCGAGTCCCTTGTGGTCCAAATAATGAATGGTAAAGAAGACTTTAATGGTAAATAAAAATAGTAACATTACTAGTTCCATAAGTCAACGAAATATTGAACCAGAGTTCAGAAATATACTAGTCAAAAAAGTTAAAATTTATTTGAGGCACCGAATAAGACGTTTTTAATGAGCAAAGTTGCATTAATCTTTGGAATATTTGGTGGATTTCGACGGCTAGAACTTGTGAATATGTTAGTCATGTAGAAGATAGAAAGAGAGTTTTCTTTGTAAACGTACCAGAGACAAAAAACGATGAAAAGCGCATTTTTACCATTATCGATGAGGATGAAATGAATAGCTTATAGCTAATAAGGGATTACATGTTATTACGGTCATGTGGTTGTTCAGAAAAAAATGATTTTTCTGACCTATAGACAAGGCCGATATACTGTACAGCCAGTAGGAAAACACACATTTGAAAAAATCCCGTTGAATATTGCGAAATATTTGGGTTTGAGTGATCCTGACAAGCATACAGTCCACTGTGCCATGGTAGATGGAAGAGTACGTCGGTTGCTGAAAGATATTTAGAGGACAGTATATCTTCAAATTATGAGGTTTCAATAATGTTGGCAGGCGTACCTTCCAGATCTGGCTTTTCTAATACCCAAATAATGAAACATGAATCAACGATTGCTGAAGGCAAACCAACTATCGCTGGATCTTTTTGGCTACGTTAAGCCAATTAATTTGGATATGTTTTGATTATTGCTGGTATAACACACTGATGAGCTCAAATAAGAGCGAAACTAGTATGTGTTTCCAGTAATAATCTTGATATATCTATTTATATATATATATATATATATATATATATATATATATATATATATATATATATATATATATATATATATATATATATATATAGTATTAAATTTTTGTGACGGTAATAGTGTTATTTATCAAAAAATTGTGGGAACGCCGTCAGTTGTAGAATAAAACTCTTTATTATACGCCGAGCTTTCGGAAAAATTTATTCCTTTATATATATATATATATATATATATATATATATATATATATATATATACATATCTAAAGTTCACCCCCCTCCCTCTAATTTCTGAACCGTTCGGTATATTGTGACGAAATTTCGAACGATGATATATGAGAACGGTCTTCATTTTTTGACGCGCTTCCGGAATATTTTTTTAAATGAAAACGGGGCTCGACTGATACCTCATTTTGAAGGTTTTTTTATAGAAGCTTATCCAGTTTTGAAAACATTTGGTTCAGTATTTTCCAAATAAGAATTAATAATATCGGTTTCTACGTTATTACTACCCTTGTTTAATATAACACACTTTTTCTAAAAAGGATTACTACCATTCATCAGTAGCAAATTATGCACACATTTACATATTATTTGGAGAACCACAGAGGCTATTCAGCTCATCTGTGGTTTCTCAATTTTTTACACTATTCTACCTATTACATGTCATTATTGATTGTTCCTGTCATACTGTTTTTTAATATATCAATTTAGTATTGACAGAAAGTATTAGTTCGAAATTGTTTAAAATGGCTCGTTCTTGAAAAGATATATTTGAAGCGGTTATTATTTTTGGCGAAGCTAAGCGAGATTACCATGATACTGTTCGTATGTTCAATGTACGCTACCCGGAACGCCAAATATGCAGAAAATTTTTACGAAAACAATTTTCAAAATTTCAAGAAATGGGTACGGTGAAAGACGCTCCAAGGTCTGGGAGGCCTAAAATTGTAGAAGATGTAAAAGTCCAGGTCTAAGCTGAAATGATTGTTAATCCCCAACAGCCAACGAAGCACGTGGCTGAGGCATGTAATATTTCGCGTACTTCTGTCAAAAGAATTTTGTAAAGCCATAAGTTTCACCCATATAAAATGAAAATTATACATGAAATAACAGAAGACGATCCTGATAGACGACTCGAATTTTGCGAAATTATGCCGGGAAGAATCGTAGAGAATCATTACCTCTTGCAGAATATCTGTTTCAGTGACGAGAGTTTTTTTTTACATGGAAAAGTTAATACCCAAAACTGTAGGTACTGGAGTGAGGAAAACCCCCATGTTTTCCGACAGGGACACACACAGTTCGCCGAGAAAATAAATGTTTGGGCGGGCATTTTCGGTAATCATATCATAGATCCCATTTTTCTGGAAGAAAATCTTAATGGCCTCAGATATCTGGATATGTTGCAAAATACAATTACTCCACTTATTGATGATGTTGTTGCCCAAAACCCACATGAGTTTTAAGAGGTTATATTTCAACAAGACGGAGCCCCACCTCACTAGTTTCGACAAGTCAGAAATACCCTAGATGTGGGTTATGAAAATAGGTGGATTGGTCGTCAAGGTCCTACGGAATGGCCAGCTGGATCCCCAGACCTCACGCCTCTAGATTTTTTTCTTTGGGGGCACGTTAAATCTGAGGTTTATAAAACGTCTCCCGGCTCATTAGATGAACTTAGACAACGAATTACAGATGTTTGTTCAAGAATAACGCCACAGGTGCTTCATAATATCAGAGAAGAGTTTACCCGTAGAATATTTATTTGTCAGGAGGTTCATGGTGGTCATTTTCAACATCTGTTGAAGTAACCACTTCAACAGTTTGTGCCTTTAGATTTTATTTGAATTGTTTTTCAATTTTCTTAGTTAGGGTTAATTAGTTGTTATTTGTTTACTGTTAAATTGTGTTTTATTTTGAAACATAAATAATTTAAAACAGAACGGCAGGAACAATCAATAATGACATCAAATAGGTAAAAAAATGTGTTATAAACAAGGGTAGTCATAACGCAGAAACCGATATTATTGATTCTCATTTGGAAAATACTGAACCAAATGTTTTCAAAATTGGAGAATGTTCTGAGCATAAAAAGACCTTCAAAATGAGGTGCCACTCGACCCCCATTTCCATTTAAAAAATATTCCGAAAGCGCGCGCAGCTGTCACCTTGACATTTAAAGCTGTCATTGATATGTCAAAAAAAGCAGACCTTGCTCATACATTATCTTTCCAAATTTAATCACAATATACCGGACAGTTCGGAAGAAATTAGAGGGGCGACGGACTTTAGGTCCTCACTGTATATATATATATATATATATATATATATATATATATATATATATATATATATATATATAGAATAGTCCGATTTTGAAAAAAAATGGCACATAGCTCCCCTTTGTAAGTGGCTTGGATAAGTTCGTTAGCCAGGAAAATCGAACCAGGTTTTCCGGGAAAATTTTTATCTCAAAAAATAGGAAAGCTATGGTAACCAAATTTGGTAAGTAAGTTTACAATATTAGAGGGAAACTATATACAAAAGCTGATATTTCTACGTTACAAGGAAAAAAAGTTATAAAAAATATTTGGTGCCAGATCAAAAAAGACTTTCTGACCTATAGACAAGGTCGATGCACTGTACAGCCAGTAGAAAAAACGCATTTGGAAAAATTCCGTTTATTATTGCAAAATATTTGGGTTTGAGTGATCCTGACAAGTATGCAGGTCACTGTATGCGTCAAACGTCGGCCACTCTTCTTGCAGAGGCTGGAGCCAGTATGACCACATTGAAGTAACAAGGTGGATGAAAGAGTGCGTCGGTTGCCGAAGTATATTTAGAGGACAGTATATCTTTAAAGAATGAGGTTTCAAGAATACTGACAGGCATACCTTCCGGATCTGGCTTTTGCAACGTTTGCTGAAGGCAATCTAACTAACACCGGATCTTTTCAGAACTGCCAATTTTATGTCAATTCATCTAAATAATGTTAATTAGGTATTTACATACTGTTTTTATTTCATTATTTGTAATTTAATTAATAAAGGTTATTATAGTTATTTATATACCAAGGGTATAAATAGATGTTTATGCCCTGAGAGCGACGATTTTACAAATCCGAGGGCAAAATATTGTGTAAAAAGATAGTTAGCCAGTTTTCGCAGAAATTTTTTTGTGCTTCCTAGAAATCATTTTTTGTTAGATGTTTTTGTGAAATTTTGGTAATTACTGATAAATGTTTAATAAGTTATTATAAAAAAAATTACGGATTTTCTTGAAAAATTGTTTGCAAATTTTCATGAAATTTTTGTTGACGAAAAAGTTTTTGTGAAAAATTATATTTTGGTAGGTGGGTAAATAACTTGAATTGGTTGGTTGGCCAGGAAAATCGGACCAGTGTTTTTATTCATTTAATTTATTTTTATTAGCGAATTTTCTTGTACGAAATGTTCTTTTAATAGCGAATTTTCTTATAAATGGGTTTAATGAATTTTCTTTGAAGAAACATTGGATAATTTTTGTATGAAAAATTATTTAATTGATGGAACATTTTTTGAACAAAATTCGTCGAAAATAAGGTTTTAACGGATTTTCGTGCTAACAAATTATTTTATTTTCAATTTTAATTACAAAATAGGTATATAATTTGAATTTTATGTATTATTTTAGCAGAATTTTACGAAAAAAATATTTAGCCAAATTTGATTCCTGCTTTCATTAAAAAAACACATATCTGCTATTAAAAATATTTTTATGAAAATTCACTACCATAACGCATTTGCTGCGTCCAGACCTTTTTATAAATACGCACAATAAAATTGAGATACGGAATATATTCTATTTGGCTGTTTCACAATCTATAAAAGTATTAAGTTCTTGTATCAGCACGTAACTTATTGGAATGACTTAATGTTTACTTTTAATCGCTCAGAACTATTTTGACAGGAATCACTAAAAATAAATAACTTTTTAGCTATCATCGAACGCAAAATTGCCTGTGATGGTATGGATCCATGGCGGAGCCTTCATTGGAGGTCGAATGACGTATGAAGAGAATGGCCCTGACTATTTTCTAGATCAAGACGTCATACTCGTCGCTCTTAGTTATCGTTTGGGTATCTTCGGCTTCTTGAGCACCGGAGATTCAGTCGTACCAGGAAATAACGGGTTAAAAGACCAAGTCTTGGCACTGAAATGGGTCAACCAGAATATTGCAGCCTTTGGAGGTGACCCTAATAGGATCACAGTGTTTGGAGGTAGTGCTGGATCAGCATCTACATCTTATTTAATGCAAACTCCAGTCACTAAAGGTAAAATAATAATAGGTTACAAAAATAAAACAATTTAAATGTTTAATGACACAGATAATAATATAAATATGGCTTATTTATCATTTTTGCATACAGTTCAAATATTACAATAATTATAAGCTCTACGATTACAGTTAAGATACATTTATTTCTAGCTATCTTTTTAGGCTAATGATAAATAAACAAGTAGAGGGTATTAATGCTCATAGAACCGCAATGCTGGTTCGTGAGTAGAACTCGTAGTAAACTTAATGAAAACAATAAATTTTATATATATATATATATATATATATATATATATATATATATATATATATATATATATATATATATATATATACATATAATATACAATACTAAATTGGAACCCAAAACCAATAATTGTAACCGTTCAAAAAAAGAGAATTGAAAAGTCCTTACCTAGTGTAATCGTTCAAGAGACTTTAAGGTAAAGGACCTATAAAAGACCGAAAGTATTTATTTGGTTGTTATTGTGAATGATATCTCGCGATTGACCTCAAGTGGATTCAAATCCGGACGGTAGTGAGGTCATCATCACACACTAAACCCTATCCTAAATATACCTATCTCTCAGATTGATTATTTACAAGATAAAGAACACTTTCTAAGGTTTGAAGATGTTAAGATAATCAAATACTTACTCGGCTTTTATACTGTTTTGCTCAAAGTCCTATATTTGGGAGATCTTCAAGTCAGAACACTGTTACTGGAATATTGACTTAATTTATAGAGATCTAGATACTAGATATGAAGAATTTTCACCCATGTCGTCGACAGGATTGAGAAGTTTTAGGGAGGAATCGTTGTTCAATTAAACAGATATTAAAAAAATGTAAATACTTGAATTTATTGATATAAATTGTTGTGGGAGCATATTAATTTAGTACTCCTGGTAAATTTAAAGTAAACATTGCATTTCACAGAAAAGAAAACAAATATTAACTATTACAAGAAAGAAATTAACTTTTGCACATAACAAGAATAAAAAAAAATGGATATTATGTTACAAGAAAGAAAGTAAATATCGCATGTATACGAGAAAGGGATCAAATGTTGCATATGTCAAGCACGAAAATGAACATTAAATGCTGAAGCTATGGTTTTTCAATCAGATCTACTGATGTTCTAAAATTCTTAACAGATTAGGTGAAATTCCTAGATATTGTCCTGGCCAGGTTAGGTTCTTATGCTATAAAGAAAAATTCAAACCTGAGAGAAGTTCAGACCACAGAAAATCAAATTGTCGTTTACTAATTATAAATGAAAAAGTTAGAACATCTGAAATCTGTAAGTTTTGTAGTTCATAAACAAAACAGTGATTAATTTTAAAATGCACAGTGATATTTATGATTTTACATTACTGGCAAACATAAAGAGACAAATACAAAATACAGTTGTTATAAATAACAATTCAAAATATTTGAAGATTTAGAAAATGTAAGAACAGAGAATATTACTTAATTAAAACATACAAAATTTTACTGTTTTACATTATTGACAAAATGGTGAAAGAAAAATACAATATCATAGTCCGGCATTTGACTGAGGAATCTTTTAGTGTTAACTGAGTCAAAGTTTAATTTGTAAGTTAAGAAAAATTCTAAATGACGTATGAATGTTTGAAAATCATACACAGAAAACTCAAAACGACTAACTTGGGGTGCTCAACCTCAACGGGGCTCACCGTGATTTCTAGCGTCTCAATTCACCTGTTGGTTGGTTACGAATGTTACACATGGGTTGTCATTGCCCATCATAGGCTCTTAGTTTCTCCGAAGAGAAAAATCAGGAAGTGGTGAAGGACATTTTCTTAGGTGTCCACCAGACAAATTGTTACGTACCATGTGTTACGACAGGGGATGGTAAGCCTGCAGTTGAAACCGATGCTCTTGAAATGAGATCGCAGACAGGTACTTTAACTGAGACTTCTGCGGCCAGAATATACCTGAAGCTATGCGGAATTGACAGAAGTGAACGCTGCTTTGCTTCAGAGATTGGAAACTAAAGTTATGCACTCGAGATTTGCGTCAGAAACTTTCACTATGCCGGGAAAACAAAGGTTCACTGTTTGACTGACTTTTATTTCAAAACGGGCTATTAATATCCACTTAAAAATCGAGATCAAACCAGTTGTAGCACCCACCAAGAATAAAAAATAATATTAGGCGATATTAGTGGTAAAAGATAGGATTTTAAACCCTTTTTGGCCGATAAAGAGCTCCGACAGTTCCAGCGATGTTGACTGTCTCTTTGCCGAAGCCCGACTCTTTGTCGACGCTAGCATATACGTCATGATCTTCCTTACTTTGGCGCTTTTTTTTCTGTGACCGTTGTAACTTAAACCCATATGTGTGAGAAAGACATATAGCATCGAATTCCCCTTAATACAGAATGAACGCGGTCCAATTTTTCAACGGTCGTTGATCACGTCATGATGATGTCAGTTTGGGATTTTACTGGAAGCTTCTAGAACGATCTCGATCTTTCTTACTTAAGGAAACATTCTGTCTCTCGATATTTGAATTTCAACGTACTTAAAAGGAACGCAATACGGGCATTACGACAGTAATAGTTATTAGCGAATTTTCAATAGATAATTTTAAAATTAAAATTTGAAATGCTTTTCAGAGACAAAGTTACCTGCTATTATTTTAGCTTCTTGGGGTTTTCTTTACGTCAGTAAGGTAGTAATAATAGTGAATAAAAACACAATCGTTATAAAATCCAGATCCAAAAACGGAAAACCTAATCGTTTAAGATGAGGTTTGTTTTAAATAGAAATCACAATCACAAATATATTTTCTCTGACCGCGGCAATCATTTGCCACTTAACAACAATAATTACTCTAATTATTATGAGATCCGAGACGGTGGACGTTAGATTTATTACGACGTTATCCTTCTTGTTGGTTCGGCCGAATCACGTTTTTCTCTCTATCAGAGTCTCCAGCCGACTGACTGTTGCTTGCATCCGCACAGTGCATAGACGACTCTCTGTTCACCGGGGTGCTTTGGGTGCTTTTTCTGTCTGCCTATAAAACTCAAAGCGCCTTTGGTATTGAAAGGACCACGGATATAGCCTATCTTCACTCTGCTATGTTTAACCACCCTTTAATCAAAAGCAATAAAAAGTTGTTTATCAAACGTTACCAACGAACTTTGTTTGTCGGCATTTTGATGATGCAATTCTGTCTAAAAATCATTTCTATTTAAATGCGCATTTGCTTGAAGCACAAATTATCATGTAGGAAGTATTATCTTTGCTATAAAACCATATGTAGATCACACATTTTACGCTGATGGATCTTATTAAAGGAATTTATAATTTTGTGAGGAATCAGTGCGGTGTTTACCCTGCAGCGAATTTTCATAAATACTTCACATTGTATTTAAACCACAATATTTTGCACATTTCAAATTTGAAACAACAAAGACCAGCAGAATTTAAAAAGAAATTGCAACAGTTGCTAATGCATATGCCTGGGGTCCTAAAAATTTAAGCGAACCAAAAAAGTCGAGTGTAACAGGGTAGAAAAACTGTTCCTTATAGAAAACAGAGGTGGAAACGTTTACCTCTAGACCCAAGGGTACTGGGTTCGACTGCCAGGGTTCCCCTTTCAATGTTTCAGCACATACTTTAAAATTAACATCAACCGAGGTTGTTGCATTGCGTTTGAGCATATATCTGCACGTTTTGCCCTCCAGAGGGGGTGTGAAGCCGCCGGTCCCATACCATGCGATGTTGGGCACGCTAAAGCCTTACTCTCTTTGCAGAAAAGCAGGAGTTCGGCAAAATTTCCAGTATTGTGAGGTGAGACTGCTCCCTGGCGTCGATGATTGGCCATAGTCGTGGAAATAGGTCGACCTTAAAAAAATCATTTATTTGTGTTCTGTATCACAGAGCATCGAAAATTTAAACATACTGAAACGTGAAAGGTGTATCAATATCAAATAATAAGCAAGTAAAAGATAAAAGTTTAAAAAAATCGAGTTGTTTTCAAGCATTATTGTTTATTGAATTAGAACTAGATCCGTTACATGTTAATTATCGCACTGTTTCCAATAAGTGGAAAGCAACTGTATGGTCTTCTTTACACGCAATTTATCCTTAAGAATATATTTTTTTAAACATCTCTGGGTAGTCAATAAATCGATAAACGAACAAACTATAGATTACCAGTAGTAAAAGTTTGGACGCAGAATGTAGGTCATGAAAGCGCCTTATTATGCTAATTTTTTAAATTCTGATAACTTCAATTCCTCTCAACCTAGAACAAGTAACAAAAGATTTACAGTGAGAACGTTTGTATCAAATTTCATCAAATCAACTTTATTAGTGAATTTTTCATTAAGAAAATTCACTAATATAGAGGTATCGATGGTGAGACTTTCGGAAAATGTCTTCAAATGAGCGCGAATTAGGCCTCTGGAATCCATTTGCATGGTAAGTTAAAATGTTTATATATATATATATATATATATATATATATATATATATATATATATATATATATATATATATATATATATATATATACAACCGATAACTGAAAAAATACTTCACCGATTTGGACCAAATTTGGGAATTATCTTTATTTTTCTAATGGCTTGAATGAGTTTCTTCATCAAATCTTAGCGGCTAATTTTTCTTAGTAAAAAATTAAAAAATATTAAAAAAAATGCAATATCTCTCAAATTGTCTAAGTGATTGCAACGAATATTTACAACTTAAAGGAGGATAGACAGACGTGGTTGTTTACCAATTTTTAAGTCGTTTGATCAAAGGACAATAAAGTTATTCGAATTTAATAATAAAATAATCCTCGACATCACTTCAGATTCTGTAATACAATATCTACAATGTTGGACCAAGACAGATGATGTTATCTGTACTGCTATGCTATTTAAATAAATCGTAGATAAAAATCTAAACAATGGAGGTTGTCGCAAGGTGTTAGCCTGAAGAACGTTGTGTGATATACGACAGCGACGTCATCTCGGTGCAGGACCAGGTAGTATGTTGTCACGATAGCTCTAGTTTACACAAAGTTTTATAGACAGAGCTGTACAGTCAACTAATAATTGTGTAATTTCAGCCTTGGGCCATTTATTTTCTTATACCAGGACAAAGTTTGCGATCAAAAGCGCTTAATTTTAGCACGCGAATGTATACCATAAATAAAAAATTTCGGGACGCAGCAAGTGCGTTATTGTAGTGAATTTTTATAAGAATTGTACACTATTAGTAAGATATATTACTAAAACTAAATCTTTCAACTTGAATGGACTTTGGAGATCGGTTTTAGATTATTTGAAAAAAAAAAAAGTTTTATATGGAGCTAAAAAATTAAAATTTGTTCTAAGATACAATATGTTAGTACTGCAAGTGTCTTTAATTTTTTTTCAAATGTCATTAGTTATAAAAGTTTTTCAGAAAAAAATTAATTATTTACAAATGGAATATAGGTATCTGTCAAATTATAAATATGGCAGGTATTTTTCCTGATTAATTGCTTGGATGATTTTGTTTTAGTTAACCTATCCAGTTTGGCAAACAATAAACAACAAAAGTCTGTACACAGCAGGTGCGTTATGGTATTGAATTTTTATAAAAATGTTTTAATAGCAAATATTTGTGTTTTTTTTAAATAAGAAAGCAGGCATCAAATTTGGTTACCAGTTTAACCAATATAGTAGAAACAACGTGCCATGTTTCACCAAAATAAGTTTATTGTTTGAAAATGTACAAAAATTTCCTAATGTAAACTTAAAGTGTTCCGGCAAAACTCGTTTATTGGTTAACCTTATAGGTTAATAGCAAATTGAGCTATTCAAATTTGAAGCATTTAAAGAAAATTCGCTACCATAACGCACTTGCTGCGTCTCGAATTTCTTTTCTGACAAACATGCATTATATTTCGATGGAAAATGAGAAAATGCAATAACATAAGGCGTGTTCGATTAAAAAAAAAAAAAGAAAATTTGTATCAACAACGACTTATGGGCCAGCCTGTGATTGTAGAAATATTTTTTAAGATGTAGCTCAAGACACCCTATAATTAATATATACAATTTTTTCGTATCTTGCATAATAACGGATATATTGAGCTTTATTGATTTTTTACGAAAATTTGATAAAAATTATATACCATTAAACGATAAACTCTATAGCTAAGGCTACTGCCAAAACATCAGAGAAAGGGTCTATGTGATATGAATTTTCTGGAAACATTTTAGTAAAATGAAGCACAATGATGGTTGAAGCTAAAACTTCAGGCTTTGTAGAACATTCTTTTTGAGACATTTTATTTCCATAGCTCGTATTCGTTTCAGGTTTTTTGCCTAAATGTTGCCAATTTTGACGTTCTAAATCGCGACTTTGACGTTTTGAGGAAAACCTCTTTTTTCTTTAAATGCCCATAACTTTTTTGTGTTTCAACTTGCAGAGCTTAATTTTGGTAGGTAATTTACTTATAATGACATAAGCCTGCAAACCAAATTTGGCTGCCCTTACTTTGTCATATTTTTTAAAGAAAATACAAAATATTACGGGAAAGCCTGGGCCTATTTTCCTGGCAAACAAACCCGTCCAAGACAGTTGAAAAAGGAAGGTATTCACCATATATATATATATAAATATATATATATATATATATATATATATATATATATATATATATATATATATATATATATATATATATATATATATATATATATATATATATATATATATATATATATATATATATATATATATATATATATATATATATATATATATATATATATATATATATATATATATATATATATATATATATATATATTAATTTATTGAACAAATATACATTTCTCACAAAATAACTTACAAGGCTAATCAAGAGCCTGGTTGTTCAATAACGTTAAAAGTCACCTAAGTCGAAGACTTGTTGGTGATACTTGTAACATCATTCTCTCTAAAAATAAGCTAGTGCACACTTTGACACTGTAAAGAAATACAAACAAAAACCAAAACTGCAGACGAACTCCAGCGATTCGCGGAAAATATAAAAAAAAACATAACTATGCTTTCTGACTATAGATAAAATCTCTTTTACCAAATGTCTTAAGCCACACTATGGGTAACCTACACACACACACACACATGCGCGGGCCCCACAGGTCAGACGCCAGGCACAAGAAACAACAAAATACAAAAGAAAGACCACTACACCAGCATATTAACCTCCACGACCCTGTGGATTACTTCACGATCTAGTCCAACTATCCACTTTTTTAAACCGACTTTAAAACCTCAAAGTCCATGCTGCTGGCGAATTTGGGCTGGTATAGAATTATATATTCTTACGCAAAGGTAAGCATAGGAACGCTGTGCAATTGTCTTCCTAGCTCTTTCCGTTTTAGATGCGTGTGCGCAGTGTCTCGTATTATAGTTGTGACTCAACTCCTTCAATTCACATCGATGAATATGCTGGTATACAGCAGCATTAAAGTAGAAAAGCTGCCTAATACCCAGCAGTTTTGTCTCAGCGTATAAAACATCCGTAGCATATGTGCGTTCTTTACCATAAATCACCTTGATGAGACAATTTTGAGCAATCTGTAATTGAGATATATGACACCTTGCAGCACCACCCCAAGCTATTATAGCATATCGTAAATGACTCTCCACTAAAGAATAATATAGAGTCCGCAGGTGTTTGATGTGTAGCATCTCTCTCAATACTGCAAATTTTACCATCACAGAGCGAATCTTTTTAGTTACATTTAAAATGTGGTGCTCCCATTTCATGTGTGAATCTATAGTAACACCCAAATACACCACATGGTTCACACTTTTTATCTTCATGCCATCACATATTTCCAAGGTGGTAAAAGTTGGCAAGTTCATTTCGTAGCATGAAAATGGTATATACACTGTCTTCGCCGCATTTACAGTCAACAATCGGTTTTGAAACCATTCCAGGATTTTTCGAAAATCCGATTCAACTGTAGATTTGAGTATATCCCACGATTCTGCGTTATAAAATATAGCAGCATCATCCGCGTATCCAACTATCTTTCCTAACGATCTAACATAAAAAAGGTCGTTTATATAAATATTAAATAATAAGGGTCCTAGAATGGTTCCTTGCGGAACACCACTGTTCATTTTTACCACATCACTCAGAACACCATTCACACACACCACCTGATATCTGTCCGACAAATAGCTTTGTAAGAGCTGTTGTTGTCTTCCCCTAAACCCAATTTTCTCCAGTATTTCAAGCAATCTTGTGTGATCAACCGTATCGAATGCCTTTTTTAGATCCACCAAGACACACAATGAAGGTCTGGTGTTATCCAGACTGTGATATATATTACTCGTCAGTTCAATTATGGCATCCTGCGTGGATGTCTTTGTCCTGAAGCCATACTGCCTCTCAGATAATAATCCATATTTATCGAGATAACCATCGAAGCGTTTTTTCAGGAGACACTCAAAGACTTTAGCAATACTGGAAATCAGTGATATCGGTCTATAGTTAGCGGTATCCAGCACATCTCCTTTCTTAAATAAAGGTTTGATAACACCCATTTTAAAAGCCCTAGGGAATATGCCCTCGTCTATACACCGATTTATAATAAAAGTCAGAGGAGTGACAATCTCATCCATTATTCCTTTCAGTGTCTCTGCCCTTATTCCGTCGTACCCGGGTGCCTTGTGGTCCTTCAGTGTCTTCACAATTGATTTAATCTCATCCTCTTCTGTTCGCAATATCACCAAAGACTGACTCACCCGCGCAGACGACACCAACTTATTGGAGACAGCTATCCTGCTTGCCAAATCATTCCCCACACTTGAAAAATATTTATTAAATTGATTCGCAATCTCAAGATCAGTCTCTAGGATAGATCCATGCTCATCTCGAAGCTTAGTGATTCCTGCCTTCGCTGATGTCTTTCCGCCAATATCATTCACTATATTCCACAAACCTCTAGAAGTATTTTTGCATCTGTCAATGATCCTACCGTAATGTTCCTTCTTGGCCGTTCTTATTATACCATTTAGTCTGTTTCGATAATCTTTATATTGCTGAGCAAGCTCCTGATTATCTGGTTGCATCCTGAGCCTCCTAAACATTCGGTTTTTTTGATTCACCGATATAACAATGCCCCTGGTAATCCAGTCTTTCTTCCCCCATGTCCGGCACCTGTACCTCTCCATGCAGTGTCCAATCATAGTTCGCAAATCTGATACAAAAGTCTCAGCAGCAATCTCAACATCATCTGCAACATAGATACAAGACCAGTCTTTGTTGATAAGCAAGTCCTTTAGTTTTTTCATATTGGTGCGGTGTCTATATGAACTTTTTTTAGTTTCGCCATGTTTCAGTGCCTCAGGAAATGATACCTGTAGCACGGTAGCATAATATATATATATATATATATATATATATATATATATATATATATATATATATATATATATATATATATATATAAACATATAAAAATTGTGGTAGAAAATTTTCGTAAAAATATTTTCAATCCGATAGCTCAATAAATTTCCCATTAAGCCAGAATCTTCAATCTTGAACCGTAGTAACACCTATGTAAACGCACGTGGGTACTAAATTAAAGAACGACAACATAACGAGCTTCGCGGATAACTACAAATTTTTTGTTATTTATTGTTTGCAAAAACTGGATGGGTTGACTAAAACAAAACCATGCAAGCAATTAATATGGAAAAATACATGTCATATTTATAATTTGAGGTACATTCCCTTTGTAAATAATAATTTTTTTTCTGAAAAACTTTAATAAAATTTGTAACACAATTTTTTAAAGACACTTGCAGTACTTACGTATTATATCTAAGACCAAATTTTAGTTTTTTAGCTCCATATAAATTTTTTTTCTTCAAATAATCGCTCACTGTGCTCTAAAACCGATCTCCAAGGTCCTTTTAAATTTAAAGAATTAGTTTTAATAATATAGTGTACAATTCTTATGAAAATTCACTACTATAACGCACTTGCTGCGTCTAGAACATTTTTAGAGTTTCAGAAAATAATACTTTTTTTGTGATTTGAGAGATTTTTATGAATATACTATAACGAACCTGGTGCTTCAAGACCGTTCTGATAATAATTTAGTCTTGCTCAGCAATTTTCCTATACCTGCCTGAAGTCTACCTTATTCGTTTCTTTAGACAATTATAGTTCTTCTTCGTCTTTTATTAGCAAATAATAAAAATATGTGATAAAATTGCTAGCAAAGTGCTCGTTAAAAAGCAATATAATTTTTTTACATAATCCCAGAGTCTAAATATAAGGACGCCTTGTTGTGTCTGCCATCGTTGCTGTTATTGAAAAGGTGCAAAGCTGCGTTATCCTGTTGCTTTCCACATTAGATGATGACATTTAGTGTAAATTGAACCATGTAAGTTTATAATTATATCACCAGGGGTGTAATTGGAACTCACGAATGTCCATGCCGAAATTCGGAAGTCTAACGCCTTCACATATTAAACCACGACTGGCTGGTTTCTATATATTTTCAATTTTTTCGCGTAAAATTAAAGGTCAATCTCAATAACCATAGTGCGCCTTTGATGTTTTGCTTATAATCAAATTACTAAAAAGCGCGACCAATCTATTTTAACTTGATTTTGATATACTGGCAACAAAAATGATTTTGTCTTTATTTTCCAGGCTTATTCCAAGGAGCCATTATGCAATCTGGTGTATCATTGTGTTTATGGACTCTTTCAAGAAAAGTTAAAGAGGCGGCTTTCGAAGTAGGCACAAAATTAGGAAAAAGAACCACTGACTCTCAGAATCTGGTTGACTATTTAAGGAATGTAAATGCCAGTAGCCTTCAGGCTACCGCTACATCGGTTCAAAATTGGGTAAGGTCAGACTGGTAAAGTGTTTAATAAGTAGTATGCATTCATCCCTCTGATGACGCTAACTTTGTTAGTGAAACGATCGTGAGGTCTAAAACTGTGTTGTGATGAAGTGGGTCCTCCAAATTGTACTCATCAGTGCAAACCAATCTTCACTAATTGAAAGCTATAATAACCAAATTTGGTACGTAGATTAACGTTATAAAAAGTAAACTACGCACCAAAATTTAGATCTCTGTTACAAGAAAAAAAGTCTGGACGCAGCAAATGCGTTATGGTAGCGAATTTTCGTAAAAACATTTTTAATGTCAAATAATATATCTTGTTTTTAAAAGGGCATTTGGTTGGCAGTATAACCTATATAGTAGTAACAGTGTACCACATTTCATTAATATAGCTTTGCTGTTTCAAGAAGTACAAACATTTTTCGAAAATAAACTTAAAAAGTTCCAGAGAAAACTGGTTCGATTTTCCTGGCCAAAGAAATTTTGCAAAAATTTCTCTTAAAAGGCTCACCATTTTTTTGGCCGAAATTGCCTTCAGTAATGTTACACTATATTATATTTTTCACAAAAATTCGACAACTTTTATTTACAATAACATTTATCAATAATTACCAACGTTTCACAAAAATGTTACAAAAATGGTTTCAACGGAAACACTAAAAACATTTCTGCGAAAAGTTTTCAAATGCAGCAACTACACTTTATGTGTTTGTGCAATGTGCCAAAAACGGGAAAAGTTGCAAAACAATTGAGCTAACTCAAAAACGATGAACGATATCAATTTTTTTCCTTACAAACATGCATTACAATTCAATGGAAAATGCCAACATGCAATAACATTGGGGGTGTTCTATTAACAAAATAAAGTGTGTATCACCAACGACTTATGGGCTATCCTGTGATTATCACAATAATTTTATAAGATGCAGCTCAAAACACCCTGTAATTAACGTATACAATTTTTGCTCGTATCTTGTATATAAACAAAAATATTGAGTTTTACCGTAGAAATGCGTCATCCTGTATATGTGTAAACAGACAAAAATTGAAACTTACCCCGTATATGGGTTTTAGGGGTTTTTAGTTCGAGCTCATTTGAAGATTTTTTTAAAATTCGAATATCATACGAACATTTGCTAAAATATAGACTATTAAACCATAAACTCTATAGCTAAAACTACTGCGAAAGCATCAGAGAGGGGATCTATTTGAAATGGATTTTTAAATAATATTTTAGTAAAATGAAGGACAATGATGGTTGCAGCTTAAACTTGTGGCTTTGTAAAGCACACTTATTGTGACATTTCTTCTACACAATCCGTATTTGTGTCAGATTATTGGTCTAAAAATTAAAAATTTTGACGTTTCAAATCGCGACTTTGACGTTTCAAGAAGAAAAATTAAAAAAATTTAAAAATTATTTTTTCTGCTACTTTTTGACATTTTGCGCCAGGGAAAACTTAACAGTGGTGTGTTATATTCAATTGGTTCTATTAATCACACAAAATATTTTGTTCTTGTGCTTTCCTTTGATCACAGTAGTACCCAAAGTTTTTTCTTTAAATGCCTATAACTTTTTTCGTCTCAACATAGATATCTGAATTTCGGCACCTAGGGTAAGTTTGACAGTGGAAACGTATACGCCAAATTTAGTTTAAATAGCTCTGTTATTTTTGGAGATACAAAAATTTTCCGAAAGAAAACCCAAAATTTTCCCGTCAAAATTTGACGAATTCCAGATAATAATAATAATAATAATAATAACATGCTTTTATTGACAATTAAGTTACATGTCAAACGGCAGAGTTCAGAAATATTTCTGTTCTTCCACTCAACTGAC
The DNA here is from genome assembly GCA_964006375.1 of Tillus elongatus. Classification (NCBI taxonomy): domain Eukaryota; kingdom Metazoa; phylum Arthropoda; class Insecta; order Coleoptera; family Cleridae; genus Tillus; species Tillus elongatus. The sequence goes on from OZ023262.1 coordinate 14,656,100, forward strand.
CCTTAATATAATACAATTAAATGGTGGTAGTGACTATTTACAGACTCATGAAATAAACAAACAAAAGAGAAAAAAAGAAGACAAACATGATAAAAAGAAGAAGTAACCTAACTAATATTAACAAATAAAAATAAATACATGTTTATAACTATAATTAGCAGGAAAAAGTAAGAAGAATAAGAGAAAAGAGAAAAGGAACAAAAAAACAAAAAAAACATTGGTAGGTAGGTACACATATATTATGTCTATACTACAAACATCAGACATCCAGGCAATATACAAACTCATAAGCTTCCCCCCAGAAGCAGCCCCTTCAACCTTCGTTTAAAAGCAACAGCTGATAGTGACTTGTAACAATCGGGAACCTTGTTATAAAGATTCGCTATATTGTAAGAAAAAGATCTTTTGAACAGCTCGGTTCTATGCTGTGGAATTGTCAGCGTTCCCTTACTTCGGATGTTGAGACTGTGGATGTCGGTCCTAAATTTAATTTTATCATAAAGATATTGGGGGGTCCGATCTTGTATTACCTTGTGATAAAGACACATACAATGAAGAGTTCTCCGCTTTTGGAGTGACAAAATGTTCAAGTGCGCAATCCGCACACCAACTTCACACAGGAATTCTGAACGCGCTGCAGCCTAGTTGAATCTACCAGTCTCAAGCATGCATCATACAACACATCTCGATAATTTAAGTGAGATAAGACTAGTGTCTCGCACAAAGTCAGTCTAACAGCCCTGTTAAGATACTCCCTGTACCCATACAGCAATTTTAAGTTAGCATAAGCTCGGCGTGTAATCATACTGGCGTGATGGGAAAATATTATTTCACTATCTGTTCTTATCCCCAATATGTCAACACATTCTTCTGGTTTTAATTCTACGCCACGGATTTCAAGTTTAACCAAAGGTTTATGATGTTTAACTGTAGCTTTGCGTCCGAAAAGAATTGGCTTTGACTTAGAGGGATTTACAGTAAGACTGTATTGGTTTGAAAAGTCATTTAATCTGCCTAAGCCCCTGTCAATGATATCATAGGATTCCGAAATTGCTGAAGGCTCAAACGAATAATATATCAGTGTATCATCTGCGTAAAAGTGATACAGACAATCACGAAGATGGGTAAGTAGTTTTGATGTATATATGCTGAATAACAAAGGCCCTAGTATGGAGCCTTGAGGGACACCAGATGTGACAGGAAGGAAGTCTGAAGTCTGATCACCCAGCCTCACTCGCTGCATTCTTCCAGATAGGTAATTATCTAACATTGAAGCAGCTGCGACCCCAAAGCCAGAGTGCTTCAACAAAGTCACCAGACGCCGATGATTAACCCTATCGAACGCCTTGGAAAAATCGATCGCCACCATGAGTGTCAACTTATTGCTATCAGCAGCAATCAAAATGTCGTCCAGCACCTTGAGCAAAGCCGTAGAGCAGCTATGCCCAGGCTTAAAACCAGATTGATTAACAGGTATTAGACTGTTGAGATCCAAACAGTTCTTTATCTGTTTAAACATAACATTTTCTAGGATCTTAGATAAGACGCACAGGATGCTAATTGGTCGCAGATCACTAAAACTATTGGGATTCTCATTTTTAGGAAGTGGCAGGATGTCCGACAATTTCCACACAGTAGGAAAACGATGATTCAGGATACAAAAATTTATTATGTGTGTTACATATGGGACAATGAGTGGACAGCAATGTAATAGCATCGATATGCTGATATAAGCAGCACCCACAGCGCGTGTCTTCACAGAAAATAAGTGGTTATATATTTCATCCTCATCAACAAGTTCAAACACAAAACAAGAAGAAGTTGCTTTGTTTTTCAGCAATAAGTTTAAGGTATAATTGTCGACTTCATCTACGGACAAATTTTGTTCGCAGAAGGACCGATTAATCATATTCGAATTATTGAGATGATGATGCAGGCCCGGTGATTCAGTCCTCAGGCGGATGTCTGCCTTTTTTAGACCTTCCCATAATTTGTTTTGATTATGAGATTTTAGGTAAGTATTGAAATAAGTTCGTTTTTCTCTATTTATAGCAGCGTTTGTAAAATTTCGAAGCTCCTTGTAGTAAACCCAATGCTCCACCTTTTTTGTTTTATTGAACTTTATACGGGCACTGTCCCGCAGATGCATGAGAAGTTCGATATTGTCTGTTAACCAAGGTGAACGGGGTTTAGAGATTCGAATGGTTCTAACAGGTGCGAACACATCAAATATATCCAATATCAGGGTGTTAAAAATTGAGAGTTTCAGATCAATGGACTCTGCAGCTAGTATAAGATGGAAAGGTAACAAGCGCAACGCTTCATAGAATTCTGAATTATTAAAATGCTTTAAATCCCGAAATGTGTACAAAAAAAGGTTTTATTTTGTTCTTGTTAACTTGGATGGAACAGCTCACAGCGCAGTGGTCAGAGACACCAGCATCATAAACAGCTATATGCGAAATCTTCAGTTCCTTAGAACAGATTATTAAATCAAGGAGCGTTGCACTCGATGGAGGAGATCGAGTTGGCTCGTCAATGATTTGGATCAAACCGAAGCTGTCGAGAAGGCCAAGAAGATTCTGAGCAGCACCGCTTTCCATCTCCAGACAATCTATGTTGAATTCACCACAGATATATAAATAGTCAAATTGTGGTGAAACGGCGCTCAGAATATCTTCAAATTCCTTTAGGAACGCCTCACAACTCGAAGATGGGGGTCTGTATATAACCGCTAAGGCATAGTTAAACTTTCCAACAGTTGTACTCAACCACAGCTGCTCAGAAAATTCGCAATCAATATCAGGAATAATTGTGGATTTAAATTTGCGACTTGTGTACCAAGCCACACCACCACCCCGCCCAGTACGGTCCTTGCGAAATACATTATAATAGGGAAGCCTAACATCCCGATCCACAATACTGTCATTCAACCAAGTTTCAGTGACACCCACAAAGTCATAATTATGAAGTTTGACAAAGTCACCAAAGGGCAAATAATTTCGAGTTAACGATCTGACATTAACGTGACCAAAGCTGATAAACTGCTTCATTTTGGAATCAAAAACATACAACTGATCCGCCACTGCAAGGTAGTTGGCGACAAAACTGAGTGAAAACAAACAATCACATAAATACAATATACAATATTAAGAGTACAGTATACAAAAAGTGACGAATATGGGTATCAAAAGAAATAAACAAACATGTACATAAGCAATGTATATAAAATCTGTAAACCTTAAGATGATAAATCTAGAGCAAAGTTCAAAATTATATACATAATAAAGTTAGATATTCTAGTCTCAAATCCAAACCAGAAAAAACAATGCAAACATTGACGATTAATAAGTGTACACCCCGTATTAAAGTATCATGCAAGCCAAGCGGCAATAAACTCACATTATCAGGAACAAAGAGGCACCCCGCATATTTGTAACCAAAAGTATAATTCTGATAACGATACAAAAATAAACGCAATGATACGCAGCCAAGAGGGCCCGCAAATAATACTATAAAAGCAGCAAAAACTTATCTACTCTACAAGTTTCATATAATACTACACTACCTACAATAGAGACATATTACAATACAAGTACTTGAGAATCATGAGCTGCATGAAAAAGTACAGTTATTTTCACCTCTTATCTCTACCAAATAAAGTTTAACTTTTGTCCTCCTAAATTTCTCTTTCACAATTTGGAGTACACTTTGACTACAAGACTCGGGCTACTTTTTTTGCCTTGCGGAATTTGAACCTGTCGACGTACTTCTTAAGATCTGTTTGTCCCCCAAGGGGAGCGTGGATATATTAACTATGTAACTATATAACTTTGCCTCCGTCTCTTTGTCTGGTATTTCTACATCCAAATCCTTGAGGTCCTCAGGTCTGTAGACTTTATCATTTACATGTAATAACCCTTCTTTGATGTATGCGTTCCATTTATTTTCCTTGGATATTTTCAAATATTTACGCAGTATTCTATGCTGCGCAAGTTGTTCTGTGGTGTAATCGTTATTGATATAAATATCGGTTCCCCGAAGTTTATCAACTCTGTCGAGAATTAATTTCTTCTGATAATGAGAATTAAATTCGATAACTATTGGTTTGCTTTTAACCCCCTTACCCACGGTATAAACGTCGCTAATGGTGTCAACTTTAATATTAATTTGGATAACTGATTCAAGTTTATTCACTATAGACTCTGGCAAGTTTCCGTTGTCGTAATGATCTTCACTTAAGCCAAAGATAACAACATTGTTCTTCTTTATCCTCCTCTCTAGTGCTTCCACCCTAGATTTCAATGAAATATTTTCTTGCTCCAACAAAGAAATTCTTTTATTTGATTCTTCTATCTTGTTTGACAAATTCAATTCCAAATCAGCTATTACTTTTTTGAGTTGTTTCAACAATTCAGCATTTGTAATTTCATTATCTGATTCAGAGTTCTTTATTCTATTTTTAAGATAATAAAATCTGATAAGTGGAATAAATATTTAAATTCTCTCTCGAAGAAATTGGCAATATACTTATCGACCGGCCAGTAAAAACTCAGATTAATAAGTATTCATGTTTAATATATTTCGCCATATATTTAACTGTTTAAAAGATTTACTTTAAACAGCTGCTTTCCAATCAAATTAGTATCGAATATTCAAAACAAACTCACTGTTAGAACCAGCTGGATTGCTCCTACATGCATGTCTTTTCCAAAACAATTTATTCCCACTTTTAACCACTAAAAAACAGACTTTTATTGAGAGCACACCAGTACACTACCACCCGTATCACTTATTTATCTGTATCTCCTCATTAGTAAATTTTTCGTTTTACAAAAAATTTGCTAAAAGTTATAAGCATTCGATTTAAAAAAATGTTTGGTGTCTGATCATTTCTATGAGCATTCACTACCATAACGCACTTGATGCATCCAGACTCTGTTGTATATGTTTCACCGCGAATTACAAAAGATCAGCTTATAGACATTTCTGGATGCTTTGCACTGTTTATTGGCGAAGTATCCGAGGAGAGTCCTCGTAATTGGGGATTTCTTCCTCTATAACAAGTGATCAATGAGTAAATAAAGTAACTTTTGTTACATTTTTCAAGTAAAACAGTATAACAATGTGAGATGTACGACAGGGTCGCCGTCTCAGTCCGCAACCAGAGAGTATTCTGTCACGACAGGCCTAGTTAACACAAAATGTTATAAAATAGAGAATATAGACTGTGTAAAACCAACTCACAATTTTGTAAATGGTCCGCCCTGGGCCATTTCTTCCCTAATATAGGGACAATGTATGTAAGGCTAGATGTATTGTTACCATAATTAGAACCGCACACAGGTTGCGCTCTAATCAGAGCGGTCGTACATCTCACAATGGTCTAAGAGCCTGGCTACCATAGCCGTATTACTTTATAGATGTGTTCTGCCTGTAAGTAGCTTCGTTTATTTTGAAAATGGTCAACTTTTTTGACTTCAAATAAGTATACCTTTTTGGGTGAAACTAAATGAGCTTTTTTCATGTTTTTGCGAAAATGTGCATACAGGACAAAAAATTATGACCATGTTAAAGAACCAGTGTTTCTCTCGGTGGCGCCACCAAGCGGTAGTGGCGAAATTGATACCGTCATCGTATTACGCATGATGCCTAATAATACCATGCCACATTTCATAATAATATGTTGAACCACTTTCAAGATATTTGAAAAAAGAGTTTTAAGAAAAATTATTTAAACACCCTGTAAAATGAAAACGTATAACATTTTCTTAAGGCATGTTGAGCCCATTCGCTTTATCTGCCAGCTTTTACCCCTAACCTAAAGTCCAATTAATTATGGGACACCTGTATATGTTTTGAGACTTTCTGCGCCGTTTTAGCAAAAAAAAAATTCGAAATTTTTGTCAACAAGATTCCACCTCCACACACTCAACCCCTAATTTAATTTTATCAGAGAATACCCGATGTTTGAGCACTAAGTGAGTGGTGGACGTGCCACCACCTAGTTGCGGAACCAAGTAGTATGTTGTCACGCCAGCTCCAAATAATACAAAGTGTTAAAAAATAGAGACTGTATACAGCCAACTAACAATTAAGTAAATTGTCAGCCCTGGCACATTTCTACCCCAATATAGGGACAAAGTATGTAAGGCTAGATGCATTCTTGCAACAATTATAACCGTAGACCGGTTTCGTTCTCATTAGAGCTCTTTAGCAGCGAAAATACAGCTATAAAGTAATCCGGCTATAGCGTGACAACATACTACTTGGTTCCGCACCTAGGTGGCGGCACGTCCACCACTCATTTAGTGTTGAAAGGCTGGCTACTACAGCCGGATTACTTTATAGGTGTATTTTCTCTGCAATTAGTATGCCATACCGAATAGCTCTAATGAGAGCGAAACCGGTTTACGGTTCTAATTGTTGCGAGAATGCATCTAGCCTTATATACTGTGTCTCTATATTAGGGTAGAAATGGGCCAGGGCTAACAATTTACTGAATTGTTAGTTGGTTGTATACAGTCTCTATTTTTTAACACTTTGTGTAATTGGGAGCTGGCGTGACAACATACTACTTGGTTCCGCAACTAGGTGGCGCCACGTCCACTACTCACTTAGTGTTGAAAGGCTGGCTACTATAGCCGGATTACTTTATAGGTGTATTCTCGCTGCAATTAGTATGCCGTACTAAAGAGCTCTAATGATAGCGAAACTGGTCTATGGTTCTAATTTTTGCGAGAATGCATCCAGCGTTACACCATATATTTGATGAAATTAAATGTTTTCTAATAAATAAATCCTAAAAGTTATATTACTCGAGTTTTAACGAAAAAATGTTAATTTTCACCAAACTACCCCCCATTCATCCCCTACTCACTAAAGCGATATTACTCAAAAACAATCCGAACCGTTCATTTGTAGAGTGCTAACTGCATACCAAATTTGAAGATATCTCAATTCGTTGTTATCGTGGCTAGAGAGACATACAGACAAAAAAAAATTCGTTCTTAAATAATGTTTTCTATATGTTTTTATACATTTTACGAGGTTTAAGCGAAACAAATTTTTTTAATTCGTGTCGCCGATGCGATATATCTACACGCCGTGACGATGGAAGTAATAGTAGCATATTAAAAATTTTGCAAACAGTTGGTAAAGCAACGTATCTTAAATATGCTTTCATTATTTGACCATCTTTGTATGAGAATCAGAAACAAGAACTGGAAAATACCTAAGGGAGATTTCGTTAATATTTATCGTCCAAACTAAATGGCTTGTATTTACCTAATGGATATTCACATAGTCTTTTACTTCCACATCGTCAATACGCGTGGAAGTATGGAATCGGCGACAAAAAATTACAAATTTGTTTTTCGTTTAAATGTTATTAAAAGTGTAAAAACATATAGAAAACCCGATTTGGGAACGCATTTTTTTTGGTCTCTGTCGGTCTGTATTTCTGTCTGCTTGTAGCCACGATAACTTTAGAACGAACTGTGACATCGTATTCAAATTTGGTATAAAGTTAGTCCCCTGTGGGTCCGGGGACTACCTAAAAGGATAGGCTCAAGGTAACTCCTGCCTGTCGTAAAAGGCGACTAATTGGAATTAAACATTGGCGGGGGTCTTGTCCAGGTGGGCCTGGGGGTAGCGGATATATATGGGGAGTGATGTACACCCGGATTTTGAGGACTCCACTCTGGGATTAGAAATGGACAATTGACCTAGCATGATTGTTACTCGAGAGCGGGGTTCTGGATGGGTGCCGCCTTGGGTTGAGTGCTGGCAGGTATCGTGTGTCTAGACATTGACAACTCTGATGTGTGGTAAACACCCAAAGTTTGAGGCCTCCACTGTGTGCTTCGGAACGGACGGACGGCCTCGCTTATGCGATGGTCGGGAGCGGGGCTGGATGGGATATCGCCTTGAGTCTAACACTGGTGGGTGTCGGGTATAGACGAACCCGGAGGAAAGCTGAGATCTTTAGGGCTGGAATACAACTAAGGGTTGAGGCCTCTTCTGTGAGTTCCGAAACGGACAAACGACCTCACTTAAATGCTGATCGGATGCGGGACTTCATGATACTGCCCCGAGTCAAACACTGACTGATGTCTGGTCCAGACGAACTCGGAGAGAGGTTATCTCTCTTTGAGCTTTGAGACGGGCAAGAGACTTCGCTCAGATAGCAGTACATCTGTCAAACAAAGTTTCACCTCGCAGGTGTCGTCTCCTGTCGCAAGTTCGATTTGTTTGGTGAAATTTAAGCTAACGCTGGCAGGTGTTGGGCCTGGACGAACCCGGAGGTGGCTGGGATCTCTAGGGGTGGATTACAGCTGGAGACTTAGGCCTAGTCTGTGAGCATCGATAAAGGCTAACGACCCCGCCAGGATGCTGCTCGAGGGCGGTACTTCATGATACCGCCCCGAGTCAATGAAACACTGGCGGGGGTCTGGTGCAGGTGGGGCTGGGGGGAGGCTGATATTTCTGGGGAGTGATATGCACCCGGAGTTTGACGCCTCCACTGTGGCCTCAAAGACTGACAGTTGGCCTCGCTTGGTTGTTACTCGAGAGTGGGTTCCAGATGATACCGCCCTGGATTGAGCCCTGGCGTGTGTCCAGACGTCCCGGGTGGCTCTGACCTCTGATGAGTGGTAGACACCCGGAGTTTGGAGCCCATACTGTGTGCTGCGAAACGGACGGACGGCCTCGCTGGAGTGATGCTTGGGAGCGGGACTAGATGGGATGTTGCCTTGAGCCTAACACTGTTGTGTTAGGTTTAGACGAGCCTGAGGGGATCTGAGATCTCTAGGGGTGGATTACAACTGGATATTGGATGATGCTCGAGAGCGGAACTTCATGATACCGCCTCGAGGCAAACACTGACACGGATGTCGGGTCCAGAGGAACTCAGAGAGAGGGTATCTCTCTTTGAGCTTCGAAACGGGCAAGCGACTACACTCACATGGCAGTACATCTGTCAAAGAAACTTTCACGCTCAATATATATATATATATATATATATATATATATATATATATATATATATATATATATATATATATATACTTTGTCCAGCTCTTTGACTACATTTCGGCAAAAATCAACTATCGGATTTCTGAATATCCTTTCAAGGTCACTATTCTTGGTGACTTCAATGTCCATAATAAGGAATGGCTAGACTCTTCAAAAACCGATTCACAAGGAAGAGCAGCAGAGGCCTTTGCAGTCAGCAATTCTTTAGCCAATATGGTTAAGCAACCTACTTACTTTCCTCGCATCCCAACACACAGCTCAAACCCCTTGGATCTCCTTCTTACTACAAAACCTGAATGCTATAAGAGATCAGTCACTTTTCCTCGTTTCCATGGGCGTCTGTCTGCTTCTCTCATCCTGACCCCTCTCACAAAACGTCGCCGAAATTATCCAAGCTGGCATGGAATTATTTATTCCACGTACACAGAAAACCTCTTCAGCCACTCAAAAGCCCTGGTTCTCTAAATCCTGTGACAAGGCCAGACTTGAAAAGGTCAAAGCTCACAAAACGCTTCTACACAATCCCAGTCAAGAAAACCGTCAAGCATTTAACGACTCAAGAAACCGTTATGTCCGCATTCTTTCTGAGACAAAAGCTCGTGTAATAACCACATAAAAAACAAAGTCCTTTTAAATTCCAACGGCGGCAAACCTTTCTGAACTTTTGCTAAACCTATTGGGAATAATTTCTGCAAGAGCACGTTCCCACCTCTTGTCTCAGGGGATGAAATTGTTTCTACCGCCCTGTGCAAGGCCGAACTTTTTGCCTCGTTGCTCGCCGGCAATTCTACTCTGAACCAACTTCCAAATGTTCAGCCACCAACAGTCCCGAATGTCGCGCATAAAATGACGGATATCATTTTCAAAAGTAAAAAGATGCTAAAGATGCTCTCTTCTCTTAATACCAGGAAAGCCTCTGGCCTTGACGAGATCCCAGCAATTGTTCTCAAAAAATTCGCACCAGAACTTGCTCCTGTCCTGACTCGTCTGTTTCAGATATCTTACAATAAAGGCATATTCCCTAGTAACTGGAAAACTGATCGAGTACAACCCATCCCCAAGAAAGGATCCAAAGCACTTCCTAGCAACTACAGGCCTATTTCTCTCCTTTCAGTCGTCTCCAAAGTGATGGAAAAGTATATAAACACCGATTTACTAAAATTTCTTGAAAAACACAGCCTAATCCACGACAGGCAGTATGGTTTCCGTCAGCGCAGATCGACTGCCGACCTCCTTCACTTTGTCATCCATTCTTGGAACAAGTCTATGGAACTACACGGTTAATCCCATATTATCGTTCTAGACATATCCTAAGCATTCGACCAGGTCTGGCACGCAGCGCTGCTTAATAAACTTCCGGCCTATGGCCCACCACCAAAACTCTGTACCTGAACAGCAAATTTCCTCTCCAACCGGAGCATTTCTGTTGTTCATTTAAACTGTATCCAATTAATGCAGGAGTTCCTCAAGGTCCAGCTTTAGCCCCTACTTTATTTCTTCTACACATCAATGACCTCCTCTCTAGCACATCCAACCCAGTTCACAGTTACGCGGACGACAGTACCCTTCACTCAGATATACAATATTCCAAGCCTGTCTCTCTAGCCCAATTAGATGAGGATCGCAGACTCATGGATGGTTCTGTCTCCGTGGATCTCAAAAAAAAAATGGACTGGGGAAGTAGAAATCTTGTACAATTCAACCCCACCAAATATAAGTCTTGCTTTCTCTATCATAAGAGATACACCAGCCCTAGACCCATCACAATGAATAACCAAGTTATTCAAAGTAATGAGTCCTTTTCTCTTGTTGGCATTTCTGTGGATCGAAATCTCAATTGGCACCAACATGTCACATCAATTGCAGAAGCGGCTGCTAAGAAATTAGGTTTCCTCTTCCGCGCTCGTAAATACTTTTTGCCAGCTAATCTCTATACCTTATATACTTCACAAATAAGGCCAAACCTCAAATACTGCTCCTACATCTGAGGTGCAGCTGCGGCTTCTACACTCGGTATCCTGGACGCCATTCAAAAGAGAGCTATACGTCTCATTGGTGGACCTACCCTCACCCAAAGGCTGCCATCCCTTGCCCACCGACGTGCCGTTGGCGACCTCTCTCTCTTTTATAGATATCTGCACGGGCACTGCTCAGAGGAGCTTTCTTCCATAATTTCTCCACCTACTGCCCCCAACAGATCTACCAGGGAGCAGAGCGAATGCACCCTTTTACTGTCCAGGTCACCAAAAATAGAACATCTTGCCCGCTCTTTTGTCCCGAGGACTTCCAAGTTGTGGAATTCCTTGCCGGCGCATCTTTTTCCTTCTCCTCCGAACCTCCAAACCTTCAAGTCTAGAATTAACAAGTTGCTTTTTTCCTTCTTGTCCACACCCACGCTACGATAGTGTTTAGGCTGTAAGCCCTCGTGGTGTGTTGTTGAAATATATTAAAAAAAAGAATATATGAACTCTATAAGTAAAAATGAAAAAAAAAAAAATACAAAACCGACTTCATTAAGGATAACTCAAAAACTACTAGTCAGATCTTGATCAAATTTATATGAAACCACATCAGAAGGACCAGCTTTGAAATAAAAGACGAACAATCATAAACAGTTCACCTAGAAAAAAGTTCTGAGGTATTTTGAAGTCCGTTAAAAACAGACCACCTATTAGCGAAGTGCATATCAACGCGGCCACCATTTGTTACACGTGTTATCGTGAGGTAAATTAGGGATAACTCAAAAAATACTGGTCAGATCTTAATAAAATTTATACGGGACCACAAGAAAAGCACCAGCTTTCAAACAAACAAAAAATCGTTAAAATCGGTTAACATATAAAAATTTTTTGAGGTCAGACTCATAAAAAAATAATACAGTCGAATTGATAACCTCCTCCTTTTTTTGAAGTCGGTTAAAAATCACAAGATACGACCTACTTACGGAATTAAAATAAAATTTACGACAAACATGGAAAGTTTAATGGAGACATTACACTGTAAATGGTAATAATCACTATAAACTATGATATCCAAATCTTCCAAACAAGCATGCATTTACAAAAATTTACTCAAGATCTTTTATAACCACAATGACTAAAAAGATATCCTGCCCATCTCCAGAAAGCAGGAGTGTTAGACACAGCGGTTTGCACATGCGATGAGCAGTCTGAAGCGGATTTTAACCACATATTCTTTGCGTGTTCCAAGTATTCAAGTCAACGCCAACAATTGTTCCATCTCTTTCTTATTTTATTATTGATTAGGCCTTCCCATAAATTTAACACATTTATGGAATCTCGACAATGAACACATTAATGTACTTCTATTGAATTTTTTGAAAGAAGTAAATATTGTACTATAATCAAAAATACTTATATATTAGCTTTAGGTTAAATTAGAGTTGAGGTTAGGTGGATTAGATCGTAAGTAAGTTATCTAATTCAATTTATACCAAGTCATGTTAAAGTGTAACAGAAAATAAAAAAAAAATGTAATTGCCGCTCCTATCATTTTTCCTAATGTTAATCTTTATCTAACCGTGGTATAATTCTTGTTTGTTCTCTTAGCCATTTTTTTTAATTATTAGCGTTAATTTTATTAAAAAAAAAGTATAAATATTAAAAGTTGTGCCAATATGTAAACTTAGTCTTTTGCCTTTTAGTGAATTTTTCTTTAAGAACTTCACTTCACATAGAGAGGTATCGATGATGAGACTTTGCAAACAGTTTTTAAAATGAGGGAGAACTAGGACCCCTAGAACCCATATCCGGGGTCATGTCAAATTTTTATATGTTTATATATATATATATATATATATATATATATATATATATATATATATATATATATATATATATATATATATATATATATATATATATATATGTCTGTGTGTGTGTGTGTGTGTGTGTGCGCGTATCCAACCGATAACTCAAAAAGTAACAAACCGATTTGGATGAAATTCTGCAAATACCTTTATTTTATTAATAGCTTGGATGAGTTCGTTAGCCAGGAAAATTGGACAAGGTTTTCCGGAAAAATTTTGAGTTTTCTTTCTTTTTTTCTCTAAAAGTTACAAAGCTATTTTAATTACATTTATTGGATATGTTGCCCTGGGAAAGAGATTACCATATACAGAATTCGGCTTTCTGAGTTTATAGAAAATGGAGTTATTCAAATTTGAAACATCAAAATTCACTACCGTAACGCACTTGCTGCGTCCAGAACTTTTTTCCTTTTCAGCGAATATTCATTAAAAAAAATCACTGATAGGGAGGTATCGATGGTGAGACGGCAAAAAATTTTTCCAATGAGCGCGAACTAGGACCTCTAGATCCCATATCCGGGGTCGGTTTTTATTTGTTTATATATACAGTGTGTCCCAAACTGGATGGGAATGTATTGCTATCTCCGTTAATATTAAAGATAGGGAGACGGTTAAATTAGCAATGTTTTGTAGAATTTCATGCTCGTTCCAAATATGACTTGTATTTTGCCATGTCTTTTTTAGTTTTCGAGTTATTTTGAAAAAAAACAGAATTAGTCGATTTCTTTTTTCTTCAATATCTAAGTAGGCGTTGATCTGACATTTCTAAGACGTACACATTATCACGACACTTTTTACAGAGCAATATTTTTGCGCTATTTTCAACTTTAGATTGTCATTTGTCTTTGAGCTACAGGTGTCAACGTTTGTTTTTATTATAGTAGCCATATTGGATTTTATGCTCATGTGATAGCCTGTGAAAAGAGATTTCAAATGATGTACAACATCCTTGAGAAATCTTGTAATTGCACTGACAATTTGGAGAAAAACCGTTCTGGGGATAGTAGGCTATGAAATCCAATACCAGAAAACAAATGACAAAAAAAGTGTTCCAAAAGCAGTAAGCCATGAGGTCTAACAATAGACTTCTACTTTTAACAAAATTTTCCGTAATGATTCACGATAACAAAATATTGTGATTTAATTTACAGTACTTAATTAGGTAATAATGCTAGGTAATATTATGTGAAACAGTTTAACAACGAAACCCGGCAAAAACAGAAACTTAAACTCCACAAAACAACACAATTAGAAACGGAACTCAATAAATAATAAAATAGAAACTTAAAAATACACTAAATATAAAATTGCTCAATAAGGCCAGCGTTTTATTCAATGCGCTTGATACACCTTTTTGAAACATGCCTGCAAACTCTGGTGAGGGTGTTTTGGTTAAGATGATTTATAGCTTCCGTGATTCTGTTTCGTAATTCATTGATATTTTGTGGTGGATCGAATTTATAGACACCATTCTTCAGAGTACCCCAAAAATAAAAATCCATGGGTGTTATATCAGGACTTTGAGCACACCAATCAACCGGCGCGTTGTTATAAATGACACGATTATTAAAATTTTGGTACAAAAATTCGTTGACGATCCTAGCATTGTGAGCTGGTCTTGTTGGTACTAAATCTCGTCTAAATTATCATGAACTCTTCTAATTGTTGGTAAGATATCATTTTTCAACAGATTAAGATACCTTTCCCCTCACTTTTTTTTGTCATTTGTTTTCTGGTATTGGATTTCATAGCCTACTATCCGCGAAACGGTTTTTCTTAAAATTTTTAGTGTAATTACAAGATTTCTCAAGCATATTGTACATCATTGGAAATCTCTTTTCACAGGCTATCATTAAAATTCAATATGGCTGCCATAATAAAAACAAACGGTGATGCTTGTAGCTCAAAAACAAATGACAATCCAAAGTTGAAAATAGCAGAAAAATATTACTATGTAAAAAGTGTCCTGATAATGTGCAAGTCTTAGACATGTCAGATCAACGCCTACTTAGACATTGAAAAAAAAATCGACAAATCTTGGTTTTTTTCAAATCAATTCAAAAACGAAAAGAGGCCGCGCAAAATACAAGTCATATTTGGAATGAGCATGAAATTCTACAAAATATTTATAATATAACCGTCTCCCTATCTCTAATAATAACGGAGATAGCAATACATTCTCATCCAGTTTGGGACACACTATATATATATATATATATATATATATATATATATATATATATATATATATATATATATATATATATATATATATATCCAACCGATAACTCAAAAAGTAATTACCCAATTTTCATGACACTCGGCAAGTGCCTTTGCTTTATAATTAGCTTGAATGAGTTCGTTAGCCAGGAAAATCGGACAAGTTTCTCCGGGAAATTGTTGAGTTTTACTTAGAAAAAAAAATTATCTCCGAAAATGAAGAAGCTATTTTAATGAATATATTGCTTAGCTAAAGGCCAAAATTCGGCTTTCTAAGTTTATAGAAAATCGAGTTATTCAAGTTTGAAACATGTAATGAAAATTCACTACCAAAACGCACTTTCTGAGTCCAGAACTTTCTCTTTAATTATTAGTATATTTTACTAACATAAAAATATTAATTTTATGGCACAGAATTGGCTGGATCAAGCTTTTCATTGAATTTTCTTAAAAAAATTCACTAATGGGGAGATCCGTATATATATATATATATATATATATATATATATATATATATATATATATATATATATATATATATATATCGTACCGATAACTCAAACAATAATTGACCAATCTTGATCAAATTGTGTGAGAACCTTCCGTTTGCAAGTGGCCTGGACAAGTTTGTTTGCCAGGAAAATCGGACAAGGTTTTCCTGGAAAATTTTATATTTTCTTCCTAAAAAAAATTTATATCTCCGAAAATAACAAAGTAAGGGCAACTAAATATTTTCTTCCTACAAAATTTTATATCTCCGGAAATAACAAAGTAAGGGCAACCAAATTTGGTAAGCGTATTTGCATTATAAAGAGTGAACCATGTACCAAAATTTAAGGCTCTAAGTTTAAAGACAAAAAAGTTACGGGCAGCTAAAGAAACCAATTTTGAAGTTTTGCTCAAAACGTCAAACTCGCAATTTAAAACGTCAAAATTGCCAATGTGTAGGCAAAGAATGTGAAACTAATACGGATTGTGAAAAGAAAATGTTGCAAGAAGAGTGTTCTGCGAACCCTTAGGTTTCAGATTCAACCATCATTGCCCTTCATTTTACTAAAATGTTTACAGAAAATTCATTTCAAATAGACCTTTTCTCTGATGCTTTGGCTGTCGGTTTAGTTAAGTTGATGCTTTCGCTGTAGGTTTAGTGAAGTTTATGGTTTAACGGTCTATAATTTTTAACTAATTTTTGTAAAACAAATTCGCATTGCATTTTTGCATTTTTTATGAATTATGATTCATGTTTGTAAGAAAAAAAATCTGGACGCAGTACGTGCATTTTGGTAGCGAATTTTCATTAAATCCTTCAAATTACAATAACTCAATTTGCTATTAACGTAAGTTTTGTTGATTAATAAACCAACATTTAACTTTATTTTCGGAAAATTATTATTATATAAGTCGTTGTTGATATAAATTTTCTTTTTTTTTAATTGAACACGTTATTGCTTTTTGCATTTTCCATCGAAATATAATGTATGTTTGTAAGAAAAGAAATCCGGGACGCAGCAAGTGCGTTATGGTAGCGAATTTTCATTAAATGCTTCAAATTTGAATAGCTCAATTTGCTATTAACCTATAAGGTTGACCAAGAAATCAGTTTTTTCTGGAACACTTTAAGTTTACCTACGGAAATTTTAGTACATTTTCAAACAACAAAGTAGTTTTGATGAAACATGGCACATTGTTTATACTATATAGGTTATACTGGTAACCAAAGTTAATGCCTGCTTTCTTAAAAAAAAACACACATATTTGCTATTTAAAAACATTTTTATGAAAATTCACTGCCATAACGCACTTGCTGCGTCCCGAACACTTTTTATGGTTGATCAGCTACTCTTCAAGAAATCTCTAAATAAATTATTTTACAAAAGTCTGTGGCTAATGGAACTTGCTTTTCGAGGCCAACCCACCACGCTCACACACTCACACATTTCTGCTTGGAACATGGTGGAAATTTTCCCTAGGAAGTCTAAAATTAGATCGTCTTATTCGCAGTTCTGCTCCCTCTATTTGTTTAGACCCGTCAGTATATCATACAATTAAGCTGCTTGTTAGCGTTGCACTGTCTTTGTCCCATGTGTGGTCATTTATGAACAGGGCGAACGAAATTGTAATGTCCAGTTTGACTGGCTGGAAAAACTCTAAGAAATCAAGTGTAATTTATAACTAGCGAACTACCTATTTATATTGTGCCGTTGAGTCTCAGGTCCCAGTCACTCCCAATTTTCATATATATCTAGGATACTATGTGAGTTTCTCTAAGTCTATCTGAAAGAACAACTTACTAACAATACCTTGTGTCAAAAACCGACCAAATAAATTATATTTTTAGGAATATTTTTTAATTTTCAGAAACTTTTGTTCACCAACCCAAGAAACGGTTTGATTTATGCGCCTGTGATTGAACCAGAAAACGACAACGCATTTATAACACAAAAAAGTCACGAGCTGCTGTCTCAAGGAAATTTTCACAATATTCCTTGTATTATCGGATTCAATTCTCTAGAAGCCAACTTCGCACTTACTAGTAAGTGGTATTTGTGTTATATAACTTAAAATTAAGAATATATAAATCTATAATTATCATTGACCGCAAGGCATGGGGGGGGGGGGGGGAGACGCCGGGCCTACCACGGGACGCGTTCATCTGGTTCACGGACGGATCCGGCGGGGAGCGTGGGACGGAGGCAGGCGTTAATTCGGAAGGATCGAGGGTAAGTTACAGTATTTCCCTCGGAGCTGATGCAACGGTCTTTCAGGCCGAAATGTACGCCATCTTGCACTGCGCGCGAGAGAACAAGAGGAGGGGCTACACCAACAAGCGGATCCTCATAGCCACGACAGCCAGGCAGCCCTTAAGGCCTTAAGTAGCCCACGGTAAATTCCAGGCTGGTAAGTAAATGCCGAAACGAGACTGGCGACCTGTCTGGACAGAATGTGGTCACCCTCATCTGGGTGCCGGCTCCCAATTCAAAAAGATCTGTGGAGCTGCTAAATCTTAGCAGAGGACAGCTGAGGAACATAACAGGACTCTTGACAAGACACATGGCTGTCAAGAAACACCTGCATAAAATGGGGCGGTTCGAGGGGGACCTGGCATGCAGACTCTGCGGGAGGGGGAGGAATCAGCCCAGCACATCTTGTGCGAATGTAAAGCTCTGGACCGCAAAAGACAACTGATCTACGGCAAGTCTAGACCGGAGACAGAGCAATATAAAACTTCACGCTACCAATTGCTGTGCAAACTAGTTCAAGGCACAGTGATTTTGAAATGGTTGGAGTAGAAAAGACAAAGGGCATGCACAATAAGTCAAAGACTGCAGTGCTATCGGGACGGCAAAGACGCAGACGAGCCCTAAGGATAAAAAATCTATAACTAATTAAATGTGTGATACATGCAGGCTCAGTTTTTTAAAGAGATACAAGAGGATATCTCGAAAATGGTTGAATTTTTTTGAATAGGAAGACATATTTAGCCATATTTTTTTACATTTAGCCCCCTCTCTATTCCAAGACGCGGGGGTAACTTTGTATTTTCAAATGGGGTGATTTTTTGGATAAAACTCGAAGCTACGTAAAAAGTTAGTATGTGTGCAATTTGCTCTTGGTTGCGGAATTATAAGTTATTAGGTTAAACTACAAAAAAATAATTTCAATTTATATATAAAGTCTGTCATTGTCATAAGTAGATAGTTCTTTGGGTCTCCGGGACCACTTCCCCATGTAAATCTCCATAAGAAAAAACGATCAAAAATAACCGCTCCACTTCTGCAACTAACAATACACCGGCACGGCGGGCTCGTCGGTCGATCCACCTGGGAGTATCCGGAGGTGTAGCGGAGGCGGCGGTCTCGGCCAGAATCAGATTTTCAGAATCAAGACTTAGGTAACCAGATCTACATCCCGGACCTAGGGAACCGGAGGCGGCTGTTAGAGAGATAGAGATAGCATGCCCGAGGATATTGGTGGGAGAATGTGTGATGTCGCGAGTTGTAGTTTCCACGAAAGGTATTCACCAGGCGCCCACAGTTGAGTAAATGCGCTTACTTGTTGATTACCGATACATTTCAGCGCTTAGAAGCTGACGAACGTACGGTTGTGTGAACGTATTTTTGTGATAAGTGTAATTAAGGGCTTCTTAACATTGGGGCTACGCAAACATAAAAAGTAGAGGTTATTTAATGCGCGTTAACAGTCATAAACTTGATTTCATCATTATGTCACAGTAATATTCTTCATAAAAAATTACTTCTAACTGTATGCACACAAAAATTCGTAAAATACATTTGTGACATCTAATAAGCAACAATAGTTTCGTAGTTTGTTAAGAGATTAAGGTCTGATGAAACTTCAAGCTCACTGTACCGCAGCATAATATTATTATCTTGCCACTGTACTTACCACATGACGTCATGCGCGCGACTACAAAAATTAATTAGCCACATTATCCCTACCATATCTCTTTAGTCATTATATCATGCCTCCCTCTTACCTATACCATTTAAAAAACATTTTCTTTTTGTTATTTGAAATCTTGTACTGAAATTTCGCTACCACAACACACTTGCTGCGTGTACAGTTTTTAAAATAAACTCGCTATAAACCCAAACAAAAAATAAATAATCATCTAATTAATTCATGTTTTTGTTGCAGATTGGACCAGAACTTTCGTTCACATGGCATATGACAGAAAGCATTCAGCATTGGTTCCTATTGACATAAACGTCAGTGATCGGTCAAAGAACTATCAAATGGGAGAAATAATTAAATCTCATTATTTTGGAACAAAGGAAATATCATCCACTGATTTTGAGCTAAAAAGGGTAAGTAATATTTTTCTGTTACTTTACAATATTACCTGCGGTAAGCACTGGTAAATATAAGTTGCGATGTTCTAGATGGGCTGGGGTTTTGGGTGGAATATGGTGTTTACTTTTCAGGATATCGGGGAGAGAACGTGTACCTCTAAACCGAAGGGAACGGGGTTCGATCCAAAGGGTTCTCCTTTCTTTTTTCCGTACCCCGAAGGGTACGCGGTTCGATCCCAGGTTTTTCCTTTCTCTTTTTCAGTACTGTAAGATTAACATCAACTAAGGTTGTGGCATTGTATATACGCAAGTTGAATATCTGTACGTTCCGCCCTTCGGAAAGGGCGTAAATCCGTCGTTACCATGTCCATGCGATGTTGGGCACGTTAAATATCCCTACCCTCCTTACAGAAAGGCAAGGGTTTGGCAGAATTTCCAGGATAGTGAGGTGAAACTGCTCCCTGGCTTTGGTGATTGGCCATAGTCTCGGAAATAGGCCGACGTTAAATAAACAAAAAACACAACGTTTAATGAGAATATTTGATTATTTGCAAGGATTTATTTTGCATGTGTTGAACGAAACTAATGTAAGTTTTTAGGGGCAAATAAATTTATTATTATATAGGGTGGCGCATTGAAAACGAAACAGACCGTTTTGCGCCCAGAGAATTATTTTTAAGAAACGCTGAAACACGTCAATTTTAATATTGAGGGGGACATATTTTGACATAAGCCTCAACTTTGTCACATCAACCCCTTAAGGTTGGTGATAACAATCCTTATATTTTAAATAGGAAACATGGGTCGAGTGTTACATCATTTGAAAGCTCTTTCTTTTCTGAATTCAGCACACTAATGTTTTTGGAAGTTTTATCAACTCGTTTAAAAATTATTCGCAGTTGAAGATGCAAAAACGTATTTCTCTCATTCCGATAAAAAATGTGCTGATAGTCAATGTTTTGTTGGTTTGTAAACAAAAAATTGACTATCAGAACATTTCTTATCGGAATGAGAGAAATGCGGTTTATTATTTCAGTTCATTGGTCGGTTTGATACTTGATAGTACTACTGAAAATTAATTTGACAATGGTGTATTCTGTAGAAGAAAGAGTTGAAATAATTACTCTTTTTAAGAAAAACGATGAATGTGCCAACCGTACCGCAAATTTGTTTAATGAACGACATCCGAACAGACATGTTAACAGAAAATACATTTTGGAATTATTTGCAAAGTTTCGACAAAGTGGTTCAGTAGCCAACAAAAAACGGGATCCTGAAGGTGAATTTCCGGTTAGAAATGAGATCACTGAGATTGAAGTTTTAGGACAAATTGCTGCAGACCCAACTTTGAGCACGAAAAAATTGGCCACTGTTTCAAACATCAAAAGAAGAACTATTCAGAGAATATTAAAGCATAATAAATTTCACCCGTATAAAATTATGACTGCACGAATAGCTGATAACTGGAACTTTCTGCTCAATATCTGTTTTTCAGACGAGTGTACGTTTTTATTAAACTTTACAGTCAATCGTCATAATTGTCGTTATTGGGCAGATAATAATCCAATAAATTTTTACGAATTCCACACTCAAACTCCACAGAAATTGAATGTCTGGACTGGTATTTTTGGAGACCGCTTAATCGGACCAATTTTTCTTGATGGCAAAGATATCGTTTACCCTCTACTTGACATTGTTGAAAATGATGATGGCTATCAAGAAAATCAATTAGTGTTTCAACAAGATGAAGCTCCTCCGCATTTTTCACAACGTGTTAGGGAGTTTTTGAACAGAGAGTTTCCAGGACAATGGATTGGGCGTAGAGGTGTTATTGAGTGGCCCCCTAGATCACCGGATTTAACTTCTTTAGACTTCTTTCTATGGGGTGATTTAAAGAGTAGAATTTACGCAACAGAACCGGAGTCTCTGGAAGAATTACGATGACGAATTGTTGAAAAATGGTGTCTAATAACTCCACAAATGCTCCAGAATCTCAGAGCTAGTTCTGAACAAAATTTGTACCTTTGTATGGAAGCTGGTGGTCAACAATTTGAAAACTTACTTAACTGAATAAACATTTTTGAACGTTTGGTTTTGGTTTTTTTAGTTTTGACTAAATAGTGAATTTCTTATCACAATGAATGAAATACGTTCTTGCAATTCCAACTGTGAATAATTTTTTAACGAGTTGATAAAACTTCCAAAAAAATTAGTGTGCTGAATTCAGAAAAGAAAGAGCTTTCAAATGATGTAACACTCGATCCATGTTCCCTATTTAAAATATAAAGGTTGTTATCACCACCCTTAAGGGGTTGATGTGACAAAGTTGAGTTTTATGTCAAAACATGTCCCCCTCAATACTAAAATTGACGAGTTTCAGCGTTTCTTAAAAAAAATTTCTCTGGACGCAAATCGGTTTGTTTCGTTTTCAATGCGCCACCTGTATATAAATAAATACAATCGTTATTGAAATATTGCTTTAATTTCTGAATAGTAAGATAGTGTGTGTGTGATTCTGTGTGTGTGTGTGTGTAGTAAGATAGTCTTAGGTAAAGAACGATACCGAGAGGGAGATGAAGTCGCAGGAAAATTTTCTGTGTATTGTTGTTTAATTGCCGGACGAGGTTTTTGACTTTACGTGACAGGTTTCGGAATGTTTATTTGCTTCAAAGATCAAAGCACAAACAGAAGACTGCAAACCAGAGGCAGGGCTGGAGGTAAGGAACTTTTGCTTCGCTGGCTGTCTAATATTTTTGGTCAGTTTCAGATTTTCTTTATCAATGTGGCGGTTGTTATCCCAAATATGTTGTGCCACGCATGACTTGTCCACACTACCATATCTCAAATGTGCCAAATGTCCACTAAATCAAGTCCCAATGGTTCTCTTAATCTGCCCAATGTATTTAACATTACAATCTTTACAGCCTATCTCATAGATACCCGACATTTCAGGGGTTCTATCTTTATCTTTCGTATTACCCAACAAAGTTCTTAAACAATTTTGTGTCGAAAAAGTTAGCTTCAAATCGGCTTTTTTAAAAATGCCCTCGAGACTTCTTGTAATATGCGGTTCAAAAGGTAGGCAAACAAATTTTTTCTCTATTTTATCTTTCCTGAATGTCGTGGATAACATTTGCATTGTTCTGTGTTTATTAATTAATTTTTCCACTAAGCAACCCGAATATCCGTTATGTTTAGCCACGTGTTTAATGTAGTCTAATTCTATACTATATCTACTTTTATTTTAGGGAAATTTTATCAATCTATTTATTAAGAAATTTAAGCCGGCCGTTTTTTGTGCAAACGTATGATTGAGTCATTTGGAATGTAACTCATAGTGGTAGTTTCCTTCCTGCGGACATCAAATTCAAGAGAGTCATTATTTCTAATAACTAGTACATTTAGAAAAAGAAGTTTACTGTTAGCTTCTAATTAGTGGGTGAATTTTATTGAACCGAATTAACAGACAGTTACGGTTGGCTTTTTACCACCGTAACTTTCTTACTGATCCAGCAAGATATCACGGGAAGTTTTTGATAATGATGGATCGTTTGAATATTAAACAACAAATTAGCTATTGTATTGGAAATATTTTAAGGAAGTTCGCTTTACCCTCGTCACCCTAACACACCGTTGACCTTCCATCAGTATTTCATTAAACATAAAATGTGTTACAAATTAAAATATCTCAGAGCAGGAGAATATCGTTACAAATATATGTAATTCCTAGAAAATAAATTATAAAGACTGCTAATATCGTTCTAGAATATCAGAAAATTAGAGGCGGAAATATTAAATAAAGAAGAACTGTTTAGATATGGGGTCAGAAACGTTTATAAAAATTATGACAACGCACTTAGAAATCTCTGGATGCGATATAGAACAAAGAAGCATTCATGCAGACATGTGCGACGCAGTTGGGTCTTATAAACAGAAACGAGGAAAATCTATTTTTGAATATCCAGGCTTTAAAAACGCTAAACACAGCTACAATATTAAATTTGAATCATGTGGGAGGGAGGGATTTTAAAATCGACCAATGACACATCGGCACGTTTGCGGCGGTTGATGTAACAGATGAGATCATTCGAACTGAGACACGTTCAGAACGACTTTCCGACTAGTGAGTGAACACATTAATCTAGCAGACTCAATCAGACTCCAGTGATTGCTAATTATCTCCGTCGTTTGCTTCTTACCTGAGCCTCATCACAATAGGAATGGTGAAGAAACTTTATTTAAATATCAGCTTGCATAATTTATAGGGAAATGTCTTTCTAAATATGTAAAGGCCTCAGGCAACGGGTCGATTTAATTAGATACCTAGGGTACTGGTCAGCCTCTCTAAAATTTCGAACTCTGTCTTGAATCTTGAATACAGGGTGATTATGGATATCTGAATGATTGGCCAAGATTGGTGCCTTTTCTCTGCAACGAATGGCTAATTAACTGTGAAGAAAGTGCTGTAGTTTTGTGGTTTGATGATAAAAAGGGAAACTACCTTTCACGGCCTCACCAAGCTAGGTATACCGCACTGTCATTCCCGTGTTTTTGGCATCAGTGAAACTTGGAAAGTGGATGCGACGCCTCATGTACGTGTTCTTTCCTTTGTTTTTGGTCAAGAATAGACATTTTAATTACTGCAAATCAACTGAAGGCCAAGATATGAGGCCATGATATTGCAGTAGCTTTTTATTTTTATTATAAATTAAGATCTAAGAAAATTTCCATTGAAAATTGTAATAGTAGTGTATATTAGACGCTGCCCTATTTTAAATCAGAATATTGCCTTTAGGTACCTAATTTGCAAAATTTCATGAAATTACTTTCTCCTATTCAATCAAGTCTTAATTAACATAAAGGGGCCCTCAGCTCATTGTTGGACTTATTTGGAAATAGGCATGCATTATTTCAATTATTAAATGGCTGGAAGTATCTGGCCAGATCCATATTCATATTTATTTCTTTATATTGTTCTATTGTTTATTATGTATTTTTTTTGGGACTTAAAACATACTCTGATTTAACCTTGGAATGATTGATAATCTTTTTATTCTATTCAAAACTGTTTTCTTTTTGACATGATCGATAAAGATCTTGTTGTGTGTTTAAATTTAAATAAGTGACTATCATTTACTCAGTCTTCTAAACCCTGTTTTTGAGCCGAAATTCGGGCAACACAGAAAGAATAATTCAAGTTTATCTAGATCTCTAAACTGACGTTTATGGTTAGCACCACATAACTTCTGTACTGGGAGTCTAAGAAATACGAGCTTGTAGGCTGGATTTCCCTAGATAGAGTAAGTACCCATTTAACTTAGTCACCCTAATTAATACTCAATTTAGACTCATTAACTTGCCCTATTCAGCTCTTTTTAATACTAGGGTATTGTTCATAGAACAGAAAACTATCCAAGAAGGCATTCCTAATCGTGAAAATATATTTTTGATCTGATTTTGAATTAGATTTTTGATTAGATTCTTAAAATGTAAAGACGCGAGACTTTTAATTTAATTATGTACAGATTTGGTTTTAAATTTTATTGGGTTAAGTTAGTTTGTAAAAGTTGTTAATTCTTTTTATTCTTATTAAATTTTATTACAAATTACATCGTTACCATGTCCATATTATCCCAGTTATAAAAGTTAATCCCTCCGCTTCCTTAAACATGGTCCTTCGACAGGCACGGGTATTAACCAAACAATGGCCGCTGCGCAAGTCAAGTCAAGTTTAAAATTTCGCCAATGAAAACATAGGTTTAAATAGAAATTTAAGAAGGAGAGAGTACACGCAGGGCACAGGGTATTAACCAAACAATGGCCGCTGTGCAGTCAAGTCAAGTCAATATTAAAATTTCGCCAATGGAAGCATATGTTTAAATGGAAATTTAAGAAGGAGAGAGTACATGCAGGGCACAGGGTATTAACCAAACAATGGCCGCTGCGCAGTCAAGTCAAGTCAATATTAAAATTTCGCCAATGGAAGCATATGTTTAAATGGAAATTTAAGAAGGAGAGAGTACATGCAGGGCACAGGGTATTAACCAAACAATGGCCGCTGCGCAGTCAAGTCAAGTCAATATTAAAATTTCGCCAATGGAAGCATATGTTTAAATGGAAATTTAAGAAGGGGAGAGTACACGCAGGGCACATGGTAGCAACCAAACAATGGCCGCTGCGTAGTCAAATCAAGTCAAGTTTAAAAGAAAAAAAACTCTGGACGCAGCAAGTGCGTTATGGTAGTGAATTTTCATAAAAATGTTTTTAATAGCAAATATGTGGTTTTTTTTTCAGAAAGCAGACATCAAATTTGGTTACCAGTATAACATATATAGTAAAGACAATGTGCCATGTTTCATCAAAATAACTTTATTGTTTGAAAACGTACAGAAATTTCCGAAAGTAAACTTAAAATGTAACCGAAAAAATCCGTTTCTTGGTCAACCTTATAGGTTAATAGCAAATTGAGCTTTTCAAATATGAAGCATTTAATCAAAATTCGATACTATAACGCACTTGCTGCGTCCAGAATTTCTTAACTTACAAACATGCATTATATTTCGATGGAAAATGCAAAAACATAAGGCGTTTTCCACTAAAAAAAAATATTATTTGTATCACCAACGACTTATGGGCCACCCTGTGATGGTAGCAATAATTTTTTAAGGTGTAGCTCAAGACACCGTATAATTAATGTATACAATATTTTTTCGTATCTTGTATAATAACGGAGATATTGAGCTTTATTGATTTTTTAGGAAAATTCTACAAAAATTATATACCATTAAACGATAAATTCTATAGCTAAGGCTACTGCCAAGCATCAGAGAAAGGGTCTATTTCAAATGAATTTTCTGGAAATATTTTAGTAAAATAAAGGACAATGACGGTTGAAACTAAGACTTCAGGGTTTGTAAAACATTCTTCTTGACACATTTGATTTCCATAGCCCGTATTAGATTCAAGTTCTTTGCCTAAATGTTGCGAATTTCGACGTTTTAAATTGTCACTTTGACGTTTTGACGAAACCCCCAATTTATTTTTCTTTAAATGCCCATAACTTTTTTGTATTTTGACCTACAGAGCTAAATTTTGGTACGCGCCTCACCTATAATGAAGTAAACCAGCGTACCAAATTTGGTTGCCCTTACTTTGTTAATTCCGGAGATATAATTATTTTTGAAGGAAAACCCAAAATTTTCCGGGAAAACCTAGGCCGATTTTCCTGACTAACGACCTTATCCAAGCCATTCGCAAAAGGAAGGTATTCACCAAATTTGATCAAAATCGGCCCATTATTTTTTGAGTTATCGGTGTGATACATATATATATATATATATATATATATATATATATATATATATATATATATATATATATATATATATATATATATATATATATATATATATATATATATATAAATATATATATATATATATATATATATATATATATATATATATATATATATATATATATATATATAAACATATAAAAATTGAAACTGACCCCGGATATGTGTTCTGGGGGGCCTAATTAGCGCTCACTTGAAGAAATTTTTTCAAAATTCAAAAGTCGGGATCTCCTCATTAGTGAATTTTTTTTAAGAAAATTCACTAAAACACTCCAAAACGACTCAGGGTCGGCGAGGCTGTGTTTTGTGGAGTTGGAAGATTTCTGCAAGCAAAGCAGAAACAATTCTTCAAATCATATGGTCAGTTACTTCACAATGACAGAGGTAACTCAATTTGTGCTAATAAAAGTCACTCCGATTCCATATAAGGCAAAAACGAAACCTATTGGTCTATGGAAGTACCCAACCAAATCCTAAGAGTGAATTATAACACGCAAAGATACTTTCAAATAACAGACAATGAACTCACAAGCAGCATCCCAATCTCCGAGAATCTATATCTGTGTTCCCCAGCCATGGTAAGAAGCATGGAAAGCAAGGAGGAGATATACCAGAGGGAAGACAAAATTACGTGTCCAATCCATCACCAGAAAGTCAAGTCAACAATCTGGAAGCAACTTTACACTAGAAACTCATGGATGTTCATCAACCCACGACAATCTAGAAGGGCAATCAGATGTAAAGGCCAGATGGAAGAACTTATGGTGAAGCAGTATGGCAGAATATCCATCTCCCAAGACTGTATCCTCGAATCAAAATGTGCATATATTATTAGATCATTTAAATTATTCTTATTCCGATTATCATAGGGTTGTATACACATTAATATTATTTCTATTATCATCCTAGGGTTGTATACATATTAATATTATTTCAATTATCATCCTGGAGTAGTATACATATTAATATTCTTTCAATTATTATAGTAAGTATCAAACTTAGGTCAAGGTAAATCAAACATTCAGGTTAGAGCTATCCAAAGAGACGTCATTCCTTTTGACTCGACAGAATGTTCATCGAACAGAAAACTATCCAAGAGGGAATTCCCAATCGTGAAAATATATTTAATATTTTTTTAAAATTATAATATTTATAGGAAAATTCGCTAGCATAAATCCAAGTAATATCGTTTATAATTAAGTAGATCGCATAGAAATTATAATTATTGACCTGGAATTGCTCATATTACAGGTTTATGCAAATAATAAACTTGTTAGAGTTGCAGATTGCAACACTAAAGAATGCTGACTATTGATGATTGCGCATTGTTAAGAATGTGTGGAACAAGTAAGATTATAAATATTTGTGTTTGTATACATTACGAGAGACTTGTGATTTTAATTATGTAGAGATAATTCTATTTATTATTATTAAATTTTATTACAAATTACATCGTGACCATGTCCATATTAACCCAATTATAAAAGTTAATCCCTAGTTATCATCCGCTTCCTTAAACAGGTATAAAACAGAAAGTAAACAATCGTCATCCGGAATTTTTGTGCATATTCGACAATCTCAAGCCCAAATATGTTATATATTTTTTATCTTGTATTATTTAAACTCTCGAATTGCTCTATTCTGAAAGGAGTCTCGGGTACTGAAAAAGTACTAACGGTGCAAGTTAAGTCTTTTAATAAAATCATCTACTCTGCATATATTTGTGTTAAATACTACCAAAATATCGCCCACATAACAAAACCATACTTTATCAAAATACTCACTTTGATTCTGTTAATCCGTCTCAAATCTACTCATGCAAAGATCTGCAGTGAATGGAGAGAGTGGGTTGGCCAATGCTGTGCCTTCAGTTTGTTCAAAAAACTCACTGTTAAATTGAAAAATATTTTGTTTTATACAAAGGTTTCAATGAGTGAAGATTGGAACCTGTGATGAGCACTGATAAGTAGAATTTGGAGAACCCAATTCATCACAATACAGTTTTTAGACCTTTAAACGATCTTCAGGTCTAAAAACTATGTTGTGATGAATTGGATTCTGCAAATTATACTTATGCAAAGGTTTCTTAAGATGTATTCTTTGCAAACCCCTTCATAAAGAATATTTAACTTTAACAAGCCTTTGTATAAAACTGAAGGCACGGCAATGGGCAACCCACTCTCTGACTGAACTCTGAAGGACTGAACTCTCAATTTGATTCAATAATTCACACACGAATTAAAACTTAACAGTAAACTTCCTTTTCTAAATGTACTGGTTATTAAAAAAATCTCGGGACGCAGCAAGTGCGTTATGGTAGTGAATTTTCATAAAAATGTTTTTATTGCAAATATGTGTGTTTTCTTTTTAAGAAAGCAGACATCAATTTTGGTTACCAGTATAACCTATATAGAAAAAGCAGGCATCAAATTTGATTACCAGTATAACATATATAGTAAAAACAATGTGCCATGTTTCATCAAAATAACTTGATTGTTTGAAAAGGTACAGAAATTTCCAAAAGTAAACCAAAAGTGTTACTGAAAAAATCCGTTTCTTGGTCAACCTTATAGGTTAATAGCAAATTGAGCTTTTCAAATATGAAGCATTTAATCAAAATTCGCAACCACAACGCACTTGCTGCCTCCAGAATTTCTTAACTTACAAACATGCATTATATTTCGATGGAAAATGCAAAAAAATTAGGCGTTTTCGACAAAAAAAATTATTTGTATCACCAACGACTTATGGGCCATCCTGTGATTGTCGCAATAATTTTTTAAGATGTAGCTCAAAACACCGTATAATTAATGTATACAATATTTTTTCATATCTTGTATAATAACGAATATATTGAGCTTTATTGATTTTTTACGAAAATTCGACAAAAATTATATACCATTAAACGATAAACTCTATAGCTAAGGCTACTGCCAAGCATCAGAGAAAGGGTTTATTAGAAATGAATTTTCTGGAAACATTTTAGTAAAATGAAGGACAATGACGGTTGAAACTAAGAGTTCGGTGTATGTAAAACATTCTTCTTGAGACATTTTCTTTCCATAGCCCGTATTAGATTCAAGTTATTTGCCTAAATGTTGCGAATTTTGACGTTTTCAATTGTCACTTTGACGTTTTGAGGAAACCCCCAATTTATTTTTCTTTAAATGCCCATAACTTTTTTGTCTTTTGACCTACAGAGCTAAATTTTGGTAGGTGGCACACCTATAACGATATAAACCAGCTTACCAAATTTGGTTGCCTTTACTTTGTTAATTTTGGAGATATAAATATTTTGCGAAAGAAAACACAATTTTTTCCATGAAAACATCGGAGGATTTTCCTGGCTAACAAAATTATCCAAGCGACTTTCGAAAGGAATGTACTCACCAATTTTGACGTTTAAAATCGCAATTTTGACGTTTTGAGGAAAATCCAAATTTTTTTTTTTTGAATGCCTGTAACTTTTTTATCCTTTAACCTACGGAGCTAAAGTTTGGTAGGTAACTTGCCTATAATGATATAAATCCGCATATGAAATTTGGTTGCCCTTACTTTGTTAATTCCGGAGATATATATTTTTTTCGAAAGAAAACACAAAATTTTCCGGGAAAACCTGGACCGATTTTCCTGGCTAACAAACTTATCCAAGCCATTTGCAAAAGGAATTTATTCACCGAATTTAATCAAAATCGGCCCATTATTTTTTGAGTTATCGGTGTGATACATATATATACATATATATATATATATATATATATATATATATATATATATATATATATATATATATATATATATATATATATATATATATATATATAAATATATATATATATATATATATATATATATATGTATATATATATATATATATATATATATATATATATATAAACATATAAAAATTTAAACCGACCCTGGATATGTGTTCTGGGGGGCCTAATTAGCGCTCATTTGAAGAAATTTTTTCAAAATTTAAAAGTCGGGATCTCCTCATTAGTGAATTTTTTTAAAGAAAATTCACTAAAAAGTAAACTATACACAAAAATTTAGATTTCTATGTTGCAAGAAAAAAAAGTTATAATAAAATATTTGGTGCCAGATCATTTCTATGAAAATTCACTACCATAACGCACTTGCTGCGTCTTTGAGTTTTTAAGTAGTCGCTTTTGCTTTTTCACTATAGTTTTTTATTTTTTAACAAAATTTGTTTGTGTAGCTTATATAGATTCAGGATAGAGCCCATTGATACTGTGTCTCGAGGAATAGCTAGCGTTATCAAAAATATTTTAAAACATAAGATTTTTTTTTTAAATGCATGTTATTCTGCTTTTCGGTTTTCTTCTACGTTTTTTTGTCAGTCCAGGGTTAGGTATGGGTTAGGTAAAAGGATCCGGGTCAGGTCCGGATCAGGTCAGGTCAGGTTAGGTCAGGTTAGGTCGTTCAGGTCTGCTTCGTAGAGTGTTTAGTGCATAAACATGAAAAATGGTGTCCCTTCAACCCCCAAAGAGCTGCGGGGGACTAGGAGCAAATATACGTGGTGCAGGGGAAAAACATGTTTAGGAGAAAGTGTTGATACAAAAAGTGAAAAGGCTGCTTATAGAGGTCGAACTAAGTTGTTTTTACTGATTTTTCCTTTATATTTCCTTCTCCGCCGAGCATCCCTATTCACTCCGGGTCTCGTAACTTTTGGAGGGGTTGATTCCACAACATATATCTTGTTGCTTATGCACACATTGAGTCTTTTAAGCATGTTTACTGAAATATTTTTCAAAACTCACGTATGCCGATCATCTGCATAATTACCGTTAAATATCTTTTACTTGCACAAAAGAAAGAAATTAGTTTTTATGAATTATATTCATTACTGCATCCATACGCACCAGCAAGATTAACCATTTTTTAAATATAAAAAAAGCAAAGGTCAAACCGCTTAAGTCGCGGAAGCAAAAAAAGTCTGAACGCAGCAGGTGCGTTATGGTAATCAATTTTCATTAAATGCTTCAAATTTGAATAACTCAATTTTCTATAAACCTAGAAGGTTGAATTTTGGCACGTGGTAAGGCCTTTACCAAGACAAGATATTCACATAAATTTCATCAAAATAGCTTTGTAATTTTTGGAGATAAACATTTTTTTCGAAAGAAAACTTAAAATTTTTATTTATATTATATTTATATAAACATATAAAAATTGAAACTGACCCAAGATATTTGTCCTATGGGTCCTATTTCGCAGTCATTTGAAAAAAATGTTTGTCAAATCTCACCATAGATACCTCTCCATTTGAATTTAGTTAATTTTTCCCAATAAAAATTCACTAAAAGGAGAAACGGACCGGGCCGGACTCGAACCAGCATCGTCCGCTTGACACACATAAAGTACACTTCCAATGAGCTACCGACGCTTCGTAATAAACGAATTCTTTACATTGTATTTACACATACAACACCTTACCGTCAGGAATTTGGTATCGGAAATTAAATGTAAGTGGCTAGCTAAATAGCAAATTGCAGAATTGATTGATTTATTTCGCCGATCGCTGAAACATATTCGAGTGTAGACTGTTTCGGTCTTAAATAACATTCAAATGTTACTAATGGCATGTAACCTTAAAGATGATTTGACATATTATGAATGAAAATGAAATGCGTTCGTGGAATCACAATTTTAGTGCGCCATCTTTTAGAAAATAGCTGGTCTACGGATGGTGCCGAAACGCGCTAGTTTGACAACACATATTGACTAAATAATTAAGGTATGTCATATTTTACATTTCACTTTGCATTACGTTTTTATTTGGAATCCAAAAGACCTGAAATTTAAGAAACTTATTCTTGGATACCTAATCTAGGCAAAGAGTGATTTTGGGCTAATTCTGTGACAAAAAATTGTCAAATCATGGTTTGGCAAAAACGTTGTATTTTCGTTATAAACGGGATATTTGCTTACAAAAATCTTTATTTCCTTCCTCAAACCTCAATCTATCTATTGTATACTATATTTTCAGTCTAAGGCTTTAATTGGGACAGTTCAACAAGCTACAAATATAGTGTATTTTAAGCATTTTATTGAACCCCCCCTCTTAACGATAAACTCTATAGCTAAGACTACTGCCAAGTGTCAGAGAAAGGGTCTATTTGAAATAAATTTTCTGGAAACATTTTAGTAAAATGAAGGACAATGACGGTTGAAACTAAGACTTCAGGGTTTGTAAAACATTCTTCTTGAGACATTTTATTTCCATAGCCGGTATTAGATTCAAGTTCTTTTCCTAAATCTTGCCAATTTTGACGTTTAAATCGCAACTTTGACGTTTTGTGAAAAACCCCAATTTATTTTTGTTTAAATGCCTATAACTTTTTTGTCTTTTGACGTACAGAGCTAAATTTTGGTAGGTAACTTCCCTATAATGATATAAACCCGCGTATAAAATTTGGTTTCCCTTACTTTGTTAATTTTGGAGATATAAATTTTTCTCGAAAGAAAACACAAAATTTTCCGGGAAAACCACGTCGAATTTTCCTAAATAACAAACATATCCAAGCCACTTGCAAAAGGAAGGTACTCACCAATTTTGACGTTTAAAATCGCGATTTTGACGTTTTGAGGAGAACCCAAATTTATTTTTCTTTGAATGCCTGTAACTTTTTTGTCATTTAACCTACAGAGCTAAATTTTGGTAAGTGACTTTCCTTTAATGATATAAACCCGCGTATGAAATTTGGTTGCCCTTACTTTGTTAATTTTGGAAATATAAATTTTTTTCGAAAGAAAACACAAAATTTTCCGGGAAAACCTCGGCGGATTTTCCTGGCTAACGAACTTATCCAAGCGACTTGCGAAAGGAAGGTATGTGCCAAATTTTATCAAAATCGGCCCATTATTTTTTAAGTTATAGGTGTGACACATATATATATATATATATATATATATATATATATATATATATATATATATATATATATATATATATATATATATATATATATATATATATATATATAAACATATAAAGTCTGAAACTGACCTCGGATTTGGGTCCCGGGGGTCCTATATAGCGCTCATTTGAAGAAATTTTTTCAAAATTCGAAAGTCGAGATCTCCTCATTAGTGAATTTTTTTTAAGAAAATTCACTAATAATGACTCTTTTGAATTCGATGTCCGCAGCAAAAAATTACCACTCTAAGTCAGATTCCAAATGATTCACGTACGTTTGCACAAAAAACGGCTGCTTTAAATTTCTTAGTAAATAGATTGATAAATTTCCCTTAAGTAAAAGTAGATATAGTATAGAATTAGAGTACATGAAAACGTGGCTAAATATAACCGATATTTGGATTGCTTAGTGGAAAAATTAATTAATAGACACAAAACAAAGAAAAGTGTTAGCGGAATGCACAACATTCAGGAAAGATAAAATAAGGAAAAATTTGCTTGTCTACCTTTTAAACCCCCCATCACAAGGGGTCTCGACAGCATTTTTAAGAAAGACGATTTGCATCTAACTTTTTAGACAAAAAATAATTACAAAAATTCGTTAGGTAATACGAAAGATAAAGATAGAGCCCCTGAAATGTCGGGTATCTATGAGATAGTTTGTAAAGATTGGGTAATTCTGCAGTTGAATCCGGTGAACCGACAGAGTCGTCGCGCAATAGAATGCAGTCGTTGGAGTTCACGCGCTGTTGCCACATCCTTCTCTTTATCGACTTTGTAAGGAAATAATATTTAGTACAAACTTAAAAAGTCGGGACGCAGCAAGTGCGCTGTGGTAGCGAATTTCTATACAACTTTTTTTAATGTTAAGTATGTTTTTTAAGAGACTAAATGTAGGTCGAGACGCAGAAAGTGCGCTATGGTAGCGAATGTACCTAGAACTATTTGTAATGTGAAATATGTTTTTTTCATGAGACATAACATTTAGTACAAAGTTAAAAAGTCGTGACGCAGCAAGTGCGCTATGATAGCGAATGTTCATCAAAATGATTTTAATGATGAATATGTCTTTTTAATGAGTCATAATATTCAGTTCAAAGTCAAACAGTCGGGACG
Organism: Tillus elongatus; assembly: GCA_964006375.1. Classification (NCBI taxonomy): domain Eukaryota; kingdom Metazoa; phylum Arthropoda; class Insecta; order Coleoptera; family Cleridae; genus Tillus; species Tillus elongatus. The sequence continues at coordinate 14,691,415 of OZ023262.1, forward strand.
TAGCAAGTGCGCTATGGTAGCGAATGTTCCTAGAACTATTTTTAATGTTAAATATGTTTTTTCATGAGACATAAAATTTACTACAAAGTTAAAAAGTCGGGACGCAGCAAGTGCGCTATGGTAGCGAATGTTCATCAAAATGTTTTTAATGATGAATATGTATTTTTAATGAGTCATAATATTCAGTTCAAAGTTAAAAAGTCGGGACGCAGCAAGTGCGCTATGGTAGCGAATGTTCCTAGAACTATTTTTAATGTTAAATATGTTTTTTCATGAGACAAAATTTACTACAAAGTTAAAAAGTCGGGACGCAGCAAGTGCGCTATGGTAGCGAATGTTCCTAGAACTATTTTTAATGTTAAATATGTTTTTTCATGAGACAAAATTTACTACAAAGTTAAAAAGTCGGGACGCAGCAAGTGCGCTAAGGTAGCGAATTTCCATAGAACTATTTTGAATGTTAAATATGCTTTATTCATGAGACTTAAAATGTAGTACAAACTTCAAAGGTCGGGACGTAGAAAGTGCGCTATGGTAGTGAATGTTCCTAGAACCATTTGTAATGTGAAATATGTTTTTTTCATGAGATATAACATTTAGACAAATTTAAAAAGTCGTGACGCAGCAAGTGCGCTATGGTAGCGAATTTTCATAGCAATGTTTTGAATGTTAAATATATTGTTTTAATCACACATCAAATTTAGACAAATTTAGACAATCTCGCCCACAGGAGAAAGCTTGGACTGTAAAATAACCCACTTTTATTAAACGGTTCGGTACAAATTCTCGTACGTTTGCAGATAGGCACATGGGCTTTACCCATCATGAAGTATTTTGGCAAATGAAATACAGAAATTAAGTTTATTGTGACGGGCAGGAATAATTTCTTTTATAGCTATAATGAAATAGAAAGGAAAGGTGAGTAAAAATATGTATTAAAATGTCATAAAAATTAGATTGTTTGGCGATATATTTGCCCGCTTAACTGAGAATAAGTATGACGCCTCAAGATGCCGCAAGAGGCGAATCCGGTTGCAAAAACTATCAGTGTCTCATCCAGTAGCCCACAATTTTCAGCAGACCCTGCCTTTCTGTAAAGAGGGTAGGGATCTTTAACGTGCCCAACATCGCATGGTCACGGGACCGACGGCTTTACGCCCCCTCCGAAGGGCGGAACGTGTAGATATTCAACTTACTGAAATACAATGTCAGAACCTTGGTAGATGTTAATGTTACAGTTTGTACTGAAAAAGTGAAAGGAGTACCCTGGGCACGAACTCAGTACCCTTATGTCCAAAGGCACACGTTCTTACCCCTCAACCACCGAGGTTCTAAATGCACACAGAATATTATATATAATGGTGAAAAAGAAATGGAAAGTAAATTGCGCGCCAAAACTATGTATTCGGAAAGTTCATTTAACCCAATCGAATTAAAGTTGCTTACTAATACAATAAAACAATAGACACCCACCAAATTTTATAAAATTTTACGTATTTATTGTCAAAAATGACTTGTCCATATATATATATATATATATATATATATATATATATATATATATATATATATATATATGTGTATGTATGTATGTATGTATGTATACTTTCATTCTTCTGATTATTTAAAAGGCAGAGCCTATCTTGTATCATAAAGCTTTTGTACAGTGCAGTCGGTTGCACTGTACATAGTCATGTCAGCTTTCATAGCGAATTTCTTCTTCAAGGTTTCCTAAGTCTTTTCATAAGCTATTATTTTATGGATGTTCATTACCATAACGCAACTGCTGCCTCAATATAGGTGATTTCGAAAATTTTCCGTTTTACTTGATAAATTATATCATACTCCCTACCATAATGCACATATATTTATTATATTCGTGTTCATTAGCGTAAAACACCTGCTGCGTCAATATAGGTATATTTTAACATTTTTCCGTTCACCTTGATAAATTATATCATACTCCCTACCATAATGCACATGTATTTATTATATTCGTGTTCATTAGCGCCAAACACTTGCTGCGTCTATATAGGTATATTTTTAAATTTTTCTGTTTTTCTAGCTCAATTGTATCATACTCCTTACGATAACACACATGTATTTTATTCGTATTCGTTACCGTAAAACACTTGCTGCGTCAATATAGATATATTTTTAATTTTTCCGTTTTACTTGCATACCTATATCATACTCCCTACCATAACGCTCATGTATTTATTATATTCGTATTCATTACCGTAAAACACTTGCTGCGTCAATATAGGTCTACTTTTAAAAAAATCCGTTTTACTTGCATAATTATATCATACTCCTACCATAACGCACATGGATTTATTATATTCGTATTCATTACCGTAAAACACTTGCTGCGTCACTAAAGGTCAATTTTTTTCCGTTTTACTTGCATAATTATATCATACTCCCTACCATTACGCACATGGATTTATAATATTCGTGTTCATTACCGTAAAACACGCATTATTATACGATACGCTACCATAGCGCACTTACTGTGTGCATATTTATTTTTATGAATTCTCGGATCTTTTAATTTATTTCTACTACTAGAAGGATGTGGCAACAGCGCGTCAACTGCAACGACGAAATTCTAGTGCGCGACGACTCTGCCGGTTCACCGGATTCAACTGCAGAATTACCAAAGATTGTAATCTTAAATACGCTGAGCAAACTAAAAAAACCATTGAGACCAGATTTCGTGAACATCTGGCACATTTGTGATACGGTAGTGTAGACAAGTCATGCGCGGCACAACATATTTAAGATAATAACCACCACATTGATAAAGAAAATCTGAAACTTATCAAAAATATTAGACAGCCAGCGAAGCTCGATGCGTACGCAAGTATTTATATTTCTAGGGCAATAAAAAACAAAACTTCCTCAAATCGAACCTCGCCACTGGTTTGCAGTCCTCTGCGCTTTGTATTTGAAGCAGATAAATATTCTGAAACCTGTCAGGTAAAGCGATAAAGCAAGTTCAAAAACCTCGTCCGGAAATTAATGTAATACATAGAAAATTTGCCTGCGATTTAATATCCCTGTAGAAAATATATTAAGGGCAAAGAGCGTGCACCAGGTACGATCCAAGGTCAGCGTCGACGCACACAGTATCAAGGATGACAAGTACTGCAGCGCCGCTAGAACTGCCAACTACAAACTATAAATGGTATAAGGATTGGAGGAGTACCTTGAGGTACTAAATGGGCAAATATATGAATTGTATTATTAAATTAACCAAAGATTATAAAACTAAGTCATAAAGGAGTAGGAGTAGTAGTAGCAGGCAATTTAAGCCAGCAGTGAGTAACGGTATGCAAATGCAGGGTAGCTAAAGAACTTTTAATAATAACGTCACGCAACCGCGATTTCTTTATATGTCATTATTCGTATTAACCCTTTATATTAAAGAATGCAATATTTATTTCTACTGTACATTTTAATTGATAATAAAGTATTAAGTTTAGATCACTTCTTTTAACACTCCAATAACGAAATAGTAATCTTTACATGGTGCCGAGATTATTTACATGGTGCCGAAACCAGGTAAAGGGGCTCGGGATGCGAAATTATAGTCGTAAAACGTGTAGTGCACGTAGAAGTGAATAAACAAAGTTTATAACGTTTGTGCAGTAAGAAATAAAATGGAACGTGCTGCAAGAACGAGTTGCCGGTTGCAACTAACAAAGCTACTCAATAACGGTAAAGAAAAAAAAGCTAACGTCGATGTACCCATCGAAGAACTCATAGTAATTCGAGACCGAATTAACGCCGCAAATGACAATTTAAATCGTGCGAATCAAACAGTGCTAACGTTGTTATCAGAAGAAGAGTATAAAAAATCTCGGGACGCAGCAAGTGCGTTATGGTAGTGAATTTTCATAAAACTATTTTTTAATAGCAATAATGTGTGTTTTTTTTAAGAAAGCAGGCATCAAATTTGGTTACCAGTATAATCTATATAGTAAAAACAATCTGCCATGTTTCATCAAAATAACTTTATTGTTTGAAAATGTACAAAAATTTCCGAAAGTAAACTTAAAGTGTTCCCGAAAAAACTCGTTTTTTGGTCAACCTTATAGGTTAATAGCAAATTGAGCTATTCAAATATTAAGCATTTGATCAAAATTCGCTACCATAACGCACTTACTGCGTCCAGAATTTTTGTTCTTACAAACATGCATTATATTTCAATGGAAAATGCAAAAAATGCAATAACATAAGGCGTGTTTGATTAAAAAAACTCTGGACGCAGCAAGTGCGTTATGGTAGTGAATTTTCATAAAAATGTTTTTAATTGCAAATATGTGTGTTTTCTTTTTAAGAAAGCAGGCATCAATTTTGGTTACCAGTATAACCTATATAGTAAAAACAATGTGCCATGTTTCATAAAAATAACTTTATTGTGTGAAAATGTACAAAAATTTCCAAAAGTAAACTTAAAGTGTTCCCGGAAAAACTCGTTTCTTGGTCAACCTTATAGGTTAATAGCAAATTGAGCTATTCAAATTTGAAGCATTTAATGAAAATTCGCTACCATAACGCACTTGCTGCGTCCCGAATTTCTTTTCTTACAAACATGCATCGCTGAAAAATTCAAAAATTCAATAACATAAGGCGTGTTTCATTAAAAAAAAAAAGAAAATTTGTATCACCAACGACTTATGGGCCATCCTGTGATTGTAGAAATATTTTTTTAAGATGTAGCTCAAGACACCCTATAATTAATATATACAAATTTTCTTCATATCTTGTATAATAACGGATATATTGAGCTTTATTGATTTTTTACGAAAATTCGACAAAAATTATATACCATTAAACGATAAACTCTAAAGCTAAGGCTACTGCCAAGCATCCGAGAAAGGGTCTATTTGAAATGAATTTTCTGGAAATATTTTAGTAAAATGAAGGACAATGACGGTTGAAACTAAGACTTCAGACTTTGTAAAAGATCCTTCTTGAGACATTTGATTTCGATATCCCGTATTAGATTCAAGTTCTTTGCCTAAATGTTGCCGATTTTGACGTTTTAAATCGCAACTTTGACGTTTTGAGGAAAACTCCAATTTATTTTTCTTTAAATGCCTATAACTTTTTTGTTTTTTGACCTACATAGCTAAATTTTGGTAGGTGGCTTACCAATAAGGATATTAACTAGCGTACCAAATTTGGTTGCCCTTACTTTGTTAATTCCGGAGATATAAATTTTTTTCGAAAGAAAACACAAAATTTTCCGGGAAAACCTGGGCAGATTTTCCTGGCTAACGAACTTATCCAAGCCATTTGCAAAAGGAATTTTTCCACCAAATTTAGTCAAAATCGGCCTATTATTTTTTGAGTTATCGGTGTGATACATATATATATATATATATATATATATATATATATATATATATATATATATATATATAAATATATATATATAAATATATATATAAATATATATATATAAATATATATATAAATATATATATATATATATATATATATATATATATATAAATATATATATATAAATATATATATAAATATATATATATAAATATATATATAAATATATATATATATATATATATATATATATATATATATATATATATATATATATATATATATATATATATATATATATATATATATATATATATATATATATATATATATATATATATATATATATATATATATATATATATATATATATATATATATATATATATATATATAAACATATAAAAATTGAAACGGACCCCGGATATGTGTTCTAGGGGGCCTAGTTCGCGGTCATTTGAAGAAATTTTTTCAAAATTCAAAAGTCGGGATCTCCTCATTAGTGAATTTTTTTTTAAGAAAATTCACTAAAAAAGAGAAAATTTGTATCACCAACGACTTATGGGCCACCCTGTGATTGTAGAACTAATTTTTTAAGATGTAGTTTAAGACACCCTATAATTAATATATACAATTTTAGTGAATTTTCGTAGAAAAAATTCACTAATGGGGAGATCCCGACTTTTGAATTTTGAAAAAATTTTTGAAAATGAGCGCGAACTAGGACCCCTAGAACCCATATCCGGGGTCAGTTTCAATTTTTATATGTTTATGTATATATATATATATATATATATATATATATATATATATATATATATATATATATATATATATATATATATATATATATATATATATATATAGTATATATATATATATATATATATATATATATATATATATATATATATATATATATATATATATGTGTATCACACCGATAACTCAAAAAATAATGGGCCGATTTTGATAAAATTCGACATGTACGTTTCTTTTGTAAATAGCTTGGATAAGTTCGTTAGTCAGGAAAATCGGATGAGGTTTTCCGGGAAAATTTTGAGTTTTCATTGGAAAAAAATTCTTATCTCAAAAAGTAATAAACCGATTTTAATAAAATTTGGCATGTACCTTCCTTTTGTAAATGGCCTTGACAAGTTTGTTAGCCACGAAAATCGGAAGAGGTTTTCCGGGAAAATTTTAAGTTTTCATTCTAAAAAAATTTTTATCTCAAAGAATAATGGGCCGATTTTGATAAAATTTGGCATGTACCTTCCTTTTGTAAATGTCTTTGATAAGTTCGTTAATCAGAAAAATCAGACGAGGTTTTCTGGAAAAATTTTGAGTTTTCATTTGAAAAAAATTTTTATCTTAAAAAATAAAAAATTTATGATAACCAAATTTGGTAGGTAGGTTTACGATATAAAAACTAAAGTATACACCAAAATTTAGATTTCTATCTTACAAGAAAAAAAAGTTATAATAAAATATTTTGTGCGAGATCATTTTTATGAAAATTCACTATCATAACGCACTTGCTGCGTCCCGAATTTTTTTTCCATATCTGGTATAACAGATATATTGAGATTTATTGATTTTTTTTTACGAAAATTTTACAAAAATTATATACTATTAACGATAAACTCTATAGCTAAGACTACTGCCAAGCGTCAGAGAAAGGGTCTATTTGAAATGAATTTTCTGGAAACATTTTATTAAAATGAAGGACAATGACGGTTGAAACTAAGACTTCAGGGTTTGTAAAACATTCTTCTTGAGACATTTTATTTCCATAGCCCGTATTAGATTCAAGTTCTTTTCCTAAATATTGCCAATTTTGACGTTTAAATCACAACTTTGACGTTTTGTGAAAAACCCCAATTTATTTTTCTTTAAATGCCTATAACTTTTTTGTCTTTTGACCTACAGAGCTAAATTTTGGTAGGTAACTTGCCCGCGTATAAAATTTGGTTGCCCTTACTTTGTTAATTTAGGAGATATAAATTTTTTTCGAAAGAAAACACAAAATTTTCCGGGAAAACCTCGTCGGATTTTCCTGGATAACGAACATATCCAAGCCACTTGCAAAAGGAAGGTACTCACCAATTTTGACGTTTAAAATCGCGATTTTGACGTTTTGAGGAGAACCCAAATTTATTTTTCTTTGAATGCCTATAACTTTTTTGTCATTTAACCTACGGAGCTAAATTTTGGTATGTAACTTACCTCTAGTAATATAAACCCGCGTATGAAATTTGGTTGCCCTTACTTTGTTAATTTTGGAGATATAGATTTTTTTCGATTTTTTTCGAAAGAAAACACAAAATTTTCCGGGAAAATCTCAGCGGATTTTCCTAACTAACGAACTTATCCAAGCGACTTGCGAAAGGAAGGTATGTGCCAAATTTTATCAAAATCGGTCTATTATTTTTCAAGTTATAGGTGTGACACATAAATAAATAAATATATATATATATATATATATATATATATATATATATATATATATATATATATATATATATATATATATATATATATATATATATGTGTATATATATATGTATATATATATATATATATATATATATATATATATATATATATATATATATATATATATATATATATATATATATATATATATAAACATATAAAGTCTGAAACTGACCTCGGATTTGGGTTCAGGGGGTCCTAAATAGCGCTCATTTGAAGAAATTTTTTCAAAATTCGAAAGTCGAGATCTCCTCATTTGTGAATTTTTTTAAAGAAAATTCACTAAAACGAATTTGACAAAGTTGCTGAGTATCAAGATCAAGTGGCATCTCTGATATCAAGGCTGCAGATAAGAATAAGTAAGCAACCCAGTGAAAGCTTCATTCATAATCACACCTACATTAACGAAAGCAACGATACCGAAAGACGAGTAAACAAAGGTCACGTCAAGCTTCATAAATTAGAACTTCGCAAATTTAACGGCGAGTTATCGGATTGGACCTTGTTCTGGGAACAGTTCAGGACAGCAGTTCATGAAAATGAAAGTTTAGACGCTGTGACCAAGTTTAGTTATCTGGAACAGGCCTTAGTAGGGAAAGCTGCAACAACGATCAGTGGTCTAACGCCATCTGAAAAATCATATGATGACGCTATCGCTTTATTAAAACACGAATGATAGACAGCAATATTCAAAGGCTTTTATCAATAACGTCTGTTAAAAGTAGAATTGATTGTGCTGGTTTGCGTGGGTTATATAATACAATGTCATCGATAAGCCGCAGTTTAGGATCCTTGGGAGTGAACGCAAACGAATATGGAATGATGGTAAAGTCCGTTATTCTCAACTCAATGCCATACGCAATGAAAATCGAATATCACAAGAAACATCACAATAAAGATTCTGAAGAACCACCCAGTATCAATAAGCAAATTGAGCTTCTATTAGAATATTTAAAATTGGAAGTGGAGTCATTAGAAATATCGCAATCAACTTTAACGTCAAACGCATCAGCCATTTCTAAAAACGAAGAACGCGGGAAATATGAATTCCGAACATCCGCTGGTAAGCAAACGTCACCTTCACAGAAGGTATTTACTGCTGCTGGATTATTAGTGACAGCGAACAAGTGTCTTTTTTGCAAGTCTGAAGAACACAATTCTGAGAAGTGTAATAATACAGTCGCCGATGTGAACGAGAGGAAATACATTTTAAAGAAGAACCGTCGCTGCTATCGCTGCACTAAACCCAAACCATAATTCGAAAGAGTATAGAAGTAAAATTATCTGCAGGCACGCAACTTCAATGTGTGACCCGACCTACCTCAAGAGATATGATAGAAAAGAAGGCAACGCTACAATAACGACAGCAAGTTTGTTTGCAAAAAACACCGAGAACAATGAACAAGTGTTTTTACAAACTGCCAATGCCTGTTTGTCTTCCAGCGAAAACGTAAATAAAAACGCATTTATACGTTTTATTATTCACGGAGGTTCACAGCTCACATACGTTAGAGAAAATGTGTCTCGTCAACTGGGACTTAAAATTCTAGGAACCCGTCGATTGTCTGTTATACCATTTGGTTGTGAAGAACGAAAAATACCAAAACTTTACAATAAGGTTGAATTAAAGCTGATATCGCAATACAGCGATGAACAGGTTTAAATTGTTGCCGTAGAAGTACCCGAGATTTGTTTAGAAACATTTCAAACGTCAAATATAAACCATCCCGTTTTTAATAATTTAGATAGAGCGGTTATTTCTATTGGAAATATACCGCACGTAAAGGGTATAAGTTTATTAGTTGGAGCCGATAATTATTGGAGAATAGCAACAGGTGAATTTATTTGTTTATCAGAAGATTTAACGGAAATAAATACAAAATTTGGATGGACCTTTCAAGGGCCAAATATTACAGAAGTAAACACAACGATTGTGCTACATTACACGTGCAAGTGTTCGACGAAAATAGAGACATGGACATGAAACAATCCTGGGACTTAAAAACTATCGGAATTTGTGATAAAGAAGCACAAAACGATTTCACAGGAAAATTCCTGATGAAAGATATTTCTAAGAAAAATGACCGCTATGAAGTATCGCTTCCTTGGAAAAACGACTGCCCATTAGATGATAACTTTGAAGGAGCATTAGCGCGAGTGAAAAGTCTAACGTTCAAGCTTGACAAGAGTTCTCGTTTGACAGAATATGACAACGCAGTGCGTGAATTAGTGGCACATCAAATCGCTGAAAAAGCACCTATTGAAAGTGTGTCAGTGAAAACCTTCTACCTACCGCACAGACCAGTATATAAAGAAGGTAAAACAACGTCGAAAGTACAGATAGTGTTTGATGTGTCGGCACACGTGCCTAAATGCTAAATGATCTTCTCCATACAGGTGAAAATTTGGTACAAGATTTAATGCAAGATTTATGGAAGCTGAAAATTGATTGGGATACCGATTTACCTTCCGAAGTTCATGTGATTTGGAAAAAATGGTGTAGTGATTTAAAAAATATAACTTCCATCACGATTCCTAGAAACATTACTTTATATACTGATTCTACGTTACAGTTGAATATTTTCTGCGACGCCAGTAAAAGTGCATATGGTGCTGTGGCATACGTCCGCGAAAAATCAAACGACAACGTGACTGTACAATTTTTAACTACGAAAAATCATGTCGCGCCCTTAAAAACAAACGAATCCAATGACTTATCACTGCCAAAGCTCGAGTTAACGGCAGCCCTGTGCACGTCTCGGTTAACGTGTTTTTCGAAAAAGTAAATGGCGGGAACGCCAACGAGTACCATCAAAATTTTGGAAGAAATGGTCAACCGACTATTTACAACAGTTAAGAAATGCTAATGTTAACACGAACAGCTGTTTATCAACGTACGAAAGATTCAAGGTGAATGACATCGCTTTGTTATACGATCGATACTCACCCCAGTTAACTTGGAAGATGGTGCGAATTATCCAAGTTTACCATGGTAGAGATGAAAGAACCCGAGCCTGTGATGTCCAACTTCCCAGCGGAACATTACTTCGAAGGCCTATACAGTTGTTATATCCCCGAGGATGTAGAAAATATATTAAAGGCAAAGAGCATGCACCAGGTACGGTGCAACGTCAGCGTCGACGCGCACAGGATCAAGGACGACAAGTACTGCAGCGCCGCTAGAACCGCCAACCGCCCTTCAGTTGAGTAGCAGGCAAGTCGAGTCAGCAGTGAGTAACGGTATGCAAATGCAGGGTAGCTAAAGAACTTTCAATAATAACGTCACACAACCGCGATTTCTTTATATGTTGTTATTCGTATTAACCCTTTATATTAGAGAATGCAATATTTATTTCTACTGTACATTTTAATCGATAATAAAGTATAAGTTTAGATCACTTCATTTAACGCCCCAATAACAAATAGTAATCTTTACATGGTGCCGAGATTATTGACAATCCCTCTCGTATAGTTCTGCACCAATAAAACCAGTATAAAAGGTGATGTTTCGTTGTAAGTAGTTTATAATTTTCCATCCTCTGATGACGCTAATTGTAGTAGTTGAACGATCGTTAGATCTGTAAGAAAATGTTTTGTGGTGATTTGGTTTCTACAAGTGTACTTTTCAGTGTTCATCTTAGGTTCCAATCTTCACTTAGTTTACTTAGTAAGATTGATAAACAAATGAGCTGCTCTAGGACTGAGCAGATCTCTTAAGCATTACCAATAAAAACGAATATAAATATTCACATGGTTGCATATTTAGCACATTCCTAACAAAACAACACCCTGAAATGTATTGTGAGCGACCTTGACTTAATACGGTAACATCGATTATTAATTATTTATTTTAGGTCATTTATGTTCCTAATTCAATGCTTTGAGAAATAATTAAAAGTGGCCTTTGAGGCAAGATATTGTTGCTGAACATATCTTAAATGATTAAGAAAATTATCTAGAGTGCAATTTGATATTACATCCCAGTAATTTCTTCTTGGTTTTGTTCTTTCAGGCTGCACTATATCCACTGTTTAAGCAAAATGTTCTATCTTCAGCCCTATTACAGTGATATCAAGTGAATCATCAGCTAATTTTATTAGAGTGAAGTTTCTAAGTAGACCGTTATTTTCATTATGCATTTAAAATTATTTTTTTAAATTTTGCTTCGATTTCGGATTATGGCTAGGTAAAGACTATAGCGCGAAAATAGTATGACTGACAAATGCCAGATTACTGCTTCAAGTAAACAATGCTATGGATAAAATTCTCTCTCAGGGCTGCAACTAAATTCATCTGTTGCATTTACCGGTCACCTTCTGACAACAACGTTGTCCAGCTCTTTGACTACCTTTCTGAAAAAACCGACTATCTGATTTCTGAATATCCTTCCTCCGAGGTCATTATTCTTGGTGACTTCAATGTCCATAATAAGGAATGGCTAGTATCTTCAAAAACCGATCCACAAGGGAGAGCAGCGGAGGCCTTTGCAGTCAGCAATTCTTTAGCCAATATGGCTCAGCAACCTACTTACTTTCCTCGCATCCCAACACACAGCTCAAATCCCTTGGATCTCCTTCTTACTACAAATCCTGACTGCTATAAGATATCAGTCACCGCCCCCCTGGGTCGCTCAGACCACGGAATGGTCACTGCTTCCTGCGCAATGCAACCCGAGGTCACACAGTCATCACTTCCATGGGCGTCTGTCTGCTTCTCTCATCCTGACCCCTCTGATATCTCACAAAACGTCACCGAAATTATCCAAGCTGGCATGGAATTATTTATTCCACGTACACAGAAAATCTCTTCAGCCACTCAAAAGCCCTGGATCCCTAAATCCTGTGACAAGGCCAGACTTGAAAAGGTCAAAGCTCACAAAACGCTTCTACACAATCCCAGTTAGGAAAATCGTCAAGCATTTAACGACGCAAGAAACCTCTATGTCTGCATTCTTTCTGAGGCAAACAACTCGTTTAATAACCACATCAAAAACAAGGTCCCCTTAAGCTTCAACGGCGGCAAATCCTTCTGGACTCTTGCTAAATCTATTGGAAATAATTTCTGTAAAAGCACGTTCCCACCTCTTGTCTCAGGTGATGATATTGTTTCTACCGCCCTGGGCAAGGTTGAATTTTTTGCTTCGTCGTTTGCCGGCAATTCTACCCTCAACCCACCTCCAAATGTTCAACCACCAACAGTGCCCAATGTCACGCATAAAATGACTAATATCATTTTCAAAACTAAAAAGGTACGAAAGATGCTATCTTGTCTTAATACCAGGAAAGCCTCTGGCCTTGACGAGATCCCAGCAATTGTTCTCGAAAAATGCGCACCAGAACTTGCTCCTATCCTGACTCGTCTGTTTCAGATATCTTACAATAAAGGCATATTCCCTAGTAACTGGAAAACTGCTCGAGTACAACACATCCCCAAGAAAGGATCCAAAGCGCTTCCTAGCAACTACATGCCTATTTCTCTCCTTTCAGTCGTCTCTAAAGTGATGGAAAAGTATATAAACACCGAGTTACTAAAATTTATTGAAAAACGCAGTCTAATCCACGACAGGCAGTATGGATTCCGTCAGCGCAGATCGACTGCCGACCTCCTTTCCTTTGTCACCCATTCTTGGAACAAGTCTATGGAACTACACGGTGAATCCCAGATTGTTGCTCTAGACATATCCAAAGCATTCGACCAGGTCTGGCACGCAGCGCTGCTTAATAAACTACCGGCCTATGGCCTACCACCAAAACTTTGTACCTGGACAGCAGATTTCCTCTCCAACAGAAGCATTTCTGTTGTCGTGGATGGCCATTCCTCTAAACTGTATCCAATTAATGCAGGAGTTCCTCAAGGTTCAGCTTTAGCCCCCACTTTGTTTCTTCTCCATATCAGTAACCTCCTCTCTAGCACATCCAGCCCACTTCACAGTTACGCGGACGATAGCACCCTCCACTCAAATATACAATATTCTAAGCCTGTCTCTTTAGCCCAATTAGATGAGGATCGCAGACTCATGGAGGGTTCGGTCTCCGTTGATCTCCAAAAAATATTAGACTGAGGAAGTAGAAATCTTGTACAATTCAATCCCACCAAATCTCAGTCTTGCTTTCTATCTCATAAGAGATACACCAGACCTAGACCCATCACAATGAACAACCAAGTTATTCAAAGTAAAGAGTCATTTTCTCTTGTTTGCATTTCTGTGGATCGAAATCTTAATTGGCACCAACATGTCACATCAATTGCAGAACCGGCTGCTAAGAAATTAGGTTTCCTCTTCCGGGCTCGCAAATACTTTTCACCAGCTTATCTCTATACCTTATATACTTCACAAATAAGGCCAAACCTCGAATACTGCTCCCACATCTGGGGTGCAGCTGCCGCTTCTACACTCGATATCCTGGACTCCATTCAAAATAGAGCTGTACGTCTCATCGGTGACCCTACCCTCACTCAAAGGCTGCCATCCCTTGTCCACCGACGTGCCGTTGGTGACCTCTCCCCCTCTCTCTCTCTCTCTCTCTCTCTTTTATAGATATCTGCACGAGCACTGCTCAGAGGAGCTTTCCTCCATAGTTCCCCCACCTGCTGCCCCCAACAGATCTACCAGGGGAACAGAGCAAATGCACCCTTTTACTTTCCAGGTCATCAGACATAGAACATCTTGTTATGATCGCTCTTTTGTCCCGAGGACTTCCAAGTTGTGGAATACCTTGCCGGCACATGTTTTTCCTTCTCCTCTGAGCCTCCAAACCTTCAAGTCTAGCATTAACAAGTTGTCTCTTTCCTCTTTGTCAACACCCACGGTACGATAGTATTTAGGCTGTAGGCCCTAGCGGTGTGTTGTTGAAATTTAAAAAAAATGCGTTCAAAAGATTTCCGGCCGCTGAATTGTATCACCAGTCAACAGATGAGCGCTTAAAATCAACCGTCGGCGCTTGATGAAAGATGATAAAGGGATGATCATTGTTGCAGCAAGTGGGCGAGATCGCTTTTAGATTGTTATGATGATGTTGTAGTAGTTCACTGATAGTTTACTATGTAATTATCATTTTTTTTAACTAGAATAAATATATAACGTTTGTGACTAATAATATTCTTTTTAGTTTATATCTGACGATCAGTTCGTAAGGCCTATTAGAGAATTTGCGAGACTTGTGTCAAAGCTGTCAAACGTTTATTTCTACAGATTTGCATACGAGGGTGGATTATCTGGATACAATAGGACGGATGTACCTGGTAACAACTTTTTTTTTTACTTTTTACTTATTCCCATTACTTTTTTATTCTTTATAAATAAAATCAAAATTTATATGTAGTAAGACACGAGCTTGATTAACTTAACCTCAGTAATAATATATAAATAGCAAGTACCTATCTTTTATTTTTAAGAAAAAAAACACATAAAGAAAGAACTGGACAAAGAAATTATCGCAATCCTGTTATGAAAAATGTTTCACCTCCAATCAATAACAGAATTAGCTACCCACAACAGGCCCATTTTGCCAACCTCAGGAACCCAGCAACCATGTTCTACACTTCTTCCGGTCCGTCGCCAAACCGCCTCGACCTCGAAATGAAGGTCGTGACGGTCTTCCATTGGACGGTACTTACCTGATTCTTCTGCAGAGTCCTCGAACCTAACAATTCTGCTCGAAGACTCCCAAAAGCCTCGCATTCACACAGGTAGTGGTAGGACGTTTCTTCATCCTCGCCGCATTCCTGGCAAATGGGATCCCTCTCTACGCCTATCAATGTGAGGTGTCTTCTAATGGCGCAGTGGCCTGTCAGCACCCCAAGGATGCGGCGAAGCGTAGGTCGACTCCTACCGGGTAGCCAAACAGTTTTGTCTCTGTCCGACCCCTCCACGAAGTCCGTTGCCTGCCTACAGCCACCAGCCGACCCCCAGTGCCTCTTCATGGCCTCCTCAGTCCACATGTCTAAGCCTATTGCAGTCACCGGGCCACAGAACGGCCGCCGGGAACCAAGTCTTGCGAGAACATTCGCCATCTCATTTCCGGCTACGTCACAGTGTCCCGGAACCCACACCAGTTGCACCTCCTTTGTCCTGGCTAGTCCTTTAAGGGCGTCAGCGCACTCCTGAACTAGTGTTGACCTAAGACTGCCCGGAGGACCGCCTGGCTATCCAAGCAAATGTATACACATTTCTCGGGGCTCCTCCTCAAACCCTGTCTATTAGCTACAGAGAGGATAGCGTACACCTGCGTTTCGAATTCCGTGGTATATGCGCCCAGAGCATAAATCTCGCGCACCTCTAGGATCTCGATGTATATTTCCGCGCCGGAGGATTGTTGATTCTCCAGCCGCGATCCGTCGGTAAAACCGACCAGGCTTGCGCCCTGAAATGCAACCTCATTCTCCCTCCACTGATCCCTACTGGGGATTCTGAGGGCATATGGCCTAGTCAATCTAATGTCGTCCTCTGCATTCTGTACCTTGATGGCGAAAATCGGAATCTCCTTTTCCTTGGTGACTCTTGCATGCCCTATTACTGCTCCCTCTCCGCACCAGTTTCCAGAGTCTCGAATTCTAAGATGCGACGCTATAGCCTTCCTTCTGATACAGATGGGAAGCGGTGGCAGTATCAACAAGACCTTTAGCGTGGCTGGGGGTGTCGTCCTCATAGCGCTTGTGATACCCAGGATTGTCAGCCTTTGGAGTTTGGCCAGCTTCCTAGTAGTGGTTTGGTTCACACCACACCACCAGACCAACGCCCCATAGAGGATTCTCGGCCTGACGATCGCAGTGTAAATCCAATGAAGGATCCGAGGGTTAAGTCTCCAGGTCCTCCCTATCACTCGACGCAGCTGCCAGAGGGTCGATACTCCCTTTCTCACTACACGTTATAATTGCGACCCCCATGTTAGTTTGGACTCCAGGACCACCCCCAGATATTTGACCTCCCACCCTAAAGCTAAAGGTTTTCCAAACATCACGGGCGCCTTGATCCCCTACATATTCCTCTTCTTGGTGAATAGAATCATCTCCGTCTTTGCCGCGTTTACGGAGAGTCCCAGCTCACCACACCACCTTTCAATTATGCTACAAGCAGCTTGCATTCACTCACAGACGACGTCGAGGAATTTGCCGGTAACTAAAACCATAGGCGAACGCCTGGGCGTAGAAGCCATTCTCGGAAAACCGCATCAAGAGGCCGTCCATGACCAGACACCATAGATCAGGCAAAAGGCAGCTGCCCTGAGGACAGCCGCATTCACCCCAACGTCCAGCCTCCGGCCCCTCAAGGTCAGCGAGACACTCCTGTCCTCCAACATGCTCGCTACCCTGCTTATTAGGGACCTCTGCAATCCCCTGTCCTGTAGGGTGGCACAGACCGTATCCGTTCTTGCCCTATCAAAGACCCCCTCCACATGGGAGGCACAGCTAATGTGCTCTCCCCGTAGTGTAGGGCCCTTTCCACATTTCGCGAGATAAATGGAGCCCAAACAATGGCCCATTATAATACAATGTCGCCTTCCCACGGTAAGAACCGCTGAGTCAGCCGCCGTCTTAACGGAGCCAAGAACTTGCAGGTTCAAAGTGCAAGTAGAACGGAATATCACTGTAAGAATCGACATCAGCAGATTCCTTGTTATCCAGATACAATAGTGCCACGCCTGGAGGGAAGACTATAAAGAGGCTAATCACAGAGGTAGAACCGTTCATTCTTGTTCCGAGTTAGTCATTAGCACACCGAGTGCATAGACATTAGATCACATGTAGGTTGATCGTCTTATTTTAGTATATTATATTATTCATTTTTCTTGTAACTAAATAATTAGGTATTGATTGTTCAAAGTATTAAATAAATTGTTTTAAAAATTCAAACGTCTTAACCGTGAAGTTAAGTCGCGTCAAAGCGTGGAGCGCAGTCTCCGTCGATTTACCCCGCTGGTACGCGTGCTGACTTTTATGGAAGTGGTGATCCCTGAGAATTCCTCCCAACACAGACCTATCTACTATCTTTTCCAACGCCTTAAGCAGGAAGGATGTAAGGCTGATTAGCCTGTACGCCTTGGCCAGCGTGTTGGGAATGAAGACCCCCCTAACCCAGCGTCAGGCCTTTGGGACGTAGCCCCACGCCAGGCTGGCCCGGAAAACCTCCCTTATGTTGGGAAGCATTATATTCAGGCCCCTCTGGAGCAGTGTCGGAAAGATCCCATTACAGCATGGAGCAAACTCGTTCACCGGCTAGGTTATAGAGCCATCTGTGACCACCTCCTCCGCCAGTTGCCAGTCCGCATTCGGGACCGTTCACCGGCCCAGCTCGGCAGCCCCCGTGACGGCTCCACCGCCCTCAAGGTGAACTTCGACGAGATGACGCAAGGTTTCCTCGCCGGTGTTGGTCCAGCTCCCGTCCGGTTTCCTTAAGTATCCTACAGTACTACCTAACTCCTGTTTGAGTATCCTTACCAGCCTGGCTGCGTCCAGCAGGGAGTTAACTTCCCCGCAGTACGCGTGCCAACCAGCTCGATTACTCCGTCGTAGTTCCTTCTTAAACTCCCTTCTGGCAGTCCTAAACTCGTCCTAGGCAGCCTCACCCGATTCTTGGACGGCTCGGTTTAAGGCCCTCCGAGTCCGCCCGCGTAGTGCGGCGAGATCCCTGTTCCACCATCGAACTTTGATGGACGGCTCCCCCCTAAGTGGTGACGCCGCCTCGTAGGCTGCCATTATTTTACCTTCTAGGGCCTCGGCCGCACTATCTAATGTCTCTATAGAGAGTCCTGTCTCCTCTGGGCTCCTAGGATCCTTGGCGACCCACCGAGACCTGTTACGTAGGCATCCCAGTCGGTTTTCCTTGGATTTCTCCTGTGGGAAGGACCCTCACGGTCCACATCCAATTCAAATAATAATGCTAATCATACGATGATCAGACATTGATATGTGTTCCGTTACTCTCAAGCTAGATATATGCTTTGTTATTCATCTGCTCGCCAATGTGATGTCAATCACCTCCTGCCGGATACTATTGACAAACGTCGGAGCTAAGGGACCCCCCCCCCCACTTTAGTGTAAAACATCATCCTAATGCAAGTATAAGAAATTGGATTTAGTCAGTATTTACACAGATATTAATAAATTTAAAGCGAAACTAATTTCATACATAAGTAATATTAGAAAAAATCGTAATCCATTTCACTAATTCATATATATATATATATATATATATATATATATATATATATATATATATATATATATATATATATATATATATATACATACAGGCTGGGGCACCATATTCGCGTCGGTCTCTCTAATGGACCCTGTTCGAAATTACAAATTCCGTTTTTTTCTAGCATATGCAGGGTCTTCAGGGGCATCTTCTGAAAATACTCTCGATAATACAGGATGTTCACAAAAAAAGATACATATCAAAGTAATATCTTTTAAAATGGAACATCCAGTATATTATTCGGTTTTCGTCATCTGGAGATAAAATAAATAAATAAATAAGTTACAACAGGATTCCCTATACCTAAAACCTAGCGTTTTTCAGAAATACAGCAATTTTTGAAAATGGAAGTCGCAACGCAGAATTTTTTTTCTTACCCTCGGCAACGTAAAAAAAAATCTAACTTCTATTAGTATTTAGTAGGAGGATTGTTGCATGGAACAGAAAAAATCTAATGTACAGGATGATCAGTAACATACTAGTGATATTTGTCGCATAATATTGCAAATAAGTCCCTTATTTTAAATAGCACACCCTGTATATAATAGCTTATTCTTCTACAGAATTTGATTACCTTTTAATTGATACTAGGATTGCCTATATGTTTATGGAAGCGGAGGGTGAATTATCAGAATAAAAGATGTAGGAATGAAGCACATATGTTATATGACATAGATAACGGTATAAAAGCACGATATTAAAGCACAAACTTAATAAACATAATAATATTAACAATATGATATATAAAAAATGGGATAATAGAACTTACTCAAGTATTATCATCTTTGACTATTAATTAATAACAGTGTTTATATAATTAAATAATCGCGGCGTTATTTACCCGACTACATTTCAGCAGCTTATTTAAAATGAACGATATACATTTCCGCCTACATTCTAGAACGGAGTTTAATTAACTATATCTTACTTACTACAATGAATCTGCTTTATATTTACCAACAATGACATTCATTGATTGTTGTTGCCCTTACTTGGTGAAACTTGTCCATACTGCATACAGACTTGGAGAATACTTCTCTAGCTTCACTGTTGGTTTTTAGTGGTGAAGGACGTAGCCAGCGCGTGAGCTAACTGGAGCAAGTGGCCCTTCGAATTCTGGAAGTTCTAGGATGTTCTTCAATGCTTCTGTGACTATAGTTTCGCTGCTTGACAGCATTTTCAGACAGATTAAAATTGAATTAGTACGAAATCATGACAACTACAAATAAATATCTGTTGCTAGGTTATGATATGATGTTTTGATCAAAAAATTTTATCAAATAGAAAATAAAATGAAACACAGATGACAGATGAGGTTTTCAAAATGTCTATGTGATGTATGTCAATATTTAACATAAAAACTAGAACTAGCCTATAATAACTATGATAACAGTTACAACAATAAAATAACTAAACAATAACAGTATAAAAGTAGTCTCTATACAACGAAAATATCGACATACATCAACTCATTATTTTATTACAACTTTTTTGAAATAATAGTTAAATTTATTTTCTTTGGCATATTTAATTAGAAAGAAGAATATCCAAGAAAGGGGAATTCATTAAATCAGTTTGCTCGTTTAAAACAAGGTAGTTATTGTCGTGTGTGTGCCTTTTGACTTCTAAAGCTTCAAAAAAGTCTAGTTTACGTTTGTCATCATAAAAATGTAGTGGTTCTATGCGGTTATTTATTGTAGGTCTATGTTCGGTATCAATAATATGTTTTGCAAATGTAGATTTGTCAGCGTGGTTATTTCTAAATGCAGAAATATGTTCTTTGTATCGGGTGTTAAAATTTCTAGAAGTTTGACCTATGTAGATTGCGTTACAATGTGTACAAGCTAATTTATAAACTCCAGCTTTTGTCAGGAATTTACAAACAAAATTAAAGAGATATTAGCTTCTGAATCCGAAATTGCTTCCAGATCTATAAGGCAATATGAAAAATTAAAAATATGTGAATTTTTAAGACATTTAACTTCAAAATATGACAAACGTCAAATTAACGAAACTCAAATTTTAAAATCTGTTCAGCATAAAATATTAGACAATGATTTAGTTTTTACTAAAGCTGATAAAGGAAATACAACTGTAGCTATAAGTAGGGACGCATATAACATTAAAATTAATGATTTTATTACTACGGAAAATTTAACAGAAATTAGGAGAGACCCAACAAACGCATTTCAGACAAAACTAAAAAATGAACTTAAAAATGTGTCTCTGTTTAGTCAACAAGAAAAGAAATATCTTTTATATAAAAGCCCGCAACCACCAAAATTATATGGCCACCTGAAAATTCATAAGCCAAATAAACCAGTGAGACCAGTAGTTAGCTATGTTAATACACCTAATCATAAGATAGCGAGCAAACTGGTTTCACTTATTAAAGAATACAATTACTTTCCAAAATATTCAGTTAAGAATTCTTATGAACTTACACAAAAATTAAATAACTTAATTATTCCCACAAATAGTAAATTAGTTTCGTTTGATGTTTGTAGCATGTATTCTAAGATACCCCCTAAAGAATGTTTACCTCTATTAGAAAACGTTTTAATAGAAAAGAACGTAAATGTCATAAAAAGACAAGAAATGATGAATCTTTTTAATGAATGTATAAAACAAAACTATTTTAAATTTAATGATAAAATTTATATGCAAAATGAAGGTCTGCCTATGGGTAGTCCGTTGTCACCTTTATTAGCCAACATATTTATGGAAAACTTAGAAAACCAAATTTTAACATCAGAACTTTCACATAATATTGTCTTTTGGTACAGATACGTAGATGATATTTTAGCATGTTTTCAAGGTAGTCATACAGAATTAAATGAATTTTTAAATTTTATTAATAGCTTTCACACAAATATTAAGTTTACTCTAGAAGAAGAAGCTAACAGTTGTATAAACTTTTTAGACTTAACAATTAGAAAATTAGAAAATAATTCATTTGACTTTTCAATATATAGGAAACCAACTTACACTGACACAACCATACCATACGATTCATGTCACCCTTTTTCACAAAAGCTGTCAGCCTATCATTCTATGATACATCGTGCATTTTCAATACCTATGTCACAAAACAATTTTGAAAAAGAAATTTCAATAATTAAGCAAACAGCATTTAATAATGGCTACTCTGTTAAAATAATAGATAAAATGATAGAGAGAAAAGAATACAAATTAGCGATTAATTTAATTTATCCAAATATTAGAGACAAAGAAGACAACAGATACGTTTCGATAACTTATTTTGGAACCATTTCAGAAAACATTTCAAAAATTTTAAACACTTGTACAAATACAAAGGTAGCTTTTAAATCTTACAACACGACGCGTGATTTGTTATTTAACGCGAAAGAAAAATCTTGTTTCCTGACAAAAGCTGGAGTTTATAAATTAGCTTGTACACATTGTAACGCAATCTACATAGGTCAAACTTCTAGAAATTTTAACACCCGATACAAAGAACATATTTCTGCATTTAGAAATAACCACGCTGACAAATCTACATTTGCAAAACATATTATTGATACCGAACATAGACCTACAATAAATAACCGCATAGAACCACTACATTTTTATGATGACAAACGTAAACTAGACTTTTTTGAAGCTTTAGAAGTCAAAAGGCACACACACGACAATAACTACCTTGTTTTAAACGAGCAAACTGATTTAATGAATTCCCCTTTCTTGGATATTCTTCTTTCTAATTAAATATGCCAAAGAAAATAAATTTAACTATTATTTCAAAAAAGTTGTAATAAAATAATGAGTTGATGTATGTCGATATTTTCGTTGTATAGAGACTACTTTTATACTGTTATTGTTTAGTTATTTTATTGTTGTAACTGTTATCATAGTTATTATAGGCTAGTTCTAGTTTTTATGTTAAATATTGACATACATCACATAGACATTTTGAAAACCTCATCTGTCATCTGTGTTTCATTTTATTTTCTATTTGATAAAATTTTTTGATCAAAACATCATATCATAACCTAGCAACAGATATTTATTTGTAGTTGTCATGATTTCGTACTAATTCAATTTTAATCTGTCTGAAAATGCTGTCAAGCAGCGAAACTATAGACACAGAAGCATTGAAGAACATCCTAGAACTTCCATAATTCGAAGGGCCACTTGCTCCAGTTAGCTCACGCGCTGGCTACGTCCTTCACCACTAAAAACCAACAGTGAAGCCAGAGAAGTATTCTCCAAGTCTGTATGCAACAATGACATATTTTGATTCTTAACCTTGATGACTAAACATTCCTGTCTGTCTTACAAATTCGTTTGTTATGGTTTATATGCTGAATGTGACAATTTCAACGTTGCTCCATATAATGTCGACCTCCAATTTATAGAAATGTTTACATAACTGCATTACAGAATTTAACTGACCTACTTGTAATAATTATTTTGTTGTTTTTACTAATTACATTTTTAAGGCTATTAGGGCCGTTATGAAATATCATCTGTTCCTGAACACTATACCTAACTCAAACGGTTTTCGAGATATTTAGAATTGTTTGTTTTCCATAATAAATGTCACGTTTCATCATCAAGTGAGCCTTGATTATAGTGACCGTTTATATTTGTAGGCTAAGTAAATTCCTAGATCAACGCTGAAAAACATTTATCAAGAACATTGTGTTGCAACAGTTGAAAAATTTTTAGTTGGGTTATACAAATGTCAAATTTAAATAACATGAACAACAAACAAAAAAAAAAGGAAAATTTAACACACTATTTATTTTCTATTTTTTTTATTTCAACAACACACCACGAGGTCTTACAGCCTAAATACTATCGTACCGTGGGTGTTGACAAGGAGGAAAGAGGCAACTTGTTAATTGTGGACTTGAAGGTTTGGAGCTTCGGAGGAGAAGAAAAAACATGTGCCGGCAAGGAATTCCACAACTTGGAAGTCCTCGGGACAAAAGAGCGGGCATAACAAGATGTTCTATGTCTAGTGACCTGGACAGTAAAAGGGTGCACTTGCTCTGTTCCCCTGGTAGATCTGTTGGGGGCAGCAGGTAAAGGAACTATGGAAGACAGCTCCTCTGAGCAGTGCCCGTGCAGATATCTATAAAAGAGAGAGAGAGAGAGAGAGAGAGAGAGAGAGAGGTCACCAACGGCACGTGGGTGGGCAAAGGCTGGCAGCCTTTGGGTGACGGTAGGATCACCGATGAGACGTATAGCCCTCTTCTGAATGGAGTCCAGGATAGCGAGTGTAGAAGTGGCAGCGGCACCCCAGATGTGGCAGCAGTATTCGAGGTTTGGCCTTATTTGTAAAGTATATAAGATATAGAGATTAGCTGGTGAAAAGTATTTGCGAGTCCGGAAGAGGAAACCTAATTTCTTAGCAGCCGCTTCTGCAATTGATGTGACATGTTGATGCCAAATGAGATTTCGTTCCACTGTGATGCCAACAAGTGAAAAGGACTCATTACTTTGGATACCTTGGTTGTTTATTGTGATGGGTCTAGGGCTGGTGTATCTCTTATGAGAAAGAAAGCAAGACTGTGATTTGGTGGGATTGAATTGTACAAGATTTCTACTTCCACAGTCTAATATTTTTTGGAGATCCACAGAGATAGAACCCTCAATGAGTCTGCTATCCTCATCTAACTGGGATAAAGAGACAGGCTTAGAATATTGTATATTTGAGTGGAGGGTGCTGTCGTCCGCGTAACTGTGAATTGGGTTGGATGTGCTAGAGAGAATGTTATTGATGTAGAGAAGAAACAAAGTAGGGGCTAAAGCTCAACCTTGAGGAACTCCTGCATTAATTGGATACAGTTTAGAGGAATGGCCATCCATGACAACAGAAATGATCCGGTTGGAGAGGAAATTTGCTGTCCACGTACAGAGTTTTGGTGGTAGGCCATAGGCCGGTAGTTTATTAAGCAGCGTTGCGTGCTAAACCCCGTCGAATGCTTTGGATATGTCTAGAGCGACAATCTGGGATTCGCCGTGTAGTTCCATATACTTGTTACAAGCATGGGTGACAAAGGAAAGGAGGTCGGCAGTTGATCTGCGCTGACGGAATCCGTACTGCCTGTCGTGGATTAGACTGTGTTTTTCAAGAAATTTTAGTAATTCGGTGTTCATATACTTTTCCATCACTTTAGTGACGACTGAAAGGAGAGAAATAGGCCTGTAGTTGCTAGGAAGCGCTTTAGATCCTTTCTTGGGGACGGGTTGTACTCGAGCAGTTACTAGGGAATATGCCTCTATTGTAAGATGTCTGAAACAGACGAGTCAGGGCAGGAGCAAGTTCTGGTGCGCATTTTTTGAGAACAATTGCTGGGATCTCGTCAAGGCCAGAGGCTTTCCTGGTATTAAGACAAGAGAGCATCTTTCGTACCTTTTTAGTTTTGAAAATGATATCCGTCATTTTATGCGCGACATTGGGGACTGTTGGTGGTTGAACATTTGGAGGTGGGTTTAGAGTAGAATTGCCGGCGAACAGCGAGGCAAAAAGTTCAGCTTTGCCCAGGGCGGTAGAAACAATTTCATCCCCTGAGACAAGAGGTGGGAACGTGCTCTTGCAGAAATTATTCCCAATAGATTTAGCAAGAGTCCAGAAGGGTTTGCTGCCGCTGGAGCTTAAGAAGATTTTGTTTTTGATGTGGTTATTAAACGAGTTTTTTGCCTCATAAAGAATGCGGACATAGCGGTTTCTTGCGTCGTTAAATGCTTGACGGTTTTCTTGACTGTGATTGTGTAGAAGCTTTTTGTTAGCTTTGACCTTTTCAAGTCTGGCTTTGTCACAGGATTTAGAGAACCAGTGCTTCTTTTGAGTGGCTGCAGAGGTCTTCTGTGTACGTGGAATAAATAATTCCATGCCAGCTTTGATAATTTCGGTGACATTTTGTGAGATATCAAAGGGGTCAGGAAGAGAGGAGCAGACAGACGCCCATGGAAATGAGGAAAAGTAATCTCGCATTTCGTCCCAGTTCGCGGAGTTGTAGTGGCAAACGATACGTGGGTGTGATGACTGTGTGACCTCGGGTTGCATTGCGCAGGAAGCAGGGACCATGCCTTGGTCTGAGCAACCTAGGCGGGCGGTGACTGATATCTTATAGCAGTCAGGATTTATAGTAAGGAGATCCAAGGGATTTGAGCTGTGTGTTGGGATGCGAGGAAAGTAAGTAGGTTGCTGAACCATATTGGCTAAGGAAGTGCTGACTTCAAAGGCCTCCGCTGCTCTTCCTTGTGGATCGGTTTTTGAAGATCATAGCCATTCCTTATTATGGACATTGAAGTCACCAAGAATAGTGACCTCGGAGGAAGGATATTCAGAAATCAGATGGTCGGTTTTTACAGAAAGGTAGTCGAAGAGCCGGACAAAGTTGT
This sequence comes from Tillus elongatus, assembly GCA_964006375.1. NCBI lineage: Eukaryota > Metazoa > Arthropoda > Insecta > Coleoptera > Cleridae > Tillus > Tillus elongatus. The sequence continues at coordinate 14,717,843 of OZ023262.1, forward strand.
TGTCAGAAGGTGACCGGTAAATGCAACAGATGAATTTAGTTGCAGCCCCGAGAGGGAGTTTTATCCATATTATGTCTTTTCTTCCAGCTTATAAATTGGGGAGTCTGGTGCAGGGTAGATTGCTACGGACGTACGCGCACACACCTCCATGCAATCTAAAAGAAGTAAGGAGCTCATATCCCGGGAAATTAAGGTGATTAGTGGCTGTTTTGGCACTGATTTGAGTTTCGGTGAGGAAGAGGAGTTGGGGCCTATTAGCCTGGAGGAAATGGTGGACGGAGTTCAGGTTAGAATTTAGGCCACATATATTCGAGAAGGACATTGTAAATCTCGATGCTGGCGCCCCCTGTACACCCCTCTCCCAGAGATCCGAATGGAGGGGAATTTTACCTCCAGAATCTTTTGTACAAGGAGGAGCCATCATCATTTTTGCTTATAAGGGAAACCGACTCATACACCAGAACCGGAAACGTCTCTTGGGACTTCACCGGCCCCTTGATATAAGGGGTGGTACCTCCTCGGGCGTGAAAAAAATCCTTTACTATCACGTAAAGGAAAATTCCACTACCACCTACCATAGTGCAAGTATACCACGACAGCCAACTATTAAAGAGCTGACCAGCTTTATATATATATATATATATATATATATATATATATATATATATATATATATATATATATATATATATATATATATATATATTTCTTGGGCATAACTTTACTTTCTTAAGGCGTCTATAGACATCCACTAGATATTATGGATATCCAGAAAAAACAACATATAGATATCTAATAGATATCTGTGTGCTATGTGGATTGTAGGACGCACATCCTACTGTGCACATTATACCCTACTGAACCCTACCCTTTTTGTAAAAAAATGTAAAAATGCTATTTTGTGACGTAAATCCTATTTCAGGTGTAGCACACAGCGAGGAAGTCGCCTATATGTTTAGGAGCAAGTATCCTCCTACATCTGACAACGACATACTCACTAGACAGCGGGTAATAACTTTATGGACCAATTTTGCAAAATACGGGTAAGTTGTTTTCTCTATTATAAACAAATAAACACGCTACCCAGCAAACACTATCACCTGTGGTGCTTATGGCCCATAGCATTTCTCCCGGGACTGGAACTGATAGTCATTTGTGGGGGTACTGCAACTTTCATTATTGTCAACTGTATCATTACTTTCTCCAGCTTCACTTGAACAGTAATCAACAAGATTTATGAGTTTGCTATCACTGTCAGAAATAAAGTCGAGATCAATCAACTGAATATCATCCATGGCATTATGTGGCAACGTATTTCTTATATCAAAGCTGTCAGATGTATTACTGATTAGCTCACACTGCGCCAAGCGTTCATCTTTTGCTTCTATCAAATTAGCTTCAATAATTTTGTTTGGCGTGGATGGGCATGATTTTATGATACTAACAGTATTTTCGTTAATCACAGGCCTTGGAGAACTAATAATAATAATATATAATAATACTTTATTGGTTCAAATCGCCCCAGGAGGGCACAAAACACGTCAGCTACATACATGCAGACATATGCACGTTTAAATATATATAAAACATACTCACAACAGTTTTTAAAATCTTACATCTAGTCGTATAATAATGTACAATGCAAAAACAACCACACCTCAAATAAACTACATCAAATATCATCCAAAAAGTATATACAGAGTCATTAAACCAAAAAAACAAAAAATATCACAGAGATCCACCAGTCCAGTCTTACCACTGACAATTAAGTCTGTGTCGGCCAACGCTGAACTGCTAAACCTTCTTTTTTGGAGTAAAATGCATTCCCAGCCAGCATCCGCCTTAGGACACCGCCAAATTTCTTCCCAGGTACTTCTTTTATCGTGTCCGGAAGTTTATTATAGATCTCTATCAATTGATAGCGAACATTTTTTTGTACCAAAGTGAGTCTGGTATTGACATTGGCTAGGTGAGATCTGTTTCCTGTGTCATGGCAATGATTGCCCTGTAGGTGTACAAATTCACTATAATTTTTTTAACGTATATGGCACACTCATATATGTACAATGATGGCAGGGTAAGAATGTTGTTTTGCCTAAACACATCTTTACATGACTCTGTTTTTTTCATGTTAAACACAGTTCTTATACATTTTTTGTGTGAATGAAACACTCACTCTGCATCCATGGAATTTCCCCAGAATATGATTCCATATCGCACCCTGGAGTACACATATGCATAGTAGGCTGCGACACAAGTGTCCCTATCCACCGTTTGGGTAAGTACCCTTAGAGCATATATATATATATATATATATATATATATATATATATATATACATATATATATATATATATATATATATATATATATATATATATATAACAACTTATCTTATTACAGACATGATCGATATGACCCTTCCAGTTCTTTCTCTCGTCTAATATTATAATATTAGACCCAAGAATTTTGTGGTGGTCTCGGAGGTGAGTTTACCTGTTGTCACGTTTACCAACAGCTTTTCATTGCAAGAGCATCAAAAGTTGACAAGCTTGGTTTTTCCATAATTTAGTTTGATGTTGTGCTGACAGAACCACCCATCCAGCTCAACCAAAATATCACCCACTCTATTCTGGACCGATTCAGCAGACGACCCCCTGACAATCACAGAGGTGTCATCAGCATAGAGGGTGACTTTTTCCCGTGCTATACAGGGAAGCTCATTTGTATAGACCACAAACAACAGTGGGCCGAGAATGCTACCCTGAGGCACCCCTGCTATCGCCAACCCATAATCTGAATACAAAGTCTCACCCTTTCCATCGGCTGCCTTAACACATTGTCTTCTGTTTGTCAATTATGATCTCATGAGATTTAGTGGAGCACCCCGCACACCACAACAATCCAACTTTGTGGTAAGGATATTCACATCCACACAATCGAAGGCACTCGACAGATCAACAAAAACCCCCGCCACTTTATCCCCTGAATTTACACCGTTAAGTAGTTTCTCCATAACCTGATAGATAGCTCTACCAGTACTCCTTTTTTTATGAATCCATTTTGCCTACTTGTGAGGATATCTCTAGATGGCAAAAAATTATATAATCTTATATGAATTATCCTTTCCACTATCTTGGCCACGTTAGAAAGTAGGGCTATAGGCCTATAATTTTCTTTCAAATTATTATCACCCTTTTTATGCACTGGTATTATTTGTGCAACTTTAAGCTTCTCAGGAAAAATCCCGCTCTGAAAGCATAAATTTATTATCTGCGCCAGAGGCTCAGCAATAGTTGCAGCACAGTGCTTTAGTAGTCCCACGGTAATGTCGTCACCACCATAACATCTATATCAACTGTATAATTCATAGCTTCTTTGATTTGCCGGTAGCTGGTGCTCGTGTTTTTAGTTCTGAGTTTGAATTTAGCAGAGACATATTTCTTTTCTTTAAATTACTTTTATTACCAATAATAACTACCGATACTAAACAACTTAGTGACGGTGATTCTAAAAGCCGTTAAAATGCAAATTTTGAAGTACACAGTACTGATGAGCATTCTTCTCTTAATTTTAACCTTGTGTTAGGACAGAATTCTTGCTTACCTGTTTATTAGTTACTCCAGTATTCCTTCAGAATAACAATAAGTAAACTTAAAGAAGCTATATTAAAATTCGCAAACATCACAAACGATTACATTTTCAACACAAAATAGGGATGTCAATATTGTAAATATTCGTTATTGAGTATACCTTATTTAAAAGTACCGAAAGTTACGAGTATTCATCAGTGGTGGTTTATCTAAGGTGGCATAAGAGGCCGGGCCTCCCTAGTTAGAATTAGTTACATTCCCCCTATTCAAGTAGTCAGTTAGTTGCATATAATTTTAATACAATATCCAATATTGAATATTAAAGTCATACTTATTCATATTATTAATTATTATCCAAACCATATTCATATAAAAATTCTCTAAATCTGCAATTACAATTACAACCGGCAACGCTGCTGAGAAGTATATTACCAAAACGATGCGATCTTCTTGTGTGCTTGTGCAACGTCATGTAGCCCTGTTCCGATGTTTTTGATTTTGAATCATATTTAAATACATTTATTTGAATGCATACAAACATTATCCCTGGCAAACCAATTAAAACCGGGCTTAAAATCACGTGCTCGGAGGCCGGACTCCGCTGCTAATGTGAGTGTTGGTAAGGTGGAATTTTACTTCTAGGATAGTTTCTACAGTGTTGTCAAACAGAAACAAGTTAATAGAAGTTTTTGATTATATTTTGAATCACGATGATTTCAAACAAGATCAACAAACTCTGACAGAATCTATTGACCTAAAACGACATCTTAACGATCCCCATTTTCATTTCCTTTAATACACTTTTAAATTTATATTTGAACAAACCGAAGTTGTATTTTTTATTTTACAAGATAAAAGCACAGATATTTCTTACGCTAAGAAACGTCTTATTCTATTAACTACTACATTGCAAGACTTTAGAAATAATTAAATTCATTTTAATCAAATTTACAACTTCTTATTTGAGGATTTTGAAAATAACGAACCAGCACGAAAGAAAAGGAAGACAACATTAAGTATTAAAAATTTAAAACAGAATTATAGACACGTTTTAGGAAAATTTTAGATTTAGACACAATTAATCAATTGCAAGTAAGATTTTCGGATTTAAACAAACTAGAATTTTTCGATTTAATAAAGAAAGACAATTTTGTTTCGTATTCAAAAGACTTAAAAGATATGTTTGAATTATTATTAAAACAATAGCCTTCGTTTGATCCAATTGCATTAAAAAACGAACAGACCACTGTATACATAGATACAGAACTGTTTCAAGATTGCTATACGCCTATCGAAATGATTCCATTTTTTGCAGACCTTTTCGTGAGCAGATTTGAAACCGATCTTGAAAGTAGCTATTTTCCTAGAGTGTGATTTGGTTAGGTGGATGATATTTTCGCAGTGTTAAACACAAACATTTGCAGAATAAAAGATATTTGCCAAATGAAACAATAAATTTGATTCTATAAAATTTTCCCACGAATTAGAACTTGATAATAAATAACTCTTTCTAGATGTACTAGTTATCAAGAATAAAGACACTTTAGAATTCGATGTCTATAGAAAGGAAACCATCACTCTAAGCTACATTCCGAACGACTCTCATCATATGTACGCAGAAAAAATACCGTCTGAGTTATTTAGTAAATCGGATAATTCATTTTTCTTTAAACAAAAGTAGATATACCAAATAATCAAATTATATTAAGAACATGGCCGAATATAACGGATACACTGCTTGCCTAGTGGGAAAATTAATCAACAAACAGAAAACAAAGACAATGTTGACGGAATCAACGACGTTCAAAAGAGAAAAATCGGAAAAAAACCGTTGTTTACTTACCACTTGAACCTCGAATCACGAGGGGTCTAGATAGCATTTAAAAAAAAGTCAACTTGCAGCTAACATTTTCCAAAAAAATACCTTAAAAACTTGATAGGTAACTCAAAAGACAAGGATAGCACGGACAAAATGTCGGGAATTAAAAAATAAGTTGTAAAGATTGTAATCTTAAGTACGTCAGGCAAACAAAAAGCTCGATTGGAATTAGATTCAAAGAACACTTAGCCCAGATGCGTTTTGGTACTATACAGTGTGTCCCAAACTGGATGGGAACTTATTACTATCTCAGTTATTATTAGAGATAGGAAGACGGTTAAATTAGCAATGTTTTGTAGAATTTTATGCTCGTTCCAAATATGACTTGTATTTTGCCCTGCCTCTTTTAATTTTCGAGTTATTTTGAAAAAAAATTGTCGATTTTTTTCTTCAATATCTAAGTAGGCGTTGATCTGACATGTCTAAGACTTGCACATTATTAGGTTACTTTTTACAGAGTAATATTTTTGTGCTATTCTCAACTTTGGATTGTCATTTGTTTTTGAGCTACATGTATCAACGTTTGTTTTTATTATGGCAGCCATAATGGATTTTTTGCTCATGTGATAGCCTGTAAAAAGAGCTTCCCAATGATGTACAACATGCTTGAGATATCTTGTTATTGCACTGACAATTTTGAGAAAAACCGTTGTGAGGATAGTAGGCTATTAAATTCAATACCAGAAAACAAAGGACAAAAAAAAGTGTTCAAAAAGCAGTAGGCCATGGAGTCTAACAATAGACTTCTACGTTTAACATAATTTTCCATAATAATTAACGACAAAAAAATATTATCATTTAATTTATAATACCTAATTAGGTAATAATGGTAGGTAATATTATGTGAAACAGTTTAATAACTAAACCCGGCAATAACAAATAGAAACTTAAACTCCACAAAACAACACAATTAGAAACGGAACTCAAAAAATAATAAAATAGAAACTTAAAAATATACTAAGTAGAAAATTGATCAATATGGCCACTGTTTTGTTTAATGCCCTTTATACATATTTTTGAAACATGCATTCAAACTTTGGTGAGGGTGTTTTGGTTAATATGATTTATAGCTTCCGTGACTCTGTTTCGTAATTTATTGATATATTGTGGTGGATCGAATGTATACACATAATTCTTCAGAGTACCCCAAAAACTAAAAGTCTATGGGTGTTATATCAGGACTTCGAGCACACCAATTAACCGGCCCATTGTTACATATGACACGATTATTAAAATTTTGGCACAAAAATTCTCTGACGATCCTAGCATTGTTAGCTGGACAACCGTCTTTTTGGTATCAAATCTCGTCTAAATTATCATGAACTCTTCTAATTGTTGGTAAGCTACCATTTTTCAATAGACTAAGATACCTTTCCCCAGTTAAATTATAAAAAAAAAGAACGGACCAACAATGAAATTACCTGAATTTTTTTAAAATTAACTGTCTAATTTACCAATAAAAATAACAGTTTTTTTACCTAATAAGCCGCACCAAACATTAATACCAAATCTGTCTTGTAATCGTCTTTATTCCTTTAGATGGGGATTTTCATTTGCCCAATAATGCCCATTATGGCGATTATGCACACCACAATTTGTAAATCTGGATTCATCGGTCCATATTATTTTTCAATGAAAATTTTCATCTTGCTGACATTGTCCTTGATACCATCTGCAGAAACGAAGTCGCTTAGGCTAATCGTCAATATTTAACCTTGTAAGTTTGTATGGATAGTAATGACTTTGTTTTAATACACGGTGTACCGTACTTTTTGGAACGTCAATTTGTTCACCTTAAAACCGAACAGATTGCGGGGGGTTTTCGTTTGAAACCTGTAAGACGGAATTATTTATTTCTTCATTTCTAGGCATTGGTAGTTTCTTTGCGTCGAAGCTACCGTCGTTCAATAGATTGGTCACTATCCTGCGAAATATTTTGGTGTTTGGTTGTCGTCTTTCTGGGTAGTTGTTTTGATATGAATTTGCAGCTGCCTCAGTATTTCGGTTAGAACGAATATAACATTCCAACATATCAAAATATTCCTCATTACGGAACATATTGTTGAATAATATTTAAAATAAACAAGAAACAAACTATTTACTACAAAATTTTAAGCAACATGTTAAGTACACATTAAATTGTTCAGATAATTAAGAATGACAGTATTCTTAATTGTCGCGATAGTGTTATATCCATAGCAACCTTTCTCCTGTTGCTTCTCAGTTGACTTACGTTTAAAAATGAAACAATTTTTAAAGGCGCCTTCTTAAACCATTAAGCTGCTTTTTAGTGAATTTCCTTATGAGTTTTCTTTCGTAAAATTTTTTTATTTAAAAAAATAGAAAATATATGGTAACTAAATTAGGTACGTAAGTTTACCATATTAAAAGGTAACTATATACCAAAATTTATATTTTTATGTTAAAAGAAAAAAAAGTTATAAAAAATATTTGGTGCCAGATCATTTCTATGAGAATTCACTAACATAACACACTTGCTGCGTCCAGACTCTGCTGCGTCAAATTTATTGAGTTCTGTTAGTAAATTTAGTTATTTACTAGATTTACCTATTTAATTAAATTATAACAATTTTTTAGGATAATGTTGGAATGTAAAATATCACTTGTAATAATGGGTGTGCTCAAAGTTCCTATTTTGTTATCGTGAATCATTACGAAAAATTATGTTAAAAGTAGAAGTCTATTGTTAGATCCATGGCCTATTGCTTTTTGAACACTTTTTTTTTCTCATTTGTTTTCTGGTATTGGATTTCATAGCCTCGGATTTTCTCAAAATTGTCAATGCAATTACAAGATTTTTTAGGCATGATGTACATCATTGGAAAGCTCTTTTCACAGGCTATCACATGAGAAAACGATGATACCTGTAGCTCACAAACAAATGACAATCCAAAGTTAAGAATAGCATAAAAAGATTACTCTGTAAAAAGTGTCTTAATAATGTGCAAGTTTTAGACAGGTTAGATCAACGCCTACTTAGATATTGAAGAAAAAGAAATCGACAAATTTTGGTTTCTTCAAAATACCTAAAAACCAAAAGAGGCAGGGCAAAATACAAGTCATATTTAGAACGAACATAGAATTCAACATAACATTGCTAATTTAAACGTCTCCCTATCTCTAATAATAACGGAAATAGCAATACATTCCCATCCAGTTATATATATATATATATATATATATATATATATATATATATATATATATATATATATATATATATATATATATATATATATATATATATATATTCAGAAAAGTTTACGCGGTCTTTAGTGTGAGACATGCTTGGTTCTCTGGTTGAACCGTGTCCAGAATTTATGAAAACTCGACGTTTCGGCTCCTGTTTTGGAGCCATTTTCAAGAGGTAAAGGAAATATGTAAGGACACTCTAAGGCCTCAATCTGCCTACTCCTTAGAGCGGTGGACAAAGTTGGTTAAAAGGAATATGTAAGGACACTCTAAGGCCTCAATCTGCCTACTCCTTAGAGTGGTGGACAAAGGTGGGTAACGGAAATATGTAAGGACACTCTAAGGCCTCAATCTGCCTACTCCTTAAAGTGGTGGACAAAGGTGGGTAAAGGAAATATGTAAGGATATTCTAAGGCCTCAATCTGCCTACTCCTTAGAGTGGTGGACAAAGGTGGGTAAAGGAAATATGTAAGGACACTCTAAGGCCTCAATCTGCCTACTCCTTAGAGTGGTGGACAAAGGTGGGTAAAGGAAATATGTAAGGACATTCTAAGGCCTCAATCTGCCTACTCCTTAGAGCGGTGGACAAAGGTATGTTGGGTTCTTATAGCTCGATTACGGGGCCTCAATCTGTCTACTCCTCAAATCTCGCCGGAGATCGTCTGTGAGGTCTCAGTGTGTTCAACCCTAGGCCTCAGATATATCTGTATCCATCAGTACATCCACATAAAACTGTGGTGGTGGTGTATATTGCATGACTTAGGTACTATTGAACATAACACAATTTTTTAATTATATATTATACAATGTAGGTGTACTTAATTCGTAAGATGATCAAGTCTCAAGCAAAATTGGCGAAGCCATCGTCAGTCTCAATTACAGGAGATACTTTTGGATAACCTGACATCATGTTCTGGTTGCTTCTGTATTCTGGATCTATGTTTGCATTACACACTGTTCACGTCATATTATTATTTTTTATTAATTATGTTAGAATATAACCCTATACAACATTGAAACAGACCGTTCAGCTTGACATTAATTTTCATTTACGTCTAGCGGCCATCTTGCCATTTGTCATCTTCATTTCCCGGCGGCATGGACATGCGCTCTATGCCTAAAGAAAGGATTGCCTCATAATTCAATTTTCGGATGTGTCTACCATAGACAGGTAACAGAATCAAACATGCAAAATAGTTACTATTATAATTCTCACCACTATACCGCAATCATCATCTATATTTTTCATAAAATTTTTAAGTCCTATAATATTATAAGCACATCTCACACATTCTGAACGAATATTCGGAATAATAATCTATTCAAAGATTCTCAGTATATCGATGAAGAATTTTATTAGGATCTGATTGAATGAATGTACTCAGAATATTCAAGATTGAAGTTTGAAATTCCATAAATGTTATTAGAACATTCTGAAACAAATATTCTGAAAAAAGAATGTTCTCACATTGTGAAAACATTCTGAGAAAATCTTGTGCTGTATGGGTCTACCACAAAACGCATGTTACGGCACTACCTAAGAAAACTAAAATCTAAAAACCTGCAATTTTTCCGTTTGACCTCTGACAGAACGGTCATAAATCAGAGGTACCAATATATAAAGTTTGTGGGAAAATAGCTACCAACTGTCACATGTATTTTTAAGAGGGAAATTCAAAATTGAAGAGCATCTCTAAACGAAATATGATCCACAAGAGGAATACAGAATTTGCGGTTTTGTAGTGTCACTGTAACTGGTTTCAGTTGATGATTAGTTATGACATTTGGCCGATCAATGATGTACTTGTTTGGATATTTCAAAAAAATAGGGGGCATAATATGGTTATTTCTGGCCCGCCAATAGATTCAAAATTCATGGCTAAATCAGGGTCATATTTGGTTTTTCCTGCGCGGGTAAGCGCTGTAGGGGTACTTCTGGTCTCATGTGCCATTTCCGACCTCGGTAATCCGCCGTTAATAAACTAATAGAGTCAGCAATTTCCCGGACTGACAGTGTTTGCTTGGTTATGTCTCTTTTTCTTGCGACTAACAGGAATATTTTAAATTTTAGCAATCCAACACCAAAGTCGCATTCAGTTCTTCAAAACCTTATGTGGCCACAATCAAATTCAGCGGGAGATGACAACTTTGTTTATTTAAATATAAACACTACACTCACCGTCGGTTTAAATCCAGAGGATAGCGATATGCGGTTCTGGGATAGCTTCTACCAGGAATATGCAATTCCACCTCAGGATACATATTAAAGAATTTACTATTTAAACAAAATAAGTGACCTTGAAATTGTTTGAGCAGTTTATATTATAGAAGAAGCACATAATCTTATAGTCTTATAATGTAAGTGTATTTAATGTCAATGGATTCTGATGTGTATCAGTATTATAAACTCGTTTATATCTCGTCACTGTTATTTTGTAGCGGTAAGTTAAGTAAAGTTATTTATTTTCTTAATACATACCAATAATAAAGCTGACTAGTAATTTTTGTGTTTTCTTTTTTACACTCGCTCAATAAGAAATATGTCATTTATTGTTGTATTTATTCAGTTAGGAGTTACTATTTGTAAGTGTGTTTCTTTGAGTGCCAGGTTAGCTCAGTGAAAAGATTAAGTTCTATTCTATCTGTTCATCAAACATTGTTAAAAAGCCTGGACGCAGCAAGTGCGTTAAGGAAGTCAATTTTCATTAAAATGTTTTTAATAGCTAAGATGTATTTCTAGTGCAAGCAGGCATCAATCTGGTTACCGGTATAGCCTATATAGTAGAAACAATGTACCATATTTTATCAAAATTACTTATTGTTTGAAAATGTGCAAAATTTTTCCTGGATAACGAAGTTATCCAAGCCACTTGCAAAAGGAAGGTACACACCAAATTTGAACAAAATCGGCTTATTATTTTTTTAGTTATCGGTGTGACACACACACAGATATATATATATATATATATATATATATATATATATATATATATATATATATATATATATATATATATATATATATATACATATAAAAATTGAAACTGGCCCCGGATATGGGTTCTAGGGCTCCTAGTTTGTCCTCATTTGAGGCAATTTTTTCAAAAATTCGGAAGTCGGGATCGCCTCATTAGTGATTTATTTAAAGAAAATTCACTTAAGATCACAAAGATAAAATATTATGTTGTGTAAAAATTCGCTAAAATCCTAACGCAACTTTAAGCTACTTACTTTAAATTTGTAGTTACTTTTTTAGGAACTGAAAAGCTGAAGTTTAATATTCAGTATAAACGTATGAACGCATCTATGTATACATCTGTTCGACCATAGAGTAATATGTGTTTTACATTGACATTAATATGTTAACCGTCAGCTCAAACCTGACCCTGGGAATCAACGAGCGTCTCGCGACAGGAAAAACTCGGATGAGATTTTTGTTGCTTCAATGAACTAAAAGACCTCCCTGGCGTCCTGTTTGCACACAATCCTACCAACTGACCTTCCTGACCTGCCCTGTCATCACTTTGCCTAATTAAAAGCGAAAAGTGGAAGGAAAATCAACCCTGCCATATATCAAGGTCATGTGAGCATAATCTAATTCTCCTTCCCCTTTTAAATTCTTTTAGCTTTTGATTAGGCAATCTGATGTCAGGGCAAGCCAGGAAGGTTAGTTGGGAGGATTGTGTGTAAACAGCACGTCAGGGAGGTCTTTTATTTCGTTAACTTATCCAAGTCTTTACTGTCACGAGACGCTCGTCTAATTATAACAAAGCTTGTTTAATCTATTTGCAACACATATCATACACACATTTTATCTTTCTACTCTCCTTTTTTAAATGAACTTTAACTTAAACTTAAAGTCACAAACAAAAGCCCTCACTACTTAAAACATTTAACCTAGTGTTATTTGAGATCTCTTTTCTATAGGTTTCCATCAACATTAATTTATATGAATGAAATACAGATCTCAGCTAAATAATGAAAAAGAGCTTAGAAAAACTGGGCTCTGCAAGACAGGCCCAAGGGTGTCATTAATAATTATTAATTATTTTCGTTACAAAATTAAGTTTCCTATATGTTTTGAGACATACTTCGCACCGATATTCTACCTCGTTCAACCCCTGATTTAACTGCAGCACAGAATACCTGATGTTTGATGAAATTGAAAATTTTCTAGTAAACAAACGCTAAAACGATATATTACTCGAGTTTTAAGAAAACAAGAAACCGCTATGTCCGCATTCTTTCTGAGGCAAAAAACTCGTTTAATAACCACATCAAAAACAAAGTCCTCGTAAGCTCCAGCGGCAGCAAACCCTTCTGGAGTCTTGCTAAATCTATTGGGAATAATTTCTGCAAGAGCACGTTTCCACGTCTTGTCTCAGGGGATGAAATTGTTTCTACCACCCAGGGCAAGGCTGAACTTTTTGCCTCGTTGTTCGCCGGCAATTCTATTCTCAACCCACCTCCAAATGTTAAACCACCAACAGTCCCCAATGTTGCGTATAAAATGACGGATATCATTTTCAAAACTAAAAAGGTACGAAAGATGCTCTCTTCTCTTAATACCAGGAAAGCCTCTGGCCTTGACGAGATCACAGCAATTGTTCTCAAAAAATGCGCACCAGAACTTGCTCCTGTCCTGACTCGTCTGTTTTAGACATCTTACAACAGAGGCATATTCCCTAGTAACTGGAAAACTGCTCGAGTACAACCCGTCCCCAGAAAAGGATCGAAAGCGCTTCCTAGCAAGTACATGCCTATTTATCTCCTTTCAGTCATCTCTAAAGTGATGGAAAAGTTATAAACACCGAATTACTGAAATTTTTTGAAAAACACAGTCTAATCCACGACAGGCAGTATGGATTCCGTCAGCGCAGATCAACTGCCGACCTCCTTTCCTATGTCACCCATTCTTGGAACAAGTCTATGGAACTACACGGCGAATCCCAGATTGTCGCTCTAGACATATCCAAAGCATTCGACCAGGTCTGGCACGCAGCGCTGCTTAATAAACTACCGGCCTATGGCATACCACCAAAACTATGTACCTGGACAGCAAATTTCCTTTCCAGCCGGAGCAATTCTGTTGTCGTGGATAGCCATTTCTCTAAACTGTATCCAATTAATGCAGGAGTTCCTCAAGGTTCAGCTTTAGCCCCTACTTTGTTTCTTCTCCACATCAATGACCTCCTCTCTAGCACCCCCAACCCAGTTCACAGTTACGCAGATGACAGCACCCTCCACTCAAATATACAATATTGTAAGCCTGTTTCTTTGGCCCAACTAGATGAGGATCGCAGACACATGGAGGGTTCTGTCTCCGTGGATCTCCAAAAAATATTAGACTGGGGAAGTAGAAATCTTATACAATTCAACCCCACCAAATCTCAGTCTTGCTTTCTTTCTCATAAAAGATACACCAGCCCTAGAACCATTACAATGAACAACCAAGTTATTCAAAGTAATGAGTCCTTTTCACTTGTTGGCATTTCTGTGGATCGAGATCTCAATTGGCATCAACATGTCACATCAATTGCAGAAGCGGCTGCTAAGAAATTAGGTTTTCTCTTCCGGGCTCGCAAATACTTTTCACCAGCTAATCTCTATACTTATATACTTCACAAATAAGACCAAGCTTCGATTACTGCTCCCACATCTGGGGTGATGCTGCCGCTTCTACACTCGCTATCCTGGACTTCATTCAGAAGAGAGCTATACGTCTCATTGGTGACTTTACCCTTACCCAAAGGCTGCCATCCCTCGCCCACCGACGTGCCGTTGGTGACCTCTCTCTCTCTCTCTCTCTCTCTCTCTCTCTCTCTCTCTCTCTCTCTCTCTTTTATAGATGTCTGCACGGGAAGTGTTCATAGGAGCTTTCTTCCATAGTTCCTCAACCTGCTGCCCCCAGATCTAACAGGGTAACAGAGCGAATGCACCCTTTTACTGTTCAGGTCAGCAGACATAGAACATCTTGTTATGCCCGCTCTTTTGTCCCAGGGGACTTCCAAGTTGTGGAATTCTTTGCCGGCACAGGTTTTTCGTTCTCCTCCGAAGCTCCAAACCTTCAAGTCCAGAATTAACAAGTTGCCTCTGTCCTCCTTGTCGACACCCACGGTACGATAGTATTTAGGCTGTAAGCCCTCGTGGTGTGTTGTTGAAATAAAAAAAATAAAAAAATATATGAATAAAATACATATCTCAGCTAAATAAATAAAAAGAGCTTAGAAAAACTTTGCTCTGCAAGACAGGCTCAAAAGTGTCATTAATAATTATTAATTATTACAAAATTAAGTTTTCTATATGTCGTATCGAGTTTTAACGAAACAATATCAATTTTCACCAAATCATCTCCCTATTCATCCCCTATTCCCTGGAGCGATTTTACCCAAAAACAATATGAACCGTTCGTTTATCGGGTGCTAACTGTATACCACATTTGAAGACGATATCTCAATTCGTTCTAAAGTCATCGTGGCTACAAAAAGACCGACAGAAAAAAATTTCGTTGCCAAATCATATTATCTATATGTTTTGACAATTTTTACAACGTTTAAGCCAAACAATTTTTTTTGAAATTTTTGTTGCCGATGCAATTCTTCCACACGTATTGACGATGGGTAAGTAATAATGAGCTGATTTTGATGAGATTTGGTAGATACATTTTTCTTGTAAGTGGCTTGGATTCATTCGTTAGCCAGGAAAATTGGACCAGTTTTTCCAGGAAAATGTTGGGTTTTCTTTTGGCAAGTTTTATATCTTCGAAAATAACAATAATATGACAACCAAATTTGGCACACACGTTTTTACTATCCAACTTACCCTACATGCCACAATCATATCTCTGATTTGAAAGAAAAAAAGTTATAGACATTTAAAGAAAAAAAAACTCTAGACGCAGCAAGTACATTATGGTAGTGAATTTTAATAAGAATTGTACACTATTAGTAAGATATATTATTAAAACTAATTCTTTAAATTTAAATGGACCTTGGAGATCGGTTTTAGAGTCCCAGTTAGCGATTATTTGAAAAAAATTATATTTTATATGAAGCTACTAAATTAAAATTTGGTCTTAGATAGATATAATACGTAAGTACTGCAAGTGCCTTAAAAAAATGTGTTACAAATTTCATTAAAGTTACAAACGTTTTTCAGAAAAAATCAATGATTTACAAAGGGAATGTACCTGTCAAATTATAAATATGACGTATTTTTTCATATTAATTGCTTAGATGGTTTTGTTTTAGTCAACCCATCCAGTTTTTGCAAACAATAAACAACAAAAAAGATTTTTTTATGTTATGGTAGAAAATTTTCGTAAAAATATTTCAAATCCGAAAGCTCAATAAATTTCCCATTAAGCCAGCATCTTCAATCTTGAACCATAGTAACACCTATGTAAACGCACGTGGGTAATAAATTAAAGAAAAATAACATATTGAGTTTCGTTTTGTTTTAAAAAACCTTTTTTGTTGTTTATTGTTTGCAAAAACTGGATGGGTTGACTAAAACAAAACCATCCAAACAATTAATAAGGAAAAATATCTGTCATATTTATAATTTGTAAATAATTAATTATTTTCTGAAAAACTTTTGTAACTTTAATAAAATTTGTAACACAATTTTTTTTAAAACACTTGCAGTATTTACATATTATATCTAAGACCAAATTTTGATTTAGTAGCTCCATATAAAATATAATTTTTTTCCAATAATCGCTAACTTGGACTCTAAAACCGATCTCCAAGGTCCATTTAAATTTAAAGAATTAGTTTTAATAATATATCTTATTAATAGTGTACAATTCTTATGAAAATTCACTACCATAACGTACTTGCTGCGTCTAGAGTTTTTTGTGATACTGGAACCAATAAGTATAAGTTAGTATTTGTTTCACTTGCCAGGTTATTAAAAATATTGAAGAACACAAATAACGATAAGCATGTGC
This sequence comes from Tillus elongatus, assembly GCA_964006375.1. NCBI lineage: Eukaryota > Metazoa > Arthropoda > Insecta > Coleoptera > Cleridae > Tillus > Tillus elongatus. The sequence continues at coordinate 14,734,479 of OZ023262.1, forward strand.
TACTTACATTTGATCAACAATTATTGTGTCAGAAACTTTAGGACCAAATCAAAAGAACACTTTTTAATAACAACTCTAACATAATATGTAGAGATATAATATAAAGAGCTTTATAACAACAAACGTGGCTACTGGCTACTACTCCATGTAAGGATGCCTTGATGCCTTGCAAAATATAACCATAAACAATACTGAAGCATCGGAAATTAGTACTGAACTTATAGTTTTAAACCATTTCATTGAAGTGAAACTTCTATTTGGTAAATTTTGTAATACCTATATCAAAACATTTCAGTTTTAATAAATGTAAATAACACGTCGAGTGTCTGACGTTTCAGCGTCGGCATTCGGCGACTCTCGTTTAGCGGTGACAGTTGCCCTACCATGCAGCGGTGTCAGATTGAGTAAATTAGAATTTATGATAAATCAAATGAGAAATTATTGGTAACTCAACATTTATTAATATTAAGCCACATTTATTAGATGGATTAATTTTTTTCACGAACTTTTATTTGTCATTAATAAGTACAAATACGTGTTATTACCCTATGCTTTACATTTTAAGATTTAAATGAAATTTTATTAAATCTGAGAACCCGGCTCCTTTACATTTAATTGTCAGATGACTGTGGCTCTATTTGAATTATCTCTATAAAATTATGCATTCACAGTCTAACCATACGTATCAACATTGAACCTGGGAAATGCGGTATGAAATTTGAACTGATATCTTAGACTGTTCATTCATTTTCTTAATGAAAATTCACTAAAATTGGGTGCCATTGGTGATCAGACGAAAACATGAGAACAAAATATTTTGTGTGATTAACAAATCCAATGGAATATTACATACAAAGATTAAGTTTTCTTGACGCAAAAAGGTTAAGAAGTAACAGACAAAATATTTTGCAAATTTTATAATTTTTTTAAAACGTCAAAGTTTGCAATTTTTAGATCTAATCTGAAACAAATACGGATTATGTAGAAGTATAGTCCTAACAAGTATGTTTTACAAAGCCTTAAGTTATCAGGCTCCTTCATTTTACTAAAATACTTTTAGTAAATCCACTTCAAATGGACCCTCTTTCTGATGCTTTAGAAGTAGCTTCAGCTATAGAGTTTATGGTTTAATAGTCTATAATTTTAGCAAATTTTCGTAGAAAAAATTCGTTATTGAGAAGACTTTGAAAAGATTTATTCAAATGAGCGCAAACTAGGACCCCTAAAATCCATATACGGGGTCAGTTTCAGTTTTTGTCTGTTTACTCATATACAGGGTGGTGCGTTTCTACGGTTAAGCTCAGTCCCAACAAATACGTTTGTAACCCTTACATGACATTGGAAGCTCAATAAAGTATCACCGTAACATTACACTTGTAATGAAGCAGGCATTTTTAAATGATTTATTATATTTTTATCTAAGTCATGCTAAAGAAAATAGCATCAAAGGGCTATTTAATAGTAAACAGGCACTTCTAATGTGTTTGTTTGCGTTTATTCATTTTGCATTAAATGAAACCGCGTTAAAATATTTTTGATATAAAAGTTCTCGGCCAGCGAGCATCGAGACACGAGCCAGTTGCTTGCCGGCGCATGGTGTGTCGGATTGCGAAGGCACTAGGCGAGGGTCGTTGCCCCGTCTATAAATAGAGAGGACACAGGCAGAGCCGGCAGAGAAAACCGGTGTTACGCCAGCGACTGAAAGTTAGCAGCTAATCTACCGAAAGATCCCGAACGGCCAGTGGCGCACCTGACCTATTATATCTCCTCCTAGGTACACTGAAAGTTTAAAATTTTAGTCGCTGGCTTAAAACCTGATTAAGAAAATGTTTAGACAAAATTTCATTAGTAACCAAATATTGTCTATATTAATGCTCATCTACGTACAAAATATTATTTTCTTACGAGGCGTCTACATGCTGTTTTTCTGAATTGGAACTTTAAAATTTTAGTCGCTGGCCTAAAACCTGATTAAGAAAATGTTTAGCCAAAATTTCATTAGTACAAAAATATTGTTTATATTAATGCTCATCTACATACAAAATATTATTTTCTTACGAGGCGTCTACATGCTGTTTTTCTGAATTTAAAATTTAAAATTTTAGTCGCTGTCCTAAAACCTAGTCAAGAAAATGTTTAGCCAAAACTTCATTAGTACCAAAATATTGTCTATATTAAGGCTCATCTACGTTGTTAAACTTTGGCAGGGTATTTGAACCACTTAGCCGGTGCGTACCACATTTTCCGTTACATATTGTAATTATAGTATGCTAAATAATATTATAAAAATCTCTGGACGCAGCAAGTGCGTTATGGTAGCGAATTTTCTGTAAAATATTTTTAATAGCAAATGTCTTTTTTTGATGAAAGCAGGCATCAAACTTGGTTGCCTATATAGTAGAAACAATGTACCATATTTCATCGAAATAAATTTATTGTTTGAATATATATAAACATTTTTCAAAAGTCTAGATGCAGCAAATGTGTTATGGAAGTGAAATTCCATTAAAATGTTTTTAATAGCAAATGCGAGCAGGCATCAATCTGATTACCGGTATAGCCTATCTGGTAGAAACAATGAACTATATTTTATCAAAATTACTTATGGTTTGAAAATATAGAAAAATTCTCCGAAAATAAACTTAAATGTTGGTTTTCTATTCAACAAAGCTAACGTTAATAGCAAATTGAGGTATTGAAATTTGAAGGATTTAATGAAAATTCGGTAAATTTTCAGATTAGCTCCCGAACGCTTTTCAACAAATTCTTTTCAGAAACATTACTAGGACCCCACCTGGATGCACAAACCACAAGAAAAATTTCTTGTTCACACCCCCCAAGGAAGTTATGGGACTGGGAGTGAATAGGGGTGGTGTGCGGGGTAGGCAGGGTTTAAGAGGGATATGGCTTCAAGATGTGAAAAAGACAACTTTCAAGCCCGCTTTATTCGAATTTTCTGCTCATATTTCCTTTTTACTACCTACCCCGCTCAGCACCCCTACTCACTCCTGGTCTCGTAACTTCCTTGGGGGGTGTGAACAAAAAAATTTCTTGGGGTTTGTGGATCCATGGAGGGGGGAGGGGGGCAGGTTTCTGAAAACAGTTTTTTGAAAAACGTTCGGGAGCTAAACTGCAAATTTCGCTACCAAAACGCACGTACTGCGTCCAGATTTTTTTCTTACAAACGCATCATATTTCGATAAAAAATGCAAAAATGCATTAACGAATTTGTTCTACGAAAATTAGCTACAAAAAAAAGTATGCACCCCTACTCACTCCTGCTCCCGTAACTTCCTTGGGGAGTGTGAACAAGAAATTTTCCTTGGGGTTTGTGGATCCAAGGGGGTGGGGGGCCTAGGCAGGTTTCTGAAAACAGTTTTTTGAAAAGCGTTCGGGAGCTAAACTGCAAATTTACCGAAAATTCGCTACCAAAACGCACTTACTGCGTCCAGTTTTTTTCTTACAAACACATCATATTTCGATAAAAAATGCAAAAATGCATTAACGAATTTGTTCTACAAAAATTAGCTAAAAAAATTATGCACCCCTACTCATTCCTGGCCCCGTAACTTCCTTGGGGAGTGTGAACAAGAAATTTTTCTTGGCGTTTGTGGATCCAGGGGGGGGCCTAGGCAGGTTTCTGAAAAGAGTGTTTTGAAAAGCGTTCGGGAGCTAAACTGCAAATTTACCGAAAATTCGCTACCAAAACGCACTTACTGCGTCTAGATCTTTTTCTTACAAACGCATCATATTTCGATAAAAGATTCAAAAATGCATTAACGAATTTGTTCTACAAAAATTAGCTAAAAAAAATTATACACCCCTACTCACTCCTGGTCCCTTAACTTCCTTGGGGAGTGTAAACAAGAAATGTTTTGGGGGAATAGGGGTGCTGTGCGGAGTAGGCAGGGTTTAAGGGGGATAGGGCTTCAAGATGTGAAAAAGACAACTTTCAAGCCCGTTTTATTCGCATTTTCTGCTCATTTTAGTGAATTTTCTTAAAAAAAATTCACTAATGAGGAGATCCCGACTTTTGAATTTTGAAAAAATTTCTTCAAATGAACGCTAATTAGGCCCCCCAGAAAACATATCCGGGGTCAGTTTCAATTTTTTTATGTTTATATATATATATATATATATATATATATATATATATATATATATATATATATATATATATATATATATATATATATATATATATATATATATATATATATATATATATATATGTATCACACCGATAACTCAAAAAATAATGGGTCGATTTTGATTAAATTTGGTGAAAAAATTCCTTTTGCAAATGGCTTGGATAAGTTCGTTAGCCAGAAAAATCAGCCCAGGTTTTCCCGGAAAATTTTGTGTTTTCTTTCGAAAAAAATTTATATCTCCGGAATTAACAAAGTAAGGGCAACCAAATTTGGTACGCAGGTCTACATCCTTATAAGTAAGTCACCTACCAAAATTTACCTTCGTAGGTCGAAAGACAAAAAAGTTATGGGCATTTAAAGAAAAATTAATTGGGGTTGTCCTCAAAACGTCAAAGTGGCGATTTAAAATGTCAAAATTGGCAACATTTAGGCAAATAACTTGAATCTAATACGGGCTATAGAAATAAAATGTCTCAAGAAGAATATTTTACAAACCCTTAGGTCTTAGTTTCAACCGTCATTGTCCTTCATTTTACTGAAATGTTACCAGAAAATTAATTTCAAATAGACCCTTTCTCTGATGTTTGGCAGTAGTCTTAGCTATATAGTTTATCGTTTATTAGTGAATTTTCTTAAAAAAATTCACTAATGAGGAGATCTAGACTTTTGAATTTTGAAAAAATTTCTTCAAATGAGCGCTAATTAGGCCCCCCAGAACACATATCCGGGGTCAGTTTGAATTTTTATATGTTTATATATATATATATATATATATATATATATATATATATATATATATATATATATATATATATATATATATATATATATATATATATATATATATATATATATATATATATATATATATATATATGTATCACACCGATAACTCAAAAAATAATGGGCCGATTTTGATTAAATTTAGTGAATAAATTCCTTTTGCAATTGGCTTGGATAAGTTCGTTAGCCAGGAAAATCTGCCCAGGTTTTCCCGGAAAATTTTGTGTTTTCTTTCGAAAAAAATTTATATCTCCCAAATTAACAAAGTAAGGGCAACCAAATTTGGTACGCGTTTATGTCCTTATATGTAAGTTACCTACCAAAATTTAGCTCTGTATGTCAAAAGACAAAAAAGTTATAGGCATTTAAAGAAAAATAAATTGGGGTTTTCCTCAAAACGTCAAAGTTGCGACTTAAAACGTCAAAATCGGCAACATTTTGGCAAATAACTTGAAACTAATACGGGCTATGGAAATCAAATGTCTCAAGAAGGATGTTTTACAAACACTGAAGTCTTAGCTTCAACCGTCATTGTCCTTCATTTTACTAAAATGTTTCCAGAAAATTCATTTGAAATAGACGCTTTCCCTGATGCTTGGCAGTAGCCTTAGCTATATAGTTTATCGTTTAATGGTATATAATTTTTGTCGAATTTTCGTAAAAAATCAATAAAGCTCAATATATCCGTTATTATACAAGATTTGAAAAAAAATTGTATATATTAATTATAGGTTATATAGTCTTGAGCTACATCTTAAAAAAATATTTCTACAATCACAGGATGGCCCATAAGTCATTGGTGATACAAATTTTCTTTTTTTTTAATCAAACACGCCTTATGTTATTGCATTTTCCATCGAAATATAATGCATGTTTGTAAGAAAAGAAATTCTGGATGCAGCAAGTGCGTTATGGTAGCGAACTTTGATCAAATGCTTCATATTTGAATAGCCCAATTTGCTATTAACCTATAAGGTTGACCAAGAAACGAGTTTTTCGGGAACACTTTAAGTCTACTTTTGGAAATCTTGAAACATTTTCACACAATAAAGTTATTTTTATGAAACATGGCACATTGCTTTTACTATATAGGTTATACTGGTAACCAAAATTGATGCCTGCTTTCTTAAAAAGAAAACACACATATTTGCAATAAAAACATTTTTATGAAAATTCACTACCATAACGCACTTGCTGCGTCCAGAGTTTTTTCCTTTTTACTAACCACCCCGCCCAGCACCCCTATTCACTCCTGGTCCCGTAACTTCCTTGGGGGGAGTGAACAGAACAAGAAATTTTTCTTGGGTTTTGTGGATCCAGGGGGGGGTCTAGGCAGGTTTCTGAAAATAGTTTTTTGAAAAGCGTTCGAGAGCTAATCTGCAAATTTACCGAAAATTCGCTACCAAAACGCACTTACTGCGTCCACATTTTTTTCTTATAAACGCATCATATTTCGATAAAAAAATGCAAAAATGCATTAACAAATTTGTTCTACGATAATTAGCTAAAAAAAATTATAGACCGTTAAACCATAAACTTCACTAAACCTACAAATAAATATCCAAAAAGCCACCAAACTTAACTAAACTGACAGCCAAAGCATCAGAGAAAGGGTCTATTTGAAATGGATATGCTGTAAACATTTTAGTAAAATGAAGGGCAATGACGGTTGAATCTGAAACTTAATGGTTTTCAGAACACTCTTCTTGCAACATTTTCTTTTCACAAACGGTATTTGTTTCACATTCTTTGCCTAAACATTGCCAATTTTGACGTTTAAAATTGCGAGTTTGACGTTTTGAGGAAAACTCTAAAATTTATTGCTTTAACTGCTCATAACTTCTTTGTCTTTAAAGCTAGGGACTTAAATTTTGGTACAGAGCTCACTCTTCATAATAGAAACACGCGTACCAAATTTGGTTGCCCTTACTTTGTTATTTACGGAGATATGATTTTTTTATGAAGAAAACACAAAATTTTCCGGAAAAACCTGGTTCGATTTTCCTGGCTAACGAACTTATCTTTTATCAAGATCGGTCCATTATATTTTGAGTTATCGGTCGGATATATATATATATATATATATATATATATATATATATATATATATATATATATATATATATATATATATATATATATATATATATATATATATATATATATATATATATATATATATATATATATATCACAGATCTCCCCATAAGCGAATTAAAAAAAAAATTCGCTAATAAGTCTTTCATTTCTACCGTGTCAGCCGCCAGTTTTTTTAAACTTTGGCGGCGGATTTGAACTACTTAGACGGCGTGTACCACAGTTTCCTTTAAATATTATATTTCTGGTAATGATAAAAAATATCTTAAAGTTAGCCTGAACCTGGCTTTTCATTTTTATCGTGTCAGCCGCCAGTTTTTGTTAAAATTTGGCAACAACAATGTAAACCATGGGAACTCCAAAGATACGTTTAAAGCTAACGATGTTTAATAGACTGTGGTTTAGTTTTGGATTAGCTGCATTCCAAACCAACATTTTATCTATAGACGTTCCTATAAAAACATTTAATTGCCTTTTGATTGTTTAATTGCACCAATAATGCAGCGAAAACAATATGATAAAAAGTTACTCCACAGTAATGAACCCTGATCCTAAAAAAATACAGCATGCAATTGAAACATGCATTCACGATTTAAAATCCCATTTTAATTCATAATTATTCTAAATAAAACGATATTGTGTCTAGGTAATCATGACTTAGGTGTAAATATTTAGTGTATTAGAATAACTATTTTTATTTATATGCTATCCGATTAAAAAATGAGCTTACTAATTTTTAGTGAATTATTGTAGAATAAATTTGTCCAAAAGAGTAATTTTTACCCCTCACCATTTCACCCACACCCTTTGTTGATTTTTTTTTAAATAGCCACCCCATCATTTTTGAACGGAAATTCAAAGAGCATATTTTTTTATGATGCTACTAAATATTTGGGTCCAAAGGTCATAGAGCGTCATACAGGGTGGAAAGTAGTGACTGATCATGAAACATAAACTGTTTATTTTGAAATTCAGAATCATTCAATAGTCCGTGATAATGACTAATTTTTGCATGCAACCTGCCGCGAGAATAAAGTTGGATCGAAATTAGAAATTAAAAAAAAAATAGGTTGGTTACATTTTTATCTGCATATATATATATATATATATATATATATATATATATATATATATATATATATATATATATATATATCACACCGATATCTCAAAAAATAATAGACCGATTTTTATAAAATTTGGCAGGTAGGTTCCTTTTATTAGTAGCTTGGAAACTTTGTTATCCAGGAAAATGGAGCTAGGTTTTCCTGGAAAATTTTGGGTTGTCTTTTGGAAAAAATATATCCGGAAATAAGAAACTTATGGCAACCAAATTTGGCAGGCTGGTTTACACTGTAAAAACCAAACTGTGCACCACCAATTAAGGTCTCTAAGGTGAAAGGAAAAAAGTTATAAGCACTTTGTTCAGAGAACAATAAGGTTTGCAGAAGGGCAGTAGTAGGCGTGGAAATATAATTGTTAAAAACATTCAATTTATAATTAAAGTTAGTTATAGGAAAATTCTCTACACCAAGTAATGTAAATATTGCATATAGTTGTAGGTCACAAATGTATCGATAACATTGGCATTGAAATGATTACATAGTTATCTAAATAGTAAACAAGGTGAAATTGCAGCGTACAGGGAATGCTGACTGCTGAAGTCGGCAAATTATGTAGGATGTAAACCGATTAAAAACTATAAGTAGTATTTGTTGGTAAACATAAGAGAGACTGTTAATTAGATTCTTAAGATGTAAAGACGCGAGACCTGTGATTTCAATTATGCAAATATTAGCGAGACTGTTAATTAAATTCTTAAGATGTAAAGACGCGAGACCTGTGATTTTAAGTATGTAAACATTAGCGATACTGTTCAATTAAGAAAGACTATGTAAATAGTTCGGGTTTAAAATTCATTCAGTTAAGTTAGTTCGTAAGTATTGTTAAGTTTAGTGAGTTTATTAAAGTTTATTGAATCGTTACTATGTCTACAAATGCCTAGTTCGAGTTTATTTCTCAAATATCCTCCGCTCCGTAAACACACTTAATGAAGCAAAATTTTAGTGCCACTAAAAGCCACAGAAGACGCAATACCAAAATATGAGAATTGTTAAAACAAAATCTATTAAATATTACAGAGAACGTTTATCTTTTCATGCCGTAAAAAGTTCAAGAAGTACCACAAAAATTACTTTGAAAAATATATCTTATTTCTCCTCTAAATGCAAAATTGGAGATTTTGAACGAGAAAATTAGTATAACTATTGTGTACCATAAATCGTAAATATTGCATAGAATGCAATTCTCTTTTGTTAAAATAGTTGCAAAATACTCCTCTAAAGACCTTACATATTACAAATAAATAACTGGAGACTATTACGCGTTAACTTCTTGCACAACATTTTACAAGTGTTAGTGTGAACGAATGGTTAAATGCCCTGCTGATAAGCAAAGGAACGATGGTGCAAATATCGCCGTAGATTGCATTTCTCTTTTAGCTTTTTTAAAGTTTTTTTCATCTTTGATGCAATTTCAAAATTATGTGATGTATTTTCAATATTTTTAGCGACTTTTTGTTGAAAAAAATCACAAACGAAAGATGAGCACTTTGAAGACTTTTAATTCAAGTTTAATAGCAGCTGTTGTTGTCCTTAGTTTGTAAAACCGTTCCACAGTTAACATAGACGTAGGGATTTGTAACATAAGAAGAACAGCCATGATGAAGGGCGGCCATTATGCCCTTCATCGTGGCTGTTAATAATCGCCGATCGTTTCCATTGATTTTCTTTCTTAAAGATAATTTTCTGACATTATGCTGATGTAGTGTTGCATGGCCCCTGGCGCAATGGATGAAGTTGTGACCTATTGAACCTTCTTGTATAGTTTCGAGTTCAATTTTTTGAGAATTGTTCAAATTTATCCCCCGAGGATGACCTCTTGGAGGGTCGAAACGCGTCGGGTGTAAGAAAAGATCTGAAATAAATTTTGGTGTCTGAACGAGAAGCCGTTTCATTCAACGTTTAAATATGGTAATCCCAGACGGTGTGACGTTCAGAAATGAAATCAATTTTATGTATTCTATTAGCAAAATTTTGTGTAAAAAATATCTGGCTAGTTTTTTCAGATTTTTTTTTGTTGTCGTAGAAACAATTTTTTGTAAGATTTTTCTGTCAAATTTTGGTAATTTATGATAAATGTTTAATAAGCTATTATAAAAAAATGTTTTAGGATTTTCTTTAAAAAATTATTTGCGAATTTTCACGAAATTTTTTAAAAGCTTCGTCGTTTTGTGAATAATTATATTTTAGTAGGTAGGTAAATGATTCGAAGAGGTTCGTTGGCCAGAAAAATCGGACCAGTTTTTTCGAAAAAGTTTTAAGTTCATTTTTGGAAAAATTTTGGAATTTTTTAAACAATAAAGTTATTTTGATGAAATATGGTACATTGTTTCTACTATATAGGTAACAAAATTTGATTGCTGCTTTTATTAAAGAGAGACACATTTGCTATTAAAAACTTTTTTTTTAATCGGACACACCTTATATTATTACATTTTTGCATTTTCCATCGAAATATAGTGCATATTTGTAAGAAAAGAAACTCAGGACGCAGAAAGTGCGCTATGGAAGCAAATTTTCATTATACGTTTCAAATTTCAATAACTCAAGTTGCTACTTGGTTAACGTTTGTTGGCTAGGAACTAATTTTTTCGAGAACATTTTGAGTTTATTTTGAGTTTGTTTCTACTATATAGGTTATACCGGTAACAAAATTTCATGCCTGCTTTCATTAAAAGAAAAGACATACTTCCTATTAAACATTTTTTTATGAAAATTCACTACCATAACGCACTTGCTGCGTGAAGACTTTTTATTTAATAGCATTAAATGGATGTTACAGTAGGTACAAATTTTGGTTTTCTTATCTGTTATCAAGAAACATTGCATGCAGGACCAGACAATTTGTTTATCTGAAACCTGTTATCCACTTCATTGATTTTTATCAGTTCATCCAGGTTCGAAATAATTTTTAATTATTTCACCTTCATTCAGTCAGCTGTAAGAGGTGCGTGTTAGTGAGATCAAACTTTCTTAAGACAATTATTGTCAGTTAGGTACCACCCTGGACCGGTAAAGTCCCAACGAACGTCTCCGGTTCTGGTGTATGAGCCGGTCTCCCTTACAAACAAAAATGATGATTGCTCCTCCTTGTACAAAAGATTTCGGAGACAAAATACCCCTCCATTCGGATCTCCGGAAGAGGGGTGTACAGGGGGCGCCAGCATCAAGATTTAACATATCCTTCTCGAATCAATGTGGCCTAAATTCTAACCTGAACTCCGTCCACCATTTCCTCCAGGCTAATAGGCCCCAACTCATCTTCCTCACCGAAACCCAAATCAGCACCTAAACAACTACTGGTCACCTTAATTTCTCGGGGTATGAGCTTCTTACTTTCTTTAGATTGCACGGAGGTTTGTGCGCATACGTCTGTAGCAATCTACCCTGCACCAGACTCCCCAATTTAGAAGCTGGTAGAAAAGACATACTTTGGTTGAAACTCTCTCTCAGGGCTGCAACTAAATTCATCTCTTGCATTTACCGGTCACCTTCTGACAACAACTTTGTCCAGCTCTTCGACAACCTTTCTGAAAAAACCGACCATCTGATTTCTGAATATCCTTCCTCCGAGGTCACTATTCTTGGTGACTTCAATGTCCATAATAAGGAATGCCTAGGATTTTCAAAAACCGATCAACAAGGGAGAGCAGCGGAGGCCTTTGCAGTCAGCAATTCTTCAGCCAATATGGTTCAGCAACATACATACTTTCCTCACATCCCAACACACAGCTCAAATCCCTTGGATTTCCTTCTTACTACAAAACCTGAATGGTATAAGACATCAGTCACCGCCCCTCTTGGTCGCTCAGACCAGGGTCTGATCACTGCTTTCTGCGCAATGCAACCCGAGGTCACACAGTCATCACAGCCACGTATCGTTTGGCACTACAACTCCGCGAACTGTGAAGAAATGCGGGATCCTGATTTCCATGAGCGTCTGTCTGCTTCTCTCATCTTGACCCCTCTGATATCTCAGCCACTCAAAAGCCCTGGTTCTCTAAATCCTGTGACAAGACCAGAGTTGAAAATGTCAAAGCTCACAAAACGCTTCTACACAATCCCAGTTAAGAACACCGTCAAGCATTTAGCGACGCAAGAAACCGCCATGTCCGCATTCTTTCTGAGGCAAAAAATTCGTTTAACAGCCACATCAAAAACAAAGTCCTCTTAAGCTCCAACAGCAGCAAACCCTTATGGACTCTTGCTAAATCTATTGGGAATAATTTCTGCAAGAGCACGTTCCCACCCCTCGTTTCAGGGAAAGAAATTGTTTCTATCGCCCTGGGCAAGGCTGAACTTTTTGCCTCATTGTTCGCCGGCAATTCTACTCTCAACATACCTCCAAATGTTCAACCACCAACAATCCCCAATGTCGCGCATAAAATAACGGCTATCATTTTCAAAACTAAAAAGGTACGAAAGATGCTCTCTTCTCTTAATACCAGGAAAGCCTCTGGCCTTGACAGAATCGCAGCAATTGTTCTCAAAAAATGCGCACCAGAACTTGCTCCTGTCCTGACTTGTCTGTTTCAGACATATTACAATAGAGGCATATTCCCTAGTAACTGGGAAACTGCTCGAGTACAACCCGTCCCCAAGAAAGGGTCCAAAGCGCTTCCTAGCAACTACAGGCCTATTTATCTCGTTTCAGTCGTTTCTTAAATGATGGAAAAGTCTATAAACACCGAATTACTAAAATATCTTGAAAAACACAGTCTAATCCATGACAGGCAGTATCGATTCCGTCAGCACAGATCAACTGCCGACCTCCTTTCCTTTGTTACCCATTCTGTGAACAAGTCTATGGAACTACACGGTGAATCCCAGATTGTCGCTCCAGACATATCAAAAGCATTCGACCAGGTCTGGAACGCAGCGCTGCTTAATAAACTTCCGGCCTATGACCTACCACCAAAACTCTGTACCTGGACAGCAAATTTTCTCTCCAACCGGAACATTTCTGTTGTCGTGGATGGCCGTTCCGCTAAACTGTATCCAATTAATGCAGGAGTCCCTCAATGTTCAGCTTTAGCCCCTACTTTGTTTCTTCTCCACATCAATGACCTCCTCTCTAGCACATCCAACCCAATTCACAGTTATGCGGACAACAGCACCCTCCACTCAAATATACAATATTCTAAGCCTGTCTCTTCAGCCCAATTAGATGAGGATCGCAGACTCATGGAGGGTTCTGTCTCTGTGGATCTCCAAAAAATATTGGACTGGGGAAGTAAAAATCTTGTACAATTAAACTCCATCAAATCTTAGTCTTGCATTCATAAGAGATACACCAGCCCTAGACCCATCACAATGAACAACCAAGTTATTCAAAGTAATGAGTCCTTTTCACTTGTTGGCATTTCTGTGGATTGAAATCTCAATTGGCACCAACATGTCACATCAATTGCAGAAGCGGCTGATAAGAAATTACGTTTCCTCTTCTGGGCTCGCAAATAATTTTCACCAGATAATCTCTATACCGTATGTACTTCACAAATAAGGCCAAACCTCGAATACTGCTCTCACATCTGGGGTGCTGCCGCCGCTTCTACACTCGTTATCCTGGACTCCAAAGGCTGCCATCCCTTGTCCACCGACGTGCCGTTGGAGACCTCTCTCTCTCTCTCTCTCTTTTATAGATATCTGCACGGGCACTGCTCAGAGGAGCTTTCTTCCATAGTTCCTACACCTGCCTACCCCAACAGATCTGCCAGACAGAGCAAGTGCACCCTTTTATTGTCCAGGTCGCCAGACATAGAACATCTTGTTATGCCCGCTCTTATGTCCCGAGGACTTCCAAGTTGTGGAATTCTTTGCCGGCACATGTTTTTCCTCCGAATCTCCAAACCTTCAAGTCCAGAATTAACAAGTTGCCTCTTTCCTCCTTGTCGACACCCACGGTACGATAGTATTTAGGCTGTAAGCCCTGGTGGTGTGTTGTTGAAATAAAAATAAATAAAAAATCACTAAAATCACGATTTTTCTAATTGTTTTCAAATGTTCTGTTTTTTTTATACAAAAATCAAATAAGATAAATTTAATGACTGGCGAGTTCTGCTTTGAAACACATCATAAATTTTATTGGGGACAATTACGTAGAATAAACAATAATTATGTTTGCAAATCTGGAAAAAATTTCGTGTTTATGTTTATTTTACATTTATTTTTCTTATCGCATGTAATCTGATATATTTAAATAAGACAATGTTTGAGTGAACCTTTTGTCTATATAAAGCTGTAAATTTATTGATCTACTGTATCATTTTAAAATGTTGTCACTTAAAAGGATATTAGTTTTTTTCTCGTACTTGTGCCTGAGTGGTTTTACTTTCACACGTGCTTATAAAGTAAGTGTTATTTCTTATGAATAATTATTTGCGCATTTTTATTTTACGAGAAAAATGTTACGATATAAAATTTCGACAAATTCATCATTAGAGGACCAAATAAGCGTATTTTTTTTGCTTACACTCTCATTTGAATCATCATCACAGTCTGAAGGCTCTGTCGCCTTCTCGTCGCAAACATTAGCTACTCTCTGTCTCTAGCATTTGTTTTAATTAAATTCTAGCCCTTGCAGTTCATAAATTGTGTCATGTTCTTCAGAAGTATACCCCTTGGTCTAGGTCTTCCCTTTTTAGTGAATCTTTGTAGCCAACATTCACTAATGGGGAAATCTCGACTTTTCCCAAATGAGAACAATCTCGGCCCCAGAATACATATCATTAATCAGTATTAATTTATATATATATATATATATATATATATATATATATATATATATATATATATATATATTGCTATGGTATTATTTTACTTTATGGGTAGTATATACCTGCAAACATTTATTTTAGAGCTGAGAACATATGTCTTAATCATCAGGTTGGGTTCCTTATAATTACAGCTAGCTTCTACTAATTAAAATTCACTAATATGTGTTATTTAAATTCATTTATTGATTTTCACTTGATCAAAAATTAATTTCGCTCTGCACAGATGGCTATACAACAATTTTGCTGATTAATTATCAACCAAAAACAATACTTCCGTTAATTACAATCTGTTATACATTCCATTTAATTCATTACACAAATTTTACGGTGTCTATTTGACACACATTAAATACAAACAGAAACGTTTAAAGCATTCATTACATAAACATAAATTGAAAAATCCTATTAAAACATTTAACTGTGCCGATATGACACTCGTTAAATACAAAGAGATATTTTAAAACATTCTTTACATAAATATAACTTGAAAAATCCTATTAAAACATTCTGGTAACATTATAACTAATTACACAATTAATTAAACATGGATACTACATAATCAATATACATCGACAATTCTACAGAGATCACGGTCTCTTTCCGTTTATTTCAAACAAAATTTTTGTTTTTGAAATTTATTAGCACAAAAATATTTGATTGGTGCTGTTAAAATGGTGAAATTCAACCCGCACTGGTCAATTTAGGAAAAGGTAACACTTACTGACATGTTTTCCATTGGATTATTTATTGTTCTTCCATTAATGCGGCCCTTGATTAATTATTATTATCTTTCTAATTTGTCCATGCCATAATTTACTGTCCATTTATTGATTATTAACGGATTTACTTCGTTAACATATTGATATATTTATTCCATAGTCGTAGCACTCTGGAGGTGTTTTATACTCTCCCTTCGATGCACTCTGGAATCTCTTATGTCAACTTACATAATTATGACGATGATCCCCTGGTCTGGTAAAGTGATGCTGATGAATTCACTGGATGGAAAAGACGCCGGACCCTCTCGGACCGTTGCTTTTATTAACTCTCTTACAGGTGAAAAAACGCTATTGTTCGTCACACCACCTGTGTTTGAGTTTTCCGTCAAACCTTTAGTGTCTTTTTACGTTTTTTTCTTACGCGCACATTACCTTAATACTCCACAAACTTTTGTTTTTTACAAATGACCTCCGCTCTTTTACTACATTGAGTCTTTAGCTAGCTTGGTCATATCTATTTTTTACATACAATAAAATCAACAGAACTGCATTTATTATCTACAATCTCATTCTCCCTACAAAACTGAAGCATTGTTCTTGGTTTCTTTACGGATATTTCTAGTATATAATATAATTTTTTATTACTCGAATGTAACTTAACATCGAGGGTTGCTACATGGGTCACTGACATTCATGTCGGGCGTTGACATCTCCTGCCAAAACTCTTTCATTGCTACATTAGGGTGTATACATTTATTTTATATATACTAGTATGCATAAATTTCCCGTTTTCCCATTAAAATTTCGTAATCTTTCCTATCATTTGCTATCTATAGCAATATATATATATATATATATATATATATATATATATATATATATATATATATATATATATATATATATATATATATATATACAGGCTGTTTCAAAAAACATGCACCATCGCTCGTGGGGCAATTCCTTACTAAAAAATAAGAAAAAAAGTTCCTGTGCACATGGGCCCGGAAACGCATAGTTTCCAATATACAGGGAGTTGAATTTTAATTTTTTTAAAATTTTTTATAAATAATTTCAAAACCACTGGATTGATTTTAATGAAACTTGGAACTTAAAAGTGTATTATGAAAGTGCATATTTTCAAGTGAAAATCTACTTACAACTGCGTCAGTGGCGTGCGTACGGGGTAACTGTAAAAATTCATTTGGGGAAAAAATATGTGCGCCACTGTCTTTTTCCAATTTTGATACATCAGTTATGAAGCTTATTACATAAGCCACAAAAGCTGCCTCTTGGTATTTTTTCGTTCAGGGTATCCCTTAGGAGATATGATTAATTTTATAAAAAGGGGCAAAGTACCGATTCGTTGGAGTGATGAAAACAGTAATCGTAAAGTGCCATGAAACTATAATTTTTGACAGTTCTCTAAATTCTACAATTTTGAAGTGCTTTGTAGGCGTCAAAAGAGTTTTCGTGCTATTCTTTAAATTTTGATTCGGTGCAGTATTTTCGTTTTTAGTTATTTGTTGATACTGAGCTGCTCATTAATATTATTTCCTCCTCTCAAGATGGTTTTCATTAAGTACACTTCAGCGGATTTGACTGATATGTTGTTAATTTATGGACAAACAAATCAAAATGCTAGACAAGCTGTGCGAGTTTATCAGGAAACTTATCCGCAAAGAAGAATTCCTGACAAAAATATTTTCGCACGTATTGTAAGACATTTGAGAGAAACTGGTTCTTTAAAACCTTTAAAAGCTGACTCTGGACGCAGAAGATACCGCCAAACTGTACGAGTTGAAGAGGCAATATTAAATAGAGTTGAACGTGATCCTAGTACAAGTACGAGAATTATTGCCACCGAACTGGGTAATATTTCGGCATCATCAGTTCACAGAACTCTGAAGGATCAAAGTTTATATCCCTATCATTTTACACGTGTCCAGGAACTTCTACCTAGAGACTTTCAACATTTTCTTGTTTGTAATATTCATTTCAATGTTTATTACCAATAAGTTTTACGTAGGTTAGTTATTTGCACGTTTATTGATGTAATGTTTACTGTATGTTTTGTTTTTCATATTCTTATGGTTGCAGTAAACATATATTATTATTATTATTATTATTATTATTATTATTACGCCGACTAATCGGTACTTTGCCCCTTTTTATAAAATTAATCATATCTCCTAGGGGATACCCTGAACGAAAAAATACCAAAAGGTAGCTTTTGTGGCTTATGTAATAATCTTCATAACTGATGTATCAAAATTGGAAAAAGACAGTGGCGCACATATTCTTCCCCAAATGAATTTTTACAGTTGCCCCGTACGCACGCCACTGACGCAGTTGTAAGCAGATATTTACTTGAAAATATGCACTTTCATAATACACTTTCAAGTTCCAAGTTTCATTAAAATCAATTCAGTGGTTTTGAAATTTTTTATAAAAAATTAAAAAAAAATTAAAATTCAACTCCCTGAAACTATGCGTTTCCGGGCCCATGTGCACAATAACTTTTTTTCCTATTTTTTAGTAAGGAATTGCCCCACGAGCGATGGTGCATGTTTTTTGAAACAGCCTGCTCCCAGTATCTTCTGAAGATGTTTCACGAACATTCAACGAATCTTCTCAAAATGTTCATACATATACTCATGGGAACATTGTGTTTTTAAAAAAGATATACAGGGTGTTTCACATAAGAAACGACACAGAGCAGGGGCATGTAGGGGAACCTAAAATATGGTGATTTAACGCAATTACTCCTATACTAAGGTGCATCCCTAAGAAGTTATAGGCCTTCAAAGTGGGGTTTTAAATTTTGAAAAAAAAATCAATATCTCAGTAATACTACAACTTAGAAAAACAAAATTTGGTACACGTTTTGGGTGTACCAAGAGCATTATTCGTTGGTGAGCTGAGTAGAGTTCAATCGAAGCATTTCAAAGGGTTGAATAGTAGTGATGCACCCATAAAACGTGACAGAATTTCTTAAAGTATTGGTGGATCTAAAAAAACTATTATATCATTTTATGAGGAAGTAACTTATAAAACTTTTTTACTCATGTTACTTTTCAAAAAACGTTTGTCGTTTTCAAGAAAAACCCGAATAACTAAAGACACATATATTATAAATGTTACTTAAAATCATCAAAAATTCAATAGATGCCTGTGAAATTATAATGTTGAAGAATTTCTATAACTTATCAATAGCAATTTTTTTATTTCTGTTTGAGTTGTCTGTTTTCTGATAAATTATACTTATTCACACTTTTTTCCTGATTGTCAAATTTGACCTATACATAAGTTTATTGGCAAATATTTAATTTCCGATGATTTTTAGTAAGCTTGATAAAATATGTTTCTTTACTTATTCGTGTTTTTCTTGAAAACAACAAAGTGTTTTGAAAATAACAGGAGTAACAAAGTTTTAGAGTAAAATTCCTCATAAAATGAAATATGTTCTTAAATTTACCAATCTGTTAAAAAATTGTGACATTTTAAGGGTGCATCCCTAATAAACCCTTTCAAATGCCTTAATTGAACTCTACTTACCATTGATTAATGCTCTTGGTACACTCAAAACGGGTACTAAACTTGGTTTTTCTAAGTGAAAGTATTACAGAGATATTGATTTTTTTCGAAATTTGAAACTCCACTGAAGGCTTATAACTTGTCAGGGGTGCAACTTAATATAGGGCTAAGTTGCGTTAAATCACCATATTTGACGTTTACCTACATGCCCCTGCCCTGTGTCGGTTCTTATGCGAAACATCCTGTATACATTTTTTGAATGATACAGAAGTTAAAAAAATGCAAAAATATGAAAAATTGAATTTCTCTTCAAAATTTACCGATTTTTCACCATTTAACTGGCCTTTTATATATTTTCGTATAGGCAAGTCCGAGAGGCTAGAATTTGAACTTCCATCATTCACCCTTGTTTAGGTTACCATATTGTTCCAATTGCTACACACACCTGTAAACTCAAGTTCAGATACATAATAAGTCAACAATTCGAGTATTGTACGTATATTCAGATTAAGCATGTACTTATAACGAATACAAACAAATGTCTGTATAAAATATTAATAAAACAATTAAAATTTCAATAACATAAAAATCAAATAAATAAAGATGCAGTTCTTGGAGTTGCCAAAAAATTTTATAGCCAAATACAAAGTTTCCAAGATCACGGTTACCCCACTGAAGTAACTTGAAATTTGGCTTGACTATTGTTCCTACAGGCTTTCAGTGTGGCATTAAAGGAATTGCATTACACTGTAGTACTTACACCTTTATAGAATACAACAAAATTGGACAGAACATGCCACAAAATCACACTAACTTGCACTTACACAAAACTACAACTGTCATCGATCAGACCTTTTGACCCTTCACTTGTATGGTTTCTTTCTACTCTGCTTACTCAGAGTTGATTTTAACTTCTAAAGCTATTTCAATATCCCAATGCCCAATGTTTGTCACCAACAGCATGTATATTCTGGTTATAAAGGCATACTTTGGCAAAGTGATTCCGTATATGATAAATTTCAAGTTTTATTGTACATTTATCTTCCTACCATATGTCCAGGTCCACATTTTCTGCACTGTATAGTGATATTTCTTACAGCATTAAGTTCTTCCAGAGGAGTAAAAAGCCTGAGATGTTGGCTTAAGACAATTATTCTTGCACTTTTCCAGTCCATCCACATCCAAGTGTGGTGATTTATATTGCATGACTTAGGTACTATTGAACACAACACAATTTTTAAATTATATATTATACAATGTAGGTGTACCTAATTAGTAAGATGATCCAGTCTCAAGCAAAATTGACGAACCCATCATGAGTGTGAACTACAGGAGATGCTTTAAAACTAGTTTCTTTACTAGGTGCGTCTTAGTTCTTGATAACCTCACACCATGTTTTAGTTGCCTCTGTACTCTGGATCTATGTTGCTTGCAATTGCACAGTGCTCCGTCTTCACATCACATTATTATTTTTAATTAATTATGTTAGAATATAACCTTATACAATGTGACCACAGACCATTCATTTTGACATTACTTTTTATTTACGTATAGCGGCCATCTTCCTTCCCGGCGGCATGAACATGCGCTCTATGCCTAAAGAATGGATTGCCTAAATATACAATTTTGAATGTGTTTACCATAGACAGGTAACAGAATCAAACATGCAAAATAGTTACAATTATAATTCTCACCACTATACCGTAACCATCATCTATCTTTTTCATTAAATTTTAAAGTTTTATAATATTATAAGGACATCTCAAGCACATTCTAAACGAATATTCGGTATAATAATCTATTCAAATTTCAAATATTCTTAGTATATTGATGAAGAATTTTCTCAGAATGTGATTAAATGAATGTACTCAGAATATTCAAGATAGAAGTTTGTAATTCCATAAATGTTATAAGAACATTCCGAAACAAATATTCTAAAAAAAGAATGTTCTCACATTCGCGCTCATTTGAATTCTTTCTCTATTAGTGAATTTTTGAAAATAAAAATTCGCTAAAAAGGGCATCATGTATTTATAGCCCGCTGTAATTTGTTAATTTGGAAATCAGATGAAAAATCTTTAAAATTCTAACGCATGTTCAATGTTAATTGCATCATTAATAATAGTGTGTTTACAAAGGTTATCTCCGATAAACGTTTTCTAAAATCACTGACTTTTCATTTAATTTGGTTTTCCTAATACATTGTGCTAATATTTATCTATACCAATCAAAATAAAGCTTTACATATTTGTTAAGTACAAAGCAATGTTTCTTTATATTTTAAATACAAGAGTAAATATAACATAGAAGTATTACTTACAAAATGAAAGTTAAGTGTGTAGTTATAAAAATATTTCACCAGATTCTACAAGTTTTAAATACGAGGGTCGATCAATAAATACCTGTGTTAGGAATAGTGATGGGTCGTTATTTAACTGTCAGCTATTTTTAAACGGTTACCGAGCCGTAACGGTAACCACCAGTTATGGATTTATAAAAATAGCAGCTTAAAAAATAACACTTTTTACACTAAACTAGATTTCGGAGTCGTGTCTGTTTCAGTTCTACTGCAACTAGTTTGGCTTCGATGAAGAAACATCGGTTTTCATCGGCAACTGTTTATTTAACTATTTAACGGGATGAATAGCCTTGAGATTGAGAATGCTAAACACGTTATTTATACTGTGTGCTCGCTCTCGCTAACAGCTTTAGGAACGTAGGATTTTCGGTACAATAAAACGGTTTAATTTTAATTTTAACTTTAACCGGTTGTTGATGGGGATACGGCATACGGACACTACTACACAAAGTTATTCTGTTAAACTGAGAAGCTGTTATTTTTGAAACAGTTCAGTTTCCCACTAGTATGTAAAGCCAAATATTTAATAATAAAAAATGTTGGGTGAAAAGATGAATTTCTGTAAAAACGTGTTATTACTTTCACTATAAACAATGCAAAATAGGGTTATTTCACGTAAAATTAAAGTACTTATTTATTTAAATTTATATACATTACCTAAGAAAACAGTTAACACGTCATTTTCGTTTGTCTGATAATAGTTATCAAATTGATTAAAAAAATATAATGATACAACATTTTTTAATATCTATATACATTTCAATTTAAAAAATTAAATGAATGATATATATATATATATATATATATATATATATATATATATATATATATATATATATATATATATATATACAGGGTGATTCTTTGGCGAAAAATAAGAGGTGTCTTTTTATTAAGTTTTTCTTGAAACCCCTTCTCCTCCAAGTTACAGCCCTTTTAAATTTTTGAAACTAATTTTAAAACAACGAATATTAAAATAAGTAAATAAACAATTAATACTATATATCTTCCAATTTTTTTTTAAAACTCAAACTCAATTTTTTATACTGTTTCTTTACCGAAATTTTATGAGCTGCGTTATGTTATGGAGTTTTTAGAATCACGCCCTGTGTAGCAATAAAAGTTCTAACGTCTAACGTCCCAAGACGTGATAAATAATGATATTTATTGATTCTTGCTGTGGCATTGACATTTACGTAAAGACCCTGATAAAATAAATTTGTGAGAAATGACTAGTTTATAATTCCTAAAACATCTAAGTAAATTCTTATAGAAGACTCTTTTCTGATTTCTAAAAGTTTCACCTCAGAGTGGCAAAAGATTTACGACACGCTTATTATAATTTCTTAACCCTTTGTTTCCTTTTCATATCGACAAAATTTGAGATTTATACACTACGTGAAATAACGGGGTAAAAATACAATGCATTTATACTAGTGTGCTCGCTCTCGCTCACAGCTTTGGGAATGTAGGATACTATCGATCGACTATCCAGTTTAAAATAACTGAAGCCGTTATTTTCAACGGTTATTATTAAATAACGTTAACGGCTTCAACTGTTAACAGAAAATAACTGTTTTTCCCATCACTAGTTATGAATGAACACACAAGCTTCTCACATTTTTAATTTCTTTTTCTAACGAAATCTACTTTTAGGCCGATATACTTTTTCCAAAGTTTCTGCCATTTCCCTAACCCCCCACCCCCCTCCAAATACGATTTTTCAAACTCTTAAAAAGTCTGGACGCAGCAAGTGCGTTATGGAAATAAATTTTCATAAAAATGTTTTTATAGCAAATATGTTTCGTTAATGCAAGCAGGAATCAATTTGGTCACCGGTATAACCTATATAGTAGGAACAATGTACCATATTTTACCAACATAACCTGTTTTAAAATGTACAAAACTTTTCCGAAAATAAACTTAAAACGTTTCCGAGAAAATTCGTTTCCTAGCTGACGAACCTTAGGTTAATAGCAAATTGCGTTGTTGAATTTTGAAGCGTTTAATGAAAATTCGCTACTTAAACGCACTTACTGCGTCCCAATTTTTTTTCCGAACGCATCATATTTCGATGAAAAATGCAAAAATGCAATAGGGTATGTTCATAAAAAAAATGTAGGTATCACCAACGATTTATGGGCCATCCTGTGGTTGTCAAAATAATTTTATAAGATGTAGCTCAAGACACCCTATAAGTAAAGGTAAGATGCTTACTGGCAATTAGGCCATTGCTGACCCTTTTTGCTCATCTAAACTAACCTACGCTCCACGTTGAGCTGGATCTCAACGACGACAGTGATTTTGAAAAATCATCCGCCGCCGGTGAGGCTCGAACCGTCGACCCCCGAGTCCGTATTGGAAAGTCTGAATCGACTTTCCCGCACGGCCACGGAGGCGCTCAAGACACCCTATAGGTAACGTATACATTTTTTTCTCGTATCTTGCATACTAACAATTATATTAAGCTTTACCGTAGAAATGCGTCACCTTGTATATATGTAAATAGAATATAAACCCGGATATGGATTCTAGGGGGCCTAATTTGCGCTCACTTTAAGAAATCTTTTTAGAATTCAAAAGCCGCGGTCTCCTCTTTAACTAATTTGTTCTACGAAAATTAGCTCAAAATTATAGACCGTTAAACCATAAATTTAACTAAAACTACTTCCAAAGCATCAGAGAAAGTGTCTATTTGAAATGAGTTTTCTGGAAATATTTTATTCAAATGGAGGGCAATGATGGTTTAAGCTGAAACTGAAGGGTTCGCAAAACACTCTTTACATAATCCGCATTTCTTTCAGGTTCTTTGCCTAAATGTTGACAATTTTGACGTTTCAAATCGCGACTTTTTACGTTTTGAGAAAAAACCCAATTTTTTCTTTCTTTAAATGCCTCTAACTTTTTTATCTTTAAACTTACATACCCAAATTTTGGTAAATTGTTCAGCCTTTATATATATAATTAAAACTGGCCCTGGATATGGGTTCAAGGGGGCCTAGTTCGCCCTCATTTGAAGAATTTTTTTCTAAATTCAAAAGTCGGGATCTCTTTGTTAGTGAAAATTCACTAGAACAAGCACTTGTGAAACCACGGGAAAAGTCTACGACTGTGTTAAATATGGAACGGTTTCACAAACAACCAGATATGCTATTCAAATTGAATTAAGTCTTATAATTTGCATTTCCTCTTGGTCTAATTTTTTATACAAAAACTCGCTAAAAAATTTATCGGAATAACAACAATCTGATTAGATAAAGGTAAAGTAAAATGAGACTAAAAAAAATGAAAAAAGTAAAGTCACCAACTAGGATTAGAACTCGTCATGTAGGAGTCAATTGAATTTGATTATAAGCTGTACAGGGCCACTGAGCTATATTCGACATGTGTATACTAGTAGCTATATCCAATAATACATTTGTTCAATGTTTTAAAATTTACACAAAACCATTTCGATTTACAATAGATTTTTTGCTCATATTTTAACAAAATCAAGGGAAATAACGCCTTAAACACATATCTAGGAGCTTGTTAGTAATTTCTTGTAGTATTATTCACTCCGATGCGTACTCAATCAATTTTGACGTTTTAACCTTCTTGAATCAGATTTAATTAATTGAAAATTAATTTACCTCTAACTTTTTTGTCTTTTAAGATATAGATCTGAATTTTCGTATACAGGATACACTTTATAACAGAAACCAGCTTACTAAATTCGGTTGCCCTTACTTTGTTATTTCCGAGATATAATTTTTTTTGAAAGAAAATACAAAATTTTTCGGGAAATCCTAAGCCGATTTTTCTGACTAACGAACATATCCAAGCCACTTGCAAAAGGAAGGCATGTGCCAAATTTGATCAAAATCGCACCATTATTTTTTGAGTTATCGGTGTGACACCTACATACATACATATACATATATTTATATATATATATATATATTCCCCATATTCCCCATATTCCTCCAAAATACTCCACAGATTTTGCTTATTTACAGTATCATACAATCTGCCCAAGTGTACAAACGTGCAATATATATTTCTTCCAACATAGAGGCATTTCTCAGTCAATTTCTGAAGTAAGAATAGTTGGTCAGTACATACCTTTTCTGTCATGAACCGACATTTAACATCCGAAATATTTTCCTTGGTCTGCTGTCGCATTCTTTCTATCAATACGCTTCAAAATAATAGTAATTTACGTTACAAGTCCGGAAAATACTGTTTTTTTTTTGGACGAGTCGACAAAATTCTAGGACGAGCCGTAGGCGGGTCCTGGAAGTCTGCGAGTCCAAAAAACTGTTTTCAGACGTGTTGCGTACACTATTTTTTCGGTAACCGTGTAGAATAACAATTCAATGAGACACATTTCTTTATCATATTTCTTTGTAGAACAAAATTTCGAACATTTTAATTCTTATTTGTATTAAATATGGAAATTCGAACAGAAGATAGGTACTAACAGAAACATTCTAATTCTTATTTATATTAATATTAATATTAAAATTCGAGCAATTGCTAATATTGAAAGGATCTAATTTGTTTGAAATGCTTGTTATATTTAAATGCCTTTTGTAGTCAGAACAAGAAGGTAAAGTTTCCGTTGCATATTGATTGTTTTCATCTCATAATTTTTGAATGGTATTGGCAATTTAAATTTTGTTTGTTAGTGTATTGTCTATATATCCTTCAGTGACATTGCTAGACTTCCAGCCACCGTGTCTCTTCAAATTTGTGATGTTTCCACCATTATCAGCAAATATTGTCGCTGAAGTTCGACGCATGCTCTGGCCTGTGTAATTTTTAGGATTGGGTAAATTTAAGAATTCTGCAATTCTTAATCCGAGATTCCCAAAACTGTGGATACCAATGGGCTGAATCAAAGTACGTACTTCCCGGACTAAGCTGGAGAAATGCTACTTTCTCAAAGAAAAAGCGTTCGGGAAGTGGGTACTTCCCGGACGGTTGCCAAAAAATATGTTGTATTATTTGTTGTTAATTGCTTAAATCACGACCACGCATAGCTATAGCTAGACTAATTGTTTATTTAATTTTTAGATTACCACTAATCCAGTTGTGCAGACCGATAAAGGTTACGTACAAGGCACTCAAAATGTCACTGTGGGCGCAGGAAAGACATACTATTCTTATAGAGGGATACCATATGCAGAACCTCCAGTGGGACCTTTGAGATTTGAGGTGAGATGTTTCTTGCACTTAAACTATTAAACAAATAGTAGTTTTTAACACATAGTGAGTTCCCATTTTCCTTCTTATTATGTAAAATGTATCTTACAGCCTCCCATATCAAAAGTTAGGTGGAGTGGTACTCTGGATGCTACTGACGATAAGCCTTTTTGTACCCAAGGAAGTAATCCAGTTATTGGACAAGAAGACTGCCTTTATGTCAGTGTATACACCCCCACGGTAAGTTTATCCTTAATTTACCAAATTTATAGGTACATGGTAGATCCAATACGCCACGTTCTTATATTACGTGTTTACTTTGATAGTTATGTAAAAACTTAATTTCTAGAAATTTAATAGTTATTTATGTACCAAGGGTATAAATAGATGTTTATGCCATGACAGCGACGATTTTACAAATCCGAGGGCCTCTGGCCGGAGTGCATGTATGTCGCTCGAGGGCATACACCTCTATTTATACCAGCGCTGCATACAAACGTTTATGTCATGCTAGTTCGTTATTGCATCCATAATGTAGATTAGTATTTTGGTAACATTGTTGTCATTTTAGTAAATTCGCGTGTAACAAAATGGACACCTAACCCCATTCTAATTCTAACGTGAAAAAATGGGGTTAGGTGTCCATTTTGTTACACGCGAATGTTTCAAAGCTTTTTTAGTTTTTTAACATTAGTGACACTTTTTTATACTTGTTCATGACTAGCTTTGAATGTTTTGATAGTAGAAATGTTCGCGTGAAGTTACATGCTGATGTAGAGATGTTTTTGCATTGTTGTTTTAGTGAATTTTCTTAAAAAAAATTCACTAATTTTAAACGTCAAAATTGGTGAGTACCTTCCTTTTGCAAGTGGCTTGGATATGTTCGTTATCCAGGAAAATCCGACGAGGTTTTCCCGGAAAATTTTGTGTTTTCTTTCCAAAAAAAAATTATATCTCCAAAATTAACAAAGTAAGGGCAACCAAATTTTATACGCGGGTTTATATCATTTTAGGCAGGTTACATACCAAAATTTACCTCTGTAGGTCAAAAGACAAAAAAGTTATAGGCATTTAAACAAAAATAAATTGGGGTTATTCACAAAACGTCAAAGTTGCGATTTAAACGTCAAAATTGGCAACATTTAGGAAAAGAACTTGAATCTAATACGGGCTATGGAAATAAAATGTCTCAAGAAGAATGTTTTACAAACCCTGGCATTCAAAGAAAAATAAATTTGGGTTCTCCTCAAAACGTCAAAATCGCGATTTTAAACGTCAAAATTGGTGAGTACCTTCCTTTTGCAAGTGGCTTGGATATGTTCGTTATCCAGGAAAATCCGACGAGGTTTTCCCGGAAAATTTTGTGTTTTCTTTCGAAAAAAAAATTATATCTCCAAAATTAACAAAGTAAGGGCAACCAAATTTTATACGCGGGTTTATATCATTTTAGGCAGGTTACATACCAAAATTTACCTCTGTAGGTCAAAAGACAAAAAAGTTATAGGCATTTAAACAAAAATAAATTGGGGTTTTTCACAAAACGTCAAAGTTGCGATTTAAACGTCAAAATTGGCAACATTTAGGAAAAGAACTTGAATCTAATACGGGCTATGGAAATAAAATGTCTCAAGAAGAATGTTTTACAAACCCTGGCATTCAAAGAAAAATAAATTTGGGTTCTCCTCAAAACGTCAAAATCGCGATTTTAAACGTCAAAATTGGTGAGTACCTTCCTTTTGCAAGTGGCTTGGATATGTTCGTTATCCAGGAAAATCCGACGAGGTTTTCCCGGAAAATTTTGTGTTTTCTTTCGAAAAAAAATTATATCTCCAAAATTAACAAAGTAAGGGCAACCAAATTTTATACGCGGGTTTATATCATTATAGGCAGGTTACATACCAAAATCTAGCTCTGTAGGACAAAAGACAAAAAAGTTATAGGCATTTAAACAAAAATAAATTGGGGTTTTTCACAAAACGTCAAAGTTGCGATTTAAACGTCAAAATTGGCAACATTTAGGAAAAGAACTTGAATCTAATACGGACTATGGAAATAAAATGTCTCAAGAAGAATGTTTTACAAACCCTGAAGTCTGAGTTTCAACCGTCATTGTCCTTCATTTAAATAAAATGTCTCCAGAAAATTCATTTCAAATAGACCCCTTCTCTGACGCTTGGCAGTAGTCTTAGCTATTGAGTTTATCGTTAATAGTATATAATTTTTGTAGAATTTTCGTAAAAAAAAATCAATAAAGCTCAATATATCTGTTATTATACCAGATATGAAAAAAAATTGTATATATTAATTATAGGGTGTCTTAAACTACATCTTAAAAAATTATTTCTACAATCACAGGGTGGCCCATAAGTCGTTGGTGATACAAATTTTCTTTTTTTTTTAATCAAACACGCCTTATGTTATTGCATTTTTGCATTTTTGCATTTTCCATCAAAATATAATGCATGTTTGTAAGAAAAAAAATATGGACGCAGTAAGTGCGTTATGGTAGCGAATTTTGATCAAATGCTTAATATTTGAATAGCTCAATTTGCTATTAACCTATAAGGTTGACCAAAAAACGAGTTTTTTCGGGAACACTAAGTTTACTTTCGGAATTTTTGTACATTTTCAAACAATAAAGTTATTTTGATGAAACATGGCACATTGTTTTTACTATATAGATTATACTGGTGACCAAATTTGATGCCTGCTTTCTTAAAAAAACACACATTATTGCTATTAATAAATAGTTTTATGAAAATTCACACATAACGCACTTGCTGCGTCCCGAGATTTTTTCTGCATGTCTTTGTGGCAGATTTTCCCTGTTTTCAATATTTTGGCTTTGCTTTTACAATTAGTTACAGTGCTTACTCCTGAAGATGCTCGGAACTCCATATATCGAGTTTTAGTACAAACAAAGTGAGTTTCTTTAAAATATAGTCCTCATTTTTGGTCGTAATTGCCCTTAATTATATATATATATATATATATATATATATATATATATATATATATATATATATATATATATATATATATATATATATATATATATATATATATATATATATATATATATATAGTATTAAGTTTTGGTGACGGTAATGGTGTTAGTTATCAAAAAATTGTGGGAGTTGCAAAATACAACTCTTTATTATAGGCCGAGCTTTCGGAAAAATTTACTCCATTCTCAAGGCTACAACATAGAAAGAAAAGAAGTTTACTATTTACATGGGAAAAATATAAAAGTTTAAAATACTTACATATAACGTGAGTTCTACTAAACTAATTATTCAATAACAAACATAAAAAAAAAACCTTTTTATAAATTTGACTGAAGTCGAAAAGTGCCAAACTGACATATAAAGCTAACTATTATCTAATTGAATTTGTTTTTTTTTGTTTTTGTCTAGGAAATATAAATAGGGGATAGTGATTTCTAATATTATTATCTTTCTTTAAGTTTATTAAATATCGTTAAAAGTAATTTCAAATTCTTCTAAACATATTATCTTATTACTTAAGGTTTCACAGTGTAAAACAGAAACATTACTAAAATTTATATTGTGGCCAGTGTCGAGATTATGTTCAGACAGTGCGCAAGTTCTTTTTTGTAAACGTATGTCACTTTTGTGCTGTGTTAACCTATCTTTAAGGACTCTGCTTGTTTGGCCAATGTATCTTAAACTACAATTATTACATGGAATACAATATACCACTCCAGACACTTTGGAAATTTCATCCTTACTTTTGAGTTTACTGAAAATGTTATTAATTGTTTTTGAATATCGAAACGTTATTTTAAAATTAGTTTCATCTTTAAATATAAACTGTAACCTATTGGAAATACTTCTAATGTATGGGATTGATATGTAAAAAAAATAGATGTTTCCGAACTCGAAATAATATGGGTGTTATGTCTGTTAGATAAATTTGGTACTGTTTGTAGAGATTGTCTTGTATTGTAATGGTGATTGTTTAAAAAATTGTATAAAAGTTTATTAAGTAGTTTGGGAGGATAAGAGTTGTTAACAAAAATATTAATAAGTTTTCTTAAATTTTTTTCGTAGAAAGAAGGATGGGATATCTTTAATATTCTATTTTTTAAACCTAATAAAATGTCAATTTAAGTTTTAAATAAATGATCTGAATGAAAATTTATATATCTTTGAGAATTAGTTAGCTTTATATACCAATCTAAAATTATGTTTGTTCTAATTAATTTTGTATCTAGGAATGGTACACTGTTATCTGTTTCCTCTTCTAATGTAAATTTAATAAATTGGTTGTAAGAATTAAAAACCTCTGAAATGTGTGTTGTTGAATTTAAAGGAATACTACAAATAATGTCGTCAACATATTTTTTTTTAAAAAGGAATATTGAAATTTAATTTTGGTATACATGTTTCAAGCAAATGATCTATAACATATTGTGCAATAATTGGAGAGATACAAGCGCCCATTGGAGTTCCAAAAATTTGTTTATAAAATGTGTTTTCAAAAACAAAATAGCTTGAGTTAAAAATAAAATCAACTATTTCAACATATGTATTTTATGGAATGAATGTTTCTAGAGAAATAGAAACCCATATTTTCTGAATGCTATCTTTAAAGAGTTGAAGTGGTATGTTAGTAAAAAGTGAAACAATATCAAGACTAACAATTATATAATTATCTGGAATTGTAACATCCTTTATAAAATCTGAAAAGTGAAAAGAGTCTCTTATGTAATAACCGTTGTTTATATTATAAGCTTTTGTTAAAATTTCAGTGATTAGTATAGCTAATTTACTATTAGGTGAATTTATGGAAGAAATAATTGGCCTTAAAGATAAAACAGGTTTATGAATTTTAGGAAGACCATAATATTTTGGACACGTCTGATTATATATTGTTAATTTTTTACCCATTTCTTGTGTAATAAAATTATTGTTTTTTAATTTGGAGACTATTTTATTAGCTTTTTGTTGAAAGGTTGATGTTGGGTCTGTGGTTAATTTTTGTAATAATTTTCGTCAGAAAGTAAAGAATTGGAAAGCTCAATATACTGATCCTTATTCATAATAACTGTGACATTGCCTTTATCAGATCTTGTAACTATAAGCTTGTTATGTGATTTAAAAAAAGAAACTGATTTTTTGTAAAGTATTTCTAGGTAGGTGAACTTTGTTTCTTTTTGATAAAAATTTGTTAGAATGTTAATTACTTGTGATCTGTATATATTCTGTTTACTAGTATTACACTGTGAAATTATAAATTCAATTTCAGACAAAATTTTTGAAAGATATATGTCATTTTTGTTTGGAGAAATGCTAAATTTGTAACTTAAAGCAAAAAAATGTTTTATTTCACTAGGTAATTCGGTATCAGATATATTTTTAATCCAGTTTTCTTGGATGTTAATTTTTCTAAAAGTTTTATTAATTATATGGTTTAATTTATTGATATTCTTAATTTTAATTTCAATAAACTTTTTATTGTACCTAATAATTTGTCGACGTGAAAATTCACAAAAAATTTCATTCGGTATAATTGTAGATACTAACGTTTGTTGATTTTTAATTAATTTTTCAAAATGAGTAATCTGTTTATGTGTAACAGAAATTTTTAAATTAAGAATTTTGTTAACTAACCTTGTTCTAAACTTAAAAAACATATATATATATATATATATATATATATATATATATATATATATATATATATATATATATATATATGTTAGGAAAGATTTCCGCTATCTTTAATGTGAGACATACTTGGTTCTCGGGTTGAACCGCGTCCAGAATTTATTAAACTCGACGTTTCGGCTACTGGTTTGGAGCCATTTTCAAGAGGTAAAGGAAATATGTAAGGACACTCTAAGGCCTCAATCTGCCTACTACTTATATCGGTGGAAAAAAGTGGGTTCGGTTGTTGTAGCCCGATCACGGGGCCTCAATCTACCTACTCCCCAAATCTCGCCGGAGATCGTCTGCGAGGTCTCAGTGTGTTCAACCCTAGGCCTCAGAGAGATCTGGCAGTTCGTTGCAAGTCTTGTATTGTGTGTATCGTTCCGACCACCTGCTTCGTTATCAGTGAAAGTACTCGGGTCACGGTCAATTAACGGGGGCTTTGGTCACGGTACTTAAAGGATTAGGAGGATTAAAAGGATTACCGGCATTTGTTGAGACAGATAATGGGGAAATAAAATTGTCTGTGGAATTTATTTTCTTTTTGTGTGTTTGTATTGAATATATAATGGGTTTCCAAGTAATCGGAAGGCGAATACCATCATCTCTCATATTTAAACAATCGGGACGTTTTTCAATCTCGATTGCTTCGCGGATAATTTTTGTTTTGAAGTTGTAAACCGGTGCTATTGTTGTTAGCATTATCGAAGTCTATTTTGTGTCCTGTATGAATATGATGAATGGCCAGCGCCGATGAGGGGTCGGATTTTTTAACTGCGAGGGTGTGTTCATATATTCTATTGTGGATGCGTTTATTTGTTTGTCCTACTTAAGTTCGGGAACAGTCGGAACAAGTAATTTCCTAAGCTCCGTGGGATTCGTTTGGAATCGTATCCTTGGGAGTTTTTATCAGATTTGACAGTTTTTACTCTGTTGTGAATACGGTTTTGATACTATGACACCTTTAATGTCTGGTAAAAACGCTATGTGTTGTTATGTGGACCCTGTTCGTTCTTGTTGTGGTGTAGTAGTTTGTTGTTGTGCGTTTCTAATGTTTCGTAGTATGTGATTGTTGTCGTATCCGTTTTCTAACAACGTCTGTCTTAAAAAGCTTAATTCTGTCTTTTATTGTTGTTGTCCGTTAGTCTAAGGGATTGTGTTACTAGTGTTCGAACCACGGAATTTAGTTGCGATGGGTGATGGTGAGATTGGGAGTTAAGATAGCGATTAGGGTGGGTTGGTTTTCGGTAGACAGTGAAAGAAAATCCTCTGACTGGATTTTTAGTGATGCGTACATCTAAGAAAGGCAAAGAAAAATTATTTTCTATTTCCATGGTACACTGGATTTGGGGGTTGATGTTATTTAGGTAAGAAAGGAATTCGTCTACAGATTCTTTGCCGTGTGGTCAGACAGCGAAAATGTCGTCAACGTATCTTAACCAACAGGTTGGTTTAAGTTGGGATAAACTGAGGGATTGTGTCTCGAAGTTTTCCATGAAAATGTTAGCCAATGCAGGAGAGAGTGGTGAACCCATTGGAGCACCTCGAACTTGTTTGTAAAATTTGTTTAGAAGAAGGAAATAAGTGTTATGGAAAACTTCGAGACACTTCGTGTGATACATACACACACACAAATATATATATATATATATATATATATATATATATATATATATATATATATATATATATATATATATATATATATATATATATATATATATAGTATTCAGTTTTTGTGGCGGTAATATTGTTATTTACTTAAGAAACTGTGGGAAAGCCGTCAGTTGCAAAATAAAACTCTTTATTAAATGCTGAGCTTTCGAAAAAGTTTATTTCGTTGTCAAGGCTACAACATGAAAAGAAAAAAGTGTACAGTTTACATAGGAAAAATATAAAGATTTAAAATACTTACATATAACGCGAGTTTTACTAAACCTTTATATTTTTCCTATGTAAATTGTAAACTTTTTTCTTTCCATGTTGTAGCCTTGGTATTTATATCATTATAGGTAAGTCACCTAACAAAATTTAACTCTCTAGCTCAAAACAAAAAAAGTTATAGGCATTTAAAGAAAAATAAATTTGGGTTTTCCTCAAAACGTCAAAGTCGCGATTTTAAACGTCAAAATTGGTAATATTTAGGCAAAGAACCTGAAACTAATATGAGCTATGAAAAGAAAATGTCTCAAGAAGAATGTTTTACAAAGCCTGAAGTCTTAATTTCAATCGTCATTGTCCTTCATTTTACTAAAATATTTCCAGAAAATTCATTTCAAATAGACTATTTCTCTGATGCTTTGGCAGTAGCTTGGCTATAGAGCTTATCGTTTTATGGTATATAATTTTTGTCGAATTTTCGTAAAAAATCAATAAAGTTTAATATATCCGTTATTATACAAGATACGAAAAAATTGTATACGTTAATTATAGGTTGTCTTGAGCTACACTTAAAAAATTATTTCTACAATTACAGGCTGGCCCATAAGTCGTTGGTGATTCAAATTTTTTTTTTTTAATCGAACACGCTTTAGTTATTGCATTTTTGCGTTTTCCATCGAAATATAATACATGTTTGTAAAAAAAAAGAAATTCAGGACGCAGCAAGTGCGTTATGGTAGCAAATTTTCATTTCAAATTGCTATCAACCTATAAGGTTGACCAAGAAACCAGTTTTTTCGGGAACACTTTAAGTTTACTTTCTGAAATTTTTGTAGATTTTCAAACAATAAAGTTTTTTTGATGAAACATGGCACATTGTTTTTACTATATAGGTTATACTGGTAACCAAATTTGACGCCGGTTACCTTCAGAAAAACATATTTGCTATTAAAAACATTTTTATGAAAATTCACTACCATAACGCACTTGCTGCGTCAAGATTTTTTTTATTCATTTAATTTATTTTTATTAGCAAATTTTCTTGTACAAAATGTTCTTTCAATAGCGAATTTTCTTATAAATGGGTTTAATGAATTTTCTTTGAAGAAATATTGGAGAATTTTGGTATGAAAAATTATTCAATTGATGGAGCATTTTTTAAACGAAATTCGTCGAAAATAAGGTTTTAACGAATTTTCGTGCAAACAAATTATTTTATTTTCAATTTTAATTACAGATTAGGTATTTTGAATGTTATGTATTCTTTTAGCAGAATTTTGTGTAAAAATATTTAGCCAAATTTGATTCCTGTTTTCATTAAAAAAAAGACATATCTGCCATTAAAAATGTTTTTATGAAAATTCACTACCATAACGCATTTGCTGCGTCCAGACCTTTTTATAAATACGTACAATAAAATTGAGATACGGAATATATTCTATTTGGCTGTTTCACACCCTATAAAAGTATTAGGTTCTTATATCAGCACGTAACTTATTGAAATGACTTAATGTTTAACTTTTTAATCGCTCAGAACTATTTTGACAGGAATTAATAAAAATAAATAACTTTTTAGCTATCATCGAACGCAAAATTGCCTGTGATGGTATGGATCCATGGAGGAGCCTTCATTGGAGGTCGAATGACGTATGAAGAGAATGGCCCTGACTATTTTCTAGACCAAGACGTCATACTCGTCGCTCTTAGTTATCGTTTGGGTATCTTCGGCTTCTTGAGCACCGGAGATTCAGTCGTACCAGGAAATAACGGGTTAAAAGACCAAGTCTTGGCACTGAAATGGGTCAACCAGAATATTGCAGCCTTTGGAGGTGACCCTAATAGGATCACAGTGTTTGGAGGTAGCGCTGGATCAGTATCTACATCTTATTTAATGCAAACTCCAGTCACTAAAGGTAAATTAATAATAATATACAATACTTAATTGGAACCCAAAACCAAAAATTCAGATCCAAAAACGTAAAACCTAATCGTTTAAGATGAGGTTGTTTGAAATAGAAATCACAATAACAAATATATTTTCTTTGACTGCGGCACTCACTTGCCACTTAACAACAATATTTACTCTAATTATTATGAGATCCGAGACGGCGGACCTTAAAATTATTACGACGTTGCCCTTCTTGTTGGTTCGGCCGAATCACGTTCTTCTCTCTAGCAGAGTCTCCAGACGACTGACTGTTGCTTGCATCCGCAGAGTGCATAGACGACTCTCTGTTCATTGGGGTGTCTGCCTCTAAAACTCAAAGCGTCTTTGGTATTGAAAGGAGCACGCATATAG
The DNA here is from genome assembly GCA_964006375.1 of Tillus elongatus. NCBI lineage: Eukaryota > Metazoa > Arthropoda > Insecta > Coleoptera > Cleridae > Tillus > Tillus elongatus. Next base: position 14,771,064 of record OZ023262.1, read on the forward strand.
CCTATCTTCACTCTGCTACGTTTAACCGCCCTTTAATCAAAAGCAATAAAAAGTTGTTTATTAAACGTTACCAACGAACTTTGTTTGTCGGCACTTTGATGATTTAATTCTGTCTAAAAATCTTTTCTATTTAAATGCGCATTTGCTTGAAGCACAAACTATTATGTAGGAAGTATTATCTTTGCTACAAAACCATATTTAGACCACAAATTTTACGCTGCTAGATCTTATTAAAGCAATTTATAATTTTGTGAGGAGTCACAGCGGTGTTTACCGTGCAGCGAATTTTCATAAATACTGCACATTGCATTTAAAGTACAATATTTTGCACATTTCAAATTTAAAACAACAAAGACCAGTAGAATTGAAAAAGAAATGCCAACATTTATTAATGCATATACCCGGTGTCCTAAAAATGTAAGCCTAGTGGAGTGTAGCAGGATAGAAAAACTGTTCCTTATAGAAAACAATTCTTTGTTTGAATTTATCATTTGTTTAAGAGCTTCGGCGGTACAGTGGTGTGAACGTGTGCCTCTAGACCCAAGGGGTACTGGGTTCGATTGCCAGGGTTCCTCTTTCACTTTTTCAGTAGATACTTTAAAATTAACATCAACCGAGGTTGTTGCATTACGTTTGAGCAAGTCGAATATCTGCACGTTTCGCCCTTCATAGGAGCGCTAAAGCCGCCGGTCCCGTGTACCATGCGTTGATGGGCACGCTAAAGACCCTTACCCCCTTGCAGAAAGGCAACGGTTTGCAAAAATCTCCAGCATAGCGAGATGAGACTGCTCCCTGGCGTCGGTGATTGGCCATAGTCGTGGAAATAGGTCGACGTTAAAAAATATCATTTATTTTTATTTTGTATCACAGAGCATCGAAAATTTAAAGATACTGAAATGTGAAAGGTGTATCAATATCAAATAACAAGCAAGTAAGGGATAAAAGTTGCAAAAAATCGAGTTTTTTCAAGCATTATTGTTTATTTAATTTGAACTAGATCTGTTACATGTTGATTATCGCACTGTTTTCAATAAGTGAAAAGCAGCTGTATGGTCTTGTTTAAACGCAATGTATCCTTAACAATGATATTCGTCATTTTATGCGCGACATTGGGGACTATTGGTGGTTGAACATTTGGAGGTGAGTTGAGAGTAGAATTTCCGGCGAACAACGAAGCAAAAAGTTCAGCCTTGCCCAGGGCGGTAGAAAAAATTTCATCCCCTGAAACAAGAGTTGGGAACGTGCTCTTGCAGAAAGTATTCCCAATAGATTTGGCAAGAGTTCACAAGGGTTTGCTGCCGTTGGAGCTTGAGAGGACTTTGTTTTTGATGTGGTTATTAAAAGACTTTTCTGCCTCAGAAAGAATGCGGACATATCCGTTTCTTGCGTCGTTAAATGCTTGACAGTTTCCTTGATTGGGATTGTGTAGAAGCGTTTTGTGAGATTTGGCCTTTTCAAATCTGGCCTTGTCACAGGATTTAGAAAACCATGGCTTTTAAGTGGCTAAAGAGGTTTTCTGTATACGTGAAATAATCAATGCCATGCCAAGTTGGATGATTTCGGTGACGTTTTGTGAGATATCAGAGGAGTCAGGATGGGAGAAGCAGACAGACGCCCATGGAAATGAGGAAAATAATCCCGCATTTCGTGCCAGTTCGCAGAGTTTTAGTGCCAAACAATACATGGGTGTGATGACTGTGTGACCTCGGGTTGCATTGCGCAGGAAGCAGTGACCATGCCGTGGTCTCAGCGACCAAGGGGGGCGGTGACTGATGTCTTATAGTATTCAGGTTTTGTAGTAAGAAGGAGATCCGAGGGATTTGAGCTGTGTCTTGGGATGGAGGAAAGTAAGTAGGTTGCTGAATCATAAAGGCTAAAGAATTGTTGACTGCAAAGGCCTTCGCTGCTCTCCCTTGTGGATCGGTTTTTGAATATCCTAGCCATTCCTTCTTATGAACATTGAAGTCACCAAGATTAGTGACCTCGGCGGAAGGATATTCAGAAATCAGATGGTCGGTTTTTTCAGAAAGGTAGTCAAAAAGCTGGACAAAGTTGTTGTCAGAAGGTGACCGGTAAATGCAACAGATGAATTTAGTTGCAGCCCTGAGAGGGAGTTTCATCCAAAGTATGTCTTTTCTTCCAGCTTCTAAATTGGGGAGTCTGGTGCAGGGTAGATTGTGCAGACGTATGCGCACACAGCTACATGCATTCTAAAGGAAGTAAGGAGCTCATACCCCGGGAAATCGAGGTGATTAGTGGCTGTTTTGACACTGATTTTGGTTTCGGTGAGGAAGAGGAATTGGGCCCTATTAACCTCGCGGAAATGGTGGACGGAGTTCAGGTTAGAATGCTTCGAGATGAAAGAGTGTAGCATGCTTGCCTCGGCGCTGCTGTATTGGAGTTGTGATAGACTTTGGGTGCTCCATGAACTGTCATATGCTCATCCATGGTCTTGTGCAGTTTTGTGTGGTTTGTTTTGATTTTTACATGTATGTGGTATTATATTGTATGTATTGTGTGGAACTTTTGTAAATAACTTACAGTATGTACGGATTACTGTATCTCAAGTGGTTAATAAAAATAATAATAGTTATTTATATCACCAGAGGTGTAATTAGAACTCACGAAAGTCCGTGCCGAAATTCGGCATTCTAACGCCTTAACCTATTAAACCACGACTGGCTGGTTTCTATATATTCTCGATTATTTCGAGTAAAATTGAAGGTAGATCTCAATAACCATAGTGCGGCTTTTATGTTCTGCTTATAACCAAATGACTAAAAAGTGCGACCAATCTTTTTTAATTTGATTTTAATATACTAGCAACAAAAATGTTTTCGTCTTTATTTTCCAGGCTTATTCCAAGGAGCTATTATGCAATCTGGTGTATCATTGTGTTTATGGGCTCTTTCAAGAAAAGTTAAAGAGGTGGCTTTCGAAGTAGGCACACAATTAGGAAAAATAACCAATGAGTCTCAAAATCTGATAGACTATCTAAGGAATGTAAATGCCAGTAGCCTTCAGGCTACCGCTACATCGGTTCAAAATGAGGTAAGATCAGACTGGTAAAGTGTTTAATAGGCAGTGTGTATTCATCCCTCTGATGACGCTAACTTTGTTAGCGAAACGATCGTCAGGTCTAAAACTGTATTGTGATGAACTAGGTTCTCCAAACTGTACTTATCAGTGCAAACCAATCTTCAATAATTTAAATCTATCATAACCAAATTTGGTACGTAGATTTACGTTATAAAAAGTAAACTACGCACAAAAATTTAGATCACTGGTACAAGAAAAAAGTCTGGATGTAGCAAGTGCGTTATGGTAGCGAATTTTCTAAAAATCTTTTTAATGTCAAATAATACATATTCTTTTAAAAGGACATTTGGTTGGCAGTATAACTTATATAGTAGTAACAATGTACCAACCACATTTCATTAAAATAGCTTTGTTGTATTAAGAAGTACAAACATTTTCCGAAAATAAACTTAAAAAGTTCCAGAGAAAACTGGTCCGATTTTCCTAGCCAAAGAACTTCTTCAAGTTATTGACACAGCTGCCAAGGTATAATTATTGACAAACAGCTTTATGATCCAAGTAGAACACAAATGTTTTATGAAATTTTGCAAAAATTTCCTTTACAAATGTTCACCATTTTCTAGGCCTTCAGTAATGTTACCCCATATTATATTTTTCACCAAAAATTCGACAACTTTATTTACAATAATTTACCAAAGATTTAATATTAACTACCAGCATATCCCAAAAATGTTACAAAAATGATTTCATAGCTGAAACTACTGCCGAAGCTTCAGAAAGGGGGTCTATTTGAAATTGATTTTCCGAATATATTTTAGTAAAATGAGGACCATGATGGCTGAAGCTTAAGGCTTTGTAAAACACACTTATTACGGCATATCTTCTAGATAATCCGTATTTGTTTCAAATTTGTTGTCTTAAAATTGCAAACTTTGACGTTTCAAATCGCAACTTTGACGATTTAAGAAGAAAAAAGATAAAATTTTCAAAAAATTTTTTCTGTTCTTTCTTGACCTTTATACGGTTGTATGTAATATTCAATTGGTTTTGTTAATCACACAAAATATTTTGTTCTTGTGCTTTCCTCTGATCACCAGTAGCACCCAAATATGTTTTTCTTAAAATACCTATAACTTTTTTTACTTTTAACTTATATATCTTAATTTCGGCATATAGAGTAAGTTTGATAGTAGAAATATACGTATCAAGTTTGGTTGTCATAGCTCTGTTATTTTTGGAGATACAAAAATTTTCCGAATGCAAACCTACAGTTTTTCTGGCAAAACTGGGCCGATTTTCCCGGATAACGAACTTATTCAAGCCACTTACAAAACGAAGGTACCTACCAATATTCTACAAAATTGGCCCATTGTTTTTTGAGTTATCGATACCATATATATATATATATATATATATATATATATATATATATATATATATATATATATATATATATATATATATATATATATATATATATATATATATATATATATATATACAGGGTGGCGCATTGAAAACGAAACAGACCGATTTGCGTCCAGTAAATTTTTTTTAAGAAACGCTGAAATAGGTCAATTTTATTATTGAGGGGGACATGTTTTGACATAAAACTCAACTTTGTCACAGCAACCCTTTAAGGGTGGTGATAACAACCCTTATATTTTAAATACGGAACATGGGTCGAGTGTTACATCATTTGAAAGCTGTTCCTTTTCTGAATTCAGCACACAATTTTTTTTGGAAGTTTTATCAACTCGTTTAAAAATTATTTACAGTTGGAGTTGCAAAAACGTATATCATTCATTGTGATAAGAATTGCACTAATTGGTCAATTTTTCGTTAAAATAAACTAAAAAACAAAACCAAAAGTTCAAAAATGTTTATTCAGTTAAGTAAGTGTTCAAATTGTTGACCACCAGCTTCCATACATAGGTACAGATTTTGTTCAAAAGGAGCTCTGACATTCTGGAGCATTTGTGGAGTTATTAGACGGCATTCTTTAACAATGCGTCGTCGTAACTCTTCCAGAGACTCCGGTTCTGTTGCGTAAATTATACTCTTTAAATGGCCGCATGGAAAGAAGTCTAAAGGACACGTTGTAAAAAATGCGGAGGAGCTCCATCTTGTTGAAACACTGATTGATTTTCTTGATAGCGATCATCATATTCAACAATGTCAAGGGGGTAAACGATATCTTCTAGTAACTCCAAATACGTTTCGCCACTCAAATTGCCATCAAGAAAAATTGATACGATTAAACGGTCTCCAAAAATGCCAGTCCATACATTCATTTTCTGTGGAGTTTGAGTGTGGACTTCGTGAAAATTTCTTGGATTATTATCTGCCCAATAACGACAATTATGACTATTGACTGTAGAGTTTAATAAAAACGTACACTCGTCTGAGAAACAGATATTGAACAGAACGTTCCCGTTATCAGCTATTCGTGCAGTCATAACTTCGCAAAACTCCAGCCGCCGATCAAAATCATCTTCATTCAGTTGTTGTACAAGATGAATTTTATACGGGTGAAATTTATGATGCTTCAATATTCGCTGAATAGTTCTACTTTTGATGTTTGAAACAGTGGCCAATTTTCTCGTGCTCAAAGTTGGGTCTGCAGCAATTTGTCCTAAAACTTCAATCTCAGTAGTCTCATTTCTAACCAGAAATTTACGTTCAGGATCCCTTTTTTGTTTGCGGTACGGTTGGCACAGTCATCGTTTTTGAAAAAAAAGAGTAATTATTTCAACCCTTTCTTCTACAGAATACACAATTGTGAAATTAATTTTCGGTAGTACTATCAAGTATCAAACCGACCGATAAACTGAAATAATAAACCGCATTTCTCTCATTCCGATAATAAATGTTCTGATAGTCAATTTTTGGTTTACAAAGCAACAAAACATTGACTATCAGCACATTTCTTATCGGAATGAGTGAAATGCGTTTTTGCATCGTCAACTGTGAATCATTTTTAAACGAGTTAATAAAACTTCCAAAAAAATTAGTGTGCTGAATTGAGAAAAGAAAGGGATTTCAAATGATGTAACACTCGACCCATGTTCCCTATTTTTTTTTTATGTCAACAACACACCACGAGGGCTTACAGCCTAAATACTATCGTACCGTGGGTGTTGACAAGGAGGAAAGAGGCAACTTGTTAATTCTGGACTTGAAGGTTTGGAGGTTCGGAGGAGAAGGAAAAACATGTGCCGGCAAGGAATTCCACAACTTGGAAGTCCTCGGGACAAAAGAGCGGGCATAACAAGATGTTCTATGTCTGGTGACCTGGACAGTAAAAGGGTGCATTCGCTCTGTTCCCCTGGTAGATCTGCTGGGGGCAGCAGGTGGGGGAATTATGGAGGAAAGCTCCTCTGAGCAGTGCCCGTGCAGATATCTATAAAAGAGAGAGAGGTCACCAACGGCACGTCGGTGGGCAAGGGATGGAAGCCTTTGGGTGAGGGTAGGGTCACCGATGAGACGTATAGCTCTCTTTTGAATGGAGTCCAGGATAGCGAGTGTAGAAGCGGCTGCTGCACCCCAGATGTGGGAGCAGTATTCGAGGTTTGGCCTTATTTGTGAAGTGTATAAGGTATAGAGATTAGTTGGTGAAAAGTATTTGCGAGCCCGGAAGAGGAAACCCAATTTCTTAGCAGCCGCTTCTGCAATTGATGTAACATGTTGGTGCCAATTAAGATTTCGATCCACAGAAATGCCAACAAGAGAAAAGGACTCATTACTTTGAATAACTTGGTTGTTCATTGTGATGGGTCTAGGGCTGCTGTATCTCTTGTGAGAAAGAAAGCAAGACTTAGTTTTGGTGGGGTTGAATTGTACAAGATTTCTACTTCCCCAGTCTAATATTTTTTGGAGGTCTACGGAGACAGAACCCTCCATGAGTCTGCGATCCTCATCTAATTGGGCTAAAGAGACAGGCTTAGAATATTGTATGTTTGAGTGGAGGGTGCTGTCGTCCGCGTAACTGTGAAATGGGTTGGATGTGCTAGAGAGGAGGTCACTGATGTGGAGAAGAAACAAAGTAGGGGCTAAAGCTGAACCTTGAGGAACTCATGCATTAATTGGATACAGTTTAGAGGAATGGCCATCCACAACAACAGATATGCTCCTGTTGGAGAGGAAATTTGCTGTCCAGGTACAAAGTTTTGGTGGTAGGCCATAGGTCGGAAGTTTATTAAGCAGCGCTGCGTGCCAGACCTGGTCGAATGCTTTTGATATGTCTAGAGCAACAATCTGAGATTCACCGTGTTGTTCCATAGACTTGTTCCAAGAATGGGTGACAAAGGAAAGGAGGTCGGCAGTCGTTCTGCGCTGACGGAATCCATACTGCCTGTCGTGGATTAGACTGTGTTTTTCAAGGAATTTTAGTAGTTCGGTGTTTATATACTTTTCCATCACTTTAGAGATGACTGAAAGGAGAGAAATAGGCCTGTAGTTGCTAGGAAGCGCTTTGGATCCTTTCTTGGGGATGGGTTGTACTCGAGCAGTTTTCCAGTTACTAGGGAATATGCCTTTATTGTAAGATATCTGAAACAGACGAGTCAGGACAGGAGCAAGTTCTGGTGCGCATTTTTTGAGAACAATTGCTGGGATCTCGTCAAGGCCAGAGGCTTCCCTGGTATTAAGAGACGAGAGCATCTTTTGTACCTTTTTAGTTTTGAAAATGATATCCGTCATTTTATGCGCGACATTGGGGACTGTTGGTGGTTGAACATTTGGAGGTGGGTTGAGAGTAGAATTGCCGGCGAACAACGAGGCAAAAAGTTCAGCCTTGCCCAGGGCGGTAGAAACAATTTCATCACCTGAGACGAGAGGTGGGAACGTGCTCTTGCAGAAATTATTCCCAATAGACTTAGCAAGAGTCCAGAAGGGTTTGCCGCCGTTGGAGCTTGAGAGGACTTTGTTTTTGATGTGGTTATTAAACGAGTTTTTTGCCTCAGAAAGAATGCGGACATAGCGGTTTCTTGCGTCGTTGAATGCTTGACGATTTTCTTGACTGGGATTGTGTAGAAGCGTTTTGTGAGCTTTGACCTTTTCAAGTCTGGCCTTGTCGCAGGATTTAGAGAACCAGGGCTTTTGAGTGGCTGAAGAGGTTTTCTGTGTACGTGGAATAAATAATTCCATGCCAGCTTGGATAATTTCGGTGACGTTTTCTGAGATATCAGTGGGGTCAGGATGAGAGAAGCAGACAGACGCCCATGGAAATGAGGAAAAGTAATCCCGCATTTCGTCCCAGTTTGCGGAGTTGTAGTGCCAAACGATACGTGGGTGTGATGACTGTGTGACCTCGGGTTGCATTGCACAGGAAGCAGTGACCATGCCGTGGTCTGAGCGACCAAGGGGGGCGGTGACTGATATCTTATAGCATTCAGGATTTGTAGTAAGAAGGAGATCCAAGGGATTTGAGCTGTGTGTTGGGATACGAGGAAAGTAAGTAGGTTGCTGAACCATATTGGCCAAAGAATTGCTGACTGCAAAGGCCTCCGCTGGTCTCCCTTGTGGATCGGTTTTTGAAGATCCTAGCCATTCCTTATTATGGACATTGAAGTCGCCAAGAATAGTGACCTCGGAGGAAGGATATTCAGAAATCAGATAGTCGGTTTTTTCAGAAAGGTAGTCAAAGAGCTGGACAAAGTTGTTGTCAGAAGGTGACCGGTAAATGCAACAGATGAATTTAGTTGCAGCCCTGAGAGAGAGTTTTATCCATAGTATGTCTTTTCTTCCAGCTTCTAAATTGGGAAGTCTGGTGCAGGGTAGGGTAGGGTAGATTTAAAATATAAGGGTTGTTATCACCACCCTTAAGGGGTTGATGTGACAAAGTTGAGTTTATGTCAAAACATGTTCCCCTCAATATTAAAATTGACTTGTTTCAGCGTTTCTTAAAAAAAAATTCTGGACGCAAATCGGTCTGTTTCGTTTTCAATGCGCCACCCTATATATATATATATATATATATATATATATATATATATATATATATATATATATATATATATATATATAAATTTTAACGGACCTTGGTTTTGGGTTATAAAGACCCAAATTTGCGCTGCTTTCATCGTGACCTCTCCATTAGCGATTTTTTAAATGAGAATTCGCTAATAGTGCTGCAAATTGAATCATAACTTCCACATAGGTGTGATAATTTATCCTCCTCGGAAAGACATTCTCATGGAATGAATTTAGGTCCCATGACTTGACCACAAAGAAAATATTTATATTGCTGCAGCCATAAACTTTTGAAACGTTATCTATACCCTGCCCCTGAAGAAATCCTACCCAAAAACAAATCGAAGCGTTCACTTGTCGGGTGCTAACTGGATACCAAATTCGAAGATGATATCTCAATTCGTTTGAAAGTTATGACCTTATTAACAGATAGACGTACATGCAAACAGAGCGACAAACCGACCGACAGACAAAAAAAAAAGTTTGTTCCAGAATCAAGTTTATATAATATAATTGTTTATTCAAAAATTATACAGATATTTCAATGATATTTTGTGTGTATGTTGTCCTGCGTAAGGCCTTACAACGTACCAAAATTCAACTTTATTAAGTTTATAGAAAATGAAGTTGATCAAATTTTGAGTATTTTCTTTGAAAAGATTTTTTTCTGATATGTACAAAGTTATTTTAATGAAATTTGAGTTATTCAATTTGGAAGCATTTAATAAAAATTCACTACCATAACGCACTTTCTGCGTCTCGAACTTCTTCTTTATATCTACGACACATATGTGAGTTAGTCTAAAGCTATCCGAAACTACAACTAACAATACCTTGCGTAAAAACCGACCGATTCAATTTTATTTTTAGGAACATTTTTTAATTTTCAGAAACTGATTGCCACCAACCCAAGAGACGGTTTGATTTATGCGCCTGTGATTGAACCAGAAAACGACAACGCATTTATAACACAAAAAAGTCACGAGCTGCTGTCCCAAGGAAATTTTCACAATATTCCTTGCATTATAGGATTTAATTCTCTAGAAGCTAACTTCGCACTTGGTGGTAAGTGATATTTGTGTTATCCAACTTAAAATTAAGAATATAGAAATCTATAAATAATTAAATATGTGATACATACAGGCAAAGTTTTTTAAAGACTTGCAAAACGGTTGAATTTTTTTGTGACATTTTTTGAATAGGAAGACAAGGAGAAATATTTAACATATTTTTTATATTTAGCCCCCTCTCTATTCCGAGACGCCGGGGTAACTTTGGTTTTTTAATTTGCGTGATGTACTTTTTTTTATAAAACTCGAATCTACGTAGAAAGTAAGTATGTGTGCAATTTGGTCTCATGGTTACGGAATTTTTTTATTTTTTTATTTCAACAACACACCACGAGGGCTCACAGCCTAAATACTATCATACCGTGGGTGTTGACAAGGAGGAAAGAGGCAACTTGTTAATTCTGGACTTGAAGGTTTGGAGGTTCGGAGGAGAAGGAAAACATGTGCTGGCAAGGAATTCCACAACTTGAAAGTCCTCGGGACAAAAGAACGGCATAGCAAGATGTTCTATGTCTGGTGACCTGGACAGTAAAAGGGTGCATTCGCTCTGTTCCCCTGGTAGATCTGTTGGGGGCAGCAGGTGGAGGAACTATGGAAGAAAGCTTCTCTGAGCAGTACCCGTACAGATATCTATAAAAGAGAGAGAGAGGTCACCTACGGCACGTCGGTGGGCAAGGGATGGCAGCCTTTGGGTGAGGGTAGGGTCACCGATGAGACGTATAGCTCCCTTCTGAATGGAGTCCAGGATAGCGAGTGTAGAAGCGGCAGCGGCACCCCAGATGTGGGAGCAGTATTCGAGGTTTGGCCTTGTTTATGAAGTATATAAGGTATACAGATTAGCTGGTGAAAAGTATTTGCGACCCCGGAAGAGAAAACCTAATTTCTTAACAGCCGCTTCTGCAATTAATATGACATGTTGGTGCCAATTGACATTTTGATCCACAGAAATGCCAACAAGTGAAAAGATTTATTAGTTTGAATAACTTGGTTGTTCATTGTGATGGGTCTAGGGATGGTGTATCTCTTATGAGATAGAAAGCAAAGTTGAGATTTGGTGGAGTTGAATTGTAAAAGATTTCTACTTCCCCAGTATAATATTTTTTTGGAGATCCACAGAGACAGAACCCTCCATGAGTCTGCGATCCTCATCTTTAGACACGACTGAAAGGAGATAAATAAGCCTGTAGTTGCCAGGAAGCGTTTTTGATCCTTTCTTGGGGACGGGTTGTACTCGAGCAGTTTTTCAGTTACTCGGGAATATGCGTCTATTGTAAGATGTCTGGAACAGACGCGTCGGGACAGGAGCAAGTTCTGGTACTCATTTTCCGAGAACAATTGCTGGGATCTCGTCAAGGCCAGTGGCTTTCCTGGTATTAAGAGAAGAGAGCCTCTTTCGTACCTTTTTAGTTTTGAAAATGATATCCGTCATTTGATGCGCGACATTAGAGACTGTTGGTGGTTGAGCATTTGGAGGTAGGTTAAGAGTAGAAATGCCGGCGAACAACGAGGCAAAAGCTTCAGCTTTGCCCAGGGCGGTATAAATAGTTTCATCCCCTGAAACAAAAGGTGGGAACGTGTTCTTGCAGAAATTATTCCCAATAGATTTAGGAAGAGTCCAAAAGTGTTTGCTGCTATTGGAGCTTGAGAGGACTTTGTTTTTGATTTGGCTATTAAACAATTTTTTTGCCTCAGAAAGAATGCGGACATGGCGGTTTCTTGCGTCGCTAAATGCTTGAAGGTTTTCTTGACTGGGATTGTGTAGAAGCGTTTTGTGAGCTTTGCCCTTTTCAAGTCTGGCATTGTCACAGGATTTAGAGAACTAGGGCTTTTGAGTGGCTCAAGAGGTTTTCTGTGTATGTGGAATAAATTATTCCATGCCAGCGTGGATGATTTCGGTGACCTTTTGTGAGATATCAGAGGGGTCAGGATGAGAGAAACAGACAGACGCCCATGGAAATGAGGAAAAGTAATCCCGCATTTCGTCCTAGTTCGCGGAGTTGTACTGCCAAACGATACGGGGGTGTGATGACTGTGTGACATCGGGTTGCATTGCGCAGGAAGCAGTGATCATGCCGTGGTCTGAGCGACCAAGGGGGGCGGTGACTGATGTCTTATAGCATTCAGGTTTTGTAGTAAAAAGGAGATCCAAGGGACTTAAGCTGTGTGTTGGTATGCGAGAAAAGTAAGTAGGTTGCTGAACCATATTGGCGAAACAATTGCTGACTGCGAAGGCCTCCGCTGCTTTCCTTGTGAATCGGTTTTTGATGATCCTAGCCATTCCTTATTATGGACATTGAATTCACCAAGAATAGTGACCTCGGAGGAAGGATATTCAGAAATAAGATGGTCGGTTTTTTCAGAAAGGTAGTCGAAGAGTTGGACAAAGTCGTTGTCAGAAGGTGACCGGTAAATGCAACAGATGAATTTAGTTGCAGCCCTGAGAGAGAGAGAGAGAAAGTCATCCAAAGTATGTCTTTTCTTCAAGCTTCCAAATTGGGGAGTCTGGTGCAGGGTAGATTGCTACGGACGTATGCGCACACACCTACATGCAATCTTAAGGAGGTAAGGAGCTCATACCCCGGGAAATTAAGGTGATTAGTGGCTGTTTTGGCATTGATTTGTGTTTCGGTCAGGAATATAAGTTGGGGCCTATTAGCCTTGACGAAATGGTGGACGGAGTTCACGTTAGATTTTAGTCCACATATATTCGAAAAGGATATGTTAAATCTTGATGCCGGCGCCCGCTGTACACCCCTCTCCCGGAGATCCGGATGGAGGGGTATTTTATCTCCGGAATCTTTTTTACAAGAAGGAGCCATCATCATTATTGTTTATAAGGGAAACTGACTCATACACCAGAACCGGAAAAGTCCGTTGGGACTTCACCGGCCCCTTGATGAAAGGGGTGGTGCCTCCTCGGGCGTGAAAGAAATCCTTTACTATCACGTAAAGGAAAAGTCCACTACCACCTACCTGCTCCGATTAGTCGCCTCTTATGACAGGCAGGAGTTACCTTGGGCCTATTATTTTAGTTAGTCCCCGGACCCACAGGGAATTATAAGTTATTAGGTTAAAATTCAAAAAATAATTTCAATTTATTTATAAAGTCTGTTATTGTTATAAGTAGATAGTTTCTTGAGTCTCCAGGACCACTTGCCCATGTAAATCTCCATAAGAAAAAACGACCAAAAATACCCCCTCCACTTCTGCAACTAACAGTACACCGGCACGTCGGGCTCTTCGTCGATCCACCCGGGAGTATCCGGAGGTGTAGCAGAAGTGGCGGTCTCGGCCAGAATTGAATTTTCAGAATCAAGACTTAGGTAATCAGATCTAGATCCCGGTCCTAGGGAACCAGATGCGGCTGCTGGATAGCATGCCCGAGGATATTGGCGGGAGAATGTGTGATGTCGCGAGTTGTAGTTTCCAGTAAAGGTATTCACCAGGCGCCAACAGTTGAGTAAAGGCGCTTACTTGTTGATTACCGATCCATTTCAGCGGTTAGAAGATGATGAACGTACTGTTGTGTCAACGTATTTTTGTGATAAGTGTAATTAAGGGCTTCTTAACATTGGGGCTACGCAAACATAAAAAGAAGAGAAGTTATTTAAAGGGCGTTAATAGTCATAAACTTGATTTCATCATTATGTCACAGTAATATTCTGATCATAAAAATTACTTCTAACTGTAAGAACACAAAAATTGGTAAAATACATTTATAAAATCTAATAAGAAACAATAGTTTCGTAATTTGTTAAGAGATTAAGATGTGATGAAACTTCAAACTCACTGTACCCCAGCATAATATTATTATGTTGCGACTGTACTCACCACATGACGTCATGTGCGTGACTAAAAAAATAATTAGCCGCATTATCGTATCTCTTAAGTCATTATAGCATGCATCTCTCTTACGTATACCATTTAAAAATAATTTTTTTTCGTTACTTAAAATCTTGTACTGGATTTCGCTACCACAACGCACTTGCTGCATGTAGAGTATTTAAAATAAACTCATTATAAAACCAAACAAAAAATAAATAATCATCTAATTAATTCATGTTTTTTGTTGCAGCTGTGATCAGGCTTTTCGTTTTCAGGAAATATGAACTAACGCCATCAGCATTGGTTCCTATTGACCTAAACGTCAGTGATAAGTTAAAGACGACTCAACTGGGAAAAATAATTAAATCTCATTATTTTGGACGAAAGCTAATGTCAGTCACTGATTTTGAGCTAAAAAGGGTAAGTAATATTTTTCTGTCACTTTACAATGCTATCTGTGGTAAGCACTGGTAAAGGTAAGGTGCCATGTTCTAGATGAGCTAGGGTATCGGAGATTATGGTGTTTATTTTTCAGATTATCGCGGAGAGCGTCGGTGGTTCCGTGGTAAGAACGTGTGCCTCTAAGCCGAACGGTACTGGGTTCGATCCCAGGGTTCTTCTTTCACTTTTTCAGTACATACAAGCACACAATTCTATAGATTTGCAGTATTCTTGCACTTTTGTAATATCAGTTTCCCTAGTAATCCTTGCTTGTCGCAGAGACCTAGGGCGAACGTTAAGTAGACTATTGAAGAACACAATTTTTTAATTATATATTATACAATGTAAGATGTATATATTATACAACGTAAGATGGCACAGTCTCAGGCAAAATTGGCGAACCCTTCGTCGGTGTGAACTGTAAGAAATGCTTTAAAACTTGTTTCTTTACTGGATGCCTTTTAGTTCTTGATAACGTGACACCATGTTTTAGTTGCTTCTGCACTCTGTGTTATGTTTGTAATTACACACTGTTCTCCGTGTTCACGTCACATTATTATCTTTAATTAATTACGTTACAATGTAACCTTATAGAGCATGACCTAACATCATTCAAGTTGACATTAATTTGCATTTACGTCTATCGGACATCTTCCCTTAGGTATGGACATGCGCTCTATGGCTAAATATACAATTTTCGGATGTGTTTAACACAGAACAGGTAACATAATCAAACATGCAAAATAGTTCCTCTTATAATAGCGCCTCCGTGGCCGTGCGGGAAAGTCGATTCAGACTTTCCAATACGGACTCGGAGGTCGACGGTTCGAGCCTCACCGGCGGCGGATGATTTTTCAAAATCACTGTCGTCGTTGAGATCCAGCTCAAGGTGGAGGGTAGGTTAGTTTAGATGAGCAAAAAGGGTCAGCAATGGCCTAATTGCCAGTAAGCATCTTACCTTTACCTCCTCTTATAATTCTCACCACTATACTTATACCATAATCATCATCTATCTTTTTCATTAACTTTTAAAGTTATATAATATGATAAGGACATCTCTAGCGCATTCTGAGCGAATAATCTGAATAATGTTCTCTTTAAATATTCTTAGTATATTGATGAAGAATTTTCTCAGAATGTGATTCAATGAATGTACTCAAAATATTTAAGATGCAGTCTGAAATTCCATAAATGTTATTAGAACATTCCGAAACAAATATTCTGAAAAAATAATTTTCTCACATTGTGAGAATATTCTGAGAACATCTAGTGCTGTATGGGTATAGCGCAAAAATAGGATGAATGACAAATGTCAAAATACTGCTTCAAGTAAACAATACGTTCAAAGGTTTTCCAGCCGCTGAATTGTATCATCAGTCAACAGATGAGCGCTTAAAATCAGCCGTCGGCGCCTGATGAAAGCTTGTAAACAGACATCATTGTTGCAACAACAGCGCGACGTTGCTTTTAGATTGTTATGATGACTATATAGTAGTTCGCTGATAGTTTACTATGTAATTGAATTTTTTTTCTACTAGAATAAATATAACAACGTTTGTGACTAATAATATTCTTTTTAGTTTATAGCTGACGATCAGTTCGTAAGGCCTATTAGAGAATTTGTGAGACTTGTGTCAAAGCTGTCAAACGTTTATTTCTACAGATTTGCATACGAGGGTGGATTATCTGGATACAATAGGACGGATGTACCTGGTAAGAACATTTCTTTTACTTTTTACTTATTCTCATTACTTTTTCATTATTTATAAATAAAATCAAAATTTATATGTAGTAAGATAAGATTTGTTGCAAGAGCTTGACTAACTTAACCTGATTATCTATAGATAACAAGTACCTATATTTTATTCTTAAGAACAAAAAAAAACATAAAGAAAGAACTGAACAAAGAAATTATCGCGATCATGTTATGAAAAATGTTTCACCTCCAATCAAGTATCAGAATTAGCTACCCACAAATTTCAAGCAAAATGAAACAATATGCCAATTTTAATCTATAACATCATCCTAATGCAAGTATAAGAAAATGGATTTTTTCAGTGCTTATACAGATATTAATACCTTTAAAGTAAAACTAATTTTATACGTAACAAGATAGATCAGCAAAATCGTAATCCATTTCATTAATTCATATATATATATATATATATATATATATATATATATATATATATATATATATATATATATATATATATATATATATATATATATATATATATATATATATATATATATATATATATGTTCAGAAAGATTTCTGCGGTCTTTAATGTGAGACATGCTTGGTGGAGTTTTTGACATAGGATGTAGAGTTTTTTACTAATGGTTGGAGAGTTTTGGCTACATGTTTTGCAAGTTTTTGTGTGGGTGAACGGTGGGCACTTACGATAGGGCGAAGGGGAATATCAGGCTTATGGATTTTCGGGAGACCATATTTTCTAAATAACATCAACCCCCAAATCCAGTTCACCATGGAAATGGAAAATAATTTTTCTTTGCCTTTCTTAGATGTACGCATCACTAAAAACCCAGTCAGAGGATTTTCTTACACTGTCTACCGAAAACCAACCCACACTAATCGGTATCTTAACGCCCAATCTCATCATCACCCATCGCAACTAAATTCCGTGGTTCGAACATTAGTAACACGATCCCTTAGACTAACGGACAACAACAACAAACAGACAGAATTAAACTTTTTAAGACAGACATGGCTAGAAAACGGATACGACAACAATCACATACTACGAAACATTAGAAACGCACAACAACAAACCACTACACCACAAGAAGAACAAACAGCGTCCACACAACAACACACAGCGTTTTTACCATACATTGAAGGTGTCACCGACAAAATCAGCCGAATTTTCAGAACCCATAATATCAAAACCGTATTCACAACAGACCAAAAACTGTCAAATCTTATAAAAACTCCCAAGGATACGATTCCAAACGAATCCGATGGAGTTTACGAAATTCCTTGTTCCGACTGTTCCCGAACTTACGCAGGACAAACAAACAGACGCATCCACAATAGAATATACGAACACACCCTCGCAGTTAGAAAATCCGACCCCTCATCGGCGCTGGCCATGCATCATATACATACAGGGCACAAAATAGACTTCGATAATGCCAAAACAATAGCAGCGGTTTACAATTTCAAAACAAGAATTATCCGCGAAGCAATCGAGATTGAAAAACGTTCCGATTGTTTAAATAAGAGAGATGATGGTATTCGCCTTCCGACTACTTGGAAACCTCTTATATTTTCTTTACAAACACACAAAAAGGAAATAAATTCCACAGACAATTTTATTGCATCATTATCTGCCTCAACAAATGCCGGTGACCCTCTTAATCCTCCTCTAGATACCGTGACCAAAGCCCCCCCACTTAATTGACGGTGACCCCATTACTTTCACTGATGACGCAACAGGTAGACGGAACGACATATATAAGACAAGACTTGCAACGAACTGCCAGATCTCTCTGAGGCCTAGGGTTGAACACACTGAGACCACACAGACGATCTCCGGCGAGATTTGGGGAGTAGGCAGATTGAGGCCCCGTAATCGAGCAACAACAACCCAACCTACCTTTATCCACCGCTCTAAGGAGTAGGCAGATTGAGGCCTTAGAGTGTCCTTACATATTTCCTTTACCCACCTTTGTCCACCACTCTAAGGAGTAGGCAGATTGAGGCCTTAGAGTGTCCTTACATATTTCCTTTACCCACCTTTGTCCATCACTCTAAGGAGTAGGCAGATTGAGGCCTTAGAGTGTCCTTACATATTTCCTTTACCCACCTTTGTCCACCACTCTAAGGAGTAGGCAGATTGAGGCCTTAGAGTGTCCTTACATATTTCCTTTAGCCACCTTTGTCCATCACTCTAAGGAGTAGGCAGATTGAGGCCTTAGAGTGTCCTTACATATTTCCTTTACCTCTTGAAAATGGCTCCAAAACAGGAGCCGAAACGTCGAATTTCCATAAATTCTGGACGCGGTTTAACCCGAGAACCAAGCATGTCTCATATATATATATATATATATATATATATATATATATATATATATATATATATATATATATATATATATATATATGTATATATATATATATATATATATATATATATATATATATATATATATATATATATATATGTATATATATATATATATATATATATATATATATATATATATATATATATATATATATATATATATATATATATATATATATATATATATTGTAATGTTATTATTGGTTCTGTAAGATCTATATTACCATTACTATTACCTTATTACAAGAAAATAAAAGTTTAAATGCTCTTATTAAAATCTATGAGGTTTATGCCATGCACTTACCTTTGATTGTTCTCTCTCTCTCTACGGCTGACTCTCTCTTCTGAAGGTGTGGCTTCTACTCGACTCTATACCTAAATGTAACTATATAATTTCCCTCTCATAAACTCAAATTTTTGTAAATGATAATTCATCATATATATATATATATATATATATATATATATATATAAATAAATAAATATATATATATATATATATATATATATATATATATATATATATATAAATATATATATAGTAGGTTATGCTATGGTTGTTTGGTTTTTTTAATCCCACTATTGGGTGATAATTGAAATAAAGAAAGGTTTACTTTTAAGATTTATATTATGATTATTAGGTATATAAAATAGATGTATGTAACTTTTGTGTTTAATTCGGTCTTACCTGTAACAATGTGTATATTAAATATATGTATATTTGACTTACACCCCTGTGTATCCAACGTCTTTTATTTCTGCCTGGGACCTAAATACATTTATAGCATGGATGAATTAGACTCTCAAAACAGGGAGCTTATTATGCTAGTGGATTCACGTCCTCTAAAATTCTTGTAATTTCTTTTGTATAATTAAATTTTCAAAAATATTGAGTCTTTTGTTTTTCCTTTTTTTTAATATTATGTTTTGAGACTGAAGCTCCAAAAGCTTTGCTTCCTCTTACTGAATATGGCCACAACTATAGGTAATAATAAATATACAATGAGACAGAGATTTAAATAAAATAACAAATCTGATTTTATTCTAATTATATATAAAAATTCACAAATTACTTCTTACTTTTTAACTGGATCTTACAATTTCAAATTTATTTAGTTAATTCTATGTTTGGCCACTACTTGTTTCTAATCTTTCTTATTTAATGATTTCTTATATTTAAATTTGGGAATATTGATCAATATCTTTACAAGTTATTAAATGTTTATCAATTACTATTTTTATATTATAATTTCAAAAATGCTTGACAATTAAGCAATTTCACTTCCTGTCTGATGCTATTCGGGTTACATACCCTCCAACTTGCTGCTTTTATGAAAAGTTGAAACGGCGCTCCACGCGGAGTACTCTTTAATGACAGTTTTAAGTTGTTTGCAAGCAATATGGACGCTGCTTTATTTACTTTATGATGAATGACAATATTCTACTTTTCTTTTATTTGATATGATTGACTTCTTTAGAAAAGAAACGTTCTATGCAGTTCTACTTTTAAGACATTACTGGAGTGTCTCTACTCAAACTTTAAGTATTTATTTTGACAAATAGAACAAAAAACGAACTCTGTTTCACATCGGTCGGACCCCGTGCTGCCTTTCAATCCGCCAATATTAATTATACTAATTCTTTCTTCAATGCCTCGTTTGTTGCTACTCGTTTCTAAAATTCTCAAAAAGCCGCTTTTCCTAACAAAAATTTCCAAATCTCTTTCTTAATAATCATTTCAATCTGTTTTTTTTACTACCGAAAATTCCTATCTATTTATTATTTTCCTATCGCGACGGTTACCTAGTTAATTTCTGTCTTTTTGGCCGCCTTTAAAAATCTTTTATCCAGAACAAATATCTACAATTATCATCCTGCACATTATTTCCCAGGATACGTAATTTACCATTGTTGTTCCCTTTTGACTTTCGTTGGCAGTTTGTTGACCTATACTAAAATTTCATTGTCAGTTTGACATTTGTCGTAAATAAAAACAACTGACTTATATCTAGGTTATGACATGACATTCTTAAAAATTATCACTCAAATTTTGACATCTTAATATCCTTGAAAGTATTTTAACAAATATCATCTCAAATTACACAACAGCTAGCAAACAATAATACCTTATATATATATATATATATATATATATATATATATATATATATATATATATATATATATATATATATATATATATATATACTTTATAACACTTCATGCAGTCTATTCTGTCTTTGATGATATAACTTGCACTTGCTTAATATGTTTAAAACTAGCAACAATTTAGCAACAAACACCTTAAACTATTTAAACAATGTCTATAAACTAATTTAGAGCTGCCTTACCTTATTACAACCCATATATATATATATATATATATATATATATATATATATATATATATATATATATATATATATATATATATATATGTTATAATTTGGGAATCAATTTTGATATAAATTTTTGACTGCCAAGACATCGTACACACCAGAAGTAAGTTCTTGTTTGTGTTAGGTTTTGTATGAGTTGTTTTAAAATGTGTTCTTGGCTTGTATGTATATATATGTGGATGTTTTCATTCTTATCTTCCCCTTATAGAAACCATATCAATTATATATATATATATATATATATATATATATATATATATATATATATATATATATATATATATATTTATATTTATATTCAACATTAACTCTTATCCCGTGATCACGTCTCTAACTCTATATAATAATATTTACTTAAAGTATAAATACCTTACTACATTTTCTTGATCCTGTCTGTGTCTTGTCTTTACATAACTATCAAAACCAAACAAGCACCTTTGGTTAGGATGCTATTTCAAAGTGACAATGGGTCCAATGGCTAGTGAACTTATTGTTGTATAACAAGAAACTCCAACTAATCGGCAATGGGTCAAATGACATATGAACTTGGTGGAATAAACAGTCAGCAATTGTTACCGATTATATATTATATTATCTTTCTTTTCCTTCTTTTGTACCAACTTTCTACCTCGAAAGTACGCTGCTCATGTTCTCCTTATTAAATTCACGTAAAACTGAGTTTTACTTAAAATTTCTCAGTTAAATTCACCCCAAATTCACAACATCTCTAATCTGACACGACATTTCAAAAATATATACCTATCAAACTTTTCGTTTCCATGACAGTCCGTCTTCTAAATCATTTATAGTTATATTTTCATTACATCATAGCAAAATTGTTATAACTAACAGCTTATTTCATATACACAAATCATTGTCTGTAAATCGTAACATCCAGACTCCTCAGTCTCTTCTACACCACTTATTTACACCCTACTCTACCGCTTATTCTTAATTACTTAATAATACCTTAATTATTTACGGAAGTATCATTGCCCATTTGAGTCCATGTTCTGTTTAATTGAATTTGCCTTTTATTTTTATAAATTGTACACAATGTCGGTAGCACATGGCACATACTTTAATAAGTGAAAATTGGCACCTGTGATGAGCTCTTAAAAGTACAATTTGATTCATTTTTTTTATATTCAGATTTTCATGGCTATTCCATTTGCAATTACCAAATTTGCTGCACCTTCTCTCGTAACATTTTTTTAATCGATGATAATAATAATAATAATAATAATAATACTTACGTACGTATGTTTGTGTGTACGTGAGCCTGGATAACACCACAATATATATATATATATATATATATATATATATATATATATATATATATATATATATATATATATATATATATATATGTGTGTGTGTGTTAAGTTTATGAACCCTATTACTTCTTAAGGCATCTATAGATATCCACTAGATATTATGGATATCCAGAAAAAAAACAACATATAAATATTCTTTAAGATATCTGTGTGCTATGTGGATTGTAGGACGCACATCCTGCTGTCCACATTATACTCTACTGAACCATATTTTATAACAAAAATGTAAAAAAATGTAAAAATGCTATTTTGTAAATCATATTTCAGGTGTAGCACACAGCGAGGAAATCGCTTATATGTTTAGGAGCAAGTATTCTCCTACATCTGATAACGACATACTCACTAGACAGCGGATAATAACTTTATGGACCAATTTTGCCAAATACGGGTAAGTTGTTTTTTCTATTATAAACAAATTAACAAGCTACCCAGCAAACATTGTCAGCTGGGATGCTTACGGCCCATAGCATTTTTTTTCAACAACACACCACGAGGGCTTACAGCCTAAATACTATCGTACCGTGGGTGTCGACAAGGAGGAAATGGGCAACTTGTTAATTCTGGACTTGAAGGTGTGGAGGTTCGGGGGAGAAGGAAAAACATGTGCCGGCAAGGAATTCCACAACTTGGAAGTCCTCGGGAGAAAAGAGCGGGCATAACAAGATATTTCATGTCTGGTGACCTGGACAGTAAAAGGGTGAATTCGCTCTGTTCCACTGGTAGATTTGTTGGGGGCAGCAGGTGGTGGAACTATGGAAGAATTCTCCTCTGAACAGTGCCCGTGGAGATATCTATAAAAGAGAGAGGGGTCACCAGCGGCACTCGGTGAGCAGGGATGGCAGCCTTTGGCGGAGGGTAGGGTCACCGATGAGACGTATAGCTCTCTTTTGAATGGAGTCCAGGATAGCGAGTGTAGAAGCGGCAGCAGCACCCCAGATGTGGGAGCAGTATTCGAGGTTTGGTCTTATTTGTGATGTATATAAAATATAGAGATTAGCTGGTGAAAAGTATTTGCGAGCCCGGAAGAGGAAACCTAATTTCTTAGCAGTCGCTTCTGAAATTGATGTGACATGTTGGTGCCAATTGAGATTTCGATCCACAGAGATGCCAACAAGTGAAAAGGACTCATTACTTTGAATAACTTGGTTGTTTATTTTGATGGGTCTAGGGCTGGTGTATCTCTTATGAGAATGAAAGCAAGACTGTGATTTGGTGGGTTTGAATTGTACAAGATTTCTACTCCCCCAGTCTAATATTTTTTGGAGATCCACGGAGACAGGACCCTCCATGAGTCTGCAATCCTCATCTAATAGGGCTAAAGAGACAGGCTTAGAATATTATATATTTGAGTGGAGGGTGCTGTGGTCCGCGTAACTGTGAACTGGGTTGGATGTGCTAGAGAGGACGTCATTGATGTGGAGAAGAAACAAAGTAGGGGCTAAAGCTGAACCTTGAGGAACTCCTGCATTAATTGGATACAGTTTAGAGTGATGGCCATCTACGACAACAGAAATGCTCCGGTTGGAGAGGAAATTTGCTGACCAGGTACAGAGTTTTGGTGGTAGGCCATAGGCCGGTAGTTTATTAAGCAGCGCTGCGTGCCAGACCTGGTCTAATGCTTTGGATATGTCTAAAGCGACAATCTGGGATTCGCCGTGAAGATCCATAGACTTGTTCCAAGAATGGGTGACAAAGGAAAGGAGGTCGGCAGTTGATCTGCGCTGACGGAATCCATACTGCCTGTCGTGGATTAGACTGTGTTTTTCAATAAATTTTGGTAATTCGGTGTTTATATACTTTTCCATCACTTTAGAGATGACTGAAAGGAGAGAAAAAGGCCTGTAGTTGTTAGGAAGCGCTTTCGATCCTTTCTTGGGGACGGGTTGTACTCGAGCAGTTTTACAGTTACTAGGGAATATGCCTCTATTGTAAGATGTCTGAAACAGATGAGTCAGGACAGGAGCAAGTTCTGGTGCGCATTTTTTGAGAACAATTACTGGGATCTCGTCAAGGCCAGAGGCTTTCCTGATATTAAGAGAAGAGAGCATGTTTCGTACCTTTTTACTTTTGAAAATGATATCCGTCATTTTATGCGTGACATTGGGGACTGTTGGTGGTTGAACATTTGGAGGTGGGTTGAGAGTAGAATTGCCGGCGAACAACGATGCAAAAAGTTCAGCTATGCCCAGGGCGGTAGAAACAATTTCATCCCCTGAGACAAGTAGCGGGAACGTGCTCTTGCAGAAGTTATTCTCAATAGATTTAGCAAGAGTCCAGAAGTGTTTGTTGCCGCTGGAGCTTAAGAGGACTTTGTTTTTGATGTAGTTATTAAACGAGTTTTTTGCCTCAGAAAGAATGCGGGCATAGCGGTTTCTTGCGTCGTTAAATGCTTGACGGTTTTCTTGACTGGGATTGTGTAAAAGCTTTTTGTCAGCTTTGACCTTTTCACGTCTGGCCTTGTCACAGGATTTAGAGAACCAGGGATTTTGAGTGGCTGCAGTGGTTTTCTGTGTATGTGGAATGAATAATTCCATGCCAGCTTGGATAATTTTGGTGACGTTTTGTGAGATATCAGAGGGGTCAGGATGAGAGAAGCAGACAGGCCCCCTTGGAAATGAGGAAAAGTAATCTCGCATTTTGTCCCAGTTCGCAGAGTTGTAGTGCCAAACGATAGGTGGGTGTGATGACTGTGTGACCTCGGGTTGCATTACGCAGGATGCAGTGACCATGCCTTGGGTGAGCGACCCAGGGGGGCGGTTACTGTTATCTTATAGCAGTCGGGATTTGTAGTAAGAAGGAGATCCAAGGGATTTGAGCTGTGTGTTGGGATGCGTTTAAAGTAAGTAGGTTGCTGAACCATATTGGCTAAAGAATTTCTGACTGCAAAGGCCTCCCTTGTGGATCGGTTTTTGAAGATCCTAGCCATTCCTTATTATGGACATTGAAGTAACCAAGAATAGTGACCTCAGAGGAAGGATATTCAGAAATCAGATGGTCGGTTTTTTCAGAAAGGTAGTCAAAGCGCTGGACAAAGTTGTTGTCAGAAGGTGACCGGTAAATGCAAGAGATGAATTTAGTTGCAGCCCTGAGAGAGAGTTTTATCCATAGTGTGTCTTTTCTTCCAGCTTCTAAATTGGGGAGTCTGGTGCAGGGTAGATTGCTACAGACCTACGCGCAATACCTCCATGGAATCTAAAAGAAGTAAGGAGCTCATACCCCGGGAAATGAAGGTGATTAGTGGCTGTTTTGGCACTGATTTGAGTTTCGGTGTGGAAGAGGAGTTGGGGCCTATTACCGTGGAGGGAATGGTGGACGGAGTTCAGGTTAGAATTTAGGTCACATATATTCGAGAAGGATATTGTAAATCTCGATGCTGGCGCCCCCTGTACACCCCTCTCCCGGGGATCCGAAAGGAGGGGTATTTTACCTCCGGAATCTTTTGTACAAGGAGGAACCATCATCATTTTTGCTTATAAGGGAAACCGACTCATACACCAGAACCGGAAACGTCCGTTGGGACTTCACCGGCTCCTTGATGTAAGGGGTGGTACCTCCTCGGGCGTGAATAAAATCCTTTACTATCACGTAAAGAAAATTCCACTACCACCTACCCTATTGCAAGTATACCACACCAGCCAACTATTAAAGAGCCGACCAGCTTTAGAACTTGCTCCAGATGTACAAGTAGGGCTATTTTCATGCCATCATTTGAATTGTATTTTCCTGAAGCTTTTATAAATTTATTAAACTTTTGTTTTTATTTAGGCCCAAGTTGCAGCCCATCCACATTAAACGGTGTTGGTGGTTTATATGGCATAATTTACTATTACTATTGAAAACACAATTTTTCAATTATATATTATACAATGTATGTGTATCTAATTCGTAAGATGATCCATTCTCAGGCAAAATTGACGAACCCTTCGTCGGTGTCAACTGTACGAAATGCTTTAAAACTTTTTTCTTTACTGGGTGCCTTTTAGTTCTTGATAACCTGACACCATGTTTTAGTTGCTTCTGTACTCTGTGTTATGTTTGTAATTACACACTGTTCTCCGTGTTCACGTCACATTATTATCTTTGATGAATTATGTTACAATATAACCTTATACAGCATGACCTAACATCATTCAAGTCAAGTTGACATTAATTTACATTTACATCTATCGGCCATCTTTCCTTCGGTATGAACATGCGCTCTATGCCTAAATATACAATTTTTGGATGTGTTTAACACAGTACAGGTAACAGAATCAAACATGCAAAATAGTTCCTCTTATAATTCTCACCACTATACTTATACCGTAATCATCATCTATCTTTTTCCTTCAATTTTAAAGTTATATAATATTATAAGGACATATCGATGACATTCTGAGCGAATATTCTGAATAATGATCTATTCAAATATTCTCAGTACATTGATGAAAAATTTTCTTAAGATGTGATTGAATGAATGTCCTCAGAATATTCAAGATGCAGTTTGAAATTTCATAAATGTTATTAGAACATTTCGAAACAAATATTCTGAAAAAATAATGTTCTCACATTGTGAGAACACTCTGAGAATAACTTGTGCTGTATAGGACGTGTCACTTTTGAGTATTCTTGCCAATTCAACCTAAGATTTTGTAGGTAGTAGGTAGTAGGTAGTTATTGTATGTAGTTCCAGTACTATTAGTGAATTAAAAAGATGGCGCCGGCCGGTGAGGATGGAAATCCTCCAGTGTCGTGTAAAAAGTGTAATGAAGTGATAAAAAATGAACAGTGTATAGTGCAATGTAATGGCTTTTGTGAGCAATTGCTACATGTGAATTGCAGCAAGTTGAGTCGAACAAAATTCGACAAAATAACCGAATTAAAAGATGAAGTCCTGTGGATGTGCGCTGATTGTAAAAAAGCTTTCAGAAACTTCAAAACTATTTTAAAAACGGTAAGTGATAACAAAGACCAAATATGTAGCAAAAATATAATAATCGAAAAGGAACAGTTTAAAAATGATTTAATAAACGCAATTAACAAAAACAATGAAAGTAGATTGGAGCAGTGTCGCCAACAAGAGGAAGTAAATTATACCTACGCTGCAATTGCAACACAGAACCACCAACTAAAGCCAAAGCCAAAGAAGAATATCCCTAGTATTATAATTAAACCAAAGAAAGAACAAAGCAGTAGTGAGACAAGGAAACAAATTCAATCCAAAATTAATCCTGTTAGCGTTAGTGCGGGAATAAAAAGTGTAAAAAATCTGTCACGCGGGCGAATAATAATTCAAACTAACAATACAGAAGAAACAGGTAGACTACACTCAGACATGAAGGAGAAGCTGCACCATGACTAC
The DNA here is from genome assembly GCA_964006375.1 of Tillus elongatus. Taxonomy (NCBI): domain Eukaryota; kingdom Metazoa; phylum Arthropoda; class Insecta; order Coleoptera; family Cleridae; genus Tillus; species Tillus elongatus. The sequence continues at coordinate 14,798,586 of OZ023262.1, forward strand.
GACATACAAGTGACAAAATTAAAATCCCCACGAATTGTAATTATTGGGTCCAAAAAAGAATATACAAGTGATGAGGAACTTATGAATGAACTCATTGCACTTAATCATGATATGAACAACACAGACGCTATCAAGATTCAATACACTCGAAAATCCAAAAATTCCAATAAATACATTATCTATGCAGAAACTAAGTGGGATACAATGGAAAAAATAATAGATAGAGAAATTAACTTAGGATGGAACAAGTGCAAAGTAAAAGAAGATCTGAACATAATGAAGTGTTACAAATGCTGTGGCTTCGGACACAAAACCAAAGAGTGTGAAAGACAACAGACATGTTCCTACTGCGCAGGCTCTCATAAAGTGGAACAGTGTCGAGCAGAGCATCCAAAATGTATAAACTGTGTTACCGTTAACAAAAAATATGATCAGAACTTAGATTTTCAACATCCGTCAAGCGACGAATGCTGCCCCATATACATGAAAAAAGCAAAAATACAGAGAGAGCAAATTGATTACTATTCACACAAAAAATAATGACTAATCCGCAACCCGACATGCAAATAATGTACATAAACATAAGAAGTCTGAGAAAAAAAAAACACAGGAATTAGAATTACTCTTGGAGGAAAAGAAACAAATACCAGTTTTAGTGCTGACTGAGACATGGTTGTATGATGGAGAAATCTTATATATTGGAATAGCCAACTTCACTGGAGTCCACCACTGTCGTAGTCATAAAAGAGGGGGAGGCGTACGTGGCAATCTTTATTAGAAATAATCTCAAATACTGTGAGGTTGATATCTTGAGAAATGAAAACATACAAACTTGTGCAATAGAGTTACAAGACTGCAAACCCAAACTCCAAATAATCGGTATTTACAAACCGCCAGACACCCCTATAAAATACTTTGGAGATTACATCGACACTCTCTTACAAAGTAAAAAACATACCCTCATTATAGGCGATCACAATATTGACTTATTAAATGATAACATAGCGAGGGATTATATGAACACAGTCCATATGAATGGCTACTCCATATTGAATAAAATTGACGCTTCAAATTATACGAGACAAACGACTGAAGGAGGATCTATCATCGACCACGTAATAACAAATATTGCAGATATACAGTGTGAACTGACGCTTGAAAACCATTACCTTTCTGATCATAAGATTATGTGTCTGAAGTTACGAGTGAACCAGACTAAACCTGTACCAATGACAAGTATAACAAAGATTAGAACAGATTACCAATCTTCAAGAAGGGACCTGGAGGTGAAACTACAGAATGACAACGCAGATAAACTGACCTTCAAAGATGTCATTGAAATTATAGCCACCGTAAAACAGACTAATAAAATTAATAAAAAACTAAGATGCAGAAATAATAACTGGATCACAGAAAACATATTAGAACACATCAAACAAAAACGACAGCTGTACAATAAAATGAAACGTGACCCGTTAAATGTCGAAGCACAGAGAAAATACAAGGACATGAGGAATAAGGTCAACAAAATGGTGGAAAAAGCGAAAAACGAGTACATTTCAAGAAGATTTAATGATGTAGGGAACAACAACAAGAAATTCTGGGACAATATAAACGAAATGCTTAATAAACAAAAACCTATGGAAAAGAAAAATATAGAGAAAGTTACCAGTGAAGGAGAAACATATACCAACACACTAGATATAGTAGAAGCAATGAACAAGCACTTCACTACAATAGGTGATAAATTAGCACAACAGATTCAATCAAAACAAAAAACACATAAAACTGTAAGAAGAATAAAAGCAAGCAACACCAAAACAATGTTTTTAACCCCAACAACAACTGAAGAAGTACTAATGACGATAAAGAATTTAAAGAATACAGCGCCTGGTAAAGATGGAATAACTGCACAAGACTTGAAGCAAATTGCGGATATAATAGCTCCTATTATAGCTAAACTAATCAATACTAGTATAGAAACTGGCATTTTCCCAGACGAGTTAAAAACCACAGTTCTTTGTGCAGTTTATAAGACAGGTGGTCGAGATGATTCAGCTAACTACAGACCAATTGCACTTACTAGTATTTTTTCGAAAATATTTGAAAAAATCCTAAAACAAAGAATACTTGGCTTCATAACACAAACCTGCAGACTAGACCCAAAGCAGTTTGGGTTTCAAGAAAACAGTAGCACTCAAGCCGCTGTCATTGAAGTTATGCAATACATATATAACACCCTTGACGAAGGTAAATATGCGGTTGCAGTTTTTGTGGACTTGAAAAAAGCCTTTGACACAGTAAATCACGGTATTTTGTTGAACACTTTAGAAAAAGTGGGCATCAGAGGCAGCTGCAATCAATTAATAAAAAGCTATCTGGAAAATAGACCAACTATAACTCGAATTGGGGAAACAGAAAGCAGTATGAGAAACATCAATATTGGCATACCTCAAGGATCTGTTCTTGGGCCACTGTTATATATTCTATACGTACAGACACTGGAAACGGAATCATTGAAAGCTCATTACACCATGTTTGCAGACGACACGATCTTACTATACTCCGGTGATAAACAAGAAGTACTACAAGAAAACATACAACAAGATCTTCTTAAATTTGAAGACTGGTTACTCGAGAAATAGCTCACAATAAATGCCACAAAGACGGAGTATATGATGTTTAAACAAAAAAACAAAAAACCGATTACAATTGACATTAATTTAGATAGCAAAAGAATTGCAAAAGTGGAAAAATCTACCTATCTGGGATTAATAATAGATGAAAAACTGAACTGGAGTGACCACATCAACAAAATAGAGAAGAAAATTGTACCCATCTTAGGAGCAGTAAGACGGTGTGGCAGCTTGCCTTCACCTGCAAGAACGTCTATATACAACTCCTTGATATTGAGTCAGTTGACATATCTCATTGTTATATGGGGAAACTGTACAGAATTCAATCTAGAAAGAGCAGGGAGGCTACTCAATAAAGCGGTAAAAGCAACAGAAAACCTACCAAGACTAACACCCACAATAGAGCTGTATAATAACACGGAACGATTGACAGTGAAAGAAATATTCTTCAGAGAACAGTGCAAGACAGCGTATAAAATAACAAGAGGACTAATGAAGAATAATATCACAATGGTGAAAAATACCTCTATCCACAATCACGAAACAAGACAAGCAAACAACTACCACATGTCACATGCCAATACTTGTAAGGGACTACAGAGATTCACACACCGGGCAATTGGAGCATACAACAAACTTCCAGAACACCTCAAAGGAAGCCCATCGACTTCAGTATTTTCCAAACGCATTAAAACTTACATACTGAATAAAAGACAGGATCCATAGTGTAAAAGTGTACCGAACCTCAACTATCAATAATATGTGGCCAGTGTATGTATATGCGTATGTATGTGTATATGTGTGTGTATGTGTCTATGTATGTGTCTATGTATGTGTGTATATATGTATACATGAGTATATGTGTGTATATGTATGTGTGTATACATAATAAAATAAGTGCAATTTAATGTAACCTAAGTAAGTAGTAAAGCAGTGTTAGTACGTAAATAGTGTATAGGTATAGAAAATTAAGTAAGTGCAACAAGAAGCAAAAGTCCATACTGTGGGTGCAATGAACTGTAGCTAAACAGTGTTAGTATAATATAGTATGAGTTATCAGTTACTCTTTATACCAGTCCTGAGAACTGTCTGAGTGACTGTTAGGATACTAAGATATTATGTATATATAAGAAAGCATGAACTAAATGCATAAGCAATGTAATTATTTGTAAATAAATAATAAAAATTTTTACTATAACCAGTTACTGTGGCGCATGCGCATATTGAAAGTAACGGTAAGGAATACCGAGTAAGGGATACTCTTCACATAAGTAACGAATAATACCGATATTCAAAAGTACCTACACTTGACATGCCTACTACAAAACGTATTTTACGGCACTACCTAAAAAAACTAAAAACCTGCACTTTTTCCGTTTGACCTCTGACAGAATGGTTATAAATCAAAGGTACCAATACATAAAGTTAGTGGGAACATTGTTACATATTGGTATTTAGACGAAACATAAAAGAATGTATTATTAGACTGATGATACATCAAGTTATATTTGTTTTAATTAGGAGCATTTCTATTAGAATGATACCATGCTTGTCATCTGTGATTTCTCTGATTTGTGATGTGTTCTGTCTTGTGTCCTCGTCCTCCAGCTCCTACAATGTTGCCACACTTACAATCACAAAACATTCACTATTATATGCAACATCCCCCTCTTATTAAAATTAAAAAGTAATTCTAACCATAGGTAAGACAAACTTAACAATATATTCATTGTACAGATGGACATTATAATTATATATAATAGTCTTCCAGATATTTTGGTCTCTTCACAATTGATCCTGATCTTATATTTACATTAACACTTTGCGCTGGACTAAAAATTATATTTGCATCTTTCACTCATTTCACTCCTAACATTAAGATTATTGTTTTCACTTTCTACGTTTGAACTTAAATCTTTGATATATTACATTACTCCTTGGCTTGCAATATTCGTCAAAGCTTTGTACCACCTTTTTATAATCTTTCTTTTCCTGCTCTGTCAATTTTAGCGTGCTAAACACATATATTGCATCTTCTCCTGCTGCAGTCAAAAAGAGTGCTATTTTTCGTTCATCCGACTTATCTGCTAAGTCTAGTGCCAACAAATACATTTCAAACTTTTGTTTAAACCTTTCATAATTCTGTGTTAGATTCTGGTCAGATATTAAAGTCGCTGGTAATTTTACATCCATTTTGTTCTTTACCTACACACACCACGCCGTATTTTCTAGGAATAATTCTTGTTCAGCCTCACTATATCCAATGCAACCAGTCCTATTTGTTATTATTAACACCTGACACCATGTTACATATTGGTATTTAGACGAAACATAGAAGAATGTATTATTAGACTGATGATATATCAAGTTATATTTGTTTTAATTAGGAGCATTTATATTACAATGATACCATGCTTGTCATCTGTGTCTGTGATTTCTCTGATTTGTAGTGATGGGTTGTTATTTAACAGTATGTTATTTTTTAACTGTTGTCGAGCCGCAACAGTAACAACCTGTTATGGATATATACAATTAACAGGTACAGGGGAGAGGATGCTATTGCGCTTTACACTAGAACCCCGAGTCGTATCTGTTTCTGTTGCACTGCAACTAGTGATGGGAAAAACAGTTATTTTCTGTTAACAGCTGAAGCCGTTACGTTATTTAAAAATAACCGCTGAAAATAACGGCTTCAGTTATTTTAAAATGGATAGTCGATCGATAGTATCCTACATTCCCAAAGCTGTGAGCGATAGCGAGCACACTAGTATAAATGCATTGTATTTTTACCCCGTTATTTCACGTAGTGCATAAATCTCAAATTTTGTCGATATGAAAAGGAAACAAAGGGTTAAGAAATTATAATAAGCGTGTCGTATATATTTTGCCACTCTGAAGTGAAACTTTTAGAAATCAGAAAGGAGTCTTCTATAAGAATTTACTTAGATGTTTAAGGAATCATAAACTAGTCATTTCTCACAAATTTATTTTATCAGGGTCTTTACGTAAATGTCAATGCCACAGCAAGAATCAATAAATATCATTATTTATCACGCCTGGGGACGTTAGACGTTAGAACTTTTATTGCTACACAGGGAGTGATTCTAAAAACTCCATAACATAACGCAGCTAATAAAATTTCGGTAAAGAAACAGTATAAAAAATTGAGTTTGAGTTTTAAAAAAAATTGGAAGATATATAGTATTAATTGTTTATTTACTTATTTTAATATTCGTTGTTTTACAATTAGTTTCAAAAATTTCAAAGGGCTGTAACTTGGAGGAGAAGGGGTTTTAAGAAAAACTTAATAAAAAGACACCCCTTATTTTTCGCCAAAGAATCACCCTGTAGGTATATAAATATTAAAAAATATTGTATCATTATATTTTTTTAATCAATTTGATAACTATTATCAGACAAACGAAAATGACGTGTTAACTGTTTTCTTAGGTAATGTATATAAATTTAAATAAATAAGTACTTTAATTTCACGTGAAATAACCCTATTTTGCGTTGTCTATAGTGAAAGTAATAACACGTTTTTACAGAAATTCATCTTTTTACCCAACATTTTTGATTATTAAATATTTGGCTTTACATACTAGTGGGACACTCAACTGTTCAAAAATAACAGCTTCTCAGTTTAACAGAATAACTCTGTGTAGTAGTGTCGGTATGCCGTATCACCATCAACAACCGGTTAAAGTTAAAATTAAAATTAAACCGACCGTTTTATTGTACCGAAGATCGTACGTCCCTAAAGCTGTGAGCGAGAGCGAGCATTCCCAATCTCAAGGCTATTCATCCCGTTAAATGGTTAAATAGCAGTTGCCGATGCCGATGAAAACCGATGTTTATTCATCGAACCTAGTTGCAGTGGAAGTGGAACTGAAACAGACACGACTCCGAATTCTAGCTTAGTGTAAAAAGCGTTATTTTTTAAGCCGTTAGTTTTATAAGTCGGTAACTGGTCGTTACCGTTACTTCTCGTTTAAAAAAAAACTGACAGTTAAATAACGACCCATCACTAACTGCAACTAGCTACGATGAATCAACTTCTGTTTTCATCCGCAACTGTTATAAACAGGATGAATGGACATGAGACTGGGAATGGGGTATAGAGTATAGAGCGGACTTTACTTCATAACATACTACTTTATACTAGTGTGCTCACCTCACAGCTTTGGGAACGTAGGGTCGTCGGTACAATGAAACTGTTAAATTTTGACAGGTTGTTGATTCACAAAAACACACACATATATTTACAATTTATAAACAAACACAAAATATGAAAAATGTAAATAAAATCAACGATGTTTCTTTTTTTCTTTCAGAAAAATTGTCTTACACTAAGAAATACTTTTTAACAAAACACTTTTAAAGTTCTGAGTTTTTGTCGATGAACATTATTTCACTGACTTGGTCGACGAAAGTCTGTTACGGCAGTCACTTAAAATGACTACATCACTGTAAAAATAAAATCAGGTCACCGCGTATATAAAAAAATAATCACATGTCGTTGACGTAAACTCAATCTTCATTAGATAACTCGATATGCAGATGGCATTTTTGTTTTAGGAAAAAACTGATATGTATACAAATGTACAGTTATGTTTTAACATGAGTCCTTAGGTATTATATTATATTAGGTAGTTTTTTGCTCATTCTTCTTTGCCTTATGTAACTAATAAATCAATATTACTTTTTACTTTTCACTTTGGAAATCTAAGAAATAGGTCCGATTTTAAACATCTTTTTTATTACTACTGCAAAATAAAAAATCGCTGAAACTTAAAAAATCTCAGAAACAGTACCAATTTTAATGAAATTATAAAAATAATCCCTGTACCCGGTATAGTTGAAACCAGACACACTTAGCCGTATAGGTAGAGAGAAAAAAATTAGTTTTAATTTTAAAAAAAATATTTTATTTTATTTTTTGCTTACAATAATTCATTTATTTCATATAAATCTCATTTTCAAGGAAAAGATGGCTATAGAGGTTTTCAAGCTCAATGCTTAACTAATACTTAATTAGTAAAGAAAATTTGAAAGAAATTCTGCATTGTTGAATTTTTTACCAAATTATTATTAGTGATGAATACCCCAAAAAAAAATCCATCATTTTTTTAATAAAAAATGTATTAATTATTTTAAACATAATACAAGAATATTTTTTATTTTAAACATTACCCAACTACACCACCGGACGGGTTCAGCTACTGTTATTACGTCTACGTGGAATTCTTAATAATTCATAGTTCCTACTGTTATTTTCAAGCTGTTATATTTAACTGTTATTTCTAAATAACAGTAACAGGTGCGACCTGTTAAAGCAATATAACAGTTTTTCCCATCACTACTGATTTGTGATGTGTTCTGTCATTATCTGTCATGTGTCCTCGTCCCCCAGCTCCTACAATGTTGCCACACTTACAACCACAGAACATTCACTATTATATGCAACAACTACCAACTGTCACATGTATTTTTTAGAGGAAAATTCAAAATTGAAGTGCATCTGTAAACGAAATATGATCCACAAGCGAAATACAGAATTTGCGCTTTTGTGACATCACTACAACTGGCTTTAATTGATGATTAGTTATGAGTTTTGGCAGATCAGTGATATGTCAAAGAAACAGAGGGGCATGATATGGCTATTTCTGGTCCGCCAATAAATTCAAAATGCAAGGCTAAATCAGGGTCATACGTGGTTTTTCCGGGGCGAGTAAGCGCTGCTGTGATACTTCCGGCTTGGTGTGCCATTGCCGTCGCCGGTAATCCGCCGTCAATAAATTAATAGGGCCAGCAATTTCCCGGACTGACAGTGTTTGCTTGGTAATGTCTCTTTTTCTTGCCACTAACATTAATATTTTAAATTTTAGCAATCCAACACCAAGGTCGGATTCAGTTCTTCAGAACCTTATGTGGTTGCCATCAAATTCGGTGGGAGATGACAACTTTGTTTATTTAAATATAAACACTACACTCACCCTCGATTTAAATCCAGAAAATAGCGATATGCGGTTCTGGGATAGCTTCTACCAGGAATATGCGAGTCCACCTCAAGATACATATTAAAAAATAAACTATTCAAAGAACAAAATAAGTGACCTTGAAATTGTTTGAATAGTTTATATTATAGAAGAAGCACATAATCTTATAGTCTTATAATGTAAGTGTATTTAATGTCAATGGATTCTGATACGTATCAGTATTATAAACTCATTTATATCTTGTCATTGTTATTTTGTAGCCCTAAGTTAGGTAAAGTTTTTTATTTTCTTAATACATACGAATAATAAAGATGACTAGTAATTTTTGTGTTTTTTTTAGACTAGCTCAATAAGAAATATGTCTTTTATTGTTGTATTTATTCAGTTAGGAGTTACTATTTTTAAACTTGTTTCTTTGAGTGCGAGGTTAGTTCAGTGAAAAGATTAAGTTCTATTCTGCCTATTCATTAAGCATTGCTAAAAAGTCTGGACGCAGCCAGTGCGTTATGAAAGAGAATTTTCATAAAAATGTTTCTAATAGCAAAGATGTCTTTCTAATGCAAGCAGGCATCAATCTGGATACCGGTATAGCCTATATAGTAGAAACAATGTACCATATTTTATCAAAATTACTTTCTGTTTGAAAATGGGCAAACATTTTTCGAAAATAAACTTTAAATTTTTCCGAGAAAACTAGTTTCCTAGCCAACAAAACTTAGGTTAATAGCAAATTGAGCTATTGAAATTTGAAGGATTTAATGAAAATTCGATACTAAAACGCACTTACTGCGTCACGATTTTTTCTTACAGACATCCATCATATTTCGATTAAAATGCAATAATGCAATAATATAAGTGTAGGGAAAAAAAATTGTAGGGATCACCAACGATTTATGGACGACCCTGTGATTGTCAAAATATCTTTATAAGATGTAGCTTAAGACCCCTACAATTAACGTATACAATTTTTTCTCGTATCTTGTATACTAACAATGATATTGAGCTTTACCGTAAAAATGCGTCACCCTGTATATATGTAAACAGATAAAAACTGAAAGTAAACCTGCATATGGATTCTAGGGGGCGTGGTTTGCGCTCATTTGAAGTATTCTTTTTAAAATTCAAAAGTCGCGGTCTCCTCATTTACGAATTTTTTCTACGAAAATTTGCTAAAAATTATAGACCGTTAAATGTTTGCAGTAAGAAATACAATATATATATATATATATATATATATATATATATATATATATATATATATATATATATATATATATATATATATATATATATATATATATATATATATATATATATATATATATATATATATATATATATAAAGAATAACCACGTCCAGACTTACCTACCAAAACTAGCTAGGAATCAAGGTTTGAAATCCATTTTATTTTGTTTAAATCAGACCAAAGGGGCAGAAACCTCAAATAAAGACAAGCAATTCTGTCAAATATCTATCAATATAAAGTATTTGTGGGAAATTAGAACTACTAAATAAATAAACAGAAATTTTATTTGCGTTCTCACAATAGTTAAAAGTTAGCTTCTCGACAAAACTCGTGAAAAAAATTTCCCATGAAAATTTACAAACAATTTTTTCACGAATATCCGAAAACATTTTTTTATAATAACTTATTAAAGTTTATTATATTATATTATTATGTCCTTCACTTTTGAAACACAAAATACAGGATGACACGTTTGAAAAAATTGAGTTACGGCAGTTTGACCTTTTTTAAAATCAGTCATTATTTAAGAGCGGCCTGTATACGGCATTTCAATTTTTCGACGAATAATATATAATATTTTCCCTACGAAAATTCGTAAAAACTTATAGACTATTAAATTATAAACTCTATAACTGAAATTATTACCATAGCAGCAGAGGAAGGATGTATTTGAAATGAATTTTCTGGAAATATTTTAGTAAAGTGAAAGCAATGATGGTTGAAGCTGCACTTAAGGATTTGTAAAGTAATCTTCTCCCAACATTTTCTCTACATAACCTGTATTCCTTTCAGGTGCAGGGCTGGATGTATTCTCACCACAATTAGAACGGTAGACCGGTTTCGCTCTAATTAGAGCTCGTCAGTGCGGTATACTAATTGCAGTGAGAACACACCTATAAAGTAATCCGGGTATGGTAGCCAGCCTCACAGCACAAATTAAGATGTAAGACAGGAGTCGTCATCTCGTTGCGGAACCAAGTAGTATGTTGTCACGACAGCTCCAAATATCACAAAATGTATATATATATATATATATATATATATATATATATATATATATATATATATATATATATATATATATATATATATATATATATCTTCGGAAAGAATTCCGCGGTCTTTAATATGAGACATACTTGGTTTTCGGGTTGAACCGCGTCCAGACTTTATTAAAACTCAACGTTTCGGCTCCTGTTTTGGAGCCATTTTCAAGAGGTAAAGGAAATATATAAGGACACTCTAAGGCCTCAATCTGCCTACTAGAAGACCCTATATGTTATTGCATTTTTGCATTTTCCATCGAATTATAATGCATGTTGGTAAGAAAAAAAAATGATATCGTTGATCGTTTTTGAGTTATTTGAATTGTTTTGCAGCTTTTCACGTTTTTGGCGCATATCACAATAGCGCTTTTACCAATAGATAGCGGAGCCCATGGAAATGAAGCACTCTGAAACCTTTTTGTTTGTATCGCTCGTCGAAAAAATCGAGCTGCCGTATCAGGAGCTCTTAAATACTGGCTGAATTTTAAAAAGTTTTCGCAGATTTTTGTATATTTTTTCCGTAGAAATCACGTTTTGAAGATTTTTGTGAAATGTTGCTCATTAATAATAATAAATGTTTAGTAAGTTATTGTAAAAAAAGTAGTCTAATTTTTGTGAAAAATATAAGTATTAGTATAACATTACTGAAGGCAATTTCTGCTAAAATAATAGTGAATATTTGTAAAAGAAATTGTTTGCAAATTTTCATAATTTTTTTTTCAGTTTTGGTTATAAAGCTGTTTGTCAATAATTATATCTTGGCAGGTGTAAAGAGCTTACCCACTGAGCAAGGTAATATTGCATTACCATTTCAGAATCTTTTCCAAAGCAAGTGTAAGTTTGATAGATTACTTGCAGAAAGCCTCCTGCAAGTTTGTTGCAAATGGCAAATCTTCCCTCCAGGACTTTACAAATGCAAGTATGTCTTTTGTAACTTTACTGCAAGTTTACTGTAGTGAGCTGTTACAAACTTTCTTTATACTTACAAATGTTACCTTACAGCAAGCTTCAATTTTAAAAGGAACTAGCAAAGTTGTAAAATTTAAACTTACATTTGCAACTTATCTGCAATTGTATATATACAGTGCAAGTTTGTAACTTGGGATAATTCCAATTAATCTACTTCAGCTTTTTTTCAAAAATGCTCGGAGTCTGATAATATTCTCAGTTACAATCTTTTTAAAAATGTATTATTCAATTTGTGTCAAATGTCATTGATAATTTTTGTAAATGACAAAGTTAGCTTTTTGTTGACTATTTTTAAAGTACACATCAAACGATACAAAACCACCAAATTTCAAATTTTTATTATAAATCTTGAGTGAAAGCAAGAAAAAAATTGTGTAGTTACCAACGAATAAAAATTTTAAATCTGCTGGTTTTCTACAACTTCACATGTAAGAACTTTAAAAATAGTCAACAAAAACGTAGGGTTGATTTAAAGAAATTATCGATGAAGTCATTTATCAAATATGGTACATACTGTATAGCTTTTTTAAAAGACTGCAACTTGAAATACTAACCAATGTGTCCAAGCATTTTTGAAAAAATGAAACTGTATTTGATTAACTGAATTTATTTCAAGTTACAAACTAATACTGAATATAGGTATAGGTGTATTTATACATAATACATATTTCTTGTAAAACTGTAAAAAATGACTTAAGACAATGTTAATTAGAATAAAATCTTTATTACATAAAAAAATTAAAGACTTACAACACATTTCATTTCTGCTGATAGATAAATATATACACTTTATTGATCATCAAATGTACATGGTAAGTCACTGTCTTTATAAGTACCTACAATAGTTACTAGATAGAAATAGTTAAGACATATAGCGAGTGTCCATGTTTAGCCTAAAATGCAGTTCTAGTCAAAACTCAGCAACAAAATAGATAACTTGAACTCGTGATATCATTATTAATTGACCGATTTCAAAAATTCTTTTTTCTAAATGAATACCAATTAATTGTTTTTGATATTGTTTTACTAAATAACTCTTAGTCGTCTACGAAAACGTGTGAAACACCAATAACAAAAACGAAGTAGCATTACTTATTTTGAGAGGCGAGAATTTTTTAGCTTCTAAAATATGTGGTAATATATGTGACAAAATAAAGTCAACATATTAAATACTATTGTGAAAAAAAAAATACCTAAAATGGTGCGTTCAATTCGATTTTAGAGAACATTTTATTAAGCAAACGTAAGAATAAGCAATGGATAAATCAAGCACAGGGAAATGAATACAACTTAAATGCGAAAATAGCTTAAATATGTCTCTGAAAGTGTTCACGCATATGTATTATCTATCCCTATCGACTAAGTATGGTACCGTCAATGTCTGTGTACATTCAGAAACATTGAGTTAAAGTAAAGCAAAATTATGACTACAATGAATTACGTATATATAAGAAAAGTCTGTGGCTAGTGGAACTTGCCTTCCAAAGCTTTTGCCTAACGCACTCACACACACAGACACACACACTACAAAGGATTAATACAAGTAGCATGTAACACTATACACATTAGTTTAGAGCACCAATAAATTCGTTCACCTTGGTTTTTGTTTTATAACATCCACTAGTGCCTACTGTAATCTTGTTAATGGAAGCATTTTAATAACATTAGGTAGAAAACTGAGGAATTTGATTCCCAAGTAATCAAACATCTGCTTTGTTTTCTCCTTTTTGTGGAACTATATTTTTAATTCATGCCTGCACCTGGTATTGATGTTGCAAGCTTCATCATTCACAGGATATTTTGAATACATATACTGAAGAGGAATATAGCTGGAAGGGTACCTAAGCATCCCATTAGCCTTGAACACATTAGGGCAGCTTTTTCTTGGACCTACGGACACAATGCTCTTATTGCTCTTTTTTGCATGATAAACACATGTTCCGCTGCTGACGAGTTAACCCATATGAATGTTCCATACGATAGGATACTGCGACAATGTGCAAAATAAGCAATCCTTGCAACTTTATGGGTACTGTACTGTTCCTTATGATGTCGATTGCTCTGGATAAGCCTCATTTTTCCATAGGTCAATCATATTTAACGTTTTAAAATGAATTCGTCTGATCAGGTAAGACATCTCCAGGCTGCTTCTAAGGACATAACAAAATTCGTATTTAGCAATTAGGTTTTCTTTTTCCTTGAGTATATTTTATAAAAAGAAACAAAAATATAAATGCAGCCATTTAAAAATAATTCACCAATAGCGATAGCGATATACCAAAATTTAATTATGCTACAGAAAAGTGACTAACGTTATTGAATTCACACATGTATTTAGTATAAAGCTGTTTTAGGGATTCGTACCTGACATTTTGTCGATATACTCCATGTTTCATTATCTACACTCCAGATAACGAATTACTTAATTACCCAAAATTCAAACAATTCAGGCTGCAATAAGATTAATCAATCTTTAAAACTTCCAGAAAAATAAATAGACATAGATCAAATAACAGCTTATGATATCATAAATATAAACAACAATCCGCCATGAATCATTATGGACGGGCGCCAGGCGCATTGTCAGAGTCAGTTGGCTGTTGGCGTTGGTGTTGCTATTGGACGACGATGACATATGATCGAACATAGACGAACACGAAAACGGGGGGAATTTAAATAAATGTTACAAATTAAAACAAACTTTCAGAAACATTACAATTGTAACGTTACGTGAGCTTACAAATGGAGAAAAACAACAAGCCGGCAAAGGAGATATTACATTTGAAAGTTATGTTAAAGTTTCATTTGTAAGTTTGCATTGGTTTTTTGGCTGCAAACATTTAGACATGTTGCAAACTTAACTTGCTTAATGGTAAATTATCTAACGTTGCGATAAGCATTTGTAAGTTACCATGCTTAGTGGGTAAAGAGATTTGTTCGCCAGGAAAACTGGACCTGTTTTTTCTGGAACTTTCTAGGTTTATTTTCGAGAAATGTTTGCACTTTTTGGTACAACAAAGCTATTTTAATGAAATGTGGTAAATTGTTACTACCATATAGGTTATACTGCTAACCAAATGTCCTTCTTTTAAAAACAAGACATATATGCCATCAAAAACCTTCTTAAGAAAATTCGCTTCCATAACGCACTTGCTGCGTCCAGACTTTTTTCTCAATATGCTCGCGCCTCGATTTAGGGGTACGCGCCCCACAAGTTGATGATCGCTACCATAACTATAATGAGTAAGAAAAAGATAGCACCTCCTTTTATGCTCCATCTCTCTATTAGTGATGGGAAAAACGGTTATTTTCTGTTAACAGTTGAAGCCGTTAACGTTATTTAATAATAACCGTTGAAAATAACGGCTTCAGTTATTTAAAACTGGATAGTCGATCGATAGTATCCTACATTCCCAAAGCTGTGAGCGAGAGCGAGCACACTAGTATAAATGCATGGTATTTTTACCCCGTTATTTCACGTAGTCTATAAATCTCAAATTTTGTCGATATGAAATGGAAACAAAGGGTTAAGAAATTATAATAAGCGTGTCGTAAATCTTTTGCCACTCTGAAGTGAAACTTTTAGAAATCAGTCATTTCTAACAAATTTATTTTATGAGGGGTCTTTACGTAAATGTCAATGCCACAGCAAGAATCAATAAATATCATTATTTATCATGTCTTGGGACGTTAGACGTTAGAACTTTTATTGCTACACAGGGAGTGATTCTAAGAACTCCATAACATAACGCAGCTCATAAAATTTCGGTAAAGAAATTTGCCTTTATTCTGTACATATGGTTTGTTATTACATTATGCCTTTATTCTTTCTTAGAAAGATCTCTATCTCTAGTTACATTTTCGGTTCACTGGTCATCTTTATCAGTTTAAAAACTGTGCAAACAGCCAACAGTATAAAAAATTGAGTTTGAGTTTGAGTTTTAAAAAAAATTGGAAGATATATAGTATTAATTGTTTATTTACTTATTTTAATATTCGTTGTTTTAAAATTAGTTTAAAAAATTTCAAAGGGCTGTAACTTGGAGGAGAAGGGGTTTCAAGAAAAACTTAATAAAAAGACACCCCTTATTTTTCTCCAAAGAATCACCCTGTAAAATTTTTCGCATCAATTTGGAAACATATATATATATATGTATATATATATATATATATATATATATATATATATATATATTCATTTATTTTTTTATATTTAAATGTATATAGATATTAAAAAATGTTGTATCATTATATTTTTTAGTGAATTTTCTTAAAAAAAATTCACTAATGAGGAGATCCCGACTTTTGAATTTTGAAAAAATTTCTTCAAATGAGCGCTAATTAGGCCCCCCAGAACACATATCCGGGGTCGGTTTAAATTTTTATATGTTATATATATATATATATATATATATATATATATGTATCACACCGATAACTCAAAAAATAATGGCCGATTTTGATTAAATTTGGTGAATAAATTCCTTTTGCAAATGGCTTGGATAAGTTCGTTAGCCAGGAAAATCGGTCCAGGTTTTCCCAGAAAATTTTGTGTTTTCTTTCGAAAAAAAATTATATCTCCGGAATTAACAGAGTAAGGGCAACCAAATTTCACATGCGGATTTATATCATTATAGGCAAGTTACCTACCAAAATTTAGCTTCATAGGTTAAAGGATAAAAAAGTTACATGCATTCAAAGAAAAATAAATTTGGATTTTCCTCAAAACGTCAAAATTGCGATTTTAAACGTCAAAATTGGTGAGTACATTCCTTTCGCAAATCGCTTGGATAATTTTGTTAGCCAGGAAAATCCGCCGAGGTTTTCCTGGAAAAATTTGTGTTTTCTTTCGCAAAATATTTATATCTACAAAATTAACAAAGTAAGGGCAACCAAATTTGGTAAGCTGGTTTTTATCGTTATAGGTGTGCCACCTACCAAAATTTAGCTCTGTAGGTCAAAAGACAAAAAAGTTATGGGCATTTAAAGAAAAATAAATTGGGGCTTTCCTCAAAACGTCAAAGTGACAATTGATAACGTCAAAATTCGCAACATTTAGGCAAATAACTTGAATCTAATACGGGCTATGGAAAGAAAATGTCTCAAGAAGAATGTTTTACATACACCGAACTCTTAGTTTCAACCGTCATTGTCCTTCATTTTACTAAAATATTTCCAGAAAATTCATTTCTAATAGACCCTTTCTCTGATGCTTGGCAGTAGCCTTAGCTATAGAGTTTATTGTTTAATGGTATATAATTTTTGTCGAATTTTCGTAAAAAATCAATAAAGCTCAATATATTCGTTATTATACAAGATATGAAAAAATATTGTATACATTAATTATACGGTGTTTTGAGCTACATCTTAAAAAATTATTGCGACAATCACAGGGTGGCCCATAAGTCGTTGGTGATACAAATAATTTTTTTTGTCGAAAACGCCTTATTTTTTTGCATTTTCCATCGAAATATAACCAAAATTGATGTCTGCTTTCTTAAAAAGAAAACACACATATTTGCAATAAAAACATTTTTATGAAAATTCACTACCATAACGCACTTGCTGCGTGCCGAGATTTTTATCAATTTGATAACTATTATCAGACAAACGAAAATGACGTGTTAACTGTTTTCTTAGGTAATGTATATAAATTTAAATAAACAAGTACTTTATTTTCACGTGAAATAACCCTATTTTGCGTTGTCTATAGTGAAAGTAATAACACGTTTTTACAGAAATTCATCTTTTCACCCAACATTTTTTATTATTAAATATTTGGCTTTACATACTAGTGGGAAACTCAACTGTTTCAAAAATAACAGCTTCTCAGTTTAACAGAATAACTCTGTGTAGTAGTGTCCGTATGCCGTATCCCCATCAACAACCGGTTAAAGTTAAAATTAAACCGTTTTATTGTTACGAAGATCGTACGTCCCTAAAGCTGTGAGCGAGAGCGAGCACATTAGTATAAAAATTTTTTGTGTATACTTTACTTTTTATATCGTAAACCTACCTACCAAATTTGGTTATCATAGATTTTTTATTTTTTAAGATAAAATTTTTTTCAAATGAAAACTCAAAATTTTTTCGGAAAACCTCGTTCGATTTTTCTGATTAACGAACTTATCAAAGCCATTTACAAAAGGAAGGTACGTGCCAAATTTTATCAAAATCGGCCCATTATTCTTTGAGATAAAAATTTTTTCGAATGAAAACTCAAAATTTTCCAGGAAAACCTCGTCCGATTTTCCTGACTAACGAACTTATCCAAGCCATTTACAAAAGAAACGTACATGCCAAATTTTATCAAAATCGGCCCATTATTTTTTGAGTTATCGGTGTTATATATATATATATATATATATATATATATATATATATATATATATATATATATATATATATATATATATATATAAACATATAAAAATTGAAACTAACCCTGGATATGGGTTCTAGGGGTCCTAGTTCGCGCTCATTTGCAAAAATTTTTTCAAAATTCAAAAGTCGGGATTTCCCCATTAGTGAATTTTTTCTACGAAAATTCACTAATAATAATGTTATGAAGTACAGTCCGCTCTATACTGTATACTCATACATATTTAGCATTCCCAATCTCAAGGCTATTCATCCCGTTAAATGGTTAAATAACAGTTGCCGATGAAAACCGATGTTTATTCATCGAACCTAGTTGCAGTAGAACTGAAACAGTTACGAGTCCAAATTCTAGTTTAGTGTAAAAAGCGTTACTTTTTAAGCCGTTATTTTAAAAATCCATAACTGGTGGTTACCGTTACGGCTCGGTAACCGTTTAAAAATAGCTGACAGTTAAATAACGACCCATCACTACTCTCTATTGAAAATTTCCCTCAACTGTCATTCATGTGGGGTGCATTTCAATGTCCTGAGTAGAGGAGTCGATAATAGATGCGACAAGAGGGGACTACGTCGCTAGACTGTGGAAATAATGATTTACTTTACGGCCGCTGCAAAAATTTGTTTCTATCAAAGCGATATGCCACTGTCACAGCAATGCCAAAAAATATCAAGATACGTCCTCCAGAACCATCACCGCTCGTAACGTTTATTGCGGAACCCAAACAATTTAAATCTATTCCACAGAACACAATATCTATCATCAGAGACTCCCCAGGACCTAGTGTTCAAATAAAGAAGAAGAAGAAGCCGTTTTGCAAGCGTACGATATTTGTAACAATATGTTCTCTGATATTGGCTGTTGTTGGTGTCACGTCTTGTATATGTGCAGTGTTATTCTGGACTAAAGTGGTGAATGTGAAAGACCTATGTTAAGTCATTCCAGAAATGCAGCGACCCAGACTCCGAGGGACATTGGAAGACATACACAAACAAGTACCGCCGAAACTGGTGACCCAGCTCAACCACCACCACGCCCAATGGTTGTTTATGTCATGTTTAGAAGACCTATTTGGCATTATGTTATATTTTTTACTATCATTATCTTGGCTGCTGGTGTCACCACCATTTCGTTATATTTGACTGGAACCTTTACTAATAAGAAAAGAAAATAGAGCTAATGTGCGCTTTAATGAATAATACTTTGTTATAATTAACATGTTCTGTTCTTATTAAATATTTTGAATAGCTAAAATGAAGACGGTCGACTTAACCGCAACCGGATATTACCAAAAGGGCGCACACCACAAGAAAGCGTATATAACGGAGAGTAATAATCTAAAAAAATTAACGGAAAATCCATAAATGACATTAATTGAGAAATTAAATTCTCAAAAACACGTTTAGAACTGTCAATTTTCAGCAGCGTTGTCACATTTAATATTTAATCTCAAGAGTGTGTTGCCGCTGGGATGAAATAAGATCTAAAATGCTTTTTACACAATCCTGCCGACCTGACCTTCTGGACCTGACAACACCGCCTATCTGCAATTTAATCCCAAGAGTGTTTTGCTGGTTTAACGCAATAGAAGATCTAAGATGCTTTTTACACACAATCCTGTCGACCTGACCTTCTGGATCTGACAACACCACCTATCTGTGTCAAACATGTCAACGAAACAACAGGTGCAAAAATATACGTTCTTGTTGCAAATCGAAACGTTTTAATTGCGTTTATCATTGAAAGGTTATTAAAAACGAAATATACCACATTGTTTAACTTTATTAAGGTATGTGCAACAGTTTTTAAGCCATATTCTATTATAATCACGTTAATATGTAGTTGCCATTAAGTCGACCGTTCCCGTTAAATACCAGCACGATTGTAAAAATTTGCTGTTTCTCTAGATGGTTTTAACATCTTCAAAAAATTCTCCTCCCTAACGTAATTACAAAGAGTAGTTGCTTCCTGTAGAAGATTTGTTTTTAATTGTGTGGTTTCAAAGAATAAAGAAAAGCGTTTAACTGGTAGATTAACAATAACTGAATTCAATGATTCTCATAAATGTTAGGTTATCGCAGAAGCAATGTTTGGAAAAGGAATTTCAATGTTTACTAAAAATGAATTTATTGGGTTAAAAAATAGATTAAATGGGTTACCACCTTTTATTGATAAAGAAAACATAATAAGAGTAGGGGGCAGACCTATATTTTCTGATCTAGATTATAATGCTAAACATCCGATTATTTTCGATTCGAAACATAATTTGACAAATCTTATATTTCAATTAGAACATCGCAAATTATTACATGCAGGTCCTTAATTATTATTAAATAGTATCAGACAAGTGTATTGGCCATTAAAGGGTATGTCTCTTGCGAAAAATATCGTCAGAAAATATGTAGAGTATTTTAAGGTTTCTCCAAGACCTTTAAGTGTGACCATGGGAGACTTGCCATCTTTCAGGGTTACAAATTTATCACCTTTTTCAAAAACCGGCAATAGGCATGGATGGAAAATGATGTTTTGTATCCTCCTACTATGTCGAAAAGCATAACTATTGGACTATTGATAGTCCCTTTATTAATCTTATTGTTAAAGGGGTAGACATTGATCCAATCCAATCCATAGCAGGTGGTAGTGGAATTTTCCTTTACGTAATAGTAAAGGATTTTTTTACGCCCGAGGAGGTACCACTCCATACATCAAGGGGCCGGTGAAGTCCCAACGGACGTTTCCGGTTCTGGTGTATGAGTCGGTTTCCCTTATAAGCAAAAATGATGATGGCTCCTCCTTGTACAAAATATTCCGGAGGCAAAATACCCCTCCATTCGGATTTCCGGGAGAGGGGTGTACAGGGGGCGTCAACATCAAGATTTACCATATCCTTTTCGAATATATGTGGCCTAAATTCTAACCTGAACTCGGTCCACCATTTCCTCCAGGCTAACAGGCCCCAACTCCTCTTTCTCACCGAAACCCAAATCAGTGCCAAAACAGCCACTAATCACCGTAATTTCCTGGGTTATGAGCTCCCTACTTCCTTTAGATTGCATGGAGGCGTGTGCGCATACGTCCGTAGCAATCTACCCTGCACCAGACTCCCCAATTTAGAAGCTGGAAGAAAAGACATACTATGGATAAAACTCCCTCTCAGGGCTGCAACTAAATTCATCTGTTGCATTTACCGGCCACCTTCTGACAACAACTTTGTCAAGCTCTTTCACTGCTTTTCTGAAAATACCAACTATCTGATTTCTAAACATCCTTCCTCCCAGGTCACTATTCTTGGTGACTTCAATGTCCAAAATAAGGAATGGCTAGAATCTTCGAAAAGCGATCCACAAGGGAGCGCAGCGGAGGCCTTTGCAGTCAGAAATTCTTTAGCCAATATGGTTCAGCAACCTACTTACTTTCCTCGTATCCTAACACACAGCTCAAATCCCTTGGATCTTCTTCTTACTACACAACCTGAATGCTATAAGATATCAGTCACCGCCCCCCTTGGTCGCTCAGACCACGGCATGATCACTGCTTCCTGCGCAATGCAACCCTAGGTCACACAGTCATCACACCCACGTATCGTTTGGCACTACAACTCCGCAAACTGGGACGAAATGCGGGATTACTTTTCCTCATTTCCATGGGCGTCTGTCTGCTTCTCTCATCCTGACCCCTCTGATATCTCACACAACGTCACCGAAATTATCCAAGCTGGCATGGAATTATTTATCCCACGTACACAGAAAACCTCTTCAGCCACTCAAAAGCCCTGGTTCTCTAAATCCTGTGACAAGGCCAGACTTGAAAAGGTCAAAGCTCACAAAACGCTTCTACAAAATCACAGTCAAGAAAACCGTCAAGCATTTAACGACGCAAGAAACCGCTATGTCCGCATTCTTTCTGAGGCAAAAAACTCGTTTAATAACCACATCAAAAACAAAGTCTTCTTAAGCTCCAACGGCGGCAAACCCTTCTGGACTCTTGCTAAATCTATTGGGAATAATTTCTGCAAAAGCACGTTCCCACCTCTTGTCTCAGGGGACGAAATTGTTTCTACCGCCCTGGGCAAGGCTGAACTTTTTGCTTCGTTGTTCGCCGGCAATTCTACTCTCAACCCACCTCCAAATGTTCAACCACCAACAGTCCCCAGTGTCGCGCATAAAATGACGATATCATTTTCAAAACTAAAAAGGTACGAAAGATACTCTCTTCTCTTAATACCAGGAAAGCCTCTGGCCTTGACGGGATCCCAGCAATTGTTCTCAAAAAATGCGCACCAGAGCTTGCTCCTGTCCTGACTCGTCTGTTTCAGATATCTTATAATAAAGGCATATTCCCTAGTAACTGGAAAACTGCTCGAGTACAACCCATCCCCAAGAAAGGATCCAAAGCGCTTCCTAGCAACTACAGGCCTATTTCTCTCCTTTCAGTCGTCTCTAAAGTGATGGAAAAGTATATAAACACCGAATTACTAAAATTTCTTGAAAAACACAGTCTAATCCACGACAGGCAGTATGGATTCCGTCAGCGTAGATCGACTGCCCACCTCCTTTCCTTTGTCACCCATTCTTGGAACAAGTCTAGGGAACAACACGGCTAATCCCAGATTGTTGCTCTAGACATATCCAAAGCATTCGACCAGGTCTGGCACGCAACGCTGCTTAATAAACTTCCGGCCTATGGCCTACCACCAAAACTCTGTATGTGGACAGCAAATTTCCTCTCCAACAGGAGCATATCTGTTGTTGTGGATGGCCATTCCTCTAAACTGTATCCAATTAATGCAGGAGTTCCTCAAGGTTCAGCTTTAGCCCCTACTTTGTTTCTTCTCCACATCAATGAGCTCCTCTCGAGCACATCCAACCCAGTTCACAGCTACGCGGACGACAGCACCCTCCATTCAAATATACAATATTATAAGCCTGTCTCTTTAGCCCAATTAGATGAGGATCGCAGACTCATGGATGGTTCTGTCACCGTGGATCTCCAAAAAATATTAGACTGGGGAAGTAGTAATCTTGTACATTTCAACCCCACCAAAACTAAGTTTTGCTTTCTTTCTCACAAGAGATACACCAGCCCTATACCCATCACAATGAACAACCAAGTTATTCAAAGTAATGAGTCCTTTTCTCTTGTTGGCATTTATGTGGATCGGAATCTTAATTGGCACAAACATGTCACATCAATTGCAGAAGCGGCTGCTAAAAAATTAGGTTTCCTCTTCCGGGCTCGCAAATACTTTTCACCAGCTAATCTCTATACCTTATATACTGCACAAATAAGGCCAAACCTCGAATACTGCTCCCACACCTGGGGTGCCGCTGCCACTTCTACACTCTATATCCTGGACTCCATTCAAAAGAGAGATATACGTCTCATCGGTGACCCTACCCTCACCCAAAGGCTGCCATCCCTTGCCCACAGACGTGCCGTTGGTGACCTCTCACTCTTTTATAGATATCTGCACGGGCACTGCTCAGAGGAGCTTTTCTCCATAGTTCCCCCACCTGCTGCCCCCAACAGATCTACCAGGGGAACAGAGCGAATGCACCCTTTTACTGTCCAGGTTACCAGACTTAGAACATTTTGTTATGCCCGTTCTTTTGTCCCGAGGACTTCCAAGTTATGGAATTCCTTGCCGGCATATGTTTTTCCCCCTCCTCCGAACCGCCAAACCTTCAAGTCCAGAATTAACAAGCTTCCTCTTTCCTCCTTGTCAACACCCACGGTACGATAGTATTTAGGCTGTAAGCCCTCGTGGTGTGTTGTTGAAATTAAAAAAAAAACGGCCCTGATTTTGCAGGCCCTTTTCCAATTAAAAACCGAAAGTCAAGGGGTTGCAAGATTACTAAAGGTTATGTATGTTTATTTATTTGTTTGAGTGGTAAGGCTGTACACTTTGAGCTCGTCTCTGATTTAACATCCGAAGCCTTTATTGCATGTTTAAGAAGATTCTCGGCTCGAAGAGGTTTTCCTCTTGAGCTGTATTCAGATAACGGTTGCAATTTTGTCGGAGCCAAAAGAAGTTTAACCGCGTTGAGTATGTTCCTCAAAAACTATAAAGAAGACATTATAGACTTTACAGAAAAAAAGTCAGATACAGTGGAATTTTATTCCACCAAATGCACCTTACTTTGGAGGGATTTGGGAGGCAAACATTAAAAGTTTTAAGCGTCATTTGTTTAAGGTTATAGGGGAAACAATTGTAACCTTTGAAGAGTTTTCTACCATGTTGACTCAGATTGAGGCAGTTTTAAATTCCAGACCACTCCATCCTTTATTAATAACCCAAACGATTTAAATTCCGTCACACCTTCCCATTCCCTGATTGGCAAACAAATGACAACCCCACCAGATCCAGATTTACTGCAGTTACCTACTAACAAACTGCAGAGATATCAGCTTATCCAGCAGTTGCATCACAGTTTCTGGAAGCGTTGGTCCAGAGATTCTTTAAACTCTCTTCAGCAGAGGCGAAAATAGACACGCGATTCAGACAATCTTCTAATTGGGAGCCTGGTGATTATTTAGGCTGACAATCTACCTCCAGCCAAGTGGATTTTAGGCAGAGTTTTGCAGCTACATCCATGGCAAAGCTCGCGTGAACAGTGTAAAAACAAATACAGGTGTTTATAAATGTCATGTGGTGAAATTGTGTCCGTTGGCAATTGACTACAGTAAATCAGACAAATGACAGTTTTTTTGTTGTTTTTCTTTTTCTTTGTTATTAATTTTAATATTTTACTAATTTTAATAAGTTTAAGTGTGCTCATTGTTTTTATTTTTACTTGTAGATTAGGTTCACTTATAATATTTTTTATATACATTTTAAATTGTTGGTAAAGGCAATTATTATGTTGAAGCCTTGCCTATCATGGCGGGCGGCATGGAGGAAAAGTAACGTGTAGTTTCTAGTGTGCATACAGCTTTAGCATGCCGTCTTAGGGTTCTGGTTATTTGTGTGGAGCCGTTTTACCTCACTTCACTCCAGTGGCATGCGGTGACATTTTAAATAAGGGAAGCAATTCTCAGCAACTTACCTATTTGTAGTGTAACTCAATTCTTCTGTCGTTTTTGGCAAATTCGTCAATAATGTCATCATAAAACTGTGGATTCTGGGACATTTCCTGGACGAGGTTATTTTCAACTGACAAAATTGAAATTTGAGAAAGTCTTTCCTGTCCTGTTGAATTCTTAACAAAACTCTTGATACGTTTCAACGTAGAAAAATTTCGTTCTACAGATGCACTAGTAGCAAGAATTGTTAATACTAATTCACATAATTTTAACACTTCAGAATATGCATTTTCCAATTTTGATTGTTTTAAGAAAGTTATAAGTTCACTCGCGTTAGTTTTTGTGTCAATAACATCGGTTTCATAAATGACTGTAAGTTCTGATCGTAATAAGGCTTTGTGAAAAGAATGTCCATAGTGGTGAAATAATGATTTGAATGAATCTTCTGGGAAAGGTATTCCTTGAAATCCTCCAAAATTACACAATTCAAGAAATTTCAGGTCACTGAGATGATCAAATCTGCAGTTAATTTGCTGCTGAATTTGATCTATGATTTCGTAGAAAAGGCGGCGATAAGAAGTTTGAAGGTCTCCCACATTATCAGTGCGCAGACGCTTTCTTCGTGGCTCCACTTCTCCTAATTTAATTGTTTTTTCCCAGAACTTATCAAATTCATTCCTTTTTTGAATTATAATGGATTTAAATTCACTAATTTTTTTTCAGGCAAAAACTAATGTCATTTGTTTTACATTGCAATATGTTAAATACATTATCTGAAAGCGGAAATATTTCCGAAAATATATTAAGTAAAAAATTAAAATTACAGTCTCTTTTCAAACCATCCAAAAATCCTCTAGAACTATTTATTGTTTCTGCGTCCCAATATTTGCTATTTTCCATAATATTTTCAAAAAGTTCCATTAACGATTCACGGTGTTCAAATATAGTTAACACAAGCCTGCCGTTGTAGTTCCATCGGGTTGCAGCTACTTTGGGTAAAAGTTTTTTAACAATTGAGTCTAAGACTTGTGTGCGCTTCGTAGATTTGGAAAGAAAAAGCAGCCATTCCACTTAGGGTAGCAAAAAACACTTTACATTCTTTAATATGATTTATAGATTGGGATAAAATTTAATTTAATTTATGAGCATAACAGTGTACAAATAAAGCACTGGTGAACGTTTCCCGCACTTTAGCTTGAAGACTTCCTAAATGTCCGGCCATAACAGCAGCCCCATCATAGCTTTGGGCAATTAATTTATTATCAGCCTCCCCAATATCTTTCATAATATTGAGCACAATTTTATATAGAGCGTTTGCGGTACGATCTTCTGTCACATTTTTAAAGCCTAAAAATCTTTCTTGTACACTCCCATCCATTTTTACGTAGCGTATTACTACAGATAGTTGACTAAAATTAGTTACATCGGTTGTGGCAGCGGCCGAAATTAAGTCATTGTGAATGCGATTTGATGTCCCGCGAAAAACGTTAGACTGTTCCAGGTGATTTTTTAAACAAATGTCGTACTTGGCTATTAAAGAAACTAGGTCTTGGAAGTTTCCTCTATTTGCAGATGTAGTTGTTTCGTCATGACCTTTGAAGCCCAATTCATGCTGACCAAGAAAACACACAACATCAATAAGTCTTTTTAAGATGTTTCTGTTTTTATCAACCAATTCATTGTGTTGGCGATGACTAACTTCTATCTGCTTGTCAACGGCGTGTTCAATTCGCGTTTCTCCAAAGACACTTAATTTGAAAATGCTCTGTAAATGCGATTTAGACATAACATGTCTTTTTACTACTTTATGTAGATTATTCAAGTCGGAAAACCCACTTTTATTCCACACCCCCTTTTCAGTCACAAATAGACTACAAGGCCAACAAAACAGTTTATTCCTGATTTCACAACCCGCTAATCATTCATATTGTTTATAAGTTTTTTCGGCGTTGAAATGTCGAATACATGTTTTAATTCTTGTATTTAAGTTTTTTTAGAGTAGGTTTTGGCCTACCTTTATTAATAATAGCAAGTTTTTCAGCAAACTGTAAAGCTGAAAATCCTTTGGTTATCAAAAAACACACAACACAATCACAGTTATTATTACCACTTGTTTGTAAAGTTTGTAAATCACCACCCCCACCGTCGCCGCTGTTAAAAGCTGATGAACTTGTAGCCATATTAATACAGGTAAAATGCCAATGTCTTTAACTTAGTCGACTGCTTATATCTGCGAAATAATGCGAGATATTCTCTTTCTATGTGTAGTGGCTCTTCCCGGTAAAATACGTTCTAAAAATACACGTACACACGTCAAGCGAGCGAGCGTTTCTCCTCAAGTGGTCTGCTGACTACATGTATTTAACTGAAGTCATTGCATCCACCATCCACCCGTAGTATCAGGTTCATGCTGGTCGTTGGCGGTAGCATTTACTGCGACGACGTCCTTGCTAGGAGCATATACAACATAATAAATAATTATGTGTGTGAGCTTGCGAATTAAAAATTTTAATAATTAAATTAGTTTCAGAATTTGAAATTAAATATTTAAAATACAAAGGATATTTTAAATATTGCGGTTTAATATAAATTATTTTTTAGTGGGTATGTAGTCGTTATTTTAAGGGAAGCAATGCTTCCCTTGCTTCTATGGACCGCACGCCACTACTTCACTCTAAACCGAGCTGCAGAGCACTCATAGGGTGCTTACTTGTACATTTTATGTTGTAAATAGAATATTTTTTTAAAAGATAAAGATTATGATTACGATTTAACAAGTCCAGATTAGATCAAAAATACAGTCCGCTATATCAGTGTTAACAGTTTTATTAAAATAACAAAGAAATAAATATTAAAATTTTAACAAAATGCAAGGACAAACTCAATAGGTATCGAACGGTGGTACTCCATATTCTTTATAGGCTTCAGTCCACAGTCTCATAGATTCATCTTCTGGATTTACCTCGATAGTAAAATTTGTGTCCAAATTTATATATGCAAGCTTATCGTCTCCTTGCGACAGAGCAGATGGCCATATTATATTTTGCAGCTTAGGATCTGCCTTTGGAGTTGGATTACTGAAATTATAACATTAATAAGCAAACAGTAAACACATACGATGGTATTTTAATAATACAATTTATCTGCTTTGTTGCCACTGTTACATGGTTAAGCTCGACATATATAGCCTAAATATGAAACAAATATGTAAAACAAAGCAAGGTACATGATAAAAACACATGACAAAGAAAGACAAATAAAATGTGTGCTGATATAACGTAACAGTATGTGAAAAATATACTCCGCCACTGGAGCTTGAGCTTCAATCTAAAAACGTTTCAACCCAACGAGTCCAGAGTCAAGTCACAGTAACAGTCGAGTCCTGGCACAGAACTAGTCGAGTCCTAGCGGACAAAGCAGTCAAATGAAGGCAATCAACGAACGATATAAAAGTTAACGAATGATCCAGAACTTTTCCGTCCAGTATAAGAGAAATGATACTCGAAAAGAACCGCGTGCGTAGACTAGCTCAACGCACCGGAAACCGCACCGACAAACGCGACGCTAACAGACTCATCAAAGAAGTACGATCCGCCCTACAAGAACTCCGCAACAATCGTTGGGAGGAGTGGCTGGAAACCCTGTCTACCCAAGACAATTCCGTCTGGCAAATGGCGAAAGCCCTTCGCTCCCAAAAACTTCCGATATCCCCACTTCAAGGCCGTAACGGTGTCGTATACACGGATGCGGAGAAAGCTACTGCATTCGCAGATCATCTGGAGTTGCAATTCAGCCCGAATTATACCAACGTTGATCTGTCGCACGTAGCAAGAACGCACCGCTACGTCAGGAGTGCGCTTCGCGCCACCACAGACACAACTATCAAGCCCACAACTTTCGAAGAAGTTTCCCAAATAATCAAACCATTAAAAAATAGGAAAGCTCCGGGATACGATGGAATCTCTAACGTAGCCCGTTTCATTAGACGACCGTCTAATTCCCTGGCAAGATTCCGCCAAATACCTCAGGGTTTTCCTCGACAAACACTTAACATGGCGCCCTCATGTCGATCACGCTCAAAAGAAAGCCTCGATGTTCATCTCGAAGCTGTTCCCACTTCTAAATAGAAATTCCAAAATGTCCATGAACAATAAGTTGCTCATGTACAAAGTCATTATCCGGCCAGCCTTGACCTATGCATCACCTGCATGGGCCACCGCGGCCGCAACACACATCAAGACCCTTCAAATCATCCAGAACAACATTCTGAGAATGGTTACCGGAGCGCCATGGTTTGTCCGAAACTGTCAGATTCACTCTGATCTGGAAATGTCTTCGATACTTGAGTTTATAACTCAACTACCCACAACCCAGTTCGCAAAAGCCGCTTCTCACCCAAATGCTCTTCTCCGTAGTGCCACCGACTACGACGAGCAACTTCCACACAAGCATAAGTGTCCAAAGCTTATACTTACCCGCTAACGCCCCCGCGGCAAAAACAGAATGGAAACATTCATACCCTAAAAAGTCATTGTGTGTAATTCTTTCCGACGGAGGTATGGACTAAGGTCCGGTACTCCCAAGGAGGGGGTTTTAGTGAGTACAGTCTCACAGTACCTCGATATCCCACGGAACCTACGGCGCTGTGAATGGAGTCTGCATGAGCATTTCCCCCTCCTGCATAAAAAAAATAAAGTGAACCTTATGCGCACTCAGCTTGCTTGGGTGGAAAAGAACAAAACATTTCGGGACGCTGCAAGTGCGTTATAGTAGCGAATATTCATAAGAATTGTACACTATTATTATACGACATATTAGTAAAGTTAATACTTTAAACTTACAACAGACCTTGAAGATCGATTTTAGAGGTCCTAGTACGCGCAGATTTGAAAAATTCTTTCGGAATTGTTGCCATCGATATCTCTTTATTATCAAAAATATCTTGTGCCCTAACTATTTTTGGGAAAAATACCCAAAAGTTAATTTTCTATTAAGCTAAAGAATAAAATTTTGCTGTATCTGTAAATAATGTGAGTATCTTTAATAAAAATTTATATTACCAATTTCATTTAAGTTATACAAAAGATTTCCAGAAGGAAACCTAATTCATATTTGGACAAGTAAAGTATCTCCCAAATTATAAGTGTAGCAGTTATTGTTCCTTATTATTATTATCAAACCGGTTTTTTAAAAATTAACAATAACACAATTATAATTTCAGACTCAAAGTGACAAATTTATTTAGGCGTTTTAACAAAAATGAGATCTTTTTTAAAACGTATGAGATCTGTGCATTATTGTTTCTACAAATCTCAAAGTAAAACATAAAAACATACATCCATCGAGCTGGATTTGATCGCGTAACCTTCTAATTATGAGACAAGCGCGACGCCTCGCAGCGATCTAGGGATACGTCAAGTAACGTTTTGCTTCCATTTCTACTATATTATATATATATATATATATATATATATATATATATATATATATATATATATATATATATATGCTGCGCCAAAACTGTATTTGAGGCCATTCATAAAGCTACAAATATAGTGTCCTTTAATAATTGATTGAATACCCCAGATAAATAACAATCACGAGACATATCCAAAGCATTCGACCAGGTCTGGCACGCAGCGCTGCTTAACAAACTTCCGGCCTATAGCCTACCACCAAAACTCTGTACCTGGACAGCAAATTTCCTCTCCAACCGGAGCATTTCTGTTGTCGTGGATGGCCATTCCTCTAAACTGTATTCAATTAATGCAGGAGTCCCTCAAGGTTCAGTTTTAGCCCATACTTTGTTTCTTCTCCACATCAATGACCTCCTCTCTAGCACATCTAACCCAGTTCACAGTTACGCGGACGACAGCACCCTCCACTCAAATATGCAATCTTCTAAGCCTGTCTCTTTAGCCCAATTAGATGAGGATCGTAGACTCATGGAGAGTTATGTCTCTGTGGATTTCCAAAAAATATTAGACTGGGGAAATATAAATCTTGTACAATTCAACTCCACCAAATCTCAGTCTTGCTTTCTATCTCATAATACATACGCCAGCCCTAGACACATCACAATTAACAACAAAGCTATTTAAAGTAATGAGTCTTTTTCACTTATTGGCATTTCTGTGGATCGAAATCTCAATTGGCACCAATATGTCACATCTATTGCAGAAGCGACTGTTAAGAAATTAGGTTTCCTCTGCTGGGCTCGCAAATACTTTTCATCAGCTAATCTCTATAACTTATATACTTCACAAATAAGGCCAAACCTCGAATACTGCTCCCACATCTGGGGTGCCGCTGCCGCTTCTGCACTCGCTATCCTAGACTCCATTCGGAAGAGAGCTATACGTCTCATCGTTGACCTTACCCTCAACCAAAGGCTGCCATCCCTTGCCCACTGACGTGCAGTTGATGACCCCTCTCTTTTTTATAGTTGTCTACACGGGCACTGCTCAGAGCAGGTTTGTTTCATAGTTCCTTCACCTGCTGACCCCAACAGATCGACCAGTCGAACAGAGCTAATGCACCCTTTTACTGTCCAGGTCACCAGACATAGAACATCTTGTTATGCCCGCTCTTTTATCCCGAGGATTTCCAAATTGTGGAATTCCTTGCCGGCACGTGTTTTTCCTTCTCCTTCGAACCTCCAAACGTTCAAATCCAGAATTAACAAGTTGCCTCTTTCCTCCTTGTCGACACCCACGGTACGATAGTATTTAGGCTGTGAGCCCTCGTGGTGTGTTGCTGAAATAAAAAATATATAAACAAATTCCTGTAAGAGTCATTACCGCCTTGTCCCTCAACAGTTCTCTACAAGGCTCGCGGTGATACATTGACATTAACGACTTAATGTTAATAGAGTCTCTTAAGCGATGAAACAAAATAGCCACGTTTCGGCTCTGACAGACACAGTCGACCAGCTGCTTCCAGGACAAGTGTTGGTCTGGTGTAATCTACGAAAACCTTACCTTCGCAGAGGAAGAAGTCGAATCACCACCAAACTGAACTACAAAGGTTGACGCTTATGTAGCTCTCGAACTCCACATAAAATCACTAAGTGAGCTGTAAGACACGAAGCACGTGCCGCCACCTCGTTGCGGAACCAAAAGGTATGTTGTCAGGGCAGCTCCAAATAACACAGAATGTTAAAAAATAGAGACTGTATACAACCAACTAATAATGGGCCAGGGCTAACAATTTACTAAATTGTTAGTTGGTTGTATACTGTCTCTATTTTTTAACATTTTGTGTTATGTGGAGCTGGCGTGACAACATACTACTTGGTTCCTCAACGAGGTGGCGGCACATCCTTCGTGTCTTACATCTTACTTAGTGTTGGAAGGCTGGCTACCATAGCCGTATTACTTTATAGGTGTACCTTCGCCAATATGTCCTTTAAATATATCGAAAATTTACCATAGCCGTATTACTTTATAGGTGTATTTTCGATGCAATTGGTATGTCGTACTGACGAGCTATAATTAGAGCGAAACCGGCCTTCGCTTCTAATTGTCGTGAGAATGCATCTAACCTTCCATATAAGATGTTTTTGCGGGACTTGCCTGGCACCATAAAACAAAAACAGAATGGTGCTCGAGGATGTGAGCGAAGAATTATGCTTATTAAAAAACACTTACAAAAAGGCAAAGTTGTTTAAACATATTGTGAGAGAAGATAACTTTACGACAACCGTATTTGAATGGCACATGCTTGTAGAAAGGGGGGATGCAGAGATAGAGCGCATCTTTTTAAAAACTTGGCATTTTTTTAATTTCAACAAAAGGATGCATACGCTCTGTTCCCTTGGTAGATCTGTTGGGGGCAGCAGGTGGGGGAACTATGGAGGAAAGCTCCTCTGAGCAGTGCCGGTGCAGATATCTATAAAAGAGAGAGAGGTCACCAACGGCACGTCAGTGGGCAAGGGATGGCAGCCTTTGGGTGAGGGTAGGGTCACCGATGAGACGTATAGCTCTCTTTTGAATGGAGTCTAGGATAGCGAGTATAGAAGCGGCAGCTGCACCCCAGATGTGGGAGCAGTATTCGAGGTTTGGCCTTATTTATGAAGTATATAAGGTATAGAGATTAGCTGGTGATAAGTATTTGCGAACCCGGAAGAGGAAACCTAATTTCTTAGCAGCCGCTTCTGCAATTGATGTGACATGTTGGTGTTAATTAAGATTTCGATCCACAGAAATGCCAACAAGAGAAAAGGACTCATTACTTTGAATAAGTTGGTTGTTCATTGTGATGGGTCTAGGGCTGGTGTATCTCTTACGAGAAAGACAGCAAGACTGAGATTTAGTGGGGCTGAATTGTACAAGATTTCTACTTCCCCAGTCTAATATTTTTTGGAGATCCACGGAGACAGAACCCGCCATGAGTCTGCGATCCTCATCTAATTGGGCTAAATAGACAGGCTTAGAATATTGTATATTTGAGTGGAGGGTGCTGTCGTCCGCGTAACTATGAACTGGGTTGGATGTGCTAGAGAGGAGGTCATTGATGTGGAGAAGAAACAAAGTAGGGGCTAAAGCTGAACCTTGAGGAACTCCTGCATTAATTGGATACAGTTTAGAGGAATGACCAGCCACAACAACATAAATGCTCCTGCTGGAGAGGAAATTTGCTGTCTAGGTACAAAGTTTTGGTGGTAGGCCATAGGCCGGAAGTTTATTAAGCAGCGCTGCGTGCCAGACCTGGTCTAATGCTTTGGATATGTCTAGAGCAACAATCTGGGATTCACCGTGTAGTTCCATAGACTTGTTCCAATGATGGGTGACAAAGGAAAGAAGGTCGGCAGTCGATCTGCGCTGACGGGATCCATACCGCCTGTCGTGGATTAGACTGTGTTTTTTAAGAAATTTTAGTAATTCGGTATTTATATACTTTTCCATCACTTTAGATACGACTGAAAGGAGAGAAATAGGCCTGTGGTTGCGAGGAAGCACTTTGGATCCTTTCTTGGGGATGGGTTGTACTCGAGCAGTTTTCCAGTTACTAGGAAACATGCCTTTATTGTAAGATATCTGAAACAGACGAGTCAGGACAGGAGCAAGTTCTGGTGCGCATTTTTTGAGAACAATTGCTGGGATCTTGTCAAGGCCAGAAGCTTTCCTGGTATTAAGAGAAGAGAGCATATTTCGTACCTTTTTAGTTTAGAAAATATATCCGTCATTTTATGCGCGACATTCGGGACTGTTGGTGGTTGAACATTAGGAGGTGGGTTGAGAGTAGAATTGCTGGCGAACAACGAAGCAAAAAGTTCAGCCTTGCCCAGGACGGTAAAAACAATTTCATCCCCTGAGACAAGAGGTAGGAACATGCTCTTGCAGAAATTATGCCCAATAGATTTAGCAAGAGTTCAGAAGGGTTTGCCGCCGTTGGAGCTTAAGAGGACTTTGTTTTTGATGTGGGTATTAAACGAGTTTTTTGCCTCAGAAAGAATGCGGACATAGCGGTTTCTTGCGTCGTTAAATGCTTGACAATTTTCTTGACTGGGATTGTGTAGAAGCGTTTTGCGAGCTTTGACCTTTTCAAGTCTGGCCTTGTCACAGGATTTAGAGAACCAGGGCTTTTTAGTGGCTGAAGAGGTTTTCTGTGTACGTGGAATAAACAATTCCATGCCAGCCAGGGGGGTCAGGATGAGAGAAGCAGACAGACGCCCATGGAAATGAGGAAAAAGTAATTCCGCATTTTGTCCCAGTTTGCGGAGTTGTAGTGCCAAACGATACGTGGGTGTGATGAGAATTTAGGTCAGATATATTCGAAAAGGATATGTTAAATCTTGATATTGGCGCCCCCTGTACACCCCTCTCCCGGAGATCCGAATGGAGGTGTATTTTACCTCCGGAATATTTTGTACAAGGAGGAGCCATCATCATTTTTGTTTATAAGGGAAACCGACTCATACACCAGAACCGGAAACGTCCGTTGGGACTTCACCGGCCCCTTGATGTATGGGGTGGTACCTCCTCGGGCGTGAAAAAAATCCTTTACTATTGCGTAAAGGAAAATTCCACTACCACCTGCTATGGATTGGATTGGATCAATGTCTACTCCTTTAAAAATAAGATTAATAAAGGAACTATCAATTGTCCAATAGTTATGCTTTTTGACATAGTAGGAGGATACAAAACATTATCATTTGGATCCAATTAATACAGCACGGAAGCTGCAACAAATTTAAAAAGCTGCCGAAGGCAATAAATTATAGATGAGATGACGAGGTAACATTAACTTAGACCATAATGATGATTAAAGAACAATTATTCGGGCGTTCATAACTTACCCATATTTGGCGAAGTTTGTCCATAATGTAAGCAATTTATCCCTCATTTGTACATCTTCCTTCGACGAAATACGAAATGGGGTTATAAAATAGTAACTTAATTCTTCACCATGTACAACACCTTGAAGTTTAAAGAAAAAATTTGTTTCAGTCTTTATAGATGCATTATTAGAACGTTCGCATATACAGGGTGTCTTATTTTTGTCGTAAATGTGGAGTGTCTCAATTATTATTGAAGAAAGAGACAAACGGTTTTCGCAATACCGCGCTCGATTTTTATGAAACGGAAAATGGCAATGACAGAAAAGTCGCCGCCTTCTTAGTTTCGTAGACACAGGGCGCTTTTGAAAAGTTTGAAATTTGGAACCCTACTTGTATTTTCTTTATTCGACAAGATATCGAAAAGTTGAAAACTGATTCTGGTAG
This sequence comes from Tillus elongatus, assembly GCA_964006375.1. Lineage (NCBI taxonomy): Eukaryota > Metazoa > Arthropoda > Insecta > Coleoptera > Cleridae > Tillus > Tillus elongatus. The sequence goes on from OZ023262.1 coordinate 14,834,611, forward strand.
AAATTTTGCGATAGAATAAAGTGGTATATTCAGATCTTTACAAAAATTTTAATCTTCGAGAAAAATGTCAAAGTTTTGTTTTAGTGAATTTTCTTAAAAAAAAATCACTAATGAGGAGATCCCGACTTTTGAATTTTGAAAAAATTTCTTCAAATGAGCGCTAATTAGGCCCCCCAGAAAACATATCCGGGGTCAGTTTCAATTTTTACATGTTTATATATATATATATATATATATATATATATATATATATATATATATATATATATATATATATATATATATATAAATATATTTATATATATATATATATATATATATATATATATATATATATATATATATATATATATATATATATATATATATATATATATATATATATATATATATATATATATATATATATATATATATATATATATATATATATATATATATATATATATATATATATATATGTATCACACCGATAACTCAAAAAATAATGGGCCGATTTTGATTAAGTTTGGTGAAAAAATTGCTTTTGCAAATGGCTTGGATAAGTTCGTTAGCCAGGAAAATCTGCCCAGGTTTTCCCGGAAAATTTTGTGTTTTCTTTCGAAAAAAAATTATATCTCCGGAATTAACAAAGTAAGGGCAACCAAATTTGGTACGCAGGTTTATATCCTTTTAAGTAAGTTACCTACCAAAATTTAGCTATGTAGGTCAAAAGACAAAAAAGTTATAGGCATTTAAAGAAAATTAAATTGGGGTTTTCCTCAAAACGTCAAAGTGGCTATTTAAAATGACAAAATTGGCAACATTTAGGCAAATAACTTGAATCTAATACGGGCTATAGAAATAAAATATCTCAAGAAGGATGTTTTACAAACCCTAAAGTCTTAGTTTCAACCGTCATTGTCCTTCATTTTACTAAAATATTTGCAGAAAATTCATTTCAAATAGACCCTTTCTCTGATGCTTGGCAGTAGCCTTAGCTATAGAGTTTATCATTTAATGGTATATAATTTTTGTCGAATTTTCGTAAAAAATCAATAAAGCTCAATATATCCGTTATTATATAAGATATGAAAAAAAAATGTATATATTAATTATAGGGTGTCTCGAGCTACATCTTAAAATAACATTTCTACAATCACAGGGTGGCCCATAAGTCGTTGGTGATACAAATTTCCTTTTTTTTTATCACACACGCCCTATGCTATTGCATTTTTGTATTTTCCATCGAAATATAATGCATGTTTGTAAGAAAAGAAATTCTGGACGCAGCAAGTGCGTTATGGTAGCGAATTTTGTTCAAATGTTTCAAATTTGAACAGCTCAATTTGCTATTAACCTATAAGGTTGACCAAGAAACGTGTTTTTTCGGGAACACTTTAAGTTTACTTTTGGAAATTTTTATACATTTTCACACAATACAGTTATTTTGATGAAACATGGGACATTGTTTTTACTATATAGGTTATACTGGTAACCAAATTTGATGCCTGCTTTCTTAAAAAAACACACATACCTATTTGTTATTAAAAACACTTTTATGAAAATTCACTACCATAACGCACTTGATGCGTCCAGAATTTTTTTAAATAAGGCACCCTATATATTGTTAGCCACTTTAATAGCTCTAATAGGTTTGACATATTTATCTTTTTAATTTTTAAGAAAAATGTCAAAGCTGTGTTTTAGTAAATTTTCTTAAAAAAAAATCACTAATGAGGAGATCCCGACTTTTGAATTTTGAAAAAATTTCCTCAAATGAGCGCTATTTAGGACCCCTAAAACCCAAATCAGAGGTGGGTTTCAGATTTTATATGTTTATATATATATATATATATATATATATATATATATATATATATATATATATATATATATATATATATATATATATTTATTTATTTAGGTATTACACCTATAACTAAAAAATTAATGGACCGATTTTGATAAAACTTGGTGAGTACCTTCCTCTTGTAAGTGGCTTGGATAGGTTCGTTAGCCAGGAAAATCCGTCAAAGTTTTCCCGGAAAATGTTGTGTTTTCTTTAGAAAAAAATGTATATCTCCGGAATTAACAAAGTAAGGGCAACCAAATTTGGTACGCGGGTTTATATCATTATAGGTAAGTTATTTTTTAGCTCTGTAGGTTAAAGGACAAAAAGTTACAGGCATTTAAAGAAAATTAAATTTGGGTTCTTCAAAACGTCAAAGTCGCGATTTAAAACGTCAAAATTGGTAATATTTAGGCAATGAACCTGAAACTAATATGAGCTATGAAAGGAAAATGTCTCAAGAAGAATATTTTACAAAGCCTGAAGTCTTAGTTTGAATCGTCATTGTCCTTCATTTTAATAAAATATTCCCAGAAAATTAATTTCAAATAGACCCTTTCTCTGATACTGTGGCAGTAGTCTTGTCTATAGAGTTGATTGGTTAATGATATATCATTTTTGTCGAATTCTCGTAAAAAATCTTTAAAGCTCAATATATCCGTTATTATGCAAGATACGAAAAAAAAATGGTATACATTAATTATAGGGTGTCTTGAGCTACATCTTAAAAAATATTTCTATAATTACAGGCTGGCCCATAAGTCGGTGATCCAAATTTTTATTTTTAGGGAGATCTGTGTTTGTATATATATATATATACAGGGTCTCCCAAGTTGAGTAGCCTATTAGATTATTTTCCAAACTATGCATATCTGAATGCTGAAAATTTGCACATGGGGGTTGCAGAAGATGCTCTATCTGAAAAAATAATTTCCAAAATGGCGCACTTCCGGTTATACCAGAAGTAGGTGCTAACTTTGTTATTTTAAATAGAACACCCTGTATATTATTACATATTTAGAATGCTTATTTGGTTTTAGGTAGACTTTTATTAACAAACCTTAGTCCTATCTTCAAATGTTATCGAAATATTTCATTTTTTTCGAAAATTCGAGCCACGAGAAGGCTTTTTTGATAAGGGTATTTTAGCTTTCTAGTGGGTGTTAGGATATTTTTTTAAACTGTGCATTGCAGGACAACAAAGGTGTGTTGCGACATTATTGAAACAATATTTCATATACAGGGTGTTTTGTGTAATGTATATGAATTCCGTAGCTTTCAAACTCAAAAAACTTGTTTATTTCAAATAGAACACCCTGTATTTTATTATTTTACCAAATGCTTCTGAAGACACTCTTTCAAACTGTATTAGCATTCCCTATACCTAAAAACGATGTTTCTTGAGTTATTGACATTTTTTAGAAAAAAGCACAGAATTCCGCAAAAAAAAGTTAATTAATTAACTTATTCAATAGAACACCCTGTATTTTATTGTTTTATCAGATGCACTAAAAGTCACTATTTAAAACTGTATTAGCATTCCCTATACCTAGAAACCATTTTTTTTGAGTTGTTAACAATTTAAAAAAAAAAGTACAGAATTCGGCCAATACAGTATTATGTTAATAATGTATGCATTTATGTATGTATTTATGTATGTATGTGAATGTCTGTCACACATAAAAGAAATTATATTATCATAGGAATTGTTCAAATTGTCCACCATTTGCATTAACACATCTTTCCAAGCGAGATAGAACTCCATCACTTGTTGCACGCTGTATTTCGAATGGATTAAGGTTGTCGAGACTATTTCGAACTCGGTTTTCAAGTTCTTCTCTTGAATTAACTGGAGTTGCATAAACGTCTGACTTGATCTTGCCCCACAAGTAAAAATCGAGCGGCGTCAGATCGGGTGACCGTGAAGGCCAAACATATCTTCCTCCGCGTCCTATCCACCTATCTTCGAACACTTCATTCATGTACACCTTGACATCTGCTGAAGAATGCGCAGGGGCACCATCTAGTTGATACCAACAATTGATATGATGGTTGAGGGGTAGAGTGTCCAGGAAATCACTGACTGTGGTTCGTAAGATTCTTAGGTACTGATTGGAGGTAAGGTTACTATCGTAAATACAGTAAGAAATTTTATTGTCCATTAGAAGAGCAAATACATTAAAACTAAATTTATTCTGGAAACAGCGCTCTCTTATCACATGAGGATTTTGCTGTGCCCAGTGATGCGAATTGTGTCTGTTAAAAATTCCTTCATGTGAAAACTTGGTTTCGTCTGTCCAAATTATATTTTTTATAAAGGAGGGACTATTTTGGTGACGATCCAGGAGCCATTGACAAAATTCCACTCTTCGTGTTGCATCACTAGGTTGTAGAAAATTCACAGTTGTAAATTTATAATCGTGCATATTGTGCTTACGCAATATTCTATGTATTGTCGAATGCGACAGGTTCAAATCAGCTTCAGCAGTTTTTACTGATGCCTGGGGATGGGCTTCAAAATACGATAATACAGTGATTTCAACGTCTTCGTTTCCTGTTAGTGGTGCGTTTCTTGATGAGTTTTTCATATGGCAGCTACCAGTGCTCAAGAAGTTTGATTCGTACCTTCTGAATTTTTTAATTGTCATTGGTGGTACCTCAGGATACCGTTCGTTGAACATTCGACATGTCCTGCTGGCAATTCTGCTACACTCCCCGTAAAAGTAAAACAAATTGAGCAATTGTTCATGTGAGTAGTTACGGCTTTCCATTATACACTCGAGTCGTAATTTATTTTATTTTTATTTATCTATTTATGATAATTCGCCCAACACGATATACAAGATATAACAATAATAATTATTGTTCACACAAACATACATCAACTCAGGTAATAAAACAATAATGTCACATTACTGAAACGTCAAACTGTAGACAGCACTCTAATAAGTTTATTAACTAACTTATTTTTGTGGCATTCTGTGCTTTCTTCCAAAAGTTGTAAATAACTCAAAGAAAATGGTTTCTAGGTATAGGGAATGCTAATACAGTTTTAAATAGTGACTTCTAGTGCATCTGATAAAACAATAAAATACAGGGTGTTCTATTGAATAAGTTAATTAATTAACTTTTTTTGCGGAATTCTGTGCTTTTTTCTAAAAAATGTCAATAACTCAAGAAAAATCGTTTTTAGGTATAGGGACTGCTAATACAGTTTGAAAGAGTGTCTTCAGAAGCATTTGATAAAATAATAAAATACAGGGTGTTCTATTTGAAATAAACAAGTTTTTTGAGTTTGAAAGCTACGGAATTCATATACATTACACAAAACACCCTGTATATGAAATATTGTTTCAATAATGTCGCAACACACCTTTGTTGTCCTGCAATGCACAGTTTAAAAAAATATCCTAACACACCCACTAGAAAGCTAAAATACCATTATCAAAAAAGCCTTCTCGTGGCTCGAATTTTCGAAAAAATTGAAATATTTCGATAACATTTGAAGATAGGACTAAGGTTTGTTAATAAAAGTCCACCTAAAATCAAATAAGCATTCTAAAAATGTAATAATACACAGGGTGTTCTATTTAAAATAACAAAGTTAGCACCTACTTCTGGTAGAACCGGAAGTGCGCCATTTTGAAAATTATTTTTTTCAGATAGAGCATCTTCTGCAACCCCCATGTGCAAATTTTCAGCATTCAAATATGCATAGTTTGGAAAATAATCTAATAGGCTACTCAACTTGGGAGACCCTGTATATATATATATATATATATATATATATATATATATATATATATATATATATATATATATATATATATATATATATATATATATCGTACCGATAACTCAAAAAATAATAGACCGATCTTGATCAAATTTGGTGAGTGCAAGTGGCTTGGATAAGTTCTTTAGCCAGGAAAATCGGATCAGGTTTTCCCGGAAAATTTTGTGTTTTCTTTCTAAAAAAAATCATATCTCCGGAAATAAAAAGTGAGGGAAACCAAATTTGGTACGCGTATTTGTATTATAAAGAGTGAACAATGCACCAAATTTAGGTCTCCAAGTTTAAGGACAAAAAGGTGATGGGCAGCTAAAGAAACAAATTTTGGAGTTTTCCTCAAAAAGTCAAACTCGCAATTTACAACGTCAAAATTGGCAATGTTTAGGCAAAGAACGTGAAACAAATACGGATTGTAAAAAGAAAATGTTGCAAGAAGAGTGTTCTGCGAACCCTTAAGTTTCAGATTCAACCGTCATTGCCCTTCATTTTACTAAAATATTTACAGAAAATTTATTTGAAATATACCCTTTCTCTGATGCTTTGGCTGTCGGTTTAATTAAGTTGATGCTGTCGCTGTAGGTTTAGTGAAGTTTATGGTTTAACGGTCTATAATTTTTAGCTAATTTTCGTAGAACTAATTCGTTACTGCATTTTAACTTTTTTTTTATCGAAATATGATGCACGTTTGTAAGAAAAAAATCTGGACGCAGTAAGTGCGTTTTGGTAGCAAATTTCATTAAATCCTTTAAATTTCAATAACTCAATTTGCTATTAACGTAAGTTTTGTTGGTTAGGAAACCAACATTTAACTTTATTTTCGGAAATTTTTTGTATGAACGCAGCAGTGGCGTTTTCGTTGCGAATTTTCATTAAATGTTTCAAATTTCAATAACTCAATCTGCTATTAACCTAAGGTTCATCGGCTAGGAGACCAGTTTTCTCGGAAACATTTAAAGTTTATTTTCGGAAAATTTTTGTACATTTTCAAGCAAGTTATTTTGATTATATATGATACATTGTTCCTACTATATAGATTATACCGGTAACGAAATTGATGCCTGCTCGCATTAGAGCGACATATTTGTAATTAAAAACATTTTTATGAAAATTCACTTTCATAACGCACTTGCTGCGTCCAGACTTTTTTTAAATCGGGCACCCTATGCATTGTCAGATATTTTGATAGCTCTAATTAAGGCGATTCCAACAATTGCTGTCGCAGGTATTCTGAGAGGAGACAGCCAAATCAAGTAATATGCCAAAGGCTTAGATCAAATTTAACAAACTTCGGCTCTTTTAAAAAACCTAGGTCCAAAGCATATAATAAAGAGGCTAGCGTAATTATCATGTTGAATAGTGCAACTGTTGAACCTGAAACGTCTTGCATAAAAATTTGAACCACATAAGTTCAGAGTAGTGCACAATTTACATCCTGGAGATGCTGAACAACAAGTTAATTTCTGTCAGTGGTATCCTAAGCAAGTTCCAAAGCTGGTCAGCTCTTTAATAGTTTGCTGGTGTGGTATACTTGCAATATGGTAGGTGGTAGTGGAATTTTCCTGTACGTGAAAGCAAAGGATTTTTTCACGCCCGAGGAGGTACCACCCCTTGCATCAAGAAGCCGGTGAAGTCCCAACGGAAGTTTCCGGTTTTGATGTTTGAGTCGGTTTCCCTTATAAACAAAAATGATGATGGATCCTCCTTGTACAAAAGATTCCGGAGGCAAAATACCCCTCCATTCGGATCTCCGGGAGAGGGGTGTACAGGGGGCGCCAGCATCGAGATTTACAATATCCTTCTCGAATATCTGTGGCCTAAATTCTAACCTGAACTCCGTCCACCATTTCCTCCAGGCTAATAGGCCCCAACTCCTCTTCCTGACAGAAACTCAAATCAGTGCCAAAATAGCCACTAATCACCTTAATTTCCCGAGGTATGAGCTCCTAACTTCTTTTAGATTGCATGGAGGTGTGTGCACGTACATCCGTAGCAATCTACCCTGCACCAGACTCCCCAATTTAGAAGCTGGAAGAAAAGACATACTATGGATAAAACTCTCTCTCAGGGCTGCAACTAAATTCATCTGTTGCATTTATCGGTCACCTTCTGACAACAACTCTGTCCGGCTCTTTGACTACCTTTCTGCAAAAAACCGACCATCTGATTTCTGAATATCCTTCCTCCGAGGTCACTATTCTTGGTGACTTCCATGTCCATAATAAGGAATGGCTAGGATCTTCAAAAACCAATCCACAAGGAAGAGCAGCGGAGGCCTTTGCAGTCAGCAATTCTTTAGCCAATATGGTTCAGCAACCTACTTACTTTCCTCGCATCCCAACTGGGGCGAAATGCGAGATTAATTTTCCTCCTTTCCATGGGCGTCTGTCTGCTTCTCTCATCCTGACCCCTCTGATATCTCACAAAACGTCACCGAAATTATCCAAGCTGGCATGGAATTATTTACTACACGTACACAGAAAACCTCTGCAGCCACTCAAAAGCCCTGTTTCTCTAAATCCTGTGACAAGGCCAGGCTTGAAAAGGTCAAAGCTCACAAAAAGCTTCTACACAATCCCAGTCAAGAAAACCGTCAAGCATTTGACGACGCAAGAAACCGCTATGTCCGCATTCTTTCTGAGGCAAAAAACTCGTTTAATAACCACATCAAAAACAAAGTCCTCTGGCCTTGACGAGATCCCAGCAATTATTCTCAAAAAATGCGCACCAGAACTTGCTACTGTCCTGACTCGTCTGTTTCAGACATCTTACAATAGAGGCATATTCCCTAGTAACTGGAAAACTGCTCGAGTACAACCCGTCCCCAAGAAAGGATCGAAAGCGCTTCCTAGCAACTACAGGCCTATTTCTCTCCTTTCAGTCATCTTTAAAGTGATGGAAACGTATATAAACACCGAATTATTAAAATTTCTTGAAAAACACAGTCTAATCCACGACAGGCAGTATGGATTCCGTCAGCGCAGATCAACTGCCAACCTCCTTTCCTTTGTCACCCATTCTTGGAACAAGTCTATGGAACTACACGGCGAATCCCAGATTGTCGCTCTAGACATATCCAAAGCATTCGACCAGGTCTGGCACGCAGCGTCGCTTAATAAACTACCAAAACTATGTACGTGGACAGTAAATTTCCTCTCCAACCGGAGCATTTCTGTTGTCGTGGATGGCCATTCCTCTAAACTGTATCCCATTAATGCAGGAGATCCTCAAGGTTTAGCTTTAGCCCCTACTTTGTTTCTTTTCCACATCAATGACCTCCTCTCTAGCACATCCAACCTAGTTCACAGTTACGCGGACGACAGCAGCCTCCACTCCAATATACAATACACTAAGCCTGTCTCTTTAGGCCAACTAGATGAGGATCGCAGCCTCATGGAGGGTTCTATCTCCGCGGATCTCCAAAAAATATTAGACTGGGGAAGTAAAAATCTTGTACAATTCAACCCCACCAAATCACAGTCTTGCTTTCTTTCTCATAAGAGATACACCAGCCCTAGACCCATCACAATAAACAACCAAGTTATTCAAAGTAATGAGTCCTTTTCACTTGCTGGCATCTCTGTGGATCGAAATCTCAATTGGCACCAACATGTCACATCAATTGCAGAAGCGGCTGCTAAGAAATTAGGTTTCCTCTTCCGGGCTCGCAAATATTTTTCACCAGCTAATCTCTATACTTTATATACTTCACAAATAAGACCAAACCTCGAATACTGCTCCCACATCTGGGGTGCTGCTGCCGCTTCTACACTCGCTATCCTGGACTCCATTCAAAAGAGAGCTATACGTCTCATTGGTGACCCTACCCTTACCCAAAGGCTGCCATCCCTTGCCCACCGACGTGCCGTCGATGACCTCTCTCTCCTTTATAGATATCTGCATGGGCACTGCTCAGAGGAGATTTTTTCCATAGTTCCTCCACCTGCTGCCCCCAACAAATCTACCAGGGGAACAGAGCGGATGCACCCTTTTACTGTCCAGGTCACCAGACATAGAACATCTTGTTATGCCCGCTCTTTTATCCCGAGGACTTCCAAGTTGTGGAACTCGTTGCCGGCACATGTTTTTCCTTCTCCGCCAAACCTCCAAACCTTCAAGTCCAGAATTAACAAGTTGCCTCTTTCCTCCTTGTCGACACCCACGGTACGATAGTATTTAGGCTGTAAGCCCTCGTGGTGTGTTGTTGAAATAAAATAAATTTAAAAAAAACGCAAAAAGTTGGTCAGGACCCAAATTTTGCAAGTAAAGTTATCTGGTCAGATGAAACATATATAAGCAGTGCTGGATTATTTAATCGTAATAATACAACACATTCGGAAAGTTAAAACCAACATGCCACTCTTTCCAGTGAGCAACAAGGGATATTTTATTTTAGTTTAGCCTGCTTCATATTCGGAATTAAAATTAAATATCACATTTATCAAGAGGACCTTAACTCAGACCTGTATCTAAACATACTGCAAAATATATTACGGGATTTATTAGAAGATGTCCCTTTAGCCCAGCGGAACCAGACCTTCTTTCAACAGGAGAAAGGTACAATCTATAATAATGACCGCATTTCCTGAATATTTCTATACATAAAGTTTTGTGATTTACTGTATAATCTTACCTCTGGTATATTTATTGAAACGTTTGGATATTTCACCTTCGTAATCAAATCTATAAAAATAAACATCATTCTTTTTGGATAACAGCCTCACAAACTCGTGTGTTGGTCGCACAAACTGGTCATCACTTAAATACTGAAAAAAATAATAATTTGTAAGTAGCAGAATAAAATTAAATAAGTTAAACATAAACGCGTGTGTGTGTCTTATCCTGACGGCTTTGGAAACTAGGTCCGTTAGCCACAAACTATTGTATTAGACAGACGATAGGTAAGGCAAGGTTTATGGCTAACAATACTAGCAACAAAATTGAGGATTCAACCATACACATCGCTTAGGATAGACCCACAGATATAATCATATAGTTCCTATAATTAAATTGTTTCATTATTTGTTTTGTATATATATATATATATATATATATATATATATATATATATATATATATATATATATATATATATATATATATATATATATATATATATATATATATATATATATATATATATATATATGTATATACAATTTTTGTCTGTCTGAGGATGCTGTCAAGCAGCGAAACTAGTCACAGAAACGTTGAAGAACATCTAGAATTCAGAACGGGCGCTTGCTCCAGTTGGCTTACGCACTGGCTGCGTCCTTCACTTACAGAAACGAAGGCAAACAGTGAAGCCGAAGAAGTAGTCTCCAAGCCTGTATATATTATATATTATTTGTTACCTTGGTAGTGTTTTTATGAACTATAATAAAAAGGCAAGACAGGGATACAAGGTTGCAGTTCAGGGACCTGCCAGAATTCTTCAACCCTCTCAGAACAAACATGACTAGGCCACGATGAGGTGCTTACTCCACATTTGTCATCTTGGACCGAATTATCTCCAACTATATACCTCAGGTAGTTTCTTGTTGGGATGACCTGATCTTTTATGGCCAGGAAAACCCTTCTGTCTCTGTCAACATCTGTCGGGACACCAACCAGTAGTACCACGCCAGTTTGTCGACATGTTCCTGGGAGGTCTCATTCAGATGTCGCCCACGGAGACGCTTCTTCATCCAAGATTGCAGCTTGTTCTGATCAGTCCGATGGTGACTTTGTATTTCATTTTCTTTTAATTGTAGCGGTGCTGAATCATCTGCCACGCATATGGCACGGTGTAGTTCAGAAGTAAGCGCCTGCTGATGGAAATATATACGCAGGTTCACTATCTGCTGATCCAACTGTTTACCAATATCCAACACTCCTCTTCAACCTTGGTGTCTAGGTAGGGTTACTCGCTCGATAGCACTACCAGGGTGATGCTTTTTGGATTTTGTTAGGAGTGTTCGCACCTTCGGTTGTATACTTTAGATGTTCGTTTTACTCCAGTTCACAATCCCAAATGAGTAGCTAAGTATAGAACATGCATATGTATTCAGAGCTTTAATCAGGTTGCTGTTAAGATGTAATCGCACCACCTGCTTTACCCGTTTCGTAAGCTCTTTTGTCAGATCGTTCTTCATTACCGAGTGGTTTATTTTCTAACAATCTTTTACATCCATCGAGGCAATTTGCTGGCCGTTCTGCATTTCATATACACTTGGTTGTATTTTCCCCTCTGACTACACATAAAATGCGACATTTGTCGAGCCCAAACTGCATGTCGGTATCTCTGGAAAACCCTTCCACGATTTTAAGGAGTTGTTCCAACTGGTTCTTTGTGGAGGCCATCATCTCAAGATCATCCACATACAGCAGATGATTCAGCCTCATTTGCTCGCTGGCATTGCTTTTTATGCTCAAGCCATATCTGGTGGAGTTCAGGCGGTTTGATAGTTGATTCAATGCGAGGCAGAACCACAATGGGCTTAGCTGAAATATGTCTCTTGTAATTGGTATCGTGCTGGTTACGATGTTGTCACCAGTTTGTACTTGTAACTGAATCTTTGTTCTACAGGTAGATATTGTGTGTTCAAGGAACCTCACGATGTAAGTATCGATCTTAAAGATCTTCAGCACACGTATGAGCCATTCGTGTGGTACTAAATCAAATGTCTTTTGATAATCCACGTAGGCAGCAAAGAGATATTCGTCCATTGTAAGCTTGATTGCACACAATCGAATCAATTATTAGCTGTTCTTTGCATCCCATAGATCCTTTGGCACACCCTTTTTGCTGGCTCTCAATTATGTTGTTTTGTTCGCAGTGCGCATAGATGCATTTCTCAAGGCAAGATGTGATCAAGTTTGTATAGGGTCGGAAGACGAGTTATTGGTCGGTATATGCCGTGGCATGCAGAACAATGCTGGTCCTTTGGCAGAAGATACATTACTCCTTGTGTGAAAAGCAATCCCAGTAAACACATGTTCGTTAATTAAACGTTTAAAAGGAAACTGCTACCTTACGTTTAATTTTGGTAAAAATCTCTCCCGAATAAACATATAATTAAACCAATATAAAAACGTTTTTATACATGTATGTTTTAACGTTTAAATATACGTTTTTCTTACATGTTTATTAACAAGGATTTTACAACGTTAATTTAACCATCATCTGTAATGGAGAATATACGTTTATAATTACCGTTTATCAACGGGAATTTGTAACGTTAAACTATTTGCCGTTAATAACGTAAAATATACATTTTTTATACATGTTTATTAACAAGGATTTTGCAACGTTGATTTAACCATCATCTGTCATGAAGAATATATGTTTATAATTAATGTTTATCAACGGGATCTGTCACGTTAATCTGCTTGTATTAACGACGTATAATAAACGTTTGAATTACAACTAATACATACCTACCATATGATAGTTTTTCAACCCAGCTGACAGCAGAAGATGAGTACGATAAATTTTTTGACGATGGCAACTTATAGGACAAACGATCATTAGGTGTAGAAGTGTCAAACTGGACCTCATTGCGGTGTAGATACTTACTTTAAGTGCTCATTGCTCATCAAAACTTCTAAACTTGCTACTCTGCTAAATTTTATAAACCTACCATTGACAAATTATTATTTATGTTTATAATCTTAAATGGGCTTTATAAAAATAGATCACAACAAGTCTAATGCCAAATAAAAATAACTTTATTTAAAAAACAAAAATATATTAAAAAAGAACTTACATTTCATTATCAAAAAACTAAAATAATTCATACCACATTCTAAAAATATAACAAGCTTCTTCAATCATAGCGTCTTAATCATGAAATAAAAAATATATTTATTAAATTATTTGTCAACTTCTCAACCAAAAAAAAAAGTATTGCTCCATTAGTTTTTTGCTCTGGACCTTTTCGAAGTAGCTAATTTCAACCAATCCTTAAGAGCACAAAAGATTGCTCTGTCGCCTTTTTCACGTTGGGGAAAATTTAGATTTGCAGCATTTAAAATTATAAACTACTAAATAGAAATAAATAGGTCATAAAATTGTGATTACCATATACTACTGCCATTAGTCTCGTGGGTTCTAATGAAATTATATATATATATATATATATATATATATATATATATATATATATATATATATATATATACATGTACATATATATAGGTGTACATGTATCGTGCAAATTAAATTAAACTTGAAAATATGAGAAAGCAACCAACATGGCCGATTTTAAACACGCCGGCTAAACTCATAAGTCCCAATTATTTATTCTACCTAATAACGCTCTATAGCAATCAAAGTACAAGAAATTTGATTAACTTCGACAACGTTTGAAGACAATTATTACATTAATATTGTGATACAGCTTACCTTAACCTAACTTCAAGATATAAAACTTGACACTTTGAGCTGCACTAACTGTACCTATTTCCAAAACTTTTAAGGGAAATCGCTACAGGATGATAATCATTCTTTGTAAATATGTATAAAACAATTATAAATTATAGAACAGACCATCATTCACCATAACATACAAGTGTCACGTACTGAATATAATATTTAATAAAATTTAATTCCAAGCACCACGTTACACACTGTACGCCATCACTTCACCTGTTCTGTTTCTATTTCTTGTTCATTCTCGTTCAGCATGCGCACAAACACTTACTAATTTACAAGGACAAATATGTTTTATGTATTACACAGTGGAATGCAAAAGACAAAATAGCTCCTTTTAAAACATACACGCATTGTCGAATACCTCTCAGATTGATTATGTGACAAATTTTTTTAAAAAGCCAGGAAAAAATGTAACCTCTATAACTATAGGTACATAATATAATGTATCACATAATATCTCACGCTAAAATAATATCTAGTAAGATACGTATATCTACTTCATATATATTTTTATAGGCGAACCTTGTTGAAACTACGTCTAAATATTATGTTTAAAAACACTTAATTAATAACGTCTTTTACAACGATAAATTGTTAAGTATTTTGCTTTTTTAACAAAAATTAGAAAAATAGTGGTTTTAAATATATCGTTTATATCATATAAAATATCTCTCGCTTAAAAAATGTCTGGTAATATACGTATATTTTATGTATGAATCCCTACTTCGTGCATGTGTTTCATAGGCGAACTGTGATGAAACAACCTTTAAATATTATGTTTAAAAACACTTAATTAATAAAGTCTTTTACAATGACAAATTGTTTCGTTGCTTTTTTTTACAAAAATTAGGAAAACAGTTGTTTTAAATATAACGTTTATATCACATAAATATCTCTCACTTATAAAATGTCTAATAAACTACGTGTATTTTATGTATGAATCCTAACTTCATATAGGTTTTTGGTAGGCGAACTGTGTTGAAACAACGTTTAAATATTATACCCTTCATCAATAAGGTCTTTACAACGAGAAAATGTTTACCTAATTTTTTCACAAAAATTAGGTAAATACCTGTTTTACATATAACGTTTATACCACACAAAATATCTTTCGTTTATAAAATGTTTAATAAAATACATATATTCAACGTATTAATCTCAACTAAACGTAGTTTTTTGATAGGCGAAATGTGTTTAAATAACGTTTAAATATTATGTCTAAAAACTCTTCATAATTAACGTCTTTACAACGAAGAAATGGTAACGTTGCCTTTTTAGCCTAGAATTGAACGTTAATTTTTATAACCGATAACGTTTTTTCAACGGTCTTTACGTAAAATAGACCATTATTAAACGCACGTGTGTTTATTGGGATGGCATCTTCTTTGGGTCAAGTATAAAACCATTTATTAACACCGCTAATAGATGATGTGTACACTCAAATTTCTTCAGCCAAAAGTTTTGGGCGCCATCAGGCCCAGGTGCCTTCCAGTTATCTAGCTCTTTAATAACCTCGAAGACTTCATTTATATGATAAACGTCTCATGATGCATCTGTTCGTAAGTATGAGAAGCTCTGTGTTGTCCGCGAATCCAGCTGACGCCAATATTGCAGGATGCTGTTATGGCTTTGCTTCAATCTGTTCCTTGGTTAGAAAAGTATCGGTGGCTGCATTACAGCTGAATTAGACTGACTGTAGAAAGTCATTTCAGAGCGTTCAAATATTGTATTGTCGCACGTCCTATTGTTGCTCTCTGTATAGCTCCTCAACCGTTCTGCATATACAGAAAGCTTCTGGTTTAAGGTGTCCAAACAGCCTTGTGCAGTGTGATTGACTGGGTCTTGTGACGAGTGTTGTCGAACTCTGCCTATTCCTCTATTCGTTTCTGCAATTTTCTTGTCTGTACTCCCCAAATGTATTGCGTCAGTTGTCCAATTTCTTTTCGAAGTGTTTCCACTCTACTTAACCTTTTTTCCCACGGGGGCACTCTTTGACACGAGTCTCTGTGATTGGACCTTCCATCAGAAATCTTAATGCCTGAAGTTTTAATTACTGCAGTTTCTGCACAGTAAATCAGTATATGCATGTGCTTCAGTGTGTTGAGCTGTAGAAGGTGTTCAAAAGTTACAATATAATTGCCAGCTTTCTAGATGATTTTAGCCCAGGTAATGTTGGTCTCGTAAGATGATTTCTTCCTTCATACTCCGCGACTGCACGACTCATTTCTGTGGACAATTTGTCGACGAGTTCCATATTTTCTTGCTTAACGTCGATGTATTCTTCTTGCTTAGTATGTACAGGTTGCAGATTACCACAATCAAACAGGATCTCGTTATTTTCCGTAACCGCTATGTTAGTAATTTCATATTCGACTTCATGTCTGATAGTATTCAGTTTCGTTTGTGGAATAAGGTTATTCCTAAGTATTGTTGAGTCACCTGTATGTGTGGGTACTTTCTGAGAAATTCGGTGTGACGTTGTTGTCTATACCCAATCGTTTGTTGTCCGAGTTGTGTTACTTTGTAGTAAATGCGCATAATGGTTTAATTCATATCCATAGTTCATTTGCATACAGACTTGGAGAATACTTCTCTGGCTTCACTGTTGGTTTTTGTAGGTCAAGGACGTAGCCAGCGCGTGAGCTAACTGTGAAGCCAGAGAAGTATTCTTCAAGTCTGTATGCAGTATGGACAAGTTTCACCAAGTAAGGGCAACAACAA
The DNA here is from genome assembly GCA_964006375.1 of Tillus elongatus. Lineage (NCBI taxonomy): Eukaryota > Metazoa > Arthropoda > Insecta > Coleoptera > Cleridae > Tillus > Tillus elongatus. Next base: position 14,851,369 of record OZ023262.1, read on the forward strand.
TCAATGAATCATAGTTCATTTCATGCGCCGTCTTGCTAATCCGATCCGGGCAAGCGCTGGCTGATTTTCCTGCGCAGCATCCTCAGTGGGTGGAGCTCTTGGTCTTACTAAGCTCCCCTGCTGTTAATTTTGGGCTGTAATTTCTGACATGACAGGGGCTCGCTTCATCAGCACCCCGCCACCGACTACACGCATGCTGTCATGTCCAGCGCCGGCTCAATACCTGCCCTGTCGAACCCCAGGCAGCGACATTTTTCCGAGGCTTTGGTTTTGCTCCATCTTCATGGGTGTGCCACAAATTAATCCTGGTGGCCCAGGTAGGTAAGGTAATATGGTTAAGGAAAAAGAGGGTAAACAGGACAGCGGGCAGTTGGCGTCGTTGGCTGTACCCTCTACGTCGTTACGATTAGCGGTGAGCACACTGTTGGAAGCAGTACACCCACCAGCCAGATAGACCTGTGACCCTAGGAAGGCGCCCTTACAGGGTGCTACCGTCCGGGACAGACGGACCCTGGTTTTTTAACGTGGTTGTTACTCCACCCCCTCCTCCTTTCTCACCCAGTCTTGGAACCGGCGATGGCGGAGTATTATTATTATTATTATTATTATTATTATTATTATTATTATTATTATTATTATTATTATTATTATTATTATTATTATTATTATTATTATTATTATTATTATTATTATTATTAATATTATTATACATTATTTTAGATTCTTTCAGAAACGAGGTAATTGTCTTATAGGAAATTCATCTATCACAATCAATATCACTTCTCGCGACCACACGAGAAAGATTGGAGATCTCTGCCTCTTCTACCGATATTCCTATCGACAATGTTCCTTAGGAAATGCTTTTTTTTAAATTTTAACAACACACCACGAGGGCTTACAGCCTAAATACTATCGTACCGTGGGTATTGACAAGGAGGAAAGAGGCAACTTGTTAATTCTGGACTTGAAGGTATGGAGGTTCGGAGCAGAAGGAAAAACATGTGCCGGCAGAGAATTCCACAACTTGGAAGTCCTCGGAACAAAAGAGCAGGCATAACAAGATGTTCTATGTCTGGTGACCTGGACAGTAAAAGGGCCCATTCGCTCTGTTCCCCTGGTAGATCTGTTGGGGGCAGCAGGGGGGGGAACTATGGAGGAAAGCTCCTCTGAGCAGTGCCCGTGCAGATATCTATAAAAGAGAGAGAGGTCACCAACGGCACGTCGGTGGGCAAGGGATGGCAGCCTTTGGGTGCGGGTAGGGTCACCTATAAGACGTATAGCTCTCTTTTGAATGAAGTCCAGGATAGCGAGTGTAGAAGCGGCAGCTGTACCCCAGATGTGGGAGCAGTATTCGAGGTTTGGCCTTATTTGTAAAGTATATAAGGTATAGAGATTAGCTGGTGAAAAGTATTTGCGAGCCCGGAAGAGGAAACCTAATTTCTTAGCACCCGCTTCTGCAATTGATGTGACATGTTGGTGCCAGTTAAGATTTCGATCCACATAAATGCCAACAAGAGAAAAGGACTCATTACTTTGGATAACTTGGTTGTTCATTGTGATGGGTCTGGGGCTGGTGTATCTCTTATGAGAAAGAAAGCAAGACTGAGATTTGGTGGGGTTGAATTGTACAAGATTTCTACTTCCCCAGTCTAATATTTTTTGGAGATCCACGGAGACAGAACCCTCCATGAGTCTGCGATCCTCATCTAATTCGGCTAAAGAGACAGGCTTAGAATATTGTATATTTGAGTGGAGGGTGCTGTCGTCCGCGTAACTGTGAACTGGGTTGAATGTGCTAGAGAGGAGGTCATTGATGTGGAGAAGAAACAAAGTAGGGGCTAAAGCTGAACCTTGAGGAACTCCTGCATTAATTGGATACAGTTTAGAGGAATGGCCATCCACAACAACAGAAATGTTCCTGTTGGAGAGTAAATTTGCTGTCCAGGTACAAAGTTTTGGTGGTAGGCCATAGGCCGGAAGTTTATTAAGCAGCGCTGCGTGCCAGACCTGGTCGAATGCTTTGGATATGTCTAAAGCAACAATCTGAGATTCACCGTGTAGTTCCATAGACTTGTTCCAAGAATGGGTGACAAAGGAGAGGAGGTCGGCAGTCGATCTGCGCTGACGGAATCCATACTGCCTGTCGTGGATTAGACCGTGTTTTTCAAGAAATTTCAGTAGTTCGGTGTTTATATACTTTTCCATCACTTTAGAGACGACTGAAAGAAGAGAAATAGGCCTGTAGTTGCTAGGAAGCGCTTAGGATCCTTTCTTGGGGATGGGTTGTACTCGAGCAGTTTTCTAGTTACTAGTGAATATGCCTTTATTGTAAGATGTCTGAAACAGACCAGTCAGGACAGGAGCAAGTTCTGGTGCGCAATTTTTGAGAACAATTGCTGGAATCTCGTCAAGGCCAGAGGCTTTCCTGGTATTAAAAGAGAGCATCTTTCGTACCTTTTTAGTTTTGAAAATGATATCCGTCATTTTATGTGCGACATTGGGGACTGTTGGTGGTTGAACATTTGGAGGTGGGTTGAGAGTAGAATTGCTGGCGAACAACGAAGCAAAAAGTTCAGCCTTGCCCAGGGCGGTAGAAACAATTTCATCCCCTGAGACAAGAGGTGGGAACGTGCTTTTGCAGAAATTATTCCCAATAGATTTAGCAACAGTCCACAAGGGTTTGCTGCCGTTGGAGCTTGAGAGGACTTTGTTTTTGATGTGGTTATTAAACGAGTTTTTTGCCTCAGTAAGAATGCGGACATAGCGGTCTCTTGCGTCGTTAAATGCTTGACGATTTTCTTGACTGGGATTATGTAGAATCGTTTTGTGAGCTTTGATCTTTTCAAGTCTGGCCTTGTCACAGGATTTAGAGAACCAGGGCTTTTGAGTGGCTGAAGAGGTTTTCTGTGTACGTGGAATAAATAATTCCATGCCAGCTTGGATAATTTCGGTGACGTTTTGTGAGATATCGGAGGGGTCAGGATGAGAGAAGCAGACAGACGCCCATGGAAATCAGGAAAAGTAATCCCACATTTCGTCCCAGTTCGCGGAGTTGTAGTGCCAAACAATACGTGGGTGTGATGACTGTGTGACCTCGGGTTGCATTGCGCAGGAAGCAGTGACCATGCCGCGGTCTGAGCGACCAAGGGGGGCGGTGACTGATATGTTATAGCACTCAGGTTTTGTAGTAAGAAAGAGATCCTAGGGATTTGAGCTGTGTGTTGGGATACGAGGAAAGTAAGTAGGTTGCTGAACCATATTGGCTAAAGAATTGCTGATTGCAAAGGCCTCCGCTGCTCTCCCTTGTGCTTTGTTAATACACCCGTTTTCCATCGTTATCCGTTTCAGTAAAGAAGCCCAGGCTTTCATTGTCAAATTATCAACTTGTCGAACCGTTCATTACGAACCTTTCTGCTTTCCTAGAGCATCTAAGCTGTGGAAGACATATAATCTCCAACTATTCAAGAAGCGCCCCTCTTGTAGCACGACAGTTAAGTTTGTAATGCTTTAGAGACACGTAAGCCTTACCTTCATGAACTATATCATAAAAAATCTCGGGACGCAGCAAGTGCGTTATGGTAGTGAATTTTCATAGAAATGATCTGGCACAAAATATTTTATTATAACTTTTTTTTCTTGTAACATAGAAATCAAAATTTTGGTGTATAGTTTACTTTTTATATCGTAAACCTACCTACCAAATTTGGTTATGATAGATTTTTTATTTTTTAAGATAAAAAATTTTTTCAAATGAAAACTCAAAATTTTCCCGGAAAACCTTGTACAATTTTTCTGAATAACGAACTTGTCAAAGCCATTTACAAAAGGAAGGTACATGCCAAATTTTATTAAAATCGGCTTATTACTTTTTGAGATATGAATTTTTTTCAAATGAAAACTCAAAATCTTCCCGGAAAACCTCGTCTGATTTTCCTGACTAACAAATATGTCAAAGCCATTTACAAAAGGAAGGTATGTGCCAAATTTTATTAAAATCGGCTTATTATTTTTTTAATTATCGGTGTGATACATATATATATATATATATATATATATATATATATATATATATATATATATATATAATATATATATATATATATATATATATATATATATATATATATATATATATATATATATATATATATATATATATATATATATATATATATATATATATATATATATAATATATATATATATATATATATATATAAACATATAAAAATTGAAACTGACCCCGGATATGGGTTCTAGGGGTCCTAGTTCGCGCTCATTTGCAAAAATTTTTTCAAAATTCAAAAGTCGGGATCTCCCCATTAGTGAATTTTTTCTACGAAAATTCACTAAAATGTAACCATTTAAAAAAAGTGTACTTACTTTTAAGGAAATACGTTATTAAGTTCCGACAGGTTAAATATTGTTCTTGCAAAAACGTTAAGACATCAAGACAATTTGGTTTGAAGCCGAAACAAAAAGCAGAATAATCCCAAAAAGTAGAAAATAATAACAAAAAATTTGAACCTAGATACGTATTTCTATAACAAAGTTGTCTTTTTCAGGAGCTGTCACTAAATTGTCAGCAACAGTTACTGATGAAGACAACTTTGTTGTCGAAATACGTATCCAACGCATAACTCTGTTATTATTTTGTGTTTTTTCTTTGGTAATTCTGCTGTTTATTCTTGGAAAAAGGAACAAAAAAACACTAAATGGTATAAAGTACTTGCGAAAACTATGTCCTTACCCTCATAAATTCCATGTGAGAAGTTGAAGCCCATTTATTTCCCAAATAATGTTTCTTTATGGACCTGCCCAGGTTTTTACGTTTGCGTGTATCATTCACATTCATATCCAGTGGTACAAAATGTTGCGGTGCGATATCAAAGTTAGTGAACAGGTATATCCCAAATTGCACTAAAAAATATTAAAAGGTGAAATAGTTAACTCTAGAAATAATTACACAATAGTAGATAATGATAAACTAACTTCAAAAAAATTGAACCGATCTTAAAATGGACACTAAAAAGCGAAAAATTGATTACAAGTTTAGTTCAAAAGACAAAAATTAATTTGAATGAGATACTACATGCGCTACCTACTTATCTGTTTGAAGTCGTTGTCAAGCCAATTAGGTAGTGGCTAGATAGGCGAGGTCCACTCCCGCCACATCGCAAGTTTCTCCGCGCACGCGACGGAATGCGTTAGCATGGGTGGGTCTTTGCTCATTTTTATGTATTTCATTAAAATTATAATTCGTTATTAATTAGGCTATTTATATCGCTAAGTATTATTGTGTTTCGGGCTTGGCACCTACTTCAAACAGATAGGTAGGTAGCGCGTATAACATTTCGTTTATATTATTTTTTCATTTAAATGAGACCTGTAATCCAGTTATTTTTCGCTCGTTAGTGCCTATTTTAAGGCCGGTTCAATTTTTTGACTTTGCGTATTTTTTTCATTTTTAGTATGAATATACCTACGTAGTGAGTACGGTATTAGAATACAATCAAAGTGGCGTATTACAGTGAAACTTTAAGTAAGTTACATAGATTATTAGAGAATTTTGCTTGATTTGCTTAAAATCCCATCATCACATCCTGACCTGGTAAAAACGGGACCGACCACCTCAGGAGTATACCCTTTAAAACAAAGAAATATTTTTTTTAATGGGTCCACAATTGACGAAAATATCGGTGAACATACATGAAAAAATATTTTTGAGGATTTCCCTACATTTCCCTGAGATCCTATGATTTGATCCGGACTTGGTTTTTTATATTTCAACAACACACCACGAGGGCTTACAGCCTAAATACTATCGTACCGTGGGTGTCGACAAGGAGGAAAGAGGCAACTTGTTAATTCTGGATTTGAAGGTTTGGAGGTTCGGAGGAGAAGGAAAAGCATGTGCCGGCAAGGAATTCCATATCTTGGAAGTTCTCGGCACAAAAGCGCGGGCATAACAAGATGTTCTATGTCTGGTGACCTGGACAGGAAAAGGGTGCATTCGCTCTGTTCCACTGGTAGATCTGTTGGGGGCAGCAGGTAAAGGAACTATGGAAGAAAGCTCCCAAGGAGTAGTGCCCGTGCAGATATATATATATATATATATATATATATATATATATATATATATATATATATATATATATATATATATATATATAAGAGAGAGGTCACCAACGACACGTGGGTGGGCAAGGGATGGCATCCCTTGGGTGAGGGTAGGGTCACCGATGAGACATATAGCTTTCTTCCGAATGCAGCCGCTTCTGCAATTGATGTGACATGTTGGTGCCAATTGAGATTTCAATCCACAGAAACGCCAACAAGTGAAAATGACTCATTACTTTGAATAACTTGGTGGTTCATTGTGATGGGTCTAGGGCTGGTGTATCTCTTATGAGATAGAAAGCAAGACTGAGAATTGGTGGAGTTAAATTATGCAAGATTTCTACTTCCCCAGTCTAATGTTTTTTGGAGATCCACAGAGAGAGAACCCTCCATGAGTCTGCAATCCCCATCTATATGAGCTAAAGAGACAGGCTTAGAATATTATAATATTATATATATATATATATATATATATATATATATATATATATATATATATATATATATATATATATATATATATATATATATATATTGTAATGAAGTCCGATTTATTGCGGTTATTTGAATAGCTAATAAGCCGTTTAGGCGGTATAAATAACGGATATTTGTTGAACAGTAAATCAGACTCATTTTAAAGTATGAAAATTCGCCAGAGCCCAAACGCAGTTCTTGTAGAATGGACCGCTGTACGCCAGTCTGACACGCGCAATAAGATGTGTCCTAGGCGCATGTCAAGCGAACGGTGGAGAGCAGACACATCGCGAGACAGAGGGTTTTGAATCGTCGCCGTGGTAACAGGTCGCCGTCGTCCGTATCTCGCGTGATAAATTATTAAAGCGTTGAGTCAGGTGTGATGCCTGGAGAAAGATTATTCCGTGTCGCTATAGAGTAGCGAGGAGGCCGTGTATTGGTCTGGTGGTAATAAGAAATAACGGTATAGGAGGACTCTGTTCTGAAAAGGGTATTCATTTACAAGGTTAGTTTGCAGAAGTATAACTTATAAATGGTTAAACTGACTGTGTTTTATTAATGCTGTTCTACGAGAAGTATTAACAGCGGAGTTAGGATTTCACGTGTAGATAGAGTGTACTGGATTTAGTAGTGACTAAATGGTCACGATTGCCCATCTCAGGGAGATCTAAGTAAGGTAAATAATTATGCCGTACTGTAGTGGAATTATGGTGTTTTAGCGAATCAAAGCGTACTATACAGTGTGAACCGCGATCTCTTGAAGGGACGTACGTCCTTTGGGAAATTGTGTATTTATTCTGGAGGGTACGCGCTCGCTAAAGTAGGTGGTTAATTAGGTAAAGTGTCCAGTAAGGTAAAGGGCCAAGCTGGTCACGTTTCGTACCCATTTAAGGGAAACGGGGGCACGGACAGTGCCGAGGTAGGGTAGTATTTAGTGTGCCCGACATCGTGTGCTGTATTGGTGCGACTATGTTTGCTTTGAGGGACGGAAAAGTCCTCGGAGGAAGCAGAGATCAATCCAGAATGGTGTGCAATCGCTGGAGGTCATTGTAGGCTAGTTAGGGTGTTCCATATTAGGTAACGAATTACCTAGTGGTATTCATTAGCGAGTTAGGGCCGTGTAAGCGTGGGAACCGTTTGTTTGCTCCTGTCGCGGATCCATTCTCCATTTGAGGTTTGGGGGGTGTCACCGCTTTACGCTTGCCGTGCTTTGTTATGCTTTGTTTGCTGTGTGAATGCTAGCCGCCCGCTTAATTAGCATTAATTATTAGGCGTATTATTTTAGGTGCATATCACTGTATTTTTGAATGGTACACATTTGTGGTATCAATTGTAAAAGAATGTCTTGCCAGAGATAACACTATCTGAATTGAGATATGTGTCTCGATATTGGCACGATTTGTAGCGAATTTTTAGTTTTAATTATTTGATTGATTTTTATTGTTGCCGATTTCATTTTGTAAATATCTAGAATGTTATTAGAGAGCTTTTATGTAACTAGTTGCGTTTCACTGCACTGCCTGTAGGTATTTGTACTAGTGTAAATGTGTGAGGGCTAGAATCCTGTGACGGATTGCGACTAGCGTAGGCATATCGTAGTCGATAGTTGCCTGTTTAGAGTATTTCTGCTTCCAACTTTATATGTTAGGGAAAACAGCCATTATTCGGGAGTAAGTGATTAAAACCCACTTACTCCTCGAGAACTCTACGGGACAGAATAACTTACGACCCCTGGCTATAGTTTTCATCTCCACTCGAGTTACCCTGGGACAAGGCTGTTATGAAACAGTAACTTTGTGGTGTTCTACGAGGGCCTTAGCAGAAGTCCTCACGGGGATCTGAGCCCGTCCTATTCAATAGGGAACAAAGATGGCGCCCGAGGATAGTTTAATTGAAAAACGTTTAAGTCTCGCCCGAAGGACGGATTGGCAAATTATCCGTTCATCATCGCGCTCATTTGAAATAATTTTCTCTAAATTCAAAATTCGACATCTCATTAGTGAATATTTTTAGGAATTTTTTTTTCGCTTAAACGTCGTAAAGAGTATCAAAACATAATAGAAAACATGATTTAGGAACAAATTTTTGCTTGTCTGTCGGTCCGTCGGTCCATCGGTTCGTCGGTCTGTCGGCTGTCGGTCTGTCGGTCTTTCGGTCTGTCGGTCTGTCGGTCTGTCGGTGTGTCGGTCTGTCGGTCTGTCGGTCTTTCGGTCTGTCGGTCTGTCCGTCTGCGTGTCCATCTGTTTGTAGCCACGATAACTTTACAACGAATTGAGATATCGTCTTCAAATTTGGTATGCAGTTAGAACCCGATAAACGAACGATTCAAATTGTCTTTGGGTAAAATCGCTCTAGGGGGTAGGGGATGAACAGGGGGGTGATTTGCTGAAATTGACATTTTTTCGTTGAAACTCGAGTAATATAACGTTTTAGGGTTTATTTATTATAAAACTTTTAATTTCATCAAACATCTGGTATTCTGTCCTGACATTAAATTAGGGCTTGAATGTGTGGACGTGGAATATTGTTGCAACAATTCCGAAATGTTTTTCTGTCAAAACATATAGAAAACTTGATTCTGGAACGAATTTTTTTCTATCGGTCTGTCGGTCGGTCGGTCGGTCTGTTGGGGTAGTCGGCATGTATGTCTGTCTGTGAAATAGGCGCAATAACTATAGAACGAATTAAGATATCATCTTCAAATTTGGTATCGAGTTAGGTCAGGTTAGGTTTGAATGTGAGTGGGCCATACCGGTCCCTCCATCGCGACCATAAGGTATATTGTGGCTCACGCCTAATAGTATATATTTCGCCCAACAAAGCCAGCCTCCTGCAGAGGTCGATAATCTTTGTGGGCGAAAGTTAATCCAGATCTTCCCGGAGCAAGCTTTGTTTTGCCAAAGAGCAGGTATCTAGTCCTGTCCGCTGCCGGACAGGAACACAGCACGTGCTCTGCTGTCTCGTCGCTCTCCATACACAGCCGGCACTCGGTCTCCTGACCGACTCCAATATGGTGCATGTGATGCCGCAAGCGGCAGTGTCCTGTATATACAGGCCGACTAGAGTATTCAGTTGTTGTCTGTTTAACTTTTGAAGTTTTTTAGCCTTTGACTCAGACAGGCCATTTATGAAGGCCTTATGGTAAGCTAATCCTGGCAGATTTTGCCATTGCTGGCTTGTCCTTCTTTCTGTCCAGGTCTTTAAGGTGCGTTTTGCTGTGCATGATATTATCCCCAGAGTAGATAGTGCGACACCTGGGCCCACCCCCTCCACTTTTTTTCTGCGCATGCGTGATGACGTCACGCGCATGCGCTGTGAGGTGTCAGTTGACAGCTGACCTGTCAGTGTTGACAGGTGTCAGATGTCACTGACCTGACAGCTGTCAACGTCAGCTGTCAGTTGTCATATGTCAGATGACGTAACAAGCGTTCCAAGATGTCTGCCCTGTCATAGACAGCCGCAACCCGTGTCTCTATGGAACTGTCTTATGTCAGATGTTCCGTCTGACCTGTCCAGAGAGAGAGAGAGAGAGAGAGAGAGATAGATAGCTACAAGTCAGGTTAGACGTCTTGTGATGACGTAAGATGTTCCGTCTGACCTGTGTCCATAGATATCTACAAGTCAGGTCTCCATGTGTGTGTGTGTGTTTGTCGAATACCATTTGTCTGATTGTTTATTAAGGTTATGTATGTGTTGTATGACAGAAGCATGCTTATTACCAGCCATCCGATTGTTTATTGAGGTTATGTTCACACACACACACGTGTTGATTACCAGTCATTTGATTGTTTATTAAGGTTATGTTTGTATTTGTTATTTGAATGCAAACAGACATGATAATACAAGAGTGTACTTACATACAACAAGAGACGTCATCCTTCTTTCACAGCTTAACACACACTACTGAACAAGTGTCTCCTGTGTTGAGGAAACAGACAGACAGACAGACAACTGATTGCCATTGTTGGAGCTTGTACATGCTGTTTGAAAGGATATAACACACGTCATGACAGTTCGAAGTCTTTGCTTAGACTGACAGATGCATGTGTATTTGAAAGAAAAGCATTCGCCTGAAATTAGATTTGAACCCACGAACCTCGAATCGGCCATAGACAGCTTTCTCAGATATACACTGTCCCTAAACCAATAGCTCCACAGACGCACACGATAAAAGTTTGTTCGCTGTTGTGTATATAAAACAAAACCTGTTGTTGTTGTTTACATATGAGGTTAGGTGTTCGTATACATGTTGATTACCAATCATCTGATTGTTTAGTAAGGTTATGTTTGTATTTGTTATTTGAATACAAACAGACATAATAAGAAGAGTGTACTTACATACAGCAAGAGACGTCGTCCTTGTTTCACAGCTTAACACACACTGAACAAGTGTCTCTCTCTCTCTCTTGTATTGAGGAAACAAACTGATGTAAGAGAGGGGTCTTACAAAGGATAAACAACGTTTTACAGTTGTTAACCTTGATCCTGTTTGAGCTTGTCACTGTATCTGTTTAATATACGCAAGAAGGTAAACAACGTGTCTGTTGATGACCTTGGCGAATGTTATCTTGTGTTATATCTGTTGAATCACCCCAGCAGTCGTGTTTGAGCTTGTCTAGAATACAGAGATAACCGAAAGGATGACATCATCACATTATTTGTGTTTGTAGAAAAGGCCCCTGCTCACATCTTAAATCGTTCCTATTTCCCATAAGATTCTATGTATTTTAGCCTAATATATAGCTTTTGACACGGTTTCCCATAAGAAACAACGTATTTGTAGACACACACACATTTAGTAAGGTTTCTGTGAAAACAAATATAGTTTTAAAAACGGTTATTGTGGCAGCATATATAAAGTGGCTACACACACTCTTAAGCTCATTCACAATTCGGTTGTCGTTGAGAAAAGACGTGCTTCAGTTTGCTCTACCCAAATCTGTTTCAAAATGGCTACATTAAGTGATGTGTGTTACCAGCAAATTAAAGACAACTTCTGGTATGGTCTATTTGGAGACTTTCAACTTATTATCGATAAAAACACTGGATATTTCAATGCCACAAAATTGTGTAAGAGTGGTGAGAAAAAAATGTATCATTGGTTGGAAAATAAGAAAACTAAAGAGTTGATTGCCTATTACAACAGTCGGCTAAAGGAAGAGTTAGGGTATCGGAATACTGATACCCTAAATATTTCAACCGAGGGAGCCCACTTAGAGTTATCGCCAGGGAGCCGGACTACTGGCCCCTTAAAAACGGAAGCAACAACTCAAGTAATACCAACAACAGCTACATATCTGGTGGACTTTGGTGGGAGACAGGCTGAAAACAACTTGATATCTGGTACATATGTGTGTAAAGATTTAATATTAAATTTGGCTTGTTGGATATCCAATCAGTTCTATGCCAAATGCAACCAAATTATTTATGATTTTTTCCTAAACGAATTTGATCAGAAATACAGGGACAGCCTAGATGCGATTGAAGTAAAATTAATGGAGATAAATGATGAGTTGCAGCGTATGCGAGAAACAAATGCTAAAGTCACAGAATATCTTGAAGATATATCCCCAAAGCCAAGTAACCTGGGAAAAATAAGTGTGTTTGGTTTACTTGCAAGAAACGAGACAGACGCCCCCTATCCATATCATGCTGTAAGAACACAAAAGAAAAGTTTCCCAAGAGCAGTGAGGAACTTTAAAAATAAACACCCCGACGCCCAAGTGATCCTAAACAAGCTGTACGATCCAAATTCAGTAAATCTCTTTAACAGAATCAAGACTGAAGTTAAATACCTTACAGCACATAGAAACAACCTACATATAGCTGATGTACCACAAGATAAGTTTGTTCAGGATATTATTGCTTTACGACATACTTTTTAATTGTATTATAAAATAAAAACACAGTAATTTTAACAAAGACTTTTATTTGATTCTAAGTACAAGTATGTAAACTCTTTGTTGGAATACATTTATAGAATTATTAACATTAGATGGTTCAGCGTTGCGTTGGTGCTGTTGTTGTTGTCGTTGGTGTCTCTTCATGGCTGTGGGTTTACTAGGTGATAATACTAGCTTCTTTTAGTTCTTCCAAGATTGACTGAATTTCGTTGTTATGAGCATTATTACCTGCAACTTGGGAAGCCACTAAAAGTCTAAGTCTGTCAACCAACTCGTTTATGTCATTCCAATACACATAGGCTATTTGTTTGTTATTTTGTATCATATAGTTGCTGGTGCTGATGTTGTTGTTAGGGCTCATGCCGTTGCTATCGCTGCTCTTATCACTCTGAGTTTTAAGTTCAGTCTTTTGTTTTTTGTTAAGATGTCTGACGTTGCTGTCGTCATCGTCTTCCTCGTAGGTGTAACCAAAACCTTGAGGTGTTGAGGATATACGACCTCGTGGATTTATCACTGGTTTTATTAGAGTCAGATACTTTTCAGAGGAACAACCTTTGGTTCGTGCGTTAGGATCATAGTTCATTTTATGAACACTAGTTGCTTCTAAAATATCTCTATAGTGTTGAAGATCGTCATAAGTATACCCCCGGGGTCTTTTCATAAATAACAATTCTAGCAGACCTTGTGTTTGCGGGTATCTCCTTTGGCCCAGTTGAATCTCAGCATCAGTAAAGTCTAAGTGTTTGTTACCAAGACTCCAGCTACCGGTATCTTTAGCGTAGCGGGCACCATACGTTTGATCAATGGTACCGAGCCTTGGTGGTTCAGTAAAATACTTGTCAACATAATATCGAACTCGGTCAGGATATTGCTCCAAAAATTCTTGATATGCAGGGTTAGATGTGACAGTTTGTAGGTCTGCCTCAAGCTCTTCTAATGTTGGGATATCCTTATCGGAACTTGTCTCCTCAGCCTCTTCCCTTGGTTCAGCTTCAAAAACTTCATGGTCTTTCAGGAACTCTACTTGGGCTTTCGTTTCTGGTATATCGACTTCGTCTTTGATTTGTTCAGCCTTTGGTGGTTGCGGCTGCTGCTGCTGCTGCAGTGCTGCTGTGTTTTTAGATATTTCACTTAGGGGCTCAACAAGTGGTTTATATAAACGTTGCAGAGCATCATCATTCTCGCCTCTGTTAAGTTTAAGCATTAAATGTTTTTTTCGAATATTGTCAGCAAGTTGTAAAATCCTTTTCTTAACTTTTCGCTCTTCCTTACCCAACACTTCCATTTTGCTACAACTGATCGGTGTTACCAGCCGGTCTTATCATTTGTTTGAACGATACAGGTTGTGTGGTGGTTTAACATATACTGACTCCGTCACGGTACATGTCTTCTTATTTATCACGATGTCCGGCTGTCTTGTAAGACAGCTGTGTGTTAGACAGCTGTGTGTTAGACAGCTGTGTGTTAGACAGCTGTGTGTTAGACAGCTGTGTGTTAGACAGCTGTGTGTTAGACAGCTGTGTGTTAGACAGCTGTGTGTTAGACAGCTGTGTGTTAGACAGCTGTATGACAGCTGTATGACAGCTGTGTTAGACAGCTGTATGGCAGCTGTATGACAGCTGTGTTAGACAGTTGACTGCCCTGTCTATCATTGTTGTGTTAGAATAATATATATCTATCGAATCCTTTTCTATATCGACCTTTGTGTACATCGTTTTCCTTCACAATCACCAACACACCATACTTATTATCTTTCCAGCATTGGTAGCAGATAGTTTTAAATTGTTTAAAGTCCATATCGGTGGTCACATGATCGTCGTACACATGTTTTAAATTGGTTTCATCTTGCTTGAATAACACAATAACATTGGTGTTGTCACGTACCAGATGTTTGGGTATTCGTGTATATGTTTGACAGAGATAGAATGAATCAATATTCTTATGTCTGCCCATACTGAAGTATGCTCTTATTTTATCTTGTTTGTCACAAGCTACATCATCAAATATAAACACAGAGTTGTCCTTGGCATCTTCCGGATCTAATATTTCATCGTTTTCTCTATAAGAATAGTAACCAACACCTTTTGTTGCATTCATCACTTCCTTTAACATCTTGTATTTCGGTTGATACAGAGACTTTGAATACACATACACGTTATCAAATTTTAAACCGTTTGCTTCAAACAACAAACTCAGCATGACATTAGTTTTACCACACCCACTCGGACCACATATGATACAGCGAACGGTGTTTGGAAAGAGAGGACCATGTCTCAGTTGTTGTTGTTGAGCTGTGTCCGTAACAACATCGTCTATATTTGTAATGGGTAAGGCAGAAGCGTGTTTGCTGGTACGCATCTTAACTTAAACTAAACTATATTTTATTGGGTGTATATATATATATATATATATATATATATATATATATATATATATATATATATATATATATATATATATATATATATAGATATATATATATATATATATATATATATATATATATATATATATATATATATATATATATATATATATGAATGCAAGTGAGACACCCAGTCAGTATGCATGTTGGTGTCACAGAGTGAGGGTTGTTATTAACAAAGACAGATACAGGTTTTGCTGAAACGTTGCGGGCGTTACAAACACCATGAAAGTTAACAGAAAACTTGATGAGGGGCTTTATGTAATCAACTCGAAACCAAAGAAGAAGGTTCCCTTTAAAAACATACTAAGTCTGATTGAGGAAGTTATAAAAGATAGAAACCTTATTCCAACAGCGAACGCCGTGTTTGATATAGCTCATACAATTGTTAGAAACATTAATGGACGTAAGAATGTGCAGAAACCTCGAGTTATTCCAATACCTAAAAGCGGAGGCTTCCTTCCGCTGTTGCCTCTGATATTTGGTGGGCTGTCAGCACTAGGAGCTCTGGGTGGTGGTGCTGCAGGTATTGCCAAAGCCGTGAACGATGCCAAGTCTGCGAAACAGAAACTAGAGGAGGAAGAACGGCACAACAAAACAATGGAAGCCATCGCGATGGGTAGGAGAGGGAGTGGCTTGAAATTTAAGCCAAAATGCAAGAGACTGGGCAAAGGCATGTATCTCAAGAAACAGCGCTACGGTTATGGGTTGTATCTGCAAAAACCAATGCAATAAAAGACTCAAACAGTAGCCTGTGTGTATCAGTCATGGCGCACACCTTCGTGTTGAAAGACCGCAGCTCCCATCTGTCGTCAGACTACCATCCACCAATTGTTTTGGATGGTAATTATGCTGTTGCCTTGATAGGCTTTCACACCTACAACAACATACCCAACATCTATGAAGGTAAAAACAAATTTCATGTAAAAGAAGGAACCGGTTGGCGAACCATCACGATACCCACCGGTGCTTATGAAATAACACACTTGGAAGAGTTACTTCAAAATGAACTTGTTGGTGCTACAGCAACACACGAACAAAAGCAACAGGCTCTGATTCTGAGACCTAATCCGAACACCATCAAATGTAGACTAAAGTGTTATACAAATGTCAGTTTTGAATTTGATGGTTCGATTGGGCGAATGTTGGGCTTTTCAAAACAAGTTCTTCAGCCTGACACCTTTTATGAATCTGATTTACCTGTTGAAATAGTGGATGTTAGACAGATTCGCATAGAAACCAATATTGTGTCTTGTTCCTATTATAACGGACAACCCTCACATACGCTGTATGAGTTTGCTCCGATGGTTGATCCTGGCTACGCAATCGACATAGAACCTAAAAATTTAATTTACTTGTCGGTGAACAAGCAAGAGATTTCCAATATAAGCATCGACATCGTCGACCAAGATTCAGTTCCTGTCAACTTTCAAGGTGAAGAGGTGTCTGTTCGCTTGAAACTTATAAAAGTTGCTTAGTATGTTGGTCTTTAAGGATATAAAAGCAAGTGCATCTACCACAACAAATTCAGTTGAGTCAGACACGTCAAAGGGTACGCTTCGTCCCGATAATATTGAGTTCCTGCAAAGCCTGGGTTATCATGTCGTCAAAACTAGAAATATTCAAAGACCCCGTGTTTGATGATGGCATCGATCGAGAAGAGCTGCGCTCTTACTATTCACCAACTAAATCGTTTGGTAACAGCGATGAAATTGAAATAGCCATCAACCAACAAGATGCGTTCGTATGTCTGGCCGAGTCAGCTCTAATAATCGAAGGTGCTCTGGAACCTGTAGCAATCCAAAATGCCACTGGTGCTTGTTATCTGTCAAATAATGGAGGAGCAGCTCTGTTTGAATCCATGACCTATGAGTTAAATAACAAGGAAGTGGAACGAGTGCGAGACCCCTACACCACAACACTCATCAAAAGTCTGCTATCGTTCAGTAAGAATGAAGCCCAATCTCTTAGCAACGCCGGACTGAATGTGCCGTCGGAGCACATCACCTTAAATGATAACAAGTTTCACATGCTCATACCTGTTTGGTTCCTCTTCAGTTTCTTTCATCATTTCAAAGGAGTTCTCTGTAGCAAACATACTTTCCGCTTTACAAGAAGTCGAAACGATTCCAACGGCTATTACAGCACAGGTACGGCACGAGCAAAAATTACCGTAACCAATATGTTTTTAAAGGTAAAACATGTCTTTCCCAATGATAAAATGAAATTGGAACTGATGGATAAAATAGCAAAAGACACCTCTATATTTCTCGCATACCGCAAATGGGACATATACGAGTTACCAGCACTCAGAGATATCAACAGAGATGTGTGGGCTGTTAGAACTGCAACCAACTTGGAAAGACCTCGATATGTGATTATAGCATTTCAAACAGATCGTAAGGACAACGTGAAGAAGAGGCCAGACTATTTCGATAACATTGGTATGTTGGATCTCCGAGTGTTTCTAAATTCAGAATGCTACCCTTATGAATCTATGAATATGGATTTTGAGAAATCGAAATATGCAGAAGCCTATAGCATGTATACAGATTTTCAAAAAAGCTTCTGTTATAAAAACATGTCGGAGCCTATCTTGAATTATGACGAGTTTAAAGACCGAGCTCTATTTGTGATTGACTGTCAGCACCAGAACGAGTCAATCAAGTCTTCAACGGTGGACATTAAGGTGGAGTTTATGAGTCACGCCAACTTCCCAAAGAATACGCGTGTTTATTGTTTGGTTATTCATGACAGTGTATTGGAATATAAACCTCTAACGGGCATCGTTAGAGCCATTATGTAATAATAGTATGTCATTTTATGTATCAATATGTACAAATTAATTAATCCTAATAAATTTTTATTGTATGTAAATCAGTTGTTTTATTTTTATTTTGTTGCTTTTTGATTAACCCCTTTCTGTCTGTCAGTCTAAGCAAAGCCTTCGTGCAGTCATGACCTATGTGTGTGTGTGTGTTCTATGCTTTCAAACAACCCATTCAAGACCTCAACAAACGTTAGTGTGTGTGTTAAGCAGTGAAACATGTATGACGTCTCTTGCTGTATGTAAGTATAATCTTATATTATTTATGTTTGCATACAAACAATACTTATCAAACAATCCTCGTATATCAAAGTTTAGTTTTCTTGTTTTAAATCGAGTTTTGTTACTTGTGTTTTTTTTTTGATCACTCCCTATATAAATTCAGATTCATTCTAATAGGTAACACTAACATAAACAAACAAGCCTACATAAAACCCGGTCTCAGTTTTATTACCCTATTAAACAAATTCATTAGCATATCTACATGTAAATACGTTTTGTTATTAATAGTTTACTTCAAACGTTTTTGTTTTTAGAATTTGATATTAAATATGTAAATTGGAACGTGTTTAAATATCTTTTTACTATAAAATATACCCATTGTTTTAAAATTACCGTACCTATTAGGTTACAATTGAAATGTAATAGAGATACCATCTGCCCAAACACACACACTCATCAGCCTGATAAACTCGTTTTTAAATTATCATATGTAACAGGTTTTGTTTTATATATACCACTGCGAACAAACTTTCACCGTGTGTCTGGCTAGCATAATCGGTTTAGGGACGTTGCAAATCTTAGTAAGCTGTATGGTCGGGGTTCAAATCTAATTCAAATCTAATTTCAGGCGAATGCTTTTCTTTCAAAAATCATATTTCAAATCAAAATCATATTTCAAATTACCCGCTATATATCTTCCTCATATATGTATGTGTGTGTGACTAAACCGAATGACTGTGTCCAACAGATCTCTCCCCTCGAGCTAGGGAATATTCTCCCACTCTACAACTTTACAAATAGAATGTTCCCTAGCTCGATGAGTCAGATCTCTGGACACAACAGACACTAATTTTCAAACAAATTCAAATTTCCCGCCAAAAACGAAATACCCTAACAAACTTCAACACATCTTACCACACACACACAATAAACAACAAACAGCTGTGTGTGTGTTTACGAACACCTAACCTTAATAAACAAATACAAACATAACCTTAATAAACAAACAGATGATTGGTAATCAACACGTGTGCGAACATAACCTTAATAAACAAATACATACATAACCTTAATAAACAAACAGATAGCACGTTGACGACATAACAAATACAAACATAACCCTAATAAACAATCAAATGACTGGTAATCAACACGTGTGTGTGTGTGTGTGTGTGTGTGTGAACATAACCTCAATAAACAATCGGATGGCTGGTAATAAGCATGCTTCTGTCATACAACACATACATAACCTTAATAAACAATCAGACAGCTGGTATTCGACAAACACACACACACATGGAGACCTGACTTGTAGATATCTATGGACACAGGTCAGACGGAACATCTTACGTCATCACAAGACGTCTAACCTGACTTGTAGCTATCTATCTCTCTCTCTCTCTGGACAGGTCAGACGGAACATCTGACATAAGACAGTTCCATAGAGACCCGGGTTGCGGCTGTCTATGACAGGGCAGACATCTTGGAACGCTTGTGACGTCATCTGACATATGACAACTGACAGCTGACGTTGACAGCTGACAGGTCAATGACATCTGACACCTGTCAACACTGACAGGTCAGCTGTCAACTGACACCTCACAGCGCATGCGCGTGACGTCATCACGCATGCGCAGAAAAAAAGTGGAGGGGGTGGGCCCAGGTGTCGCACTATCTACTCTCCAGCACCGGTTCTGGCCCGATAAAATCCCTCTGGGCACCACTCCTGGCAAGCGCGTCGGCCGCAACATTACCATCATGGTCCGAGTGACCCGGTATCCAGACCAGTGACACCTCATTACAGCTGCCCAGTTCGTTGAGGGCAGATTTACAACTCCATACCGTTTTTGAATTGCAACGGTAGGAACCAAGAGCATTTATTGCAGCTTGGCTATCTGTATATATTTTTATCGATTTGTGAGTGCACTGGTTTCCTATACTTTCCCTTGCACACATCTCGATGGTATACACTTCTGCCTGGTGAATGGTTGCGTACTTGCCGAGGCTAGTTAATAGTCTAGCATCGGTGTTGCCCCCATATGCGCCGGCTGCTACTCCCATATTGGTTTTGGAGCCGTCAGCATACCAGCAGAGATCAGCTCTCAATAGGGTCGTTTGATTTCGTTCACAGTCCTCCCTTTCCGGGAGGACGGTCTTGAAAGGCAGATCTCTGCTGATCTTTGTAGGCATTAAGTCTGAGACCATTCCCAGAATATCATGACCCTCGATGTCATCAAGGAGTCCGGACCCTCCCAGACTGATTTCCTTCGGCATACTGTCGGCCGTTTGTTTTAATCTGTACGTTGTCCACCTCGCCACCCTCTCCAGCCATATGTGAAGAGGTGGAATATTAAGGAGGACCTCCAGAGCGGCTGATGGTGCGGTGCTTATCGCTCCCGTTATCATCAGACAAGCTTGTCTCTGTAGATGAGCCAGTTTGGCCCTCGCGATACCACGAAGTGCCTTGGGCCACCAAACTATGGCTCCATATGTTATCATTGGTCTGATAACCACTACATAGAGCCAGTACATCTGTTGGGTGTTTGTTCCCCAGTTATTTCCACAGATTCTACGGCATGTCCACAGGGACAGTTTAGCCCTACGGATTGCATTATCTAATTGTACGTCCCAGTTGAGTATCTTATCTAGGGTAACCCCCAGGTAATTTGCTTGTTCCGTAAATGGAATCGTTTCCCCCATAAGAATAGGTGGTTTTAATTTATCCAGCCTTCTTCTTCTGGTAAATGGAACAATGATCGTTTTGCGGGGGTTCACAGACATCTGTTCCCTCAGACACCAATCATTCACCACATTTAGTGTCTCTTGAAGAGTACTTGCAAGTTCCTCCTCAGATTTGCCTCTAACCATTATGACAAGATCATCAGCACACTCCTGGACCTCAACCTCCCACAGTCCCAGGATAGCCAGCAAATCGTCCATCAAGAGGGACCACAGCATGGGGGATAGAACTCCCCTATGAGGGCACCCCCTCGCAACCCTGAAGCTTACCACCTCCCCCTGCAGCGAGGTAATAACGGTACGATTGTGGAGCATGCTTCCGATCCAGCCACAAATGGTAGGTTCCAGTTAACACCCGACAAAGGAACGCTTCGAATTGTTTTTGGGTAAGATCGCTTGGGGGGGGGGGGTAGGGCATAAATAGAGGGTTATTTGGTGAACATTGACCTTTTTTCAATAAAACTCGAGTAACATAACGTTTCAAAAGTTTATGGGTACAGGAATACAATTTTTTTATGGTCAAGTCACGGACCCCAAATTAATTCCATGAGAACGTCTTTCTGCAGAGAATAAATTATCACAGCTATGTGGAAGTTATGATTCAATTTGGAGCATTATTTAGGATTTGTCCACAATTGACGAAAATATCAGTGAACATACATAAAAATACATACAGGCGAACATGACACCGTCGGTTAAAAATAAATACAAGATCTTATATGTTTTAAAAGCAAATAAATTTAAATATGTAGGCTCTCTTGAAAAAATTAGCATTTTCGATAGTACAATATTTGCTTATTATTATTCTTAGTTATTACCTGTCACTGTAAACTTGTCTACCAGTTAGACAAGTTTACAGTGCGATGATACAAATAGGTTACAGCTTATTAAATGTAGCAAGAGACTCGAGAATGCTACATGCTGCGCCGACGAAAGAGCAAGACCGCATTCGGAGGAAAAAGGATTGGATGTACGTTTGCGTAGCTACCAATGTAGGTGCAAATCAATCCCAAACAAAAGTTAAAACACTTTAAATAATAATAAAAAGCCTTGTCGCAACAAGTGCGTTATGAAAATTTTCCAAAATTTTTGTGGCTGTTTTGTATACTAAGGTATTCTCACACGTACAGCATCTGATCACAGATTAACAGCATATATTTCTACCGCGCAGGTACACTGCTACCAATCTTGCAATTTTTACTCAGGTGGCAAGCGAGGCAATCAATGCTTGGTCAGCTGGACACCATATATGCTGATTTTCAGAAGGCATTTGATAAGGTTGACCACAAAGTTCTTTTGGAGAAGCTCTATATGTGTGGTTTTTTCTTGAGTATTGATTAAGTTGTTTTCATCTTACTTGATAGCAAGGACACAATATGTGGTTTATAGTAGCAACGAGTCCTTTTTATGTTCGTAACTCTACCATTAACCCCCCCCCCCCCCCCCAAGGGGTTAAACTCAGGGTCTTTATTGTTTATTTGGCAACGATCTGCCGAAAATGATAACTGACTCTCGTTGTTTGTTGTTTGCTGACGATGTAAAGGTCTTTCGTGTTATTTCGAGCATGATTGATGGTGAGGCATTACAGAAGAGCATCGATGAATTGTCAGAGTTGTGCGTCGTAAATAAAATGTTGCCGAATATTGATAAGACTTTTTTTGATACTTTAACAGGGCGTCTTGGTTCTGTTAAGTACCAATATACTGTTGGAGGTGAGCAACTTTTGCCTAAGACCCAGATTAAGGACTTTGGAATTGGGTTTGACCCTATATTAACACTTGCTAAGGACATGGAAAGAATTGCTGCATCGGGGTTGGAAACTTTAGGTTTGGTTATACGAAACTCAAAAGGATTTCGTAGAATTGATACAGTTAAGACTATTTTTAATGCATACACACCATCTAAAATAAAATATTAGTCTGTGGTATGGAAACCTTTTTACCAGGTTCATTCTAAGGTAGTGGAGAGAGTTTAGGAAAGATATTTGTTTGATTCCTAAATTTGATACTTTATGAGAGTCTGCTTACTTAATGTGACGAGTCTTCAAAGGAGGCGTATAATTGCTGATTTCTTTTTTTTTTTTTTGGAATCGTCAGGAATCTGGTAAATATTCCCAATTTTTCTGCAGTTTCAGTTCGGGGTTTCTCAAAGAGATAGTCGACTAGGACAACTATTTTATATTCTAAGATACACAACAAATAGTATATACAGTGCTCCGCTCTATAGAATGTACTAAAATTATAAGAAACTAAAATATGCTGACATTTTTAACATGAATGTGAAGGCAAGATTGAACATATACATGTTTGACGACGTTCTTCTGTTGTCTTTATTGTGCCTCTGAATCACTTCCAGTGATTCAGATATATAACCTAATTTGATGCAATTGATGGACTGCCCACGAAGCGTGAAATGGAATTTGAGTTTTATGAATTATTGTTGTTTTTGTTTTGTTTTAATGTATTATTGATAGTAAGACTGATCCAGGCTAGGACTATACAGACCAGCCTGCAATGGTAGACTTAAGATCAACCCAGGCTTCAGAGGCCATTGCAAAATTCAGGAGATCGTGAAGGAGCCCATGCTTGAAATAAGGTCAGAATCTGCAGGGAAAACAACTTTACAGTGGAAATCCCCGACCGCGGGGCATTGCGGGAGGACACGCCGTGCATACCACGGGACGCGCTCGTCTGGTTCACGGACGGATCAGGCGGGGAGCGTGAGACGGGGGCAGGTGTTTACGCGGAAGGACCGAGGGTAAGTCATAGTATTTCCTTCGGAGCCCATGCAACGGTGTTTCAGGCCGAGATGTACGCCATCCTGCACTGTGTGCGGGAGAACAAGAGGAAGGGCTACACCAACAAGCAGATCATCATAGCCGCAGACAGCCAGGCAGCCCTTAAGGCACTAAGTAGCCCACGGCTGAATTCCTGGCTGGTGAGTGAGTGCCGAGACGAGACGAGCGACCTGGCTGGGCAGAATGAGGTGACCCTCATCTGGGTGCCGGGTCACTCGGGGGTCAAAGGCAATGAAGAAGCTAACAGTCTTGCGAAGAGAGGGTCAGCAGAACCATTTATGGGACCAGAACCGTCAAAGAGCACTTCCGGGGGAGCCATTAAGTCCTGGGTCAAAAACCAACACAAGGTGTACTGGGCGGACTGTCCAGGGCTCAGACATGGGAAGTTAATAATTGACGACCCAGTTCAAACAGAGCTGTGGAGCTGCTAAATATTAGCAGAGGACAGCTCAGAAATACAACAGGTCTCTTGACGGTACACATGGCCGTCAGGAAACACCTGCATAAAATGGGGCGGTTCGAAGGGGACCTCGCATGCAGACTCTGCGGCGAGGGGGAGGAATCAGCCCAGCACATCTTGTGCGAGTGTAAAGCTCTGAACCGCAAAAGACAACTGATCTACGGTCAGTCTAGACCGGAGACAGAGCAATATAAAACTTCACCCTACCAATCGCTGTGCAAACTAGTTCAAGGCACAGTGATTTTGGAATGGGTGGAGTAAGACTAAGGGTATGCACAATCAACCAAAGGTTGCAGTGGTATCTGGGCGGCAAGGCCGCGGACGAGCCCTGAGGGAACAAAAAAAAGTAAGACTGATGATTTATATGTATATACCATAGTGATAACTCTTATCTTGTTACGCGATACGTAAATTGTTATATAAACTGTGTTTTGGCAAATTAAAAATGTAAATAAATAAATAAATAAATATATATATATATATATATATATATATATATATATATATATATATATATATATATATATATATATATATATATATATATATATATATATATATATAGGAATATTGCACTACACTGTAATCAATTTTAAATATACACTTTATTTGTTTGTTGTACGTTTGTGATTTCTTATTGGTTTGCGCGGACTGCAGTTTCGAACCGTCCCGGTTCATCATCAGCACGCTACTGACTGTTATCGCTCCTGTCTGGTCTACGTCTGAGATTGTACGTGGCACATGCTCACGGCGCATGTGCCACGTACAATCTCAGACGTAGACCAGACAGGAGCGATAACAGTCAGTAGCGTGCTGATGATGAACCGGGACGGTTCGAAACTGCAGCCCGCGCAAACCAATAAGAAATCACAAACGTACAGCAAACAAATAAAGTATATATATATATATATATATATATATATATATATATATATATATATATATATATATATATATATATATATATCTATAAATAATGACAAACTAATTTTTAACTTTTCCAAAGATGTTTGGAAACAAAATTAGATATATTAAAGATCTTTGCTGCTATGCGACTTACCATTTGAGACATTATAATTTAACTCGAATGAATTAAAACCAACAATAGTGGGAACAGAGTAAAAGTTCCCTTTGGCCAACAGTTGATGTGTCTTTTCTGTCATAAAGGCATGTTCATTAGGCACTTCTATTACCGGAGCGAATATGCTGCCATCTTTTGGCCAACCCATTTGTTGTTGTAACTGTAAGTAATAAAGAGTTGCTTCATTTCATTTTGCTACTTCAGTCAGAATAAAATTACATACAACGTGAAATAAACAAATAATGAGACTAAGCAAGTTGAAATATTAAAATGTTCTTTATTTACGAACTCAAAACAGTAGATTTATACCTACTGGTAACAAGTTCAACAGTTAATAACATAACATTACATATTATTTTGAGGTTAACCTAAATTTTATCAATGTAAAGTACTTTAGAAACTATACACTTAACTGGAAACTGTTTTGTCCATTTCACAAATGTCTTTTTTGGTACATTGTAAATCTTTGCACCTGACCTTAGTTTATTTAACCTATTCTTTATTAGTAAATTTTCTTTAAAAAAATCACTAATGAGGAGCTCCCTACTTTTGAATTTTAAAAAAATTTCTTCAAATGACCGCAAACTAGGCTCCCTTAAATCCACATCCAGGGTCAGTTTATATATATATATATATATATATATATATATATATATATATATATATATATATATATATATGTATCACACCGATAACTCAAAAAAATGGTCCGATTTTGATAAAAGCTTTGTACATACCTTCCTTTTGCAAGTGGCTTGGAGAAGTTTGTTAGGAAAATCGGCCCAGGTTTTCCCGGAAAATTTTGTGTTTTCTTTCGAAAAAAATTTGTCTCCGGAAATAACAACGTAAGTGCAACTAAATTTGGCACTCTAGTTTCTGTTATAAAAACTATCCGATGCACTAAAATTCAAATCTCTATCTTAAAAGACAAAAAAGATAAAGGTAAATTAATTAAATCTGATTCAAGAAAGTTAAACCGTCAAAATTGATTGAGTACGAATGTGAGTGAAAAATACTACAAGAAGTGAATAACAAGCTCCTAGATATGTATCTAAGTCGTTATTTTCCTTGATTTCGTTAAAATATGAGAAATTTCTTTGTTTTTAATCAAACCTGCCTTTTATTATTGAATTTTTGCAGATTTCATTAAAATATAATGTAATAAATGTAAGAAAAGAAATTCGGTACGCAGCAAGTGCGTTATTGTAGCGAACTTTAATTAAATGCTTCAAATTTCAATAGCGTAATTTACTATTAACCTAGGGTTCGTTGGCTAGTTTCTTTCGTCAACATTTTAAGTATATTTTCGAAAAATCTTTGTGCATTTTCAAAAAATAAAGGTATTTTGATGAAATATGGTGCATTGTTTCTACTATAAAGGTAATACTGGTAACCAAATTTGATGCGTGCTTTCATTAAAAAAAACATATTTGCTATTAAAAAAATTCAGAAAAAAATGTTTTCGGATTTTTGTGAAGAAAATGCAAATTTTTATAATTTTTTTTTCTGCAAGCTTTGTCGAAAAGCTTTTTGGGAATATTTATATCTCGGTAGGTGAGTACCCAAATACCTGGAAGAAATTCGTTGGCCCGGAAAATCAAACCAGCTTTTTCAGGGATATTTGAAATGTTCGCAAAATTCTTTTACTTTTCAAACAAAAAAGTTCTTTTGATGAAATATGGCACAGTGTTTTTACTAAATAGGTTATACTGGTAACCAAATTTAATGCCTGCTTTCATTTAAAAAAATACATATTTGTTATAAAAAACATTTTCATGAAAATTCACTACTACACGCACTTGCGGCGTCCAGACTTTATTAATAAAATCATCTACTTTGCATATATTTGTGTTAAACACTGCAAAAATATCGTCCACGTAACGAAACTATACTCAATGGGTTGCCCATTGCCGTACCTTCAGTTTGTTCAAAAAACATTTTGTACAAAGGTTTGTTAAAGTTAAATATTCTTTGCAAACATCTTTACTTATGTTGTTCAATTTAAATAGCTTCTCTAAATACGTTAGCGTTTGTTTCGTGGGCAAGCGAAGAAACAAACTTTACTTATCATTGCTCATCACAGGTTCCAATATTCACTAAGTCTCAACAATTTACAAATATTGACGTACTTACTTTGTTCTGTACTGCAAACGACAGGTGGTATAAGTCGGTAGCGTTTAGACTTTTCAAGTGATCAACTAGAACTTTAGAATCTGTTGAATTCAAACCAAGCTCTTTTGTTAGTTCATATTTGAAATCAGAAACTGATCTTGATATGCCCCAAGGACAGAGCGATACACCTGACTGCATGATAGCTCCAACAAAGAGACCTGCAATTTATAAAAAAATATATTCTTACCGAATATTTACAAGCACAATATTAATACTAAGTGAGTGGTGAGCGTGTCGCCACCTAGTTGCGGAGCTAAGTGGCTACACGCTCACCACTCACTTAGTGTTGGAAGGCTGGCTGCTTTAGCCGTATTACTTTATAGGTGTATTTTCGCAGCAATTAGTATGCCGTACTGACGAGCTCTAATTAGAGCAAAACCGGTCTGCGGTTCTAATTGTTGTGAGAATGCATCTAGCCTTACATACTTTGTCCCTATATTAGGGTAGAAATGGGCCAGGGCTGACAATTTATTAAATTGTTAGTTGGTTGTATACAGTCCCTATTTTTTAACACTTTGTGTTATTTGGAGCTGGCGTGACAACATACTACTTGGTTCCGCAACTAGGTGGCGACACGCTCACCACTCGCTTAGTGTTGGAAGGCTGGCTACTATAGCCGTATTACTTTATAGGTGTATTTTCGCAGCAATTAGTATGCCGTACTGACGATCTCTAATTAGAGCGAAACCGGTCTGCGGTTCTAATTGTTGTGAGTATGCATCTAGCCTTACAATATATTAATGTCGAAAATTCACATTTTACTCTTAAAACTGAACTATAGTGAACCATGTAATATTGTGCGGTTATGTATTAATTGTTTATGCTATTGGTTTATCGTACCGACAATCTGGGTGTTATACCGAATTTCCGGTCAGTTGTTACAGGCGTGAAATTTGAAGCAGGTTGAATTCGCGGTGTGTTTGCCGCAGCGCGCTCAGTAATGTACGTTTTATTTATTGCCGAATTTTGCATAATATTATGGAAAAAAAAGCTTTCAGAGCCTGCGCACTTTTAAAATGACTGCAATTTCTTATAAAGAAACCCAACATCGTAAGGCCGAAAGGACAGTACTTGAAATATGTTCACTAAAAGAAAGCTGAGGGTCAAATATAGCCTCCAGGTCGGCAATCGTGGTGCTACATCTTCGAATATTAGTTGTAGAATATGTGTAGTCATAAACAAAATACTGCTTTTTTTTTGGAAAGTGATATGACTTTACACTAAGTGGTATTCATGTCCAGGTAATTTTCTTCACACAATTTGCGCACATTGTTTAGTTCAACTTGCAGTGCAATGCAATCGTAGTACAGCGAATCAATCTGTGTATCTAGGATGTCCCGGAATTCAATGTACAATTGATCTACCACAGATTTTTCAGCCAAAATTAGGTCGATGACGATCAACTCACCTCTATACAAAGTGGCACCGTTTAGCCGCCAGAGGGCTTCAAAGCTATTAATTTTTCTTTATGTTTTTCGTTCTTTTCGTTTTCGACTTATTTTGAAGAAACGAAAATTTGTCGATTTCTTTTTTCTTCAATATCTAAGTAGACATGTCTAAGACACATTATCAGGAAACTTTTTATAGAGTCATCTTTTTGTGCTATTCTCAACTTTGGATTGTCATTTCTTTTTGAGGTACAGGTATCAATGTTTGTTTTTATTATGGCAGCCAGATTGGATTTTTTGCTCGTGTGATAGCCTGTAAAAAGAACTTTCCAATGATGTACAACATGCTTCATAAATCTTGTAATTGCACTGACAATTTTGAGAAAAACCGTTTTGAGGATAGTAGGCTATGAATACCAGAAAACAAATGACAAAAAGGTGTTCAAAAAGCAGTAGGCCATGGAGTCTAATAATATACTTCTACTTTTAACATAATTTTCCGTAATGATTCACGATAAAAAATATTGTGATTTAATTTACAATACTTAATTAGCTAATAATGCTAGGTAATATTATGTGAAACTGTTTAGTAACGAAACCCGGCAATAACAAATAGAAACTTAAACTCCACAAAAGCATCACAATTAGAAACGGAACTCAACGAATAATAAAATAGAAACTTAAAAATACACTAAAGAGAACATTGTTCAATATGGCCACCGTTTTGTTTAATGCACTTTATACGCCTTTTTGAAACATGCCTGCAAACTCTGGTGAGGGTCTTTTGGTTAATATGATTTATAGCTTCCGTAATTCTGTTTCGTAATTCATTGATATTTTGTGGTGGATCGAATTTATACACATCATTCTTCAGAGTACACCAAAAATAAAAATTCATGGGTGTTATATCAGGACTTCCAACATACCAATGAACCGGCCCATTGTTACAAATAACACGATTATTAAAATTTTGGTACAAAAATTCTTTGACGATCCTAGCATTGTGAGCTGGACAACCATCTTGTGGGTACCAAATATCGTCTAAATTATCATGAACGGACCAAGAATGAAGTTACTTAATTTTCTTTAAATTAACTGTCTAATCTACAAATAAAAATAACAGTTCTTTACCTAATAAGCCGCACCAAACATTAACACAAAATCTGTCCTGCAATTGTCTTTCTTCCTTTAGATGGGAATTTTCATTTGCCCAATAATGCCTATTATGGAGATTATACACACCACAATTTCTAAATCTAGATTTATCAGTCCATATTATTTTCAAATGAAAATTTTCATCTTGCTGACATTGCCTTGATACCATCTGCAGAATTAAAGTCGCCTAGGGTAATCGTCAACATTTAAGCCTTCTACGATTGTAAGTTTGTATGGATGGTAATGACTGTGTTTTGATACACGGTGTACCGTACTTTTTGGCACGTCAATTTGTTCACCATAAAACCGAACAGATTGCTGAGAGTTTTCGTTTGAAACCTGTACGACGGCATTATTTCTTTTTTCATTTCTAGGTATTGATAGTTTCTTTGCGTGAAAGCTACCGTCGTTCAATAGATTGGTCACTATCCTGCGAAATATTTTGGTGTTTGTCTGTCTGGGTAGTTGTTTTGATATGAATTTGCAGCTGCCTCAGTATTTTGGTTAGAACGAATATAACATTCCAACATGTCAAAATATTCTTCATTACTGAACATAATGTTGAATAATATTTAAAATAAACAAGAAACAAACTATTTAGTACAAAATTTTAAGCAACATGTTAAATACACCTCAAATTGTTCAGATAATTAAGAATGACAGTATTCTTAATTGTCGCGATAGTGTTATATCCATAGCAAACTTTCTTCCGTTGTTTTTCAGTTGACTTACGTTTAAAAATCAAACAATTTTCAAAAGCATCTACGTAAATCATTAATCTGCTTTTTGTTAAGTTCTGTTAGTAAATGTAGTTGTTTACTAGGTTTACCTATGTAATGAAATTATAACAATTTTTTGGGATAATGTTGTAATGTCAAATATCATTTGTAATAATGGCCCGATTCATTGGTGTGCTCAAAGTTTCTATTTTTTTTTATCGTGAATCATTACGGAAAATTATGTTAAAAGTAGATGTCTATTGTTAGACCCCATGGCCTACTGCTTTTTGAACACTTTTTTTCTGTCATTTGTTTTCTGGTATTGGATTTCATAGCCCACTATTCTCAAAACGGTTTTTCTCAAAATAGTCAGTGCAATTACAAGATTTCTCAAGCATGTTGTACATCATTGGAAATTTCTTTTCACTCGAGCAAAAAATCCAGTATGGCTGTCATAATGAAAACAAACGTTGATACCTGTAGCTCAAAAACAAATGACAATCCAAAGTTGAGAATAGCACAAAAAGATTACTCTGTAAGAAGTGTCCTGATAATGTGTAAGTCTTACACATGTCAGATCAATGCCTACTTAGATATTGAAGAAAAAATAAATCGGCAAATTTTGGGTTTTTCAAAATAACTCGAAAACGAGAAGAATCAGAGCAAAATACAAGTCATATTTGGAACAAGCATGAAATTCTACAAAACATTGCTAATTTAACCGTCTCCCTATCTCTAATAATAACGGAGATAGCAAAACATTCCCAACCAGTTTGCGACACACTGTATATATATATATATATATATATATATATATATATATATATATATATATATATATATATATATATATATATATATATATATATATAATACATATAGGTACTTTTTTATTGGACACATGTTAGTTTTTGTTAAACTCAAAACAAGCTCAAGTACATAGGCCACTTTATTTGTGGATGGCCGGTATTTGTAGTATTTTTAAAAAGTCAGTATATACTAACGTGGCAAATAAAATAATGTTAGCTATTATATTTTTTAACACAAAGATTTTGAATGTAAAAACCAGATGTGTAATAACTGATTTACCTTTTGCTGTTGGAGACTGAAGCAAATATGACACAGTTACGGCCCCGGAACTTCCACCATAGACTGTTATCCTATCAGGGTCTCCTCCGAAAGAATGAATATTTTGCTTGAACCATTTTAAAGCAAGTACGTGATCTTTCAATGCCATGTTGCCAGGTACTACTGAATCTCCTGTACTAAAGAAACCAAATATGTTTACTCTGTAATTGAAGGAGGCAATAATGACATCCTTGTCCAGAAAATAATCAGGACCGTACATTTCATATACAGCACTCCCGGCTGTAAATGTCCCACCGTACACCCATACTATTACAGGAAGTTTTTTCTTTTCAAGCTGTAACATAGAATAAATAATAAAAGTTTGTAAGACTCGATGCATATTTGCAACAATTAGAACCGTAGACCGGTTTCGCTCTCATTAGAGCTCTTCAGTAAGGCATACTAATTGTAGCAAAAATGCACCAAAAGTAATACGGCTATCGTATAGCCAGTCTTAAAATACTCAGTAAGTGGTGGACGTGCCGCCACCTAGTTGCGGAACCAAGTAGTATGCTGTCACGCCAGCTCCAAATAACACAAAGTGTTAAAAAAATAGAGACTGGATACAGCTAACTAACAATTTAGAAAATTGCCAGCCCTGACCCATTTCTACTCCAATATAGGGACAAAGTATGTAAGACTCGATGCATATTTGCAACAATTAGAACCGTAGACCGGTTTCGTTCTCATTAGAGCTCTTCAGTACG
Source organism: Tillus elongatus (assembly GCA_964006375.1). NCBI lineage: Eukaryota > Metazoa > Arthropoda > Insecta > Coleoptera > Cleridae > Tillus > Tillus elongatus. Next base: position 14,883,686 of record OZ023262.1, read on the forward strand.
GCATACTAATTGTAGCAAAAATGCACCAAAAGTAATACGGCTATCGTATAGCCAGTCTTAAAATACTCAGTAAGTGGTGGACGTGCCGCCACCTAGTTGTGGAACCAAGAAGTATGCTGTCACGCCAGCTCCAAATAACACAAAGTGTTAAAAAATAGAGACTGGATACAGCTAACTAACAATTTAGAAAATTGTCAGCCCTGGCCCATTTCGGTTCTAATTGTTGCAAATATGCATCGAGTCTTACTTTGTCTCTATATTGGGGTGGAAATGGGCCAGGGCTGACAATTTTCTAAATTGTTAGTTAGCTGTATCCAGTCTCTTTTTTTTAACACTTTGTGTTATTTGGAGCTGGCGTGACAACATACTACTTGGTTCCGTAACTAGGTGGTGGCACGACCACCACTTACTGAGTATAATAAAAGTTTGCTCAATTTAGCTAAAAATTATGGTAGGTCAAAAACCCGAACCACAAGTTCGCATGAAGATTTCTCTAGAACTTGCTACCACAATTTATAGTGCCATCAAGGGCATTTACAAGGAGAATTTTATGCCTTAAGTATTGATACTGTGTTAATATTTCTACCTATTGTGTCGATATTTTTGGGAGCACACACTTTTGACTTTACAGCTGGAATACTAGAGTAGTCGTCAGAAAAACCTTATTAGTATAGGCTGGTTATGGTCACTTATACCTAGAATGCAAGCTGAAGCCTCTACCACCAGCGTCAAATCTCGGCTGTAAGCAAAGAGTTCCAAGTTCCTTCTGCGTCATTCATAGAATTTGAAAACCTGAGCCAGTTAGAGTTATGGACATAAAAATCGTCGAGCAGAACAACTTCTGTATTCGGGCAGTTGTTCGTAAGGTATCGTTTATTGACTTGCCATACGGATGGGGAGAGCAGTTAGTCTACATAGAAGCCCAGTCAGTAAACCAGCCAAATTAAATTAATTTTCGACAAATAAAAAGTAAAGATATGCATTTTGGTATACATTCTTATTACGGCTTACCTTTGAACATACTAAAAGTCCCCGTCAAAATCTGTTGAGCTCGAGTCGCCATCTTGGAAAAAGGTCACTTTTTTCCTACATTTCGGCAACTATAACTGATACGAAAAAATAGTTCACACATTTTTTTTTTATATTTCAACACACCACGAGGGCTCACAGCCTAAATACTATCGTACCGTGGGTGTCGACAAGGAGGAAAGAGGCAACTTGTTAATTCTGGACTTGAAGGTTTGGAGGTTCGGAGGAGAAGGAAAAACACGTGCCGGCAAGGAGTTCCACAACTTGGAGGTCCTCGGGACAAAACAGCGGGCATAATACGATGTTATATGGCTGGTGACCTGGATAGTAAAAGGTTGCTCCGTTCCCCTGGTAGATCTGTTGGGGGCAGCAGGTGGAGGAACTATGGAAGAAAGCTCTTCTGAGCAGTGCTCGTGCAGATACCTATAAAATAAAAAGAGGTCACCAACGGCACGTCGGTAAGCAGAGGATGGCAGCCTTTGGGTGAGGGTACGGTCACCGATGAGACGTATAGCTCTCTTCTGAATGGAGTCCAGGATAGCGAGTGTAAAAGCGGCAGCGGCACCCCAAATGTGGGAGGAGTATTCGAGGTTTAACCTTATTTGTGAAGTATATAAGGTATAGAGCTTAGCTGGTGAAAAGTATTTGCGAGCCCAGAAGAGAAAACCTAATTTCTTAGCAGCCGTTTCTGCAATTCATGTGACATATTGGTGCCAGTTGACATTTCGATCCACAGAAATGCCAACAAGTGAAAGGGACTCATTACTTTGAATAACTTGGTTGTTCATTGTGATGAGTCTAAGGCTGGTGAAAGCAAGACTGAGATTTGGTGGAGTTGAATTGTACAAGATTTCTACTTCGCAAGTCTAAAATTTTTTGGAGATCTACAGAGACAGAACCTTGCATGAGTCTACGATCGTCATCTAATTGGGCTAAATACAGGCTTAGAATATTGTATATTTTAGTGGAGGGTGCTTGCGTCCGCGTAACTGTGAACTAGGTTGGGTGTGCTAGAGAGGAGATCATTGATGTGGAGAAGAAACAAAGTAGGGGCTAAAGCTGAACCTTGAGGGGCTCTTGCATTTATTTGATAATTTTAGAGGAATGGCCATCCACAACAAAAATGCTCCGGTTGGAGAGGAAATTTGCTGTCTAGGTACAGAGTTTTTGTGATAGGCCATAGGCCGGAAGCTTACTAAACAGCGATGCGTGCCACACCTAGTCGAATGCTTTGGATATGTCCAGAGCGACAATCTGGGATTCACCGTGTAGTTCCATAGACTTGTACCAAGAATGGGTGACAAAGGAAAGGAGGTCGGCAGTTGATCTTCGCTGACGGAATCCATACTGCCTGTCGTGGATTAGACTCTGTTTTTCAAGAAACTTTAGTAATTCGGTGTTTATATACTTTCCCATCACTTCAGAGACGACTGAAAGGAGAGAAATAGGCCTGCTGTTGCTAGGAAGCGCTTTGGATCCTTTCTTGGGGACGGGTTGTACTCGATCAGCTTTACAATTACTAGAGAATATGCCACTAATGTAAGATGTCTGAAACAGACGAGTCAGGACAAGAGCAAGTTCTGGTGCGCATTTTTGAGAACAATTGCTGGGATCTCGTCAAGACCAGAAGTTTTCCTGGTATTAAGAAAACAGATAATCTTTCGTACCTTTTTAGTTATGAAAATGATATCCGTCCTTTTATGCGCGACATTCGGGACTGTTGGTGGTTGAACATTTGGAGGTGGGTTGAGAGTAGAATTACCGGCGAACAACGATGCAAAAAGCTTAGCCTTGTCCAGGGCGGTAGAAACAATTCCATCCCCTGAAACAAGAGTTGAGAACGTGCTTTTGCAGAAATTATTCTCAGATTTAGCAAGAGTCCAGAAGGGTTTGCTAACGTTGGAGCTTAAGAGGACTTTGTTTTTGATGTGGTTATTAAACGAGTTTTTGCCTCAGAAAGAATGCGGACATAGCGTTTCCTTCCGTCGTTAAATGCTTGACGGTTTTCTCGACGGGGATTATGTAGAAACGTTTTCTGAGCTTTGACATTTTCAAGTCTGGCCTTGTCACAGGATTTAGAGAACCAGGGCTTTTGAGTTGCTGAAGGGGTTTTCTGTGTACGTGGAATAAATAATGCCATGCCAGCTGGGATAACTTCGGTAACCTTTTGTGATATATCAGAGGGGTTAGGATGAGAGAAGCAGACAGACGCTCATGGAAATTAGGAAAAGTAATTCCGCATTTCGTCCCAGTTCGCGGAGTTGTAGTGACAAACGATACGTGGGTGTGATGACTGTGTGACCTCGGGTTGCCTTGAGCAGGAATCAGTGACCATGCCCTGGTCTGAGCGACCGAAGGGGGCGGTGACTGATGTCTTATAGTATTCAGGTTTTGTGGTAAGAAAGATATCTAAGGGATTTGAGCTGTGTGTTGCGATGCGAGGAAAGTAAGTAAATTGCTGAACCATATTAGCTAAAAAATTGCTGACTGCAAAGGCCTCCGCTGCTCTCCCTTGTGGATCGGTTTTTTGTTTATAACTGAAACCCACTCCGTTGGGACTTAACCGGCCCCTTGATGTAAGGAGTGGTATCTCCTCGGCGTGAAAAAAATCTTTTACTATCACGTAAAGGAAAAGTCCACTACCACCTGCCAATGCAAACGAAACAACACAATCGCAAGCCAGCAAAGAGGTTGTCCAAAGAATTTGTGAGATGCCAGGAACAGCAAATCGTTGATTTGGTTGTGCGCTACCAAACTTACAATGGGCGTTATTGCCTTCCTGAATGGCCTATAAGTGTGCTAAAGATCTGTAAGATCGCTCATATCCTGAGATTGCTTCTACAGTCTATCTACAGAACAAAAATTTAGCTACTGGCACAAACGGATAACATTGTAACTTACAAGACACCAATTAGAAGAGCTATGTTTCAACGTGATCCCTCATTGAATTCACTATCAAACCGTCTGAACTTTACCAGATATGGCTCCCATAAAAAGAGCAATGGCGAAAAGCAAATAAGGCTACATTATCTGCGTTAATAGATGGTCCTAGGGTGATGGCCTTTACAAAGAACCATCTGGAACAACTCCGTAAAATCGAGAAAGCGTTTTCGGGAGATATTGATAAAAAATTTGGGTTTAACAAACGTCTCATTTTATGTGCGGTCAGATGAAAACAACTAGGCACATATAACCTGAAAATTGCGTCCATGGATGTAGAAGAGTGTTATAAATACGTGAGACTGCAGCAACCGAAACAATATATCAATCACCAATGAAGACCTGAAATGACAAATGAGACTCCGAAGCTGGTGAAGCAGATGTTGCGAGCACATCTCAATAACAAGAACTAAACGAAAATTCTTAATACATATTCACGTTCTGCACTCAGTTATACATTTGGGATTGTGAAGTGGAGTGAAATGGACATCGAGAGAGAACACTCCTTACAAAATACAAAAGTCATCACCACCGCAATGCCATCGAACGAGTAACCCTACTTCAAATCCGAAGTAAATGATGATTGTTGAGTTTGGTAAACAACTGGACCAATAGATAATGAACCTGCGTACATATCTCCATTGACAGGGACTTACTTCTGAACCACACCGTGCCCCATGTGAGGAGATAATTCAACACCGTTACAATTAATGGATGCAAAGTCACCGTGAGACTGATTAAGGCAAACTGCAACTTCCAGCCACATGTTTAGAAATCGCCCTCAAACTAATGATTGGTCTCGGGACAGGTGTTTCCAGTAAAAGAGGGTTTTTCTGGCCACACAAAATCAGGCAATTCCAATAAGAAGCAACTTGAAATACATAGTTGGAGACCATTCGGTGACAAATGCAGATTTCGGTGTCAAAGTCAGACAATATCCAGCACGATCCTGGAGGATACTAAGCGTTTGCTGCTACATAGTAGCACGATGCAACTGCGAAAATAATGCATCAAGAACTGACTGTGAAAATTGTACCTTTAAATCTTAGTATGGTAGCTCACTATATATACACTCTAGAGCCTATTCTATGGAACTCCTCACACAGGCTGTACTGGAATCAGACCGTGCCTACAGATCAACAAGTTGCCCATAACAAGCCATATATAACAGTAGTGGATAAGTCCCGCAAACAAGTTATGCTGCTTAATGTGGCCGTTCCAAATACCAATAATTTGGAGACAAAGTACAACTGGAAGATGACCAAATACAAAGACTTCTATATGCAAGTGAAATAACGGTGTGGGGCAGAGAGTGTCTAAGTGGCCCTGATGGTTATGTCGGCAGGTGTAGTTCCTAAGAAAATCTAGGGAACACTCAGAGACTGTTCTTTGGATGGCATTTTTATTACTTTGAAGAAAGAGGTAATCCTAGCAACTGCTCACATGTTGAGATTCCTGAAAAATTAGGAAGTAACGCCGTTCAGGGGAAGACAACTTGGTAAAGGCCCATCTACGTTTTAACCCCCTTGCTATCTGAAATAGCTCGGATGAGTGGATCTTCCCTTTTAAGCTTGTGTGAAGGCTCTTCAAGCGAAGTAAATAGTTATATGCATGTATACATATAAAAATACATGCGCATACATACATACACGCACACATCCGCTTTGATTTTTCTTTTTTTATATTTCAACAACACACCACGAGGGCTTAAAGCCTAAATATTCTCGTGCCGTGGGTGTGGACAAGGAGGAAAGAGGCAACTTGTTAAATCTGGACTTGAAGATTTGGAGGTTCGAGGATTAAAAACATGTGCTGGCAAGGAATTCCACAACTTGGAAGTCGTCGGGACAAAAGAGCGGGCATAACAAGATGTTCTATGTCTGGTGACATGGACAGTAAAAGGGTGCATTCGCTCTGTTCCCCTGGTAAACTGTTGGGGGCAGCAGGTGGAGAAACTATGGAAGAAAGCTCCTCTGAGCAGTGCCCGTGCAGATATCTATAAAAGAGAGAGGGAAACAGGTCAATAACGGCACGTCGATGAGCAAGATATGGCACCCTTTGGGTGAGGGTAGGGTCACCGATGAGACGTATAGCTTTCTTCTGAATGGAGTGCAGGATAGCAAGTGTAGAAGCGGCAGCGGCACCCCAGATGTGGGAGCAGTATTCGAGGTTTGGCTTTATTTGTGAAGTATATAAGGTATAGAGGTTAGCTGGTGAAAAGTATTTGCGAGCCCGGAAGAGGAAACCTAATTTCTTAGCAACCGCTTCTGCAATTGATGTGACATGTTGATGCCAATTGAGATTTTGATCCACAGAAAAGCCAACAAGTGAAAAGGACTCATTACTTTCAATAACTTGGTTGTTCATTGTTATGGGTCTAGGGCTGGTGTATCTCTTATGAGATAGAAAGCAAGACTGAGATTTGGTGGGGTTGAATTGTACAAGATTTCTACTTCCCCAGTCAAAAATTTTTTGGAGATCCACAGAGACAGAACCCTCCATGAGTCTACGATCGTCATCTAATTGGGGTAAATACAGGCTTAGAATATTGTATATTTTAGTGGAGGGTGCGGTCGTTCGCGTAACTGTGAAGTGGGTTGGATATGGTAGAGAGGAGGTCTCTGATGTGGAGAAGAAACAAAGTAGGGGCTACAATATTTCTACTTCCTTAGTCTAATATTTTTGGAGATCCACGGAGACAGAACCCTCCATGAGTCTGCGATCCTCGTCTAATTGGGCTAAGAGACAGTCTTAGAATATTGTATATTTGAGCGGAGGGTGCTGTCGTTCGCGTAACTGTGAAGTGGGTTGGATGTGCTAGAGAGGAGGTCATTGATGTGGAGAAGAAACAAAGTTGTTTATGTTGTTTTGTTGTTTCTGTGCGAAATTTTTCAGGGCATACATGGTGAAAATAAATCCCCCATTGCCCCTCATTAAACGAAAAATATATTAAAATTATGAAACTTTGGTACTTACGCTAGTGGTGTAAATATTTACGCTAAGACAATCTTCACTACCTATTTCACCTTGCTTGCATACGCTTCCTTCTTCGGTAGCGTCAAAAACACCAGACCATGGTTTCCTCAAAGTTGCAGGCTAAAACAAGTTCAAAATAACAGAAATGTCCAGTTTCACAGAGCTCGAATAAATATTTAACGGCCGGTTAATTAATCATTTCTTAACACAGCCAATCACATCTTAAAAATATTTGGTTGTCATGGCAAAAACCCAAACCATAGTCTGTGATTGGTCGTCTGAAGCAATGATTAACTAACAGTTCGTTAAATACTTAATCGAGCTCTGCGAAACTGAATAAAAATATTGCAAATTAAGCTGGCGCAAGAACTATCACATAATTTTTAAATTTTTCAGTCATCAAATAATAAAAGCCAAAGTGCTTTGTCTAAATGTATTCATGTTTAATTTATAAAAATGACAATAGAGAAAATTGGTACAAGCGTGCGTTTCTATATTCGCGGAATCATGGGGTAAGAACGATAAATAATAATATGAAATTTTCTGTAAAGTAGGCTTAACTTACCATTCTTCATATGTATCACTAGTTATTAAGAATAACAGTCAGTCGAACCGTCATTATACGGCATATATCACCATGTTACATTCTGTAACTGGAGAGACACCATCCAAATTAATCTTTTCGTGAAAGATTAACATAAAATAACATAACATTTATTTAACCATCAACATTTACATGGTTCGTCGCACATAAAATAATAAAATAATTGCATACTGGACTTACACATGACAAATAGTGGGTGACAATATACATAAAATAAAACAAAATATAAAATGAGCTGACAAAAACACACAACGGTTAATTAAAAAGTAAATTCTTCAATTGAATATATAGGTGTCTCTATTAATTTTCTTTTTATCACAGATGCAAACTGTCTTCTAGGCAATTCCCTGACCACCACTGGAAGTGAATTAAACAACCTAACTCCAGTATACCCATGGCTCCTCTGCGTGCGGCTTATCATGTGATGAGGAATCACAAACTGACTTTTACCTCTAGTTTCGTAACTGTGAACCTGTTCATGGGAGATAAAACTGGCCTGATGGTCATAGATGTAAAGAAGGCAAGTAATTATATAACGTGCTGGTAGGGTAAGTATTTTATACCACTGGAATAGTTCTTTACAACTGTGGTCCCGAGAAACGTTAGCAATCGCCCTAATTGCTCTTTTCTGTTGTAAAAAGACACGTTCTGCATGTGGCGAGGATCCCCACAGCAAAATCCCACAGGTTGCAATGCCTTGAAAGTGAGCATAGTAAGTAACTATCTATGATGTATCTTATTCTACAGATTGAGTAGATGGCTGAAGATAATTTTTTACACATTTGGTCTATGTGGGGTTTCCAGCTTAAACAACCATCAATATGAAAGCCTAAAACTTTAATATTTTCGCCTGAGTTCTGTAGATAGTCCCTGGTAGTTATGACAAGTCTTGATGTTTTTTCTGCATTAAGCAATAACTTGTTTGCCTTAACACATGCTTCCACCTACTGGATGGATTGGTCACCTTTGTGTTTTATAAAGTCTGGAACTGCTTTATTAATTACTGTCGTGTCATCTGCGAAGATGCAACTTCTGTCTGCCCTAATGTTTTCGGGCAAATCGTTAATATATAATAGGAAGAGCATTGGCCCCAGTATAGAGCCCTGTGGTACTCCCAAGTCTACCTGTTTAAAATTTGATGTGGTATTTTGCCAGCTAAGCAACTGCACCTTGTTCCTCAAATATGATTGTAAAAGTTTCTGCCTCTCATTCCATAATATTCCAACTTAGAGATATGGATCTGGTGGTTTACCATATTAAAGGCTTTGCTAAGGTCAAAGCACAATAGCTCGGCAATTTCTTTGTGATCAAGTACTTCCAAGACAAAATCAGCTATATATGTCATCGCCATAGTTGTTGACCTATTTCTTCTGAATCCATGCTTGGAATGTTTTAGGATTTCCTGCCTATCAATATAACTTGCTAATCTCTCTTTAATAAGTGCTTCCAAAATTTTCGAGATTATAGGGAGAATACAAATTGGCCTATAATTGTTGAAATCGTTCATGTCGCCATTTTTTGGGAAAGGAATTATCTTTGCAATTTTTAATAGATTTGGAAATATACCCTGAGAAAAGCACATATTGACAATTTTGCTCAGTGGATCTGCAATCACGTGGATTATCCTTCTTAAAAGTACTATGTTCAATCCAAAGATGTCACAAGCTGACTTATTTTTCATCATCAACACCACCTGCATATCTTCACGTGGGGATGTGTCCTCGAGAAATATTGACCCATTGTTCCGCAGTTTGACACGTTTTATATAGGAATGGCACTTTTTTGACGTGTCTTCTACTGGCACCAAAGTATCCTCACCAATTCTGGAAAAATGGCAAATTAGACAGTCCGCACTTACTGTACTTGCTCCTTGGTTAATCTTCGAGGTTTTTATATTCGAATTTATCAACTTCCAGATGATTTTAGATTTATTATCAGCATTTGTAATTCTATCTCTGTTATAGTTTCTAATAGAAGTGTCAATCTGTGTCCTTAGTTGTTTCTTTAGGCTTTCATAAAGAATTTTTGAGTTATCATATCTTTTTACTCTAAAGATTGTATATGCAGCATCTACCTGATTCTTAAGTTTTCTGATAATTTCACTCCGGAAAATGTGTTCTTTAACAGAGATAACACTCTTCCTTTTCACAGGGAAGCAATTTTCAAAGCTTTCCATTAGAGCTTCATGGAAACGAACATAAGATTCTTCAGCATTTGGTACCATAAGTGAATTCCAGTCAATATTTTGCAACTGGTGTATGAAAAGCTAAACACTATCACTGTTATTTGTATCCGTTACATTATGAAACTTAGCCTCTTGTTTGCTGTCCTCATATATCAGGAGTTTTTGCGCAAGATGGTCAGGCAGGTGTAAATTCACAGTTTTCGCTAGACAGTTGTTTAGGTTTATATTTGAATAAATATTGTCTATACAAGTTGCAGCTTTGTTATTCTAGATGCTTCTGAAAAAAGATTATTAAGTCCATAGGACTCAAACAGATAATGAAGCGTGGTACTCTCCATTGTTGACTCCAAAATATTCACATTAAAGTCTCCAGCGACGAAAAGGTTATTAACCCCACTATTTATTAAAGTACCAAGTGCAATGTCAGCTTTTTCCATAAAAACTTGCATGTCAGTTCCCGGGGGGCGATAAACTGATAGAACGGTCATGTCTAGACTTGGAAGTCTAGCTGCACTATCTCTATACAACCCTCAACAGACAGGTTAGTTATCGGATCAATTGACTCATATTCCACTCCTTCTCTTACCAATATCATAGCACCACCACGAGAAGGTGATTGTCTTGTAAAGCAATTTGCTATTCTGTAGCCTTGTATTATGATCTTGTTTACGTTGTCATTAGTCAGCCAATGTTCTGTAAAGCAAGCTATACAGCAGTCTTCTAATTCTAAACAATTTTCTAGGCAATCTATTTTCCTAGGCAGTCCTTATAAGTTCAGGTTAATCAAAGCAAAACAACTTTTTTGAGAATTTTTATACATCGAATTTTGCATTATCTCTTCCTCGAAAAAAACTATATATGGATACTGTTACCCCAGTGGGCCAATTTTGAGCATCATAAATTTCACTTAACAGCGCAAAGTCTGCTTATATCTTGAAAGATATACTTTTTGCACCATCTTTCACCGGACATTCTTCCACAGTGAAATCACTTCGCTTGAAAGTTTTCTGAAGATGGTTCAAAATAGTTTGCTTTTTTGTGTTCAACCCCACTCTTCCCAAATGGATAACAGCTTTTTTGACGACAGCTTGAAAAGTAGCTGTATTATTCTGCGTCGAACCAGTTCCTATACCCATATTTTTCTTCTGTTTAATATTATGGGTTTTCTCTACTTTCTGCATTATGTGATCTTCATTTAATTTTTCAAGCGTTTGTGATACTCTCCCATCGTATTCATTTGACATTTTCGGATCCCTTTATTTCACATGCTTTGTCATACCTTCATTGGAAATTTTCGGCAACGTGGCAACTCTGCCACCTTCACTTTGCAAGAAGTTCTTTTTATCGGCGGTTAATAGTTAAATGATAAGATTTTTATCATTTAATGATTTCTCCAAATTACTATTTAATATGCGAAGGCATTCTATTTCCTTTCTATTAACTATGAGTTCACATTTTAGATTGTTTACATTCACACTGTTTTCCAGGTCAGGAATCACTTCAGCCATAGAATCACTAAAAACATCCCCGTTACAGTCACATTTCTTAGAACTTACAAAACTGCGAAGTTCTGGACTAGTTACAATATTGTCTGGAACACTATTTTTCAATATAATGTCTATCAATACTTCTTTTTTAAATTTGTTCAGCTCGTTAACAAGCACATTTGTCACGGCCATTGATTACATAATTAACAGTTATGATGCTGCGACTAAAGCTAAAAATACAGTTGGCAGCTGTATTTTTTAGTGAATTTTCATTAAGAAAATTCACTAATAGAGAGGTATTGATGGTAAGACTTTTGGAAATTTTCTTCAAACGAGCGCGAATTAGGGCCCCTAGAACCCAAATCCAAGGTCAGTTAAAAAGTTTATATATATATATATATATATATATATATATATATATATATATATATATATATATATATATATATATATATATATATATATATATATATATATATATATATATATATATATATATATATATATATATATATATATATATATATATATATATATATATATATATATATATATATATATATATATATATATATATATATATATATATATATATATATATACAGGGTGACGCATTGAAAACGAAACAGACCGACTTGCGTCCAGAGATATATTTTTTTAAGAAACGCTGAAACACTTCAATTTTAATATTGAGGGGGACATGTTTTGACATAAAACTCAGCTTTGTCACATCAACCCCTTAAGGGTGGTGAGAACAACCCTTATATTTTAAATAGGGAACATGGGTCGAGTGTTACATCATTTGAAAGCTTTTTCTTTTCGCAATTTTTCGTTAAAAAAACTAAAAAACAAAACCAAACGTTCAAAAATGTTTATTCAGTTAAGTAAGTGTTCAAATTGTTGTCCACCAGCTTTCATACAAAAGTACAAATTTTGTTCAAAACGAACTCTGACATTCTGGAGCATTTCTGGAGTTATTAGACGGCATTCTTCAACAATGCGTCGTCGTAATTCTTCCAGAGACTCCGATTCTGTTGCGAAGATTCTACTCTTTAAATGGCCCCATAGAAAGAAGTCTTAAGGAGTTAAATCCGGTGATCTAGGGGGCCACTCAATAGCACCTCTACGCCCAATCCATTGCTCTGGAAACTCTCTGTTAAAAACCTCACTGACACGTTGTGAAAAATGCGGAGGAGCTCTATCTTGTTGAAACACTAATTGATTTTCTTGATAGCGATCATCATTTGCAACAATGTCAATTAGTAGAGGGTAAACGATATTTTCTAGTAACTCCAAATACGTTTCGCCACTCAAATTGCCATCAAGAAAAATTGGTCTGATTAAACGGTCTCCAAAAATGCCAGTCCAGACATTCAATTTCTGTGGAGTTTAAGTGTGGACTTCGTGAAAATTTCTTGGATTATTATCTGCCCAATAACGACAATTATGACGATTTACTGTAGAGTTTAATAAAAACGTACACTCGTCTGAAAAACAGATATTGAACAGAAAGTTCCCCTTATCAGCTATTCGTGCAGTCATAACTTCCCAAAACTCCAGCCGTCCATCAAAATCATCTTCATTCAGTTGTTGTACAAGATGAATTTTATACGGGTGAAATTTATGATGCTTAAATATTCGCTGAATAACTCTTCTTTTGATGTTTGAAACAGTGGCCAATTTTCTCGTGCTCAAAGTTGGGTCTGCAGCAATTTGTCCTAAAACTTCAATCTCAGTAGTCTCATTTCTAACCGGAAATTCACGTTCAGGATCCCTTTTTTGTTGGCTACTAAACCACTTTGTGGAAACTTTGCAACTAACTCTAAAATTTATTTTCTGTTAATATGTCTGTTCGGATTCGTTCATTAAACAAATTTGCGGTACGGTTGGCACAGTCATCGTTTTTGAAAAAAAGAATAATTATTTCAACTCTTTCTTCTATAGAATACACCATTGTGAAATTAATTATTGGTAGTACTATCAAGTATCAAAGCACCCGATAAACTGAAACAATAAACCGCATTTTTCTCATTCCGATAAGAAATGTTCTGATAGTCAATTTTTTGTTTACAAACCAACAAAACATTGACTATCAGCACATTTCTTATCGGAATGAGTGAAATGCGTTTTTGCGCTTTCAACTGTGAATTATTTTTAAACGAGTTGATAAAATTTCCAAAAAATTAGTGTGCTGAATTCAGAAAAGAAAGAGCTTTCAAATGATGTAACACTCGACCCATGTTCCCTATTTAAAATATAAGGGTTGTTATCACCACCCTTAAGAGGTTGATGTGAGAAAGTTGAGTTTTATGTCAAAACATGTCCCCCTCAATATTAAAATTGTCGTGTTTCAGCGTTTCTTAAAAAAAATTCTCTGAACGCAAATCGGTCTGTTTCGTTTTCAATGCGCCACCCTATATATATATATATATATATATATATATATATATATATATATATATATATATATATATATATATATATATATATATATATATATATTTGACATTAATAATATTCTTACAAAAGTTCGCCACCATAACGCACTTGCTGCTTCCAGACTGTTTAATCTAAACTTGACGTGTTACGGGATTTTTTATAAATCAGCACAATAATTGAGATGCCGAATTAAATCTAGTTGGCTGTCCGCACTGACAATAACTCATAGTCTACTTATCGGATTTTAATACGGCTCGGTATTTATGCTGACGGGAAGTCACTTCAAGGGACCAGCGTAGCAGAACGCTTCTAACCGCTCGTCAAACCCTTGATTCTCCGAATATAAGAACGCTCTCTGATAACAAAATTTATTTCAAATGAAAAACTTGAAGGAATATTGATTTATAATACACATACTGTTCATCAGAATGACTAGTAGTTAAACCTACCTCAAATCTAAGTTGTCCAACTGGAGCTTCTCCATAAGGAACTCCACGGAAGGCATAATATTTCGTTTTAAGGCCTTCAGTGTATCCAATTGTGCCTCTCACTTGACCATTTTTCGTCAGTATAACGATAGTGTCCTAGATTATAACAAAGTAGATATAGATTGGATCAGGTAGTAGTAATAATAATTTAACGGCAATTATAATAATAGTAATAACAATAAAAATAATAAATTGAAGAGCTCAATTAATTGTCCCGCAAAAATAGTTTTTACCCAGACAGCACAGACACATTCTGAGAATATACCAGGAATGTTTTGAAAGAATATTCAAACATATATAATATATATTCATAGAACATTCTATAATGAACATGAGAATTGGGCAGATTCTGTCATACTAATAAGATTTGTAGAATGTGATTTATAATATTCTTAGAAGCTCGCAGTATCTTCTGAAAATGTTCCACGAACATTCAATGAATCTTCTCAAAATGTTCATACATATACGCATGGTAACATTGCGTTTTAAAAAAAGATATACAGGGTGTTTCGCATAAGAAACGACAGAGAGCAGGGGCATGTAGAGGAACCTAAAATATGGTGATTTAACGCAACTTAACCCTATACTAAGGGGTATCCCTGAGAGGTTATAGGCCTTCAAAGTGGGGTTTTAAATTTCGAGAAAAAAAACAATATCTCAGTAATACTACAACTTAGAAAAACCAAATTTGGTACACGTTTTGGGTTACCAAGAGCATTAATCGTTGATGAGTACAGTTTAATTAAAGCATTTTAAAGGGTTGAATAGTGGTGTTTATTTTTTTTTAACCTATTGGCGGATCTAAAAAATTATTATTTCATTCTATGGGGAAGTAAATTGTAAAACTTTTTTACTCTTGTTATTTTTTAAAACACGTTGTCGTTTTCAAGAAAAACCAAAATAAGACACATATATTATCAATGTTACTTAAAATCACGAAAAATTCAATAGATGCCTGTGAAATTATCATGTTGAAGAATTTCTATAACTTATCGATAGCAGTTTTTTTTATTTCTGTTGTTTGAGTTGTCTGTTTTCTAATAAATTATACTTATTCACACTTTCTTACTGATTGTCAAATTTGACCTGTACATAAGTTTATTGGCAAATATTTAATTTTCGATGATTTTTAGTAAGATTTATAAAATATGTTTCTTTACTTATTCGTGTTTTTCTTGAAAATAACAAAGTTTTTTGAAAATAACAGGAGTAACAAAGTTATAGAGTAAAATTCCACATAAAATGAAATATGTTCTTAAATCTACCAATCTGTTAAAAAATTGTGACATTTTAAGGGGACATCGCCCCTAATCAGCCTTTTCAAATGCCTTAATTGAATTTTACTTACCATTTATTAATGCTCTTGGTACACTCAAAACGGGTACTAAATTTGGTTTTCCAAGTTAAAGTATTACACAGATATTGATTTTTTTCGAAATTTGAAACCCCACTTTGAAGGCCTATAATTTATCAGGGCTGCAACTTAATATAGGAGTAAGTTGCGCTAAATCACCATATTTTACGTTTACCTAGATGCCCCTGCCCTGTGTCGGTTCTTATGCAAGACACCCTGTATACATTTTTTGAATTATACAGAATTTAAGAAAATGCAGAGATATGAAATATTGGATTTATCTTTTACTGATTTGCTTCGTTGTTCGCCGGCAATTCTACTCTCAACCCACCTCCAAATGTTCAACCACCAACAGTCCCCAATGTCGCGCATAAAATGACGGATATCATTTTCAAAACTAAAAAGATACGAAAGATGCTCTCTTCTCTTAATACCAGGAAAGCCTCTGGCCTTGACGAGATCCCAGCAATTGTTCTCAAAAAATGCGCACCAGAGCTTGCTCCTGTCTTGACTCGTCTGTTTCAGATATCTTACAATAAAGGCATATTCCCTAGTAACTGGAAAACTGCTCGAGTAGAACCCATCCCCAAGAAAGGATCCAAAGCACTTCCTAGCAACTACAGGCCTATTTTTCTCCTTTCAGTCGTCTCTAAAGTGATGGAAAAGTATATAAACACCGAATTACTAAAATTTCTTGAAAAAAAAAACAGTCTAATCCACGACAGGCAGTATGGATTGCCGACCTCCTTTCCTTTGTCACCCATTCCTGGAACAAGTCCATGGAACAACACGGTGAATCCCAGATTGTTGCTCAAGACATATCCAAAGCATTCGACCAGGTCTGGCACGCAGCGCTGCTTAATAAACTTCCGCCCTATGGCCTACCACCAAAACTCTGTATGTGGACAGCAAATTTCCTCTCCAACAGGATGATATCTGTTGTTGTGGATGGCCATTCCTCTAAACTGTATCCAATTAATGCAGGAGTTCATCAAGGTTCAGCTTTAGCCCCTACTTTGTTTCTTCTCCACATCAATGACCTCCTCTCTAGCACATCCAACCCAGTTCACATCTACGCGGACGACAGCACCCTCCATTCAAATATACAATATTCTAAGCCTGTCTCTTTAGCCCAATTAGATGAGGATCGCAGACTCATGGAGGGTTCTGTCTCCGTGGTTCTCCAAAAAATATTAGACTGGGGAAGTAGAAATCTTGTACAATTCAACCCCACCAAAACTAAGTCTTGCTTTCTTTCTCACAAGAGATACACCAGCCCTAGACCCATCACAATGAACAACCAAGTTATTCAAAGTAATGAGTCGTTTTCTCTTGTTGGCATTTCTGTGGATCGAAATCTTAATTGGCACCAACATGTCACATGAATTGCAGAAGCGGCTGCTAAGAAATTAGGTTTCCTCTTCCGGGCTCGCAAATACTTTTCACCAGCTAATCTCTATACCTTATATACTTCACAAATAAGGCCAAACCTCGAATACTGCTCCCACATCTGGGGTGCCGCTGCCGCTTCTACACTCGCTATCCTGGACTCCATTCAGAAAAGAGCTATACGTCTCATCGGTGACCCTACCCTCACCCAAAGGCTGCCATCCCTTGCCCACTGACGTGCCGTTGGTGACCTCTCTCTCTCTCTCTTTTATAGATATCTGCACAGGCACTGCTCAGAGGAGCTTTCTTCCATAGTTCCCCCACCTGCTGCCCCCAACAGATCTACCAGGGGAACAGAGCGAATGCATCCTTTTACTGTCCAGGTCACCAGACTTAGAACATCTTGTTATGCCCGCTCTTTTGTCCCGAGGACTTCCAAGTTGTGGAATTCCTTGCCGGCACATGTTTTTTTCTTCTCCCCGAACCTCCAAACCTTCAAGTCCAGAGATAACAAGCTGCCTCTTTCCTCCCTGTCAACACCCACGGTACGATAGTATTTAGGCTGTAAGCTCTTGTGGTGTGTTGTTGAAATTATAAAAAAAAGATTTTCCACCATTTAACTGGCCTTTTATATGTTTTCGTATAAACAAGCCCAACAGGCTAGAATTTGAACTTCAATCACTCACTCTTGTGTACGTTACCATATTGTTCCAGTAGCTACACACACCTGTAAACTCATGTTCAGATACGTAATAAGTCAACAATTTGAGTATTGCACATTTATTCAGATTAAGTATGTACTTATAACAAATGCAAAGAAATGTCGGAATAAAATATTAATAAAACAATTAAAATTTCAATAACATAAAAATCAAATAAATAAAGATACAGTTCTTGGAGTTGCCAGAAAATTTAATAGCCAAATACAAAGTTTCCGAGATAAATAATCGCGGTTACCTCACTGAAGTAACTTGAAATCTGGTTAGACTATTGTTCCTACAGGCTTTCAGTGTGGTATTAAAGGAATTGCATTACACAATAGTACTTACACCTTTATAGAATACAATTAAATTGGACAGAACATGCCACACAATCACATTCACTTGCACTTACACAAAACTACAACTACTTCCCTTGTCACCAACAGCATGGATATTCTAGTTGTAAAGGCATACTTTGGCAAAGTGATTCCGTATCTGATAAATTGCAAGTTTTATTGTACATTCATCTTCCCACCATATGTTCAGGTCCACATTTTCTTCACTTTATAGTGATACTTCTCATAGCATTAACTTCTTCCACGGGAGTAAAAGCCCGAGATGTTGCTTAAACAATTTTATAGATTTGCAGTATTCTTGCACTTTTCCAGTCCATCAGTCTATCCACATAAAACGGTGGTGGTGCTTTATATTGCATGACTTAGGTACTATTGAAAATAATACAATTCACAAAATACCTAATTCGTAAGATGATCCAGTCTCAAGCAAAATTGGCGAACCCATCGTCAGTGTCAACTACAGGAGATGCTTTAAACCTTGAGTTTTACTAGGTTTTAGTTAACCTGACACCATGTTTTAGTTGCTTCTGTACTCTGGATCTATGTTTGCAATTACACACTGTTCACGTCACATTATTATTTTTAATTAATTATGTCAGAATAAAACCTTATACAACGTTGATCACAGACCATTTTCATTTACGTCTAGCGGCCATCTTGCCATTTTCCTTTCACGGCGGTGGACATGCGCTCTATGCCCAAAGAAAGTATTGCCTAAATATACAATTAGTTTACCATAGGCAGGTAACAGATTCAAACATGCAAAATAGTTACTATTTTAATTCTCGCCACTATACCGCAATCATCATCTATCTTTTTCATTAAATTTTAAAGTTATATAATATTATAAGGACATCTAAAGCACATTCTGGGCGAATATTCGGAATAATAATCTATTCAAATATTCTCAGTATATTGATGAAGAATTTTCTTGGGATGTGATTGAATGAATAATGTACTCAGAATATTCAAGATTGAAGTTTGAAATTCTATAAATGTTATTAGAACATTCCAAAACAAATATTCTGAAAAAATAATGTTCTCACATTGTGAGAACATTCTGAGAATATCTTGTGCTGTATGGGTAATATTATTAAAGATGACAAATTTTCGATGAAGCAATCCATCTTTTTTTGAATCCAAATATTTTACAAATAATTATGGTTAACCTAACTTAGGTGTGGGAAAGTTTGAGTGAAGATTGGAACCTGTGATGAGCACTGATAAGTACAATTTGGAGAACCCAATTCATCACCATACAGTTACAGCTAACTTTGTTAGGGAAACGATAGTCTAAAAACTGTACTGTAATGAATTGGGTTCTCCAAGTTTACTTATAAGAAAGTTTAATGAAAGTCGCCCAAAAAGACAAGTAGAATATTTTGTTGGTACTATTTCCGCAATTATGGCCAATCACCGATGCCAGAGAGCAGTTTCACATCACTATCCTGAAAATTTTGCGGAACACCTGCCCTTCTGTAAGGGGGTAGGGATCTTTACGTGCCCAATATCGCATGGACACAGGACCGACAGCGTTACGCCCACTTCGAAGGCCGGAACGTGCAGACATTCAATTTGCTCAAATACAATGCGAGAACCTCGGTTGATGTTAATTTATTACATTATGTACTGAAAGAGTGAATGGGGAACCTTGGGAATCGAACCCAGTATTCTTCGGTTCAGAGGCACATGTTCTTACCCCCAGACCACAGAGGCTCTTTAAGTAGAATCCAAAAATCAAAATTTGATATAATCGGAAGTGCCACCGGAATGAAAACATATTTGTATTCAGATCAGGCACGGTAACCTAGGCAACCAAATTTTCATTATCCAAATGTCACTCTAAGCGTCTAACGAACCAGTAATCTGCAGCCTGTTTCCTTAGCTTCCTAGGAAAATAAAGGGGGTGTATACCTATAATATAATAAATATAAACACCTAGATGAAAATATGGTATAAAAGCTTTTCGAATGTTGCCTCTTTTTCGAAATACAGGGTGTTAAAAAGACTGTTTTTTCCCTTTAGTGAGTTGTCGTAGAAAAATTAATGTCTCCCCATTAGTAAATTTTTCCGACTTTTGAATTTTCAAAAAAAAAATTCTTCAAATGAGCACGAACTAGGAACCCTAGGACCCATCTCCAAGATCAAATATATATATATATATATATATATATATATATATATATATATATATATATATATATATATATATATATATATATATATATAGTGTTCTAATATTGTTTGATCCCCATACCCAAACTACCTTCCCATCCTGAAAACTTCCCTCGGTGCCTACAACAGCAACCAGAGGCGGTTACGACATTGGCACACCTGTAACAGTTGGCAACAACAGCCACCGAAGGCAGTACAACCAACAGTTAGATCCCTGTGACAAGTGTCATTAAGCGTCAGCAGCTACGAGAGATCTCAAGATTCTCTGTTCCCCTGGTAGATCTGTTGGGGGCAGCAGGTGGAGAAACTATGGAAGAAAGCTCCTCTGAGCAGTGCCCGTGCAGATATCTATAAAAGAGAGAGAGGTCACCAACCGCACGTCAGTGGGCAAGGGATGGCAGCCTTTGGGTGAGGGTAGGGAGACCGATGAGACGTATAGCTCTGAATGGTGTCCAGGATAGCGAGTGTAGAAGCTGCAGCGGCACCCCAGATGTGGGAGCAGTATTCGAGGTTTGGCCTTATTAGTGAAGTATATAAGGCATAGAGATTAGCTGGTGAAAAGTATTTGCGGTCCGGAAGACTAAACCTAATTTTTTAGCAGCCGCTTCTGCAATTGATTTGACATGTTGGTGCCAATTGAGATTTCGATCCACAGAAATGCCCACAAGTGAAAAGGCTCATTACTTTGAATAACTTGGTTGTTCATTGCGATGGGTCTAGGGCTGTTGTATCTCTTATGAGATAGAGAGCAAGACTGAGATTTGGTGGGGTTGAATTGTACAAGATTTCTACTTCCCCAATCTAATATTTTTAGGAGAACCACGGAGTCAGAACCCTTCATGAGTTTGCGATCCTCATCTAATTGGGCTAAAGAGACAGGCTTAAAATATTGTATATTTAAGTGTAGGGTTCTCTCGTCCGCGAAACTGTGAACTGGGTTGGGTGTGCTAGAGAGGAGGTCATTGATGTGGAGAGGAAACAAAATAGGGGATAAAGCTGAACCTTGAGGTACTCCTGCATACAGTTTAGAGGAATGGATATCCACGACAACAGAAATGCTCCGGTTGGAGAGGAAATTTGCTGTCCAGGTACAGAGTTTTGGTGGTAGGCCATGGGCCGGAAGTTTATTAAGCAGCGCTGCGTGCCAGACCTGGTCGAATGCTTTGGATATGTCTAGAGCGACAATCTGGGATTCACCGTGTTGTTCCATAGACTTGTTTCCAGAATGCGTGACAAAGGAAAGGAGGTTCTGTAGTTGCTAGGAAGCGCTTTGGATCCTTTCTTGGGGACGGGTTGTACTCGAGCAGTTTTCCAGTTACTAGGCAATATACCTCTATTGTAAGATGTCTGAAACAGACGAGTCAGGACAGGAGTAAGTTCTGGTGCGCATTTTTTAGAACAATTGCCAGAGGCTTTTCTGATATTAAGAGAAGGGAGCATATTTCGTACCTTTTTACTTTTGAAAATGATATACGTCATTTTATGCGCGACATTGGGGACTGTTGGTGGTTGAACATTTGGAGGTAGATTGAGAGTAGAATGGCCGGCGAACAACCGGGCAAAAAGTTCAGTCTTGCCAAGGGCGGTAGAAACAATTTCATCCCCTGAAACAAGAGGTGGGAACGTGCTGTTGCAGAAATTATTCCAGTCCAGAAGGGCTTGCTGCCGTTGGAGCTTGAGAGGACTTTGTTTTTGATGTGGTTATTAAACGAGTTTTTTGCCGCAAAAAGAATGCGGACATAGCGGTTTCTTGCGTCGTTAAATGCTTGACGGTTTTCTTGACTGGGATTGTGTAGAAGCGTTTTTGGGCTATGAGCTTTGACGTTTTCAAGTCTGGCCTTGTCACAGGATTTAGAGAACCAGGGCTTTTGAGTGGCTAAAGAGGTTTTCTATGTACGTGGAATAAATAATTCCATGCCAGCTTGTATAATTTCGGTGTCGTTTTGTGAGATATCAGAGGGGTCAGGATGAGAAAAGAAGCAGACGGCCATGGCAATGAGAAAAATAGTCCCGCATTTGGTCCCAGTTCGCGGAGTTGTACTGCCAAACCATACGTGGGTGTGATGACTGTGAGACCTCGGGTTGAATTGCGCAGGAAGCAGTGACCATGCCGTGGTCTGATCGACAAAGTGGGGCGGTGACTGATATCTTATAGCATTCAGGTTTTGTAGTAAGAAGGACATCCAAGGTGTTGGAGCTGTCTGTTGGGATGCGAGGAAAGTAAGTGGATTGCTGAACGATATTGGCTAAAGGATGGCTGACTGCAAAGGCCTCCGCTGCTCTCCCTTGTGGATCGGTTTTTGAAGATCCCAGCCATTCCTTATTATGGACATTGAAGTCACCAAGAATAGTGACCTCAGAGGAAAGATATTCAGAAACCACATGGTCGGTTTTTTCAGAAAGGTAGTCGAAGAGCTGGACAAAGTTGTTGTCAGAAGGTGACCGGTAAATGCAACAGATGAATTTAGTTGCAGCCCTGAGATATAGTTCAATCCTAAGTATGTCTTTTCTTTCAGCTTCTAAATTGGGCCGTCTGGTGCAGGGTAGTTTGCTGCGGACGTATGCGCACACGTCTCCATGCAATCTAAAAGAAGTAAGGCGCTCATACCCCGGGAAATTAAGGTGATTAGTGGCTGTTTTGGCACTGATTTGGGTTTCGGTGAGGAAGAGGAGTTGGGGCCTATTAGCCTGGAGGAAATGGTGGGCGGAGTTCAGGTTAGAATTTAGGCCACATATATTCGAGGATATGTTAAACCTTGATGCCGGCGCTTCCTGTACACCCCTCTCTCAGAAATCCGAATGGAGGTGTATTTTATCTCCGGAATCTTCTGTACAAGGAGGAGCCATCATCATTTTTGTTTATAAGGGAAACTGACCCATACACCAGAACCGTAAACGTCCGTTGGGACTTCACCGGCACCTTGATGTAAGGGGTGGTACCTCCTCGGGCGTTAGAAAATCCTTTACTATCAGGTGAAGGAAAAGTCCACTACCACCTGCTTGACTCCGATTAGTCGCCTCGTACGACAGGCAGGAGTTACCTTGGGCCTATTCTTTTAGTTAGTCCCCGGATCCACAGGGGACAAATAATAGAATAATAGTTGATTATGCTCACGTCATACCCAAGTTTACTGCGTCGACGTTCAGCGGCCAGGGAACATCATAGAAAGATCGCCTAACCTGCGACACGTAGTCAAGTCACCCCCACGGTTGTCACGTTGACACGTGGGCAGGTCAGTGAGCCTCATTGTGGAAGAACCAATCTCCCGATGAGGGACTGATCCATGTTAGTAGAAATTCATTCAACCACGGCATCAACACATCGCAAGTCTTTACAGTCGTCACTTAGACACATGAAACACCTTGTCATTTTGGACGACGCCCCCCGCTATCAGCAACACCACCACGTGCTGATTACGGCAATCTCCCAGCTCCAATTGTAAGTCACCTTTTTTATTGTATCATTATTGAATCACAACATTCATTTATGTATTTAACTTGGCAACTCATATGAAATTGTTATTACTTTTATCACGTGTATTAATAAATATGTCCCGCAAACAATTCCTTTGGTACTTCGCGAGTGTTAAATGGGTAATTGAACCATGATGCTAGTCTTTCTAAACTAATAATGTTAATCACCTTTGCCGGCTTGTTGTTTTTCTCCATTTGTAAGCTCACGTAAAGTTACAATTGTAATATTTCTGAAAGTTTATTTTAATTTGTAAACATTTATTTGAACTCCCTCCGTTTTCATGTTCGTGTATGTTTAATCGTATGTCATCGTCGTCCAATAGCAACATAGCAACACCAACGCCAACAGTGGAACTGACTCTGACAAAGCGCCCGGCGTTAATGATTAATAGCGGATTGTTGTTTATGATTTCATCATCATAAGCTGTTATTTGATCTCTGTCTATTTATTTTTCTAGAAGTTTTAAAGATCGAACAATCTTATTGTATGAATTGTTAAATTGTTGGTGTAATTAAGTAATTCGTTGTCTGGAGTGTGGATAATGAAACATGGAGTATATCGACAAACATGTCAGGTAAGAATTCTTAAAACAGCTTTATACTAAATACATGTGTGAATTCAATAAAATTAGTCACTTTTCTGTAGCATAATAAAATTTTGGTATGTCGCTATTGGTGAATTATTCTAAAATGGCTGTTCCTATTTATATTTTTGTTTCTTTTCATGAAATCTACTCAACGAAAAAGAAAACCTAATTGCAAAATACAAATTTTGTTATGTCCCTAGAAACAGCCTGGAGATGTCTTACCTGGTCAGACCAATTAATTTTAAAATGTTAAACATGATTGACCTATGGACGCACGAGGCTTATTCAGAGCAATTGCCATCATAAGAACAGTGGAACAGTACAATACCCATCAAGCTGCCAGGATTGCTTATTTTGCACATTGTCGCAGTATCATATCGTATGGAACATTCATATGGGTTAAGTCGTCAGCAGCGGAACATGTGTTTATCATGCAAAAAAAGCAATAAGAACATTGTGTGCGTAGATCCAAAAAAAAGCTGCCCTGATGTATTCGAGGCCAATGGGATACTTAGGTACCCTTACAGCCATATTCTCCTTCAGTATATGTATTTAAAATATTCAGTGAATGGTGAAGCTCGCAACATCAATACCAGCTGCAGGCATGAATTAAAAATACGGTTGCACAAAAAGGGGAAAACACAGCAGATGTTTGATTACTTGGGAATCAAATTCCTCAATTTTCTACCTAATGTTATTAAGATGCTCCCACTAACAATATTAAAGTAGGCACTAGTGGATGTTATAAAACAAAAAAACCAAGGTGAATAAATTTATTGGCGCTCTAAACTAATGTGTATAGTGTTACATACTATTTGCATTCTTTCTTTGTAGGGTGTGTGGCTGTGTGTATGTGCGTTAGGGAAAAGCTTTGGAATGCAAGTTCCACTAGCCAGAGACTTTTTATTATATATACGTAATTAATTGCAGTCATAATTTTGCTTTATTTTAATTCAATATTTCTGAAGGTACACAGCCATTAACGATATTATACTTACTCGACAGGGATAGTTAAGACATGCGTGAACACTTTCGGAGACTGTCGCTATATTTAGGATATTTTCGCATTGAAGTTGTATTCCTTTCCCTAAGCTTGATTTATCCATTGCATATTCTTACGTTTGCTTAAGAAACTTTATCTAAAATCGAAATGAATGCACCATTTTAGATATTTCTTTTTTCACATAGTATTTGATATGTTGACTTGATTTTATGTCACATATGTTACCATATATTTTAGAAGCTAAAAAAATTCTTGCCGCTCAAAATAAGTAATGCTGCAGAAGACTTCGCTTTTGTTCTTGGTGTTTCACACATTTTTCTAGAAGACTAGTAAAACAATATCAAAAACAATTAATTGGTATTCATTTAGAAAAAATAATTTTTGAAATCAGTCAATTAATAACGATATCACCAGTTCAAGTTATCTATTTTGTCGCTGAGTTTTGACTAGAACTGCATTTTAGCCTAAACATGGGCACTCTGGCTATATGTCTTAACTATCTCGATCTAGTAACTATAGTCGGTACTTATAAAGGCAGTGACTTACCATGTACATTTGATGGTCAATAAAATCTATATATCTATCAGCAGAAATGAATGTGTTGTAAGTCTTTAATTTTTTTTATGTAATAAAGATTTTATTCTAATTAACATTGTCTTGAGTCATTTCATATAGTTTTACAAGAAATATATATTATGTATAAATACACCTATACCTATATTCAGTATTGGTTTGTAACTTGAAATCAATTCACTTAATCAAATCCGGTTTCTTTTTTTCAAAAATGCTTGGACACATCGATTAGTATTTCAAGTTGCAGTCTTTTAAAAAATCTATACAGTATGTACCATATTTGAAAAATGACTTCATCAATAATTTCTTTAAATCAACCCTAGGTTTTTGTTGACTATTTTTAAAGTTCTTACATGTAAACTTGTAGAAAATCAGCAGATTTAAAATTTTTATTCATTGATAACTACACAAAAAAATGTTTCGTGCTTTCAACTCAAGATTTATAATAAAAATTTGAAATTTGGTGGTTTTGTATCACTTGATGTGTATTTTAAAAATAGTCAACAAAAAGATAAGGTTGTCATTTACTAAAATTATCAATGACATTTGACACAAATTGTATAATACATTTTTGAAAAGATTGTAACTGAGAATATTATCCGACTCCCAGCAGTTTTAAAAGTAGATTAATTGGAATTATTCAAAGTTACACACTTGCACTGTATATATAATATATACAATTGCAGATAAGTTGCAAATGTAAGTTTAAAGTTTACAACTTTGCTAGGCCCTTGTAAAATTGAAGCTTGCTGTAAGGTAACATGTGTAAGTATAAAGAAAGTTTGTAACAGCTCACTACAGTAAACTTACAGTAACGTTACAAAAGAAACACTTACATAGTCACTGGGGTGAAGATTTGCCATTTGCAACAAACTTGCAGGAGGCTTTCTGCAAGGTATCTATCAAACTTTCACTTGCTTTGGAAAATATTCTGCAATGTTAATGCAATATTACCTTGCTCAGTGGGTGTGTTCTGCGAAGCCTAGTTGTGGCTCCTTTGGGGAATTTTTTCAAAAGTCGCAATCTCATTAGTTAATTTTTTCTACGATAATTAACTAAAACACTATTACGTGTATATTTACTCGTGAAATGTGGATATTTGATCTTATAGCACTAAAAAAAAATACTGCATCGTGGCCTTCCATTATATGCCTATAAAAGTAATGGTTTCATGTGGGACTTTTATATCAGAAGGAAGGTAAATTTTTCAAAACGTTTACTGGAACATGTATTTTGTATTTATTTATCTAAGGGTACACTATAAATGATTATTACATCAAGGTAAGTAGATCAATAGAAACGGGATTCAAAGAGATATAACATTTTCTATTGGATATGTTTGATATTATACCCTTGAATAAATCCGAAAAAATTATTCATTTGATTGATATATGTTTATATGTTTGTATATGTTTATTAATTTAAATTTTACAGTATGTTCCACAACTAAGTATAAGCTTGTGCTTGCAGTTAACACAATTTTATTTTATGTTCCAAACTAAACTGCCAAAATATTTTTATAAAATGTCACTTTAAAAATTTTGTTCAGCGTATGTTTCTTTTTCAGCATTTCTACCAATAACAGTCGTGCAGCTGCCACTAGTATTCATATACTATTATTAGAGAACTCATTCCAATATAACACCAAATTTTTTAACTAATATTAAAATATGAGCAGAAAGTTCTAATCAATTGTGATTCGCTCAATAATATATTTAATTAATTATTTTTTAGATTTACTGTTACTAGTCCTGGTAGTTTCTATACCTTTAGTAAGCCCATACGATACGCCAATGGCGTGACCTCGCTTGGTTCCAATCCCGAAAAGTGGTAACACTTTCACCTAGTCGGTCATCAGTCTACTCTCTATATGTTTATGCTTGGTGGTGTTGGTATGAAGAATGAAATAAAACCGTATAGCATCTTTTCTATAAAGCATCTTTTTAGCTCCATTTAGGGACACGATATCCATTACAAGTATCGATACTACCAAACATCTCTAGACTGGTATCTATACCTAGTGAATATCGCAATGAAAACATAGATATCCGATACTCCGATGCTAATAAATGACAAATGACATTTCTTGTTGATCTTGGTTAGGTTATGTGAAAATTAATTTATTTCACGTATTAAATTGAAATATATGAGGATTAGAATGAGCTATATTTTTGTTATAAATAAAATGAAACAGAACTACATTACTGAAAACTAAATTATAAATGTTAATTTATAACTGCACTTTTGGGCTTCCTCAAATTGTCACATATTGTCCTGCCAGTATTTCTTCGCATAAGGGGAAGCCAGTTTAAAAGCTCGAAAACCACTTAAATTTTAGAGTAGGCAATTCTTTGACCAAACAAGTTCACAGTAAATATTAAAATATAGCTTAAAAGTTTTTCCACGCCAAAACTTTATAAAGGTCCCTTGTTTCTACAAAGAAAACGTAAGACAGCAGACGACAAAAAATGGCGGCAAATTGTGAAATGTGAAATGAAAAGAAAATATCGATGACCGACTAGGCATGTTCGATTGCAAATCGATTTTTGCGAAGATCGATTATTTGTGTTGCAAAATTTCGATCTTAAAATCGATTCACTAGCTCTCAATTTTCCGGAAAATCGATTTATTTTCCCAGGGATCGAATCGAAAGAATTACTTAACACGTAAGCGATATGAATTAATTTTCAAACAAAAAACAGTACATTATTTGTGCCACTGTTTTAATATGGTATTACTTAATACCACAGACAATTATGTATATATGTGGCGTGTGGTAAAAAATCAGGTGCAAATTAGAAATATGCTAATCTTATATTAATTACCTAATCTAAGATGCCAATTCAATATAGTGGCGTGGATTGTCACTTATTGTCATTTGTCATCCAGTTGGTTTGTTTTTTAATTTTTCCTGATTTTTATGTTTGAATGGCTATGGTATTATTCAAAGAGGTTGTAAGGGATAGAGGTAACAAAGGTGCAGTTTTGCAATACAAAAAGCCTGTACACTTTTCCTAACTGGGCGGAGTTCGGTGACTTAAGTGGGAGAAACGTCAGGGACGTATTTAGGAATTTTTAGTTTGGTTAGAAATAAAACTGAAATTATTCAATCATTGAAATGTAATGCTTATTCATGAATTTCTTAAGCTTTTGTATAAATAGGTAACCTAAAAAGGTTCGGAACGCAGCAAGTGCGTTATGATAGTGAATTTTCATAACAATATTAAATAATATATTTATATAAGCTGTAAGATTTAGCCTTATATTAAAAGTTATGAAAATTAATTAATTAAATTAGGAACAGTAAAACAAGGTAAAGAAGGACAAGCAAAAACATGATCTATGACATATATTTATAGAGTAATTTGGATACAAAACTCAAACAAAGCAATTGATAAACAGGAAATATACCCTAGAAAAATACACTAGAAAGCTGGAAAAAAAATCCTTTGGTTGATGCATTGAGGGTGATTGTATGCATGCAGGAGAAGAACCCCCAGGAGGAAGAGGGTTTCTGCTCCTCACCCAAAAATTCGAGGGGTTCTCCTTCCCCTTGTGCATGCATTCAACTACCTTCAAAGCATAAAGCACAAGAAAAATTTCTTGTGAGCAACCCCCAAGAAGGTTGCTGGACCTGGACGAATATGGGGTAGACAGGGTTTAAAGGAGGTATTGCTGTAAAATGTGAAAAACGCATGTTTTCAAAGTCCCTTAATTTTCTTGGGGGTTGTTTGCCAGAAAATTTGTCTTGTGGCCGAGGAAGGTTCTAAGCATGTTGCTGGAAAAAAATATCTAAAACCCTCATGCAGTCAACTGCAAATTTACCGAAATTACATTCTACTTCGTCGCCTATAATGTCTTTTTCAGATAATGTAGAATACAGAGCTAAATTAAATAGGTTCACTTGCATTTTCATTTCTTTTTTATTTTTATATTACATTTATAAGCACAATATGCGTATAATTAAGGGAACCCTTAATTAACATTGCAGCAACACAAACTTGAAAAGTGGAGAAATTATTTACAGTATGTTAACAGTTATAAACTTGATTTCATCATGTTACAGTAGTATTCTGATAATAAAAAATTACATCTAACTGTATGCACACAACAGCTGGGTGTTACGAGATGTGATGAAACGCCAAACTGACTGTACCACAGCATTAGCATAATATTATTATGCTGCCACATTATCATATCTCTCTAGTAATGGTATCATGTCAAAAACCTACACTAGAGGCTAAATTTCCAATTTCTTCTTTGTTTATGGTGTCTGTTTCTACTGTCCTAAATTTCCAATTTGATATTGTCAATAAATAACACTACCACACAATGACAAATGACAGCTGAGCTTCAGCACAGACGCAGTCTAACAAAGTTGTCGCATAGATTAAATTATGATCGGAGGGATACCTAAGTTAAAAATCATGAGAAATGGGTAATTCGAAATTTGCAGGTATTAAATACAGTATTTTTTAACTGACTGATAAAATTAAATTTTATAAAATGTTTTCTTTATTATCAGAAGTTGTAAAAATTTCATATGTTTATACATGAAAGGTTTAACTACATGAAATTTCTGAAGATCGGGCAACCCCGGTCAGCAACATCTTGACATCTGGCAATGGTTGTGACTTCCATTATTTAGATTTTATCTACAATTTATTTAAATAGCATAACAGTACAGGTAGCTGTAGTGCTCTGCCTTTGTCCAACATTGTAGATATTGCGTTACAGAATTTGAAGTGATGTCGAGGATTATTTTATTATTTATTTCGAATAACTTCATTTTTCTTTGATCAAAAGACTTGAAAATTGGTACACAACCACATCTCTGTATGTTCTTTTAAGTTGTAAATTTTCGTTCCAATCACTTAAACAATTTGAAAGCTATTGCGTTTAAAAAAATATATTTAATTTTTTGTTAGGAATAACTATGTGTTAAGATCTGATGAACGAACTCATCCAAGCCATTAGCAAAATAAGCGTAATTCCAAAATTTTCTCCAAATCAGTGAAATATTTTTTGGGTTATTGGTTGGATAAATTGTTGGATGAATATATTGGATAAAGTTTTATATTCAAAAGGTTGGATAAATAATAATAGTTTTTATTTCAACAACAGAAGAAAATACAACATAAAGTACATTGTACTGTTTACAAATTAATGTTAACATTCCTTGTCTCTTTTAAAGAAATAGAGATTAATTTCATTGATTGCTGTTGCCCTTACTTCGTGAAACTGGTCCATACTTCATACAGATTTGGAGACTACTTCTCTGGCTTCACTGTGGTTTTCGTTTTGGTAGGTGAAGGACGTAGCCAGCGCGTAAGCTAACTGGAGCAAGTGGCCCTTCTGAATTCAAGATGTTCTTCAACGTCTCTGTTACTGGTTTTGCTGCTTGATAGTATCCTCAGACAGAAAAAATTTGAATTAATACGAAATCATGACAATTACAAATAAAGATCTGTTGCTATTTTATGATGTTATAATTTAAAAAATCTTTAAAAGTGAAAATAAAATAAAACAAATATGACGTATGACGCCTTTAAAATGTCTACGTGATGTATATCAATATTTAACATAAAGATAGAAGAAACCTATAACAGTAATAACTATAATAACAATTACAACAATAAAATAACTAAACAAACACATTAATAAAGCAGACTATACAATGAAAATATCGACACACATCATGTCTTATAACAACTTTTTGGAAAAAATAGTTAGATTTATGTTGTCTGATTTATTTAATTAGGAAGAAGAATATCTCAGAAATCCTAAATATTGTCGTGTATATGCTTTTTTACTTCTAAAGCTTAAAACAAGTCTAGTTTACACTTGTCATGACAAAAATGTAGTGGTTTTATGCCGTTATTTACTGTGGGTCTATGTTGGGTATCAATAATATGTTTTGCAAATGTGGATTTGTCAGGATGGTTATTTCTAAATGCAAAAATATGTTCTTTGTATCGGGTGTTAAAATTTCTAGAAGTTTGATCGATGTAGATTGCGTTACGTGTGCATTTCACAAATTTTGAATACCTATACAAATACAAAAGTAGCTTTTAAATCTTATAACATGACGCTTGATTTATTAGATTATTTCAAATAATTGATTGGAAGTATTATCACAGATGATGGTAAGTGTAGGAAAGGTCTGAAGAGGATCGCGATGGCAAAACAAGCATTCAATAACCAAAGGACTGTTCTCACTAATAAACATTTTAACCTGTACATGAGGAACAAATGCAAGTCGTACGTGTATGGAGTATGGTAATGTATGGGGCGGAAACTTGGGCTGTAGTTAAGCAGGATATGAAGAGAATATAAGTTTTTGAAATGTAAACAAGAAAAATGTCAAAGACAGTGCAGGTTGATAGAAAGACGCTTCAAAGTGTGCTAGGAGAGGTGAAAGAATAAAGAGGCTTGCTCAAAGAAATCGAGAGGAAGCTAAAATTTATTGGTCATATTATAAGACATAATAACTTCCCGATAACATTATTTGAAGGACATACGAGTACTTGAAATGTACACTGAATTATTGGCCCTTAAATAAGAGAAGTTTGTTATAAACAGCCCTTAAACTTCTACTTTTATCAAATAGATTTTTGTTATAATGATGTATTCTATTAGAAACATACATAGATGATATTAGTTTAATTAGATGGCCATAATGGCAAGTCAAAAGATTTTGTTCTCGAAAGTGAACTTCAAGTTTTTTAAATATGCTGTTTTGGTTTATTATAGTTTTTAATATTCGCATGTTTATTTCCTTTACATTTATAATCACCGCAGATTCATTTAAGTATGTTTGAAGAACTTTTTCTGCAATAGTGCAAATAGATATTACATCGTCAGATGGGTATATGAGGAGTTGACCTTTGTCTTTCTGATCTATAAACGATGTTAATAACGCAGACCTCTCCCCAACAAGTTCACCCGCGCATTCTTCGCATCTCAGAGCTTTTGTTATTTTCCTTACTACATAGCCAGATATATATGTCACGACTTATTTCTTAAACTCTGATATATTGATATCTAATATTTGAAGAACTGTGTCGTCGTCAAAATTATCTATTTGACTCATGTCTTCATCTGGTTCTTCAGATATTCGTTCTCGCCCACAAGTTTTATTTATTACCTCAATGGGTGACAGAATAGGAATTGCTTCTAAAGGGATACAATTTCCTTTAAATGAATCTTTTAATTCAAGATGCACCATCATCCTTTTATATGCACTTTTAAATTGCTTTGCTGATGGGTTATTGTTATAGCCTCCCATGGATCTAATTTGCCCAAAAAAAAGCTCAATATGATCCTGACTGATTTTGTAAGTGGGAAAATACAGCAAAAAATTATTGTCGGCAATTAAAGTTTTATAAACAAATTGCAAACTTTGTATGCAAAATAAAAAGCCAATTATACCCATTTTTCTACCACTCTCACACAGAAGCGGTCCATCAATTATCCTAAGTGACGTTAAATATTGTGATAGCTCTCTTAAAAATACATTAATGTTTTCAAAATTTTCTGCATTTATTGCTTTCTTAAAATCTGAATTGTTTAAATTTCTAGAATTAAGAATGTCAAATAAATTGTTTATAAGTCGGATAAAT
This sequence comes from Tillus elongatus, assembly GCA_964006375.1. Lineage (NCBI taxonomy): Eukaryota > Metazoa > Arthropoda > Insecta > Coleoptera > Cleridae > Tillus > Tillus elongatus. The sequence goes on from OZ023262.1 coordinate 14,917,068, forward strand.
TTCACAGTTCCCTCACATTCTTTGAACTCCTCAAGATGTAAAACTTCATTGCAATATTCCAAAGAATGTGCCACTGAGTGGCTAAAAAGTTGTGTGGCTAATTTAACCTTCATTTTTTGGTTTGTATAAAATATATGCGATTTTCTTAATTTATTTGCTAAATGAACGCCCTCCTGATCCTGTAACTCATTTAATTTTACTAAATAATCCCACTTTATATTTTCCCCATTCTCATCAATTATTAATTTTTTATCGCCTAATGTGTTTCTTATCAGTTTGATCATATGACATGGATCAAAAAAGACTGCAATTTTCTTACCTGAACTAGGATCAACAAACGTTGAGTTAATGTTCCTCCAATTCAAATCGCAGCCAAGTTCTTTTGCTAACGTTAGATTATTTGTTGCCCCATCAAAAGTTATTGAGACCACGTATATGCCCGACTCATTTAGTAGAGTTAAACACTGTAATACCAAATTTTGTTTTTGTGTACCCCTTAAAGAGTCGATTAAAAAATATCCAAGAGGAAGCTTCCATGATTGATTAATGCTAACAAGCATAAAAACAAGAGCTTCTTTGGCTACAGGGTTACAATCGGTCTCAAGATTTGTACCAAAATCTACAAACCCATAATATTTTACCCCATCCCATTCTATATGTTGGCGAATTGCCATCTCATCTATGACTAAAGAACATATAAGTTTTCCATCTGTGCTTTCTGATTTTGACTTTAATAAGTTGAACACCTCTGACGTAAAACTAGCTTTCCCATTAACGCTTTGATACCATCTAGATATAGTTTTTGGATGAGGAAGAGCCGAGTTAAATGTGTTTCTGACAAAACTGTAAGCTTTGGGAGAGTAATAATGCAGTGTAAGAGAAAAAGCTTTAAGTTGACTTTCATACTTATGTTTACGACCTAATTGTCTTTGTAAAAATTCTTCATTAGGTCCTATTTGCATTAATGTTTCTAATGTTTCGTCGGTTACTTTACCTTTTAGTTGTTTGATTATATTCGCAAGGGTTGCTGTTCTCTTCTTATAATGATGAACACTACTGCTGAGCCGTTTAATTTTTTTTCGTGCATCGAATAACAGCTTCTTCAGTTTACGTTTGCGCGGTGTAACAACCTATAAAAAATGTTCAATGATAAACCATTTATTTTCTCAAGTAAAATGAATATATAAACAAAATTTCCAACAACACATTTTGGTTAATAGTGGTTGAGATAAATTGCAAAACAGTTGTTTCTAACTTATTTAATCATGGACTATACAAACTTAAACACCACATAAAATGTGATGGAATAACATATTAGGTTTTTTAAAATTATACTGATTTCATAAACGGCAAAAACTGAATCTAACTCACCATGTCCTTCAAAGTGGGTGGCATTGAAGGTGTTTTCATTTCAGCAAATCCTAAACTACTAAACGATCTTTGCGGTACCTCTACAACAGTTTTCTCTTCATAAAAACCAGCACTTGTTGATGGCCGAGAATAATCCATTACAGGTACATTGCTACCAGACCAAGTACTAGTTGACGGGGCAGCTGCAAATGGCACATTGATAGCAGTTATATCAGTCATTGGCTGCTCGCCAAAAACGACTTGTGTTGATGGCTTGTTTGTTACCTGCATAAATAAATTTGAAACGAATACCATTAATGTAAATTTGGAGGGCTAATTAAATTACGATAAATATCATAACAATATATTACGTGAATGTAATTAGTAGCATAGTTACTAGAGATGAGCGATATATAGCTACCGGTGATTTAATCGCTTCTATTAAAAGATTGCTGTTAGCAGCTGTTATTAAAACACAAAACAACAGCGATTGTGAAAACCGAGATTTACACAAATCATTAGAGTAATTCTTTCTATGAAATTCACCTTATACTAAAAACTCCATGACAAACAGCAATTGCTGTATTCATAATACACGCAATCGCAGTTTGTGCGAGCGAGTAGAAGTATCTGTATACTTTCCTTCTCGCCAGTATTAGAATACAACATTTCTCCTTTTCTTATAGGTAGAAAACGAAAAACTCATGATACAAATAACGCGAGATATGATAATGAGACTATCTATTTTTAGAACCGTCATGCGCATGGCGTCATGTGGTGAGTCCAATGCAATAATAATATGCTGTCGTACAGTGGAGTTTGACGTTTCATCACAACCCCTTAACAAATTAGGTATTTTACTGCTATTTGAGTGCATACAGTTGGAAGTAATTTTTTAAGATCAGAATACTATACTATGATTGTGTGACATGATGATCAAATCAAGTTTATGAATGTTAACGCCCCCTGTAAATGTCTACAAACGTCTTCTCTACTTTTTAAGTTTGTGTATCACCAATGCTAATTCAGGGCTCCCCTTAATTATTATACTTCACTTGTGCATATATATATATATATATATATATATATATATATATATATATATATATATATATATATATGTATGTATGTAATATAAAAATGAAAAAGATTAAATTATGAGCTGCGTTCTATATTATCTGAAAAAGACAATATAGGCGACGAAGTGGAATGTAACTTCAACCACATTAAACTGACGTATAGAAATGCGAATGACTTTGTGTTAAGTGTGTAGTTGGCCTTCTATAACGTTACTCACCATGTGATGTCATAGGAGGGGACGGGGCATATGCGCAATATCATATATCTTGTAAGTCATTATATCATGGAAAAACCTGCTGAATCTAAAATTAAAGCAGCACCGAACTGTAGCATATATATGCCTTCCAAGTTTTTCATTATATTAAAATTAAAATAATATGTAGATTTCTCTCAGCGTATATTCTTGTAATATGCTAATTTTATAGAACTTCTATTAATAGTAAAAATCTGAGTAGTTTTAAAATTAATATAATTTAAAAGCTATCTGAAGATCATATTGTGGTTTCAATTAAGCGGTTAACACTAACACCTTGTAAGTGTTTAAAATAAAAGCATATGCACATGCAGCATTGTAAATGGCTAAACCACAATCGCAGTAGCTGTTTAAAGTCCCTGTTATTTAAAAATAGCCATCACTGATAGCAGTGCCATTGAAAAACCGCTGTTTGGCTATATATATATATATATATATATATATATATATATATATATATATATATATATATATATATATATATATATATATATATATATATATATATATATATATCACTAATAGTTACATAAATTAATAACCTTGATTCAGAACTTACCAATACAGGTATATAACTTTTTTTTAAGTGTACTGCAAAAGGTGATTTTTCTAAATCATAAGATTCCTCGGTAAAATGTAAATCGCACACATTTGAGTTCATAAAAATATCTTCATCGCTTAAATTTAATGCTCGTTTCCAAGCCTCGTATCTTTCACCAGCTTTGGGAAATCTGAAAATAATATCTCGAATTATCTACTTTATTAGTGACTGAACCTCTAGAAAGATGCAGTAATAGATAAAACGAAACTATTCTACTTTTTTTCTGCTTCTACTGGAACTACATAGGTAAATACATCTAATTCAAATAATAATTGCCAAACAAAATGCTTAATTTCATTACAAATATTCAATAAATAATGCATTATTAAGATTTTATTTCTTAAAAAAACACAATTGACAATAATAAATGCTAAAGATTTAACAAAAGCAATACAATGTGTAAATACGGACCTGTGAAAACCAATAAACATTTGGCGCCAAACAAGGAAACAGAAGACATGTAAACAACTTACCGAAATAAATGCACAGTTGCTTTATCCTTTTCATAATTGGCACTTTTATTGTACATACAGTTCTTCACAATACACCTTGGCATTTTTTAACTTTTACACTGCTAAAAAACGGCAAAACACACAAGATAACCTCCATTCGCAAATTAACAAACACTTCAAATACTTGTTGACAGCTGACAATAACTTCAAGAGCGGTTGGGGGAACGAATCAAAACAAAACACATTAGCGCGTTATTCAAAATTTTGTTTGTGATTGGACGGTGACAAGAGTGGGAAATCGACAGGCTGCAAACTCGGCTTTGTTCCCTCTAACATATACAACCTCTTTGGTATTATTGTATTATTTATGTGCAGATTCGGTGCTTCGGCTCTTTTTAGTGAATTTTCTTTAAAAAAATTCACTAATGAGGAGATCCCGACTTTTGAATTTTGAAAAAATTTCTTTAAATGAGCGCTAATTAGGCCCCCCAGAACACATATCCGGGGTCAGTTTCAATTTTTATATGGTTATATATATATATATATATATATATATATATATATATATATATATATATATATATATATATATATATATATATATATATATATATATATATATATATATATATATATATATATATATATATATATATATATATATATATATATATATATATATATATGTATCACACCGATAACTCAAAATATTATGGGCCGATTTTGGTTAAATTTGTTGAGTACCTTCCTTTTACAAATGGCTTGGATAAGTTCGTTAGCCAGGAAAATCGGCTTAGGTTTTCCCGGAAAATTTTGAGTTTTCTTTCGAAAAAAATTGTAAAAAATTTATATCTCCAAAATTAACAAAGTAAGGGCAACCAAATGGTACACGGGTTTACATCATTATACGTAAGCTACCTACCAAAATTTAGCTCTGTAGATCAAAAGGCAAAAAAGTTATAGGCATTTAAATAAAAATTTATTGGGATTTTCCTCAAAATGTCAGTTGCGATTTAAAACGTCAAAAATTGGCAACATTTAGGCAAAGAACTTGAATCTAATACGGGATATCGAAATAAAATGTCTCAAGAAGAATGTTTTACAAACCCTAAAGTCTTAGTTTCAACCGTCATTGTCCTTCATTTTAATAAAATGTTTCCAGAAAATTCATTTCAAATAGACCCTTTCTCTGATGCTTGGCAGTAGCCTTAGCTATAGAGTTTATCGTTTAATGGTATATAATTTTTGTCGAATTTTCGTAAAAAATCAATAAAGCTCAATATATCCGTTATTATACAAGACATGAATTTTTTTTAATATATTAATTATAGGGTGTCTTGAGCTACATCTTAAAAAAATATTTCTACAATCATAGGGTGGCCCATAAGTCGTTGCGGTGATACAAATTTTCTTATTTTTTTAATCAAACACGACTTATGTATTGCATTTTTGCATTTTCCATCGAAATATAATGCATGTTTGTAAGAAAAGAAATTCTGGATGCAGCAAGTGCGTTATGGTAGCGAATTTTGATCAAATGCTTCATATTTGAATAGCCCAATTTGCTATTAACCTATAAGGTTGACCAAGAAACGAGTTTTTGTGGGAACACTTTAAGTTTACTTTCGGAAATTTTTGTACATTTTCACACAATAAAGTTATTTTTATGAAACATGGCACATTGTTTTTACTATATAGGTTATACTGGTAACCAAAATTGATGCCTGCTTTCTTAAATAAAAAGGAAACAGACATATTTGCAATAAAAACATATTTAAGAAAATTCACTACCATAACGCACTTGCTGCGTCCCGAGTTTTTATTATTAATCATTCAGTCGTATTAGTTCCTTAAGCGCTTAAGCATGCGTTTTGTAAGAAAGAAAAGTGTGGTATGGAAATATTTTATAAAAGTAAATTCATAATGAGGCTCAACGCAAGTTGAGTAATTCGAAATCGATTTTTCAAAAATCGATTCTTTTAGCTCTGATTTTTATTGAATCGTTATGTTAAGAAACGATTGTTGACTATTCAAAAATCGACTTTTAAAAATAAATCGAACATCCCTGCCATCGACGACTACGCGGCTAACGACAAATGATAATCGACAGCGTACCGATCATAATAATAATAATATTTACAATGTTAGGCCTTTACGAAAAGTAACCGGATAGATATTTACCGTTTACCGAATGGTACACAGCTGGCTTTATGGTAAATGGATCCGGTGGAGTAATTTTCGAACGCTTTTAAATGCGCGGTAACTAAATGACAAACGCCAAACTGTCAAAGGTTCGTCTTTGTTGTTTGATGATATTTTAGCTTTGAACTTTGAAGTAGTAGTATTAACATATCAGTATGGATATTGAAAAAAATTGTTTTAGTTAATGTTGTATCTGAAATATTAGACAGCGATAGCGACGAAGAGTTATTAACAGGAGTTACGACTTATTATACATTAAGAAATTTATTAAGAATAATATTAAAATATATTTAGGGGCTTCTCTTCAACACTTAGCAATACTAGACACTTTACATTTTTACACTTACTACTATTAACATCCACTAAATGCCAATACAACACCTTCATCTTTCTTCAAGTAACGATTGAGAAATGAACGAATGATTCAAAAACCTTAAGGTATTGGTATTATTATTTATTTACATGCAGTTTATAGGTTAGACTTTAGACAATTTGTATAGAGAATTAAGTTTGTTCTCTATATAACTCAATTCTCCTGTCCTGATTCGTCTGTTTCAGATATCTTACAATAAAGGCATATTCCCTAGTAACTGGAAAACTGCTCGAGTACAACCCGTCCCCAAGAAAGGATCCAAAGCGCTTCCTAGCAACTACAGGCCTATTTCTCTCCTTTCAGTCGTCTCTAAAGTGATGGACAAGTATATAAACACCGAATTACTAAAATTTCTTGAAAAACACAGTCTAATCCACGACAGGCAGTATGGATTCCGTCAGCGCAGATCGACTGCCGACCTCCTTTCCTTTGTCACCCATTCTTGGAACAAGTCTATGGAACTACACGGTGAATCTCAGATTGTTGCTCTAGACATATCCAAAGCATTCGACCAGGTCTGGCACGCAGCGCTGCTTAATAAACTTCCGGCCTATGGCCTACCACCAAAACTTTGTACCTGGACAGCAAATTTCCTCTCCAACAGGAACATTTCTGTTGTTGTGGATGGCCAATCCTCTAAACTGTATCCAATTAATGCAGGAGTTCCTCAAGGTTCAGCTTTAGCCCCTACTTTGTTTCTTCTCCACATCAATGACCTCCTCTCAAGCACATCCAACCCAGTCCACAGTTACGCGGACGACAGCACCCTCCACTCAAATATACAATATTCTAAGCCTGTCTCTTTAGCCCAATTAGATGAGGATCGCAGACTCATGGAGGGTTCTATCTCCGTGGATCTCCAAAAAATATTAGACTGGGGAAGTAGAAATCTTGTACAATTCAACCCCACCAAATCTCAGTCTTGCTTTCTTTCTCATAAGAGATACACCAGCCCTAGACCCATCACAATGAACAACCAAGTTATTCAAAGTAATGAGTCGTTTTCTCTTGTTGGCATTTCTGTGGATCGAAATATTAACTGGCACCAACATGTCACATCAATTGCAGAAGCGGCTGCTAAGAAATTAGGTTTCCTCTTCCGGGCTCGCAAATAATTTTCACCAGCTAATCTCTATACCTTATATTCTTCACAAATAAGGCCAAACCTCGAATACTGCTCCCACATCTGGGGTGCAGCTGCCGCTTCTACACTCGCTATCCTGGACTCCATTCAAAAGAGAGCTATACGTCTCATCGGTGACCCTACCCTCACAAAGGCTGTTATCTCTTGCTCACCGACGTGCCGTTGGTGACCTCTCTCTCTTTTATAGATATCTGCACGGGCACTGCTCAGAGGAGCTTTCCTCCATAGTTCCCCCACCTGCTGCCCCCAACAGATCTACCAGGGGAACAGAGCGAATGCACCCTTTTACTGTCCAGGTCACCAGACATAGAACATCTTGTTATACCCGCTCTTTTGTTCCGAGGACTTCCAAGTTGTGGAATTCCTTGCCGGCACATGTTTTTCCTTCTGCTCCGAACCTCCAAACCTTCAAGTCCAGAATTAATAAGTTGCCCCTTTCCTCCTTGTCAACACCCACGGTACGATAGTATTTAGGCTGTAAGCCCTCGTAGTGTGTTGTTAAAATAAAAAAATAAAAAAATAAAAAAATAAAAAAAATTACCGACTGTTTGGTTCGGTACACAAATCCTGCACCAGGTTGATGCACCGGGTAGATACCGTATAATATTCGAAGTTCGAATATTATACGGTATCTACCCGATATATTTCGAACAATGGACAGAGTAACCAACTGCATTTTCGAACGGTTGCGGTGTAACCGATATCTACCCGGTTACTTTTCGTAAACGCCTGTTACAGTGGTAGAGCAGAAAACATAGACATCAGTAGAGTAGGTAATTTTCTCTGAAGGTTAAGAAGGCACATAAACTGTATCGATACTAATCATGATACAAATAACGAAGTCATTATATCATGGATACTAATAAGGTATCGCTGCTAAAGTATCGATACTGTTATGGTATCGATATCGATGTATCATTCGTGTCCCTAGCTCCATTTCCATTCTCCAGTACATGTAGAAGTAGTTGAATTTCAATGTTACAAATTTTATTTTTTGATTAAAACGTGCCCATGTGTGAAAGAAGTAAAACATGAACGCGAGTAGGGATTTTAAGTTAAAATTAGAGTGCAAAGAAGTAAAAACAGAGGAAGATTGCAAAATAGAAATAAGAGAATGTGATTTGATTCCACTTGTGAATGTAAAAAAGGAATACTGCAGTGATAGCGACAACTCAGGAAACAATGATTGCAAAACCAGTTTAAATATTGATGTTTACCAACCGTCACGTAGTAAATGTGAATTAAATGATGAGCATTGTAATTTACAGGAGACAGCAACAAGGGCTGTTTCCAAACAGAGGATTAGTCGAGAGGGACGACCATTTAAATGTGACACATGTAATTACACTAGTGTATGGAAACAGGCTTTGTCAAGACACATCATCACCAAACACAAAAGTATTGAAGATAGACCTTTTAAATGTGAGTCGTGTGATTACGCCAGTGTAAGGAAAGAGCATCTCTCAAAACACATCATTTCCAAACACAGAGCTGTTAAAGATAGACCTTTTAAATGTGAGATGTGTGATTACACTAGTGTACAGAAAGGGTATCTGTCGAGACACATGATTTCCAAACACAGAACAGTTGAAGACAGACCTTTTAAATGTGAGCTGTGTGATTACAGTAGTGTATGGAAAAGCCATCTGTCGAATCACATCATTTCTAAACACAAAACAGTTGATGACAGACCTTTTAAATGTGAGCTGTGTGATTACAGTAGTGTACGGAAAAGGAATCTGTCGAGTCACATCATTTCCAAACACAGAATAGTTGAACAGATACCTTTTAAATGTGAGTTGTGTGATTACAGTAGTCTATGGAAATGGAGTCTGTCGAATCACATCATTTCCAAACATGGAAATATTGAAGACAGGGCTTTTAAATGTAAGCTATGTGATTACACTAGTGGATGGAAACATAACCTGTCAACACATATCATTTCTAATCACCTTAGTATTGAAGAGAGACATTTTAAATGCCAGTTGTGTGAATACAGTAGCGTGCGAAAACGGGATCTGTCAAGACACATCATTTCTAAGCACAAAAATATTGAAGAAAGACCTATTAAATGTGACTTGTGTGATTATGTTAGTGTAAACAAAAGATATCTATCATTACACATTATCTCCAGACACCGAAGTATTGAAGAAAGACCTTTTAAATGTGAAAAGTGTGATTACACTAGTGTACGTAAAGATACTCTATCAGCACACCTCATTTTTAAACACAAGATAATTGCAGATGTATCTTTTAAATGTGAGTTGTGTGATTATGCTTGTGTATGGAAAAATGATCTGTCAAGACACATCAACTCTAAACACAGAAGTATTGAAGATAGACCATTTAAATGCCAGTTGTGTAATTACACTAGTGTAGAAAAAAGGAATGTGTCAATACACATTATCGCCAAACATGGAAGTACTGAAGAGAGACCTTTTAAATGTGAATTGTGTGGCCACACTAGTGTACGGAAAGGTGATCTGTCAAAACACATCATCTCCAAACACAGAAGAAACAAATTGTTGTAGAATTTTCATTTGTTATTTGTTGCTTCTTAGATTGAAAATGTATTGAGGAGCTTGTTACCACTCCCACTGAGCAAGGTAATATTGCATTAACATTGCAGAATCTTTTCCAAAGCAAGTGTAAGTTTGATAGATTACTTACAGAAAGCCTCCTGCAAGTTTGTTGCAAATGACAAATCTTCCCCCCAGTGACTTTACATATGTGAGTGTTTATTTTGTAACGTTACAGCAAGTTTACTGTAGTGAGCTGTTACAAACTTTCTTTATACTTACAAATGTTAGCTTACAGCAAGCTTCAATTTTAAAAGGGCCTAGCAAAGTTGTAAAATTTAAACTTATATTTGCAACTTATCTGCAATTGTATATATTATATATACAGTGCAAGTTTGTAACTTGGGATAATTCCAATAAAATCTACTTCAGCTTTTTTTCAAAAATGCTCGGAGTCTGATAATATTCTCAGTTACAATCTTTTCAAAAATGTATTATGCAATTTGTGTCAAATGTCATTGATAATTTTTGTAAATGACAACCCTAGCTTTTTGTTGACTATTTTTAAAGTACACATCAAGCGATACAAAACCACCAATTTTCAAATTTTTATTATAAATCTTGAGTTGAAAGCAAGAAAAAAAATTGTGTAGTTATTAATGAATAAAAATTTTAAATCTGCTGGTTTTCTACAACTTCACATGTAAGAACTTTAAAAATAGTCGAACAAAAACGTAGGGTTGATTTAAAGAAATTATCGATGAAGTCATTTTTCAAATATGGTACATACTGTATAGCTTTTTTAAAAGACTGCAACTTGAAATACTAACCAATATGTCCAAGCATTTTTGAAAAAGGTTCGGGACGCAGCAAGTGCGTTATGGTAGCGAATTTTCTTTAAAATATTTTTAATAGCAAATGTCTTTCTTTGATGAAAGCAGGCATCAAACTTGGTTGCCTATATAGTAGAAACAATGTATCATATTTCATTGAAACAAATTTATTGTTTGAAAATATATAAACATTTTTCAAAAGTCTAGATGCAGCAAATGTGTTATGGAAGTGATTTTCCATAAAAATGTTTTTAATAGCAAATGCGAGCAGGCATCAATCTGATTACCGGTATAGCCTATGTGGTAGAAACAATGTACTATATTTTATCAAAATTACTTATGGTTTGAAAATATACAAAAATTTTCCGAAAATAAACTTAAATGTTGGTTTTCTATCCAACAAAGCTTACGTTAATAGTAAATTGAGTTATTGAAATTTGAAGGATTTAATGAAACTTTGGTAAATTTGCAGATTAGCGCCCGAACGCTTTTCAATAAATTGTTTTCAGAGACATTACTAGGACCTCACCTGCAGGTTTCTGAACAGTTTTTTGAAAAACGTTCGGGAGCTGAACTGCAAATTTACCGAAAATTTGCTACCAAAACGCACTTACTGCGTCCAGATTTTTTTCTTACAAACGCATCATATTTCGATAAAAAATGCAAAAATGCATTAACGAATTTGTTCTACGAAAATTAGTTAAAAAAAATTATACACCCCTACTCACTCCTGGTCCCGTAACTTCCTTGGGGAGTGTGAACAAGAAATTTTTTTTTGGGGTTTGTGGATCCAGGGGGGTGGGGGCCTAGGCAGGTTTCTGAAAACAGTTTTTTGAAAATCGTTCGGGAGCTAAACTGCAAATTTATCGAAAATTCGCTACCAAAACGCACTTACTGCGTCCAGATTTTTTTCTTGCAAACGCATCATATTTCGACAAAAAATGGAAAAATGCATTCACGAATTTGTTCTACAAAAATTAGCTAAAAAAATTATGCACCCCTACTCACTTTTGGTCCCGTAACTTCCTTGGGGAGTGTGAACAACAAATTTTTCTTGGGGTTTGTGGATCCAGGGGGGCTCTAGGCAGGTTTCTGAAAACAGTGTTTTGAAAAGCGTTCGGGAGCTAAACTGCAAATTTACCGAAAATTCGCTACCAAAACGCACTTACTGCGTCCAGATTTTTTTCTTATAAGCGCATCATATTTCGATAAAAAATGCAAAATTACATTAACGAATTTGTTCTAAAAAAATTAGCTAAAAAATTATGCACCCCTACTCACTCCTGGTCCCGTAACTTCCTTGGGGAGTGTGAACAACAAATTTTTCTTGGGGTTTGTGGATCCAGGGGGGGCTCTAGGCAGGTTTCTGAAAACAGTGTTTTGAAAAGCGTTCGGGAGCTTAACTGCAAATTTACGGAAAATTCGCAACCAAAACGCACTTACTGCGTCCAGATTTTTTTTAAGATAAACGCATCATATTTCGATAAAAAATGCAAAAAATGCATTAACAAATTTGTTCCACGATAATTAGCTAAAAAAAATTATGGGCCGTTAAACCATAAATTTCACTAAACCTACAAATAAATATCCAAACAGCTACCAAACTTAACTAAACTGACAGCCAAAGCACTAGAGAAGGGTCTATTTGAAATGGATTTTCTGTAAACATTTTAGTAAAATGAAGGGCAATGACGGTTGAATCTGAAACTTAAGGGTTTGCAGAACACTCTTCTTGCAACATTTTCTTTTCACAAATGGTATTTGTTTTACATTCTTCGCCTAAACATTGCCAATTTTGACGTTTAATATTGCGAGTTTGACGTTTTGAGGAAAACTCCTACATTTATTGCTTTAACTGCTCATAACTTCTTTGTCTTTAAAGCTATGCACTTAAATTTTGGTACAGAGTTCACTCTCTATAATACAAACACGCGTACCAAATTTGGTTGCCCTTACTTTGTTATTTCCGGAGATATGAATTTTTTTATAAAGAAAACACAAAATTTTCCGGGAAAACCTGGTCAGATTTTCCTGGCTAACGAACTTATCCAAGCCACTTGCAAAAGGAAGGTACTCTGCAAATTTTATCAAGATCGGTCCATTATTTTTTGAGTTATCGGTCGGATATATATATATATATATATATATATATATATATATATATATATATATATATATATATATATATATATATATATATATATATATATATATATATATATATAAACACAGATCTCCCCATAAGCGAATTTTTTAAAAAAAAATTCGCTAAAAAAGAAACTGTATTTGATTAACTGAATTTATTTCAAGTTACAAACTAATACTGAATATAGGTATAGGTGTATTTATACATAATATACATTTCTTGTAAAACTGTAAAAAACGACTTAAGACAATGTTAATTAGAATAAAATCTTTATTACATAAAAACATTAAAGACTTGCAACACATTTCATTTCTGCTGATAGATAGATATATACACTTTATTGACCATCAAATGTACATGGTAAGTCACTGTCTTTATAAGTACCAACTATAGTTACTAGATAGAGATAATTAAGACATATAGCGAGTGTCCATGTTTAGCCTAAAATGCAGTTCTAGTCAAAACTCAGCGACAAAATAGATAACGTGAACACTGATATCGTTATTAATTGACAGATTTCAAAATTTTTTTTTCTAAATGAATACCAATTGTTTTTAATATTTTTTTACTAAATAACTCTTAGTCGTCTAGCAAAACGTGTGAAACACCAATAAAAACGAAGTAGCATTACTTATTTTGAGAGGCGAGAATTTTTTTAGCTTCTAAAATATGTGGTAACATATGTGACATAAAATAAAGTCAACATATCAAATACTAAATACCATTGTGAAAAAAGAAATATCTAAAATGGTGCGTTCATTTCGATTTTAGAGAAAGTTTAATTAAGCAAACGTAAGAATATGCAATGGATAAATCAAGCGCAGGGAAATGAATACAACTTCAATGCGAAAATAGCTTAAATATGGCGACAGTCTCTGAAAGTGTTCACACATATGTCTTCACTATCCCTATCGAGTAAGTATAGTACCGTCAATGTCTGTGTACATTCAGAAACATTGAGCTAAAGTAAAGCAACATTATGACTACAATGAATTACGTATCTATAAAAAAAGTCTGTGGCTAGTGGAACTTGCCTTCCAAAGCTTTTGCCTAACGCACTCACACACACACATTACAAAGAATCCATACAAGTAGTATATAACACTATACACATTAGTTTAGAGCACCAATAAATTCCTTCACCTTGGTTTTTGTTTTATAACATCCACTAGTGCCTACTTAATCTTGTTAGTGGGAGCATCTTAATAACATTAGGTAGAAAACTGAACTCCTTTTTGTGCAACTGTATTTTTAATTCGTGCCTGCACCTGGTATTGATGTTGCAAGCTTCATCATTCACTGGATATTTTGAATACATACACTGAAGAAGAATGTGGCGCGAAAGGTACTTAAGTATCCCATTGGCCTCGAACACATCAGGGCAGCTTTTTCTTGGACCTACACACACAATGTCCTTAGTGCTCTTTTTTGCATAATAAACACATGTTCCGCTGCTGACGAGTTAACCCATATGAATGTTCCATACGATAGGATACTGCGACAACGTGCAAAATAAGCAATCCTGGCAATTTGATTGGTACTGTACTGTTCCTTATGATGTCGATTGCTCTGGATAAGCATCATTCTTCCATAGGTCAATCATATTTAACGTTTTAAAATGAATTGGTCTGACAAGGTAAGACATCTCCAGGCTGTTTCTAAGGACAACAAAATTCATATTTAACAATTAGGTTTTCTTTTTGTTGAGTATATTTCATAAAAATAAATAGAAATGTAAATGCAGCCATTTTAGAATTTTATTGAATTTACACATGTATTTAGTATATAGCTGTTTTAGAGATTCTTACCTGACATGTTTGTCGATATACTCCATGTTTTATTATCTACACTCCAGACAACGAATTACTTAATTACCCAAAATGCAAACAATTCAGACTACAATAAGATTGTTCAATCTTTAAAACTTCCAGAAAAATAAATAGACATAGATCAAATAACAGCTTATGACGATATCATAAATATAAACAAAAAGCCTGGACGCAGCAAGTGCGTTATGGTAGTGAATTTTCATAGAAATGATCTGGCACAAAATATTTTATTATAACTTTTTTTTCTTGTAACATAGAAATCTAAATTTTGGTGTATAGTTTACTTTTGATATCCTAAATCTACCTACCAAATTTGGTTATCATAGATTTTTTATTTTTTAAGATAAAAATTTTTTTCAAATGAAAACCCAAAAATTTTCTGGAAAACCTCGTCCGATTTTTCTGATTAACGAACTTATCAAAGGCATTTACAAAAGAAAGGTACACGCCAAATGTATCAAAATCGGCTTATTATTCTTTGAGATAAAAAATTTTTTCGAATAAAAACTTAAAATTTTCCCTGAAAACCTCATCCGATTTTCCTGACTAGCAAACTTGTCAAAGCGATTTACAAAAGGAAGGTACATGATAAATTTTATTAAAATCGGCTTATAACTTTTTGAGATAAGAATTTTTTTCGAATGAAAACTCAAAATTTTCCCGGAAAACCTCGTCCGATTTTCCTGACTAACGAACTGATCCAAGACATTTACAAAAGAAAGATACATGCCAAATTTTATCAAAAGCGGCCCATTATTTTTTGAGTTATCGGTGTGATATATATATATATATATATATATATATATATATATATATATATATATATATATATATATATATATATATATATATATATATATATATATATATATATATATATATATATATATATATATATATATATATATATATATAAACATATAAAAATTGAAACTGACCCCGGATATAAGTTCTAGGGGTCCTAGTTCGCGCTCATTTGCAAAAATTTTTTCAAAAGTCGGGGTCTCCCCATTAGTGAATTTTTTCTACGAAAATTCACTAACAATCCGCCATTAATAATTAATAAAGGGTGCATTGTCAGAGACAGTTCGCTGTTGGCGTTGGTGTTGCTATGTTGCTATTGGACGACGATGACATATGATCGACCATACACGAACACGAAAAGGGAGGGAATTCAAAAAATAAATGTTTACAAATTAAAAACAAACTTTCAGAAACGTTACATTTGTAACTTTACGTGAGCTTACAAATGGAGAAAAACAACAAGCCTGCAAAGGGGATATTACATTTGAAAGTTATGTTAAAGTTTCATTTGAAAGTTTGCATTGGTTTTTTGGCTGCAAACATTTAGAAATTTTGCAAACTTAACTTGCTTAATGGTAAATTATCTAACGTTGCGGTAAGCATTGGTAAGTTACCATGCTTAGTTGGCTCAGATGTGGTAGCATGTTTTATTGCCAATATATGTATTATTTTGACGGTTTTTTAAAATGTCATTTGATTACGTCTATGGGTATTACACACTGGTGTTGTGAGTGGTGTCGATGTTCATATTGTTGTCTCTTTTTATTGCTGGCTGACAGGTAGTTATATTCTATGCTTATTAATTGACAGACGGTACCATTCAATGCCTTTAGGTTGACATGACTGGGAATTTTTTTTATTTTAATTTTAACAACACACCACCAGGGCTTACAGCCTAAATACTATCGTACCGTGGGTGTTGACAAGGAGGAAAGAGGCAACTTGTTAATTCTGGACTTGAAGGTTTGGAGGTTCGGAGCAGAAGGAAAAACATGTGCCGGCAAGGAATTCCACAACTTGGAAGTCCTCGGGACAAAAGAGCGGGCATAACAAGATGTTCTATGTCTGGTGACCTGGACAGTAAAAGGGTGCATTCGCTCTGTTCCCCTGGTAGATCTGTTGGGGGCAGCAGGTGGGGGAACTATGGAGGAAAGCTCATCTGAGCAGTGCCCGTGCAGATATCTATAAAAGAGAGAGAGGTAACCAACGGCACGTCGGTGGGCAAGGGATGGCAGCCTTTGGGTGAGGATAGGGTCACCGATGAGACGTATAGCTCTCTTTTGAATGGAGTCCAGGATAGCGAGTGTAGAAGCGGCAGCTGCACCCCAGATGTGGGAGCAGTATTCGAGGTTTGGCCTTATTTGTGAAGTATATAAGGTATAGAGATTAGCTGGTGAAAAGTATTTGCGAGCCCGGAAGAGGAAACCTAATTTCTTAGCAGCCGCTTCTGCAATTAATGTGACATGTTGGTGCCAGTTAAGATTTCGATCCACAGAAATGCCAACAAGAGAAAAGGACTCATTACTTTGAATAACTTGGTTGTTCATTGTGATGGGTCTAGGGCTGGTGTATCTCTTATGAGAAAGAAAGCAAGACTGAGATTTGGTGGGGTTGAATTGTACAAGATTTCTACTTCCCCAGTCTAATATTTTTTGTAGATCCACGGAGACAGAACCCTCCATGAGTCTGCGATCCTCATCTAATTGGGCTAAAGAGACAGGCTTAGAATATTGTATATTTGAGTGGAGGGTGTTGTCGTCCGCGTAACTGTGAACTGGGTTGGATGTGCTAGAGAGGAGGTCATTGATGTGGAGAAGAAACAAAGTAGCGGCTAAAGCTGAACCTTGAGGAACTCCTGCATTAATTGGATACAGTTTAGAGGAATGGCCATCCACAACAACAGAAATGTTCCTGTTGGAGAGGAAATTTGCTGTCCAAGTACAAAGTTTTGGTGTTTTTCAAGAAATTTCAGTAATTCGGTGTTTATATACTTTTCCATCACTTTAGAGACGACTGAAAGGAGAGAAATAGGCCTGTAGTTGCCTGGAAGCGCTTTGGATCCTTTCTTGGGGATGGGTTGTACTCGAGCAGTTTTCCAATTACTAGGGAATATGCCTTTATTGTAAGATATCTGAAACAGACGAGTTAGAACAGGAGCAAGTTCTGGTGCGCAATTTTTGAGAATTGCTGGGATCTCGTCAAGGCCAGAGGCTTTCCTGGTATTAAGTGAAGAGAGCATCTTTCGTACCTTTTTAGTTTTGAAAATGATATCCGTCATTTTATGTGTGACATTGGGGACTGTTGGTGGTTGGACATTTGGAGGTGGGTTGAGAGTAGAATTGCTGGCGAACAACGAAGCAAAAAGTTCAGCCTTGCCCAGGGCGGTAGAAACAATTTCATCCCCTGAGACAAGAGGTGGGAACGTGCTTTTGCAGAAATTATTCCCAATAGATTTAGCAAGAGTCCAGAAGGGTTTGCTGCCGTTGGAGCTTGAGAGGACTTTGTTTTTGATGTGGTTATTAAACGAGTTTTTTGCCTCAGAAAGAATGCGGACATAGCGGTCTCTTGCGTTGTTAAATGCTTGACGATTTTCTTGACTGGGATTGTGTAGAAGCGTTTTGTGAGCTTTGACCTTTTCAAGTCTGGCCTTGTCACAGGATTTAGAAAACCAGGACTTTTGAGTGGCTGAAGAGGTTTTCTGTGTGCGTGGAATAAATAATTCCATGCCAGCTTGGATAATTTCGGTGACGTTTTGTGAGATATCAGAGGGGTCAGGATGAGAGAAGCAGACAGACGCCCATGGAAATGAGGAAAAGTAATCCCGCATTTCGTCCCAGTTTGCGGAGTTGTAGTGCCAAACGATACGTGGGTGTGATGACTGTGTGACCTCGGGTTGCATTGCGCAGGAAGCAGTGACCATGCCGTGGTCTGAGCGACCAAGGGGGGCGGTGACTGATATGTTATAGCACTCAGGTTTTGTAGTAAGAAGGAGATCCAAGGAATTTGAGCTGTGTGTTGGGATACGAGGAAAGTAAGTAGGTTGCTGAACCATATTGGCTAAAGAATTGCTGATTGCAAAGGCCTCCGCTGCTCTCCCTTGTGGATCGGTTTTTGAAGATCCTAGCCATTCTTTATTATGGACATTGAAGTCACCAAGAATAGTGACCTCGGAGGAAGGATATTCAGAAATCAGATAGTCGGTTTTTTCAGAAAGGTAGTCAAAGAGCTGGACAAAGTTGTTGTCAGAAGGTGACCGGTAAATGCAACAGATGAATTTAGTTGCAGCCCTGAGAGAGAGTTTTATCCATAGTATGTCTTTTCTTCCAGCTTCTAAATTGGGGAGTCTGGTGCAGGGTAGATTGCTATTGGCCGCTCTGCATATATGTGCGTGTGTGGAGACAGGTTCCGAAACGTTAGTGGTCAATGTTTTCACTAAGCTAATGGAAGCCATTTTGTGTCACTGCTTATGGAATCATCTTTGTAGGCAGGCTGGGACTTACAGCCGGTGTAGTTAGAACATTCTTTATTCGCTGCCATATCAGTACGACTAATCGTCAATGGTGCAACACACGAGGTACTGGAGTTGATGTTGTCTGGCATAATCGAGAGTGGTGACAGAGCAGACCGCCCCTATATGCATTAGGAACCCTGTCGGAGTTTGTTATGGAACACACACGGAACCATCTGCAGACTGGACCCTGGCCAGAGATTCGTAGTAGATGAGACCGCTTCGTTTAACCGCCAGGGTTATGGTGACTGGTTAGGGTGAACCTGGAGAGTGCATCTAGTGTATTGAGGATCAGTGTTCCCTGGAGACGAGATGAGTTTACAGTCACATTTCTCATGTATTTTCTTTCAGTGTATTAGTGCAATCACGGAAAGAAACGTTAGAGTTCTTAGAACACACACACTTCCCAGAATGTCTGAACCTGAGCAACAAAGATGTCCGGCCAGCCGAGGGTCGATTTAAACGCCCTCGGAGGGAGGACTGGCGGGTTGCTCGGAGAATAGTTACGGCCTTGGCGGTGGAGTGTGCTGTGAAACATTTCCAGCCATTCAAGGCGCCAGGGGAGGATGGGGTGGTACCGGTCCTTCTACAAAATGGACTGGAGATTCTCCTACCTTTCCTAATCAGGCTGTATAGAGCCAGTCTGGCTTGGAACTATATTCCATCCAGCTGGAC
Source organism: Tillus elongatus (assembly GCA_964006375.1). Taxonomy (NCBI): domain Eukaryota; kingdom Metazoa; phylum Arthropoda; class Insecta; order Coleoptera; family Cleridae; genus Tillus; species Tillus elongatus. Next base: position 14,936,837 of record OZ023262.1, read on the forward strand.
GGTGATTAGGGGGGTTTACATTCTCAAATTGGGACGTAATGACCTCCTACCCACATCACTGAGACCTCTCAGTGTAACGTCATTCCTCCTGAAGGGATTGGGAAAATACTGGACCGACACATCTTAGTCAACAACCCCCTAAATACCCACCAGTATGCCTACCAAACTGGCAAATCTACTGAATTAGCACTCAATAACCTCGTCGAGAAGATCACACACTCCCTGGATAACGGGGAGGTGGCGGTGGCTGCATTTCTCGACATTGAAGGAGCATTTAATAACGCATTACCTATCTCCCTCTACGAAGCCACTATCGCTAGAAGGGTGGAACCTACCATTTGTGGCTGGATCGGAAGCATGCTCCACAATCTGACCGTTATTACCTCGCTGCAGGGGGAGGTGGTCAGCTTCAGGGCTGCGAGGGGGTGCCCTCAGGGGGGAGTTCTATTCCCCCTGCTGTGGTCTCTTTGTGGACGATTTGCTGGCTATCCTCGGACTGTGGGAGGTGGAGGTCCAGGCGTATGCTGATGATCTAGTCATAATGGTTAGGGGCAAATATGAGGAGGAACTAGCAAATACTCTTCAGGAGACACTAAATGTAGTAAATGATTGGTGCCGGAGGGAACAGATGTCTGTGAACCCCCGCAAAACGATCATTGTCCCATTTACCAGAAGAAGAATGTTGGACAAATTAAAACCACCTATTCTTATGGGGGAAACGATTCCATTTTCGGAACGAGCAAAATATCTGGGGGTTACCCTAGATAAGAATCTCAACTGGGACATACAGTTAGAGAATGTAATCCGCAGGGCGAAACTGCCCCTGTGGACATGCCGGAGAATCTGTGGAAACAGCTGGGGAACAAACCCCCAACAGATGTACTGGCTCTATGTAGTGGTTATCAGACCAATGATAACATATGGAGTCATAGTTTAGTGGCCTAAGGCACTTCGTGGTATCCCGAGGGCCAAACTGGCTCATCTACAGAGACAAGCTTGTCTGATGATAACGGGAGCGATAAGCACCGCACCATCAGCCGCTCTGGAGGTCCTCCTTAATATTCCACCTCGTCACATTTGGTTGGAGAGGGTGGCGAAGTGGACAACGTACAGACTAAAACAAACGGCCGACAGTATGCCGAAGGAAATCAGTCTGCGAGGGTCCGGACTCCTCGATGACATTAAGGGTCAGGGAATTCTGGGAATGGTCTCAGACTTGATGCCTACAAAGATCAGTAGAGATCTGTCTTTCATGACCGTCATCCCGGAAAGGGAGTACTGGGTACGAAATAAAACGACCCTATTGAGAGCCGATCTCTGCTGGTACTCTGACGGCTCCAAAACCAATATGGGAGTAGGAGCCGACGCATATGGGAGCAGTACCGATGCTAGACTATCAGCTAGCCTCGGCAAGTACGCAACCATACACCAGGCAGAAGTGTATGCAATCGAGATGTGTGCAAGGGAAAGTATAAAAAACCAGTGCACACACAAATCGATAAAGATATATGCAGATAGCCAAGCTGCAATAACGGCTCTTGGTTCCTACCGGTGTAATTCAAAAACGGTATGGAGTTGTAAATCTGCCCTTAACGAACTGGTCAGTTGTAATGAGGTGTCGCTGGTCTGGATACCGGGTCACTCGGACCATGATGGCAATGTTGCGGCCGACGCGCTTGTCAGGAGTGGTGCCCAGAGAGACTTTGTCGGACCAGAACCGGTGCTGGAGATAACATCATGCACAGCAAAACGCAAAAGACCTGGACAGAAAGAATGACAATCCAGTATTGGCAAAATCTTCCAGGATTAGCTCACTCTAAGGCCTTTATAAATGGCCTATCTGAGTCAAGGGCTAAAAAACTTCTAGAGTTAAACAGACAACAACTGAGTACTCTAGTCGGCCTGTATACAGGACACTGCCGCTTGCGTCACCACATGCACCGTATTGGAGTCGGTCAGGAGGCCGAGTGCCGGCTGTGTATGGAGAGTGGCGAGACAGCAGAGCACGTACTGTGTTCCTCTCCGGCAGCGGACAGGACTAGATACCTGCTCTTTGGCAAGATAAAGCTTGCTCCGGAGGATCTGGATCAACTTTCGCCCACGAAGATTATCGACCTCTGCAGGAGGCTGGCTTTGTTGGGCGAAATATATACCATTAGGCGTGAGCCACAATAGACCTTATGGTCGCAGTGGAGGGACCGGTATGGCCCACTCACAATCAAACCTAACCTAGTGCAATTGCAGTGCCATAAAATTGCCTTATCAAAAAGCCGTTGTTCTGTGATATTATATTCCCGTTTTAGCGACTCAGATAAGTTACTTTGGCATATACATTCCCTGCGCAAATTATTATACTCACTATCTAAATTAGATATTTTTCAGAATTTTTTTCAGTCAAACTGCAACCAATACTTCAAATGACACAAGTATTATCTGTTTGTATATACTTTAATGTAATACACATGGAAATGGACACATTTAAGTGTATAGTTTGTTGAATATATATATATATATATATATATATATATATATATATATATATATATATATATATATATATATATATATATATATATATATATATATATATACATATACATATATATATATATATATATATATATATATATATATATATATATATATATATATATATATATATATATATATATATATATATATATGTCAAATATTAATATTTTGTAACGCCGCCCCTCGCAGCTATTACGGCTTGAATTCTTCGTGGTATACTCTCAATTTATCATTATGATTCCAATGATGATTTTCCAGAGATTTCTTCAAATGAGCGCGAACTAGAACCTCAAAAACCCATATACGGGGTCATTTTAAGTTTTTGTCTGTTTACACATATACAGGGTGACGCTTTTCTACGGCACAGCGCAATATATCCGTTATTATACAAGATATGAGATAAAAGTATATACGTTAATTATAGGGTATCTCGAGCTGCATCTTATAAACTTATCTTGACAATCACAGGATGGCCCATAAGTCGTTGGTGATACACACTTTCTATTTTTAACAGAACACGCCCTTATTTTATTGCATTTTTGTGTTTTACAGCGAATTATAATGCATGTTTGTAAGAAAAAATATTGATATCGTTCATCGTTTTCGAGTTATTTCAATTGTTTTGCAACTTTTCACGTTTTTGGCACATATTTCAAACACATATCACAAATTGTGAAACGGCGTTTTTATCAATAGATAGCGGAGCCCCATGGAAATGACGCATTCCGAGAACTTTTTGTTTGTATTACTCGTCGAAAAAATCGAGCTGTCGTATACGGGCACGCTCAAATAGTGGCTGAATTTTAAAAGTTTTTGTAGAAATGTTTTTAGTGTTACTGTGGAACTTATGGTTGGAAGGTTTTTGTGATATGTTGGTAATTCATAATAAATGTTGATTTTCTGTAAAATAAATTGTTGCAAATTTTAATTTTTTTTTTCTTCATATTTGGTCCTAAAGCTGTTTGTGAATAATTATATCCTGGCAGGTGTGTAAAACAGCTTAAAGAGGTTAGTGATGTGTCGTTATTTAACAGTCAGCTATTTTTAAACGGTTACCGAGCCGTAACGGTAACCACCAGTTATGGATTTATAAAAATAACAGCTTAAAAAGTAACGCTTTTTACACTAAACTAGAATTGGGAGCCGTGTCTGTTTCAGTTCTACTGCAACTAGGTTCGATGAATAAACATCGGTTTTCATCGGCAACTGTTATTTAACCATTTAACGGGATGAATAGCCTTGAGATTGGGAATGCTAAATATGTATGGTTATACAGTATAGAGCGGACTGTACTTCATAACATTATTATTTATACTAGTGTGCTCGCTCTCGCTCACAGCTTTAGGGACGTACGATCTTCGGTACAATAAAACGGTTTAATTTTAATTTTAACTTTAATCTGTTGTTGATAGGGATACGGCATACGGACACTACTACACAGAGTTATTCTGTTAAACTGAGAAGCTGTTATTTTTAAAACAGTTGAGTTTCCCACTAGTATGTAAAGCCAAATATTTAATAATAAAAAATGTTGGGTGAAAAGATGAATTTCTGTAAAAACGTGTTATTACTTTCACTATAGACAACGCAAAATAGGGTTATTTCACGTCAAATTAAAGTACTTATTTATTTAAATTTATATACATTACCTAAGAAAACAGTTAACACGTCTTTTTCGTTTGTCTGATAATAGTTATCAAATTGATTAAAAAAATATAATGATACAACATTTTTTAATATCTATATACATTTCAATATAAAAAATTAAATGATATATATATATATATATATATATATATATATATATATATATATATATATATATATATATATATATATATATATATATATATATATATATATATATATAGAATATTAAAATAAGTAAATAAACAATTAATACTATATATCTTCCAATTTTTTTTAAAACTAAAACTCAATTTTTTATACTGTTTCTTTACCGAAATTTTATTAGCTGCGTTATGTTATGGAGTTCTTAGAATCACTCCCTGTGTAGCAATAAAAGTTCTAACGCCTCAAGGCGTGATAAATAATGATATTTATTGATTCTTGCTGTGGCATTGACATTTATGTAAAGACCCTCATAAAATAAATTTGTGAGAAATGACTAGTTTATAATTCCTTAAACATCTAAGTAAATTCTTATAGAAGACTCCTTTCTGATTTCTAAAAGTTTCACTTCAGAGTGGCAAAAGATTTACGACACGCTTATTATAATTTCTTAACTCTTTGTTTCCTTTTCATATCGACAAAATTTGAGATTTATACACTACGTGAAGTAACGGGGTAAAAATACAATGCATTTATACTAGTGTGCTCGCTCTCGCTCACAGCTTTGGGAATGTAGGATACTATCGATCGACTATCCAGTTTAAAATAACTGAAGCCGTTATTTTCAACGGTTATTATTAAATAACGTTAACGGCTTCAACTGTTAACAGAAAATAACTGTTTTTCCCATCACTAAAAGAGGTTCGTTGGTCAGGAAAATCGGGCCAGTTTTCCTGGAACTTTTAAAGTTTACTTTCGGAAAATGTTTGTACTTTTTGAAACAACAAAGCTATTTTAATGAAATACGGTAGATTGTTACTAATATATAAGTTATACTACCAACCAAATGTCCTTCTTTTAAAACCAAGACATATTTGCCACTAAAAGCATTTTCACAAAAATTCGCTACCATAACGCACTTGCTGCGTTCAGACTTTTCTACATTTGTGAAATGTAACTGTGGAATTAGGCTGGTTGACACCGTTTTCCATGATTTTAAAGAATATCCTGGACATAACATTTTTACGATTGTTCTAAATTCAACATCTTCGACTTGCATAGTTTGCAAGTGCAGTTATTTGAACTTTAAAAATCAAATTTGACATGAAATCTTGACAGATAGGAAAAAAATTCAACGGTATGCTTTTGTTTAGCATGAACTTCTCCATTTTAAATATAACTTGATTTTCTCTAACAGATACATATTGTTTTTTGTGTTTAAAATCATATAAAATTTAAATGGACCTTACTTTTGGCTTCTAGCGGCCTCAATTCGCGCTCAGAATAAATTTTGCAAATTGTCATTATCGATTTCTCCTAGTAATCGATTTGCCTAATGAAGATTTACTAAAAGTCGCCATCAATTTCTGGTGTACCTACTCCCAACCTTCAAAGTAGTCGGGTCATAATGAAAATATTTTCAGGTGAGAGAACGGGAGTCGCCTATTAGCCCAGTCAAAACAATGTTTAACCTCCTGAAAAATCCGAAAGTTTTGAAACTTCGCATACTTGTTTAAAGGTACGTAAGAATGAATATGCCGAAAGTCCTCACACAATGCCTACTAAACCGGCGCGGAGCGACAGAGCGGCAGTTAGTTCCAGTCAGGTTTTCCTGCCATCCGCGTCGTTGCATGAGTCTGATGTGAGGTCATTCGTTTCTTTATTACATTTTCGTGCGTTCTTACCATTTTCCTTCGGTCAGTGCCTTAGTAGTTTTTCGCCTAGTAGACGTATGTTGTGTTTACATAATAGACATATGAAATGGAAGAGAACTGTTTGTTGTGCGACAAAATTCTTGGTTCACCTTCTGGTGTAGCGAAAGTTGGTTTGAAGGGAATCAGATCGTTACTGCTCGCTAGTGAGCAAAGGAAAGATGATTTGGGTTCTAAGCTTCGTGGTATTGAGACAATTAGATTACACACAGAGTGGCGAACAGTACACACGGGGTGAGTCTATAAAGGCTTTCTTAAAACAGCAGTCTGCTGCAGACCCTTCTTCATCAACACAAGATCGCTCTTTGCCCCAAACAAGGTCGTCTGTGAAAACATTATTTGAATTCAAAGCAAAATGTTTCTTCTGTGCAGATGTTATTGATGAAGAGTATTTTAAAAAACAAATAAAGAAACCTATAAAAGCCCGCAGAGATGCATTCCATTGTCGAAGTAAGGAAATGATTACGACTTTATTGAATTCTGCAGACAGGAGAAATGATGAAAAGGCAGAAGAAGTTAGGCTGCGTCTGTCTGGCATTAGCGATCATCATCAAATTAGTGATTTCTTACCAAAAATCACAAGGTGGATTTAGTAATGTGATTGTGGAGGATCTGAAAGATATAGTCAAAAAAAACTGATCAGCTAACTCCATACGATACTCTTTGGTTGGCAGCAAAATGGCTCAATGTTAACCTTCATCTCATGCATACTTACCTATTGTTTCAGGTAGCAAGTGTAGAAGCTGGCCAAGATAATCAAATTGCAGGGCATTCTACCAAGAAGCGATTCAGAGCTGATTGATTTTTCTGTACAAAATTTTCCTTTGAATAACCTCAGCATTTTTTTTTTGTTCATATATTTCATTGTTTAATATACCTACATCATGTGCCTCATCAATATACATCATAAGTAACATACATCACGTGCTTTTTATACAAAGTTGTAAAGTTTATCTCCTCAATTATCCTTAGTATACAAAAATGTAGGTAAACCATTGTCAAATATTATTAGAAATGCCATATTGTACCGCCCTAGCGTGGTTTTTCACAAAATGCTCTTTTTTAACGTCTATAACTCGGGAGTCATTGAGAATACGAGAAAAATGTATATAATCATTTTTATAGAAAATTTGATAAGCCTTAATTATGTATATAATCTTTTGCCTACGACGAACGGTTCTCGAGATACTAACGAAAAACTAAAGAAAGTGCCTTATTTTTGCTAATTGCCGCTAGAGCTCGCCTCATATTCATGAGGACTTTCGGTATATTCATTCTTAGGTACCTCTAAATAAGTGTGCGAAGTTTCAAAACTTTCGGATTTTTCAGGAAGTTGGGTCATTTTTTGAAGTTTTTTGACTGAAGTATATGGATGTATAGAAACTATTGTAAAACATTCTGTCCGTAAACGTCTACTGGTGGGTCTTACATACAGGATGGCGCATTAAAAACGAAACAGACCGATTTGCGTCCAGAGAATTTTTTTGTAAAGAAACGCTGAAAGACGTCAATTTTAATATCAAGGGGGACATGTTTTGACATAAAACTCAACTTTGTCACATCAACCCCTTAAGGGTGGTGATAATAACCCTTATATTTTAAATAGGGAACATGGATCGAGTGTTACATCATTTGAAAGCTGTTTGTTTTCTGAATTCAGCACACAAATTTTTTTGGAAGTTTTATCAACTCGTTTAAAAATTATTCACAGTTGGAGTTGCAAGAACGCATTTCATTCATTGTGATAAGAAATGCACTAATTAGTAAATTTTTCGTTAAAAAAAAACTAAAAAACAAAACCAAACGTTCAAAAACGTTTATTCAGTTAAGTAGGTGTTTAAATTGTTGACCACCAGCTTCCATACAAAAGTACAAATTTTGTTTAAAACGAGCTCTGACATTCTGGAGCATTTGTGGAGTTATTAGACGGCATTCTTCAACAATGCATCGTCGTAATTCTTCCAGAGACTTCGGTTCTGTTGCGAAAATTCTACTCTTTAAATGGCCCCATGGAAAGAAGTCTAAAGGAGTTACATCCGGTGATCTAGCGGGCCACACAATAGCACCTCTACGCCCAATCCATTGCTCTGGAAACTCTCTGTTCAAAAACTCCCTAACACGTTGTGAAAAATGTGGAGGAGCTCCATCTTGTTGAAACACTAATTGATTTTCTTGATAGCGATCATCAGTTTCAACAATGTCAATTAGTAGAGGGTAAACTATATCTTCTAGTAACGCCAAATACGTTTCGCCACTCAAATTGCCATCAAGAAAAATTGGTCCGATTAAACAGTCTCCAAAAATGCTAGTCCAGACATTCAATTTCTGTAGAGTTTGAGTGTGGGCTTCGTGAAAATTTCTTGGATTATTATCTGCCCAATAACGACAATTATGACGATTGACTGTAGAGTTTAATAAAAACGTACACTCGTCTGAAAAACAGATATTGAACAGAAAGTTCCCGTTATCAGCTATTCGTGCAGTCATAACTTCACAAAACTCCAGCCGCCCATCAAAATCATCTTCATTCAGTTGTTGTACAAGATGAATTTTATACGGGTGAAATTTATTATGCTTCAATATTCGCTGAATAGTTCTGCTTTTGATGTTTGAAACAGTGGCCAATTTTCTCATGCTCAAAGTTGGGTCTGCAGCAATTTGTCCTAAAACTTCAATCTCAGTAGTCTCATTTCTAACCGGAAATTCACGTTCAGGATCCCGTTTTTTTGGCTACTGAACCAGTTTGTCGAAACTTAGCAACTAACTCCAAAATGTATTTTCTGTTAACATGTCTGTTCGGATGTCGTTCATTAAACAAATTTGCGGAACGGTTGGCATACAGTCATCGTTTTTGAAAAAAAAAAGAGTAATTATTTTAACTCTTTCTTCTACAGAATACACAATTGTGAAATTAATTGTTGGTAGTACTATCAAGTATTAAACCGACCGATAAACTTAAATAACAAACCGCATTTCTCTCATTCCGATAAGAAATGTTCTGATAGTCCATTTTTTGTTTACAAACCAACAAAACATTGACTATCAGCACATTTCTTATCGGAATGAGTGAAATGCGTTTTTGCATCTTCAACTGTGAATAATTTTTAAACGAGTTGATGAAACTTCAAAAAAAAATTAGTTTGCTGAATTCAGAAAAGCTTTCAAATGATGTAACACTAGAACCATGTTCCCTATTTAAAATATAAGGGTTGTTATCACCACCCTTAAGGGGTTAATGTGACAAAGTTGAGTTTTATGTCAAAACATGCCCCCCTTAATGTTAAAATTGACGTGTTTCAACGTTTCTTAAAAAAAAATTCTCTGGACGCAAATCGGTGTGTTTGGTTTTCAATGCGCCACCCTATACAGGGTGTTCTACAAGATCTATGACAAAATTTGCCAGATAATAGCACTCATAACTCTAAACACTTTTTCTTAATGAACATGGGCCCGATTCACTTTTGTTTAGAATTTTCAAGCATTGAACCTTTATTAACAATTAACAATACAAATTTAACTAAAATGAAAATCACAAAACTTAAGACTATAAAAATTGTTCGAAATGTCCACCCTCGGCTTGAATGCAAGCCTCACATCGACGAACTAAAGATTCGGTCACTCGAAGGGTGAGATTTGGATCATTTCTTATTTGGTTAGTTGCATCTTGAATTCTTTCAAGTAACTGCTGATAGGTAGTGATTTCAACATGGTAGACCAGCTACTTCATGTGTCCCCATAATTAAAAATCCAGAGGATTGAGATCGGGGCTACGAGGTGGCCATGATATTGGACCTCATTGACCTATCCATTTATTTGGGAAATGTTCATTTAACCAAGCAGCATGTCTTCCTCTATGTAGTGTTGCGCCGTCGTGTTGATACCACATATTCTGAATAATATTAAGTTGTACGTCATCAATGAACTCTAAAAGGCCGTGTTTTAAGAAATGTCTATACAGATCTGCATTTAAACGATCATTTAGAACATGCACAACTAATAGATTATTGTTGAAAATGCCTCCCCAAACGTTGACACTGAATCGTTGCTGAAATCGTCTTGATCTAATTGCATGTGGATTTTGCAACGCCCATACACGTTCATTATGATTATTATTTATGCCGTCCCTAGTAAAGCTCGCTTCATCAGACCACATGACGAGCGAATTAAATCTATCATTTTGTGCTTGTTGCTGAAGTAACCAGCGACACAATTCTAATCGCTGTGGGGCATCTCCAGCACACAGCGCCTGTACATTTTGGCGATGAAACGGATGTAATATTTCTCTATTCAATACACGCCATGCAAAATTCGGTGATACATGAACGTTACTAGATATACGCCGAACACTAATTAAAGGGCTCTCAAGGGTAGCATCTATTACATTTTTTCATCTTGTACATTTACTTCAGTAGGACGAATGGTCTTCTTTGGAGCGGGGTTACCTGCTTCTCGAAGTTTACGAAATGATGCACTAAACACCGTGTGGGCAGGTTGGTGTCTATTTGGATATCTGCGTCGATATTCTCGAGCTGCTTCTCTGGCGTTCCCATTGGAATACCCATATACAAACACAATATCTGCATATTCCTCAGTTGTGAATAAATGCATTTTTTATTTAGAACTTTTACACGAAGTATCAAATATTGTACAATTAAAACGACACTAACAATATTTATTGTCATAGCAACTGTCATTTTTATTTATTAGCCTACTTTTGATTGAAGTAGGTGTACCTATATTTTATAGGTGTGCATTGTTTCACATTCAAATGATTTTGTGTCACTTCCTGGTTGACTGGAAAAATTATGATTCTTTAAATGCTTGTAACTTTTAAACAAAGACGAATCGGACCCATATTCATTAACAAAAAATGTTTACAATTTTGATAGCTATCATCTGGCAAAGTCTGTCATAGAGCTTGTAGAACACCCTGTGTAGACATGCATACAAACAGGAAATAAAGATATATAAAAATGAAAATTCACCACACCTATGAGTTTTGGAGACACTAATTACTGTTCATTTAAATAATTTTTTAAAGTTATTTCATCGCTAGTAGATTTTTTTTAAAGATTCGCATAAAATACAATACTTACGTTTTCAGCACAAACAATAACAAACGCTAAAAATTGCACACACCAGAATTTTATCATTTTGATCATCTTAAGCTAAACGACGAGGTTTGTAAGCTTTGTCCTTTTATAGACTTAAGATCAGATTGATCAAGATTACGATTTAATTGTTTGTAATTGTTTGATTAGATCTTTGTAAAATCGGGTAATAACAATATTTTATTACTCATCGTTCTGAATAAGTGTCTTATATAAGTTATAAACTAAAAAGCGGCTTTTAGCGAATTTTTCGTAAAAAGAAAAAATCACTAATGGAGAGATCTGTGTTTAGATATATATATATATATATATATATATATATATATATATATATATATATATATATATATATATATATATATATATATATATATACAGTGTGTCCACGGATTGAGTGTGGGTAAGGTATAAGTGACAAAAAAATTTTGAATTAGATTATGATATTATGGGAATCGCTCCTGCTTTGTGTTAAACTAAGATGTTGAGGAAATAAACAAAATCAATTAATATACAGGGTGGTTTAGAACTGATGTAATTAAATGTGTTAAGAGTAAACTACCTTTGTTTATAAATATACCGCAAAAAGTTATTAACAAAACTTGTTTAGAATTCAAATTTATGACAGACTTTCGATTTTTAGCCAGATCAGCTTACTTTGAATTTTCAAGTAAATTATTAACATTTTTTCCCTATCAACATGGAGCTTTTTACCTGTGGTTTTCTGAACGCAGGTGCGCAAAGTAAGTAACCATGCAATGTTAAATAATAATTTATTAGTAAAATACAAAACGCTTATTGCTAACAAAAATCAAAACCAACAATGAAAAAAAAAAAACCGATACACATCTCAGCCCGCGTTTAGTAAATGCTTTGTAGGCATTTTGAATATGTTAAATTGGAATACCGTCAATTGCGTCTCTCAACCTCAGTTTCAACAAATCAAGATCGTTGTTTAATGGAGCCGCGTAGACTTTCTGTTTGAGATAGTCCCATAAATAAAAGTCCATTAAGGTAAGATCGGGACTTCTGGGAGGCCCAGGTATTGGCCCATATCGACCAATCCACTGCCCAGGAAATTCGCGATCTAACCATTCTCGAACGATTCCTGTTGCATGTGCTGGGTGGCCGTCATGCTGCAAGTATGCTGTTTGTCTATTTTTCTAGTGACATGTTATGCAAATGGTCTTGAAGAATATTTTCCAGCATTTCCAGATAACTGTACTGGTTCATATTCCGCTCAAAAAATATGGCCCAATTATCCCAGTGTAAGAAACAGCACACCACACATTTACTATTTTATGGCATTGTCTTCTGCAACTAACTTTATAATTTGGATTCTCCATAGACCAATGCCGTGCATTTTGGGAATTTACCACCCCATTAGTGGTGAAAGTGGATTCGTCCGAAAAAATAATACTTCTGCCAAAATTGTGATTTCGTAGATATTGCTCGCCGTACCATAAACAAAAATCTAATCGTTTTGACTCGTCATTTTCTTCCAAAGTGTGTATAAGTTTTGCTTTGAAAGGTTTCACCTTGTCGGTACGATAAATTTGTGGCAAATACGATTTGCTAATATTGCCAATTTCTAATACCCTTCTTCATAACGATAATTTCGGAAAACGTCTAACAGAATCCATAGCTAATGCAGCTGGAGCATTGTCTTCTTCATTTCGGTCGGATTTTGTCTTCTTCACATTTAAAACACTCCCAGTACGCATAAATTTTTTAACAACTTTTTTTACACCAGTAGCGGAAACCGAATAATTTGGCCAGCGTTCAAGAAATTTTCTTATCACTCCCTGATAAGAATGTTCTTCACCCAAACCATACCACTGCACAATAAACACTTTTTGTTCTGTTGTTAACATTTTTAAATACAGAAGCTTGCCGTTCGTGGCAAATAAAATTGACGTTTCAATTTTCCAAATAAGTAGTATCCCAGGAAACAAACAAGGCAGAGCTCAAAGTAGCCATGCAACTCGCCAATTATTGCTTCGAATGTCCAATTGTGCGTTCACACCTAATCACAGAAGCCGTCGAACGTCATTTAAATAAAGTCGCAGCTAAAAAAAATTCATAGTAGGCTTATCTGTTTGAAAATTGAGAGCCTGTCATAAATTTAAATTCTAAACAATTTTTGTTAATAATTTTTTGCGGTATCTTCATAAACGAAGGTAGTTTACTCTTAATACATTTCATTACATCAGTTATAAACCACACTGTATATTAATTGATTTTGTTCATTTTCTCAACATCTCAGTTTAAGACAAAGCAGGAGCGATTCCCAGAATATCATAATATAATTCGAAATTTTTTTGTCACTTATACCTTACCCACACTCAATCCGTGGACACACTGTATATATATATATATATATATATATATATATATATATATATATATATATATATATATATATATATATATATATATATATATATATGTATCACATCGATAACTCAAAAAATAATGGTCAGATGTTGATAACATTTGGTGCGTACCTTCCTTTTGTAAGTAGCTCGGATAATTTCGTTAGCCAGGAAAATCGGATCAGTGTTTCCGCAATAATGTTGGGTTTCTTTCGGAATATCTCCAAAAATAACGAAGCTATGACAACTAAATTTGGCGCATACGTTTCTACTATCAAACTTACCCGACAAGCCAAAATTCAGACCTCTAAGTTGAAAGAAAAAAAAGTTATAGGCATTTAAAGAAAAAACATTTTGGCTGCCACTGGTGATGAGGACAGCACAGGAACAAAATCGGTCTCTCGGTCTGTATGTTTGTCTTTGTAGCCACGATAACTTTAGAACGAAATAGTGTATCGTCTTCAAATTTGGCTTAGAGTTAGCACCCGTCAAACGAACCGTGCGAATTGTTTTTGGATAAAATCGCTCCAGGATGTAGGGGGTAAATGTGGGAGGCGATTGATGTAAATTGGTACAAATTGACATTTTTTTGTTAAAACTCTAGTAATATACCTTTTCAGAAGTTTATGGGCACAGACATAAGACTATTTTCTTTGTGGTAAAGTCATGGACCCTAAATTCATTTCATGAGAATGTCTTCCTAGGAGAGTAGATTATCACAGCTTTGTGGAAGTTATAATTCAATTTTCAGCACTATTTTGAAACTAATTCATGAAATGCAAATCTTGTGTGTCTCAAGACATCATGGACTTGATTTTGCGCCATAGAATGAGTACCTACTCGTTTTTTTATATTTCTACACCACACCGAGGGCTTAAAGTCTAAATACTATCGTACCGTGGGTGTCGACAGGGAGGAAAGAGGCAACTTGTTACTTCTGGACTTGCAGGTTTGGAGGTTCGGAGGAGAAGGAAAAACATGTGCCGGCAAGGAATTCCACAACTTGGAAGTCCTCGGGACAAAAGAGCGGCCATAGCAAGATCTCCTATGTCTGGTGACCTGTACATATATATACATATTTGCACGGGCAGTGCTCAGAGGAGCTTTCTTCCATAGTTCCTCCACCTGCTGCCCCCAACAGATCTACCAGGGAAACAGAGCGAATGCAGCCTTTTACTGTACAGGTCACCAGACATAGGAGATCTTGCTATGGCCGCTCTTTTGTCCCGAGGACTTCCAAGTTGTGTAATTTCTTGCCGGCACATGTTTTTCCTTCTCCTCCGAACCTCCAAACCTGCAAGTCCAGAAGTAACAAGTTGCCTCTTTCCTCCCTGAATAGAAGCGGCAGCGGCACCCCAGATGTGGGAGCAGTATTCGAGGTTTGGCCTTATTTGTGAAGTATATAAGGTATAGAGATTAGCTGGTAAAAAGTATTTGCGAGCCCGGAAGAGGAAACCTAATTTATTAGCAGGCGCTTCTGCAATTGATGTGACATTTTGGTACCAATTGAGATTTCGATACACAGAAATGCCAACAAGTGAAAAGGACTCATTACTTTGAATAACTTGGTTGTTCATCGTGATGGTGTATCTCTTATGAGATAGAAAGCAAGACTGAGATTTGGTGGAGTTGAATTGTACAATGTGTCTACTTCCCCAGTCAAATATTTTTTGGAGATCCACAGAGACGGACCCCTCCATGAGTCTGCGATCCTCATCTAATTGGGCTGAAGAGACAGGCCTA
This sequence comes from Tillus elongatus, assembly GCA_964006375.1. Lineage (NCBI taxonomy): Eukaryota > Metazoa > Arthropoda > Insecta > Coleoptera > Cleridae > Tillus > Tillus elongatus. Next base: position 14,952,098 of record OZ023262.1, read on the forward strand.
GAATATTGTATATTTGAGTGGAGGGCGCTGTCGTCCGCGTAACTGTGAACTGGATTGGATGTGCTAGAGAGGAGGTCATTGATGTGGAGAAGAAACAAAATAGGGGTTAAAGCTGAACCTTGAGGAACTCCTGCATTAATTGGATACAGTTTAGAGGAATGGCCATCCACGACAACATAAATGCTGCGGTTGGAGAGGAAATTTGCTGTCCAGGTACAGAGTTTTGGTGGTAGGCCATAGGCCGGAAGTCTATTAAGCGCTGCGTGCCAGACCTGGTCGAATGCTTTGGATATGTCTAGAGCGACAATCTGGGATTCACCGTGTAGTTACATAGACTTGTTCCAAGAATGGGTGACAAAGGAAAGGAGGTCGGCAGTTGATCTGCGCTGACAGAATCCATACTGTCTGTCGTGGATTAGACTGTGTTTTTCAAGAAATTTTAGTAATTTGGTTTTTATATACTTTTTGACCACTTTACAGGCGACTGAAAGAAGAATAATAGGCGTGTAGTTGCTAGGAAGTGCTTTGGATTCTTTCTTGGGGACGGGTTGTATTCGAGCAGTTTTACAGTTACTAGGGCAGATGCCTCTATTATAAGATATCTGAAACAGACGAGTCGGGACAGGAGCAAGTTCTGGTGCGCATTTTTTGAGAACAATTGCTGGGATCTCGTCAAGGCCAGAGGCTTTCCTGGTATTAAGAGAAGAGAGCATCTGTCGTACCTTTTTAGTTTTGAAAATGATATCCGTCAATTTATGCGCGACTTTGGTGGTTGAACATTTGGAGGTGGGTTGAGAGTAGAATTGCCGGCGAACAACGAGGTTTGCCTCGTTGTTTTTCCTTTTTTGAAGTTTAGCCTTGCACAGGGCGGTAGAAACAATTTCATCCTCGGAAGCAAGAGATGGGAACGTGCTCTTGCAAAAATTATTCCCTTGTTGAATATTTGGAGATTATATGTCTCCGGAAATATGTCTGCCGGGAGGATATTCTGTAGAATATACGTTTACATTTTCCAGTTTTTTTGTTTAATCCTAAGTTTCTAAAGATTTTGACGTCCATGTTTGGCGCTTAATATTTGTGAGCCAAAAACTATTTTATTTCATTGAATTTATTTGATTTACAAAACTAATCTGGATATTATTATAAGTTACCGATTCCAAGAGGTTATGGGGTCCATTTAAGGCAAAAGATTTTATTATTGTATTTCGAATAATAAAATAACCACATTTTTGTGAACTCGTGTCAATAGTTGTATTCAGTGTGTTAAGTGTATTAGTTAAATGTGGAAATCGTTTGGAAATTTAAAAGCTTTTTTATTAAGGTCAAAATGAGTGATATGTATTCTACGACACTTGCATAATACAAAGTATTTAAACAAAAATTTCAAAATGAAGCTGTTATTATTAAAGGAAAATTTTGTGAAACAAAGTTATCAAAAAAGGCCGTCACAAAATGCTGAATATTACTATAAAAGTGTGACTGAAGTTGCCAGTGGTAGTAACGTAAATGTTTTAGGATCAGGAGTGTATAGGTGTGTTCTCGCTGTAATTAGTATATCGTGCTGCCGTTCCAATTACGGTGAGAATGACTCTAGCCTTACATATAGGCTTGGAAATGGCGTCCCGACATATTTATATATTTATATATATATATATATATATATATATATATATATATATATATATATATATATATACATATATTTTTAAAGACCTAATTTTCAATAATTCCAGAAGCAGGTAAAAATATAATTTGTAGCACATTTTTGTCCCCTTTGGGTCCGGGAACTAACTAAAAGAATAGGCCTATGGTAACTCCGGCCTCTCATAAGAGGTGACTAATCGAACCTGAATGCTATAAGACATCAGTCATCGCCCACCTTGGTCGCTCAGACCACGGCATGGTCACTGCTTCCTGCGCAAAGCAACCCGAGGTCACGCAGTCATCACACCCACGTATCGTTTGGCACTACAACTCCGCGAACTGGGAAGATATGCGGGATTATTTTGCTCATTTCCATGGGGTTTGTCTGCTTCTCTCATCTTGACCCCTCTGATATCTCACAAAACGTCACCGAAATCATCCAAGCTGGCATGGAATTATTTATTCCACGTACACAGAAAACCTCTTCAGCCATTCAAGAGCCCTGATTCTCTAAATCCTGCGACAAGGCCAGACTTGAAAAGGTCAAAGCTCACAAAACGCTGCTACACAATCCCAGTCAAGAAAACCGTCAAGCTAAATGCAAGAAACCGCTATGCCCGCATTCTTTCTGAGGCAAAAAACTCGTTTAATAACCACATCAAAAACAAAGTCCTCTTAAGCTCCAACGGCAGAAAACCCTTCTGGACTCTTGCTAAATCTATTGGGAATAATTTCTGCAAGAGCACGTTCCCACCTCTTGCTTCAGGGGATGAAATTGGTTCTGCCGCCCTGGGCAAGGCTGAACTTTTTGCCTCGTTGTTCGCCGGAAATTATACTCTCAACCCACCTACAAATGCTCAACCACCAACAGTCCCCAATGTCGCGTATAAAATGACGGATATCATTTTCAAAACTAAAAAGGTACGAAAGACGCTCTCTTCTCTTAATACCAGGAAAGCCTCTGGCCTTGGCGAGATCCCAGCAATTGTTCTCAAAAAATACGCACCAGAACTTGCTCCTGTCCTGACTCGTCTAATTCAGATATCTTACAATAGAGGCATATTCCCAAGTAACTGGAAAACTGCTCGAGTATAATCCGACCCCAAGGAAGGATCCAAAGCGCTTCCTAGCAACTACATGCCTATTTCTCTCATTTCAGTCGTCTCTAAAGTGATGGACAAGTATATAAACACCGAATTACTAAAATGTCTTGAAAAACACAGTATCATCCACGACAGGCAGTATGGATTCCGTCAGCGCACATCAGCTGCCTCCTTCTTTCCTTTGTCAGCCATTCTTGTAGCAAGTATATGGACCTACACGGTGAATCTCAGAATGTCGCTCTAGACATGTCTAAAGCATTCGACCAGGACTGGCACGCACCGCTGCATTATAAACTTACGGCCTATGGCCTACCACCAAAAGTCTATACCTGGACCGCAAATTTCCTCTTCAACTAGAGCATTTCTGTTGTCGTGGATGGCCATTCCTCTAAACTGTGTCCAATTAATGCAGGAGTCCCTCAAGGTACAGCTTTAGCCCGTACTTTGTTTATAATCCACATCAATGACCTCCTCTCTAGCACATCAAACCCCGTTTACAGTTATGCGGATGACAGCACCCTCCACTCAAATATACAATATTCTAAGCCTGTCTCTTTAGCCCAATTAGATGAGGATCGCAGACTCATGGAGGGTTCTGTCTCTGTGGATCTCCAAAAAAATATTAGACTGGGGAAGTAAAAATCTTGTACAATTCCACTTCACCAAATCTCAGTCTTGTCTTAGATCTTATAAGAGATACACCAGCCCTAGACCCATTACAATGAACAACCAAGTTATTCAAAGTGATGGGTCGTTTTCACCTGTTGGAATATCTGTGGATCAAAATCTCCATTGGCACCAACATGTCACATCAATTGCAGAAGCGGCTGCTAAGAAATTAGGTTTTCTCTTCCGCGCTCGCAAATACTTTTGACCAGCTAATCTCTATACCTTATATACTTCACAAATAAGACCAAACCTCGAATACTGCTTCACATCTAGGGTGCCGCTGCCGCTGCCTCTTCTACATTCGCTATCCTAAACTCCATTCAGAAGAGAGCTATACGTCTCATCGGTGACCCTACCCTCACCCAAAGGCTGCCATCCCTTGCCCACCGACGTGCTGTTGGTGACCTTTCTCTTTTTTATAGATATCTGCACGGGCGCTGCTCAGAGGAGCTTTCTTCCATAGTTCCTCCACCTGCTGCCCCCAACATATCTACCAGCGGAACAGAGGGAAAGCACCCTTTTACTGTCCAGGTCACCAGACTTAGAACATCTTGTTATGCCCGCTCTTTTGTCCCGATGACTTCCAAGTTGTGGAATTCCTTGCCCGGCACATGTTTCTCCTTCTCCTCCGACCCTCCAAACCTTCAAGTCCAGAATTAACAAGTTGCCTCTTTCCTCATTGTCGACACCCACGATACGATAGTATTTAGGCTGTGAGCCCACGTGGTATGTTGTTGAAATAATAAAAAAAAAACAGCAATGAAGTTCATACTGTCTTAGAGCCAGATAGGTTCTATGTTAAATGAATTATTTCATAAAATACACTGATTGAAATAGTAATGCGTCAAAATAGACTCTTTCTTTCTCATGAATATATCTGTCACAATTTCATAAAAACTACTTTGAAAATATTTATAAAAAATGTATTTAAATATTCTTATAAAATACTGACGTCACATTTTATATACAAACGTTGAATTAACTAAAAGTACACTCTCCTCTAGTATGTATCTAGAGGTGGTACGGCATATTTTTCATAAAGTTCATCCCATAGTTTCATGCTTTCGTGTTCCGGATTGACACTCAGAGTGAGATTCTCGTCAAGTTCCATACATATAAGATCGCCATGCCCCAGTGAATTCGTCGGTAGCCATACCACGTTGTCAAATAATGGGTCCACTTTAGGTGTTGGATTGCTACAATAATAAATTGATTTTACAACTTATGGTTTATTTATTTATTTATTTATTTATTTGAATGCCCAACAGGAATAATTTCATTTTACAGGACATTAAAAATAACACAATATAGTCAGAATACTAATACACAATATTCCATATAGACATTAAATACATAAGCATCTGTAAACAACAACAGCATAGTTAATAAAAAACATAACAATTAAAAATACAAAATCTGCTTAACAACTCTGGTTTCATATAAAACATGTACCGACAAAATTACTAAATATAATATTTACATTTAAAGAACCCCAAAGCTAAGTCTGTGATGCAAAAGATATGATCTGTTTCAACCTTAAAATACAGGTACTTGAGAAACTTTCGTTGAACTCCCACTAAGCATGGTAACTTACAAATGCTTACTGCAACGTTAGATAATTTACCATTAAGCAAGTTAAGTTTGCAATATTTCTAAATGTCTGCAGCCAAAAAACCAATGCAAACTTAGAAATGAAACTTTAACATAACTTTCAAATATAATATATCCTTTGCCGGCTTGTTGGTTTTCTCCATTTGTAACCTCACGTAAAGTTACAATTGTAATGTTTCTGAAAGTTTGTTTTAATTTGTAAACATTTATTTGAATTTCCTTCGTTTTCGTGATCGTGTATGTTCGATCGTATGTCATCGTCGTCCAATAGCAACATAGCAACACCAACGCCAACAGCGAAATTTGGTAATTTGGTGGTTTTGTATCGCTTGATGTGTACTTTAAAAATAGTCAACAAAAAGCTAAGGTTGTCATTTACTAAAATTATCAATGACATTTGACACAAATTGTATAATACATTTTTGAAAAGATTGTAACCGAGAATATTATCTGACTCCGAGCATTTTTGAAAAAAAGCTGAAGTAGATTAATTGGAATTATTCCAAGTTACAAACTTGCAGTGTATATATAATATATACAGTTGCAGATAAGTTGCAAATGTAAGTTTAAATTTTGCAACTTTGCTAGACCCTTTTAAAATTGAAGCTTGCTGTAAGGTAACATGTGTAAGTATAAAGAAAGTTTGTAACAGCTCACTACAGTAAACTTGCAGTAAAGTTACAAAAGAAACACTTACATATGTAAAGTCACTGGGGGCAAGATTTGCCATTTGCAACAAACTTGCAGGAGGTTTTCTGCAAGTAATCTATCAAACTTACACTTGCTTTGGAAAATATTCTGCAATGTTAATGCAATATTACCTTGCTTAGTGGGACATGTACCGACAAAATTACTAAATATAATATTTACTTTTAAAGAGCCGCAAAGATAAGTATGTGATGCAAAAGATAGGATCTAAATTAAAAAGTCCGTGTTTATGTTACAGCTTTGGCAGATCCTATTAAAGTTCGTTAAAATAAAATACATATCATTAAATTGGAACTAGCTTAAGGACAATAAAATAAACAAGAGGAAAGAGCATTTTGCTGAGGTACGAGAAAGGTAATCTGTGACAAGATATTTGGCGAATCTACCATGTTAGGTAGCAGGTTGTATAAGAACCGCAGTGACAGATTAACCTGGCGATCAAGTAACGATATGTAAAAATATAGTAGCAAGTTTTAACCTTAAAATACAGGTACTTGAGAAACTTTCGTTGAACTGTCTCCAGACTGGATACATAACGGTTATAAAATGGGCTCCACATCAGACAACAATATTCAAGCCTCGACGTAATGTAGGCATACTATTGTGTCTTTGCAAATTGACAAAGTTACTGCATGTTCTTATCAACAACAAAAAAACCAATTATGCCTAGAGCTGATAAAACTGTCTGCAAAACGTGGTAACTAAAAGAACGCTGTGAGTCGAATACAACTCCCAAATCTTTCACTGTGTCGCTACAAAGACGAATAATGACATCTGAGTACGTAGGTATAGGCAAAAAAGTAGGACTTTTCTTCCTGACAGAACTCACTATCCTGCACTTAGAGATGTTTCATGCTAATAAGATACCGATCACACCACACATACACCCTAACAATGACTTTTTGTTATATATTTCAACACATCACGATGGCTTACAACCTAAATACTATCGGAGCGTGGGTATTGACAAGGGGGAAACAGGCAACTTGTTAATTCTGGACTTGAAGGTTTGGAGGTTCGGAGGAGAAGGAAAAACATGTGCCGGCAAGGATATCCACAACTTGGGAATCCTCGGGACAAAAGAGCGGGCATAACAAGATGTTCTATATCTCGTGACCTGGACAGTAAAATGGTGCATTCGCTGTGTTCCCCTGATAGATCTGTTGGGGGCAGCAGGTGGAGAAACTATGTAAGAGAGCTCCTCTGAGCAGTGCCCGTGCAGATATCTATAAAAGGCAGAGAGGTCACCAACGGCACGTCGGTGGGCAAGGGATGGCAGCCTTTGGGTGAGGGTAGGGTCACCAATGAGCCGTATAGCTCTCTTTTGAATGAAGTCCAGGAAAGCGAGTGTATAAGCGACAGCGGCACCCCAGGTGTGAGAGCATTATTCGAGGTTTGGCCTTATTTGTGAAGTATATAAGGTATAGAGATTAGCTGGTGAAAAGTATTTGCGAGCTTGCAAGAGGACTGACTAAAGGGGACAGCAGTCCTGAACAGAACCAGTCTGTGGATACAATTTAAGGCCATTCGCAAAGAGAAGCCTATCTATCACACCGAAGAACATGGGGCAGGCCGTTGATAAATAGTAGAAACAGAAGAGCCCCCAGATTCAACCCCTGAGGTACATTGGAGGTTGTGACGCCTGTTTCTCACACAAACACACTTTTACAACAAAATAAGAAAGGTAAATAACCAAAACAGAATCTCTGGGTCGCGCCACAAGAGGTGCCGGCAGTTCAGCCTTGGGTATGGTTCTTAAATTTCTTGGTCTAGACATGTTAGCGCCAGCACGAAAAAAAATTTGTGTAGACTAAAAGTAACAAGAAGTGTTTCAGGAGTTTTTATAAAAATGCACAAAATTAAAATAAAGTACACCGGGGTCAGTGTCACCTAAAATTTCAATACTTTGACTTCATTTTTACCAACAAAAATGAATATATTTTTTGATTCCTACTACCAAGTGTATGCAAAAGCGACAGACAAAAAATTAAAAGAAAAATATTCATATGTTTTTTTACAAATTAAAATTTTTCCCTGACGCAATGGTTTACACTTCCCCGACAACTTGGGGCAAGTGTAACCTCGGTGTCTGTATTAACTATAAAAGCAGCGAAACTTGGTTGGGGTTAGTGTAAATTATAGAACATACACAGTATTATCGAAATGTTTTATTAGAAAAAATAAATTTAACATACAGTTTGCTCAAACGTGATGTTAAAATGGAAATGTGCTCTTTTATGAATAGTTGGAGGAGGTAAATATGAGTGCATTTGATCTGCAGTTATAACTGAGACATCTGCGGTATCGGGCCAATGAAATTGTGATGAGGATCCCGACCGTCTGGCGAATCTTGCTCCTCAACTTGGTTCTAGTGCTGTTACCCGTCTAATATAAAATTTTGAAAGTTTTTTAGTTGCAGATTTCACTAGAATCCAGTCTCCCATTTTTGTGTTTCCGGGTTATTATCCAAAGAGTTTATAAATTCTTTTTCTTAAGAGAATTTGACCACTGCATCATCTACGTTTAGATCATCATCATCGTCATCCGTATATTTTACTTACATTTCTTCTAAACTATCTTCATCCGTCTCTTCCTCGTACAGTTGCTTGCTTTTAATTTTCTTGCCTCCTTTCTTGGTTTGTAATTTTACTGTTTTTTTAACTTTATTTGTTTGCTCCTTCAACATAACAACTGTCCCCAAACTTGTAATAACTTCACCCCCGTTACATATTATTTTCCTTCCCGTTTTCTCTGGCTTCGGTGGCTGTTTCAGTTGTTCTAAAAGTATGCTCTCAAAACTTTTGGGGTGGTTAATTAATGTAAGCGATTGTTCCGAACTGGTATATGGAATTGGTGAATAACTTGCATGAGTCGGCAACTTCGGAGAAATTATTTCTGTGGTTACTGCTGAAGTGGATGGCAAATTAATCAGATATTCCGAAACTTACTTTGTAGTAGAGAACGCTGAAGCCACGATCGGTCAGTCACTTTTGCGGTTTTCTAAACACCATCGTCTATAGGCTTCTGGATCAAACTTGTCAGTGGGTATGACATCATTATTAAAGGGGTATATTCCTCCTTTCTCAATCCTTTGATAAGCAATCCAGAACTTGCTTCTGACCATCATTTAGAAATTATGGTGGCAAACACTGCTTTTGGTAATGTGGTGCCATAATTGTGTCTTTGTCAATTCTGCATCCCATGCCTTTTCAATTACTTAAATACATATAGATTCATGGGCTGTAATAAATGGCTTGAATGGGGAGGAAGTTTCATTATAACTATATCATTAGCCATTGCCTTTTCTATTAGAGAAACACTAATATGTGACGTGTGGCCATCATAAATTAACATTACAGGCCTTTGGTTGCCAAGATTTTTCAAAAAAAAGTTTTTCAAAAAAATTTGTAAACGATTCTGATTCCATCTACCCATTTTTGGTTGCTTAATACGTCATTCCAGGATATTTCTTGTTTGAAATCCAAATATCCCAAATATTTTTTCCTTTGAACAATATCAAAGGTGGAAGCTTTTCACCTGCAGCATTTTCCCCAAGAAGAACTGTTATACTTTCTCGTTCAGGGATACTTGTTGTCCTATGAGCTGCTTTGCCCTTTTCTCCAACAACTTTAATACCGGATGGATCCAGGCAGAAACTGGTTTCATCAAGATTGTATATTTGAGATGCCGACATATTTTTAATGTTGTTTGAGGATATCAAAATAATTGTAGATAATAAGCGGGTCCATGGCTTTCTTGCGAGCTACTTCTACAGACTGTGGTTTTTTCTTATTTCAGTTAAATGTTTTCATAAACCGAATAAAGTAGTCGTTTCCGGGGACTCCATTATTAAAATGTGTCACAATTTTATTGTCGTTCACATAACATCCAATTTTTTTTATATTTCAACGACACATCACGAGGGCACAGCCTAAATACTATCGTGCCGTAGGTGTCGACAAGGAGGAAAGAGGCAACTTGTTAATTCTAGACTTGAAGGTTTGGAGGTTTGAGGGAGAAGGAAAAACCTGTGCCGGAAAGGAATTCCACAACTTGGAAGTCCTCGGGAGAAAAGAGCGGGCATAACAAGATGTTATATATCTGGTGACCTGGAAAAGGGTGCATTCACTATGTTCCCCTGGTAGATCTGTTGGGGGCAGCAGGCGGAGGAACTATGGAAGAAAGCTCCTCTGAGCAGTGCCCGTTCAGATATATATAAGAGAGAGAGAGAGAGAGAGAGAGAGAGAGAGAGGTCACCAACGGCACGTCGGTGGGCAAGGGATGGCAGCATTTGGGTGAGGGTAGGGTCACCGATGAGACGTATAGCTCTCTTATAAATGAAGTCCAGGATAGCGATCATAGAAGTGGCAGCGGCACCCCAAATGTGGGTGCAGTATTCGACCTTGGGCCATATTTGTGAAGTAAATAAGGTATAAACATTAGCTGGTAAAAAGTATTTGCGAGCCCGGAAGAGGAAACCTAATTTCTTAGCAGCTGCTTATGCAATTGATGTGACATGTTGGTACCAATTGAGATTTCGATGCACAGAAATGCCAACAAGTCAAAATGACTGATTACTTTGAATAACTGGTTGGCTGGTGTATCTCTTATGAGAAAGCAAGACTAAGATTTGATGGAGTTGAATTTCATCAGATTTCTACTTTCCCAGTCTAATATTTTTTCGAGATCCACAGAGACAGAACCCTCCATGAGTCTGCGATCCTCATCTAATTGGGCTAAAGAGACAGGCTTAGAATATTTTCTATTTGAGTGAAGGGTTGTATGTGCTAGAGAGGAGGTCATTGATGTGGAGAAGAAACAAAGTAGGGGCTAAAGCTGAACCTTGAGGGACTCCTGCTTTAATTGGATACAGTTTAGAGGAATGGCCATCCACGACAACAGAAATGTTCCGGTTGGAGAGTAAATTTGCTGTCCAGGTACAGAGTTTTAGTGGTAGGCTATAGACCAGAAATTTATTAAGCAGCGCTGCGTCGAATGCTTTGGATATGTCTAGAGCGACAATCTGGGATTCACCGTGTAGTTCCATAGACTTGTTCCAAGAATGAGTGACGAAGGAAAGAGGTCGGCAGTTGATCTGCGCTGACGGAATCCATACTGCCTGTCGTGAATTAGACTGTGTTTTTCAAGAAATTTTAGTAATTCGGTGTTTGTATACTTTTCCATCATTTTAGAGACGACTGAAAGGAGAGAAATAGGCCTGCAGTTGCTAGAAAGCGCTTTGGATCCTTTCTTGGGGCCGGGTTGTACTCGAGTAGTTTTCCAGTTACTAGGGAACATGCCTCTATTGTAAGATGACTGAAACAGACGAGTCAGGACAGGAGCAAGTTCGGGTGCGAATTTGTTGAGAACAGTTTCTGGGATCTCGTCAAGGCCAGAGGTTTTCCTGGTATTAAGAGAAGAGAGCATCTTTCGTACCTTTTTTGGTTTTGAAAATGATATCCGTCATTTTATGCACGACAATGGGGACTGTTGGTGGTCGAACATTTGGAGGTGGGTTGAGAGTAGAATTGTCGGCGAACAACGAGGCAAAAATTTCAGCCTTGCCCAGGGCGGTAGAAACAATTGCATCCCCTGAAACAAGAGGTGGGAACGTGCTCTTGCAGAAATTATTCCCAATAGATTTAGCAATGGTCCGGAAGGGTTTGCTGCCGTTGGAGCTTATGAGGACTTTGTTTTTGATGTGGTTATTAAACGAGTTTTTTGCCTAAGAAACAATGCGGACATAGCGGTTTCTTGCGTCGTTCAATGCCTAACGGTTTTCTTGACTGGGATTGTGTAGAAGCGTTTTGTGAGCTTTGACCTTTTCAAGTCTGCCCTTGTCGCAGGATTTAGAGAACCAGGACTTTTGAGTGGCTGAAGAGGTTTTCTGTGCACTTGGAATAAATAATTCCATGCCAGCTTGGATAATTTCGGTGACGTTTTGTGAGATATCAGAGGGGTCAGGATGAGAGAAGCAGATAGACGCCCATGGAAATGAGGAAAAGCAATCCCGCATTTCATTCCAGTTCGCGAAGTTGTAGTGGCAAACGATACGTGGGTGTGATGACTGTGTGACCTCGAGTTGCATTGCGCAGAAAACAGTGACCATACCGTGGTCTGAGCGACCAAGGGGGACAGTGACTGATGTCTTATAGCACTCAGGTTTCGTAGTATGGAGATCCAAGGGATTTGAGCTGTGTGTTGGGATGAGAGGAAAGTAAGTAGGTTGCTAAACCATATTGGCTAAAGAATTGCTGACTGCAAAGGCCTCCGCTGCTCTCCCTTGTGGATCGGTTTTTGAAGATCCTAGCCATTCTTTATTATGGACATTGAAGTCACCAAGAATAGTGACTTCGGAGGAAGGATATTCAGAAAGTGAAGGTGAAGTACTTCCTTCTTTGGTAGTCCTAAGCCCCATTTCTCAATTAATACTTCTTTGTTCCACATCAAAATGAAGAGCGGGAGCCATACCCCCCGTATTACTTTTTACTCCTCTTGTACCCTTAACGTAAGTAAAAAGCGTAGCTTTGGGTATTTTGCATATTATTGCCGCCCTATATAATGTTAGCTTTTCGCTTTTACATCTTTTGTAGCTTCTTCCAACTCATTTTTGCTATAACTCGGCGGAGGTTTCTTACGCGCATAGTTTCGTACCACTGTCTGAAACATTGAAAAGTATATTAAAATCGCAGAAGGTAAGAGTAACCTATCACCGGTCACACTTGCCCTAATAGAGATTTTTTCGGGGGGAAGTGTAAACAACTACCATAGCGCAAAGATAGTTGAAATTGCATCGAAAATAATATAATTAGTTACTAGATAATACGATTAATAAAGTACTTACCGAAAGTTTTAGTCAAACCACGTCAAGTTTTTAACAAAAACGAATTTGAAGTGGACACAAAAAAACTCAACAGCTGAGTGCCAGCGTACATGCATAAACTAACGGACGATAATTGAAAGTTGGCGTTGCCGATATGTAAACATTCTACTACAGTTTCAAGTTGACATTATAGTATAGCTGCTGCACCATAGATCGCGACACTATTACAATATCTAAATTCACAATTTCGTGTGGCTTACACTTATCCCGAATTGACACTTACCCCGGTGTACCTTACTGAATTTATTTCATGTGGCTGTCCCACACTGTAGATGTGAAAGCTTTAAACTTTTAGCATGCAGCGTACCCAAGAACATACACAGCTGTTATGTCTGCTGAACCTATAGATAAAAACTTACCCGAATTTAACAAAATTCGTCCATAAAGTTGTAAGTTGGGATCGCATTCTTATATCACTTTCCGCTGTTATGTTGAAGGCATTCTTCCATAAGTAAAACATTTCTTCACTGTGGGAAGCACCTGAAAAGTTAAAAAGTACATTAATTTAAATTAATTACCACTAGCTATTCGTATATTTGTCTAAAAAGTACTTTACCTTTTGTAAATTTTTTATAGTGGCTTCGTGTTATTTCACCATCATATGAAAATCTGTACAAATACGTATCTGCAGTCTCTTTTATGATTTTAACGAATTCTCTGGTGGGCCGGACAAATTGATCGTCACTGAAAGACTAAGAAAGACCAATCAGGAATAAAATAAGTTACATGGTTAGAATTATTTTGAATTTTGGAAAGACTGTTGTTGCTTATTTTACAAAAGGATGACTTTTTAGCTTTTATAAAGAACCCTGTTTGTTCTAAATCTACCCAATCTTAAAGATTAAGCTTTATGCTTCATCCATGCTTGTTACTCCGACGGCTAAAATATTCCAGTACATTGAAATCTACTGTAAAAAATGTTCGGGACGCAGCAAGTGCATTATAGTAGTGAATTTTCATAAGAATTGTACACTATTAGTAAGGTATATCATTAAAAGTAATTCTTTAAATTTAAATGGACCTCGGAGACCGGTTTTAGAGGTCCCAGTTAGCGATATTTGAATAAGTTTCTATTTTCTATGAAGCTAGAAAATTATCATTTGGTAGAGATATATGTAAGTACTGCAAGTTTCTTTAAAAAATTGTGTTACAAATTTCATTAAAGTCACAAAAGTTTTCTAGGAAAAAATTTATTAATTAATTATTTACAAAGGGAATGTACCTGCCAAAACATAAATATATATCCACGGTTTTTGAAAATGATGAAATATTGTAGCTCTTTATGTAAGACTGACAAACAAGGCAACCTCAATTTCATTTTTGGAAACATATTTTAAACAAATTAAATAGGGTAACAATTTAAACGTAAATTGAAAATCTTTCTTCGCTGCTTTGTCCCCTTCTCTGCCCACCCTCAACCCGCAACAAAGTTACGGGACCTGCTGTGAATATAGGGGTTCTGAACAGAATAATCAGAATTTTAAGGAGGTATAGCTGCTAAATAGGATAAAGGCAGTTTATAAAGGTCCAACTAAGCTGTTTTTTCGCACTTTTCGCTCACATTTCCTTTTTAGTGAATTTTCGTAGAAAAAAATCACTAATTAGGAGATCCCAACTTTTTAATTTTGAAAAAATTTTTGCAAATGAGCGCGAACTAGGACCCCTATAACCCATATCCGGGGTCAGTTTCAATTTTTATATGTTATAATTATAATAGGCCGATTTTAATAAAATTTGGCATGTAACTTTCTTTTGTAAATGGCTTGGATAAGTTACTCAGGAAAATCGGACGAGGTTTTCCGGGAAAATTTTGAGTTTTCATTCGAAAAAAATTCTTATCTCAAAAAAGAATGGACCGATTTTAATAAAATTTGGCATGTACCTTCCTTTTGTAAATGGCTTTGACAAGTTTGTTAGTCAGAAAAATCTGACGAGGTTTTCTGGGAAAATTTTGAGTTTTCATTCTAAAAATAATTTTATCTCAGAGAATAATAGGCCGATGTTGATAAAATTTGGCATGTACCTTCCTTTTATAAATGCATTTGATAAGTTCGTTAATCAAAAACATCGGACGAGGTTTTCCGGGAAAAATTTTAGTTTTTATTTGAAAAAAATTTAAAAAAAATAAAAAAATCTATGAAACCAAATTAGGTAGGTAGGTTTACAATATAAAAAGTAAACTATACACCAAAATTTAGATTTCTATGTTACAAGAAAAAAAAGTTATAATAAAATATTTTGTGCCAGATCATTTCTATAAAAATTCACTACCATAACGCACTTGCTGCGTCCAGGCTTTTATCTTCTTTCCCCCCAAGACCCCTATTCACTCTTGGTCCCGTAAATTTCTTGGGGGCAGTTTGCAAGAAATATTTCTTGTGGTTTGTGCCTCCAGAAGGAGATATAAGCATGGTGTCCAGATGAGTCTAGGTGGCATTTTTAAAAAGCCAACTTGCAACTGACATTTTCGACAAAAAATACTTTAAAAACCACCTCGCGGCCCAAAAACAAGGATATTACGGACAAAATATCGGGAATATATAAATTAAGTTGTAAAGATTGTAATCTTAAATACGTCTGACAAACAAAAAGATCTATTGAAATTAGATTCAAAGAACATTTAGTACAATTAAGATACGGTACTATAGATAGATCTTCCGGCACCTGACATGTTTGGAATAATAATCACCACGTTAATGAGGAGAATCTAAAATTAATAACAAATGTTAGACAACCAACTAAACGCCTTCGAGAGTATATATATATATATATATATATATATATATATATATATATATATATATATATATATATATATATATATATATATATATATTGCTAAATATAGTAATCATAAAAAATGTATGTACCTCGCTCCGCCGCCTAGATAAATTGCTTTATAAAACAAATATCGGCAGAAGCACGTCTGAGAGATAATAAAAGAATACAGCTATTTCCGCCAAACAAATATATGTTAATTTAGGTGTCGTTGAACCTCCCCAAATCGCCGACCACCTGCAGAATTGCAGAAGAATATAAACTGAGTTGCGGATATAAGATATTTATAACTATTCGTCCTCTGATGACTAACTTGGATAGTGAAACGATCGTCAGGTCTTTTAAGATGTGTTGTGGTGATTTCGGTTCTCCAAGTGTGCTTACTAGATTAAACTTTGTTTTCTTGTGCAGCCGCGTCCACCGTTTTTTCAAGCAAGTTATCAGTAAGAAGCAGTATTATAATTACTCATTTTCAGCTATCCCGTTTTATGCCGTTTGTCACCGTTTTATCTCGTTCTATGCCCTTTTATGCCTTTTATTTCACCGTTAGATGGAGCCAGCGTCATCACGCCTCTGGACCTACATCATCCATGGGGGCCTAATTAACCCAACTATCAAAAAGTTTCGGCAGCTTTGGATGGCCGTCAATTTTCTAATAGAAGCCCTAGACGTGCTAGACGATCTCAAACAATCTCTGCTGCAATCACAGGTTAAGTAACTTTGTTTAATATGTATAATTTATCCTCAATTTTGCTTGAAAATTAGCAATTTGTTTAAACTGCTACAAGATCATTGTGAGATGTATGGCAGGGTCGCCATCTAGGTGCGGAATCAGGTAGTATGTTGTCACGACAGCTCTAAATAACACAAAATGTTATAAAATAGAGACTATGTACAACCAACTAACAATTTTGTAAATTGTGAACCCTGACCCATTTCTTCCCTAATATAGGGACAATGTATGTAGGGCTAGATGTCATTGTGTCTTTCCTGTTAAACATTTTTAATGCTTTTAATAAAATATATATACTGATTTCCTCTTTTTAGCGAAGTTTCATTAAGAAAAATTCGCTAATAGAGAGATCACGATGAAAAGCTTTCGGAAAAATTTCCTCAGATGAGAGCGAATATGGGTCGCTACAACCCAATGCCAAGGTCCGTGAAAATTTATATATATATATATATATATATATATATATATATATATATATATATATATATATATATATATATGCTTTATTTGTTTGCTGTATTTGTTGTGATTTTTTTATTGGTTTACGTGGAGTGCAGTTTCGAACCGTCCTGGTTCATCATCAGCACGTTACACAATGATGAACCAGGACGGTTCGAAACTGCGTGACGTAAACCAATAAAAAAATCACTAAAAGTACATCAAACAAATAAAGTGTATATTTAAAAGTGATTACAGTGTAGTGGAACATTCCAAAAGATATATATATATATATATATATATATATATATATATATATATATATATATATATATATATATATATATATATATATATATATATATAGTGTGAAACACACTTATGGAATAAAATTCATTATTCAGCAAAAAATAGTTTTGTGGAAAACCGCTGAGCCACGTGAAGTTTAATTTGTCGAACATTATCTTATAATCATAGTTAAAAAAAATTAAACTCCCACCATTTTACCCTCACCATTTTTAAAAAGAAGCAACCCTACATTTTTTTTCATCACAATTCGATGGATCACATTTTTCTAAACGCGGAGGCACCTCATATGTATGGCCCAAAATTTCAGTTTTCAGTACAGCGTGGAAATTTATTACCGGAATATTAAAACTAAACAGTTTACCCTAAAATTCAAATTTCGAAAATAAACTTAATAAAACCGTCCCTTTCTTATAATAAATGTTCTCAATTCACTTGCATACAACGAAATAATCTGCTCTGGAATTCTTCACTAACTCTTATCTTAAATTTCTTATCTTGTCTTTTATCTAAAACGTACTTGGTATCATTAATCGTTTGTTATTAACTACCAATTTTTGCAGTGTGAAAGCTGAAATTTAAAAGCTCTGTTTTATTTTGTGGTGTATTGTGTTGAATGCACGGTCTCCTAGTAAATTAGTCGTAATTTTGTTCCGAAAACTTTAATTAATTTTTGGTCTATTAATGCGATAGTACTGAAACTCTGTGAACAGGAATATTAATGATGATTGGGTATGGTGATATGTGTAGAACACAGGCACTAGTTATTAACCTATTTAATGAAAAAACATTCAGATTTGCCCCCACTAACCCAGGGAACTGTGTCTAAGATACATTCACAGTTTCGTGATTATTGACACGTTAAACCACTGCCTAGGTGACCAAAGTTTGTTGAAGATGTACAACTCAATATTTTATTGAGTTTTTAAGAAGAACCAACAACTTCTACCCGTCAAGTTGCACGTCAAAATAATGTTAGTCAATCAACAGTTTTAAGGTGTCTCAAAAACGAAAAAATGCACACCTATAAACTACAACACGTTCAAAAGTTGACTGACGGTGATTCTGATAGAAGACTGCAATTTTGTGAACAACTGCTGGACATGTTACATAGAAATGTTATTTCTTCTGTAGACGTTGTTTTCCGATTAAGCAATATATCTTTTGAATGGTGATGTAAACAGGCAAAATTGCAGATACTGGGCTGCCGAAAACCCCTACTGAATGCGACAAACACGCACTCAGCGTCCACAGAAGTTTAACGTTTGGGCTGGTATCATTGGTGATCACGTAGTTGGACCTGTGTTTATAGAAAATCTAAACGGTCCAAGATATTTAGAAATGCTAAGAGAACAGGTTGTCCCAATGTTAGCAGAATTGTATCCTAATGTAATGGAACCTAATATTCCCCATGAAAGGATATGGTTTCAAGAAGACGGTGCACCGCCCCACTTTGCTCTTTAAATACGAGAGTATTTACACGAAGTCTTTCTACAAAGATGGATTGGACGAAGAAGTTTCGCAGAATGGCCCGCTAGATCACCAGATCTTACACCTCTTGATTTCTTTTTATGGGGATACCTTAAAAACAGAGTGTAGAAAACGTAACCTGCCTCTTTAGATGATTTGAAAATGAAAATAGCAACAGAAATTAGGAACGTAACTCCTAAAATGTTGAACAGAGTTAGGGAAGAATTCCAGAGCAGATTATTTCGTTGTGTGCAAGTGAATGAAGAACATTTTGAACATTTATTATAAGAAAGGGACGGTTTTATTAAGTTTATTTTCGAAATTTGAATTTCAGGGTAAACTGTTTAGTTTTAATATTCCGGTATTAAATTTCCACCTCTATTGAAAACTGTAATATTAGATCATACATATGGTGTATTTTCGCATTCAGAAAAATGTGGTCCATCGAATTGTGATGAAAAAATGTAGGGTTGCTATTTTAAAAAATGGATAAAGTGATGGCGGTAAAATGGTGGGAGTTTAATTTTTTAACTATGATTATAAGATAATGTTCGACAAATTAAATTTCACGTGTCTCTGCGTTTTCCACAAAAACTATTTTTTGTTGAATAATGAATATTATTCCATAAGTGTGTTTCACACTGTATATATATATATATATATATATATATATATATATATATATATATATATATATATATATATATATATATATCTATATATATATATATCGTAAATCAGCTACAACGGACATTTCTTTCCCCCAAAAATATACAAAAATATTCTTGACAATGCTATATTTTTGAAAGTATTGGAGTAACTTAAATGAGACTTTACATGTAGCTAGAAATAGTGTAAATAAACCTATGCTGTCAGTTTGAAGTAATTTGGTTTTCAAAATTTGGAGATTTTTCCTAATTAAAAATAAAATCTAAAAGACATGAGTCGATACCACTTAAGTGACTAAGTTCCAATGCCTGACAAAGACTACTTAGCTGCCTTGTGTAGATTAATACATACCACAGAACCAAATAATACAATAACAGGGATAAAACGTACTAGCGATGATCGGCAAATCTCGGCCAGTAAAATCCCGAAAACTCGAACATCGTTGTCAATGGCAACACCCAACACAATACCACTGCCATTACAACAGTTGTCGGCATAATAAACTAATAACTAATACCTTCTTATGCTATGACAAGGCTATTACGCGAAAGTACAGATAACATGAAATTAAAAATGAGGTGATTCCAAAAAGTAATGCATTTTAAGTGGGGGATTTTACACATTTTCAAAATACACTAGGTATATTTGTAGTTGAATGAACGGCCCCAATTAAAGCTTCAGGCTGAAAATGTTGCATGTAGAGATCCAGGTTTAAGTACGTAAATAATACCATCTCAATAAGCAGCTCCAATGGCCGTGTGGCGAACGTATTCGACTGGCAACTTGTGCTTGAAGGCCGATGCGTGTTTTATTCGGGCACGATTCACATTAGGCGTTTACGAAAAGTAATCGGGTAGATATCGGTTACACCGCAAGCGTTCGAAAATGTAATTGGTTACTCTGTCCATCGTTCGAATATTATACGGTATCTACCCGGTGCATCAACCTGGTGCAGGATTTGTGTACCGAACCGAACAGTCGGTAAATTGAGTTATATAGAGAAAAAACTTAATTCTCTATACAAATTGTCTAAAGTCTAACCTATAAACTGGATGTAAATAAATAATAATACCAATACGAGTACCCTAGGGGCCCTAAGGTTTTTGATTTTCATTCGTTCATTTCTCAATCGTTACTTGAAGGAAGGTGAAGGTGTTGTAATGGCATTTAGTGGATGTTAATAGTAGTTAATGTAAAGTCTCTAGTATTGCTAAGTGTTGAAGAGAAGCCACTAAATTTATTTTTTATTATTCTTAATAAATTTTTTAATGTATAATAAGTCGTAACTCCTGTTAATAACTCTTCGTCGCTATCGCTGTCTAATATTTCATATACAACATTAACTAAAACAATTTTTTCAATATCCATACTGATATATTAATATTACTACTTCAAAGTTCAAAGCCAAAATATCATCAAACAACAAAGACGAACCTTTGACAGTTTGGTGTTTGTCATTTAGTTACCATAAAGCCAGCTGTTTACTGTTTACCATTCGGTAAACGGTAGATATCTACGCGGTTACTTTTCGTAAAGGCGCCTATTATCGTTTTGTTTTATTTCATTAACTTTAATTTTTTGCAAAAACAATGTTGTCCAAATTTCATACATTTAGACCAATATAAAAGTTTTTTAAACGCCTGGATAACTTTTTCACATTTAAGTCTACAATTAGAAATTTTAGCAGACATTCCTCTAAACTGTATCCAATTAATGCAGGAGTTCCTCAAGGTTCAGCTTTAGCCCCTATTTTGTTTCTTCTTCACATCAATGACCTCCTCTCTAGCACATCCAACCCAGTTCACAGTTACGCGGACGACAGCACCCTCCACTCAAATATACAATATTCTAAGCCCGTCTCTTTAGCCCAATTAGATAAGGATCGCAGACTCATGGAGGGTTCTGTCTCTGGTGGATCTCCAAAAAATATTAGACTGGGGAAGTAGAAATCTTGTACAAATAAACTCCACCAAATCTCAGTCTTGCTTTCTCTCTCATAAGAGATACACCAGCCCAAGACCCATCACAATGAAGAACTAAGTTATTCAAAGTAATGAGTCCTTTTCTCTTGTTGGCATCTCTGTGGATCAAAATCTCAATTGGCACCAACATGTCACATCAATTGCAGAAGCGGCTGCTAAGAAATTAGGTTTCCTCTTCCGGGCTCGCAAATACTTTTCACCAGCTAATCTCTATACTTTATATACTTCACAAATAAGACCAAACCTGGAATACTGCTCCCACATCTGCGGTGCTGCTTCCGCTTCTACACTCGCTATCCTGGACTCCATTCAGAAGAGAGCTATACGTCTCATCTCACCTGCCCTCACCCAAAGACTGCCATCCCTTGCCCACCGGCGTGCCGTTGGTGGCCCCTCTCTCTTTTATAGATATCTGCACGGGCACTGCTCAGAGGAGCTTTCTTCCATAGTTCCTCCACCTGCTGCCCCCAACAAATCTACCAGGGGAACAGAGCGAATGCACCCTTTTACTGTCCAGGTGACCAGACATAGAACATCTTGTTATGCCCGCTCTTTTGTCCCGAGGACTTCCAAGTTGTGGAATTCCTTGTCGGCACATGTTTTTCCTTCTCCCCCGAACCTCCAAACCTTCAAGTCCAGAATTAGCAAGTCGCCTCTTTCCTCCTTGTCGACACCCACGGTATGATAGTATAAATACTATAAGTAAATACTGTAAGCCCTCGTGGTGTGTTGTTGAAATAAAAAGTTTTCTTTTAGAAAGCTTTTGTAGCTTTAATAAAAATTTTCATACAAGTTTCATTTAAAGATATTATTACTGTACCTAGATAGGTAGGTATACCAAATTTTAATTTTCTAGGTTCATATAAAATTCAGTTTTGAGCATTTGTCTCAAACGGAGCTAGAACACAAGATTAAAATGGGTTTTTCTTGATAATAGAAATATGTCGATTGTAACACTTTCGAAAAAATTCTTCAAATGAATCTGTATTAGGGTCTTTAATCCAATCTTCAAGGTCCGTTTAAATTTAAAGCGTTAATTCTAGTAATATGTCGTACTAATAGTGTACAATTCTTATGAAAATTCACTACGATAATGCACTTGATGCGTCTCGAAATGTTTTAATTGTTTTCCTTGATAACATATGCGAATATAATGGCGACAACCTACGCCTTGGTTTTATTTTGTGAGTCATTATTAGTAAGTGCATCTGCAGAACACAAATTACCACAACACATATTTTTAAGACCTTACGGTCGTTTCGCTAACCACCTACCATCATCAGAGGATTGAAACATTCTTTCACGCAGTGAGTCAGTTTTGTTCTGTGCTTTGCTAGCCAAGTGTTTTGAAGGTGTCGAAATTATGCAAATTCTTTCAATGCATTCGAAACACGCATTTTTCCTTTCATTGGGCTCACATGTTTAGTTTCAATATAAAGTAAATTTGTGAATACTCACCCTCATATACTGCATCATAGAATCGACGACCGGTTTTCCTTTAAAATAATGTTCCTTGATTCGCTTGCCAATTTCATTTGCTATTTTCTTATCAGCAACGTTCATATCTAAAGGAACAAACTTACTCGGAAACAAATCATAAACACCAAGCATAATCAATTTCAGTATATCTGGAGAAAGAAATGAAAAAATAAACTTCGAGTTTCAATCTAAGTAAAAGTAATTCTTACAGCTTATATCCAGATCATAATTCATTTCGAATGTTGCAAATCCTATTAGTGTTGGTACATGATGGAATTTTCCTTCTACCAGCAACTGATGACTTTTTCCAGTCAAAAAAGCGTCTTCATGGTCGTATTCGATGACAGGGCCTAACGAAACTCCGTCTCTGCCAGCAGAGTTGCCTTGATAGAACTGTTAAAATTAAATTAGTTAGTTGATATTAGAATAAGAAGTCGTGCGAGACCCACGAGAGCTTGGTTGAATGTTTTGGGCGATATATTAAAGAAAACATATGCCAGTGGTTGCGTGATAGGAGAGCGTGTACGCGGAGATGTATGAATGTGGAAGAAACAAAAATGACATGTCAGGATAGAAGAGTATGGAGCAATATTGGTAGTATGTAGCATAGGCTTTTGTTTGTCTACCTCTTTAAGATTTATAATAGCGTGACGGGTAGCAGTAGTAGCAGTAGCAGCAGTAGCAGTATCAGTATCAAGCTAAGAAATCCAGAATCGATGTCATAGTAGTGAGTGAACCAAATAAGACAATAATTAAAAGGCCGGGCTGGATAATAGATACCAGAGATGTTGCCCTATTCGTCAAAAACAGAATCTAAAGGTAAAAAGCACCAAGAGTAGGGCTGGATTTGTCATGTTATACCTGGAGGAGGTCGTGCTCGCGGGGTGCTACATATCTCCTAATATTGGAGTGGATTGCTTCGTGAATCAACTAGAAGAGATAGCGAATTAAATGACCCCAAGCGTTGAGGAATACGTTGGAGACCTGAACGCAAAGCCACCAGAATGGACATCACCGGTCGCTTATCAAAGGACCCTGATCCTACAAGATTGGATGGCCGAACAATATTTGGTGGTGTTAAATAGAGGCAATACTCCCACATTTAAAAGAGACAACTCGCAGTCATTCATTGAGATCACATGAACCACCCCAAGATTGGCGAAAAAAGTCCAACACTAGAAAGTCGCAGGCAGCGAGACACCAAGTGACCACACACACATAAGATTTGATGTCAACGAGCGGAAACAAAGGCCTAACACCGAGGGTACTAGGCAGGCTCCGAAAGTTTTTAGTAGGGTACTTTGTACACACGGAACAGATAGACGGCCTGGCAGGTTTGACGATCAAATTTAAAGCAGCTGGATGATCGCACAAGAGAACCAAACAGAAGCGCCATACTGGTGGAGCACAGAAATAGGAGAAAAGCGAAACAAATGTATGGGAGCCAGAAGACAGAGAGGTCGTCATCCCAGATAGTAGCTACGGAAGCAATTGAGTTGCACAGGAAAAAGAGGAAAGAGCTAAAACGGATTATAACAGATTCCAAGAAGAGCATTGGGAGCACTGTGCAATAAACTGAACGAAGATTTCTGAGGGGTGAGCTACCGGATTGTGAGGAAACAGCTAGGAGCCCGGACCTCACCATATATCCTCACGAACTCAGCCAGAAGACGAATTATAGAAGACCACTGTCACAAACGATCAGATTACTGGGAAACGGATGCGATAGCGGATATAGGGGAGTTCACGGAAGAGAAGTTGGCGGCACCAGCTTAAAAATGAGACCCAGCAAGGCTCCCGGCTCAGACGGGATATCAGACGAGGCCATAAAAGAGCTGACCAAAATATATCCACAGGTGCTGCTAAAAGTGATGAATGAGTTCCTCCGGATACAAGAGTTTCTTCTTGAGTGGAAAGTAGCAAAGGCTACGTTGCTTTGGAAAAAAACGGTAAGCTCTTGGAGCTAGCGTCATCTTTCTGACTTCTATGCCTGCTGGATACGCTATGAAAACTCCTAGAATACTTGACCAAAGCCAGGCTAGAAAAGGATATGGAAGTAGGGGGTGGGGGATTTTCAGAGCGCCAGAGAAGATCCACAATACATGCTGCAAGATATGACAGAGAGCTCGCAAAAGAACAGAAGCGAGAAATGTTGTGTAGCGATCATTTCCGATGTGAAAAATGGTTTCAACACTGCTAGCTGGGGCAAAATCATAGAAGAACTGAAAAGAAGAAACATCGTTGAGTACCTGATAAACATCATAAGCACTGCTCATACAGAAAGATCAGCATTGCGAGGGGAGAGACGATGGCTCTTACGACGGGAGTCCCGCAACGATCAATCCTGGGACCTATCCTCTGAAATATAATACATGACGGAATCATCAAGCTAAAAATGGGTGAAGGAGTTACTCTGGCTGGTTATTCTGATGACCTAGCAGTCCTATTAGAGACATCAGATCAAGACACACTTAGGTTTCGAGTAACCGAAACGTTAAGAAGAGTGAACAAATGGATGACGGCCCAAAAACTCTATCTGTCCCCTGCAAGACAGAGGCGCTCATCATAAAGCGTCCAAAAATCCGAAGCGATTTTTCTGACCGCTTAAAGGACACCATGGTAAAACCAGCGAAGACCCTGGTGTATCTAGGAATAATAATCAGCGAGTCACTCCATTTTGGCCAGGATGTACGAATGGCAAAAGTACAGGCTGAAGGAAGAACAGCAGCACTAAGTAGTATAATGCCCAATGTGGAAGGCTCAATATCAACAAAACGGGTACTACTCCGTGGAGTAGTGCACTCAATTCTACTGTACGGAGCGCCGGTGTGGCATCAAAGAATAGAGATACAAAAATATAAAATGATGATGGAGAGCATGCAGCGCAGAGTGTTACTGAGGGTAGCATGCGGGTTTCGTACCATCTATACGCAGGCAATTTAGGTGTTGACGGGCGTTAGTAGAAGAAAGATGTTTCCTACATGAGGCGAGGGGACTGAGACTAGAAGAAGCTAAGCTGGCTACCAGAAGCCGAACCATGGACAAATGGCAGCAACGATGGTTCCAAAAAGACCACAAAGGGACAATGGACACAAAGAGTTATTCCAAATCTGACAGACTGGATAAAATGCGACCACAAATAAATAATTTTCTGGCTCATACAAATACTTACAGGCC
The DNA here is from genome assembly GCA_964006375.1 of Tillus elongatus. Classification (NCBI taxonomy): domain Eukaryota; kingdom Metazoa; phylum Arthropoda; class Insecta; order Coleoptera; family Cleridae; genus Tillus; species Tillus elongatus. Next base: position 14,977,748 of record OZ023262.1, read on the forward strand.
ACAGATCCTACGCCAAACGCATGGAAAAGTTAGACGAGAACGAGAGCAGATGTATCTACTGCGCGGAAGAGGACACGGTAGAACACTGCATTTTTGTTTGCCCAAAGTTCAATGAGATGTGAAGTACCACCCTCAACTCTGTAGGTATACATAATATCGACGACCTGGTACCAGTAATGTTGAAACACAAGAGCTCATGGAAAAAAGTCATGAAATTTGCCCGGAAATCTATGACCATAAAAGAGAGACACATGAACTGGCGAAGTGAAAAAAACAATGAACTAGATTGCCAGAATCCCTAATCACTTAAAGCGGGCTAGAGAACTCGGGAAAAAGTGGAAGAAGAAAATCTATGACCATAAAAGAGAGACACAAGAACTGGCGAAGCGAAGAAAACAACCAACTAGATTGCCCGAACTTCTAATCGATTAAAGCCGACGGGGGCAGTAGGGAAAAATTGGAGGAGACAATCTATGACCATAAAAGAGAGACACATGAACTGTCGAAGCGAAGGAAACAACCAACTAGATTGCTCAAACCCCTAATCGCTTAAAGCGGACGGGAGAAGTAGGGAAAAAGCGGAAGGAGAAGGAGCAAAAGCAGCTCTACACTCGTGAAGACATGTTCCACTAGCTTGGTCAGCAGATGCGTCAACTAGGCCCCACAATATAAAAAAGTATCAGTGACAGTAGCAGTAGTAGCAGTAGAACTAGCAGTAGCAGTATTCTATCTTCAATGGGTTGATGGAGATAGTGTTGACAGACGGAGCATTGTCCAATGCATTCGCCGACGGTCTGGCCTTGGTCGTGACAGCAGATAATAAAAAGAAGCTAACCTACAGAGTAAATGATTCGTTGGCATGAATGACACCATGGGTAAACCGTAACGGCCTGGAGTTGTCGCCACAGAAAACGGAGACGGTCATCTTCAAACGACCAAGAAATAGGAGCCATGCCAACTCACTGTTTAGATCAGATATAGAACTATCATCTTGTAAAGTTATTGAAAAAAATATCTATAACTAAGTCAAAAGCAGGTAGTATATTCTACCAATGCTCGCAATCTCTCATTATATAAAATTCAGTCTATTATACTTTTTACATCACCCCTTTGTCATGTACGCTTCTGGATATTTTTGGTTTTAAGCCACGCATTCAACATAAACCGGCTCTCTTCTAGATACACATGAATTAAGCAGTCCCCACTCTCATAAATTCTTGCACCACCTCAATACGGCCCCACAACTTTGTGTTTCGTTTCTCCTTACACCTACGCACCTATTCATATATCCGGGAACAATTACACATTCGCCTAGTTCACGCATCTCTAACACTGCATTTATGTCTTTCCAAAAGTTCTCTTTCTCTCATTCACTTTCGCCCTATGTCTAGAAAATGGAAAGTTCTGAAGCAATAGTACGGCATTTTATATATAACACCACGAGGGCTTACAGCCTAAATACTATCGTACCGTGGGTGTCGACAAGGAGGAAAGAGGCAACTTGTCAATTCTGGACTCGAAGGTTTGGAGGTTCGGAGGAGAAGGAAAAATATGTGCCTGCAAGGAATTCCACAACTTGGAAGTCCTCGGGACAAAAGAGCGGGCATAACAAGATGTTCTATGTCCGGTGACCTTGACAGTAAAAGGGTGCATTCGCTCTGTTCCCCTGGTAGATCTGTTGGGGGCAGCAGGTGGAGGAACTATGAAAGAAAGCTCCTCTGAGCAGTGCCCGTGCAGATATCTATAGAAGAGAGAGGGGTAACCAACGGCACGGCGGTGGGCAAGGGATGGCAGCCTTTGGATGAGGGTGGGGTCACCGATGAGACGTATAGCTCTCTTTTGAATAGAGTCCAGGATAGCAAGTGTAGAAGCGGCAGCTGCACCCCAGATGTGCGAGCAGTATTCGAGGTTTGGCCTTATTTGTGAAGTGTATAAGGTATAGAGATTAGCTGGTGAAAAGTATTTGCAAGCCCGGAAGAGGAAACCTAATTTCTTAGCAGCCGCTTCTGCAAATGATGTGACATGTTGGTGTCAATTGAGATTTCGATCCATAGAAATGCGCACAAGAGAAAAGGACTCATTACTTTGAATAACTTGGTTGTTCATTGTGATGGGTCTAGGTCTGGTGTATCTCTTATGAGAAAGAAAGCAAGACTGAGATTTGGTGGGGTTGAATTGTACAAGATTTCTACTTCCCCAGTCTAATATTTTTTGGAGATCCACGGAGACAGAACCCTCCATGTCTCTGCGATCCTAACCTAATTGGGCTAAAGGGACAGGCTTAAAATATTGTATATTTGAGTGGAGGGTGCTGTCGTCCGCGTAACTGTGAACTGGGTTGGGTGTTCTAGAGAGTAGGTCATTGATGTGGAGAAGAAACAAAGTAGGCGCTAAAGCTGAACCTTGAGGAACTCCTGCATTAATTGGATACAGTTTAGAAGAATGGCCATCCACGACAACAGAAATGCTCCGGTTGGAGAGGAAATTTGCTGTCCAGGTACAGAGTTTTGGTGGTAGGACATAGGCCGCTGGTTTATTAAGCAGCGCTGCATGCCAAATCTGGTCGAATGCTTTGGATATGTCTAGAGCAACAATCTGGGATTCACTGAGTAGTTCTATGGACTTGTTCCAAGAATTGGTGACAAAGGAAAGGAGGTCGGCAGTCGATCTGCGCTGACGGAATCCATACTGTCTGTCATGGATTAGAGAGTTAGAGTTTTTCAAGAAATTTTAGTAATTCGGTGTTTATATACTTTTCCATCACTTTAGAGACGACTGAAAGGGGAGAAATAGGTCTGTAGTTGTTAGGAAGCGCTTTGGATCCTTTCTTGGGGACGGGTTGTACTCGAGCAGTTTTCCAGTTACTAGGAAATATGTGCAACGAGGCAAAAAGAAACAGTTTCATCCCCTGAAACAAGAGGTGGGAACGTGCTCTTGCAGAAATTAGTCTCAATAGATTTTGCAGGAATATAGATGGGTTTGCCGCCGTTGGAGCTGAAGAGGACTTTGTTTTTGATGTGGTTATTAAATGAGTTTTTTGCCTCAGGAAGAATGCGGACATGGCGGTTTCTTCCGTCGTTAAATGCTTGACGGTTTTCTTGACTGGGATTGTGTAAAAGCGCTTTGTGAGCTTTGACCTTTTCAAGTCTGGCCTTGTCACGTGATTTAGAGAACCAGGGCTTTTGAGTGGCTGAAGAGATTTTCTGTGTACGTGGAATAAATAATTCCATGCCAGCTTGGATAATTTCGGTGACGTTTTGTGTGATATCAGAGGGGTTAGGATGAGAGAAACAGACAGACGCCCATGGAAATGAGGAAGAGTAATCTCGCATTTTGTCCCAGTTTGCGGAGCTATAGTGCCAAACGATACGTGGGTGTGATGACTGCGTGACCTCGGGTTGCATTGCGCAGGAAGTAGTGACCATGTCGTGGTCTGAGTAACCAACCAGCGACTGATGTCTTATAGAATTCGGGTTTTGTAGTAAGAAGGAGATCCAAGGGATTTGAGCTGTGTGTTGGAATGCGAGGAAAGTAAGTAGGTTGCTGAACCATATTGGCTAAAGAATTGCTGACTGCAAAGGCCTCCGCTGCTCTCCCTTGTGGATCGGTTTATACGACATAAAAAGGCTCTTCCTTATGCTGTGGTAGTAGGTTTTCTAGCTGGCTTTTACAAACAGTGAAGGAAACGTAGACATGTATAGCATGATTATAAGCGACAAAGATGCAACGTTTTTTAAAACATATATATATATATATATATATATATATATATATATATATATATATATATATATATATATATATATATATATATATATATATATATATATATATATATACCTACATCTAATAGCTTAAAGTTACTTACCTTATTAAATTGATTGATTGACACTGTCCGAAGATAGGTAACATTCAGAGATCGTAAACATTCTACAAATTTCTCAGAATTGCTTGTTTCAATTCCCAATTCCTTTTTAAGTTCCTTAACATAATCAGGCATCCATCTTGCGTATCCCCATGAGGATATAGATACTCCGGATTGTATAATCGCTTTAGAGAACAAGCCTGGAAATAGATATAAGAAATATGATATTGTGGAGGCCGATACTTGATGTAAATCCATTGTCAACTTAGATAAACAAACAAATTGATTTACACTATTTTATTGTATGTATAACTGGAATTCTCAGCTTTGTTTAATACAGAATGAAAGTAATCTTTCAAACTATTAATATCTACTCCGTGTTGAATGAACATTCATATAAATTGACACGTTTCTGTCTTCTCAGGTAAACTAATAACGGTATAGTGGCGAAATCCACATGCTTTGGATATGTCTAGAGCGACAATCTGGGATTCACCGTGTAGTTCCATAGACTTGTTCCAATAATGGGTGACAAAGGAAATGAGGTCGGCAGTTGATCTGCGTTGACGGAATCCATACTGCCTGTCGTGGATTAGACTGCATTTTTCAAGAAATTTTAGCAATTCGGTGTTTATATACTTTTCCATCACTTTAGAGACGACAGAAAGGAGAGAAATAGGTCTGTAGTTTGCTAGGAAGCGCTTTGGATCATTTCTTGGGCACGGGTTGTACTCGAGCAGTTTTCCAGTTACTAGGGAATATGCCTCTATTGTAATATATCTGAAACAGACGAGTCAGGACAGGAGCAAGTTCTGGTGCGCATTTTTTGAGAACAATTGCTGGGATCTCGTCAAGGCCAGAGGCTTTCCCGGTATTAAGAGAAGAGAGCATCTTTCGTACCTTTCTAGTTTTGAAAATGATATCAGTCCTTTGATGCACGACATTAAGGACTGTTGGTGGTTGAACATTTGGAGGTGGGTTGAGAGTAGAATTGCCGAATTGCCGGCGAACAACGAGGCAAAAAGTTCAGCCTTGCCGAGGGCGGTAGAAACAATTTCACCCCCCCCCACCCCCACCCCGTGAAACAAGAGGTGGGAACGTGCTCTTGCAGAAATTATTCCCAATAGATTTAGCAAGAGTCCAGAAGGGTTTGCTGCCGTTGGAGCTTAAAAGGACTTTGTTTTTGATGTGGTTATTGATTGATTGACAGAGTGCTTTTGGCCTCCTATGTATTTTATTTTATTTTGTCTAGGTAGACAACGCATAGCCGAGGGTTGTAACAACCTTATAATTTCTTCTCATTTCTAGCTGCTTTGATATATGCTTTAGCGAGTCAATAATATTATGTACCGTTGTGACTCCCACCTCCTAAAATAACTTGGGAGTTTGGAGGACTATACATGATTTCCACTGTGTTAGCACCCACTGGTGTCCCCAGGAGTGGCTCGAGTGCTAGGGCAGTGTAAACTATCGCCTCTTTATTGTCGTTCTTTGAGTAAAAAAAAACCTCCCTTGGCATTCGGGAGGCACGCCAGCTAGAGATGAGAGAAATTCCGCGTTCTGATTGTCCGGAGAATCGTCTTCCAGGCTAAAATTAAAATAAAGATTTAGCATTCCGTTTCTTTTGCCTTATTCACTCATTACAGTCAGTCCTGGTAAAAACCATATCTTACGTAATTCCGCATTGTAAATATTTTCAAATATCACTTTGTATATATCTGTATATATGTGTGCAATAATAAAAGCATTATTTGCTTTGAAATACTTATTGTTCATTGATTAGTCCTTGTAAAGTTTGACCCCTGGACATAAAATATCTCCACTAGAGTCTACCTGAGCACCATACTCCTTTAGGGTGGTCCGTTACCTGGACACTAGTCACTTTGGGGCTTCCACTTTCCAAGACTGAGATTTGGTGGGGTTGAATTGTACAAGATTTCTACTTCCCCAGTCTAATATTTTTTGGAGATCCACGGAGACAGAACCCTCCATGAGTCTGCGATCCTCATCTAATTGGGCTAAAGAGTCAGGCTTAAAACATTGTATATTTGAGTGGAGGGTGCTGTCGTCCGCGTAACTGTTAACTGGGTTGGATGTGCTAGAGAGGAGGTCATTAATGTGGAGAAGAAACAAAGTAGGGGCTAAAGCTAAACCTTGAGGAACTCCTGCATTAATTGGATACAGTTTAGAGTAATGGCCATCCACAACAACAGAAATGCTCCTGTTGGAGAGGAAATTTGCTGTCCAGGTACAATGTTTTGGTGGTAGGCCATAGGCCGGAAGCTTATTAAGCAGCGCTGCGTGCCAGACCTGGTCGAAAGCTTTGGATATGTCTAGAGCAACAATCTGGGATTTACCGTGTAGTTCCATAGACTTGTTCCAAGATTGGGTGACAAAGGAAAGGAGGTCGGCAGTCGATCTGCGCTGACGGAATCAATACTGCCTGTCGTGGATTAGACTGTTTTTCAAGAAATTTTAGTAATTCGGTGTTTATATACTTTTCCATCACTTTAGAGACGACTGAAAAGAGAGAAATGGGCCCGTAGTTGCTAGGAAGCGCTGTGGATCATTTCTTGGGGATGGGTTGTACTCGATCAGTTTTCCAGTTACTAGGGAATATGTCTTTATTGTAAGATATCTGAAACAGACGAGTCAGGACATCAGCAAGTTCTGGTGCGCATTTTTTGAGAACAATTGCTGTGATCACGTCAAGGCCAGAGGCTTTTCTGGTATTAAGAGAAGAGAGCATTATTCGTACCTTTTTAGTTTTGAAAATTATATCCGTCATTTTATGCGCGACATTAGGGACTGTTGGTGGTTGAACATTTGGAGGTGGGTTAAGAGTAGAATTGCTGGCGAACAACAGGGCAAAAAGTCCAGCCTTGGCCAGGGCGTAGAAACAATTTCGTCCCCTGAGACAATGAGCAATGTCGATAGTAATATCGATAGAAGAGGCAGATATCTCCAACCTTTCTCCTATAGGCGAGGGAAGTGAGGGATATATGATTCTCCTATTAGGCAAACAGCTTTCGTTTCTGAATGCAATCTAGAATACACAAGGTTGTCTTTGTGGCGGCACCCCAAGCATGAAAACAGTATCTTATCTGTCGATGCATAAGTGCTCTTTACAGCGCCAAAAGCTGCTAGGATGAAAACACACTTCTAACACCAAGCAGAAACCCAAGCTTCTTTGATACTGATTTTGTAATATTGGAAATATGTAAGTGTCGGGAAAGATTCTCTGCAACAACTATAGCGAACGTAAGATATTGTGGATTTTTCGTGCGGTATTTTGCCAGCCATTTGAACATCTGTGCCCAGTAGGGCACTCTACCTAGAGAAGAGCCAATTGTGTATTTTTGAGACATTTAACAACCAGATTATCAGGTTGCAGAGGTGATCATTTAGGGGGTTGGTTTATTTGACTCCCATTGATAAGGACCCAGAAGTGAAAATCGGGTGACTCGATGAGAACATACTGTAAAGAGTACTGTCATCAGCGAAGCTGTGAATCGGATTGTTGGTTGTTCAGGAATAATAGTTTCCCAAAAGGCGATTCTAATAGTATTTCTAAAAGCGTTTTCTTTAACGCTGGCAAATTTCCGCGCCTAATGCTAATCACTGACACCAGGGAGCAGTTTCACCTCACTATTCTGGAAATTTTGCCGAATCCCTGCTTTTCTGTAAGGAGGGTAGGGACCTTTAGCGTGCTCAACATTGCATGGACGCGGGACCGACGGTTTTACGCCTCCTCGGAAGGGCGAAACACGCAGATATTCAACTGGCTCAAATACAATTCCAGAACGTCAGTTGATTCTAGTTTAGTACAGTTTTTACTGAAAAAGTGAAAGGAAAACGCTGGGAATCCAAACCAGTACCTTCGGTTTAGCGGCACACGTTATCACCCCTGGACCACCGAGGCAATTCTAAAAGCATTGGATTACAAACGTTAATGATCTAACACTAATTAATAATCAATGTCATGCTATTAAAGCAAGGTCGCTGTCAATGCAGTTCAGCGTTTTGTTGTTATAAATGCACTGGATAGGAAAGTTTTGTGAACATTTGTATTTGTTTGTATTCTAATGTTTAATAGATTTGCATGTTTCAAGGGCAGTCTCATTTATTGATATATCTTAATGTTTTGCAACTTAGCAATATTTCAAAATCAATTGCATTTATACGAGTTAGCCTTTTTAAGACACCCTTTCTCGAGATAGATACATTTTCGGCAAGAATAAGCTAGTGAATTTTTAAAACTAAATACAAACCTTTCGTTAAAGGAGATTGTAACATATACGATACCATTACCGCCCCAGCACTTCCTCCCATAATTGTCACTTGGTTAGGGTCACCACCAAACGCAGCGATGTTTCTTTGAATCCATTTTAATACCAAGACTTGGTCTTTTAATCCATTGTTACCAGGTACTACAGAATCTCCCGTACTAAGAAAACCAAAAATACCAACCCTATAATTAAAAGATACTACGATGATATCCTTGTCCAAGAAATAGTCTGGACCTGAATCATTATAGAGGGCCGAGCCATTGATAAAGCCCCCACCATTTATAACAACCATAACAGGTACATTTTTTTTTTTAATCTACAAAATAATTTAATTCAATACAGTAGTTTTTTATTTTGCTCGAAAACTTACGCTTGGTGTATAAACATTAAGATAAAGGCAATCTTCATCTCCAGCGCCTACTGACTGTACACAAATGTTGGATTCTTTTGTTGCATCTAAAATACCTGACCATTTCCCTTTTGGTACAGGAGGCTGTAAAAGTACATTTTAAATGTTTTTAATTTTTGATGATCGAATGTCGAGATAAGAAAAACAAGTGAGAATCAAAGTTGATGACATATAACGCCTGAGAAATGGGAACTGTATGCCTATCTTATGAAAAAAATACTGAGGCGCATGTATAAAGGAACGAATACATCAAAGAATGCAATGTGGAAAGTGTGACGTCCCTGAGATATATGACAATTGAATGTGCAAACGAAGCATGTGGTGAAGCAAAAATTGGGTGTTTTAAGAGGGATGCATGGTGTAATAAAAAGTAAAGAAAGCTGTGAATGGCAAAAAGAAGCATTGTGATGAAGTAGAATAATATAATAATTATAGGCTATTAAGGTAAGTAATAAGTAGGTAATTAACACCCATTGGATTTGAAAGTAATAATAATAAAGCATTAGAGTCGGGGTCGACGGCAGACGACCAGCGGAGCTGCATAAGAAAACCAGCCAGCTGACTGCGTCTCGGTCTCAGACAGAGAGTTGGAGGAGGTTGATACGGTGGCTGGTGGATAGAGCAAGCGGCGACGGGCAGTTCTTTACAGGTCACTTACGAGCAGCGACACGCTGAAGGAAGAGGTGCAGACATCGTTGTTCGTAGGTTACTCAGTTTTGTTTTCAGCAGGAGCACTATGTGGAAAGTCAGGCGAGTAGAATGGTAGTGGCAGCCACACCGAGACAGCAGTGAATTGCTAAACGCTGCCGTCAGCCCGAAGTTAGAAGAAATCGATTTCTATTTTAGGTAGGTCGACAGTAACGAGTGCACTGTGACTACGGCGCCAGGATGAAAGGGGTTCCTATGAGCTGGACATCTTCGACTTTAGATTGTCCTGGCGCGTGCTACTTTCTTTAGCGGAATCGATGTTAAAAGTTCGTATGTGGAAAGTGTTGTTTGCTGGTCATTTTTCTCTTTGTTAATTGAAGGTTATAGGTGCCACCGTCGAAGGGATATCTGTTGCAGCTCGTCTTTGTTTAGGTAGTTTAGATGAGATACATTGGAGCTTGCGGAAGATGCTTCTCGTCGCGGCTGATGTCTTCAGGCCTACCAGGAGGAATCTCTGGTTGCTGTCTAGATTTGGTGTCCTCCAAGGTGTTAGAGAACAAAGCTGAGCAGGCCCTCCGCCTGTGAATCGTAACGTGTGCGATTGGGTCAGGGGCGATTCACACGGTGGAGGTATGCGAAGCCACCTTCTCGTCATCGTTAGGCGGCTGAAGCAAGGTTAGGTAGTTCCGCCGCAGGGTTGCAGGTTTTGGGGTTAGTGCTGGTAGGTTTACCTATGGAAGAAGTGGTCAGAGCGTCGTTCCTGTTTTTTCTAGGTGCAGATTCCTTAGTAATTGTCTAGATAACTCTACTGCAGAATCTGAAAGCTGGCGATGCTGCCGTTCGCTGCCGTCGATCCTCAAGGGTGGTTTGGACAAGTCTGTGGTCGCATTACCAGGCTTTAGTTTGCTCAAAAACGTTAGACAACTAGGTAGGGCGCACGCGAATCGCAACGTGAGCTTCGGGCAAGGGGCGATTCGGGTACAGGTGAGTATCTGCTAAGCCGCCCTCTCGTCTTCAACAAGGGACTGGAGCTGGGATATTTATTGGCTACAGTAGGTCGGAAGAGAGCCTTGGGCTCGACACGACCGGAATAGACAGGCGATCGCTGGTCTGGCTGCAGTCATTTTACGGGGGAGTTCTGACGCCTCCAGCTGCCTTGGGGGTGGATTATCCGCAAGGGAAGCCCGTCTTCTTTATAGGGTAGTGTCCTTCAGATATTTGAGTGTGAAGCATGGACGAGAAGTCGTAGTGTCCCTGTAATAATAGTAGTGTTTCTGTGCAGGAGGCTCCTCCTGGTGATGCTTTTGCTTTAGTTTATGTTGCATGCCCGTTACACCACCACCGCTTGCTTGATATCACCCCCGCACCGCCAGAACGTTTCCTAACGCCTCTAACGCGCATTAGATCCCCGCTTCAATTTTAATAATAGATCAGCATGCTTTGTACATGCCTTACTGGCTTCATTCACTCCGATTGCCCCTATCTGGTATTGTATAGATTTTCAGAGAAATCATATAATTTTGTTTTGGAATAAGCTTTGTTAAATAGATTATTAGTTTTCGCGGATATAACAACCTTTTTCTTTCCCCTGTACGTACTTTGTAAATATTTTCGTGCACTCACTTTTGTAAACAGATTGTAAATATTATGCGTTATTTTATTTCGCTCTTCCAAGTTAACCATCCAAGCCCTTAGTAATAACAACTGCATCTCTAATTAAGGCCATAACTAGATCTCACGAGTGACTTTGCCTTAAGACTTGAGAGAACCCTGTTATCACTGTAGCTTACCCTTGGTCTAAGTAGCTGTTGACAGCGACTTAGGAAATAGACGTAGTCCTTAGGTAGCGCATCGATTCCTTGGAAACTCAATCGATGCTGGCGCCTGAGCACAATACTGTAGGAGAACCGTATTGGTAAGATTACCGCAGAAATTCCCCATATTAAGGAACAGTACCAGCACCCCGAATTAGACACGTTACAGCAAATAAAAGAATGGTAAATGCCAAAGGTGTGAGAGAGAAAGCGAGGCGCCTGGTTGAGTACAGAAAATTGAGACGTGAGTGTAAACGAATCGTTAGTGATAGTAATCACGAACTAGAAATAAAAAGAGTTGACAAAATGTAGAACGACTTTTAAGGGAACAAGAAATTGTTTTGGAAGTGGCGACAAAGGGCAAGACAAACTGGAAGAAATAACATGATTGGGGTGAGAACACAGAATGGGGACATGGTATGGGAATAAGGAAGGTGGAAGAGAATGCTGAAAGGAATATTTTGAGAGACTATATGAAAGCAATAAGAATCATCAGTACCCTCTTCTAATTGCAATTCAGACCGAATGTGGGACTGTTGAAGTGCTTGAAGTTAAAATGGAAATCAAGAACTAAATTGATGAGAAATGTTTAAAACATGGATGCTCGAATATGGCTGTGAGGCTAGATGAGCTATATGCATAAAAATAGGTGTAAGGTACCAATGGAATGGAAGAATGCTCTCATGGTGGTCTTGTATAACAGGGAGCGAAAGCAAAGTGAGTGCAAAAATGACGGAGAGATAAATTGTATAATAAAATATTGCGCGTAACCTATTTGTAAGAGTGTTGATAAAACGAGTGAGGCAGCTGACAAACTGAAATATTTGGGATGTTCATACAGAAAGACGCTGTACTTACCAACTGTTCTCACTTTATCGGGTCGCTTATAAAGCCTTGCACGTTGAAAATAAAGTGTACTGCACTTTGTAGACTTGGAGAGAGCATATGATAGTGTGGATAGGCAAAATCTGTGGTTTTTTAGAAATAATGTGTACATCTCACAATGTTATAGGAGGCTGGCTACCATAGCCGTATTACTTTATAGGTGTGTTCTCGTTGTGATTAGTATAGCGCACTGATGAGCTCTAATTAGAGCGAGAACGGTCCGCGTTTCTAATTACGGTGAGAATACATCTAGCTTTACATCATTTTCTCAGTATTAGGGAAGAAATGAGCCAGCGCTGACAAGTTATAAAATTGTCAGTGGGTTGTATACAGTCTTTATCTATAACATTTTATGATAACTAGAGCTGTTGTGACAACATATTACCTGGTTCCGCACCGAGATGGCAACCCTGTCGTACATCTCACAGTGCTAAAGAATGTGGTGTGGATGAATGTCTAATTTTAGGCATTAAGTCATTATATGATGGGTGCAGAGCATGTGTAAGAACTAATGTAGAGCTCTGTGGCTATTTTAGACTTGAACAGGGTGTCAAACAGGATCGTGTTATCATATTCATGGACAACAATATAAGTTACCTTAAATCTGTTTTCGCCCACCGGCGGCTCGGCAAACGGGATACCCCAAAAGGCATCAAATTTAACTTTTGTTTCAACTGTGGTTATTTGCACTCCGCGAACTGATCCAGTGTCTGTTTCCACAACTAGCGAAGAATCCTAAAAAATACAAATAGTAGTGTTAAGTGTATTGCTTATAATTTATAGTATACTCTATAAGTTCTCATTTGAGACACCAGAAAACAAAAACGGCAGCGTTATGGTAGCGAATTTTCTTTAAAATATTTTTAATAGCAAATGTCTTTCTTTGATGAAAGCAGGCATCAAACTTGGTTGCCTATATAGTAAAAACAATGTACCATATTTCATTGAAATAAATTTCTTGTTTGAAAATATATAAACATTTTTTAAAAGTCTAGATGCAGCAAAGGTGTTATGGAAGTGAATTTCCATAAAAATGCGAGCAGGCATCAATCTGATTACCGGTATAGCCTATGTGGTAGAAACAATGTGCTATATTTTATCAAAATTACTTATGGTTTAAAAATATACAAAACTTTTCCGAAAATAAACTTAAATGTTGGTTTTTATCCAACAAAGCTCACGTTAATAGCAACTTAAGTTATTGAAATTCGAAGGATTTAATGAAAATTCGGTAAATTTGCAGATTAGCTCCCGAACGCTTTTCAACAAATTGTTTTCAGAAACATTACTATGACCCCACCTGGATGCACGAACCACAAGAAATATTTCTTGTTTACACCCCCCAAGGAAGTTATGGGACTGGAAGTGAATAAGGGCGGTGTGCGGGGTAGGCAGGGTTTAAGGGGGATATGGCTTCAAGATGTGAAAAAGACAGCTTTTAAGCCCGCTTTATTCAAATTTTATACTCATATTTCCTTCTTACTACCTACCCCGCTCAGCACCACTACTCACTCCTGGTCCTGTAACTTCCTTGGGGGGCGTGAACAAGAAATTTTTCTTGGGGTTTGTGGATGCATGTGGGGGAGGGGAGATGGAGGCAGGTTTCTGAAAACAGTTTTTTGAAAAAGGTTCGGGAGCTAAACTGCAAATTTACGGAAAATTCGCTACCAAAACGCACTTACTGCATCCAGATTTTTTTCTTACAAACGCATCATATTTCGATAAAATATGCAAAAATGCATTAACGAATTTGTTCTACGAAAAATAGCTAAAAAAAATAATTATACACCCCTACTCACTCCTGGTCACATAACTTCCTTGGGGAGTGTGAACAAGAAATTTTCCTTGGGGTTTGTGGATCCAGGGGGATGGGGGCCTAGGCAGGTTTCTGAAAACAGTTTTTTGAAAAGCGTTCAAGAGCTAAACTGCAAATTTACCAAAAGTTCGCTACCAAAACGCACTTACTGCGTCCAGTTTTTGTTCTTACAAACTCATTATTTCGATAAAAAATGCAAAAATGCATTAACGAATTTGTTCTATGAAATTTAGCTAAAAAAAATTATGCACCCCTACTCACTCCTGGTCCCGTAACTTCCTTGGGGAGTGTCAACAAGAAATTTTTCTTGGGGTTTGTGGATCCAGGGGGGGGGGCTAGGCAGGTTTCTGAAAACAGTGTTTTGAAAAGCGTTCAGGGGCTAAACTGCAAATTTACCGAAAATTCGCTACCAAAACGCACTTACTGCGTCTAGATCTTTTTCTTACAAACGCATCATATTTCGATAAAAAATTCAAAAATGCATTAACCAATTTGTTCTACGAAAATTAGCTAAAAAAAATTATACACCCCTACTCACTCCTGGTCCCGTAACTTCCTTGGGGAGTGTAAACAAGAAATGTTTTGAAGGAATAGGGGTGCTGTGCGGGGTAGGCAGGGTTTAAGGGGGATATGGCTTCAAGATGTGAAAAAGACAACTTTCAAGCCCGTTTTATTCGCATTTTCTGCTCATATTTCCTTTTTACTACCCACCCCGCCCAGCACCCCTATTCACTCCTGGTCCCGTAACTTCCTTGGGGGGTGTGAACAAGAAAGTTTTCTTGGGTTTTGTGGACCCAGGGGGGCCCTAGGCAGGTTTCTGAAAACAGTTTTGTGAAAAGCGTTCGGGAGCTAATCTGCAAATTTACCGAAAATTCGCTACCAAAACGCACTTACTGCATCCAGATTTTTTTCTTATAAACTCATCATATTTCGATAAAAAATGCAAAAATGCATTAACAAATTTGTTCTACGATAATTAGCTAAAAAAATTATAGACCGTTAAACCGATAAACTTCACTAAACCTACAAACAAATATCCAAAAAGCCACCAAACTTAACTAAACTGACAGCCAAAGCATCAGAGAAAGGGTCTATTTGAAATGGATATTCTGTAAACATTTTAGTAAAATGAAGGGCAATCACGGTTGGATCTAAAACTTAAGGGTTTGAAGAACATTCTTCTTGTAACATTTTCTTCTCACAAATGGTATTTGTTTCACTTATTTGCCTGAACATTGCCAATTTTGACGTTTAAAATTGCGACGTTTTGAGGAAAACTCCAAAATTTGTTGCTTTAACTGCCCATAACTTCTTTGTCTTTAAAGCTAGGGACCTAAATTCTGGTACAGAGTTCATTCTTTATAAACACGCGTACCAAATTTGGTTGCCCTTACTTTGTTATTTCCGGCGATATGATTTTTTTTTATAAAGAAAACACAAAATTTTCCGGGAAAACCTAGTCCGATTTTCCTAGCTAACGAACTTATCCAAGCCACTTGCAAAAGGAAGTTACTGTGCAAATTTTATCAAGATCGGTCCATTATTTTTTGAGTTAGCGGTCGGATATATATATATATATATATATATATATATATATATATATATATATATATATATATATATATATATAATAATAATAACAGATCTCCCCATAAGCGATTTTTTTTTAAATTCGCTAAAAGAGTGTACATGGAATTGACAGTCTGCTAGTTGTTATTATTAAAGTAAAATTAAATAGACAATAAGATTTGTATCTAATAAACCTGGCATAAAACCCGCATTGACTTGATGGATTGCTATCAGCAAATATATAGGCCTTATAAAACCCTAACGCACATGATTGGTGAGCATTGCATTTAGCGAAATTTAATTGGTCAGAATTTTTGCTTATGGCATCTCACACCTATGATTGTCTTCAGATCAAAATTTATTTTATTTAATATGGAATTAACTTCTACAAAACAGTGTCGGTATCGTATTATATGCACATTATCTACTCTAGTACTAATTTGGAAACTTTATCTGTTAGTGAATTTTCTTAAAAAAAATCACTAATGAGGGGATCTCGACTTTTGAATTTTGAAAAAATTCCTTCAAATTAGCACTAATTAGGCCCCCGAGAACATATATCCGGGGTCGGTTTCAATGTATGTATATATATATATATATATATATATATATATATATATATATATATATACATAAATATATATATATATATATATATATATATATATATATATATATATATATATATATATATATATATATATATATATATATATATATATATCACACCGATAACTCAAAAAATAATGGGCCGATTTTGATCGAATTTGATGAGTACATTCCTTTTGCAAGTGGCTTGGATAAGTTCGTTAACCAGGAAAATCTGCTCAGTTGAAATAGATTATACAATGTTTTCTTTTAATTAGGCAGACGGATTTCCCTATCAGTGTCAGTTCTGAGCCAGCCTTAAATGTATGGAATTTAGACCACGAAATTATAATGCATATTTGGAAGAAAATAAATTCGGGACTCAGCAAGTGCGTTATGGTAGCGAGTTTTTATTGAATGCCTCAAATTTGAATAGCTCAATTTGCTATTAACCTATAAGGTTCGTTGGCCAGGAAACTAGTTCTTTCGGGAACATTTTAAGTTTATTTTCGAAAATTTTTTTTACATTTTCAAAGAATAAAGTTATTTTGATGAAATATGGTACATAATGTTTACTATATATGTTGTACTGGTAACCAAATTTGATGTCTCTTTTCTTAAAAAAAATACATATTTGCTATTTAAAATATTTTAATGAAAATTCACTATCATAACGCATTTGCTGCGTCCAGGCTTTTTAATTAATGTTTTGGTAATTTGGTGTTTAATGTGGCATTTTGAAGAAAATTTGATACTAGTGACAAGAAAACTGGTGATACTGATACTGTTATGAGCTTTTTATTAGAAACAAAACAAAAATTCATTGCAATATATATACACACACACACACACACACACATATATATATATATATATATATATATATATATATATATATATATATATATATATATATATATATATATATATATATATATATATATATATATATATACAGTGTGTCCCAAACTGGATGGGAATGTATTGCTATCTCCGTTATTATTAGAAATAGGGAGACGGTTAAATTAGCAATGTTTTGTGAAATTTCATGCTCGTTCCAAATATGTTGTATTTTGCCCTGCCTCTTTTCGTTTTCAAGTTATCTTGAAAAACCCTAAATTTGTCGATTTCTTTTTTCTTCAATATATAAGTAGGCGTTGATCTGACATGTCTAAGACTTGCACATTATCGGGACACTTTTTACAGAGTAATATTTTTGTGCTGTTCTCAACTTTGGATTGTCATTTGTTTGTGAGCTACAGGTACCAACGTTTGTTTTTATTATGGCAGCCCTATTTTATTTGTTGCTCATGTGATATCCTGTGAAAGTAGCTTTCCAATGATGTACAACATGCTTAAAAAATGTTGTAATTGCACTGACAATTTTGAGAAAAACCGTTTTGTGGATAGTAAGCTATGAAATCCAATACCAGAAAACAAATGACAAAAAAAAAGCAAAAAGCAGTAGGCCAAGGAGTCTAACAATAGACGTCTACTTTTAACATAATTTTCCGTAATGATTCACGATAAAAATAAAGGAACTTTGAGCACACCAATGAATAGGCCCATTATTACAAATGATATTTTACATTAAAATATTATCCTAAAAAAATGTTATAATTTAAATAAATAGGTAAACCTGGTAAATAGCTAAATTTACTAATAGAACTCAATAAAAAGCAGATTAATGATTTTCGAGGACACCCTTGAAAATTGTTTGATTTTTAAACGTAAGTCAACTGAAAAACAACAGGAGAAAGGTTGCTATGGATATAACAGTATCGCGACAATTAAGAATACTGTCATTCTTAATTATCTGAACAATTTGAGGTGTATTTAACACGTTGCTTAACATTTTGTACTAAATAGTTTGTTTCCTGTTTATTTTAAATATTATTCAACAATATGTTCGGTAATGAAGAATATTTTGACATGTTGGAATGTTATATTCGTTCTAACCGAAACACTGAGGCAGCTGAAAATTCATATCAAAACAACTACCCAGAAAGACGACAACCAACATCAAAATATTTCGCAGGATAGTGACCAATCTAATGAACGACGGTGGCTTCCACGTAAAGAAACTACCGATGTCTAGAAATGAATAAAGAAATAATGCCGTCTTAGAGGTTTCTAACGAAAATCGTCCGCAATCTGTTCGGTTTTATGGTGAACAAATTGACGTTCCAAAAAGTACTGTACACCGTGTATTAAAACAAACCCATTACCATCCATCCTCCAATTGTTGTTTTACCAGATTGCCATACTGAAGACATAAATGTTCAAAGTTATTACCGTGAAAATATCCAGAAGTTTCCAGGATCTGCCCTAATATTTACCGATGGATCCAAAACATCAGATTCCGTAGGGTGTAGTATATACTGCGAATCGACGACATCCAGTTTCGTTTTTAAGCTACACAAAGAAACCAGCATATATACGGCAGAAACAGTAGCAGTTATCAAAGCTCTTGAAATGGCCATGGGAATAGAATCCCATTCCAAATTTATAATAATAACCGACAGCAAGTCGTTACTATTGGCTCTGAAGGAGCCCTCTAAGGTATTCAAGGACCCACTTATAGGCATTATTAGATCCAATTCCCTAAACTTAGTGAGGGCTGGAAAAACAGCTATATTTATGTGGACAAAAGCACATGCACATATTAAGGGCAATGAAGAAGCAGATAAACTGGCAAAAAATGCAACAATAATAGGAGAGAGTTGCAATATACTCTTAACCAGAGATCTTCTTCATACCTGTAAACGACACATGAGGAAATAATTGTCAGACCAATGGAGCAAACAACAAGCCATAGTAAAAAGTAAATTTCACCAAATATTTCCCACATTGCCTTCTAAATCGATCTCAGAAATAGTCCCTACTAACAGAGTAATATACATAACACTTGCTAGAATCATCGTAGGGCATGGTGCTACCAAAAAGAAACTATTTAAAATGGGGTTGGCAGACAATCCACTGTGTGGTTGTGATGGAACAAGTGTGTGTGATATTAATCATATCTTTTTTAATTGTAAGAAACACATCCATGTATGTAACAATCTAGTTAAAAAATGTCTTGATCAAGGAGTTCCACTACCATTGAATATAGCATATTTGTTGCATGTAGCGTTCTATGTTGAAAAAGAGATTATGCATATACTTTTGAACTTCATTAAATGTAATAAATTACATGAGGTAATTTAGCTCAACGTAAAAAGATATAAAATTTTGTTCTATTTTTTACAGTAATTTTGTTGAAGAAATTGACATTATAGTTAATAGTCATATAATTATAGATTCCCTTTGGCTGTCCCTGTGTCTAACCCATCTTTATTGTGGTCCAGTCTAGTTTGTCTCAAATAAAGTCGCCTTGGTGGACCCTAGGCGTGAAATTTGTGATCCCATGTCTTTTTTTCCTTAATTTTAATCCTAGTTTATAAGACTTAAACACATACACCTTACCCACAAAAACAAAATGTAAGGTATGATGGACATAGTATCTCTTCGTAAATTATTATTAGTTTACATGAAGTAAAGGAAATTTGAGGGTTTGTTTGCTGAGCTTGGTAGACGATAGCATAGAGAATCCTTTTTTTAATGTAAAACATCATATTTTAGTAGGGAGCTGTAGCACTAGTTGTTGACCTGGAATGACCGTGGCTAAAAGAGCTTTGCTCGAGGCCAAAACAAGTTAAAAAAAAACATCCATCCAAACCTACAATCGTACAAGGCTTAAATGTTAACGATTACCCTAAGCGACTTCAATTCTGCAGATGGTATGGTATGCCAATGACACTATATATATATATATATATATATATATATATATATATATATATATATATATATATATATATATATATATATATATATATATATATAAATTTGCTAAAAAGAGAGATACCATTGTATAAAGTGCTTTATGCACAATTCAAACGTTCTAAAATCTGCAGCGTTTAAAAGAAACTTATTGTTGCTAGGCTCTAATGAGACTGTAGATCAAAATTTATTATTCGCCTTTCCCGTTTACATATCCCAAAACATATCTCTAATATTTTAGTATGAGCGAAAGGGAGGAAGTATGCACTCAATTGACACCATGTAGCCCCGCACGTTAGATAACAAGTGAAACTTCTCAATTAACTGAACTTATTTTACTTACCTCAGCTATACATCCAAAGAATAAGAGCCAAATTTGTATCAATGCGAACTTCAGTAGCATATTTGTATTATATTCACATCACTTAGTCACAATACTTGAGTGTGTGTTTGCACAAAACAAAATAACTCTTAATCGTAATATTTAATTTATATATAAGGTAATGTAGCCACCAATCTTTTAATTAAATTAGATGTAAAATATTGCGTAGTATTTGTGTTATCTTCAAGTGGATCAGGATGAATCAGCTACACAACTGCTAATTTGGGGTTTGAAAACTTTAGTCATTGTTCATAGATTTGATCGATCATTTTTTTTTACACTTTGATTTATAAATAACCTTCTACTTATACCAACCTCGTGGCAGATTTCTTATTTCATAACTTTGATTTTATCATTTAATAATTGAATGCGACTAATATGTAGATACTTTGTATTCTTTTAAAGAAAAAAACTTATTTCCATAAAAATATTTTTAATAACAAATATATATATATATATCAATGATTGAAGATTGGAACCTGTGATGAGCATTGATAAGTACAATTTGGAGTACCCAATTCATCCCAATACAGTTTTTTGACCTGACGATCGTTTCGCTAACGAAGTTAGCGTCATAAGAGGCATGAATAAACTCACCGCGTAAAAACTAGAACTACTATGTATATGTTAGTTACCAAGCAGTTGCGACAGCATCCTTTAGGAAGGTATACACCCATACAGCACAAGATATTCTCAGAATGTTCTCACAATGTGAGAACAAAAAGTTGCCAGCCTGAATTTTTTAGTAAACAGGTTAATTAATTTCCATTTAAGTAAAAGTAGATATAGCAAAGAATTAAATTATATTAAGAACGTGTCCGAATATAACGAATGCACTGCTTGTCCAGTGGAGAAATTAATTAACAAACAGAAAACAAATTAAATGTTAGCAGAATAAATCACGTTTATAAGAGAGAAAGCGGAAAAAACCTTTGTGTGCTTAGCTTTTGAATCTAGAATCACGAGGGGTCTAGATAGCAATAAAAAAAATCCAACCTACAATTAACATATTCGACAAAAAATACTTTAAAAAACCTGCTAGGTAACCCAAAAGACAAGGATAGTATGGCTAAAATGTCGGGAATTTATTAAATAAGTTGTAGGGATTGTGATCTTCAATACGTCGGACAAACAAAAAGATCTATTGCAATTAGATTCAAAGAAAACTTAGCACAATTAAAATGCAGGACTAAGGTAGAGGAGGTTAATAAGGCCCATCTGAAAATAAGGCCCACCTTCAAATTCCGCGCCAACTATGCAGACTTCTGTGTTTGAACGTGGTCACATACTACCAGTAGCGCTTGTTATTGTGGGATAGTGAAGGTCTTCCGAAAACACGTTGCTTCAATTGCCTACAGTAGTTGGAATTACTTAAGTGGAAGAATTATAAAAATACCTAAAATGTAAGTATATTTTTACGCTGCCTAGAATAGTGAAAATTGTTTCTGTTTTAAATAAGTAAATACTACAAGCATTATGCTTAAAATGTGTGGTGTCGAAATGGTTGGTTACGCACTTGGTCATGACTACGTTTCAATTTAAATTAGTGACTCATATCGGAAAATAAAGCCCGGGCTGTATTTCCAGCGTATTTCCAATTGGGCCTTATTTTTAGATGTAGTTTTCAATAGACTTTCATGGACTGGTAATAAATTCTATCAGTAAGCTGAAGATAAACTTGTTTCAATGTTATCTATCGTTTCTGAAAACAAGACCCGCAAGCTCTGATGAAAATAGTTAACTTGGCCTTATTTTCCGCTCTAATTTTTAATCAAAATTAAATCTTTTTCATGTTAATGCAAGCAGATACCCGACATCTAATAACATCAACGGTATAATATTTATTCATATTACAGATGGATAAAATAAAGTGCAGAGGAATTCGTGCGAACTGGAATCAGTAAATGATGGAAGAAGCTTAAACTTTATTGAGAAATGGGCATTCACAAAGATATTGGAACAACAATGCGGAATCACTCGGCGTACCCTGAGAAATCATTTTAAAAGTTGGACCACTGTTAGAACACTAGGGCAAAAACCAATTTTAACACAGGAACAGGAAACAGCTAGAAAACCGAATCGTCAGACTAGCAAGTTTAGGAATGCCTTTAACTCCTAAAGCACTGCGAAAAAGTGTGTTTTGTTTTATAGATTCAAATAGAATTCCCAATAAGTTCAATGGTAATCGGGAAATTGCTGGTAAGGACTGGTATGCTGCATTTCTTAAGAGACATCCTCGCTTAAGTAAGCGAAGGGCCCAATTAATGAATCCAGCTCGGTCTCAAAAACTTAATCGATTTATTGTTGATGATTATTTTGCCAAATTAAAGGCATTGTTGGAGAAGTGTGATTTACGTGACTGCTCCGAGAAGATCTTTAACATGGACGAAAAAGGTTGCCGATTGACACTGCATCACCAGCAATCGGTGATAGCGTTGAAAGGTGCAAAAAGAATGCGCACTTAGTTGCACATTAACATGCGGAGAATGTCACAATCGTAGCTTGCGTTAAGGTCCTTGGTAACGCAATACCGCGCATGATTCTTTTCAGGGGAGTTCGCATGAAACCCACTTTTTGTGACAATTTGCCCACTGGGTCTAAAGTGTCCACGAGTCCGAAAGTCAGCATGACAACACAGATTTTTTGTTCATAGCTAGATCATTTCGCGCGTTACAAACCAGATGGTAAGGTCGTACTGGTTTTCTATGGAGCTGCCTCACATTTGGATATCACCATAGCATAAAAAGCCCAGAAGCATGATATTGAACTCCTATGCCTCTCTAGTAACACCACGCACGAACTGCAGCCGTTAGACAAATCTGTGTTTCGTTAGTTTTAGCACTTTTGGGACGACAAATTTCTAACTTACTGGGATCAACATCCAGACAGACGTTTAACTAAAGACAGATTTTCTGCTGTGTTCACACCAGTATGGGAAAAATGTATGACGGTTGCTAACATAACGAGTGGATTTAGAGACACGGGTATCTATTCATTAAATCCAAACAGCATCCCAGAAATTGTATTTGCGCACTCAGAAGTAACAAGAAGACTAATGGATCTCCCAAAGGATCACTTCGATGAAGAAGACAATCTACCATTGTCCCATTTTGTAACAAAATCACAAATCCAGCCGAATATCCCAACAGAAACTGCATCCACATCTTGCCAAGTGACCGCAAGGCAATTATTGGAATCAAACTCTTCATATCAAGAGGACATATCACCGTCATGTGATATGCCTGTAGCTGGACCCTCCAATTTGAAACAATCACGACGGACTTTATCCTTTAGTACAATTTTGAAAACACCAGACTTGTCAAATAAAAAAACTATCGAAAGAAAAAATGCATTAAATCATACTGTGAAGCATGTAACAAAAAAATTGTTTGCTGTTTAGAAAATTTATAAGACATTACCAAAAGGAACATGCAACAAGAATAGTAAACTGTCGACTGCAAATCACAATGATTCAGCAAGTGATTCTTGGCTATGCTTCATATGTGAAGAAGAATTTCAGGCAGATATGCGTTCCTGTTCAGTTTGTACAGGTTGGGTACATGAAGAATGTGTAGGGTTGGCCGCAGACGATATAGACATCTTTGTCTGTCCAAGATGTGAACAATAAACAGTTTTTATTAATGGGCCTTATTTTCAGCCAATGCTGAAAATAAGGCGCACAGCCGATAAAATTTTAATTACATATAGCTGGTTCAATTTTTATTTTATTGTTACGAGAATTTTTATTTATTATGTTTAAAGCGTTGTACTATTTATGTTATTTTTATTATTTGAATAAATGTGTATTTTCTTATACTAATAAAATAAATGTATTAGGTGGACCTTATTACCCTCCAGTACCTTATAGATAGATCTACTGTCGCCCGTCATATGTGGGTTAATAATCAACCCGTTAATGACGTGAGTTGCCCGTTTCAAGTAAGCATAATGGCCGCCCCTCATAATCGCTGTCGTTAAAAAATCGCCGATCTTTTTCATTGATTTTTGTTTTGAATTCGTTGATTTTTGTTTTGAAGACAATTTTCTGGCAAATACAGATGTAGTGTTACAGGGCCTTTGGCACAATGGATGAAGTTGTGACCTGTTGAAACTTTTTGTACAATTTCGAGTTTAATTTTTTTAAGAATTGTTCAAATGTATCCCCTGAGAATGACCTCTTGCAGGTCGAAACGCGTCGGGAGTGAATTTTAAAATAAATTTGGTGTCTGGAGGAAAATACTTTTATTCAATAGCCAATCATGTCAATACCAGACTGTGTGACGTTCAGAAATGAAGTCTCGCCTACAATTTTTCCAATGGTTTCTTCAACATAATAATGTAGAGAACTTATTAAATTGTGTATTGTTCATTGACGAGTCTGGATTTAGGCGCGACGGGATCGTCAATAGACATATTCAAACATTCGACCAGGTCTGGCAAGCAGCGCTGCTTAATAAACTTCCCGCGTATGGCCTATCACCAAAACTCTCTACATGGACAGCAAATTTCCCCTCCAACCGGAGCATTTCTTTGTCGTGAATGGCCATTCCTCTAAACTGTATCCAATTAATGCAGGAGTTCCTCAAGATTCAGCTTTAGCCCCTACTTTGTTTCTTCTCCACATCAATGACCTCCTCTCTAGCACATCCAACCCAGTTCACAGTTACGCGGATGACAGCACCCTCCACTCAAATATACAATATTCTAAGCCTGTCTTTTTAACCCAATTAGATGAGGATCGCAGACTCATGGAGGGTTCTGTCTCTGTGGATCTCAAAAAAATATTAGGCTGGGGAAGTAGAAATCTTGTACAATTCAACTCCACCAAATCTGTCTTGCTTTCTATCTCATAAGAGATACACCAGCCCTAGACCCATCACAATGAACAACCAAGTTATTAAAAGTAATGAGTCCGTTTCACTTGTTGGCATTTCTGTGGATCTAAATCTCAATTGGCACCAACATGTCACATCAATTGCAGAAGCGGCTGCTAAGAAATTAGGTTTCCTCTTCCGAGATCGCAAATAGTTTTCACCAGCTAATCTCTATACGTCATATACTTCACAAATAAGGTCAAACCTCGAATACTGCTCCCACATCTGGGGTGCCGCTGCCGCTTCTACACTCGTTATCCTGGACTCCATTCAGAAGAGAGCTATACCTCTCATCGGTGACCCGATCCTCACCCAAAAGCTGCCATCCCTTGCCCACCGATGTGCCGTTGGTGACCTCTCGCTCTCTCTCTCTCTCTCTCTCTCTTTTATAGATATCTGCTCAGAGGAGCTTTCTTCCATAGTTCCCCCACCTGCTGCCCCCAACAGATCCACCAGGGGAACAGAGCGAATGTACCCTTTTACTGTCCAGATCACCAGACATAGAACATCTTGTTATGTCCGCTCGTTTGTCCCGAGGACTTCCAAGTTGTGGAATTCCTTGCCGGCGCATGTTTTTCCTTCTCCTCCGAACATCCAAACCTTCAAGTCCAGAATTAACAAGTTGCCTCTTTTCTCCTTGTCGACACCCACGGTACGATAGTATTTAGGCTGTGAGCGATCGTGGTGTGTTGTTGAAATAAAAAAAGCCTATGTTATTACATATATATTTATTATTTCGAGTACCTATTACATAATCAGTCAACTGATAATAATAGTCAATAAGCGTTAAATAAAATACATCAAATTATTACAATAGACATATACCTACACAGACAAACAATATAAAAATAAATCTTTCTTTTTTAGTTTAATAAGTATTGAGCGGTGGCACTGCGTATTTGTTGTATAAGTCATCCCACAATTCCATACTTTTTGCTTCTGGATTGGTCTTTACTGCCAACTCCTTATCCAGTTCGAGGTACACATAATCATCAGGTGCTTGAGAATTTGACCTGGGCCATATGACATTATCGAGGAGAGCATCTGCCTTAGGTGTTGGGTTGCTATGAATAATAAACATAATTAGTTAGAATACGTTTTAGTTGAAACTTTATTTTCATTTCTTAGATTGTAACTTTTATACTATAATTATTATTACGAGATAATAAAAAAAAGCCTGGACGCAGCAAGTGCGTTATGGTAGTGAATTTTCATAGAAATGATCTGGCACAAAATATTTTATTATAACTTTTTTTTCTTGTAACATAGAAATCTAAATTTTGGTGTATAGTTTACTTTTTATATCGTACACCTACCTACCAAATTTGGTTATCATAGATTTTTTATTTTTTAAGATAAATTTTTTTTTCAAATGAAAACTCAAAATTTTCCTAGAAAACCTCGTCAGATTTTTTGATTAACAAACTTGTCAAAGTCATTTATAAAAGGAAGGTACATAGCAAATTTTATCAAAATTGGCCTATTATTATTTGAGATAAAAATTATTTTCGAATGGAAACTCAAAATTTTCCCGGAAAACCTCGTCCGATTTTCCTGACTAACGAACTTATCCAAGCCATTTACAAAAGAAAGGTACATGCCAAATTTTATCAAAATCGGCCCATTATTTTTTGAGTTATCGGTGTGATACATATATATATATATATATATATATATATATATATATATATATATATATATATATATATATATATATATATATATATATATATATATATATATATATATATATATATAAACATATAAAAATTGAAACTGACCCCGGATATGGGTTCTAGGGGTCCTAGATCGCGCTCATTTGAAGAAATTTTTTCAAAATTCAAAAGTCGAGATCTCCTCATCAGTGAATTTTTTTAATAAAAATTCACTAATAAAGGTATAAATCTATAACTAGTCGTAACTTAAAATTAAAATTGTAGCTAAATCGCATACTAAGAACAAGAAAGAAAAAGCTCGGGACGCAGCAAGTGCGTTATGGTAGTGATTTTTTATTAAATGCTTTAAATTTCGATAAATCATCTTTCTATAAACTTAGAAAGTTTAGTTTTGGTATGTAGTAAGGTCTTTCCTAGGGCAAGATATCCACCAAATTTCATTAAAATAACTTCGTAATTTTTGGGGAAAAAATTGTTTTCAAAAGAAAATTAAAAATTTGAATAACTCAATTTTATATAAACTTAGAAAGTTTAATTTTGGTACGTAGTAAGGTGTCTCCAAAGGCAACATATATAGTAAATTTCATTTAAGCAGCTTTGTTATTTTAGGAGGAAAAGTTTTTTTTTGAAAGGAAACAAAAATTTTCCCGGAAAACCACGTCCGATTTTCCTGGCCAACGAACTCATCCAAGCCATTAGTAAAGGAAAGGCACTTGCCAAGTTTCATTGAAATCGGTTAATTATTTTTGGAGTGATCAGACAGATACATACAAAAATTGAAACTGACCCCGGATATGGGTTCTAGGGGTCCTAAATCGCGCTCATTTGAACAAATTTTTGCAAAGTCTCACCATCGATACCTCTCTATTAGTGAATTTTTTTAAATAAAAATTCACTAAAAAGGAAAAGACATAGATCATGGTATAGTTCTAAATGAGTGTCGCTGTTAGAGTGTAGGTGAGCCTAGAGCTGTAATCAAGGTTACACTACTAGGACCCCAACTAGCAATTTGATGTTTTATTGTAGTCATATGAACGTTTATAAAACAGTTTTTATGAAATATGTTTTATACACGTTTTGGTAACGTTTATACAACGCTTATAAACGCAAAATGGGCGCAGGTTTATACAACACTTTAGTTTTTTTTATAAGGTATGTTGTAGAAT
Source organism: Tillus elongatus (assembly GCA_964006375.1). Classification (NCBI taxonomy): domain Eukaryota; kingdom Metazoa; phylum Arthropoda; class Insecta; order Coleoptera; family Cleridae; genus Tillus; species Tillus elongatus. Next base: position 15,005,551 of record OZ023262.1, read on the forward strand.
AGTTTTAGTTTTAGAAATGTTTACCGAGCTGTAAAATAATATGATATACGATACTTATAAAACAGTTTTATAGGGAGCAATAATAAAACTAAAAATCATTTACCATGGTGCCAGTTATAGAGCCTTAATAGAGTTACTATAAAACACGTTTTATTACAATTTTTAGTGAATTTTCGTAGAAAAAATTCACTAATGAGGAGATCCCGACTTTTGAATCTTGAAAAATTTTTTGCAAATGAGCGTGATCTAGGACCCCTAGAACCCATATCCGGGGTCAGTTTCAATTTTTATATGTTTATATGTATATATATATATATATATATATATATATATATATATATATATATATATATATATATATATATATATATATATATATATATATATATATATATATGTATCACACCGATAACTCAAAAAATAATACGCCGATTTTGATAAAATTTGGCACGTACCTTTCTTTTGTAAATGACTTGGATAAGTTTGTTAGTCAAGAAAATCGGACGAGGTTTTCCGGGAAAATTTTGACTTTTCATTTGAAAAAAATTTTTATTTCAAAGAATAATGGGCAGATTTTGATATAATTTGGCATGTACCTTCCTTTTGTAAATGGCTTTGATAAGTTCGTTAATCAGAAAAATCGGACGAGGTTTTCCAAAAAAATTTTGAGTTTTTATTTGAAAAAAATTTTTATCTTAAAAAATAAAAAATCTATGATAACCAAATTTGGTAGGTAGGTTTACGATATAAAAAGTAAACTATACACCAAAATTTAGATTTCCATGTTACAAGAAAAAAAAGTTATAATAAAATATTTTGTGCCAGATCATTTCTATGAAAATTCACTACCATAACGCATTTGCTGCGTCCCGAGTTTTTCTTTATAGTTTACTTTGCAACTTTTTGTTGCATACTGCAATACCTATAAGAGTGATATGTCTTTTAAATGTTTTTGTTAGAACTATTTTATCCTAAAATTGTTCTCTAATATTATGAAAGTAATATAAGTACTAAAATATGATGGCGTAAGAAATAATGTTAGTACGGTGTGAAAATTAAACTCAAAAAGTCTCCTTTTGGCTACCAGCAAGATGGATTTCACCTGCGAAGAAAACTTTTCTGTGTAAAATATGCTACATATACGATAAATTTTGAAGGGCCCTCGAAATAATGAATATTTCTTTAATTTGTAAAAATCAACTCGAAATTAAATTTTTCGTTTTTTTCATTTTATTGACCTAAACCCATTCTGTTACACATTTCGCATGTTTTCTATTCATAATATATTGTGAAAATTGTCAGGTCACAAATGTTTCTATATTTATTAATTGATTTTTTTTTCGTTCAAGATGGCTACCAAACAAATACAGGAATTGCATAAAAAATGGCGTCTGCTTTATAAATCACTTTTATCACGACTGCAATCATTACAGAACTATTTTATCTCTTTACACACTGCTACAAAACAGACGATATATTAAAACCTGTAATATGAACAGAGACGTATTTAAACAAAAATAAAGTAGGCTTGGCATTGACTTTTATTGTCAATTTTAAAGTTTGGCTTTTACAGTAAAATTACACTAGCGCCACCGATATTTGCCAAGTCTCTATGTATGCTTTACATTATTACTACATTTTTTCTCCCCATTCCTACAAGGGATCAAAAAGTTTTAGGATTTTGATATTTTCAGTTAATAATAACAAATAATAACAAAGCCAATTTATTCACTTTAATTAATTTTATGTCAGAAAATAATTTCGAATCTTAATGCGTGCACGTACGTGTGTGAGGATGTGTATGTGCGCAGAATGATTTTGGAAACACAATAACGTTCGAAAGGTTTGAGCTAATAAGTTCATTTTTTGGTATAAGTGCTACAAATTGAATCATGACTTCCACATAGCTGTAATAATTTGTTTTCTTTAGAAAGACATTCTCATGGAATGAATTTAGGGCCCATGAGTTGACCACAAAGAAAATATTTGTATTCCTGTACCCATACATTTTTGAAACGTTGTATTACTCGAGTTTTATTAAAAAAATGACAATTTCCACAAAATCACCCCTTATTTATCCCATACCCCCTGAAGTGATCTTGCCTAAAAACAATTCGAAGCGTTCTTTGTCGGGTGCTAACTGGGTACCAAATTTGAAGATGATACGAGAGACCGACAGACAAAAAAATTTCGTTCCATAATCAAGTTTTCCATATGTTTTGAAACATTTTACGCCGTTACCAAAAAAATACTTTGCGTGCGTACACACACAAAATATTGAAATACATTTCTAAATCTAATAAACAACGGTTTCCTAATCTCATTAACACGTTAGTCGCATGTTTAGAGGAAGACAAGAGACGATACGTTCAACTGCCAAACTCCATTAAAAACTCCACATGACTTCATGCACGTGGTTCTGCGAAAACCATATAATTCATAGGTGTAATATATCTACTTGTATCATGATCATGGGTAACTAACCATTAACAACTATTTATGGCTAAGTACGGTCCTGTGCCCTAATATTTGGGTAAACTGGTGATCATATTGACAGTGTGGCTTCAGATGTGCACTGGTTGCCTGTTGTGACTCCGTGTATTTTTCCATCCTTATCCAGAGTGTTACCATCTTCACCTGGCTATACCGTACTGATGATGGCTAATTAGCCTGAAACACGTGTTTGCGGTTGTCTCCTTGCGGCTTTGCCCTTAAACCTTTCTCCTTGTATAGTACATAAATGCCGTGTTATCAATCGTGTTTTAGTATATATATATATATATATATATATATATATATATATATATATATATATATATATATATATATATATATATATATATATATATATATATATATATATATATATATATTGAAACCGACCCCGGATATGGGTTCTAGGGGTCCTAGTTCGCGCTCATTTGCAACAATTTTTTCAAAATTCCAAAGTCGGGATCTCCCCATTAGTGAATTTTTTCTACGAAAATTCACTAAAACCAGTAAATACATAATAAGGAATAAATACATAAGGTAATTATTTCAGTTAATTAAAAAAAAAACGATTACTTACTGATATTTTACAAAGTTTGTCCATAAAATTAAGAGTTTTTTCCTCATTAGTAGGTCATCTTCTTTGGTTAGAGTAAATTGTGTTTTCCAGAAGTAGGGTATATCTTCACCATGACCAACACCTAAAAATATAAGCACATTTTAAAGAGATGCAATATACCACAAAATAATTTTCATCCTAAATTTAATAGTACCTATTAATAAGTAACACATTTAAAAAAACCTGACGATCGTTTCGCTAACCAAGTTAGCGTCATCACAGGATCAATAGTTCTAGAAGAATAGCATAATTCAGAAAATTATTCATTGTCTGATGACGCTAACTTGGTTACTAAAACAATAGTCACGTTTTTAAAAATGTGTTGTGGTGATTTGGGTCCTCCCAGTGTATTTATCAGTGCTCATCACGGGTTCCAATTTTCACTTATCGAATTTAGATGCCTATAAGTTTATACAAAGTTAGAAGCTGAAAATTAGGTATGTGCTATAGTTTTCCGGGCTCCTCTTCAGGGGTTGCAAATACTTTTCACCAGCTAATCTCTATAACTTATATACTTCACAAATAAGGCCAAACCTAGAATACTGCTCCCACATCTGGGGTGCAGCTGCCGCTTCTACACTCGCTATCCTGGACTCCATTCAAAAGACAGCTATACGTCTCATCGGTGACCCTACCCTCACCCAAAGGCTGCCTTCCCTTGCCCACCGACGTGCCGTCGGTGATCTCTCTCTCTCTCTCTCTCTCTCTCTCTCTCTCTCTCTCTCTCTCTCTCTCTCTCTCTCTCTCTCTCTCTCTCTCTCTCTCTCTCTCTCTCTCTCTCTCTCTCTCTCTCTCTCTCTCTCATATAGATATCTGCACGGGCACTGCTCAGAGGAGCTTTCCTCCATAGTTCCCCCACCTGCTACCCCCAACAGATCTGCCAGGAGAACAGAGCGAGTGCACCCTTTTACTGTCCAGGTCACCAGACATAGAACATCTTGTTATGCCCGCTCTTTTGTCCCGAGGACTTCCAAGTTGTGGAATTCCTTGCCGGCACATGTTTTTCCTTCTCCACCGAACCTCCAAACCTTCAAGTCCAGAATTAACAAGCTGCCTCTTTCCTCCTTGTCAACACCCACGGTACGATAGTATTTAGGCTGTAAGCCCTCGTGGTGTGTTGTTGAAATTTAAAAAAAAAATGCTCGGACTGCCGTAGAATATTTGTGCTACAGAAACGAATACTGAGACTGAGATTAATATAATCTACTTTATGGCCACTCTTGTCGTGAGAAATTTAAGCAAAATAACATTATGATGGTAACATGAGTATACTTTTTCCATCTGTTAACTTGTATTCATAAAAACAATAGAAAACTTGTTTTCAACTAGTCTGTCCGTAGATCAGTTGTTTTTGCGGTCCAGAGCTTTACGCTCACACAAGAAGTGCCGGGCTGATTCCTTCCCTTTGTCACAGTCTCTACATGCCAGGTCCTCCTCGCACTGCCCCATTTTATGCAGGTGTTTCTTGACGGCCATGTGTCCCGTCAAGAGACCTGTTATGTTTCTGAGCTGTCCTCTGCTAATATTTAGCAGCTCCACAGCTCTTTTTGAACTGGGTTCGTCAATTATTGACTTCCCATGTCTGAGCCCTGGACAGTCTGCCCAGTACACCTTGTGTTCGTTTCTGACCCAGGACTTAATGGCTCCCCTGGCCGTGCTCTTTGCCATGCCCCGAACCGGTTCTGGTCCCATAAATGGTTCTGCTGGTCCTTTCTTCGCGAGACTGTCAGCTTCTTCGTTGCCTTTGACCCCCGACTGATCCGGCACCCAGATAAGGGTGACCTCATTCTGCCCAGCCAGGTCGCTCGTCTCGTCTCGGCATTCACTTACCAGCCTGGAATTTACCGGTGGGCTACTTAGGGCTTTAAGGGCTGCCTGGCTGTCTGTGGCTATGAGGATCTGCTTGTTGGTGTAGCCCCTCCTCTTGTTCTCTCGCACTCAGTGCAAGATGGCGTACATTTCGGTGAAGATATGGTGTCCTTTCTTGCCAAAATCGGCAGGCTAAACATGGCTCTTTTGCAGAACTCTCCTTAGAGCCCCACAGTTGCCCCAACACAGCAAACTGTATACCAGAAGACAATTGACACTATCATGGTAGCATCTTAACAAGACCTGAACACTTAAGAAATCCCTCAACTGAAGCAACACAATTTCCAGATGAACATGTGGTGGCCTCTCTTGCATCTGGACATTGTGTTGCTTCAGTTAAGTATTCAGGTCTTGTTGACATGCTACTATGATAGTGTCAATTGCCTTCTGGTATACAGTTTGCTCTGTTGGGGAGCTGTAGAGCTCTGGGGAGAGTTTTGCAGAAGAGACATGTTTGGCATACCGCTTTTGGTATCATGTAGGTAATTTTTATAAAATATATATATACTAACAATGACGTGCTTATACATGATTGATGCACTTTGTTATGTAAGAAAAATATTGTTACCATTACTACCTGCGGTAATGTTAATGGGTATAAAACAAGACAGGTTGATAATTAATACTGTTACGTTCTACGGGTTTCTGGATTTGTTAACTAACAAAACGCAGCTTTCTAAACTACTAATTTATTATTAGCAACTATTTTCTTTACATGACACATTAGATCGGTTTCATGCCCGGGATATTATATTCAAAGTATACGTAACAATTAATTACATAATTAGTAGAGTTATCATTGAAACACATCCCACGACTGATTTGGTCTTATATGACGTCTTATGTTTAAGTTTAAAGATAAAGAAACTATTTTAGAATCATTTATGTAGAGACTTGATTTTGTTTACATTTCTACTATATTATACGACAACATAGTATATCTATGCTGCGCTAAAACTGTATTTCAGGCTGTTCATAAAGCTGCAAATATAGTGATATAGTGTCTTTTCATAATTGATTGAAACCCCCAGTTAAATAACAATCATTTGGCAAATTTTTAATTTCATGTCGTCTGTCATTTTCCATAATTGCGGCCGAGATTTCACGATTGTTGGCTCGGGTAGTATGTGTTATGCCTGGTATATATTTAGTTTTTTTTTTCATTTTTTTTTCAACAACACACCACAAGGGCTTACAGCCTAAATACTATTGTACCGTGGGTGTCGACGAGGAGGGAAGAGGCAACTTGTTAATTCTAGACTTGAATGTTTGAAGGTTCGGAGGAGAAGGAAAAACATGTGCCGGCAAGGGATTCCACAACTTGGAAGTCCTCGGGACAAAAGAGCGGGGATAACAAGATGTTCTATGTCTGGTGACCTGAACAGTAAAAGGGTGCATTCGCTCTGTTCCCCTGATAGATCTGTTGGAGGCAGCAGGTGGAGGAACTATGGAAGAAAGCTCCTCTGAGCAGTGCCCGTGCAGATATCTATAAAAGAGAGAGAGAGAGAGAGGTCACCAACGGCACGTCGGTGGGCAAGGGATGTCAGCCTTTGGGTGAGGGTAGGGTCACCGATGAGACGTATAGCTCTCTTCTGAATGGAGTCCAGGGTAGCGAGTGTAGAAGCGGCAGCAGCACCCCAGATGTGGGAGCAGTATTCGAGGTTTGGTCTTATTTGTGAAGTATATAATGTATAGAGATTAGCTGGTGGAAAGTATTTGCGAGCCCGGAAGAGGAAACCTAATTTTTTAGCAGCCGCTTCTGCAATTGATGTGACATGTTGGTGCCAATTGAGATTTCGATCCACAGAGATGCCAACAAGTGAAAATGACTCATTACTTTGAATAACTTGGTTGTTTATTGGGATGGGTCTAGAACTTGTGTATCTTTTATGAGAAAGAAAGCAGGACTGTGATTTGGTGTGGTTGAATTGTACAAGATTTCTACTTCCCCAGTGTAATATTTTTTGGAAATCCACGGAGATAGAACCCTCCATGAGTCTGCGATCCTCATCTAATAGGGCTAAAGAGACAGGCTTAGAATATTATATATTTGAGTGGAGGGTGCTGTGGTCCGCGTAACTGTGAACTGGGTTGGATGTGCTAGAGAGGACGTCATTGATGTGGAGAAGAAACAAAGTAGGGACTAAAGCTGAACCTTGAGGAACTCCTGCATTAATTGGATACAGTTTAGAGTAATGGCCATCCACGACAACAGAAATGCTCCGGTTGAAGAGGAAATTTGCTGTCCACGTACAGAGTTTTGGTGGTAGGCCATAGTGCGATAGTTTATTAAGCAGCTCTGCGTGCCAGACCTGGTCGAATGCTTGGGTATGTCTAGAGCGACAATCTGGGATTCGCCGTGTAGTTCCATAAACTTGTTCGAAGAATGGGTGACAAAGGAAAGGAGGTCGTCAGTTGATCTGCGCTGACGGAATCCATACTGCCTGTCGTGGATTAGACTGTTTTTCAAGAAATTTTAGTAGTTCGGTGTTTATAAACTTTTCCATCACTTTAGATATGACTGAAAGGAGAGAAATAGGCCTGTAGTTGCTAGGAAGCGCTTTCAATCCTTTCTTGGGGACGGGTTGTACTCGAGCAGTTTTCCAGTTACTAGGGAATATGCCTCTATTGTAAGATGTCTGAAACAGACGAGTCAGGACAGGAGCAAGTTCTGATGCGAATTTTTTGAGAACAATTGCTGGGATCTCGTCAAGGCCAGAGGCTTTCTTGGTATTAAGAGAAGAGAGCATCTTTACCGTTGATGTATGGTTTCTACCTGTTGTACGAATTAATCTACGCGTAGCAGTTAACTACTCTGTCTGTCAGGCATTGGACACTTTAACCACTAAGTCGTCTCAACGGATATCTGTGGGATTTTATTTTTAATTGGGAAAAAACGCAAAATATTGTGCACCAAATTACACAAAATTCACAACATACGTTTATTTGTACTATTTATAGCCACATGTAAAGTCTCATTCCAGTTACTCTGATACTTACAAAAATATAGCGTTTTCAAAAAGTTTTCCCCGATTTTCCACCGGAAAAACTTGAGCATAAAGGCTGACTAACTCGACCTCACAAGGTTGATTGAAACCAGTTTAGTGTGTTTTGAGTTATCGCTCGGATACATACAAACACATATATATATATATATATATATATATATATATATATATATATATATATATATATATATATATATATATATATATATACACATGGTGGGGCACCACATACGCATCGGTCTCTCTAATGGACCCTGTTCAAATTTAGAAATTCCGTTGTTTTCTAGCATATGCAGGGTATTTCAGGGGCATCTTCTGAAAATACTCTCGATGATACAGGATGTTCACAAAAAAAGATACATATCAAAGTTAGGTTTTTTTAAATAGAACACCCAGTATATTATTCGGTTTTCGTCATCTAGCGATAAAATGAAGGTAAGTTACAATAGGATTCCCTATACCTAAAACCTCCCGTTTTTGAGAAATACAGCAATTTGTGAAAATTGAAGCCTCAACACAAAAAAAATAATTCTTGCCCTCGGCAACGTAGAAAAATTCTAACTTATATTAGTATTTAGTAAAAAGATTGTTGCATGTAACAGAGAAAAGATTTTAATGTAAAGTTATACAGGATGGTCAGTAACCTCCTAGTGATATTTGACGCATGATATTGCAAATAAGTCACTTATTTTAAATAGCACACCCTGTATATAATGGCTTATTCTTCTACAACATTTGATTACATTTTAATTGATTCTAGGGTTCCCTATACCTAACTCAAGCAGTTTTCGAGATATTTGGAATTGTTTGTTTTCCATAATAAATGTCAATATTTACTTGGGAAGCGAGGGGGCCCTGGCAGGGATATTGGATATACGGTTTTCATCAATTTATTTGACATTTGTCAAGTATTTTAACTCTATTGTGTCGTGTCAAGTGTTTGGGTGTTTTTAATAAAATTGTTCAAAAGTAGTATAATAATGAAAACGTATCCTGTACAGGAAAGAATGGATATGATTCTTGTTATTGGGGAATGCCTAGAAAATTGTATACTGACTGCGAGGGTTTATGCTCAAGAATATACATCTCGACATCATCCAGGCAAGAGAGTCTTACAGAGACTGTTGCAGATGTTTTGTAAAACAGGAAATGTCGCGTACGAAAAAGTCCACAGACAAAAGCCTTTCACTGAAAATGGCGAAATAGAGCTTGAGGTAATGGGCGCTGTTGTTGAAAATCCCCATACAAGTCAGCGTAACATAAGCAGGGAAGTAGGCATTAGCAGACGAAGTGTTGGAAGAATAATCAAAAGGGAAAAATTTCATCCATACCATGTTCAGTTACATCAGGAACTGCTTGATATTGATTTAATTCGACGGTTGATTTTTGCTTGTGGGCCCTTGACAAAGTTGGTGAGAATGAAAAGACTTTGATTTTGTGATATTTTCAAACGAGAGTACATTTCATAGCACGTACCTAGTAAATAGACACAATTATCACTATTATAGTGACGAAAATCCACATCACGTCCATACAGTTGATCATCAGCACAGATGGAGTATTAATGTTTGGGCCGGAATTTTAGGAGGACACATAATAGGGCCTTACTTTTTGAATGGGAACCTGGACAAACAAATTTTTCTAAGAATTTTAAAAGATGTTTTGCCAGAGCTCTTAGAATATATCCCAAGAGACATTAAACGGCGGATGTGGTTCCAATTAGACGGTGCTCTCGCCCATTTTGAAACCAGTGTACGAGAACATTTAAACATAAGTTACCCCAATAAATGGATAGGACGAGGAAGTCCACACAACTGGCCTTCACCATCCACGGACTTAACGTGTTTGGATTTCATTTTGTGGGGATACATAAAACGTATTGTTTACAAAGTACCTCCGACTAACCGAGAACATATGGAACTAAGAATACGAAGTGCGTTCTGCACAGTAACTTCTGAAATGTTATTGAAAGCCCCGAAATCACTAGAGAAAAGAATAGACCGCCGTCAATTTGAACATTTACTGTAGTGTGTTAAATTGTCCTTTTTTGTTTGTTGTTCATGTTATTAAAATTTGACGTTTGTATAACCCAACTAAAATTTTTTCAACTGTTGCAACACAATGTTCTTGATAAAAGTTTTTCCGCGTTGATCTACGAATTTACTTAGCCTACAAATATAAACGGTCACTATAATCAAGGCTCACTTGATGATGAAAGGTGACATTTATTATGGAAAACAAACAATTCTAAATATCTCGAAAACTGCTTAAGTTAGGTATAGGAAACCCCAGTATCAATTAAAAGGTAATAACATTTTCTAGAAGAATAAGCCATTATATACAGGGTGTGCTATTTAAAATAAGATACTTATTTGCAATATTATGCGTCCAATATCACTAGGAGGTTACTGATCATCCTGTATAACTTTACATTGAATTCATTTTTCTGTGACATGCAACAATCTTTCTACTAAATACTAATATAAGTTAGATATTTTTTACGTTGCCGAGGGTAAGAAAAAATTTTTTTGCGTTGAAACTTCCATTTTAAAAAATTGCGGTATTTCTCAGAAACGGTAGGTTTTAGGTATAGGGATCCTATTGTAACTTACCTTTATTTTATCTCTGGATTACGAAAATCGAATAATATACTGGGTGTTCCATTTAAAAAAACATAACTTTCATATGTATCTTTTTTGTGAACACCCTGTATCATCGAGAGTATCTTGAGAAGATGCCCCTGAATACCCTACATATGTTAGAAAAAAACAGAATTTGTAAATTCTAACAGGGTCCATTAGACAGACCGACGCGTATGTCGTGCCCCACCCTGTATATATATATATATATATATATATATATATATATATATATATATATATATATATATATATATATATATATATATATATATATATATATATATATATATATATATATATATACAGTGTGGAACAGCCAAATGGAATAAATTCGATAACGGATAAATGAGGACGTGTTGGGAAAAACGCTTGGACACGTCGATTTGTATTTTTAACTGCGCATCTTTTTCAAGAAAAAAAAATTATATAGGGTGCGTCATTTGACAGTGGCCAATACCAACTTTCTTATTTTAAATACAAGCCCCTGTATATTATTAATTTTTTGGATTCTTCAGAAAATTCTAGACATAATTCATGTACAATGTCCTATACCTATCTTCAACTGTTTCGGAAATATTAAGTATTTTCAGATTTATTACAAAAATTAACATTAAAAATAGAAAATTATTTTATTTCACAAATTCTAATAAGAAATACTGATTATTTCTTAATAATTTAAAAAAACAAAAAAAAAATTAATGTCAATGTAGTAAATGTTCAAAATGCTCGCCACGAACATCTTGGCAACATGCTAATCTGGTATAGAAATGTCTTCTAACATTACTCAACATCTCAGGCGTGACTGATCTAATCGCAAGCGTGATTCGTCTTTTTAAGTCATCTAAGTTGAGGGGCTTAGTTTTGTATACAATACTTTTGACATATCCCCACAAAAAGTAGTCTAATAGCGACAGATCAGGAGATCGTGCTGGCCATTCTATCGATCCGCGCCTCCCTATCCACCGATTTGGAAAAATTTGGTTCAGGTACTGCCGGACATTGATTTGGTAATGGGGCGGTGCTCCATCTTGCTGAAACCATATTTTATTGGCAGGAACTTGTGGGTTTGCTGGATCTGGATATAAGTTTGTCAAAGTTGGCACGACATTATTTTGGAGCAGTTCTAAATATTTATCCCCATTCAAGTTGCCATCAATGAAAAAGGGACCTACGATATGATTTCCAACAATTCCTGCCCAAACATTAACTTTTTCAGGATATTGCATATGTTCCTCTCTCATCCAATGAGGATTCTCATTAGACCAATAGCGGCAATTTTGACGATTAACATGACCGTGAAGTGTAAATGTGCTCTCATCAGAAAACAAAACATCTTCTAATTGGATCACATTGTTATCTAACATTGCCATCATTTGTTCACAAAAATACGTTCTCCTATCGAAATCGTCCTCCATGAGCTCCTGAGTTGGTATCATTTTATAGGGATGCATTTTACTTTCCTTTAATGTTCGAAAAATTGCTGTGTGGCTAACGTTGAATAGTTGGGCTGCTTGTCGACCAGAAGTATGTGGGTTTTCTTGAAACTCAAGCGTAATATCCAATTTCGTATCATCACTTACTGCATTGGCAGCTACTTTTTTTATCTGTCTCACATGACCAAGCTCGCGAAACTGCTTTTCTATTTTGCTAATTGTTCCTTGGGATACAGGCGGCAAATTTGGAAATTTTTCGTGAAATAAGCGAGACACTTCCATCTGTGTCCGTGTGTTATCTCCATAACCAATCATTTGTAGAATGGTTATTTTGTGCATTTCTGTTAAATGAACCATTTTTCTGATATTATTACGTACAGTTAACGAAATTCAAACGACAATAGCACTGACACTAATCACTACTGTCATGCAGGCAGACAACAAGTTGCTAAGGCTACGAGTTTTATACGAACAGAAAGAAAACTATTTTTGTTTTTGTTTCATTTCATATCAGTAAAAAGAAACGCAGGAATGGTTTTTGTTTACTTTCTCATTATCAAGAGCTGAATGGGAAATAAGTATTGAATGTAATGTAGCGAATTTGTGAAATAAAATAATTTTCTATTTTTAATGTTACTTTTTGTAATAAATCTGAAAATACTTAATATTTCCGAAACAGTTGAAGATAGGTATAGAACATTGTACATGAATTATGTCTAGAATTTTCTGAAGAATCCAAAAAATTTATAATATACAGGGGCTTGTGTTTAAAATAAGAAAGTTGGTATTGGCCACTGTCACATGACGCACCCTATATAATTTTTTTTTCTTGAAAAAGATGCGCAGTTAAAAATACAAATCGACGTGTCTAAGCGTTTTTCCCAACACGCCCTCATTTATCCGTTATCGAATTTATTCCATTTGGCTGTTCCACACTGTATATATATATATATATATATATATATATATATATATATATATATATATATATATATATATATATATATATATATATATATATATATATATATATATATATATAACTACTTCGATCGTCCATTTATCCTTAGGTATAGAGTAATTTTGTCTATGCTTGCATTTGTGTGTCGCATATTAACCTCGTCATTTCTCATCTAATGGTTTTTTCAAGTATTTGTCCAAGTTATGTTTGTGTCCATTGTATTATTCCAACGGAATATGTCAGTGACAGTATGACATATGTATTGATGGCTTTAGTAATGTGTGCAGTGTTGAGTTTTGTGTTCAATATTGTTCTTAGGCGAATCTTGAATTCGGTTGTTAATTTTGCTTTCACAGCCTTATGATGGATTCGTTTTGATTCCTAGAATCGGAGATATTTGTAGATGTCCATCTCACCCATGGGTATTATTCTCTGCCTGTCTTTCCAGACCACACATTCTGATATCGCCAGAAAATTATTCTATTATTTTTATTAGTTGGTCTGGTCAAACTGAGTTTTAGTTCCAGCGTATACATTGTGGTGGTCCATATACAGTAAATGTGATATGGTATGTGTATAGGCAACGCTTTTTATGTTATACCCAGATCCGGGGGCATTTACTATTCTGGATAAAAGATTTAATGCTAGACAAAACCAGAGTGCACTAAAAGAATATCCCTGGAAGATTCCACGCATTATCTTAATTACTTTGGTATCTGTGCATGTGTTTGCTGTTATCAGACACACAACGGTTTGCCATTTTTGCATAGTACTCTCCTAAAATTGTCCTATGGTCGCAAGCCAAGAATGAAATAACATATCAAATGCTTTTATCTAGTCAAAATAGATGATCTAGAGGTTTCACCGTTTCTTTGTTGCTTGGTGAAGAATGAGAGCATCAATTATAAGCTGCTACTTACACCATCTATATATAAAAAATTTAAGGGACCTTTGTTTTGGGTTCTCAAATTCGCGTTCATCTAAAGAAATATTTTTAGAAGCTATTCATCGTGACCTCTCTATTAGCGAATTATTCTTATAGGAAAAAAATTGAGGGATGACACCCCCGCTTAGGAGGATGAAGCTGGGGCTTAATTTTGCGTCAAAAGTGGTCGCCCTCGTAAGCAAACCTGACGTGTTTCATCATTTCCTGGCAGTTATGGCTTCCAGCTCGTTTTTAATGGGCCAGCCTGTAAACGCACACATACACACAAATATATATATATATATATATATATATATATATATATATATATATATATATATATATATATATATATATATATTAATATAAGGGATATATATATATATATATATATATATATATATATATATATATATATATATATATATATATAAGGAAGGAGTAACAGTCGTTACACGTTAGCGTGCTAATATTTCTATACTTTTAAGGGCAGGTACGACCAAATCATCTAACATCTAACGCCCATGGCATTCTAACGTGAAAAAATGGGGTTAGATCTCCAAATTCCTACACGCGAAATTTTCAAAGCTTTTTTAGTATTTTAACCTTTGATGACTCTTTTTTATGCTTGTTCATGACTTGCTTTGAATGTTTTTAGAATAGAAATGTTCGCGTAGAGTTACATGTATTTTAAACATGTTTTTTACATTACTGTTTTTCTGTGTGCTTGTATGCCAGAATTTCTCTGGTTTGATGTTTTGGCCTTGCTTTTTCAATTAGTTACAGTGCTTACTCCTGAAGATGCTTGCAATCGCTAGCGACATATATCGAGTTGTTAGTACAGTGTGACTTTCTTTGAAGTATAGCCTTCTATTTTGGTCGTAACTGCCCTTAAAAGTATATATATATATATATATATATATATATATATATATATATATATATATATATATATATATATATATATATATATATATATATATATACATATACAGGCTGTTTCAAAAAACATGCACCATCGCTCGTGGGGCAATTCCTTACTAAAAAATAAGAAGAAAAGATACTGTGCACATGGGCCCGGAAACGCATAGTTTCCAATATACAGGGAGTTGAATTTTAATTTTTTTTTAATTTTTTATAAATAATTTCAAAACCACTGGATTGATTTTAATGAAACTTGGAACTTGAAAGTGTATTATGAAAGTGCATATTTTCAAGTGAGAATCTGCTTACAACTGCGTCAGTGGCGTGCGTACGGGGCAACTGTAAAAATTGATTTGAGGAAAAATATGTGCGCCACTGTTTTTTTCCAATTTTGATACATCAGTTATGAAGCTTACTACATAAGCCACAAAAGCTACCTCTTGGTATTTTTTCGTTCAGGGTATCCCTTAGGAGATATGATTAATTTTATAAAAAGGGGCAAAGTACCGATTAGTCGGCGTAATAATAATAATAATAATAATAATAATAATAATAATAATAATAATAATAATAATAATAATAATAATAATAATAATAATAATAATAATAATAATAATAATAATAATAATAATAATAATAATAATAATAATAATATATGTTTACTGTAACCATAAGAATATGAAAAACAAAACACACAGTAAACATTACAGCAATAAACGTGCAAATAACTAACCTACGTAAAACTTATTGGTGATAAACATTGAAATGAATATTACAAACATTGATAAAAAATGATAAATAAAAAATAAAAATAAAAAATAAAAAAAGTAATCGTGAAGACACCATGATTTTTCCAAACTCTTGTCTTTGGTACATTACTCAATTGACTTTAATAACAAAGCTAAAGAAAATGTTGAAAGTGACCACCATTAGCGTCGTTACAATTATTTAACCTTCTGCGCAAAGATCTTCTTACTCTTCTGCAGATATTTTGATCTTCTCTAATGCTGTCAAATGCATATTCTATTCTTCCCAACAATTCTTCTCGTGTATTTACTGGTGTTTTATACACTATTTCTTTTAAATGACCCCACAAATAAAAATCGAGAGGATTCAGGTCCGGAGATCGAGGTGGCCATGACACCGGACCTCCACGACCAATCCATCGGTGACCGTATGTGTTGGCTAAATATGTTCTTACAACTGCTGCAAAATGTGCGGGCGCACCATCATGCTGGAACCACATTGTACCATTTCTCATAAAAAGCGGTAGTAACAACGGCAAATTATTTTGTAAAAAGTTTAAATATGATTCATGGTCAAGACGATTCGGTAGAACAACAGGACCAATTATGTGATTTTCAATAATAGCAGCCCAAATATTGATGGAAAATTGATACTGCGAATTTGCAACTCTTAGAGAGTGTGGGTTTTCATCGGCCCATGTATGTAAATTGTGAAAATTTACGATACGTTTTCGCGTAAATGACGCCTCATCAGTAAATAGTACACGTTTAGAAAAATGTTGGTCGTGCCTAAGTTTGTTTAAGAACCACTGACAAAACATTACCCTTGGTTGAAAGTCTCTAGGTAGAAGTTCCTGGACACGTGTAAAATGATAGGGATATAAACTTTGATCCTTAAGAGTTCTGTGAACTGATGATGCCGAAATATTACCCAGTTCGGTGGCAATAATTCTCGTACTTGTACTAGGATCACGTTCAACTCTATTTAATATTGCCTCTTCAACTCGTACAGTTCGGCGGTATCTTCTGCGTCCAGAGTCAGCTTTTAAAGGTTTTAAAGAACCAGTTTCTCTCAAATGTCTTACAATACGTGGGAAAATATTTTTGTCAGGAATTCTTCTTTGCGGATAAGTTTCCTGATAAACTCGCACAGCTTGTCTAGCATTTTGATTTGTTTGTCCATAAATTAACAACATATTAGTCAAATCCGCTGAAGTGTACTTAATGAAAACCATCTTGAGAGGAGGAAATAATATTAATGAGCAGCTCAGTATCAACAAATAACTAAAAACGAAAATACTGCACCGTATCAAAATTTAAAGAATAGCACGAAAACTCTTTTGACGCCTACAAAGCACTTCAAAATTGTAGAATTTAGAGAACTGTCAAAAATTATAGTTTCATGGCACTTTACGATTACTGTTTTCATTACTCCAACGAATCGGTACTTTGCCCCTTTTTATAAAATTAATCATATCTCCTAAGGGATACCCTGAACGAAAAAATACCAAGAGGTAGCTTTTGTGGCTTATGTAATAAGCTTCATAACTGATGTATCAAAATTGGAAAAAGACAGTGGCGCACATATTTTTTTCCCCAAATGAATTTTTACAGTTACCCCGTACGCACACCACTGACGCAGTTGTAAGCAGATTCACTTGAAAATATGTACTTTCATAATACACTTTCAAGTTCCAAGTTTCATTAAAATAAATCCAGTGGTTTTGAAATTATTTATAAAAAATTAAAAAAAATAATTAAAATTCAACTCCCTGTATATTGGAAACTATGCGTTTCCGGGCCCATGTGCACAGAAACTTTTTTTCTTATTTTTTAGTAAGGAATTGCCCCACGAGCGATGGTGCATGTTTTTTGAAACAGCCTCTATATATATATATATATATATATATATATATATATATATATATATATATATATATATATATATATATATATATATATATAATAGTTACATCATATTTTAGCTCATTTACATACCTTTAGATAATTTGGTTCTATTCTCAGAAATTTCACCATAGTATGAGAACCTGTAGAGATAGACATTGCTGCTATTTGACAGGATTCTCACAAACTCCCTGGTTGGTTTTACAAATTGATCGTCACTGCAATACTATTTACAAGAGAACATAAATTAAAAAAATTATTTGGAGTAACAAAAAAGAGTCAAAGTATTCTTAAAAAACTCAAAGATGCAGCAAGTGCGTTATGGTTGTGAATTTTCATAGAAATGATCTGGCACCAAATATTTTATTATAACTTTTTTTTCTTGTAACATAGAAATCTAAATTTTTGAGTATAGTTTACTTTTTATATCGTAAACCCACCCATTAAATTTGGTTATCACAGATTTTTTATTTTTTGAGATAAAATTTTTTTTCGAATGAAAACTCAAAAATTTCCCGGAAAACCTCGTCCAATTTTCCTGACTAACGAACTTATCCAAGCCACTTACAAAAGGAAGGTACATGCCAAATTTTATCAAAATGGGCCCATTATTTTTTGAGTTATCGGTGTGATACCGTAAGTAAAGGCCATTTAGAAAGAATTTATTTTTTTAATTGTATTTTTTTTTGAAGGGACATTGCTGAAATATAATAACCTAATAATAATTTAACAGTAATTTTACTAAAGGTATGATCTGATATATCTTTCAGTAATTTGTATAGTTAAATACTTTTATGCTTAGTTAACATTAACAATTGAAGAAGTGCTGCTCATAAAGATTGAAATCCATCTTTTTGATATTTTTTAGAATTCCACTAAATATATATATATATATATATATATATATATATATATATATATATATATATATATATATATATATATATATATATAAACATATAAAAAAAATTTCTACGAAAATTCACTAAAAACAATAGTAAAGTGTTGAACAAAGCTGTTAAGTGATGTACCTGATAAATTTATTTCAGAAATAATAATATGCATGGCCAATAATAACAATCACCTTTATTTTCTCTTAAAATTGTGAAAACAAAATACGGACATCGCCAGAATTACAAATAATATGGAAAAAATGGACAAGCTTCAAACAGCTACAAAAAGTGTCCCGATTTTTTTACCAAATTATTAAATTCGAGAAAACTGGTGTGACAAAGTCCCTGGCTTTAGCGGATTTTTACTCTTTTCAGAATTAAAGTAGTAACTGGCCACGTATTTTTCTTTAAGGAAAGTGGCAAGGCAAACAGCAGCTCTATAGTCGGAGGCAACTGGGTAGGGGGTGAGACTTACCTCTTTTATGTGAAATATGTTGTAAATCACAATTGGCGCCACTCATTTTAAAATACAACACATCAACGCAGCTTTTAGAATGGTTAATTAAAGAGAGAAGAGAACTAAAATGTGAAAATTGGTCTCAAAGGATTACTGCAGACTTCTTTTTACTCGAATGTATTTTCATACATATGCTTATGAATTTTTTTCTTGTTGGTTTAAGACCCAATCACTGTGCTTTACGAAATTAATATCTTACAAGCTGCCGAATGCAGCTCCAAACCTCGAAAACAAGATAAAGCCATTAAAAAGTGGAGAATCCCATTTTGCCTTCAGACTCAGTAGTAGAGTCCTCCTTTCTCCACATATATTACCCTGTTAGTAGCTGCTTCTCAAAAACCACTGAGTAAGGATGGATCGTCAAAACGCACTCCCTCCCATTTTGCTTTAAGCCTTAGCAGATTTATTCTTTCGCCACATATATTATCCTGCTAGTAGTTGGCTCTCAAAAATCCTCCAGGCTAATAGGCTCCAACTCCTCTTCCTCACCGAAACCCAAATCAGTGCCAAAACAGCCACTAATCACTGTAATATCCCGGGGTTGAGCTTCCTTTAGATTGCATAGAGGCGTGTGCACATACGTCCGTAGCAATCTACCCTGCACCAGACTCCCCAATTTAGAAGCTGGAAGAAAATACATACTATGGATAAAACTCTCTCTCAGGGCTGCAACTAAATTCAACTGTTGCATTTACCGGTCATCTTGTGACAACAACTTTGACAACAACTTTGTCCAGCTCTTTGACTACCTTTCTGAAAAAACCGACCATCTGATTTCTGAATATCCTTCCTCCGAGGTTACTATTCTTGGCGACTTCAACATCCATAATAAGGAATGTCTAGGATCTTCAAAAACCGATCCACAAGGGAGAGCAGCGGAGGCCTTTGCAGTCAGTAACTTTTTAGCCAATATGTTTCAGCAACCTACTTACTTTCCTCGCATCCCAACACACAGCTCAAATCCCTTGGATCTCCTTCTTACTACAAATCCTGAATGCTATAAAATATCAGTCACCGCCCCCTCGGTCGCTCAGACCATGGCATCGCCGCTTCCTGCGCAATACAACCCGAGGTCACACAGACATCACACCCACGTATCGTTTGGCACTACAACTCCGCGAACTGGGACGAAATGCGAGATTACTTTTCCTTATTTCCATGGGCGTCGGTCTGCTTCTCTCATCCTGACTCCTCAGATATCTCACAAAACGTCACCAAAATTATCCAAACTGGTATGGAATTATTTATTCTACGTACACAGAAAACCTCTTCAGCCACTCAAAAGCCCTGGTTTTCTAAATCTTGTGACAAGGCCTGACTTCAAAAGGTCAAAGCTCACAAAACACTTCTACACAATCCCAGTCAAGAAAACTGTCGAGCATTTAACGACGCAAGAAACCGCTATGTCCGCATTCTTACTGAGGCAGAAAACTCGTTTAATAACCACATCAAAAACAAAGTCCTCTTAAGCTCTAAGGGCAGCAAACCCTTCTGGACTCTTGGTAAATCTATTGCAAATAATTTCTGCAAGAGCACGTTCCCACCTCTTGTCTCAAGGGCAAGGCTGAATTTTTGCCTCGTTGTCCGCCGGCAATTCTACTCTCAACCCACCTCCAAATGCTCAACCACCAACAGTTCCCAATGTCGCGCATAAAATGACAGACATCATTTTCAAAACTAAAAAGGTACGAAAGATGCTCTCTTCTCTTAATACCACGAAAGCCTCTGGCCTTGACGAGATCGCAGCAATTGTTCTAAAAAATGCGCACCAGAACTTGCTCCTCTCCTGACTCGTCTGTTCCAGACATATTACAATAGAGGCATATACCCTAGTAACTGAAAAACTGCTCGAGTACAACCCGTCCCCAAGAAAGCGCTTCCTGGCAACTACAGGCCTATTTCTCTCCTTTCAGTCATCTCTAAAGTGGTGGAGAAGTATATAAACACTGAATTACTAAAATTTCTTGAAAAACACAGTGTAATCCACGAAAGGCAGTATGGATTCCGTCAGCGCAGATCAACTGCCGACCTCCTTTCCTTTGTCACCCATTCTTGGAACAAGTCTATGGAACTACACGGTATATCCCATATTGTCGCTCTAGATATATCCAAAGCCTTCGACCAGGTCTGGCACGCAGCGCTGCTCAATAAACTACCGGCCTATGGCCTACCACCTAAACTATGTACCTGGACAGCAAATTTCCGAAGCATTTCTGTTGATGTGGATGGCCATTCTTCTAAACTATATTCAATTAATGCAGGAGTTCCTCAAGCTTCAGCTTTAGCCGCTACTTTGTTTCTTGTCCACATCAATGACCTCCTCTCTAGCACATCCAACCCAGTTCACAGTTACGCGGACGACAACACCCTCCATACAATATTCTAACCCTGTCTCTTTGGCCCAACTACATGAGGATCGCAGACACATGGAGGGTTCTGTCTCCGTGGATCTCCAAAAAATATTAGACTGAGGAAGTAGAAATCTTGTACAATTCAACCCCACCAAATCTTAGTCTTGCTTTCTTTCTCATAAAAGATACACCAGCCCTTGAACCATCACAAGGAACAACCAAGTTATTCAAAGTAATGAGTCCTTTTCACTTGTTGGCATTTCTGTGGATCGAAATCTCAATTGGCACCCACATGTCACATCACATGCAGAAGCTGCTGCTAAGAAATTAGGTTTCCTCTTCCGGGCTCGCAAATACTTTTCACCAGCTAATATCTATACGTTATATACTTCACTATCGCTTCTACACTCGCTATCCTGGACTCCATTCAGAAGAGAGCTATACGTCTCATTGGTGACCTACCCTTACCCAAAGGCTGCCATCCCTTGCCCACCGACGTGCCGTTGGTGACCTATCTTTGTCTCTTTTATAGATATCTGCACGGGCAGTGCTCAGAGGAGCTTTCTTTCATAGTTCCTCCACCTGCTGCCCCCAACTGATCTACCAGGGGAACAGAGCGAATGCACCCTTCTACTGTCCAGGTCAGCAAACATAGAACATCTTGTTATGCCTGCTCTTTTGTCCCGAGGACTTCCAAGTTGTGGAATTCCTTGCCGGCACATGTTGTTCCTTCTCCTACGGACCTCTAAACCGTCAAGTCAAGAATTAACAAGTTGCCTTTTTCCTGCTTGTCGACACCCACGGTACGATAGTATTTAGGCTGTAAGCCCTCGTGGTGTGTTGTTGAAATTAAAAAAAGGGTCCTTCTTTCTCCACAGATATTACCCTGTTAGTAGCGGCCTCTCAAAAACAACTGAGTAAGTATGGATCGTCAAAGGACAGGCCCTCCCATGTTGCTCGCAGGCTTAGCAGATCCCTTTTTTTCCACAGATATTACCTTGTTGGTATTTGCATTTTAAAAACAACTTAATGAGGATGCATCGTCAAAAGACAGGCCCTCCCAAATGGCCTCCAGACTCAGTAGAGTACTTCGTTTTACACAGATATTACCCTGTTACTATTTGGCTCTCAAAAACAACTTACTAAGGATAGATCGTCAAAAGACAGGCCCTCCCATTTTGCCTTCAGACTTAGTAAAGCCCTTCTTTCTCCACAGGTATTACCTTGCTGGTAGTTGCATCTCAAAAACAACTGAGTAATTATGGGTCGTCAAAAGTCAGGCTCTGTCATTTTACATTCAGACTGAATAGAGTCCTCCTTTCTCTACAGAAATTACCTTGTTTTAAGTTGCCCCTCAAAAACAACTTTGTAAGGATGGATGGAGCACAGGCTTTCTAAGGGGAGGTAGCACCCTCTTAATAATTTTAGTATTGGTGCTCGGGAACTAATAAATAATTAATTATAAAACAAGGCCACGTTGCAATATCACTAAAGATTGAAACACAAAAACTTACCTTTAAGAAATCCCTCAGTAGATTCAGTATCACTTTGCCTTGAAAATAATGATCTCTGAGTCTTATTCCAGCGTTAAGCTTACCCACACGATCCTCCAAATTTAAATCAGTTGGCACCAAATTTCTGGGCTGTACGTAGTATTCAAGAAACAGAGGCACCCTGATAAACAGCGCTGTAAAATATTAATCGCATTTCAGTGCCTTATTCAATAAACATTGAAGAAACTGAGATCAAGCAAGTACTCAAACTTAAAGAGATAACAATGGCGATTAAAACATTTGCCTATTTATTTGCTTTAATATATTCTAGTCCGCAGGAAAGAATTTACCATATGACACAGCCATTCAGTTCAAAATAAGTTCCTTCGGGGAATATTGTGTCATCATCTCGTGCGTATCGAAAACTTTGTTGCACACAGCCCCGCTATTAATAAAAATAGTAATAGTGATAGTTATTTTTTTTTTATTGTGGGCAGTGGTTTTTATTATTATTTCAACAACACACCACATGGGCTTACAGCCTAAATACTTTCGTACCGTGGGTGTCGACAAGGAGGAAAGAGGCAACTTGTTAATTCTGGACTTGAAGGAGAAGGAAAAATATGTGCCGGGAAGGAATTCAACCACTTGGAAGTCATCGGGACAAAAAAGCGGGCATAACAAGATGTTCTATGTCTGGTGATCTGGACAGTAAAAGGGTGAATTCGCTCTGTTCCCCTAGTAGATCTGTTGGGGGCAGCAGGTGGAGGAACTATGGAAGAAAGCTTCTCTGAGCAGTGCCTGTGCAGATATCTATAAAAGAGAGAGAGGTCACCAACGGCACGTCGGTGGGCAAGGGATGGCAGCCTTTGGGTGAGGGTTGGGTCACCGATGAGACGTATAGCTCTCTTCTGAATGGAGTCCAGGATAGCGAGTGTAGAAGCGGCAGCCGCACCCCAGATATGGGAGCAGTATTCGAGGTTTGGTCTTATTTGTGAAGTATATAAGGTATAGAGATTATCTAGTTAAAAGTATTTGCAAGCCCGGAAGAGGAAGCCTAATTTCTTAGCAGCCGCTTCTGCAATTGATGTGACACGTTGATGCCAATTGAGATTTCGATCCACAGAAATGCCAACAAGTGAAAAGGACTCATTACTTTGAATAACTTGGTTGTTTATTGTGATGGGTCTAGGGCTGGTGTATCGCTTATGAGAAAGAAAGCAAGACTGTGATTTGGTGGGGTTGAATTGTACAAGATTTCTACTTCCCCAGTCTTATATTTTTTGGAGATCCACGGAGATAGAACCCTCCATGAGTTTGCGATCCTCATCTAATTGGGTTAAAGAGACATGTTTAGAATATTGTATATTTGAGTGAAGGGTGATGTCGTCCACATAACTGTGAACTGGGTTGGATGTGCTAGAGAGGAGGTCATTGATGTGGAGAAAAAATAAAGTAGGTGCTAAAGCAGGTCCTCGAGGAACTCCTGCATTAATTGGATACAGTTTGGAGGAATGGCCATCCACGATAACAGAAATGCTCCGGTTGGAGAGAAAATTTGCTGTCCACGTACAGAGTTGTGGTGGTAGGCCATAGGCCGGTAGTTTATTAAGTCGTGCAAGACCTGTTCGAATGCTTTGGATATCTCTAGAGCGACAATCTGGGATTCACCGTGTAGTTCCATAGACTTGTTGCAAGAATGGGTGACAAAGGAAAGGAGGTCGGCAGTTGATCTGCGCTGACGGAATCCATACTGCCTGTCGTGGATTAGACTGTGTTTTTCGAGAAATTTTAGTAATTCTGTGTTTATATAATTTTCCATCACTTTAGAGACGACTGAAAGGAGAGAAATAGGTCTGTAGTTGCTAGGAAAAGTTGGGGAGGGGTTTGAGCTATCTAGTTGGTTGTTTTCATCCAAAGATGCTTATTATGTCTGTTGAACATACCGCAGTTTTTGAATCGAGTCTGGTCCGTCCAAAGTATTTTAGATTAGAACTGTGGCTCGTCTTCACACATATTTAGAAACCAGGTGCAATTCGCTTAAGAGGACCGTCGTTATGCAATGTTTGCGATGTTGATATTTTATTAGGATGATATTTGTGCATTTTCAGTACCCTAACTGCAATACTTTGGGATGTACTGGCTTCTGCTGCCATCTTCCTATTTAAAGTTGAATAATTTTGAGTCACACTGGCCAATACGTTTATTTGTGACACTTCATTAATGGTATTTATCCCATCTCTCGGCCTAGTGAAGGCACCACATGCCCCTAAATTACCATAAAGCATTTTAAATGTGGGCAAACTGGGCTGGCGACGATCAAAATATTGTTCAAAATATTTCTCGGCCTCTTAAAAAATCCGGTCTGAATTGTTTTGCTATAAGTGGTAGAAGTTTCAATACATAAGCGACGGATTCGATTCAGCAAAAGAAAATTAGTTGTATTAGTAATAACTCAACGTTTTTTTGACATTTTTTAAAATTTTTATCAAACTTTTTACAAATTTGATTTAAACTTTTGTTAATTATTATGTTAAATCTCTAATTAGAAATGTTATGTAAACTATGTGCGAAAACTGAGATTCACGTTTTCGCTATTTGAAATAAACAACTGTTTCCGTGTTAACCAATGTTATTAAAAAAAAGAAAACCACTGTAAAATTTTTATTTCTTAGAAAAATCATATCGTAATTCATATCAATGTAAAGAAGAAAGAATACCTTTGTAATGCGGTGCAACTATGGTTTCCTTTAAAAAAAAAACAAGTTTATGTCATAACTCAAAAGCTACAGATCTTTTTAAAATTTGCATATTTTTGCTTTATTTAGAACATATTTATCTACAACTTTTTCCTGTACACCTTTTCAGTGGACTCAATACTAACGCAGCTAAATGCATTTAGGAAATCAGCAAATATCTGGATATAAAGGACTTGCTGGACGGTAAAGAGGAGTTAAACGATACATTAAATGAAGTTAACAGAAATTTTATTGACATATGTTGTGATTATGCGGTGAATGATTCTTGTGCCGAGAGAAATCTAGAAAATATTGACGTGAACTGTCACACTCTATATATGGAACCAACTGACCCTGTTGAGGTTTATAATACGATTCTTTCTCTGAAAAATACCAAAGCTGTAGGTTATGACTTTTTTGAAGAATAATGCACATGCTTTTGCATTGCCCATATCTGAGGCAATAAATGTTTCTTTTGAGACAGTAACTTATCCTGACTTGTTGAAGATTGTACTGCTTGTTCTGTCATACAAAAGGGGTAATAGAAAACTTTTGAGCAGTTACAGACCCCTTGCCTTAGAATCCAATTGCAAAGATATATGAAAAGCTAATTACAAAAAGGCTTAAGTCATTTATTCAGAAACACAATATAGTGTCTCTTAAGCAGAATGGATATATAAAGGGTAGGTCTACAAGTAGAGCCATTTTTCAGATGTTTGTGGATGTTTTGGATGGACAGAATTGTGGTGAGGAGGTGGCTGTTTTGATGATGGACTTATTAAAGGCTTTTGACAGCCTGAATTACACAATATTATCGAGAAAGTTGGAACGTTATGGTATAAGAGGGAAATTACTAGACCTGATTACTTCATATCTAACAAACAGGATCCAGTATACTATAACAAGATATGATGCAACTGGGAAGATGATATACTCTGACGATGAGGCAGTAAGGAGAGGAGGGGGCGGTTACTGATGTCTTATAGCATTCGGGTTTTGTAGTAAGAAGGAGATCCAAGGGATTTGAACTGTGTGTTGGCATGCGAGGAAAGTAAGTAGGTTGCTAAACCATATTGGCTAAAGAACTGCTGACTGCAAAGGCCTCCGCTGCTCTCCCTTGTGGATCGGTTTGTGAAGATCCTAGCTATTCCTTACTATGGAGATTGAAGTCACCAAGAATAGTGACCTCGGAGGAAAGATATTCAGAAATCAGATGGTCGGTATTTTCAGAAAGGTAGTCGAAGAGCTGGACAAAGTTATTGTCAGCAGGTGACCGGTAAATGCAACAGATGAATTTAGTTGCAGCCCTGAGAGAGAGAGAGTTTCATCCGAAGTATGTCTTTTCTTCCAGCTTCCAAATTGGGGAGTCTGGCGCAGGGTAGATTGTTACGGACGTATGCGCACACACCTCCATGCAATCTAAAAGAAGTAAGGAGCTCGTTTCCCCGGAAAATTAAGGTGATTAGGGACTGTTTTGGCACCGATTTGGATTTCGGTGTGTAAGAGGAGTTGGGGCCTATTAGCCTGGATGAAATGATGGACGGAGTTCAGGTTATAATCTAGGCCACATATATTCGAGAAGGATATGTTAAATTTTGATGCCGACGCCCCCTGCACACCCCTCTTCCGGAGATCTGAATGGAGGGGTATTTTACCTCCGGAATGTTTTGCACAAGGCGGAGCCATCATCATTTTTGGTTATAAGGGAAACCAACTCATACACCAGAATCGGAAACGTCCGTTGGGACTTCACCGGCCCCTTGATGTAAGGGGTGGTACCTCCTCGGGCGTGAAAAAATTCTATACTATTTGATAACTACTCTCATGCGGTTACAATTACACAGCAAGTTGCTAACGGATTTTTAAATCAAACTAACGTTTGGAACTATAAATAATATTAACAACTCTTTTTTTTTCTTTTAAATTGATACTGTCCAAAAAGGACACTGATACTGTTTGTGCTTGCCTTCTCATTATCTAGAATCAAACGTGGTTTGTATTTTTTGTGTGCGAAGTTTGCAACAAGATAAATTTATTTTTTAGCGTTAATTTTTGCAATAAATTTTAATACTATAGCATTTTTGAATAAGGAATAAAAAGGTCTTCTAAATAAGGTATCACAACTGCTTACTTTCTGTTTAGAAAAGTTGTAAAGGTCACTCGAAGGGAGTTGAATGTAGGGGTGAAGTTTTCACGTTGCAGAATTCACTTTTAAATCTAAAATTGACATGTTTTGGGATTTTTTTCATAAATATGCACAACAATTAAGATACTGAATTTATTTGATTTGGCTGGTCTACACTACAGAAATTTAAATAAACTTACAAGCAAATCCTGGGAGATCAAAATTGAGTTCCGTCGATGTGAAGCCGATAAGGATTGGTACAGGCTGAAACTTTCCTTCTACTAGGGACTGATGAGTTTTCTCTGTTACAAATGCGTCTTTATTTGGAACCTCAATTACAGGCCCTATTGGAAGCCCGTCTTTTGGGACGCCTGTGTCTAAAATTACCTACAATAAAACAGAGAAGCAAAAAACATATAACATTTGCCCAAAACAATTAAAAAACTATATTTTGTTGTTCTTAGACATTCAGTAACGTTTGCCATATTTTTCTTTTATGATATAGTAGTAGCAGTGGGGAGGTCAACGCCAAGCAAGTAGGCCACAATAGGCCCTTTCGCCAACCCCAGCAACCATGCTCTACTCTTCCTCGGTTCCGTCGACAAACCGCCTCGACCTCGAGATGAAGGCCGTGGCGGTCTTCAATTGGACGGTACTTACCTGATTCCTCTCCAGAGTCCTCGATCCGAACAATTCTGCTCGAAGACTCCCAAAAGCCTCGCATTCACACAGGTAGTGGTAGGACGTTTCTTCATCATCGCCGCATTCCTGGCAAATGGGATCCCTCTCTACGCCTATCAATGTGAGGTGTCTTCTAAGGGCGCAGTGGCCTGTCAGCACCACAAGGATGCGGCGAAGCGTAGGTCGACTCCATCCGAGTAGCCAGACAGCTTTATCTCTGTCCGGCCTCTCCACAAAGTCCCTCGCCTGCCTGCAGCCACCAACCGACCCCCAGTGCCTCTCCATTGCTTCCTCGGTCCACCTGTCTAAGGCGACAGAAACTGTCTTCCTACTTATGCCTATCGCAGGCTCCGGGCCACAGAACGGCCGACGGGAACCGAGTTTCGCGAAATTAGTCGCAACCTCATTCCCCGCTACGCCACAGTGTCCCGGAACCCACACCAGTTGCACCTGCTTCGTCCTGGCTAGTCCTATGAGGGCGTCAGCGCACTTCTGAACCAGTGTTGACCTGATTCTGGCCGCGCAGACTGTCCGGAGGACCGCCTGGCTATCCGATCAGATGTACACACATTTCTCGGGACTCCTCCTCACATTCTGTCTATTGGTCACAGACAGGATAGCATACACCTCTGTTTCGAATGCCGTGGTATATGCACCAAGAGCATAGCTCTCGCGCACTCAGGCCCTCGATGTATATTCCTGCCCCAGAGGATTTTTGGTCCTCCAGCCTCGATCCGTCGGTGAAACAGACCAGGCTTGCGGGCTGGAATGCAACCTCATTTTCCCTCCACTGATCCCTACTGGGGATCCTGAGAGTGTATGGCCTAGTCAATCTAATATCGTCCTCGGCATCCCGCACCTTTACGGCGGAAATCGGAATTTCCTTTTCCACCTCCTTGGCGACTCTTACATGCCCTATTACTGCTCCCTCTCCGCACCAGTTTCCTGAGTCTCGCATTCCAAGATGCGACGCCATAGCCTCCCTTCTGATACAGATGGGAAGCGGTGGTAGCATCAACAGGACCTCTAGCGCGGCTGAGAGTGTCGTCCTCATAGCGCATGTGATAGCCAGGATTGCCAGCCTTTGGAGTTTGGCCAGCTTCCTGCTGGCAGTTTGGTTCACACCACACCACCAGACCAACGCCCCATAGAGGATTCTCGGCCTGACGATCGTAGTGTAGGTCCAATGAAGGATCCGAGGATTAAGTCCCCAGGTCCTCCCTATTACACGACGCAGCTGCCAGAGGGTCGCTACTCCCTTCCTCACTACTCGTTCTATTTGCGACCCCCTTGTTAGTTTGGGGTCCATGTCACCCCCAGATATTTTACCTCCCGCACTAAAGCTAAAGGTTTCCCAAACATCACGGGGGCTCTGAACCCCTCTACCTTCCTCTTCTTGGTAAATAGGATCATCTCCGTCTTCGCCGAGTTTACGGAGAGTCCCTGCTCACCACACCACCTTTCTATTATGCTACAGGCAGCTTGCATGCACTCACAGACGACGGCGACGAATTTGCCGGTCACTAAGACCAGCCCATCATCAGCGTACGCCTGGGCGTAGAAGCCATTCTCAGAGAGTCGCTCCGAGAGGCCGTCCATGACCAGACAACATAGATGGGGCGAGAGGCAGCTGCCCTGAGGACAGCCGCCCGTCACCCAAACGTCCAGCCCCCGGCCCCTCAAGGTCAGCGAAACTCTCGTGTCCTCCAGCATGCTCGCCACCCAGCTTATTAGGGACCTCGGCGTTCCCCTATCATGTAGGGCGGTACAGATCGTATCAGTCCTTGCCTTATCAAAGGTCCCCTCCACATCGAAGAACACAGCTAATGCGCTCTCCCCGTAGTGTAGGGCCCTTTCCACCTTTCGTGTCACAGCATGGAGCGCCGTTTCCGTCGACTTCCCCCGCTGGTACGCGTGCTGACCTTTATGGAAGGGGTGATCCTTTAGGACCCCTTCCTCTTTTATGGTATAATAGTACATGAGTGCCGATACCTGTATGTCTCTAATACCTCACCAGCTTAGTTGTTATGCCACAAGCTGGACTTTTGTATAGTTGGACATTATATGTCTTTGAAAATTATCTCCTGAAAGGGTATTCAAAATCTTAGATGTTCCACGAAAGAACGAGGATTAGTAACAGACTGCTCGGGTTATATGCCACTGAAGCCATTAGTTTTCAACTGAAACTAGTTTCCGATTAAAGGTCACAAGCGAAAGTAGTAACGAAGTAATTTCTAAGGAGCAATGTCGAAGATCGTGTCGAATTTCTCCAGTCATCTGTATAAATAAGATTAGATGTACTAGATAAATATTTTATAAGGCAAACAGCTTGTTTCCAAAAGGAATGTAAGGGCAGCATTTGGGGCAGCATCCTAGACGTGAGTAACATATTTTAACTGTAAAAGTATCTGTGCTTTATATAACGTAAGCAGCTGCTATGATGAAAATAAATGTTTAGGCTAAAACAGAAAACCAAGCTTCTTTACTGCTCCATTTAATGCAGAGATGGTGGCTCTTTAGGCAGTACCTTGGTAATATCATTAAATTACGGCTGTGTAAATAAACCTTATTTTCTTGTGTCTCGAGATGAATAACATTATTTAAATAAATTTGAACAAACTATTTTTAGTGCATTTTCAAAACAAAAAAAAATCACTAATGAGAGACCCCGACTTTTGAAAAAATTTCTTCAAATGAGCGCTAATTAGGCGCCCCAAAACACATATCCGGAGTCAGTTTCAATTTATATATATATATATATATATATATATATATATATATATATATATATATATATATATATATATATATATATATATATATATATATATATCACACCGATAACTCAAAAAATAATGGGCGATTTTGATTTAATTTAGTGAATACCTTCTTCTTTTTTTTCAACCACACACCACGAGGGGTCACAGCCTAAATACTATCGTACCGTGGGTGTCGACAAGGAGGAAAGAGGCAACTTGTTAATTCTGGACGTGAAGGTTTGGAAGTTCGGAAGAGAAGGAAAAACATGTGCCGGCAAGGAATTCCACAACTTGGAAGTCCTCGGGACAAAAGAGCGGGCATAAAAAGATGTTCTATGTCTGCTGACCTGGACAGTAAAAGGGTGCATTCGCTCCGTTCCCCTGGCAGATCTGTTGCGGGCAGCAGCTGGAGGAACTATGTAACAAAGCTCCTCTGTGCAGTGCCCGTGCAGATATCTATAAAAGAGAGACATCCAGATAGAGAGAGATAGAGAGAGAAAGAGAGAGAGAGAGAGGTCACCAACGGCACGTCGGTGGATATGGGAAAAAATGGGATCGCAGCCTTTGGGTGGGGGTAGGGTTACCGATGAGACGTAAAGCTCTCTTCTGAATGGAGTCCAGGATAGCGAGTGTAGAAGCGGCAGCGGCACCCCAGATATGGGAGTAGTATTCGCGGTTTGGCGTTATTTGTGGAGTATATAGGGTATAGAGATTAGCTGGTGAAAAGTATTTGCGAGCACGGAAGGGGAAACCTAATTTCTTAGCAGCCGCTTCTGCAATTGATGTGACATGTTGGTGCCAATTGAGATTTCGATCCACAGAAATGCCAACAAGTGAAAAGGACTTATTACTTTGAATAACTTGGTTGTTTTTTGTGACGGGTCTAAGGCTGGTGCATCTCTTATGAGATGGAAAGCAGGGCAGATTTGGTGGAGTTGAATTGTATAAGATTTCTACTTCCCCAGTCTAATATTTTTTGGAGATCCACAGAGACAGAACTCTCCATGAGTCTGCGATCCTCATCTAATGGGGCTAAAGAGACAGGCTTGGAATATTGTATATTTGAGTGGAAGGTGCTGTCATCCGCGTAACTGTGAACTGGCTTGATGTGCTAGAGAGTAGGTCATTGATGTGGAGAAGAAACCAAGTAGGGGCTAAGGCTGAAACTTGAGGGACTCCCGCATTAATTTGATACAGTTTAGAGGAATGGTCATCCACAACAACAGAAATTCTTCGGTTGGAAAGGAAATTTGCTGTACAGGTGCAGAGTTTTGGTGGTATAGGCCGGAAGTTTATTCAGCAGCGCTGTGTGCCAGACCTGGTCGAATGCTTTGGATATGTCTAGAGCGACAATCTGGGATTCACCGTGTAGTTCCATAGACTTGTTCAAAGAATGGGTGACAAAAGAAAGGAGGTCGGCAGTTGATCTGCGCTGACGGAATCCATACTGCCTGTCGTGGATTAGACTGTGTTTTTCAAGAAATATAAGTAATTGGGTGTTTATATACTTCTCCATCACTTTAGAGACGACTGAAAGGGGAGAAATAGGCCTGTAATTGCTAGGAAGCGTTTTGGATTATTTCTTGGGGACGGGTTGTATTCGAGCAGTTTTCCAGTTACTAGGGAATATGCCTCTATTGTAAGATGTCTGAAACAGACCAGTCAGGACAGGAGCAAGTTCTGGTGCGCATTTTTTGAGAACAATTGCTGGGATCTCGTCAAGGCCAGGGGCTTTCCTGGTATTAAGAGAAGAGAGCATCTTTCGTACCTTTTTAGTTTTGAAAATGGTATCCGTCATTTTATGCGCAACATTGGTCGTTAAACTTTAGAGATGGGTTCAGAGTAGATTTGCCGGCGAACAACGAGGCAAAAAGTTCAGCCTTGCTCAGGGAGGTAGAAACAATTTCATCCCCTGAAACAAAAGGTGGGAAGTGCTCTTGCAGAATTTATTTTCAATAGATTTAGCAAGAGTCCACAATGGTTTGCTGCCGTTGGAGCTTGAGAGGACTTTGTTTTTGATCTGATTATTAAACAATTTTTTTGCCTCAGAAAGAATGCGGTTTCTTGCGTCGTTAAATCCTTGACGGTTTTGTTGACTGGGATTGTGTAGAAGCGTTTTGTGAGCCTTGACCTTTCCAAGTCTGGCCTTGTCACAGGATTTAGAGGAGAAGCAGTGCTTTTGTATGGCTGAAGAGGTGTTCTGTGTACGTGGAATAAACAATTCCGTGCCTGCTTTGATCATTTCGGTGACTTTTTGTGAGATATCAGAGGGGTCAGGATGAGAGCAGCAGACAGACGCCCATGGAAATGAGGAAAAGTAATCCCGCATTTCGCGCAGTTCGCGGAGTTTTAGTACCAAACGATATGTTGATGTGATGACTGTGTGACCTCGGGTTGCATTGTGCAGAAAGCAGTGACCATGCTGTGGTCTAAGCGACCAAGGACGGCGGTGACTGATGTCTTATAGCATTCGGGTTTTGTAGTAAGAAGGAGATCCAAGGAATCCTCTTGCAAGTGGCTTGGATAAGTTCGTTAGCCAGGAAAATCGGTCCAGGTTTTCCCGGAAAATTTTGTGCTTTCTTTCGAAAAAATTTATATCTCTGGAAATAAAAAAGTAAGGGCAACCAAATTTGGTGCATTTATAGCATTATAGGTAAATTACGTACAAAAATTTAGCTCTCCAAGTTAAAAGACAAAAAAGTTATAGGCATTTAAAGAAAAATAAATTGGGGTTTTCCCAAAACATCAAAGGCGCGATTTAAATCGTCAAAATTGACAACATTTAGGCAAAGAACCTGAAACTAATACGAGCTATGGAAAGAAAGTGTCTCAAGGAGAATGTTTTACAAAACCTGAAATCTTAGTTTCAAGCGTCTTATGTCGGCTTTTATGCGAAACACCCTGTATATCTTTTTTAAAAAAGCAATGTTCCGATGAGTATATGTATTAACATTTTGAGGACATTTTCAGAACATACTAGGAGCTCCTAAGAATATTATAAATAACATTCTGAGAAACTTATTAGTATGACAGAATCTGTCCCACTGTCATGTTGATAGATTGTTTTGTGAATATATATTGTACCTTATGAGAATGTTCTGGGGATGTTTGTATATTATTTCGAAACATTCCTGGTATATTCTCAGAATGCTGCCTGGGAAGTCTTACGTATGAAGTTCTGTAATGTATAGAGCGATAACTTGAACTTAAATGAGCAGGACCTTAACAGACTATGAATGTTCGTAATCTGGACTTATAGAAAAACAGAAAAGACTTGTTGGTGTACCCTGGTACAGTGTTAAAAACACAAACAAACTTGTCGGCAGAAAAGGGATGCTTGCTATAAAAAAAATAGGATGAGGAAAACAACATTGGTTTGTAATGTTTTTAGACATAATAATTTTGTAATAATATTGTTACAAAGCACTTCAATAGACGTAGGTGCGGTGTTGCCACATCTCCAGAATTTCCCCAACATCTGGGAATTTTTGCACAATCTGGCAACACCGCCTCCCCACCCCCTGGGGGTGCCTGGGGTGACCCCCCTCAGGCGAAGTCTCAACCCTCTAGGACCAGAAATAACGAAGTTACCAACTTGTGCCCCGTCGGAACGGATAACTGAGGTCTGCACATTCCGAACACCCTGTATATACACCCTGTATACGCAGAGAACCCTTACACCCTGTATACGCAGAGAGATCTTATAGTTCGAGAAACATCTCTTGTGTAGCATAGGAGTGGTGACCACATTTGGATCATCCTGTATACACATCCCCCTGTATACACACGGGACCGATCTGTATTCACAGAACCTTCTAGTAAAAGAAGGTCCTGGAACGTTCTGGAATGGAATGCTCTAGAAAGGAGGGGAAGGTACGGCGAGTATATAAAAGCGAAAGCAAGCCAGCCCGAGTTAGTTCAGCTCAGTAAGAGAATGTGGTAGTGACTTGAAGAAGCAGTGTAAAGTGTTAAGAGAGTAGCTACTGTAGTACCAGTGTAGAGACTTGTGTGGAGATTAGTAATTGTAGACAGTAAATTAAGTGTTTTGTGAGAGAAAAATTCTAGAAATTTTATTGTATCCATATTTAGAGTGTAAATAAAGTTGTTTTGTTAAAATTTAAAGTCTCACTTATCCAGAACCCGGCGAAAACGCAACAATTTGGTGTCAGAAGTGTGGGATAAGTGAGTGAAGAAGTGAACAAGCAAGCTAGCTGTAAATGGTAAACACCAGATCGACTGACTACGACAAGATGGCTGAAATCAAAGAGTTGATGGACTTACTAAAAAAGCAACGCGAAGAAGACGAACAACGACGACAAGAAGAAGAAAGAAGACGGCGCGAAGAAGACGAACGACGGCGGCAAGAAGATAAAGAAGACCTCAAGAGGCAACGCGAAGAAGACGAACAACGGCGACAAGAAGATGAAAGAAGACGACGCAAAGAAGACGAACAACGACGACAAGAAGAAGAAAGAAGACGGCGCGAAGAAGAGGAACGACGGCGGCAAGAAGATAAAGAAGACCTCAAGAGGCAACGCGAAGAAGACGAACAACGGCGACAAGAAGATGAAAGAAGACGGCGCGAAGAAGACGAGAGAAGACGACAAGAGGAGGAACAGAGGCGTCTTGAAGATAAAGAAGAACTCAAGAAGCAACGCGAAGAAGACGAAAAACGACGACTAGAAGACAAAGAAGACCTCCGAAGTATGTTTCACAATATGAGAGTCGATGTAAAAGAGGAAATTGAACTGATCAACGAACAAATAGAAAATGTGAACAGTAAAGTAGAAAATGTAACAGAAAATGTAAAGGATTGGAACAAACGATGGGAAGAGGTGGAGGGGTTGAAAGAACAAATGAAGATGATGATGAAAGGCACAGAAGTCAGACATAGAGAACTGACAGAGCAGGTGATGGGCCAGACTGACAGAACTCAACCAAGAGGAGTTACTGGAATGTCCCCAGTTCAAAATCGTCCGGGAGAAGGTATACCAATCGTGCAGCAGCCTCATGGAACCTTGAAGCCGCCGACTTTTGACGGAGAAACATCGTGGCCCATGTACAGGAGGCAGTTTGAGGCGGCAGCTCTCAGCAATGGGTGGAGCGAACAACAGGCAGCAACTGCTCTAATTCTCTCGCTTAGAGGTAAAGCCCTAGAGATCCTCCAGAACATCCCGGAGTCGAAACAGCAAAACTACTTAACAGTGATACAGGCCCTAGATTTGAGATATGGTAACAAGTACATGAGCCAGGTCTACCAGACACAACTAAAGTCAAGGGTCCAGAAGCCAAATGAGACGCTGCAAGAATTTAGTGCCGAAGTGGAGAAACTTGTGCGACTGGCATATCCCCAAGCCCCAGAAGAATTTGTCAACCAGATAACCGTCCAGACCTTCATCGATGGGGTACTTGATAATGAAATGCAACAAGCTTTAAGGCTCGGAAGGTTCAAAACACTTACGGACTGCGTAATTTATGGCTTGGAATTTGAAGCAGCGAAGAATGCATCTCAACCTCGCCGCAACAGGCTGCGCGAAGTGAAGGAGAAAGAGGACCTTTCAGACACGACTGGGGAACTTAGGCAAGAAATAAAGTTTATAAAGGAAGCCATAAGCAAGCTCACTGCAACGGTCGGAGCACGTAAAACGAAAGCAGATTGGTCAGACATAGAATGTTACAAGTGTGGTAGGAAAGGGCACATAAGTAGACAGTGCTCACAAACCCAACAGGTGGCTCGCAGAAGACAAGAATACACCAACAGTGAGCGGCGTCAGGGAAACGACCTGACGCCAGTGTAAGGGGGCGGCAGCTGGCGTGCGAGTCCCAAGGCCCCAAAGTAAAGGTCTCCACTATCCGACGCTACCACGAGAGCCTCGTTATACCTGGCAGCATGGACGGAAGACAATGCAGTTTCACCATCGATACTGGTGCCACTAGATCCGTTGTACGTCCAGACATGTTGCCAAACATGCCGGCACTCACGACCAACAAACAGCCTGTGTTGGAGACAGCGAAAGGAGATAGGATACCCGTGCATGGAGAGGCCATTGTTTACATTAAGCTGGGCAGTACTGAGCTGCAGGCCAAGGCTGTCGTCGCAGAAATCGTCGACGAATTTATTCTGGGCTTGGATATAATGGAAGAGTTTGATGTCTTTTCAGTGGACTTCCAAAATAAGATTTTGAGAATCGGCAACGAAGAGTTGTATTTATCTCCAACAGCAGGCGAAGCTAATCTCAGGGTGAGACTTATTGTCGACGAGGATACACGGATTCCTGGTAACAGTGAGAAGATTGTCAGAGCCAGGCTAGAGAAGAAACTTGATGGTATGTCTGCTCTCATAGCGGAGCCCCTAAAAGATAGACATGATGGTGCCCTCGTCGCACGATGCTTAGTAGACCCGAAGAGGACAATACCCATAAGAGTGGCTAACGTGCAAACTAACAGGGTCACATTGAAGAAAGGTGAGGTTATCGCCACTTGCGAACCCATTGACCGAGTGACGTTGTCCAAAAACGTGACACCCACTGCATTAGACAGAAGACTGCCAGTAGAATTAGTAGAGCGGTTCAAGAATTCATGGGGCCAATTGAACAATATGGAGATGGAGATGGCAGTGAAGTTCGTATTGGAGGAGGCCGATATTTTCGCTCAAGATAAAATCACAGGTCGTACGAGTCTAGTGCAACACAGAATTAATACTGGCGACGCAAGACCAATTAGACAGCCGCCGAGAAGACTGCCTTTTGCCAAGCAATCAGAAATCAAGGCGATGGTTAACGAAATGCTGGAAGATGGTGTGATCGAGGAATCTAATAGTCCTTGGTCGTCCCCAGTAGTTTTGGTCACCAAGAAAGACGGCACTATGAGATTTTGCGTGGACTATAGGAAGCTGAATGATGTCACCAAGAAAGACAGTTATCCCCTGCCCCGGATCGACGACACTTTGAACACTTTGGCCGGATCAAAGTGGTTCTCTACATTAGACCTGAAAAGTGGCTACTGGCAAGTAGAACTCCATAAAGACGATAAGGAGAAGACTGCTTTTTCAACCGGGAATGGGTTGTACCAATTCAAGGTCATGCCATTCGGCTTATGTAATGCACCTGCCACCTTCGAGCGACTAATGGAGTTAGTGCTGAGAGGACTGACATGGGAAACATGCCTGGTGTATCTCGATGATGTCATGGTGATTGGAAGGACTTTCGATGAACACCTGTCGAATCTGAAGCAAGTTTTCTCCAGGCTGAGAGGTGCCAATCTGCAACTTAATCCCAAGAAATGCGTCCTCTTCCAGAAGAGAGTGAGTTTCCTCGGACATGTCGTTTCTGAGAAAGGGATAGAAACTGATCCAGAGAAAATAAAGGCAGTAAGAGACTGGCCTGTGCCGAGGAACAAACATGAGGTCAGAAGTTTTCTGGGACTTTGCAGCTACTACCGACGCTTTGTGAAGTACTTCAGCAGCATTGCGAAACCTCTGCATAGCCTGACTGAAAATAAGGTCGAGTTCATCTGGTCACCAGATTGCCAAGAGTCTTTTAGAGAACTCAAACATCGTCTTCTCACTGCTCATATACTGGCTTATCCTCAGAACGAAGGACTGTTCATACTGGACACTGATGCTTCCCAGTATGGCATTGGGGCAGTACTCTCGCAGCTCCAAGCCGGAGAAGAAGTTGTGATAGGCTACTTCAGCAAAACGTTCGGAAAAGCAGAAAAAAATTACTGTGTAACCCGGAAAGAACTGCTGGCAGTTGTAAGATCCATCGAACATTTCCACAGCTTCCTGTACGGAAGAACATTCCGCGTGAGGTCAGATCACTCTGCTCTGCAATGGCTTCTGAACTTTAGAAATCCTGAAGGACAGATAGCACGATGGATAGAGAAACTGCAGAGCTACGACTTCCGGATTGAACATCGAAGAGGAAGAAGTCACGCCAATGCAGACAGCCTGTCGAGAAGACCGTGTTCAGTGCATGAATGTAAATTTTGCGAGCGACAAGAGAACAAAGAGATCGACAAAGTAACTCATCAGATCAAACAACTGGTGGCAGGACAGAAGAATAACACCGATCTAGACGTAAATCTTGAATACATCAGAGACGCACAGAAGACAGATCCAGACTTGAAAAATATTAGAGAATGGCTACAAAAGGGGAAAAGACCTGAGTGGCACGATGTGTCCCGGTTTGGGGCGGAGGTTAAAGGATACTGGCTACAATGGGACTCATTGTGTCTAAAGAATGACATGATCACTCGAAAATGGGAAACTGCCGATGGTAGAGACTGTATATACCAGACCGTCGTGCCAAGTGAGTGCATAAGCAGTGTTCTTCAAGAGCTACACAATAGTAGAAGTGGAGGCCA
Source organism: Tillus elongatus (assembly GCA_964006375.1). Lineage (NCBI taxonomy): Eukaryota > Metazoa > Arthropoda > Insecta > Coleoptera > Cleridae > Tillus > Tillus elongatus. Next base: position 15,044,997 of record OZ023262.1, read on the forward strand.
CTTTGGGGTCAACAGGACTCTTGCCAGAGTGAGAGACCGCTTCTATTGGATAAACTGCCGAAGAAGCGTGGAAGAATGGTGCAAAAGGTGTGACCAATGTGCTTCAAAGAAAGGACCAAAGACCCGATCCAGAGGAAAAATGATGCAGTACATCTCAGGTACACCGTGGGAGAGAGTTGCCGTAGACATCGCAGGACCTTTTCCCATCACAGAGTCTGGGAACAGATACATAATGGTGGCGATGGACTACTTCTCGAAATGGCCTGAAGTTGCGCCGATCCCCAACCAAGAGGCAACGACCGTAGCAGAAGCCCTGATGGAAAATGTCATATCACGGCATGGCGTACCCTTGGAGATTCACACCGACCAGGGCCGGAATTTCGAATCAGAGGTCTGGAAGAGCCTAATGGACTTGCTAGGCATAAAGAAAACGAGAACAACGCCACTCCACCCTCAATCAGACGGCATGGTAGAACGGCATAACAGGACCATCAATCAGTATCTTGCTATGTTTGTCGACGAGAATCAGAGAACCTGGGACAAGTTGATACCTCTGTTCCTCCTAGCTTACAGAAGCTCTCAGCATGAATCTACCGGCTACACTCCATCCATGATGTTGACCGGCAGAGAGATGCGGTTACCAATCGACATGACGAGACCACCACCGAACGAGGACATAGCGGACCTAGCTACGTTACCTGAGTATGTCGCCGACCTAGAAGGAAAACTGCGCACTATACACAGATGTGTCAGAGATAGGCTCCTCTTAAGCAGTGACCGGATGAAGATGCGCTTGGATCGCAGAGCAACACCCCATACATTCAAGGAAGGTGATGCAGTGTGGCTGTACCAACCAACAAGGAGAAAGGGCCTCAGTCCCAAACTTCAGAAACCATGGGAAGGGCCATACTTGGTGACTAAGAAAATCAACGACCTAGTCTACAGAATCCAGCTGTCTCCAAGAACTAAACCCAAAGTTGTTCACATAGAGAGGTTGAGTCCCTATCGGGGCAACGAACCCCCAAGTTGGCGGCCGGTAAATACTGTTCGGGACGAACAGTCTTAAGGAGGGGGGCAGTGTTACAAAGCACTTCAATAGACGTAGGTGCGGTGTTGCCACATCTCCAGAATTTCCCCAACATCTGGGAATTTTTGCACAATCTGGCAACACCGCCTCCCCACCCCCTGGGGGTGCCTGGGGTGACCCCCCTCAGGCGAAGTCTCAACCCTCTAGGACCAGAAATAACGAAGTTACCAACTTGTGCCCCGTCGGAACGGATAACTGAGGTCTGCACATTCCGAACACCCTGTATATACACCCTGTATACGCAGAGAACCCTTACACCCTGTATACGCAGAGAGATCTTATAGTTCGAGAAACATCTCTTGTGTAGCATAGGAGTGGTGACCACATTTGGATCATCCTGTATACACATCCCCCTGTATACACACGGGACCGATCTGTATTCACAGAACCTTCTAGTAAAAGAAGGTCCTGGAACGTTCTGGAATGGAATGCTCTAGAAAGGAGGGGAAGGTACGGCGAGTATATAAAAGCGAAAGCAAGCCAGCCCGAGTTAGTTCAGCTCAGTAAGAGAATGTGGTAGTGACTTGAAGAAGCAGTGTAAAGTGTTAAGAGAGTAGCTACTGTAGTACCAGTGTAGAGACTTGTGTGGAGATTAGTAATTGTAGACAGTAAATTAAGTGTTTTGTGAGAGAAAAATTCTAGAAATTTTATTGTATCCATATTTAGAGTGTAAATAAAGTTGTTTTGTTAAAATTTAAAGTCTCACTTATCCAGAACCCGGCGAAAACGCAACAATATTAATTCAAAAACACACTTGTAAAAGGGTGATAGGTAGACCAAGAAGAAAATCTCTGTTTTTAAGCACCTTTAATAAAGTAAATTAATTTCTCTGAGCCGACGTGGCTCAGTTTGCAAACCAGGTAACGGCGGGTTGACAACTTTGATTCATTTATTCTTGGATTAGGTTCGCGTCCCAGGCAGACATAATAATTTTTTTCCGTCTCTAAATGTATTTTTTTTATCTCAACAACACACCACGAGGGCTTACAGCCTAAATACTATTGTACCGTGGGTGTCGAAAAAGAGAAAATATTTTTTGGAGATCTACAGAGACAGAACCCTCCATGAGTCTACGATCCTCATCTAATTGGGCTAAAGAGACAGGCTTAGATTATTGTATATTTGAGTAGGGGGTGCTTTCGTCCGCGTAACTGAACTGGGTTGAATGTGCTAGGAGGAGGTAATTGATGTGAAGAAGAAACAAAGTAGGGGCTATAGATGAACCTTGAGGGACTCCTGCATTAATTGCTCACAGTTGAGAGGAATGGCCATCCACGACAACAGAAATGCTCCGGTTGGAGAGAAAAGTTGCTGTCCAGGTACAGAGTTTTGGTGGTAGGCCATAGGCTAGAAGTTTATTAAGCAGCGCTGCGTGCCAGACTTGGTCGAATGCTTTGGATATGTCTAGAGCGACAATCTGGCATTCACCGTGTAGTTCCATAGACTTGGTCCAAGAATGGGTGACAAAGGAAAGGAGGTCGCCAGTTGATCTGCGTTGACGGAATCCATACTGCCTGTCGTGGATTGGACTGCGTTTTTCAAGAAATTTTAGAAATTCGGTGTTTATATACTTTTACATCACTTAGAGACGACTGAAAGTAGAGAAATAGGCCTGTAGTTGCTAGGAAGCACTTTGGATCATTTCTTGGGGACGGGTTGTCCGCGAGCAGTTTTCCAGTTACTAGGGAATATGCCTCTATTGTAAGATGAGTCAGGACAGGAGCAAGTTCTGGTGCGCATTTTTTGAGAACAATTGCTGGGATCTCGTCAAGGCCAGAGGCTTTCCTGGTATTTAGAGAAGAGAGCATCTTTCAAACCTTTTTAGTTTTGAAAATGATATCCGTCATTTTATGCGCGACATTGGGGACTGTCGGTGGTTAAAGATTTGGAGGTGGGTTAAGAGTAGAATTTCCGGCGAACAACGAGGCAAAATTTCAGCCTTGCCCAGAGCGGTAGAAATAAGTTCATCCCATGAAACAAGAGATGGGAACGTGCTCTTGCACAAATTATTTCCAATAGATTTAGCAAGTGTCCAGAAGGGTTTGCTTCCGTTGGAGCTTGAGAGGACTTTGTTTTTGATGTGGTTATTAAACGTGTTTTTTGCCTCAGAAAGAATGCGGACATAGCGGTTTCTTGTGTCGTTAAATGCTTAACGGTTTTCTTGACTGGGATTGTGTGGAAGCGTTTTGTGAGCTTTGACCTTTTCGAGTCTGGCCTTGTCACAGGATTTAGAGAACCAGGGCTTTTGAGTGGTTGAAGAGGTTTTCTGTGTAAGTGGAATAAATTATTCCATGCCAGCTTGGATAATTTCGGTGACGTTTTGTGAGATATCAGAGGGTCAGGATGAGAGAAGCAGACAGACGCCCATGGAAATGAGGAAAAGTAATCCCGCATTTCGTCCCAGTTCGATATTTGGGTGTGATGACTTTTCTTTCAGCTTCTAAATGGGGGGTCTGGCGTAGGGTAGATTGCTACAGACGTATGCGCACACGCCTCTATCGAATCTAAAGGAAGTAAGGAGCTCATGCTCAGGTAAATTAAGGTGATTAGTGGCTGTTTTGGCACTGATGTGGCTTTCGATGAGGAAGAGGAGTTGGGGCCTATTAGCCAGGATGAAATGGTGGACGAAGTTCTGGTTAGAATTTAGGCCACATATATTCGAGAAGGATATGTTAAATTTGATGCCGGAGCCCCCTGTAGACCCCTCTCCCGGAGATCCCAATGGAGGGGTGTTTTATCTCCGGAATCCTTTGTACAAGGAGGGGCCATCATTATTTTTGCTTATAAGGGAAACCGACTCGTACACCAGAACCAGAAACGTCCGTCGGGACTTCACCGATCCCTTGATGTAAGGGGTGGTACCTCCCCAGGAGTGAAATTAAAAGAGTCCCTTACTATCACGTAAAGGAAACGTCCACTACCACCTGCCAAATAAATTTAAAATTTAAAATATCGCACCATCTCAAAATGTTACTTCATCCTGCTAATGACCTAAGTAGTCGTAGTATTAGGTACTTCTGGATATTTTGTTTGTAGATCACATATTTATGGCCTTGTAGTAAACAAACCTTATTTTGTATGTTAGTTCACTGGACACATTTCGGTAGTAAATATTAATAATCATATAAAATGGAGGGTCATTTCAAGTCGTCTTTTTAATTCACGTTTTTTGCATAAATGCTGAACATCAAATTGGACAATAATTAATTTAAATTAAATATTAAAAGACCCTGATACTTACTTGTCCAAAAACAGATGAGGCTACTTTCGCTAGATCAGGATAAGGTACTGATTTTAAATAATCTACAAACATCTGGGAATTACTGGAGTCGACGTCGAATCTTTTTCCTATTTCTGAACGGATTAGGTGCAAATTTGATGCATTTGCCCAAGGCGATAAAGAAGTCCCAGACTGAATGATTGCTGCAGAAAACAGCCCTAAAATATAGAATACTTAGTCAAATCAAAATAGCTGGGTATATCTTGAGAATCAACAACATTTTCTTTAAACTTTTATTGTTAGATGCTTTGCTGTGATTTTTTGGAAACTGTGTAAACTAAAATAAAGCAAAATTGGTAAAAACTTCACGGAATACACTATACACTTTATTAGACCATGTTTATTCTATTGTATATCACATGCTAATCGATAATAGACGTGAGACTGAATCACTCTCTGAGCTTAAGAAAGCGTACCTTATGAAAAGTAATAAGTACACTTGGGGAAACCCAAATCACCACAACACATATTTCAGAGACCTTGCGATCGTTTCGTTGACAATGTCAACATCTTCAGAGGAAGAAAATTTTTAAATTAAACTACTAGCTACCATGTATTTATATTGCGTCTAGGTAAACTAACTAGTCCGAAGTAAAATTGTCGTCGAAGAACGATCGTTTGTTTATTGTGTAGTGAAACTACGAGGTCGAAGACCTGCTTTAATCTTCTGGTCGGCAAATTTATGAGCCCTTATCTAATATAAGGATAATAGACTTAAAGGAGCGGTACTGAGTTATTTAAGGAATCTGAACGTTCCCTTTCGATCTAGAAATTTACTATGTGGATCAAGCCGACAAGCACATCTGGCGAGATAAACAACCTCACCTCCGCTCATCTTTTTTAAAAATAGAAAACTAAACCCGGATGTTTGGATAACAATGTTAACTCTAACAAAGGATAAATAATTCAACTAAAATACTACATAAAAACTATATTTATATTGATTTTAATTCTTCGTGACAGTATTTATATTGACTTCATAGATACAAACAAAACGAACGGGTCTCTAAATCGAGACAAACGTAGAGATTAGTATATGTATAAACCGGCCGAGTTATTGACAGTAATTTATTATTCTACCAGACAAATTAGGAGTGTTTAAGCGGTCAAATGCAAAGTGAAAATAAAGGGCTTGATATTACAGGTCCCGCACGATGAAGTTTTGTTCTTAATAGACCTTAATATAAAAATACTTTCTAGTTTAAATTTCTTAGCAAATAGATTGATTAAATTTCCGTTAAGTAAAAATAGATTTAATACAGAATTAAAATACATAAAAAATGTGGCGAGATATAATGGTTACTTGGATGGTTTAATAGACAATTTGGTTAACAAACACAGAACAAAGAAATTGAGATCTGAATGTACGACATTTAAGAAAGATAAAATAGAAAAAAATGTGTGTTTACCTTATGAACCACGAATCACAAAGAGTTTAGAAAGTATTTTTAAGGAAGCCGATTTACATTTGACGTTTTCGACGAAAAGTAATTTAAAAAATTTGTTAGGTAATACGAAAGACAAAGACAAAGTCACTGAAATGTCCGGTATTTATGTAATTAGTTGCAAAGATTGCAATCTTAAATACGTGGGTCAAACTAGGAGAAACATAGCCACCAGATTTCGTGAACATCTCGCACAGTTACAATATGATACGGTGGACAAATCATGTGTGGCACAACATGTATGGGATAATAATCACCACATGGACAAAGAAAATTTGAAACTTGTCAAAAATGTTAGACATCAAACTATGCTTGAAAGTATTTTTATATTAAGGTCTATTAGGAACAAAACTTCATTGAATCGTGCGGCACCTTTAATTTTAAGCCCTTTATTTTCACTTTGCATTTGACTGTTTAAACACTCCTAATTTGTCTGGTAGAATAATAACTCGGCCGGTTTATACATATACTAATCTCTACGTTTGTCTCGACTTAAAGACCCGTTCGTTTTGTTTGTATCTATGAAGTCGATAAAAATACTGTCACGAAGAATTAAAATCAATATAAATATAGTTTTTATGTAGTATTTTAGTTGAATTATTTATACTTTGTTAGAGTTAACCTTGTGAGCCAAACACCCGGGTTTAGTTTTCTATTTAAAAAAAATGAGCGGAGGTGAGGTTGTTTATCTCGCCAGATGTGCTTGTCGGCTTGATCCAATATCCACATAGTAAATTTCTAGATCGAAAGGGAACGTGCAGATTCCTTAAATAACTCGGTACCGCTCCTTTAAGTGTATTATCCTTATATTGGATAAGGGCTCATAAATTTGTCGACCAGAAGATTAAAGCAGTTCTTCGACCTTGTAGTTTCACTACACAATAAACAAACGATCGTTCTTCGATGACAATTTTACTTCGGACTAGTTCGTTTAGCTAAACGCGATATAAATACATGGTAGCTAGTAGTTTAATTTATAATTTTTCTTTTCTGAAGATGTTGACATTGTCAACGAAACGATCGTAAGGTCTCTGAAATATGTGTTGTGGTGATTTGGATTTCTCCAAGTGTACTTATTAGTGCTCATCACAGGTTCCAGTTTTTACATAATACCTTGTGAAGTTTTTGCCAACAGTTTTTGATGTCTTTTTCTTAAACAAGATGTTAGTTTGTCTTAGAGATGAGAGAAATTTCACTTTTCTTGAAATTTTCTGCCTGAAATATTGCCCCAGGACAAATATATTTTTGAATGTTAGTGTAGTGTTTCATATATTTATATATATTGACTATTTTGACTAATAGAAATGGTAAAACCAAAATGGCCGCAGTGCCCAGCGTCCCGCCGGAAACACGTTAAAAAATATGAATCTGACAAAAGAATGGATAAGATTTAGATATATTTCATGAATTTCATCTACAATCTTTGGAATTCTGATATTTATTTGAAAAAAAACAATGATAAAATATTCTTGGGGCACAAATGGAAATGTGCTTGTGTTTTGTTTCTGTAACGTCAGCCCATTTCCGCGACTATGGCTAATCACCGACGCCAGGGAGCAGTTTCACCTTACTATCCCGGAAATTTTGTCGAACCCCTGCCTTTCTGTAAGGAGGGTAGGGATCTTTAACGTGCCCAACATCGCATGGACACGGGACCAACGGCTTTACGCCCCCTCCGAAGGGCGGAACGTGCAGACGTTCAACTTGCTCCAATACAATGCCAGAACCTCGGTTGATGTTATTGTTACAATTTGTACTAAAAAAGTGAAAGGAGTGGGATCGAACCCAGTACCCTTCGGTTCAGAGGCACACGTTCTTACCCCTGAACCACCGAGGTTCTACAAATGGAAATAAAACATTGGCAAGTTGAAAAACTCTATGTGTGGGTAGTGAACGAATAAATAGACAAAAAAAAACATTACAATGTGTAAAAAATCGGACATTTGTGAATAAATAATTATAAAACTAGGGCCTCGGTGTTCCAGAAGTAAGAACGTGTGCCTCTGAATCAAAGAGTACTGGATTCGATCCCAGGGCTCCTCTTTCACTTTTCAGTACATACTGCGTGTAAAATTAACATCAAACGAGGTTGTGACATTGTATTTGAGCAAGTTGAATGTCCGCACGTTCCGTCCTTCGGAGGGGGCGTAAAGCCCTCGATCCCGTGTCCATGCGATGTTGCGCACGTTAAAAATACCTACCCTCCTTACAGAAAGGCAGGGGTTCGTCAAAATTTCCAGCATAGTGAGGTTAAACTGCTCCCTGGCGTCGGTGTTTGAGAATAGGCCGACGTTAAAGAACAAAAAAAAAACGTTACGTAATTATAAAACTTATATTCTCATTTCTTAAACATCAAACAACTCACCCTTTGTTACAGGAGAATGTAGCATGTATGACACTGATGCTGCTCCAGCACTTTCACCAGAAATCGTCACCTTTTTGGGGTCTCCACCAAAAGCAGCGATGTTCCTCTGAACCCATCGCAAGGCGAGCACCTGATCTTTTAATCCATTGTTGCCAGGTACGACAGAATCTCCTGTACTCAAGAAACCGAAAATACCAACTCTATAATTAAAGGTTACTACGACAATATCGTGCTCCAGGAAATAGTCAGGGGCGTATACTTCGTTGCTGGATGAGCCGTTGAAAAATCCTCCTCCGTAAATCCACACCATTACCGGTATATCTTTTTTGGTGATCTACGTAAGAAAAATAACAAATAATAATAATAATAATAATAATAATAATAATAATACTATATAATTTATGTTGTAGGGTAGCTGGTCACTATTAACGTAAACTTATGTTAATATCTGCACACAAAACCTTTTGGAAAGGGAGTAAGGTCTTGGGTAATGTCTGTTATACTGGGCAGACTGTCCAGGACTCAGACATGGGAAGCCAGTAATTGGGGAACTCAGTTGAAAGAGAGATGTGGAGCTGCTAAATCTTAGCAGATAACAGCTCAGGAACATAACAGGTCTCTTGACACGGGACACATGACTGTCAAGAAACACCTGCATAAAATGGGGCGGTTCGAGGGGACCTGGCATGCAGACTGCGGCGAGGGGAAGGAATCAGCCCAGCACATCTTGTGCGAGTGTAAAGCTCTGGACCGCAAAAGACAACTGATCTACGGACAGCCTTGACCGGAGACAGAACAATATAAAACTTTACCCTACCAAATGCTGTGCAGAGTAGTTCAAGGTACAGTGATTTTGGAATTGGTGGAGTAGAAAAGACAAAGGGTATGCACAATAAGCCAAAGGCAGCGGTGCTATCGGGGCGGCAAAGACGCGGAAGAGCCCTAAGTAGAAAAACAAATGTCTGTTATGTAACTTTGGGTGGGTTGAAGGTTCCTTCCTTCTTTGCTCAAAGGCAGGAGATGGAAACAATTTTCAGGATGGTGGGGTAAAATTATATTATTGTCTGTTGTAATTTTAGTGAATTTTCTTTAAAAAAAATCACTAATGAGGAGATCCCGACTTTTGAATTTTGAAAAATTTTCTTCAAATGAGCGCTAATTAGGTCCCACAGAACACATATTCGGGGTCAGTTTAAATTTGTATATGTTTATATATATATATATATATATATATATATATATATATATATATATATATATATATATATATATATATATATATATATATATATATATATATATATATATATGTATGTATGTATGTATGTATGTATCACACCGATAACTCAAAAAATAATGGGCCGATTTTGATTAAATTTGGTGAATACCTTCCTTTTGCTAATGGCTTGGATAAGTTCGTTATCCAGGAAAATCGGTCCAGGTTTTCCTGGAAAATTTTGTGTTTTCTTTCGAAAAAAATTTATATCTCCGGAATTAACAAAGTAAGGGCAACCAAATTTGGTACGCGGGTTTACATCCTTATGAGTAAGTAATTGAGCTCTGTAGGTCAAAAGATAAAAAAGTTATAGGCATTTAAAGAAAAATAAATTGGGGTTTTCCTCAAAACGTCAAAGTTGCGGTTTAAAACGTCAAAATCGGCAACATTTAGGCAAATAACTTGAATCTAATATGGGCTATGAAAATCAAACGTCTCAAGAAGGATATTTTACAAACCCTGAAGTCTTAGTTTCAACCGTCATTGTCCTTCATTTTAAGAAAAAGTTTCCAGAAAATTCATTTCACATAGACCCTTTCTCTGACGCTTGGCGGTAGTCTTAGCTATAGAGTTTATCGTTTAATGGTATATAATTTTTGTAGAATGTTCGTAAAAAAAATCAATAAAGCTCAATATATATCTGTTATTATACAAGATATGAAAAAAAAATTGTATATATTAATTATAGGGTGTCTTAAGCTACATCTTAAAAAATTATTTCTACAATCACAGGGCGGCCCATAAGTCGTTGGTGATACAAATTTTCTTTTTTTTTTAATCAAACACGCCTTATGTTATTGCATTTTCCATCGAAATATAATGCATGTTTGTAAGAAAAAAATTCTGGGCGCAGTAAGTACGTTATGGTAGCGAATATTGATCAAATGCTTAATATTTGAATAGCTCAATTTGCTATTAACCTATAAGGTTGACCAAGAAACGAGTTTTTTCGGGAACACTTTAAGTTTACTTTCGGAAATTTTTGTACATTTTCAAACAATAAAGTTATTTTGATGAAACATGGCACATTGTTTTTACTATATAGATTATACTGGTAACCAAATTTGAGGCCTGCTTTCTTAAAAAAACACACATTATTGCTATTAAAAAATAGTTTTATGAAAATTCACTACCATAACGCACTTTCTGCGTCCAGGTTTTTTTTATTATGCAATAGTTCATCAGAAGCGAAGTCTATGCATCTCCAACTTGGAATACTTGGAGATTATTATGACTTTGGAAATATATAAATATCAATATGGAATAATTGGTGTTGAAAAAATACCAAAATATTTGGGACATTATATATATATATATGAATATATATATATATATATATATATATATATATATATATATATATATATATATATATATATATATACAGGGTGGCGCATTGAAAATGAAACAGATCAATTTGCGTCCAGAGAATTTTTTTAAGAAACTCTGAAACACGTCAATTTTAATATTGAGGAAGACATATTTTGACATAAATCTCAACTTTGTCACATCAACCTCTTAAGGGTAGTAATAATAACCCTTATACTTTAAATAGGGAACATGAGTCGAGTATTACATCATTTGAAAGCTCTTTCTTTGATGCAGCACACAAATTTTTTTGGAAGTTGTATCAACTCGCTTAAAAAATATTCACAGTTGGAGTTGCAAGAACGTATTTCATTCATTGTGATAAGAAATGCACTAATTAGACAATTTTTCGTTAAAAAAAAAAACTAAAAAACAAAACTAAACATTCAAAAATGTCTATACAGTTAGGCAAGTGTTCAGATTGTTTACCACCAACTTCCATACAAAAGTACAAATTTTGTTCAAAACGAGCTCTGACATTCTGGAGCATTTGTGGAGTTATTAGACGGCATTCTTCAACAATGCGTCGTCGTAATTCTTCCAGAGACTCCGGTTCTGTTGCGTAAATTCTACTCTTTAAATGGCCTCATAAAAAGAAGTCTAAAGGAGTTAAATCCGGTGACCTAGGGGGCCACTCAATAGCACCTCTACGCCCAATCCATTGTCCTGGATACTCTCTGTTCAAAAACTCCCTAACACGTTGTGAAAAATGCGGAGGAGCTCCATCTTGTTGAAACACTAATTGATTTTCTTGATAGCGATCATCATTTTCAACAATGTCAATTAGTAGAGGGTAAACGATATCTTCTAGTAACTCCAAATACGTTCCGCCACTCAAATTGCCATCAAGAAAAATTGGTCCGATCAAACGGTCTCCAAAAATGCCAGTCCAGACATTCAATTTCTGTGGAGTTTGAGTGTGGACTTCGTGCAAATTTCTTGGATTATTATCTGCCCAATAAAGACAATTATGACGATTGACTGTAGAGTTTAATAAAAACGTACACGTTATTAGCTATTCGTGCAGTCATAACTTCACAAAGCTCCAGCCGCCGATTAAAATCATCTTCATTCAGTTTTTGTACAAGATGAATTTTATACGGGTAAAATTTCTGATGCTTCAATATTCGCTGAATAGTTCTTATTTTGATTTTTGAAACGATGGACAATTTTCTCGTGCACAAAGTTGGGTCTGCAGCGATTTGTCCTAAAACTTCAATCTCAGTAGTCTCATTTCTAACCGGAAATTCACGTTGAGGATCCCGTTTTTTGTTGGCTACTGAACCACTTTGTGGAAACTTTGCAACTAACTCCAAAATATATTTTCTGTTAACATGTGTGTTCGAATGTCGTTCATTAAACAAATTTGCGGTACGGTTGGCACAGTCATCGTTTTTGAAAAAAGAGTAATTATTTCAACTCTTTCTTCTACAGAATACACCATTGTGAAATTAATTTTCGGTAATACTATAAAGTATCAAACCGACCGATAAACTGAAATAATAAACCTCATTTCTCTCATTCTGTTAAGAAATGTTCTGATAGTCAATTTTTTGTTTACAAACCAACAAAACATTGACTATCAGCACATTTCTTATCGGAATGAGTGAAATGCGTTTTTGCATTTTCAACTGTGAATAATTTTTAAACGAGTTGATAAAACTTCCAAAAAATTAGTGTGCTGAATTCAGAAAAGAATGATCTTTAAAATGATGTAACACTCGACCCATGTTTACTATTTAAAATATAAGGGTTGTTATCACCACCCTTAAGAGGTTGATGTGAGAAAGTTGAGTTTTATGTCAAAACATGTCCCTCTCAATATTAAAATTGACCTGTTTCAGCGCTTCTTAAAAAAAAATTCTCTGGACGCAAATCGGTCTGTTTCGTTTTCAATGCGTTACCCTATATATATATATATATATATATATATATATATATATATATATATATATATATATATATATATATATATATATATATATATATATATATATATATATATATATATATATATATATATATATATATATATATATATATGTACAGGTGTCGCAAAAATCGTAAATTAAACGTTACCAAGAGATAACCAAGCTCAAGCCCTATCAGAAAAACCCAATATGGTCTTATCAAAAAGTTTACGGTTTTCAAGATATTGACAATTTTATGAAAAAAATTAAAATAATTGTCAAATTTTAAGGTATTTTGCCCCACCACATTTCCAGAAAGTTATTTTTGTGCATGTTAATCCTCATTAATGGCATTATCGTAGGAATCTGAATTATTTTGTAAATTATTAGGAAAATGTGAAGAAAAAAATTAAAAACCGGACTTTTCTTCCCCATTTTTTTAAATTTGGAATAAACCCCTGTACTGAAAAAAAAATTAGTAAAATCTACTGGCTCATAGTTTCAAAAGCTTTCCTGTTTTATGGAGATTCTAAAATGGTATAAAACATTATCAATATCTCTAAAAGTTATTCACTGTTGACGATTATAAGTAAATTTGGAGGTGAAATCAGGTAGCTAAAAAATAAAAGTTTGGGACGCAGCGAATGCGTTATGGTAGTGAATTTTCATTAAAATGTTTTTAACAGCAAATATGTGAGTTTTTTTTTCAGAAAGCAGGCATCAAATTTGTTTACCAGTATAACATATATAGTAAAAACAATGTGCCATGTTTCTTCAAAATAACTTTATTGTTTGAAAACGTAAAAAAATTTCCGAAAGTAAACATAAAGTGCAACTGAAAAAATCCGTTTCTTGGTCAACCTTATAGGTTAATAGCAAATTGAGCTTTCCACAATGCACTTGCTGCGTCCAGAATTTGTTTACTTACAAACATGCAATATAGTTCGATGGAAAATGCATAAATGCAATAACATAAGGCGTGTTTGATTAAAAAAAAAAAGAATATTTGTATCACCAAAGACTTATTGGCCACCCTGTGATTATAGAAATAGTTTTCTAAGATGTAGCTCAAGACACCCTATAATTAATGTATAAAGTTTTTTTCATATCTTGTATAATAACGGATATATTGAGCTTTATTGATTTTTTACGAAAATTCGGCAAAAGTTATATACCATTAAACGAGAAACTCTCTAGCTAAGACTTCTGCCAAGCATCAGAGAAAGGTTCTATTTGAGATGAATTATCTGGAAACATTTTAGTCAATGAAGGACAATGACGGTTGAACCTAAGACTTCAGGGTTTGTAAAACATTCTTCTTGAGAGATTTTCTTTCTATAATTCGTATTAGATTCAAGTTCTTTGTCTAAATGTTTTAAATTGTTACTTTGACGTTTTGAGAAAAACCCCAATTTATTTTTCTTTAAATGCCCATAACTTTTTTCTCTTTTGACCTACAGCGCTAAATTTTGGTAAGTAATTTACCTATGGCGATATAAAACGTATCAAATTTGGTTGCCCTTACTTTGTTATTTCCGGAGATATGAATTTTTTTCTAAAGAAAATACAAAATTTTCCGGGAAAACCTTAGCCGATTTTTCTGGCTAACGAACTCATCCAAGCCACTTGCAAAAGAAAGGTATTCACCAAATTCTATCAAAATCGGCCAGTTATTATTTGAGTTATCGGTGTGATACATATACATATACATATATATATATATATATATATATATATATATATATATATATATATATATATATATATATATATATATATATATATATATATATATATATATATATATATATAAACATATAAAAACCGAAACTGACCCCTTTGAAGAAATTTTTTCAAGATTCAAAAGTCGGGATCTCCTCATTAGTGATTTTTTTTAAAGAAAATTCACTAAAAAGAAACAGATTGTGACATTTACAGAAATTATTTTCTTCATAACAGACGCTCAAATTGACGGCCATTCTGTTCTGATTCTTTGACGTAACTCCTCTTGATATCTTATTGGTGTTTCATAAACTTTATCTTTTAAGCGTACCCAACAAAAAAGTCTAGTGGATTCAGGTCCGGTGGGCGAGCTGACCACAAGATAGTTTCTAGACTGCTAATCCACCTGCCGGGGTATGTCTGAATCAAGTATTGCCTTACTTCTAAGGCATAGTGGGCTGTGCATCCATAATTTTGAAGCCGCATTGTCCTCCGAAGTTTTAATCGGGTGTCTTTCAGCAGTGCTGACAAATTATGTTGTAAAAACGCCAAATATCAATGGCCATTTAACGTATAAGGCAGTTCCACGGGTTCCAAAACTGTTCCGTTCAAAATGCCGGCCCAGAGGTTTGTCTTAAATTGATGCTGGGACAGGTACCGATCCTCACTGAACTCATGTGGATTTTCAACTTTTAGCAAATTTCGTAGAAGTAATTCGCTAGTGAGGAGACCGCGACTTTTGAATCTTAAAAATATTTTTTCAAGTGAGCGCGAACGAACTAGATCCCCGAGGACTTATTCCGATTATATATATATATATATATATATATATATATATATATATATATTATATATATATATATATATATATATACAGGGTGACACATTTCTACGGTAAAGCTCAATGTTACTTTAATTATACAAGATACGAGAAACAATTGTATACGTTCACTATAAGGTATCTTGAGCTGAATCTTATAAAAATTATTTCTACAGTCACAGGTGGCCCATAAGTTGTTGGCGATACATTTTTTTTTTAAATCAAACACTGCTTATATTATTGCATTTGAGCATTTTCCATCGAATTGTAATGCATATTTATTTTCGAGTTATTTCAATTATTTTGCAACTTTTCACATATCAAAAATTGTGATACATCGTTTTTACCAACAAAAAGTGGCTGGTGAGAGAGTGCCGAGACGAGACGAGCGACCTGGCTGGGCAGAATGGGGTGACCCTCATCTGGGTGCCGGGTCACTCGGGGGTCAAAGGCAATGAAGAAGCTGACAGTCTCGCGAAGAGAGGGTCAGCGGAACCATTTATGGGACCAGAACCGGCTCTGGGCGTGTCAAAGAGCACTGCCAGGGGAGCCATTAAGTCCTGGGTCAGAAACCAACATAAGGTGTACTGGGCGGACTGTCCAGGGCTCAGACATGGGAAGTCAATAATTGACGGACCCAGTTCAAAGAGAGCTGTGGAGCTGCTAAATCTTAGCAGGGAACGGCTCAGAAACACAACAGGTCTCTTGACGGGACACATGGCCGTCAAAAAACACCTGCATAAAATGCAGGCGAGGAGGAGGAAGCAGCCCAGCACATCTTGCGCGAGTGTAAAGCTCTGGACCGCAAAAGACAACTGATCTACGGTCAGTCTAGACCGGAGACAGAGCAATATAAAACTTCACCCTACCAATCGCTGTGCAGACTAGTTCAAGGCACAGTGATTTTGGAATGGGTAGAGTAAGACTAAGGATATGCACAATCAACCAAAGGTTGCAGTGCTATCGGGACGACAAGGCCGCGGACGAACCCTGAGGGAACAAAAAAAAGTTGAGCCTAATGCAAATGACGCATTTAGAGAGGTTTTCGTTTACATTATTTCATGGAAAAATTTAGATGCCCTATACGGGGCGCGCTCAAATAGTGACTGAAATTTTAAAAAATCAAACTGTCATAACTCAATTGTTTCAAATAGAACAGCCTGTATTATGTGTTTGAGAAATAAAGGGCATTATATTAAATGTTTAGTAAGTTATTTACATTTTTTTTTAGGATATTCGTGAAAAAATTGTTTGTACATTTTCATGCAAAAAATGTTTTTGAGAGTTTTGTCGAAAAGCTTATTTAATGAAATATGGTACATTATTCTTTCTACTATATAGGTTACACTGGTAACCAAACTTTATGTCTGTTTTCATTTTTTTTAAAACATATTGGCTATTAAAAACATTTAAATGAAAATTCACGACCATAACGCATTTGCTGCATCCAGACTTTTTTTATTATGGTTTACATTAAGTAGTATTGGCCAATATAATGTAATCTCCAAACTATCAATCTAAAAATGTATAAATAACAAAATAATGACTTACGCTTGGTGTATATACGTTGACGTAAAGGCAGTCTTCATCTCCGACAACGTATTTTTTACTTAGTTGTGGGCAAGTATTTCCCTCTTTAGTTGCGTTTAATATTCCTGACCATTTAGCTTTGGGTATAGGTGGCTAAAAGTAAAAACAAAATATTATCAGCTGTTTTCGATAATATCAAGAAATTAATATTGAGTTAAAAATTACGGATCAGATGATAATCACTTTTATTTATTTATTGACCTAAAATACAAAATTGATTATAAAAACGTAGTGGGCCGCGATATAAATAAAATCCCGAAAACTTCCCGAGGTATCAAGGTATATTTCTAAATTGCATACCAACAATATATGACTCTCCTCGTTTGAAACGTTGCTGAAAAAACATCTACTTATATTCCCCCCTGTATATTCTAGCACGAGAGTGAAAATTTATTGTCTACCACTCAGAAGCCCCAAGAAACATTTGCCAGCCTGTGAAAATTTGGGCAGAGTAGCTAAACTCAATTTTGAGCTACAAGTGATCAAACAGCATCCAAAATTTAAGGTGTTCCACTTCAATTGACGTGTATTGTATTTAACAAATGTGATAGAAAATATATACAAAATAATCGGTAGTAGTAGCAGTAGCAGTGGTCGGGAAGCCAACGCCAAGCAAGTAGGCGACAATGGGCCCTTTTTGCCAACCCCAGCAACCCAGCAACCATGCTCTACTCTTCCTCGGTTCCGTCGCCAAACCGCCTCGCCCTCGAGATGAAGGCCGTGACGGTCTTCAATTGGACGGTACCTGATTCCTCTGCAGAGTCCTCGATCCGAACAATTCTGCTCGAAGACTCCCAAAAACCTCGCATTCACACAGGTAGTGGTAAGACGTTTCATCATCCTCGCCGTATTCCTGGCAAAGGGGATCCCTCTCTACGCCTATTAATGTGAGGTGTCTTCTAAGGGCGCAGTAGCCTGTCAGCACCCCAAGGATGCGGTGAAGCGTAGGTCGACTCCTTCCGAGTAGCCAGACAGTTTTATCTCTGTCCGGCCCCTCCACGAAGTCCCTCGCCTGCATGCAGCCACCAACCGACCCACAGTGCCTCTCCATTGGTTCCTCGCTCCACATGTCTAAGGCGACAGAGACCGTCTTCCCACTTATGCCTATCGCAGGCTCCGGGCCACAGAACGGCCGCCGGGAACCAAGCCTTGCGAGATTATTCGCCACCTCATTACCCGCTACGCCACAGTGTCCTGGAACCCACACTAGTTGCACCTCCTTTGTCCTGGCTAGTTCTCTTAGTCCTCTGAGGACGTCAGCGCACTCCTGAACCAGTACTGACCTCATTCTGACCGCACAGACTGCCCGGAGGACAACTTGGCTATCCGAGCAGATGTACACACATTTCTCGGGACTCCTCTTCACATCCTGTCTATTGGCCACATACAGGATAGCATACACCTCTGTTTTGAATGCCGTGGTATATGCGCCAAGAGCATAGCTCTCGCGCACCCCCAGACCCTCGATGTATATTCCTGCCCCGGAGGATTGTTGATAGCCGCGGTCCGTCGGTGAAACAGACCAGGCTTGTGGGCTGGAATGCAACCTCATTTTCCCTCCACTGATCCCTACTGGGCATCGTGAGGGTGTATGACCTAGTCAACCTAATATCGTCCTTGGCATCCCGCACCCATATGGCGGAAATCCGAATTTCCTTTTCCACCTCCTTGGCGACTCTAGCATGCCCTATTTCTGCTCCCTCTCCGCACCAGTTTCCCGAGTCTCGCATTCTAAGATGCGACGCTATAGCCTCCCTTCTGATACAGATGGGAAGCGGTGGCAGCATCAACAGGACCTCTACCGCGGCTGAGCCCCATAGCGCCTGTGATACCCAGGATTGCCAGCCTTTGGAGTTTGGCCAGCTTCCTGGTGGTAGTTTGGTTTACACCACACCACCTGACCAACGCCCCATAGAGGATTCTTGGCCTGACGATCGCAATGTAGATCCAATAAAGGATCAGAGGATTAAGTCCCCAGGTCGTCCCTATCACTCGACGCAGCTGCCATATGGTCGTTACTCCCTTCCTCAATACTCGTTCTATTTGCGACCCCTATGTTCGTTTGGGGTCCAGAATCACCCCCAGATATTTGACCTCTTGCACTAAAGCTAAAGGTTTTCCAAACATCACGGGCGCCCGGAACCCCTCTACATTCCTCTTCTTGGTAAATTGGACCATCACCGTCTTCGCCTGGTTTAAGGAGAGTCCCTGCTCACCACATCACCTTTCGATTATGCTACAGGCAGCATGCATACACACATAGGCAACGCCGATTAATTTGCCGGTGACTAAGACCAGCCCATCATCAGCGTACACCTGGGCGTAGATGTCATTCTCGGAGAGTCGCTCCAAGATGACCAGACACCATAGATGGGGCGAAAAGAAGCTGCCCTGAAGACAGCCGCCCGTCACTCCAACGTCCAGCCTCCGGCCCCTCAAGGTCAGCGAAACTCCTGTCCTCCAGCATGCTCGCCACCCAGCTTATTAGGGAGCTGTAGGGCGGTAGAGATCGTATTCGTCCTTGCTCTACCGTAGTGTAGGGCCCTTTCCAGCTTCCGTGTCACAGCATGGAGCGCCGTTTCCGTCGACTTCCCCCACTAGTGCGCGTGCTGACCTTTATGGAAGGGGTGACCCTTAAGGATCCCCCCCAACATAAATCTATCTTCTATCTTTTCTAATGCCTAAAGCAGGAATGATGTAAGGCTGATTAGTCTGAACACCTTGGCCAGTGTGTAGTCCTCCCTTCCCGGCTTGGGAATGAAGACCCCGCTAACCCGGCGCCAGGCCTTTGGGACGTAGCCCCACGCCAGGCTGGCCCGGAAAATCTCCCTTATGTTGCGAAGTAGTATATCGAGGCCTCTCTGGAGCAGGGCCGTGAAATTCCCATCACAGCATGCGGACTTGAAATGAGCGAACTTTCCCACCGCCCAGGCTATAGAGCCATCCGTGACCACCCCCTCAGCCAGCTGCCGGTCTGCATTCGGGACCGTCCACCGGCCCAGGTCGGCAGCTCCTGTGACGGCTCCACCGTCCGCGAGGTGACCTTCGACGAGATGACGCAGGGTCTCCTCACCGGTGCTTGTCCAGCTCCCGTCCGGTTTCCTTAAGGATCCTACATTACTGCATACCTGCTGTTTGAGTACCCTTACCAGCCAGGCTGCGTCCGGCAGGGAGTTGACTTCCCCGCAGTACGCGCTCCAACTAGCTCGTTTGCTCCGTCGCAGTTCCTCCTTAAACTCTCTTCTGGCAGTTCCAAATTCGTCCCAGGCCACTTCACTCGATTCTCGGACGGCTCGGTTTAAGAGCCTCCGAGTCCGCCCGCGTAGTACGGCGAGATCCCTGTTCCACCATCTGACTTTGATGGACGGTTCCCCGCTAAGTGGTGACGCGGCCTCGTAGGCTGCCATTATTCTACCTTCTAGAGCCTCGACCTCACTATCTAACGCCTCTGTAGAGAGAAATAATTGGTATGTATGGCATGTCAAAAACAATGTACAAAATTAAAAACACATATAAACTCTCAATTGCCAACTTATGACGTAACTATTACATTACTGTTTTTAGTGACTTTTGAATTTTGAAAAAAATGAAATGAGCGCTAACTAGGCCTCCTAGAACCCATATGCAGGGCCGGTGTCAATTTATATATATATATATATATATATATATATATATATATATATATATATATATATATATATATATATATATATGTTCGGAAATATTTCCGCGCTCTTTAATGTGAGATTTGACAACAGA
This sequence comes from Tillus elongatus, assembly GCA_964006375.1. NCBI lineage: Eukaryota > Metazoa > Arthropoda > Insecta > Coleoptera > Cleridae > Tillus > Tillus elongatus. Next base: position 15,065,619 of record OZ023262.1, read on the forward strand.
GTATTTACATTCGTATCGGTCAATGTCGAATAGTATGTCTTGGTTCTTGGTTCCATAATTTTTTTCATTTAACTTACGTTTCCATTTTTTAAAGTAACTAATGCTATTTTTACAAGAAAATTGTTATGTAACGTACCAATTTTTTTCATCACCATTTAAGTAGTAAGAAGTAAGAAACAGCAAAAAAACATGGTTGTCATTTAAAAAACGTATGATGACGTCACTATCCAGAAATGGGTGGCGTCATAAATGTCATTTTTACGTCATAAGTTGTTAATCGAAAAGATAAAATAGACCTGCCTTTTTTCTTGAAAAAATTAAATAAACATTTTATGAATTTTGTTCAAAACTTTAATCATATTTACCCTACATTTGTAAATTGCAATTTGGGGGGGGGGGGGGGGGGGGGGCAAATATATATCTTTAATTATTGATGTTTGAAAGATAAATCTTACCTCAAATCTCAACCTTCCCACTGGAGCTTCCGCGAAAGGTATCCCAAAAAAACCAAAATAATTTGTTCCATTGCCAACGGTTTGTTTTTCAAAACCTTGTACTTTACCGTCTTCAGTTTCTACAATTGGCAAACACTAAAACAAAATGATAACATTAATACATAAAATATTTTGGCATATTTAATAACTACCATAGAGTTCATGTATGATTGTGAATATATAGATATAATTAATTACTCAGGATTTTTTTTTCGAAAAGGTCCTGACCTCGAAAATGCATCGTGGTAGCAAGAATTGTAAGTAAGTAAGTAAGTAAGTAAGTAAGTAAGTAAGTAAGTAAGTAAGTAAGTAAGTAAGTAAGTAAGTAAGTAAGTAAGTAAGTAAGTAAGTAAGTAAGTAAGTAAGTAAGTAAGTAAGTAAGTAAGTAAGTAAGTAAGTAAGTAAGTAAGTAAGTAAGTAAGTAAGTAAGTAAGTAAGTAAGTAAGTAAGTAAGTAAGTAAGTAAGTAAGTAAGTAAGTAAGTAAGTAAGTAAGTAAGTAAGTAAGTAAGTAAGTAAGTAAGTAAGTAAGTAAGTAAGTAAGTAAGTAAGTAAGTAAGTAAGTAAGTAAGTAAGTAAGTAAGTAAGTAAGTAAGTAAGTAAGTAAGTAAGTAAGTAAGTAAGTAAGTAAGTAAGTAAGTAAGTATTGAGGCTCCGCAATTAAACGACAACAACTCAACCTACCCTCATCCACCGCTCTAAGAGGTAGGCCTTAAAGTTCATTTTTCTTTTAAAATTTCCTTAAATGTAAACTTCGAGTTATAAATAGTTCTAGTTCAGGTCAACCCGATAACCAAGTATTTCTCTCTCTCTCTCTCTCTATATATATATATATATATATATATATATATATATATATATATATATATATATATATATATATATATATATATATATATATATATAGAGAGAGAGAGAGAGAGAGAGAGAGAGAGACAGAGAGTGAAATACTTGGCCTGAACTAGAACTAATTATAACTCCAAATTTCCGCTCCTCTTTTGGATCCACTTTCAGGAGGTTGAGGAAATTTGAGAGCAAAAGTGAACTTTAAGGCCTTAATCTGCCTATCATTTAGAGCGATGGATAAGGGTAGGTTAGGTTGTTGTTGTTTAATTGCGAGGCCTCAATCTGTCTACTTCATATATATATATATATATATATATATATATATATATATATATATATATATATATATATATATATATATATATATATATATATACAAATTAAAACATTTTGGTAAAAATATGGGTTGTTTGGAGACATTATGGAAAAGCAGAGATTTATGGTATATGAAGGTGATGCGAAATAGAAGAGCAAAAAGAATATATATATATATATATATATATATATATATATATATATATATATATATATATATATATATATATATATATATATATATATCTATATATATCCACAGAAATGTCATATCAAGTAAAATGTCAAAATTATAGTAGTGAGATGTTTAATATTAGTTAACAAATCTGGTGTTATATTGGAATGAGTTCTCTTATAATGGTAGTGGAATACTAGTGGCAGCTGCAGGAGTGTTATTGATAGAAATGCAGAAGGAAGAAACATGCGTTGAACAAAATTTTTAAAGTGACATTTTAGAAAAATATTTTAATAGTTTAGTTTAGAACATGAAATAAAATTGTGTTAACTGCAAGCACAAGCTTATGCTTATTTGTGGAACATACTGTAAAATTCGAATCAATAAAACATACTACTATACTATATATATATATATATATATATATATATATATATATATATATATATATATATATATATATATATATATACAGGCTGTACCACCGGGAAATGCATCGATTGATATTTAAATTTTAAGTAGCCGTTTAAAACATTAAAAATTTGGTCGTGTACTAACAACGGTAAATTTTAGGTATAGGGAGTGTTAATGCAAATCGAAATAGATTCAAAATGCCAATTAACATATTTAATAAAATGTAGGATGTTTCATTTAAAAAACGCAGGTTTTGATCAGTTGAATTTGATCAAGTTGCCAAGTCAACTTCTATCACCCTGTATGTTGTAACGCAAAACTGTAATACGTGTGATGAAGGTACAAACACTGGTATATTGTGTGCAAAATATGAATCTTGCAGCTTATTTCCCCTCAAGTTATCAGGTAAAAAATTCTGGACGCAGCAATTGCGTTATGGTAGTGAATTTTCATAAAAATGTTTTTAATAACAAATATGTGTGTTTTTTTAAGAAAGCAGGCATCAAATTTGGTTACCAGTATAATCAATATAGTAAAAACAACGTGGCATGTTTCATCAAAATAACTTTATTGTGTGAAAATGTACAAAAATTTCCAAAAGTAAACTTAAAGGTTAATAGCAAATTGAGCTGTTCAAATATGAAACATTTGATCAACATTCGCTACCATAACGCACTTGCTGCGTCCAGAATTTCTTTTCCTACAAACATGCATTATATTTCGATGGAAAATGCAAAAATGCAATAACATAAGGCGTGTTTGATTTAAAAAAAAAAGGAAATTTGTATCACCAACGACTTATGGGCCACCTGTGATTGTAGAAATATTATTTTAAGATGTAGGTCAAGACACCCTATAATTAATATATACAATTTTTTTTTCATATCTTATATAATAACGGATATATTGAGCTTTATTGATTTTTTACGAAAATTCGACAAAAATTATGTACCATTAAACGATAAACTCTATAGCTAAGGCTACTGCCAAGCATCAGAGAAAGGGTCTATTTGAAATGAATTTTCTGCAAACATTTTAGTAAATTGAAGGACAATGACGGTTGAAACTAAGACTTTAGGGTTTGTAAAACATCGTTCTTGAGACATTTTATTTCTATAGCCCGTATTAGATTCAAGTTACTTGCCTAAATGTTGCCAATTTTGATATTTTAAATCGTCACTTTGACGTTTTGAGGAAAACCCCAATTTATTTTTCTTTAAATGCCTATAACTTTTTTGTCTTTTGAGCTACAAAGCTAAATTTTTGTAGGTAACTTACATATAAAGATGTAAATCTGTGTACCAAATTTAGTTGCCCTCACTTTGTTAATTCCGGAGATATGATTTTTTTTCGAAAGAAAACACAATATTTTCCGGGAAAACCTGGGCAGATTTTCCTGGCTAACGAACTTATCCAAGCCATTTGCAAAAGGAATTTTTTCACCAAATTTAATCAAAATCGGCCCATTATTTTTTGAGTTATCGGTGTGATACATATATATATATATATATAAATATATATATATATATATATATATATATATATATATATATATATATATATATATATATATATATATATATATATATATATATAAACATAAAAAAATTGAAACTGACCCCAGATATGTTTTTTGGGGGGCCTAATTAGCGCTCATTTGAAGAAATTTTTTCAAAATTCAAAAGTCGGGATCTCCTCATTAGTGAATTTTTTTTAAGAAAATTCACTAAAAGTGCAGCTATGATTTTGCGAAAAATTTCGAAAAAACAAAATATTTTGACAATGGTCAATTTAAAACAAACAGTATGCCAGTCTACCTTAAATTACGAGAAAAATTATATTAGAAAGTAGCATACTGTATTTAAAATAACGAAGTTGATGGACACTTCCGGTAGAACCGGAAGTATCACGTAAGCAAAAATATTTTAGTTCATTTGTGCTTGGCCCAAAAACCTAGCAATCAAAGCTTTCAGAATTCAAATCATATCGGTTATTGAGAAACTTCTAAAAGAAACTATTGGCGCGTCACCCTGTATAGATTATACTGGTAGCCAAATGTGATGCCTGCTCCCGTTAAAAGGAGACATATTTGTCATTAAAAATATTTTTATTACAATTCACTACCATAACGCACTTGCTGCGCCGGACTTTTTTATTGTATAAAAATATTAATCATGTTAGAAGTAAACCGTATTACTTCCACATCGACAATACGCGTGGAAGTATGGGTCTAGTGACAGACATTTTAAAAAAATCCCTTAAACGACGCAAAAAGTGTCAAAACATATACAAAAAGTCGGGACGCCGCAAGTGCGTAGTGAATTTTAATTGAAATGTTTTTAATAGCAAATATGTGTGTTTTTTTGTTGTTGAGAAAGCAGGCACCAAATTTGGTTACCATCATAACCTACATAGCAGAAACAATGTAACATGTTTCATTAAAATAACTTTATTGCCTAAAAATGTACAAAAATTTGCGAAAGTAAACTTAAAGTGTTCCCGAAAAAACAGGTTTCTTGACCAACCTTATTGGTTAATATCAAATTGAGCTATTCAAATTTGAAGCATTTAATGAAAATTCGCTACCATAACGCACTTACTGCGTCCCGAATTTATTTTCGTAGAAACGTGCATTATAATTGGATGGAAAAATCAAAAAACGCAATAACATAAGGCGTGTTCGATTGAAAAAAAGAAAATTTGTACCACCAACGACTTATGAACCACCCTGTGATTGCAGAAATAATTTTTTAAGATGTAGCTTAAGACACCCTATAATTTTTGTATACAAGTTTTTTTTCTTATCTTGTATAGTAACGGATATATTGAGCTTTATTGATTTTTTACGAAATTTCGACACAAATTATATACTATTAAACGATAAACTCTATAGCTAAGACTACGGCCAAAGCACCAGAGAAAGGGTCTATTTGAAATGAATTTTCTGGAAATATTTTAGTAAAATAAAGGACAATGACGGTTGAAGCTAAGACTCAGGGTTTGTAAAACATTTTTTTATTTTCTTTCCATAGCCCGTATTAGTTTCAGGTTCTTTGCCTAAATGTTGCCAATTTTGACGTTTTAAATCGCGACTTTGACGTTTTGAGGAAAACCCTCATTTATTAGTGAATTTTCTTAAAAAAATTCACTAATGAGGAGATCCCGACTTTTGAATTTTGAAAAAATTTCTTTAAATGAGCGCTAATTAGACCCCCCAGAACACATATCCGGGGTCAGTTTCAATTTTTATATGTTTATATATATATATATATATATATATATATATATATATATATATATATATATATATATATAATATATATATATATATATATATATATATGTATGTATCACACCGATAACTCAAAAAATAATGGACCGATTTTGATTAAATTAGCTGAATAAATTCCTTTTGCAAATGGCTTGGATAAGTTCGTTAACCAGGAAAATCTGCTCCGGTTTTCCCGGAAAATTTTGTGATTTATTTAAAAAAAAATTACATCTCCAGAATTAACTAAGTGAGGGCAACCAAATTTGATACGCAGGTTTACATCGTTATAGGTGAGCCACCTACCAAATTTAGCTCTGTAGGTCAAAAGACAAAAAAATTATAGGCATTTAAAGAAAAATAAATTGGGGTTTTCCTCAAAACGTCAAAGGTGCGATTTTAAACGTCAAAATTGGCATCATTTAGGCAAAGAACTTGGATCTAATACGGGCTATGGAAAGAAAATGTCTCAAGAAGAATGTTTTACAAACCCTGATGTCTTATTTTCAACCGTTATTTCCTTCATCTTACTCAAATATTTGCAGAAAATTAATTTCAAATAGACCCTTTCTCTGATGGTTGGCAGTAGCCTTAGCTATAGAGTTTATCGTTTAATGGTATACAATTTTTGTCGAATTTTCATACAAAATCAATACAGCTCAATATATCCGTTATTATAAAAGATATGAAAAAATATTTTATACATTAATTAGAGGGTGTCTTGAGCTACATCTTAAAAAATTATTTCTACAATCACAGGCCGGCTCATAAGTCGTTAGTGATACAAATTTTCTTTTTTTTTTTTAATCAAACACGCCTTATGTTATTACATTTTAGCATTTTCCATCGAAATATAATGCATGTTGGTAAGAAAAGAAATTCTGGACGCAGCAAGTGCGTTATGGTAGCGAATTTTGATCAAATGCTTCACATTTAAATAGCTTGAGTTATTTTGATGAAACATGGCACATTGTTTTTACTATATAAACATTTTTATGAAAATTCACTACCATAACGCACTTGCTGCGTCCAGGCTTTTTTTCTTTAAGTGCCTATAAATTTTTTGTATTTTAACCTACAGAGCTAGATTTTGGTACATAATTTACCTATAATGATATAAACCGGCGCACCAAATTTAGTTGCGCTTACTTTAGTATTTCCGAAGATACAATTTTCTTTTTCGAAAGAAAACACAAAATTTTCCGGGAAGACCTGAGCCGATTTTCCTGGCTAACGAACTTATCCAAGCCACTTGCTGAGAAAAGGCATTCACCAAATTTAATCAAAATCTGCCTATTATTTTTTGAGTTTTTGGTGTGATACATATATATATATATATATATATATATATATATATATATATATATATATATATATATATATATATATATATATATATATATATATATATATATATATATATATATACATATATATATATATATATATATATATATATATATATATATATATATATATATATATATATATATATATATATATATATATATATATATATATATAAACAAAAAAATTGAAACTGACCCCGGATATGTGTTCTAGGGGGTCAGTTTCAAGTTCTCTTTTTTTTTAATTGTTTAAGAAAAATCACTAAAAACATAATTTGGGAACGAAATTTTTTTTGTCTGTTAGTCTCTTTGCTAGTAGCCACTATAACTTTAGAACGAATTGAGATATTTTCTTTAAATTTGGTATACAGTTAGCACCCGACAAACGAACGGTTCGGGTATTTCTTGCGTAAAATCGCTCTAGGAGTTGATTTTCTGAAAAATTACATTTAATTGTTAAACCTCGAGCAATATAACGTTTTAGGGTATGCTTATTAGAAAACTTTCAATATCAGCAAACATCTGGTATATTCTGCTGAAAGTAAATTAGGGGTAGAATGTGTGGGGTGGAGTATCGGTCACAGAAATTTCGATTTTTTTGCTAAAACGGCGTAAAAAGTCCCAAAACATATAGAAAACTTGATTCTGGAACGGACTGTCTGTCGGTCGGACGGTCTGTCGGCTGTTGTACGTCTGTCTGTTAGTAGGCGTAATAACTAGAACGAATTGAGATATCTTCTTCCAATTTTGGTATACAGTTAGCACCCGACAAAAGAACGCTTCGAATTTTTATGGGTAAGATCGCTTCAGGGGGTAGGTGCTAAATGAGGGGTGATTTGGTAAAAATTGACATTTTTTTCGTTAAAACGCGAGTAATATAACGTTTCAGAAATTTATGGGTATAAGAATACGAATATTTTCCTTGTGGTCTAGTCATAGGTCCTAAATCCATTTTATGGAAATGTCTTCCGAAGAGAGTAGAATATCACAGCTATGTGGAAGTTATGATTCAATTTGCAGCACTATTATTAGCTTGTATACTATTAAATTAGTGTCAAAATGACATTTTAAAAATTTGGTGTTTAAACATTAAAAATATTCTGAAATCTAAGTCAAAAGAAAATAATTTGGTTACCATACAATGATATAGAAATTTCAGGGATGTACAGGAGGTACTGGTTATAGGCAAAGATTATGGACAGTTAATTAAATTTAAAATTTGGAAAACCAACATTGAAGCTATGTCACTGTCAAGAAAATTTCGAGCAGTATTTCATTTATTTTTGTATTATATTCGATTCCAAATCGCATCAATTGCGGACACAAGTTTAATACTTTTAGTGAATTTTCTTAAAAAAATTTACTAATGAGGAGATCCTGACTTCTGAATTTTGAAAAAAATTCTTCAAATGGGCGCTAATTAGACCCCCCAGAACACATATCCGGGGTCAGTTTCAATTTTTATATGTTTATATATATATATATATATATATATATATATATATATATATATATATATATATATATATATATATATATATATATATATGTGTGTGTATCACAACGATAACTCAAAAAATAATGGGCCGATTTTGATTACATTTGGTGAATGAATTATTCCTTTTGCAAATGGCTTGGATAAGTTCGTTAGCCAGGAAAATCTGCCCAGGTTTTCCCGGAAAATTTTGTTTTTTCTTTCGAAAAAATTTATATCTCCGAAACTAACAAAGTAAGGGCAAACAAATTTGGTACGCGGGTTTACATCCTTATAGGTAAGTTACCTACCAATTTAGCTATGTAGGTCAAAAGACAAAAAAGTTACAGGCATTTAAAGAAAAATAAATTGGGGTTTTCCTCACAACGTCAAAGTTGCGACTTAAAACGTCAAAATCGGCAACATTTAGGCAAAGAACTTGAATCTAATACGGGCTATAGAAATCAAATGTCTCAAGAAGGATGTTTTACAAACCCTAAAGTCTTAGTTTCAACCGTCATTGTCCTTCATTTTACTAAAATGTTTTCAGAAAATTCATTTCAAATAGACCCTTTCTCTGATGCTTGGCAGTAGTCTTAGCTATAGAGTTTATCGTTTAATGATATAAAATTTTTGTCGAATTTTCGTAAAAAATCAATATCCGTTATTAAACAAGATAGGAAAAAAATCTTTATATATTAATTATAGAGTGTCTTGAGCTACATCTTAAAAAATATTTCTACAATCACAGGCTGGCCCATAAGTCGTTGGTGATACACATTTTTTTTAAGCAAACACGCCCTATGTTATTTCATTTTTGCATTTTCCATCGAAATATAATGTATGTTTGTAAGAAAAGAAATTCTGGATGCAGCAAGTGTGTTATGGTAGCAAATTTTGATCAAATGCTTCATATTTGAATAGCCCAATTTGCTATTAACCTATAAGGTTGACCAAGAAACGAGTTTTTCCGGGAACACTTTAAGTTTACTTCTGGAAATTTGTGTACATTTTCACACAATAAAGTTATTTTTATGAAACATGGCACATTGTTTTTAGTATATAGGTTATACTGGTAACCAAAATTAATTACTGCTTTCTTAAATAAAAAGAAAACACACATATTTGCAATAAAAACATTTTTATGAAAATTCACTACTATAACGCACTTGCTGCGTCCAGAGATTTTTTATAAGATGCATTGTAAAATTTATTCACCAATAAACTAATACTAATACTAATACTAATACTAATTTTCGTAGAAAAAATTCGCTAACGGAGACATCCCGACTTTTGTATTTTGAAAAAAATTTTGCAAATGAGCGCGAACTAGACCTTTAGAACCCATATCCGGGGTCAGTTTCAATTTTTATATGTTTATATATATATATATATATATATATATATATATATATATATATATATATATATATATATATATATATACAGGAGGTCCCAATAGTGTGTAATTCCTCTATATATCCCTTGCCCTAAAAGCTAGCCAAAAAAACTTTCAACAAAATTTTCTTGTGATTATCTAAGCTAAATCGCGAAAATATATTCAGTTCTGTGGAACTTCCAGTTGTACCGGAAGTAGCTACCAACTTTGTTATTTTAAATGGAATGCTACACTTGTTATTGCATTTTTGGATAGAGATTAAAAAATAAGTGTGACTTTGTGTAGCATTTTCTATAGCTATATTTGATATTTGTGAAAATATTACGACATTCTTTTTTTTTAGCTCTGATTTATATGTTACTTCAAACGTGTGCTGTGGGCTGAGCTTTGAGTTTCTCTGCCTTAAATTCGAGGTATCAATAGACAAGATTCAATTCTTTGAAATAGTTAAAGAATAATTTATTATTATTGTACAGGGTGTATTTCTTTTGGGTTACAGCCTACCTAATTTTAAAGTGGCATAACTTGTTATTTTTAAATAGAACACCCTATATTTTATGGATTGGTCAGGTAGGTCATTCAATTGTGCATCGATCTAATATAGGTTTCCCTATATCTATAGTTGATAGTTTTCGAGTTATAGTGGTTTGTTTTACTTTCGCTTGTAAAAACTGTATTCTGTCAGATACAGGAGGCACAGAGAACGTAACAACTGATTTTTATTGTGAGATGACAGATAAACGTCACTAAAATTTCGAATAGTTCTAATGTATTGTCTTTTTTAGATAATTTTTTTATGTTAATCTCTGTACTTTATTATTATTATTATTATATATTACATAACTATAGTAGTAATAACAATAATAATAATAATAATAATAATAATAATAATAATAATAATAATAATAATAATAATAATAATAATATATAATAAAAAAATAAAAATAAACCACAGTCATTACCATAAAAAAATAATCTAAAAAAGACGATACATTAGAACTATTCTAAATTTTAGTGTGGTTTATCTGTCATTTCGCAATAAAAATCAGTTGTTACGTTCTCTGTGCCTCCTGTATCTGACAGAATACCGTTTTTACAAGCGAAAGTAAAACAAACCACTATAACTAGAAAACTATAATCTATAGATATAGGTAAACCTATACTAGATCGATGCAGAATTGAATGACCTACCTGACCAATCCAAAATATAGGGTGTTTAATTTGAAAATAACAAGTTATGGCACTTTAAAATTAGGTAAAAGTAATACACCCTGTACAATAATAATAAATTATTCTTTAACTATTTGAAATAATTGAATGTGGTCTATTGATATTTCGAATTTAAGGCAGAGAAACTCAAACCTCAGCTCACAGCACGTGTTTGAAGTAACATATAAATCGGAGCTAAAAAAAAGAAAATCGTAATATTTTCACAAATATCAAATATAGCTATAGAGAATGCTACACAAAGTCACACTTATTTTTTAATCTCTATCTAAAAATGCAATAAAAAGTGTATCATTCTATTAAAAATAACGAAGTTGGTAGCTACTTCCGGTACAACCGGAAGTTCCACAGAGCTGAGTATATTTTTTCGATATAGCTTACATAATCATAAGAACATTTTGTTAAAAGTTTTTTTGGCTAGCTCTTAGGGTGAGGGATATATAGAGGAATCACACTACTGGGACATATATATATATATATATATATATATATATATATATATATATATATATATATATATATATATATATATATATATATATATAGGTATCACACCGATAACTAAAAAACTAATAAGACGATTTTGATCAAATTTGGCGTGTGCCTTTTTCTTTTAAGTGGCTTGGATAAGTTCGTTAGCCAGGAAAATTACGAAAAAAAATATTCTCAAACGATAAAAAAGGTATGGTAATCAAATTTAGTGGGTAGGTTTGCGGTGTAAAAAGTAAACTATTCACAAAAATTTAGATTTATATGTTACAAGAAATAAAAGTTATAAAAAAATTGTTGTTCGAGATCATTTTAATGAAAATTCACAACCAGAACGCACTTGCTGCGTTCAGACTTTGTTTATTTCCAACACGATGGCTCAGGGCCCAAATTAATTAAATAAAAGCATGGACGCAGCAAGTGCGTTATGGTAGTGAATTTTCATAGAAATGATCTGGCACAAAATATTTTAATATAACTTTTTTTTCTTGTAACATAGAAATCTGAATTTTGGTGTATAGTTTACTTTTTATATCGTAAACCTACCTACCAAATTTGGTTACCATAGATTTTTTATTTTTTAAGATAAATTTTTTTTTTAAATGAAAACTCAAAATTTTCCCGGAAAACCTCGTCCGATTTTTTTGATTAACGAACTTGTCAAAGAAATTTACAAAAGGAAGGTACGTGCCAAATTTTTTCAAAATCTGCTTATTATTCTTTGAGATAAAAATTTTTTTCGAATGAAAACTCAAAATTTTCTCGGAAAACCTCATTCGATTTTTCTGACTAACAAACTTGTTAAAGCCATTTACAAGAGAAAGGTACATGCCAAATTTTATTAAAATCGGCTCATTACTTTTTGAGATAAGAATTTTTTTCGAATGAAAACTCAAAATTTTCCCGGAAATCCTCGTCCGATTTTCCTGACTAACGAACTTATCCAAGTCATTTACAAAAGAAAGGTACATGCCAAATTTTATCAAAATCGGCCCATTATTTTTTGAGTTATCAGTGTGATTTATATATATATTTATATATATATATATATATATATATATATATATATATATATATATATATATATATATATATATATATATATATATATATATATATATATATATATATATATATATATATATATATATAAACATATATATATATATATATAAACATATACAGTGTGGAACAGCCAAATGGAATAAATTCGATAACGGATAAATGAGGACGTGTTGGGAAAAACGCTTGGACACGTCGATTTGTATTTTTAACTGCGCATCTTTTTCAAGAAAAAAAAATTATATAGGGTGCGTCATGTGACAGTGGCCAATACCAACTTTCTTATTTTAAATACAAGCCCCTGTATATTATTAATTTTTTGGATTCTTCAGAAAATTCTAGACATAATTCATGTACAATGTCCTATACCTATCTTCAACTGTTTCGGAAATATTAAGTATTTTCAGATTTATTACAAAAATTAACATTAAAAATAGAAAATTATTTTATTTCACAAATTCTAATAAGAAATACTGATTATTTCTTAATAATTTAAAAAAACAAAAAAAAATTAATGTCAATGTAGTAAATGTTCAAAATGCTCGCCACGAACATCTTGGCAACATGCTAATCTGGTATAGAAATGTCTTCTAACATTACTCAACATCTCAGGCGTGACTGATCTAATCGCAAGCGTGATTCGTCTTTTTAAGTCATCTAAGTTGAGGGGCTTAGTTTTGTATACAATACTTTTGACATATCCCCACAAAAAGTAGTCTAATAGCGACAGATCAGGAGATCGTGCTGGCCATTCTATCGATCCGCGCCTCCCTATCCACCGATTTGGAAAAATTTGGTTCAGGTACTGCCGGACATTGATTTGGTAATGGGGCGGTGCTCCATCTTGCTGAAACCATATTTTATTGGCAGGAACTTGTGGGTTTGCTGGATCTGGATATAAGTTTGTCAAAGTTGGCACGACATTATTTTGGAGCAGTTCTAAATATTTATCCCCATTCAAGTTGCCATCAATGAAAAAGGGACCTACGATATGATTTCCAACAATTCCTGCCCAAACATTAACTTTTTCAGGATATTGCGTATGTTCCTCTCTCATCCAATGAGGATTCTCATTAGACCAATAGCGGCAATTTTGACGATTAACATGACCGTGATGTGTAAATGTGCTCTCATCAGAAAACAAAACATCTTCTAATTGGATCACATTGTTATCTAACATTGCCATCATTTGTTCACAAAAATACGTTCTCCTATCGAAATCGTCCTCCATGAGCTCCTGAGTTGGTATCATTTTATAGGGATGCATTTTACTTTCCTTTAATGTTCGAAAAATTGCTGTGTGGCTAACGTTGAATAGTTGGGCTGCTTGTCGACCAGAAGTATGTGGGTTTTCTTGAAACTCAAGCGTAATATCCAATTTCGTATCATCACTTACTGCATTGGCAGCTACTTTTTTTATCTGTCTCACATGACCAAGCTCGCGAAACTGCTTTTCTATTTTGCTAATTGTTCCTTGGGATACAGGCGGCAAATTTGGAAATTTTTCGTGAAATAAGCGAGACACTTCCATCTGTGTCCGTGTGTTATCTCCATAACCAATCATTTGTAGAATTGTTATTTTGTGCATTTCTGTTAAATGAACCATTTTTCTGATATTATTACGTACAGTTAACTAAATTCAAACGACAATAGCACTGACACTAATCACTACTGTCATGCAGGCAGACAACAAGTTGCTAAGGCTACGAGTTTTATACGAACAGAAAGAAAACTGTTTTTGTTTTTGTTTCATTTCATATCAGTAAAAAGAAACGCAGGAATGGTTTTTGTTTACTTTCTCATTATCAAGAGCTGAATGGGAAATAAGTATTGAATGCAATGTAGCGAATTTGTGAAATAAAATAATTTTCTATTTTTAATGTTAATTTTTGTAATAAATCTGAAAAAACTTAATATTTCCGAAACAGTTGAAGATAGGTATAGGACATTGTACATGAATTATGTCTAGAATTTTCTGAAGAATCCAAAAAATTAATAATATACAGGGGCTTGTATTTAAAATAAGAAAGTTGGTATTGGCCACTGTCACATGACGCACCCTATATAATTTTTTTTTCTTGAAAAAGATGCGCAGTTAAAAATACAAATCGACGTGTCCAAGCGTTTTTCCCAACACGCCCTCATTTATCCGTTATCGAATTTATTCCATTTGGCTGTTCCACACTGTATATATATATATATATATATATATATATATATATATATATATATATATATATATATATATATATATATATATATATATATAAACATATAAAAATTGAAACTGACCCCGGATATGGGTTCTAGGGGTCCTAGATCGCGCTCATTTGAAGAAATTTTTTCAAAATTCAAAAGTCGAGATCTCCTCATTAGTGAATTTTTTCTAAGAAAATTCACTAAAAAGTCACTTTTCTAAAGAACACCTCATTATGATGTCTGTGCATGGAATAATTTGGAAAGTGTGATCAAGTCTGCCCGTTTTACGGTACTTTTCTAAAACTGAAATTTTCTTTTGAAAATTCGCCAAAATACATACACCTTTATACGACATTATTTACGTTCTATGCAATAAAGCTCTCGTTCTTTAACAGTTATGTTACTCTTATTAGTGAAACCGTTTTACACTTAATACAGATGTAGCGAATTATTTTCTGGCTTTACAAGTGCTTGTTTCAGTATGACGATGCCGTAAATGGTAAAACAGATTGCAGCGGAAAATCCAAGCACTTGTGAAACCAGAGAATTCTCTACATTTGAATTTAGAGTTTTCCTTATTAGGTGAATATAATGATTAATTTTTTAAAACTGTACTTACCTCAGCAGTTAAAAATATGGTCAGTATGATAACTTGCAGAAATAAAATCTTTCCAATCATTTTGGGGTCTGTTTTTATGCTTGTGGAATAGATGATTGGTTCTAAAATTAAATTAAAAAAAATTAAATACAAAAGGCAGTCTTAAAAAAGGTAAAATGAATAAGAAAACACGCATTTAAATGTCTCAAACTTGCAAAGTATTACCTGTTTAATCAAATTTTAATTTAAAATATACACGCAGGTTTTCAACACGATACTGCTTAAATATAAAACCCCTTATAATGCAAATTTTTCTGGCTGTATGATAACAATATCGAAATCGATTGATTAAACCAAGATAATTGTAAGAAAAGCAAGAAAGAGATTTGTTTTTATCTCGCTACATACATTTGTTAAAAATATCAGCTTAAACGAAAATTAAGGGAACGGTTTTCGGTATATCATCTAAGATAATAAAAGTTAGCATCCAAAAAATGTAGTGTAGTTGTACACTGACTGCCTTAAACAATGCAACTAAATACATTTAAAGAAGTCTTGACGCAGCAAGTGCGTTCTGTTAGCGAATCTTCATATTTCTAATTAATAATTGTGTCACTAGAAAGATATTAGGGAAAGCCTCTACAAAATCTTTGTTTAAAATTGTACAATTTTAAGTTAAATTTTAAATTATCAACTAAATCATTAGCAGGTTTTCTTTTAAGTGATTGAAGTTGGGAAGTACTTTGAAAGGGGAGTCGGGGTAATTTACCGGTCATTAAAACCAATTAATTAACAGTTTAGTTGACTACTGGACTGGATTTTGCGTATCTATAACCGCGGTTTTTACATTATATTATGACCGGTCGGCTGGTTAACCTGTTGCCGTTCCTACCGCTAGTCAATTGTAACCTCTACTTACTTTAAAACGCAACTCTCCAAGCGGAGGCTTAGCGTAAGGTATCCCCCGAAAAGCGTAGTAAGCCTTTTTTTGATTTTTTGTAGTACCTAGTCTACCCAGTACTGGTCCATCTTCCAAGCCAATAGTCAAGTCATCAACCTGAATAAAACAAACAAAAATATGATGTATGCTTATCTTATAAACTACACCAACATACAAAAACTGTTTTAGAGCCAAAATTATATCGGGAATTTTCAAAGTTATTTCATAACTGGAACAATATTATAAGCTGAAAGCTAATAAAGTATTTGGAAAAATCAAACAACATAAATGATCGCTAATATGGTTTTAGTGAATTTTCGCAGAAAAAATTCACCAATGGGGATATCGAGACTTGAATTTTGAAAAATTTCTTTGAATGAGCGCGAAGTAAGCACCTTAGAACACACATCCGGGGTCCGATTCAATTTTTATTACACCTACCTAGCCTTACATACATTGTCCCTATATTAAGGAAGAAATGGGCCAGGGCTGAATATCCTTCCCCGAGATCACTATTCTTGGTGACTTCAATGTCCATAATAAGGAATGACTAGGATCTTCAAAAACCCATCCACAAGGAAGAACAGCGGAGGCCTTTGCAGTTAGCAATTGTTTGGCCAATGTGGTTAAGCAACCTACTTACTTTCCTCGCATCCCAACACACAACTCAAATCCCTTGGATCTCCTTCTTACTACAAATCCTGAATGCTATAAAATATCAGTCACCGCCCCCCTCGGTCTCTCAAACCATGGCATGGTCACCGCTTTCTGCGCAATGCAACCCGAGGTCACACAGTCATCATACCCACGTATCGTTTGGCACTACAACTCCGCGAACTGTGACGAAATGCGAGATTACTTTTCCTCATTACCATGGGCGCCTGTCTGCTTCTCTCATCCTGACCAATCTGATATCTCACAAAACGTCACCGAAATTATCCAAGCTGGTATGGAATTATTTATTCCACGTACACAGAAAACCTCTTCAGCCATTCAAAATCCCTGGTTCTCTAAATCTTGTGACAAGGCCAGACATGAAAACGTCAAGGCTCACAACGCTTCTACACAATCCCAGTCTAGAAAACCGTCAAGCATTTAACGACGCAAGAAACCGCTATGTCCGCATTCTTTCTGAGGCAAAAACTCGTTTAATAACCACATCAAAAACAAAGTCCTCTTAAGCTCTAAGGGCAGCAAACCCTTCTGGACTCTTGCTAAATCTATTGGGAATAATTTCTGCAAGAGCAAGTTTCCACCTCTTGTCTCAGGGGATGAAATTGTTTCTACCGCCCTGGGCAAGGCTGAACTTTTTGCCTCGTTGTTCTCCGGCAATTGTACTCTCAACCCACCTTCAAATGTTCAACCACCAACAGTCCCCAATATCGCGCATAAAATGATGGACATCATTTTCAAAACTAAAAAGGTACGAAAGTTGTTCTCTTCTCTTAATACCAGGAAAGCCTCTGGCCTTGACGAGATCCCAGCAATTGTTCTCAAAAAATGCACACCAGAACTTGCTCCTGTCCCGACTCGTCTGCTTAAGACATCTTACAATGGAGGCATATCCCTAGTAACTGGAAAACTGCTCGAGTACAACCCGTCCCCAAGAAAGGATCCAAAGCGCTTCCTATCAACCTATTTCATGCCTATTTCTCTCCTTCCAGTCATCTCTAAGGTGATGGAAGTGTATATAAACATCGAATTACTAAAATTTCTTGAAAAACACGGTCTAATCCACGACAGGCAGTATGGATTCCGTCAGTGCAGATCCACTGCCGACCTCCTTTCCTTTGTCACCCATTCTTGGAGCAAGTGAAACTACAAGGTGAATCCCAGATTGTCGTTCTAGACATATCCAAAGCATTCGACCAGGTCTGGCACGCAGCGCTGCTTAATAAACCTCCGGCCTATGGCCTACCACCAAAACTCTGTACCTGGACAGCAAACATCCTCTTCAACCGGAGCATTTCTGTTGCCGTGGATGTCCATTCCCCTAAACTATATCCAATTAATGCAGGAGTTCCTCAAGGTTCAGCTTTAGCCCCTACTTTATATCTTCTCCACTTCAATGACCTCTTCTCTAGCACATCTAACCCAGTTCACAGTTACGCGAACGACAGCACCCTCCACTCAAATATACAATATTCTAAACCTGTCTCTTTGGCCCAATTAGATGAGGATCGCAGACTCATGGAGGGTTCTGTCTCCGTGGATCTCTAAAAAATATTAGACTGGGGAAGTAAAAATCTTGTACAATTCAACCCCACAAAATCTCAGTCTTGCTTTCTTTCTCATAAAAGGTACACCAGCCCTAGAACCATCACAATGAACAACCAAGTTATTTAAAGTAATGAGTCGTTTTCACTTGTTAGCATTTCTGTGGATCGAAATCTCAATTGGCACCAACATGTCACATCAATGACAGAAACGGCTGCTAAGAAATTAGGTTTCCGCTTCCGGGCTCGCAAATACTTTTCACCAGCTAATCTCTATACCTTATATACTTCACAAATAAGGCCAAACCTAGAATACTGCTCCCACATCTGGGGTGCTGCTGCCGCTTCTACACTCGCTATCCTGGACTCCATTCAGAGGAGAGCAATACGTCTCATTGGTGACCCTACCCTCACACGAAGGCTGCTAATGCTTGCCCATCGACATGCCGTTGGTAACCTCTCTCTCTCTTTTATAGATATCTGCACGGGCAGTGCTCAGAGGAGCTTTCTTCCATAGTTCCTCCATCTGCTGCCCCCAACAGATCTACCAGGGGAACAGAGCGAATGCACCCTTTTACTGTCCAAGTCACCAGACATAGAACATCTTGTCATGCCCGCTATTTTGTCCCGAGGACTTCCAAGTTATGGAATTCCTTGCCGGCGCATGTTTTTCCTTCTCCGCCGAACCTCCAAACCTTCAAGTCCAGAATTAACAAGTTGCCTCTTTCGTCCTTGTCGACACCCACAGTACGATAGTCTTTAGGCTGTAAGCCCTCGTGGCGTGTTGTTGAAAAAATAATAATAAAAGGGCTGACAATTTACAAAATTGGTAATTGGTTGTAAATAGTTTCTATTTTATAACATTTTAGTGAATTTTCTTTAAAAAAATTCACTATTGAGGAAATCCCGACTTTTGAATTTTGAAAAAATTTCTTTAAATGAGCGCTATTTAGGACCCCTGGAACCTAAATCCGAGGTCGGTTTTAGACTTTATATGTTTATGTATGTATGTATGTATATATATATATATATATATATATATATATATATATATATATATATATATATATATATATATATATATATATATATATATATATTTCTGTGTGTGTGTGTGTGTGTGTGTTTATATATTTAGGTGCCACACCGATAACTAAAAAAAATAATAGACCGATTTTGGTAAAACTTGGTGAGTACCTTCCTTTCGCAAGTGGCTTAGATAAGTTCATTAGCCAGGAAAATCGGACCAGTTTTTCCCAGAAAATTTTGCGTTTTCTTTCGGAGAATTTTTATATCTCCGGAAATACGAAAGTTAGGGCAACCATATTGGGTACGAGGGTTTCAATCATAAAAAGAAAACCATGAACCAAAATTTGAATCTCTACGTTAAAACAAAAAAAAGGTTATAAGCTTTTAAGTTTTTCTTCTTCAAAAGTCAAAAAAGTCGCGATTCGAAACGTCAAAATTGACATGTTTTAGATAGAGTAACTAAATGAATACCGCTATGCAGTATAAATGTCGTAAGAAGTTAGAAAGCCTTAAGTTTCAGCTACAATCTTCATTGTTCTTTATTTTATTAACCTATTTGCTGAAAATGTATTTAAAATAGAGCCTTTATGTGATGCTTTGGTAGCAGTTTCAGTTATTTATTTAATTCTAATAATCAGATTACGTTATTATTTAACTTTTTTTTCAATTGGGAAAAGTGAAAGTTTTTTTTGGAGAAACGATGTTGGTAAGGAGTTTCTCCTTTCTATGGACTTCTGTAAGATGAGTTTTTTACAGTTTGCATTTCACGCCGTTTTAGCAAAAAAAATTGGAAATTTCTCTCGCTGATATTCCCCCCACACATTCAACCCTTAATTTAATTTCAGAATAGAATACCAGATAATAATAATAATAATAATAATAATAATAATAATAATAATAATAATAATAATAACATATATTGCATAAGATTTTACAACGTGTTGTACAAAAAAGCCTTGGCTTGTGCCTGAAGTAACACAATTTAAAGTATACATATATACCCAAAACAAAGTCAAAAATTCTTGCAACTGTCACTTGCAATTTTCAACTCCAGCTTTAATAAACCCTCTTTGTTATTCTCACTAACATTTCTACACACTCTTTAAACTTCTGTCTACATTCTGCGTGAAAGTGTGTATTATTATACGTTCAATTCCTATTGGAATAGATTCAAAATTTATCACAAAAAATATTTGAAATTTTAGTTTGGCATTTAGCCTTAATAGATATTTGATGAAATTGGAAGTTTTCTAACAAAAAGAATTTTCATAAAAATATTTTTAATAGCAAATATGTCTTTTTTTAAATGAAAGCAGGCATAGTATTTTTTACACAAAATTCTGCTAAAAGAATACCTAAAATTCAAATTATATAACTGATCTGTAATTCAAATTGAAAATAAAATAATTTGTGGCACGAAAATCCATTAACAACTTATTTTCGACGAATTTAGTAAAAAAAAAACTGTTCCATCAATTGAATAATTTTTGATACAAAAATTCACAAATGTTTCTTTATTAAATTTATTTGTTAGAAAATTCGCGATTAAAAGAATATTTTGTGCAAGAAAATTGGCTAATAAAAAATTAAATAAATAAAAAGGCTGGTCCGATATTCCTGGCCAACCAACCATTTTAAGTTATTTACCCACCTACAAAATATAATTTTTTACAAAAATTTTTCGACAACAATACAACAATTTCGTAAACATTTGCAAACAATTTTTCAAGAAAATCCCTAAACCTTTTTTTCATAATAACTTATTAAACATTTATCATTAACTACCAAAATTTCACACAAACATCTTACAAAAAATGACTTCTACGAAGCACAAAAGAATTTCTCCGAAAACTGGCTAAATACTTTTTACACAAAACTTAAGAAAATTCGCTATTAAAATAACATTTTGTACAAGAAAATTAACTAATAGAAATAGAAATAGATTCAATAAATTAAAAAATATTCACAATCTGATCTAAATACAGAACTAGATACTTTTTCTCTGGCTTCACAGAAAAAAAATATTTTGCCTGTGGATGCTGTAAAAATTGAATCCGGTTGTAGAGAATGAAACAACCTCTTCTCATGTCACAACTCTCTAAGTCTATGTTAACTGTGACATGGTTTTACCAACTAGGGGCAACAACAGCTACTATTAAACTTGAATTAAAATTCTTAAAAATGCTTATCTTTAATTTTCAACAAAAATCCCTAAAAAATATATTAAAATTACACTAACTTAGTGAAACCCGTCCATATTTAATACAGTCGTAGACTTTTCCCGTGGCTTCGCAAGTGCATGTTTTAGTAAATTTTCTTTAAAAAAAAATCACTAACGAGGAGATCCCGACTTTTGAATGTAGAAAAAATTTCTTCAAATGAGCGCGAACTAGGTCCCCTAGAACCCATATCCAGGATCAGTTTCAATGATAATATATATATATATATATATATATATATATATATATATATATATATATATATATATATATATATATATATATATAGGGTGAACAATTTACCAAAATTTAGGTTTGTAAGTTTAAAGACAAAAAAGTTAGAGGCATTTAAAGAAAAAAAACTCTGGACGCAGCAAGTGCGTTATGGTAGTGAATTTTCATAAAAATGTTTTTAATTGCAAATATGTGTGTTTCCTTTTTAAGAAAGCAGGCATCAATTTTGGTTACCAGTATAACCTATTTAGTAAAAACAATGTGCCATGTTTCATAAAAATAACTTTATTGTGTGAAAATGTACAAAAATTTCCAAAAGTAAACTTAAAGTGTTCCCGGAAAAACTCGTTTCTTGGTCAACCTTATAGGTTAATAGCAAATTGAGCTATTCAAATTTGAAGCATTTAATGAAAATTCGCTACCATAACGCACTTGCTGCGTCCCGAATTTCTTTTCTTACAAACATGCATCGCTGAAATATTCAAAAATGCAATAACATAAGGCGTGTTTGATTTAAAAAAAAAGAAGAAAATTTGTATCACCAACGACTTATGGGCCACCCTGTGATTGTAGAAATATTTTTTTAAGATGTAGCTCAAGACACCCTATAATTAATATATACAAATTTTCTTCATATCTTGTATAATAACGGATATATTGAGCTTTATTGATTTTTTACGAAAATTCGACAAAAATTATATACCATTAAACGATAAACTCTAAAGCTAAGGCTACTGCCAAGCATCAGAGAAAGGGTCTATTTGAAATGAATTTTCTGGAAACATTTTAGTAAAATGAAGGACAATGACGGTTGAAACTAAGACTTCAGAGTTTGTAAAACATCCTTCTTGAGACATTTGATTTCCATATCCCGTATTAGATTCAAGTTCTTTGCCTAAATGTTGCCGATTTTGACGTTTTAAATCGCAACTTTGACGTTTTGAGGAAAACCCCAATTTATTTTTCTTTAAATGTCTATAACTTTTTTGTGTTTTGACCTACATAGCTAAATTTTGGTAGCTTACCTATAAGGATATTAACGAGTGTACCAAATTTGGTTGCCCTTACTTTGTTAATTCCGGAGATATAAATTTTTTTCGAAAGAAAACACAAAATTTTCCGGGAAAACCTGGGCAGATTTTCCTGGCTAACGAACTTATCCAAGCCATTTGCAAAAGGAATTTTTCCACCAAATTTAGTCAAAATCGGCCTATTATTTTTTGAGTTATCGGTGTGATACATATATATATATATATATATATATATATATATATATATATATATATATATATATATATATATATATATATATATAATATATATATAATATATATATATATATATATATATATATATATATATATATATATATATATATATATAAACATATAAAAATTGAAACTGACCCCGGATATGTGTTCTAGGGGGCCTAGTTCGCGGTCATTTGAAGAAATTTTTTCAAAATTCAAAAGTCGGGATCTCCTCATTAGTGAATTTTTTTTAAGAAAATTCACTAAAAGGGGGGGTTCTGCTCAAAAGATAAAGAGTCGCGATTGATGCGTTAAAATTGGCAACATTTAGGTAAATAACCTGGAAGAAATACGGATTATGTAAACAGTGTTCTGCAAACCTTTAAGTTTCAGCTTCAACCATCATTGCGCTTCATGTTAATAAAATGTATCCAGAAATTTCATTTCAAATACACACTGTCTCAGATGCTTTGGCAGTAGTTTTAGTTAGGTTTATGGTTTAACGGTCATTAATTTTTAGCTAATTTTCATAGAAAAAATTCGTTAATGAGGAGACTGCGGCTTCTGAATTCTAAAAAGATTTCTTCATGCTAGCGCAAACTAGGCCCTTTAGAATCCATATCCGGGTTTACTTTCTGTTTACATATATACAGGGTGATGCATTTCTACGGTAAACCTCAATTATTATGCCTTCTTATTATGTAAGATATGAGAAAAAACTGTATACGTTACTTATAGGGTGTCTTGAGCTGCATCTTATAAAATTATTTTGACAATCATAATTTTGGCCCATAAGTCGTTGGTGATGCCTACCTTTTTTTTAACATTCCTTATTGCATTTTTGCATTTTTCATCAAAATAGGATGCATGTTTGTAAAAAAATCGAGATGCAGTAAGTGCGTTTCAATAGCGAATTTTCTTTAAATGCTTCAAAATTCAATAACTCAATTTGCTATTAACCTAAGGTTCGTCAGCTAGGAAACGAGTTTTCTAGTAAACATTTTAAGTTTATTTTCGGAACATTTTTGTACATTTTTAAACAAGTGATTTTAATAAAATATGGTACATTGATCCTACTATATAGGTTATAGCGGTAACCAAATTGATGCCTGCTTGCATTAAAGAGACATATTTGCTATTAAAAACCATTTTTATGAAAATTCACTTCCATAACGCACTTGCTGTGTCCAGACTTTTTTTGTAACATTGTGCCCCACCTTACCTTACTTCCACACGCATTTATGACGATGTGGAAGTAAAATAAATGGTATTCCAAGAGTTAATTAGCTAACCTAGTTATATTAGCCGCATTATGAACTTTGTTTATTACGTTAAGTAATTTGATGTTAAAATTACCTGTCCATTATCTCTTTACATTGTTTAAAAGTATAAAGTATTTCAATATAAATATGTATATCGTAGTACAAATATTTAAATTATAATTAACTGGTAAATATTCAAAAAGTAAATTAATCTTAATTTTAAATTTGCATATCTAAAAGAATTACATTTCCCGCTTATTCAGGCTACACATTATACAAGTTATATAAGTTACAAAATGGTATAAATACTGGTACGTAAAGTGAAAAAATAAAAAGTTGGCTTTGTAATTTTCACCATGTTATGTTACTTAGTTCTTACGTTACCGGCGTTTATGTACGTCTTTTTGTGTAGTGCTTCAGCCGATACAACAAATGCGCAATGCAAAGTAAGTACTAAATCTTTATAAGTAGATCATCATCATTACTATCGAGATGCAAAGGTGACGTCGTCTTGTCATAGCAACTATTACTCTTTCCTCCAGCAGCCCTTTGCGTCCGGGTTAACTAGATTTTTTAGCTTCGTACCCTTTTTAGTGAATTTTTGTAATAAAGTTCGTTAGTAAGGAGACCGGGGCTTTTGAAATTAAAAAAATTTTTGGTAATACTGCATATTAGAGGTCAACCGGATTTTAGAATCTTTTTTACAAACATACTTAGAAGCACTCCAGTGTGCATAAGCAAGAATAAAAAATTTGTAAAAATTAGCACCCCCCCCCCAGGTTCGATGACCCGGAATTACCAGGGGTGTTTGTGTGTGGGAGGGGGATATAGAAGGACCATCGACAAAAACAACTTAGTTGGACTTTTATAAGAAACCTTTTCTACATTTTGTATCAACCTTTTATCTTAATGATGTTAGTAGGTAATGCGACACTTGGGCTAGACAGGAAGTGACGTCACTGGCGCCGGCGCCTAGCCACGCCCTGGCGCCTGCCACGCCCTGGCGCCTGCCCCGGCGCCAGCCCCGGCGCCGGCGCCTAGCCACGCCCTGGCGCCTGCCACGCCCTGGCGCCTGCCCCGGCGCCAGCCCCGGCGCCGGCGCCTAGCCACGCCCTGGCGCCGGCGCCTGCACTGGCGCCTGCCCTGGCGCCTGCCCCGGCGCCTGCCCCGGCCCCGGCGCCTAGCCACGCCCCGGCCCCCGGCGCCAAGCCCCGGCGCCAGCCCCGGCGCCGGCGCCCAGCCACGCCCTGGGCCAGACAGTCACATCCGTGTTATTCTGCATTCTAAGGTCATTGACCTGTCTAGGAAAACTGTGACGTCACACGACTTGGGCCAGACAGTCACATGCAAACATTTCAAAAGTGTCTAACCTATTACTTCAAATTATTATATTTTGAAAAAAAACCATTTGGTGCAGGTGAGTTTCGAACCCGGGGCATTCAGATGGGAGGCAACGATGCTACCCGTTGAGCTAAGCAGACGCTTATTAATTTATTGTTTTAGGTTGGTATATATATACGACTACAAACAAACCATACATGTAACATAATTAAAGTTTATTATTAGACAAATGGATGATTTACAAAATAATGTTTAATATTAGAGGCTGAACCAAAACGGAGGAAAATGGCGGAATGAAAGATGGAAGCCTGTGATACCTTAAGCTGACATTATAAAAAATGGCGGCTTTCGTTGATAAAGATGGTGCAAGGATGGATGAAGACTTATTTAAAGATACGTCACTCCAACCTAGCCGACAAATGAGAGTGAAGGTTGATAAGCGAGAATAATGGTATTGGTCGAAGACTCGGAAGATCCGTGAGATGTACGATGGAACCAATACATGCACGGTGTTAAGGAGGCCAAATCAAATTGGAATATACAATAAAATGGCCACTTCCGGTCTAAACTTTAAATCCTTGTATCTTTTCAACGACAAGTGATAGAAATGAACCGACTTTAAAAATATATCGTTTCGTAACAAGGTCTACAAGAAACCGAGATAAAAAACTTTAAACCCTTATCGCGGAAGATCCGTGAGATGTACGCTGGAACCAACACATGCACGGTGTTAAGGAGGCCAAATCAAATTGGAATATACAATAAAATGACCACTTCCGGTCTAAACTTTAAATCCTTGTATCTTTTCAACGACAAGTGATAGAAATGAACCGACTTTAAAAATATATCGTTTCGTAACAAGCTCTACAAGAAAATGAGATAAAAAAACTTTAAACCCTTATCGCGGAAGATCCGTGAGATGTACGCTGGAACCAACACATGCACGGTGTTAAGGAGGCCAAATCAAATTGGAATATACAATAAAATGGCCACTTCCGGTCTAAACTTTAAATCCTTGTATCTTTTCAACGACAAGTGATAGAAAGGAACCGACTTTAAAAATGTATGTTTCGTAACAAGGTCTACAAGAAACTGAGATAAAAAACTTCAAACCCTTATCGCGGAAGATCCGTGAGATGTACGCTGGAACCAATACATGCACGGTGTTAAGGAGGCCAAATCAAATTGGAATATACAATAAAATGGCCACTTCCGGTCTAAACTTTAAATCGTTATATCTTTTCAACGGAAAGTGATAGAAAGGAACTATCTTCAAAAATGTATGTTTCGTAACAAGCTCTACAAGAAACTGAGATAAAAAACTTCAAACCCTTATCGCGGAAGATCCGTGAGATGTACGATAGAACCAATACATACACGCTGTTCAGCAAAGCAAACTCTATAAGCATATTCAATAAAAATGTTACTTCCGGTAGACACTTCCGGTATAGCTATTCTTAGAGCTACATACATGTGTGACACATCAAAATAATCGTCTTGTTGAACAGAAGAAATATAATATTTAAGTAAGTTAGAACAAGCTGTATTAACACCTAAAACCAACACACACTCTCTTGTACAGGCTGATTACCCTGCCATCCAATTGTTAGTAAGGTTATGTTTGTATTTGTTATTTGAATACAAACAGACATAATAAGAAGAGTGTACTTACATACAGCAAGAGACGTCATCCTTGTTTCACGACTTAACACATACTGAACAAGTGTCTCTCTCTCTTGTATTGAGGAAACAAACTGATGTAAGAGAGAGGGGGTCTTACAAAGGATAAACAACGTTTTTTACAGTTGTTAACCTTACAGAAAGGGGTTAATAAAAATGCAACAAAATAAAAATAAAACAACTGATTTACATACAATAAAAATTTATTAGGATTAATTAAGTTGTACATATTGATACATAAATGACATACATAAATGACATACTATTATTACATAATGGCTCTAACGATACCCGTTAGAGGTTTATATTCCATTACACTGTCATGAATAACCAAACAATAAACACGAGTATTTTTTGGGAAGTTGGTGTGACTCATGAACTCCACCTTAATGTCCACCGTTGAAGACTTGATTGACTCGTTCTGGTACTGACAGTCAATCACAAATAGAGCTCTGTCTTTAAACTCGTCATAATTCAAGATAGGCTCCGACATGTTTTTATAACAGAAGTTTTTTTGAAAATCTGTATACATGTTATAGGCTTCTGCATATTTCGATTTCTCAAAATCCATATTCATAGATTCATAAGGGTAGCATTCTGAATTTAGAAACACTCTGAGGTCCAACATACCAATGTTATCGAAATAGTCTGACCTCTTCTTCACGTTATCCTTACGATCTGTTTGAAATGCTATAATCACATATCGAGGTCTTTCCAAGTTGGTTGCAGTTTTAACAGCCCACACATCTCTGTTGATATCTCTGAGTGCTGGTAACTCATATATGTCCCATTTGCGGTATGCGAGAAATATAGAGGTGTCTTTGGCTATTTTATCCATCAGTTCCAATTTCATTTTATCATTGGGAAATACATGTTTTACCTTTAAAAACATATTGGTTACGGTAATTTTTGCTCGTGCCGTACCTGTGCTGTAATAGCCGTTGGAATCGTTTCGACTTCTTGTAAAGCGGAAAGTATGTTTGCCACAGAGAACTCCTTTGAAATGATGAAAGAAACTGAAGAGGAACCAGACAGGTATGAGCATGTGAAACTTGTTATCATTTAAGGTGATGTGCTCCGACGACACATTCAGACCGGCGTTGCTAAGAGATTGGGCTTCATTCTTACTGAACGATAGCAGACTTTTGATGATGGTTGTGGTGTATGGGTCTCGCACTCGTTCCACTTCCTTGTTATTTAACTCATAGGTCATTGATTCAAACAGAGCTGCTCCTCCATTATTTGACAGATAACAAGCACCAGTGGCATTTTGGATTGCTACAGGTTCCAGAGCACCTTCGATTATTAGAGCTGACTCGGCCAGACATACGAACGCATCTTGTTGGTTGATGGCTATTTCAATTTCATCGCTGTTACCAAACGATTTAGTTGGTGAATAGTAAGAACGCAGCTCTTCTCGATCGATGCCATCATCAAACACGGGTTCTTTGAATATTTCTAGTTTTGACGACATGATAACCCAGGCTTTGCAGGAACTCAATATTATCGGGACGAAGCGTACCCTTTGACGTGTCTGACTCAACTGAATTTGATGTGGTAGATGCACTTGATTTTATATCCTTGAAGACCAACATACTAAGCAACTTTTATAAGTTTTAAGCGAACAGACACCTCTTCACCTTGAAAGTTGACAGGAACTGAATCTTGGTCGACGATGTCGATGCTTATATTGGAAATCTCTTGCTTGTTCACCGGCAAGTAAATTAAATTGTTAGGTTCTATGTCGATTGCGTAGCCAGGATCAACCATCGGAGCAAACTCATACAGCGTATGTGAGGGTTGTCCGTTATAATAGGAACCAGACACAATATTGGTTTCGATGCGAATCTGTCTAACATCCACTATATCAACAGGTAAATCAGATTCATAAAAGGTGTCCGGCTGAAGAACTTGTTTTGAAAAGCCCAACATTCGCCCAATCGAACCATCAAATTCAAAACTGACATTTGTATAACACTTTAGTCTACATTTGATGGTGTTCGGATTAGGTCTCAGAAGCAGAGCCTGTTGCTTTTGTTCGTGTGTTGCTGTAGCACCAACAAGTTCATTTTGAAGTAACTCTTCCAAGTGTGTTATTTCATAAGCACCGGTGGGTATCGTGATGGTTCGCCAACCGGTTCCTTCTTTTACATGAAATTTGTTTTTACCTTCATAGATGTTGGGTATGTTGTTGTAGGTGTGAAAGCCTATCAAGGCAACAGCATAATTACCATCCAAAACAATTGGTGGATGGTAGTCTGACGACAGATGGGAGCTGCGGTCTTTCAACACAAAGGTGTGCGCCATGACTGATACACACAGGCTACTGTTTAAGGCTTTTATTTAAAAATTTTAAACATAAGTGACCACAATTATAAGTATTATATTTCTGATACACATCATGATTGTACATTAAAGTAGAGTTTTTAAGGTAACGCTGCAGCTCAACTGGTGGTTTCAAGTTTCCATATGAGTCAAAGTACACGGCTGTGTCACCACGTTTCTTAACTGCAACCCAATGACTGCCAGGTTCCTTGTTTGTTTGCAAATTCATGATAAGTGATTCATTCTTGCGTGGCCCATTCGATGGCAAAGTATCTCGCATGTATACACCTCTAAAATATGGAATTTTCATTTTACCAGCAAATTTCACAAGGTCTTCATTTGTTAGAGGTCTTGCTGGTAAACATCTTACTCGTTTTTTGGTTTCTGCAGATACAACCCATAACCGGAGCGCTGTTTCTTGAGATACATGCCTGTGCCCAGTCTCTTGCATTTTGGCTTAAATTTCAAGCCACTCCCTCTCCTACCCATCGCGATGGCTTCCATTGTTTTGTTGTGCCGTTCTTCCTCCTCTAGTTTCTGTTTCGCAGACTTGGCATCGTTCACGGCTTTGGCAATACCTGCAGCACCACCACCCAGAGCTCCTAGTGCTGACAGCCCACCAAATATCAGAGGCAACAGCGGAAGGAAGCCTCCACTTTTAGGTATTGGAATAACTCGAGGTTTCTGCACATTCTTACGTCCACCAATGTTTCTAACGATTGTATGAGCTATATCAAATACGACGTTCGCTGTTGGAATAAGATTTCTATCTTTTATAACTTTCTCAATCAGACTTAGTATGTTTTTAAAGGGAACCTTCTTCTTTGGCTTCGAGTTGATTACATAAAACCCCTCATTAAGTTTTCTGTTAACTTTCATGGTGTTTGTAACGCCCCGCAACGTTTCAGCAAAACCTGTATCTGTCTTTGTTAATAACAGCCCTCACTCTGTGACACCAACATGCATACTGACTGGGTGTCTCACTTGCATTCATATATATACACACCCAAAATAAAATATAGTTTAGTTTAAGTTAAGATGCGTACCAGCAAACACGCTTCTGCCTTACCCATTACAAATATAGACGATGTTGTTACGGACACAGCTCAACAACAACTGAGGCATGGTCCTCTCTTTCCAAACACCGTTCGCTGTATCATATGTGGTCCCAGTGGGTGTGGTAAAACTAATGTCATGCTGAGTTTGTTGTTTGAAGCAAACGGTTTAAAATTTGATAACGTGTATGTGTATTCAAAGTCTCTGTATCAACCGAAATACAAGATGTTAAAGGAGGTGATGAATGCAACAAAAGGTGTTGGTTACTATCCTTATAGAGAAAACGATGAAATATTAGATCCGGAAGATGCCAAGGACAACTCTGTGTTTATATTTGATGATGTAGCTTGTGACAAACAAGATAAAATAAGAGCATACTTCAGTATGGGCAGACATAAGAATATTGATTCATTCTATCTCTGTCAAACATATACACGAATACCCAAACATCTGGTACGTGACAACACCAATGTTATTGTGTTATTCAAGCAAGATGAAACCAATTTAAAACATGTGTACGACGATCATGTGACCACCGATATGGACTTTAAACAATTTAAAACTATCTGCCACCAATGCTGGAAAGATAATAAGTATGGTGTGTTGGTGATTGTGAAGGAAAACGATGTACACAAAGGTCGATATAGAAAAGGATTCGATAGATATATATTATTCTAACAAACGATGATAGACAGGACAGTCAGCTGTCTAACACAGGTGTCTAACACAGATGTCATACAAGTGTCTAACACAGCTGTCATACAGCTGTCATACAGCTGTCTAACACAGCTGTCTAACACAGCTGTCTAACACAGCTGTCTAACACAGCTGTCTAACACAGCTGTCTAACACAGCTGTCTAACACAGCTGTCTAACACAGCTGTGTTAGACAGCTGTCTAACACAGCTGTCTAACACAGCTGTCTAACACAGCTGTCTAACAAGACAGCCAGACATCGTGATAAATAAGAAGGCATGTACCATGAAGGAGTCAGTATATGTTAAACCACCACACAACCTGTATCGCTCAAACAAATTATTAGACCAGCTGGTAATACCGACCAGTTGTAGCACAATGGAAGTGTTGGGTAAGGAAGAGCGAAAAGTTAAGAAAAGGATTTTACAACTTGCTGACAATATTCGAAAAAAACATTTAATGCTTAAACTTAACAGAGCCGAGAATGATGATGCTCTGCAACGTTTATATAAACCACTTGTTGAGCCCCTAAGTGAAATATCTAAAAACACAGCAGCACAGCAGCAGCAGCAGCCCCAGCAACAACCAAAGGCTGAACAAATCAAAGAAGAAGTGGTACCAGAAACGAAACCCCAAGTACAGTTCCTTAAAGACCATGAAGTTTTTGAAGCTGAACCTAGGGAAGAGGCTGAGGAGACAAGTTCCGATGAGGATATCCCAACATTTGAAGAACTTGAGGCAGATCTACAAACTGTCACATCCAACCCTGCATATCAAGAATTTTTGGAGCAATATCCTGAACGAGTTCGATATTATGTAGACAAGTATTTTACTGAACCACCAAGGCTCGCTACCATTGATCAAACGTATGGTGCTCGCTACGCTAAAGATACCGGTAGCTGGAGTCTTGGCAATAAACACTTGGATTTTACTGATAATGACATTCGACTAGGTCAACGGAGATATCCGCAAACACAAGGTCTGCTAGAATTGATATTTATGAAAACACCTAGAGGGTATACCTATGACGATCTTCAACACTATAGAGATATTCTAGAAGCAACTAGTGTGCATAAAATGAACTATGATCCTAACGCACGAACCAAGGGTTGTTCCTCTGAAAAGTACCTGACTCTAATAAAACCGGTGATAAATCCACGAGGTCGTAGATCCTCAACTCCTCAAGGTTTTGGTTACGACACACATCATAACGCAGAACAAAAAACTGAACCTAGAGCTCAGAATGTAAGCAGCAACACTAACAACTATATGCTACAAAATAACAAACAAATAGAATATGTCTATTGGGATGACATAAATGAGCTGGTTGATAGACTTAGACTTTTAGTAGCTTCCCAGGCTGCTGGTAATAATGCTCATAACAATGAAATTCAGTCAATCATTGAAGAACTGAAGGAGGTTGGTGTTATCGCCTAGTATACCTACATATATCAAAGATATACCTACCTTAGTGCTTAGTATAAAAATGTCTATCGATAAGTTCGGACGTTCCCAATCCAATAAAGGTTCTAAGTTTAAAATTATTGAAAGAGAGATTTTCCCAAGAACTACTAGTGGTGATTTTGATTTGCAAAGCCATAGATTGTGTAACATAGCTGATCCAGTCGATGCAACAGATGGTGTAAATAAAAAATTTGTTGATGTATGGATAGACGACTATCAGAAGAACAAAGATGAGGTAACACAAAGAATCATTGCCATACTACTTGAAGCTGTACACAAACCTGAGTTGGAAGATTTAAAAAACGAATTTGAAAATAAATTGAAAATTTTAGCTAAGAACATAACTGCTCAAGTTTTAAAAGATGTTGATGTATTAAAGAATAATAAGCTAAAGAATAAGCTGGGAGAAATAGACAGCAAACTAAAAGATTTACATGATAAGTGGATACTTTTAAATCCAACATCGCCATGAAACAAACAGACATCTATCTGGTTGAACGCATCTTGAGGAAGAAAGGCAAGCAGCTCTATGTAAAATGGCTGGGTTTTGATAAATCTCAGAATTCTTGGATAAATTCAGATGATGTTAAATAAGCTTATATATTTAATGTATTAATGTACTTAGAATAAAATAAAAGTCTTTATTAAAATAATGTTATTTTATTTTTTCATCTGGTTACATACAATTAAGCTAAGTGAACAATTACAATTTATATCGTAAATCAATAATATCCTGAATAAACTTCTCCTGAGGTACATCTGCTATCTGTAGATCGTTTCTCTTCGCCTTGAGGTATTCGACTTCGGTCTTTATTCTGTTAAAGAGATTTACAGAATTTGGATCATACAACATGTTTAAAACTACTTCGGAATCAGGGTGTTTATTTTTAAAGTTCTTGACAGCTCTTTTAAAACTTTTCTTCTGAGTCCTTACAGCATGATATGGATAGGTAGTATCCTTCTCATTTCTTGAAAGCAAACCAAAAACACAAAGTTTTCCAGGGTTGCTTGGTTTTGGAGATATATCTTCTAAATGTTCTGTGATTTTAGCATTTGTTTCTCGCATACGCTGCACTTCATCATCTATCTCCATTAATTTCACTTCAATTTCTTTGAGGTTATCCTTGTATTTTTGATTAAATTCACTTACGAAAAAATCAAAAATAATTTGGTTGCACTTTTCATAGAAACTATTGGATATCCAACAAGCCAAATTTAATATCAAATCTTTACAGACATATGTACCAGATATCAAGTTGTTTTCAGTCTGTGTTCCACCAAAGTCCACCAAGTATGTAGCGGTTGTAGGTGTTAGTTGAGATGTCCACTTAGAGTCACATCTAGGGGGCCGGAATTCCGGCCCCCTAGATGTGCTGGAAGCAACATCTCAACTAACACCTACAACCGCTACATACTTGGTGGACTTTGGTGGAACACAGACTGAAAACAACTTGATATCTGGTACATATGTCTGTAAAGATTTGATATTAAATTTGGCTTGTTGGATATCCAATAGTTTCTATGAAAAGTGCAACCAAATTATTTTTGATTTTTTCGTAAGTGAATTTAATCAAAAATACAAGGATAACCTCAAAGAAATTGAAGTGAAATTAATGGAGATAGATGATGAAGTGCAGCGTATGCGAGAAACAAATGCTAAAATCACAGAACATTTAGAAGATATATCTCCAAAACCAAGCAACCCTGGAAAACTTTGTGTTTTTGGTTTGCTTTCAAGAAATGAGAAGGATACTACCTATCCATATCATGCTGTAAGGACTCAGAAGAAAAGTTTTAAAAGAGCTGTCAAGAACTTTAAAAATAAACACCCTGATTCCGAAGTAGTTTTAAACATGTTGTATGATCCAAATTCTGTAAATCTCTTTAACAGAATAAAGACCGAAGTCGAATACCTCAAGGCGAAGAGAAACGATCTACAGATAGCAGATGTACCTCAGGAGAAGTTTATTCAGGATATTATTGATTTACGATATAAATTGTAATTGTTCACTTAGCTTAATTGTATGTAACCAGATGAAAAAATAAAATAACATTATTTTAATAAAGACTTTTATTTTATTCTAAGTACATTAATACATTAAATATATAAGCTTATTTAACATCATCTGAATTTATCCAAGAATTCTGAGATTTATCAAAACCCAGCCATTTTACATAGAGCTGCTTGCCTTTCTTCCTCAAGATGCGTTCAACCAGATAGATGTCTGTTTGTTTCATGGCGATGTTGGATTTAAAAGTATCCACTTATCATGTAAATCTTTTAGTTTGCTGTCTATTTCTCCCAGCTTATTCTTTAGCTTATTATTCTTTAATACATCAACATCTTTTAAAACTTGAGCAGTTATGTTCTTAGCTAAAATTTTCAATTTATTTTCAAATTCGTTTTTTAAATCTTCCAACTCAGGTTTGTGTACAGCTTCAAGTAGTATGGCAATGATTCTTTGTGTTACCTCATCTTTGTTCTTCTGATAGTCGTCTATCCATACATCAACAAATTTTTTATTTACACCATCTGTTGCATCGACTGGATCAGCTATGTTACACAATCTATGGCTTTGCAAATCAAAATCACCACTAGTAGTTCTTGGGAAAATCTCTCTTTCAATAATTTTAAACTTAGAACCTTTATTGGATTGGGAACGTCCGAACTTATCGATAGACATTTTTATACTAAGCACTAAGGTAGGTATATCTTTGATATATGTAGGTATACTAGGCGATAACACCAACCTCCTTCAGTTCTTCAATGATTGACTGAATTTCATTGTTATGAGCATTATTACCAGCAGCCTGGGAAGCTACTAAAAGTCTAAGTCTATCAACCAGCTCATTTATGTCATCCCAATAGACATATTCTATTTGTTTGTTATTTTGTAGCATATAGTTGTTAGTGTTGCTGCTTACATTCTGAGCTCTAGGTTCAGTTTTTTGTTCTGCGTTATGATGTGTGTCGTAACCAAAACCTTGAGGAGTTGAGGATCTACGACCTCGTGGATTTATCACCGGTTTTATTAGAGTCAGGTACTTTTCAGAGGAACAACCCTTGGTTCGTGCGTTAGGATCATAGTTCATTTTATGCACACTAGTTGCTTCTAGAATATCTCTATAGTGTTGAAGATCGTCATAGGTATACCCTCTAGGTGTTTTCATAAATATCAATTCTAGCAGACCTTGTGTTTGCGGATATCTCCGTTGACCTAGTCGAATGTCATTATCAGTAAAATCCAAGTGTTTATTGCCAAGACTCCAGCTACCGGTATCTTTAGCGTAGCGAGCACCATACGTTTGATCAATGGTAGCGAGCCTTGGTGGTTCAGTAAAATACTTGTCTACATAATATCGAACTCGTTCAGGATATTGCTCCAAAAATTCTTGATATGCAGGGTTGGATGTGACAGTTTGTAGATCTGCCTCAAGTTCTTCAAATGTTGGGATATCCTCATCGGAACTTGTCTCCTCAGCCTCTTCCCTAGGTTCAGCTTCAAAAACTTCATGGTCTTTAAGGAACTGTACTTGGGGTTTCGTTTCTGGTACCACTTCTTCTTTGATTTGTTCAGCCTTTGGTTGTTGCTGGGGCTGCTGCTGCTGCTGTGCTGCTGTGTTTTTAGATATTTCACTTAGGGGCTCAACAAGTGGTTTATATAAACGTTGCAGAGCATCATCATTCTCGGCTCTGTTAAGTTTAAGCATTAAATGTTTTTTTCGAATATTGTCAGCAAGTTGTAAAATCCTTTTCTTAACTTTTCGCTCTTCCTTACCCAACACTTCCATTGTGCTACAACTGGTCGGTATTACCAGCTGGTCTAATAATTTGTTTGAGCGATACAGGTTGTGTGGTGGTTTAACATATACTGACTCCTTCATGGTACATGCCTTCTTATTTATCACGATGTCTGGCTGTCTTGTTAGACAGCTGTGTTAGACAGCTGTGTTAGACAGCTGTGTTAGACAGCTGTCTAACACAGCTGTGTTAGACAGCTGTGTTAGACAGCTGTGTTAGACAGCTGTGTTAGACAGCTGTGTTAGACAGCTGTGTTAGACAGCTGTGTTAGACAGCTGTGTTAGACAGCTGTATGACAGCTGTATGACAGCTGTGTTAGACACTTGTATGACATCTGTGTTAGACACCTGTGTTAGACAGCTGACTGTCCTGTCTATCATCGTTTGTTAGAATAATATATATCTATCGAATCCTTTTCTATATCGACCTTTGTGTACATCGTTTTCCTTCACAATCACCAACACACCATACTTATTATCTTTCCAGCATTGGTGGCAGATAGTTTTAAATTGTTTAAAGTCCATATCGGTGGTCACATGATCGTCGTACACATGTTTTAAATTGGTTTCATCTTGCTTGAATAACACAATAACATTGGTGTTGTCACGTACCAGATGTTTGGGTATTCGTGTATATGTTTGACAGAGATAGAATGAATCAATATTCTTATGTCTGCCCATACTGAAGTATGCTCTTATTTTATCTTGTTTGTCACAAGCTACATCATCAAATATAAACACAGAGTTGTCCTTGGCATCTTCCGGATCTAATATTTCATCGTTTTCTCTATAAGGATAGTAACCAACACCTTTTGTTGCATTCATCACCTCCTTTAACATCTTGTATTTCGGTTGATACAGAGACTTTGAATACACATACACGTTATCAAATTTTAAACCGTTTGCTTCAAACAACAAACTCAGCATGACATTAGTTTTACCACACCCACTGGGACCACATATGATACAGCGAACGGTGTTTGGAAAGAGAGGACCATGCCTCAGTTGTTGTTGAGCTGTGTCCGTAACAACATCGTCTATATTTGTAATGGGTAAGGCAGAAGCGTGTTTGCTGGTACGCATCTTAACTTAAACTAAACTATATTTTATTTTGGGTGTGTATATATATGAATGCAAGTGAGACACCCAGTCAGTATGCATGTTGGTGTCACAGAGTGAGGGCTGTTATTAACAAAGACAGATACAGGTTTTGCTGAAACGTTGCGGGGCGTTACAAACACCATGAAAGTTAACAGAAAACTTAATGAGGGGTTTTATGTAATCAACTCGAAGCCAAAGAAGAAGGTTCCCTTTAAAAACATACTAAGTCTGATTGAGAAAGTTATAAAAGATAGAAATCTTATTCCAACAGCGAACGTCGTATTTGATATAGCTCATACAATCGTTAGAAACATTGGTGGACGTAAGAATGTGCAGAAACCTCGA
The DNA here is from genome assembly GCA_964006375.1 of Tillus elongatus. Lineage (NCBI taxonomy): Eukaryota > Metazoa > Arthropoda > Insecta > Coleoptera > Cleridae > Tillus > Tillus elongatus. The sequence continues at coordinate 15,103,885 of OZ023262.1, forward strand.
GTTATTCCAATACCTAAAAGTGGAGGCTTCCTTCCGCTGTTGCCTCTGATATTTGGTGGGCTGTCAGCACTAGGAGCTCTGGGTGGTGGTGCTGCAGGTATTGCCAAAGCCGTGAACGATGCCAAGTCTGCGAAACAGAAACTAGAGGAGGAAGAACGGCACAACAAAACAATGGAAGCCATCGCGATGGGTAGGAGAGGGAGTGGCTTGAAATTTAAGCCAAAATGCAAGAGACTGGGCACAGGCATGTATCTCAAGAAACAGCGCTCCGGTTATGGGTTGTATCTGCAGAAACCAAAAAACGAGTAAGATGTTTACCAGCAAGACCTCTAACAAATGAAGACCTTGTGAAATTTGCTGGTAAAATGAAAATTCCATATTTTAGAGGTGTATACATGCGAGATACTTTGCCATCGAATGGGCCACGCAAGAATGAATCACTTATCATGAATTTGCAAACAAACAAGGAACCTGGCAGTCATTGGGTTGCAGTTAAGAAACGTGGTGACACAGCCGTGTACTTTGACTCATATGGAAACTTGAAACCACCAGTTGAGCTGCAGCGTTACCTTAAAAACTCTACTTTAATGTACAATCATGATGTGTATCAGAAATATAATACTTATAATTGTGGTCACTTATGTTTAAAATTTTTAAATAAAAGCCTTAAACAGTAGCCTGTGTGTATCAGTCATGGCGCACACCTTTGTGTTGAAAGACCGCAGCTCCCATCTGTCGTCAGACTACCATCCACCAATTGTTTTGGATGGTAATTATGCTGTTGCCTTGATAGGCTTTCACACCTACAACAACATACCCAACATCTATGAAGGTAAAAACAAATTTCATGTAAAAGAAGGAACCGGTTGGCGAACCATCACGATACCCACCGGTGCTTATGAAATAACACACTTGGAAGAGTTACTTCAAAATGAACTTGTTGGTGCTACAGCAACACACGAACAAAAGCAACAGGCTCTGCTTCTGAGACCTAATCCGAACACCATCAAATGTAGACTAAAGTGTTATACAAATGTCAGTTTTGAATTTGATGGTTCGATTGGGCGAATGTTGGGCTTTTCAAAACAAGTTCTTCAGCCGGACACCTTTTATGAATCTGATTTACCTGTTGATATAGTGGATGTTAGACAGATTCGCATCGAAACCAATATTGTGTCTGGTTCCTATTATAACGGACAACCCTCACATACGCTGTATGAGTTTGCTCCGATGGTTGATCCTGGCTACGCAATCGACATAGAACCTAACAATTTAATTTACTTGCCGGTGAACAAGCAAGAGATTTCCAATATAAGCATCGACATCGTCGACCAAGATTCAGTTCCTGTCAACTTTCAAGGTGAAGAGGTGTCTGTTCGCTTAAAACTTATAAAAGTTGCTTAGTATGTTGGTCTTCAAGGATATAAAATCAAGTGCATCTACCACATCAAATTCAGTTGAGTCAGACACGTCAAAGGGTACGCTTCGTCCCGATAATATTGAGTTCCTGCAAAGCCTGGGTTATCATGTCGTCAAAACTAGAAATATTCAAAGAACCCGTGTTTGATGATGGCATCGATCGAGAAGAGCTGCGTTCTTACTATTCACCAACTAAATCGTTTGGTAACAGCGATGAAATTGAAATAGCCATCAACCAACAAGATGCGTTCGTATGTCTGGCCGAGTCAGCTCTAATAATCGAAGGTGCTCTGGAACCTGTAGCAATCCAAAATGCCACTGGTGCTTGTTATCTGTCAAATAATGGAGGAGCAGCTCTGTTTGAATCAATGACCTATGAGTTAAATAACAAGGAAGTGGAACGAGTGCGAGACCCATACACCACAACCATCATCAAAAGTCTGCTATCGTTCAGTAAGAATGAAGCCCAATCTCTTAGCAACGCCGGTCTGAATGTGTCGTCGGAGCACATCACCTTAAATGATAACAAGTTTCACATGCTCATACCTGTCTGGTTCCTCTTCAGTTTCTTTCATCATTTCAAAGGAGTTCTCTGTGGCAAACATACTTTCCGCTTTACAAGAAGTCGAAACGATTCCAACGGCTATTACAGCACAGGTACGGCACGAGCAAAAATTACCGTAACCAATATGTTTTTAAAGGTAAAACATGTATTTCCCAATGATAAAATGAAATTGGAACTGATGGATAAAATAGCCAAAGACACCTCTATATTTCTCGCATACCGCAAATGGGACATATATGAGTTACCAGCACTCAGAGATATCAACAGAGATGTGTGGGCTGTTAAAACTGCAACCAACTTGGAAAGACCTCGATATGTGATTATAGCATTTCAAACAGATCGTAAGGATAACGTGAAGAAGAGGTCAGACTATTTCGATAACATTGGTATGTTGGACCTCAGAGTGTTTCTAAATTCAGAATGCTACCCTTATGAATCTATGAATATGGATTTTGAGAAATCGAAATATGCAGAAGCCTATAACATGTATACAGATTTTCAAAAAAACTTCTGTTATAAAAACATGTCGGAGCCTATCTTGAATTATGACGAGTTTAAAGACAGAGCTCTATTTGTGATTGACTGTCAGTACCAGAACGAGTCAATCAAGTCTTCAACGGTGGACATTAAGGTGGAGTTCATGAGTCACACCAACTTCCCAAAAAATACTCGTGTTTATTGTTTGGTTATTCATGACAGTGTAATGGAATATAAACCTCTAACGGGTATCGTTAGAGCCATTATGTAATAATAGTATGTCATTTATGTATGTCATTTATGTATCAATATGTACAACTTAATTAATCCTAATAAATTTTTATTGTATGTAAATCAGTTGTTTTATTTTTATTTTGTTGCATTTTTATTAACCCCTTTCTGTAAGGTTAACAACTGTAAAAAACGTTGTTTATCCTTTGTAAGACCCCCTCTCTCTTACATCAGTTTGTTTCCTCAATACAAGAGAGAGAGACACTTGTTCAGTATGTGTTAAGTCGTGAAACAAGGATGACGTCTCTTGCTGTATGTAAGTACACTCTTCTTATTATGTCTGTTTGTATTCAAATAACAAATACAAACATAACCTTACTAACAATTGGATGGCAGGGTAATCAGCCTGTACAAGAGAGTGTGTGTTGGTTTTAGGTGTTAATACAGCTTGTTCTAACTTACTTAAATATTATATTTCTTCTGTTCAACAAGACGATTATTTTGATGTGTCACACATGTATGTAGCTCTAAGAATAGCTATACCGGAAGTGTCTACCGGAAGTAACATTTTTATTGAATATGCTTATAGAGTTTGCTTTGCTGAACAGCGTGTATGTATTGGTTCTATCGTACATCTCACGGATCTTCCGCGATAAGGGTTTGAAGTTTTTTATCTCAGTTTCTTGTAGAGCTTGTTACGAAACATACATTTTTGAAGATAGTTCCTTTCTATCACTTTCCGTTGAAAAGATATAACGATTTAAAGTTTAGACCGGAAGTGGCCATTTTATTGTATATTCCAATTTGATTTGGCCTCCTTAACACCGTGCATGTATTGGTTCCAGCGTACATCTCACGGATCTTCCGCGATAAGGGTTTGAAGTTTTTTATCTCAGTTTCTTGTAGACCTTGTTACGAAACATACATTTTTAAAGTCGGTTCCTTTCTATCACTTGTCGTTGAAAAGATACAAGGATTTAAAGTTTAGACCGGAAGTGGCCATTTTATTGTATATTCCAATTTGATTTGGCCTCCTTAACACCGTGCATGTGTTGGTTCCAGCGTACATCTCACGGATCTTCCGCGATAAGGGTTTAAAGTTTTTTTATCTCATTTTCTTGTAGAGCTTGTTACGAAACGATATATTTTTAAAGTCGGTTCATTTCTATCACTTGTCGTTGAAAAGATACAAGGATTTAAAGTTTAGACCGGAAGTGGTCATTTTATTGTATATTCCAATTTGATTTGGCCTCCTTAACACCGTGCATGTGTTGGTTCCAGCGTACATCTCACGGATCTTCCGCGATAAGGGTTTAAAGTTTTTTATCTCGGTTTCTTGTAGACCTTGTTACGAAACGATATATTTTTAAAGTCGGTTCATTTCTATCACTTGTCGTTGAAAAGATACAAGGATTTAAAGTTTAGACCGGAAGTGGCCATTTTATTGTATATTCCAATTTGATTTGGCCTCCTTAACACCGTGCATGTATTGGTTCCATCGTACATCTCACGGATCTTCCGAGTCTTCGACCAATACCATTATTCTCGCTTATCAACCTTCACTCTCATTTGTCGGCTAGGTTGGAGTGACGTATCTTTAAATAAGTCTTCATCCATCCTTGCACCATCTTTATCAACGAAAGCCGCCATTTTTTATAATGTCAGCTTAAGGTATCACAGGCTTCCATCTTTCATTCCGCCATTTTCCTCCGTTTTGGTTCAGCCTCTAATATTAAACATTATTTTGTAAATCATCCATTTGTCTAATAATAAACTTTAATTATGTTACATGTATGGTTTGTTTGTAGTCGTATATATATACCAACCTAAAACAATAAATTAATAAGCGTCTGCTTAGCTCAACGGGTAGCATCGTTGCCTCCCATCTGAATGCCCCGGGTTCGAAACTCACCTGCACCAAATGGTTTTTTTTCAAAATATAATAATTTGAAGTAATAGGTTAGACACTTTTGAAATGTTTGCATGTGACTGTCTGGCCCAAGTCGTGTGACGTCACAGTTTTCCTAGACAGGTCAATGACCTTAGAATGCAGAATAACACGGATGTGACTGTCTGGCCCAGGGCGTGGCTGGGCGCCGGCGCCGGGGCTGGCGCCGGGGCTTGGCGCCGGGGGCCGGGGCGTGGCTAGGCGCCGGGGCCGGGGCAGGCGCCGGGGCAGGCGCCAGGGCAGGCGCCAGTGCAGGCGCCGGCGCCAGGGCGTGGCTAGGCGCCGGCGCCGGGGCTGGCGCCGGGGCAGGCGCCAGGGCGTGGCAGGCGCCAGGGCGTGGCTAGGCGCCGGCGCCGGGGCTGGCGCCGGGGCAGGCGCCAGGGCGTGGCAGGCGCCAGGGCGTGGCTAGGCGCCGGCGCCAGTGACGTCACTTCCTGTCTAGCCCAAGTGTCGCATTACCTACTGATGTTCTTCTCCCTTCAGCACGCTTATTTGCTCCAGGTCCCCTAGCTTGCTTAAGAGTTGCAGGAGCTACTTTTTGCTTGTTGTTTATGCACAAAGCACCCTACCAAGCAGGCCTGAATGACCTGACCTCATCTAATCTGACCTGACTTGACCTGATCTGATCTGATCTGATCTGATCTGATCTGATCTCATCTGATCTGATCTGATCTGATCTGATCTGATCTGAACTGAACTGAACTGATCTGATCTGATCTGATCTGATCTGATCTGATCTGATCTGATCTGATCTGATCTGATCTGATCTGATCTGATCTGATCTGATCTGATCTGATCTGATCTGATCTGATCTGATCTGATCTGATCTGATCTGATCTGATCTGATCTGATCTGATCTGATCTGATCTGATCTGATCTGATCTGATCTGATCTGATCTGATCTGATCTGATCTGATCTGATCTGATCTGATCTGATCTGATCTGATCTGATCTGATCTGATCTGATCTGATCTGATCTGATCTGATCTGATCTGATCTGATCTGATCTGATCTGATCTGATCTGATCTGATCTGATCTGATCTGATCTGATCTGATCTGATCTGATCTGATCTGATCTGATCTGATCTGATCTGATCTGATCTGATCTGATCTGATCTGATCTGATCTGATCTGATCTGATCTGATCTGATCTGATCTGATCTGATCTGATCTGATCTGATCTGATCTGATCTGATCTGATCTGATCTGATCTGATCTGATCTGATCTGATCTGATCTGATCTGATCTGATCTGATCTGATCTGATCTGATCTGATCTGATCTGATCTGATCTGATCTGATCTGATCTGATCTGATCTGATCTGATCTGATCTGATCTGATCTGATCTGATCTGATCTGATCTGATCTGATCTGATCTGATCTGATCTGATCTGATCTGATCTGATCTGATCTGATCTGATCTGATCTGATCTGATCTGATCTGATCTGATCTGATCTGATCTGATCAGATCTGATCAGATCTGATCTGATCTGATCTGAACCTAACCTAACCCGACACGACCAAAACCATTGGAGAAAACAAGAAAGCAAAAGAACATGCATTTAACATTTTTTTTAATGTTGGTTTAAACTTACCGTATCGCCTATCTGATCCAGGTCCTCTAGCTTATTTAGCGGTTGAAGGGGCAACTATTTTCTTGTTGATTATGCACAAAAAACCCTACCAAGCAGGCCTGAACGACCTGACTTGATCTAATCTGACCTGACTTGATCTGATCTGATCTGATCTGATCTGATCTAATCTGATCTGATCTAAATATAACCAAACCCAACCCGAGCCAACCACAAAACATTGGAGACAACAAGAAAGCAAAAGAACATGCATTTAACAACACATTTTTTTTTATTTTGGTTTAAACTTACCGTATCGCCTATTTGTTCCAGGTCCCCTAGCTTGTTTAGGGGTTGAATGGGCAACTTTTATCTTGCTGCTTATGCACAAAACACCCTACCAAGAAGGCCTGAACGACCCGACTTGATATAATCTGACCTGACTTGATCTGATCTGATCTAATCTGATCTGATCTAAACCTAACCAAACCTAACAAAACCTAACAAAACCTAACCAAACCTAACCAAACCTAACCAAACCTAACCAAACCTAACCAAACCTAACCTGACCTGACCTGACCTGACCTAACCAAACCTAACCAAACCTAACCAAACCTAACCAAACCTAACCAAACCCAACCAAACCCAACCAAACCCAACCAAACCCAACCAAACCCAACCAAACCCAACCAAACCCAACCAAACCCAACCAAACCCAACCAAACCTAACCAAACCTAACCAAACCTAACCAAACCTAACCAAATCTAACCGAACCTAACCCGAGACGACCACAAAACATTGGAGACAACAAAAAAGCAAAAGAACATGCATTTAACAACACATTTTTTAATGTTGGTTTAAACTTACCGTATCGCCTATTTGCTCCAGGTCCCCTAGCTTGTTTAGGGGTTGAATGGGCAACTTTTTTCTTGCTGCTTATGCCCAAAACACCCTACCAAGCAGGCCTGAACGATCCGACTTGATATAATCTGACCTAACTTGATTTGATCTGATCTGATCTGATCTAAACCTAACCTAACCCGAGCCGACCACAAAACATTGGAGACAACAAGAAAGCAAAAGAACATGCATTTAACAACAATTTTTTTATGTTGGTTTAAACTTACCGTATCGCCTATTTTCTCCAGGTCCCCTAGCTTGTTTAGGGGTTGAAGGGGCAACTTTTTTCTTGCTGCTTATGCACAAAACACCCTACCAAGCAGGCCTGAACGACCTGACTTGATATAATCTGACCTAACTTGATCTGATCTGATCTAATCTGATCTGATCTGAACCTAACCCGACACGACCAAAAACACTGGGGACAACAAGAAAGCAAAAGAACATGCATTTAACAACAATTTTTTTATGTTGGTTTAAACTTACCGTATCGCCTATTTTCTCCAGGTCCCCTAGCTTGTTTAGGAGTTGGAGGAGCAACTTTTTTCTTGCTGCTTAAGCACAAAACACCCTACCAAGCAGGCCTGAACGACCTGACTTGATATAATCTGACCTGACTTGATCTGATCTGATCTAATCTGATCTGATGTAAACCTAACCGAATCTAACCCGAGCCGACCACAAAATATTGGAGACAACAAGAAAGCAAAAGAACATGCATTTAACAACAATTTTTTTAATGTTGGTTTAAACTTACCGTATCGCCTATTTGCTCCAGGTCACCTAGCTTGTTTAGAGGTTGAAGGAGCAACTTTTTTCTTGCTGCCTATGCACAAAACACCCTACCAAGCAGGCCTGAACGACCTGACTTGATGGAATCTGACCTGACTTGATCTGATCTGATCTAATCTGATCTGATTTAAACCTAACCGAACCTAACCCGAGCCGACTACAAAACATTGGGCACAACAAGAAAGCAAAAGAACATGGATTTAACAACAACTTTTTTTTTAATTTTGATTTAAACTTACCGTATGTGACCAGCCACGAATGTGTAATGCCAATACCTCGGCAACAATAGGTTCCCACAATATAAAAAGTCTGGACGTAGCAGTTATAATAAAATATTTTGTGCCAGATCATTTCTATGAAAATTCACTACTATTACGCACTTGCTGCGTCCAGGCTTTTTTATAGTGTTGATGTCATAATAATTTTTGTTGTAGTGTTCAATAATTAATTGCCCATATTAAGTTTAAGCTACCATCAGCTTATTTAAAGTTTTTACTTTATTTAACACTTACCATTTTCAGGAATTGACAGTTGCAACAAAATATGGAAAAGTCAGAGGAACCATGTTAAAGACAGAACGGCAAAAGCCCTATTATGCCTTTAGAGGTATACCGTATGCTCAACCTCCAGTTGGCCAATTAAGATTTAGTGTGAGTCTGTAATTTTTTTAATACATAACGTCACAATTTGCTGGTCCGATATTTCTATATCAGATAAATAACACAATATCTGGTTTGTATTCGACCTTTTAGTGAATTTTTATTTTTAAAAAATCACTAATAGAGAGGTATCGGTGGTGAGACTTTGCAAATGAGCGCGAATTTGGGCCCCTAGACCCCATATCCGGGGTCAGTTTCGATTATATATATATATATATATATATATATATATATATATATATATATATATATATATATATATAATTAAATGTTGAATGTAGCGGCTACATGCAACGTTTAATTATAGTAATCCCAGACGGTGTGACGTTCAGAAATTATATATATATATATATATATATATATATATATATATATATATATATATATATATATATATATATATATATATATATATATATATATATATATATATATATATATATGTATGTATGTATTCAACCGACAACTCAAAAAATAATTAACCGATTTTGATAAAATTCGGCAAGTGCCTTTCTTTTATTAATAGCTTGGATGAGTTCGTTAGCCAGAAAAATTGGACACGGTTTTCCAGGAAAACTTTGAGTTTTCTTTCGAAAAAAAATTTTTCTACGAAAATTACACATATATTTCGATAAAATTTGGTGTACATATTGCTTTTGGAAAGACCAAACTATGTGCCAAAATTCAGCTTTCTAGGATTACAGAAAATTGAGCTATTCAAATTTGAAACATTTACGTTTAATATAACCAGGTTTCATTGTCAATAGTTTATATGAGATCTAGTATGTGGTTGTCGTGGTAACGGACATTTGATATTATTGCGCAGGTCTGTTAGACGCTGTAACTGATGTATGAGATTATTTATATGTTTATTTTTGTTTGAGTCGACGAATTATTTGTGTCATTTGTGAAATTTTTATATACAAGTGCAAATTATTCCTTTATTAATGTTAGTGGGTGGATTAAACAGTGTTTGTTATGTTTTATCAACACATAAAGGATCGAAGTTTTACAAAAGGGCTGATATGCAACAGGTTAGTTCTTACTCTCTAATGCTTTGGCAGTAGTTTTAGTTCAGTTTATGGTTTAACGGTCCATAATTTTGAGCTAATTTTCGTACAAAAATTCGTCAATGAGGAGACCGCAATTTTAGAAATTTAAAGATTTCTTCAAATGAACGCAAACTAAGCCCCCTGGAATCCATATCCGGGTTTACGTTTAGTTTTGATCTGCTTACATATATACAGGGTGACGCATTTCTACGGTAAAGCTGAATATAATTATTATTATACAAGAGACGAGAAAAAATTGTATAAGTTAATTATAGGGTATCTTGAGCTGCATCTTATAAAATTATTTTGACAATCACCGGCTGGCCCAGAAGTCGATCGTTGGTGATCCCTACAAATTTTTTTCGAACAGCCTTATTTTATTGCATTTTTTATCGAAATATGTTTGTAAGAAAAAAAATCAAGACGCAGTAAGTGCGTTTTGGTAGCAAATTTCCATTAAATGCTTCAAATTTCAATAACTCAATTTGCTATTAACCTAAGATTTGTTGGCTAGAAAACCAACGTTTAAGGTATATTGTCGGAAATTTTTTGTACATTTTCAAACGATAAGATATTTTGATAAAATATGGCACATTGTTTCAACTATATAGGTTATACCGGTAACCAAATTGTGACTGCTTGCATTAAAAAGACATATTTGATGTTCAAAGCATTTTTATAAAAATTCACTGCCATAACGCACTTGCTGCGTCCAGAGTTTTTTTAAAATGCTGAATAGCTGTTGGATTTTTTGAGCAATGTCACTAGGACCAAATCAAGTTGCGTTTTAAACAACTTTTTTGTTGTAACTATTTTATCATAAAAGTACCCAAGTCGCTTTCGACTCTGCTGAAGCCTGAATACCTACTTCACTTGTTTGAGTAATGTTATTACGACCAATAACACATAACTTTTTATTAATGCTGCCATTATGTTAAAGATAAAGACACTGGCCCATTGTGCAATACTTGATTCAAGCATAATTACATAATTTTTACTTTGAAATTTGGGCTATCAATAACCAAAGAATGGCTTTTGCAAAAAATGGCCGTCATTTAAAAATTAGTGTGTTAAGCAAAGAATCACTAGAGAAGATACATTTAAGCTTTTTGAAGTTAATTACAAACCATAATAATAATAATAATAATAATAATAATAATAATAATAATAATAATAATAATAATAATAATAATAATAATAATAATAATAATAAAATACCGCCGTAGTGTGTGTGTGTGTGTGTGTGTGAGTGCGTTAGGCAAAAGCTTTGGAAGGCAAGTTAGACTAGCCACAGACTTATTTTATATATGCGTAATTCATTGTAGTCATAATTTTGCTTTACTTTAACTCAATGTTTCTGAATGTACATAGACATTGACGGTACTATACTTACTCGATAGGGATAGTTAAGACATATGTGTGAACACTTTCAGAGACTGTCGCCATATTTAGGCTATTTTCGCATTGAAGTTGTATTCATTTCCCTGCGCTTGATTTATCCATTGCATATTCTTACGTTTGCTTAATTAAACTTTCTCTAAAATCGAAATGAACGCACCATTTTAGATATTTCTTTTTTCACAATAGTATTTGATATGTTGACTTTATTTTATGTCACATATGTTACCACATATTTTAGAAGCTAAAAAAATTCTCGCCTCTCAAAATAAGTAATGCTACTTTGTTTTGTTATTGGTGTTTCACACGTTTTCCTAGGCGACTAAGAGTTATTTAGTAAAACAATTGGTATTCATTTAGAAAAAACAATTTTTGAAATCGGTCAATTAATAACGATATCATGAGTTCAAGTTATCTATTTTGTTGCTGAGTTTTGACTAGAACTGCATTTTAGGCTAAACATGGACACTCGCTATATGTCTGAACTATTTCTATCTAGTAACTATAGTCGGTACTTATAAAGACAGTGACTTACCATGTACATTTGATGGCCAATAAAGTGTATATATCTATCTATCAGCAGAAATGAAATGTGTTGTAAGTCTTTAATTTTTTTTATGTAGTAAAGATTTTATTCTAATGTCTTAAGTCGTTTTTTACAATTTTACAAGAAATATATATTATGTATATCTATATTCAGTATTAGTTTGTAACTTGAAATAAATTCAGTTAATCAAATACAGTTTCTTTTTTTCAAAAATGCTTGGACACATTGGTTAGTATTTCAAGTTGCAGTCTTTTAAAAAAGCTATACAGTATGTACCATATTTGAAAAATGACTTCATCGATAATTTCTTTAAATCAACCCTACGTTTTTGTTGACTATTTTTAAAGTTCTTACATGTGAAGTTGTAGAAAACCAGCAGATTTAAATTTTTTATTCATTGATAACTACACCATCTTTTTTCTTGCTTTCAATTCAAGATTTATAATAAAAATTTGAAATTTGGTGGTTTTGTATCGCTTGATGTGTACTTTAAAAATAGTCGCCAAAAAGCTAAGGTTGTCATTTACAAAAATTATCAATGACATTTGACACAAATTGTATAATACATTTTTAAAAAGATTGTAACTGAGAATATTATCAGACTCTGAGCATTTTTGGAAAAAAGCTGAAGTAGATTAATTGGAATTATTCCAAGTTACAAACTTGCACTGTATATATAATATATACAATTGCAGATAAGTTGCAAATGTAAGTTTAAATTTTACAACTTTGCTAGGCCCTTTTAAAATTGAAGCTTGCTGTAAGGTAACATTTGTAAGTATAAAGAAAGTTTGTATCAGCTCACTGCAGTAAACTCGCAGTAACGTTACAAAAGAAACACTTACATATGTAAAGTCACTGGGGGAAAGATTTGCCATTTGCAACAAACTTGCAGGAGGCTTTGTGCAAGTAATCTATCAAACTTACACTAGCTTTGGAAAAGATTCTGCAATGTTAATGCAATATTACCTTGCTCAGTGGGTTCATAATTCTTTGTGAAGATAGTTTGTACGCTCATTTTAAATAACAAAAAATATGGCAGCCATTGAAAGTTTTCAAACGGTTGCTAAGGCTAATTAAAATCTAAGCCGTCTTAAAAAGGCGAGCGCAACATCATCTGTATTTAGATCGGATTGTATGTATTTGAATCTGGTAATCCTGTATTTAAAGTGCCTCTTTAGTAAATATACAATTCGGGCGAAATCGGAATGTGAACTGGACGCGGGATGATGTGCACTGTTGCCAGATGAGTATAAGCAAGGGTCATTTTAAATATAGAAGGCAATCAAGGGGTGAACGAATGTTTTCATAATGTAAATAAATGATAGTATTGCGTCATGTACATAGATCGATATTTGACATATTTTGTGGAAAGCAGTAGGAAAACGGAAATGTAAACAGTTAATTTTCAGCCTCAGGCGGAAAAACGTGTGCCGCTCCTCCCTTTTTTGGTACATCAGTAACATCAACAGAGGTTGGGCTATTGTGATTGAGCAAGGTAATCTGCATGTTCCGCCCTTCCCAGGGGGCCTAAAGCCGTCGGTCCCGTGCCCATGCGATGTTGGGCACGTTAAAGACCCAAATTCCCCGGACAGTGAGGTGAATGAATGACACTTTAGTAAAGTCAATGAAGCAATTTCCGTTGCGAATTGCCGAGGATAAATACAACTGTATATGCTAATAGTAAACGGTAACCAGTATATTATTTTGAAAAATCGCAATGTAATCGCATGGTAATGAAGCAATTTCTACCGACAACTGTCGATGATAAACAAAACCGAGAAAATGGCTCAAAATGGGTTTACCTTCGAAGTGTCTGTTTATATTTTACTTTCCAACCTCAAATGAGTACGAAAAGTCAATGAACCAATTTCCGTTGCGAATTGCCGATGATAAATACAACTGTATATGCTAATATCAAACGGTAACCAGTATATTATTTCGAAAAATCGACCCTACCTCCCCAGTCTATATGACAATTATAGGGTCAAGGTGGTGTGGAAACGGGTCAATATAATATATAATACATTACATTTTTATTTCACATAAGCAATTTGCAATAACTTCATTGACTGTTGTTATATGCCATTCAAGGTTGAAATGTGTTTTTTAAAGTGTTAAGGCAAGTTAATGTCTCAGAATGTGTATATATGCCTGCATGCATACTGCTTTGTAACTCTTAAGATATCTTTCATATTTAGCCAGGCGAAAATGCAAAATGCGTCCCTTCATCTGAAACAAAATAAAACATTTCGAAGGTAAGCCCATTTTGAGCAATTTTCTCGGTTTTGTTTATCATCGACAATTGTCGGTAGAAATGGCTTCATTACCATGCGATTACATTGCGATTTTTCAAAATAATATACTGGATACTGTTTGCTATTAGCATATACAGTTGTATTTATCATCGGCAATTCGCAACGGAAATTGCTTCATTTACTTTACTAAAGTGTCATTCATTCACCTTACTGTCCGGGGAATTTGGGTCTTTAACGTGCCCAACATCGCATGGGCACGGGACCGACGGCTTTACGCCCCCTGGGAATGGTGGAACGTGCAGATTACCTTGCTCAATCACAATGGCACAACCTCTGTTGATGTTACTGATGTACCAAAAAAGGGAGGAGAGGCACACGTTTTTCCCCCTGAGGCTGAAAATTAACTGTTTACATTTCCGTTTTCCTACTGCTTTCCACAAAATATGTCAAATATCGATCTATGTACATGACGCAATACTATCATTTATTTACATTATGAAAACATTTGTTCACCCCTTGATTGCCTTCTATATTTAAAATGACCCTTGCTTATACTCATCTGGCAACAGTGCACATCGTCCCGCGTCCAGTTCACATTCCGATTTCGCCCGAATTGTATGTTTACTAAAGAGGCACTTTAAACACAGGATTACCGAATCTATTTCTTCTATAGCTTCACAAGTGCTTATTTTCTTCTCTGTAACTAGTTTCGCTTTTATGGCATGGTCAAGCTAAAAAGTTTCTTTGTGAACTCGCAGAAGAAGCCTTTACGTTTGTATTAAGATCAGATTGTATAAATTTTAAATTAGTTCATTAGCGAATTTTCATGTAAAAAATGTTTTTGTTATAGCAAATTTTCTTACAAAACTGTAGCGAAGTTCTATGAAAGAAAAAATGTTTACATAATAAAAATGGATGTTTGTGTGACTGTCACTGGAAATTTTTTTAATGCCCTCAACTACCTAACATTTGTTAGCACATTTGGAAATATTTTTTGACTCCATCAGTGGAAGATTAACGTCAGCGGCATGTAACAGAGTATTAAAAACTTCAGCATAGCATTTGTCAACGTACCAACTCTTCTGTAAATAAACATAACTAAAATTGGTAACAGACATAAGTTTACACCTCAATATACTAGTATGCATAATTATCTTCATTATAAGTTTACAACACAATGTGTATTTTAATTTAGTTTTCTAAATTATGTGACATATCATTTCATTTTAGGCCCCTATTCCCCCAAAACATTGGACTGGTGTATTGAACGCTAAAGAAGATAAAAATATTTGTATGCAATTTTTGAAGGATGGATCCGAAGACTGTCTTAACCTGAACGTATACTCGCCAAAGGTATTGATTCTACTTTCAATTGTTTTAAAGGTATTGTGATTTAGTGAATTTTCTTACAAAAAATTCACTAATGAGACTATCTGTGTTTATATATATATATATATATATATATATATATATATATATATATATATATATATATATATATATATATATATATATATATTGTGAAGAGTCAAATCGAGATAAGGTTATCTTTCCCTAATATGGGGAGGTTCCCACGGGATAACCTTATCAATACGGCTTTATTACGGGATTTTCTTAGGCGCCAGCAGCGAGGGTTTAAAGGAAGACGCTGCGCTCCCTCAGGACTATATCTCTGTCCTCGGTTGTTATTTACAGCCACACGGACCCGGGGTAAACTCCAGTGGAGACAGGGTTCGCCTAGGTCCTCAGGCAAAGTCCCTCAGGACTCCTTAGTTACGGCCTGTGTATTAGTGAGCAGAATGTTGCGTATTAGGTTGGGGTGGATTGGTTGGGAAGCGTTGAATGAAATACCGTATAAAACAAATAATCTATTTACAAAAAGTAGGAGTGGTGAAATATTTACAAAATATATACGAAGTATTTACACAAGGGATTCTCCCGGAATATCACACGTTTAAACTAACTTATAGGATAACAAATCAATTTATTAGAGACCAGAGTCAGAAACAGAACCATTCGCGAGTTATACGGACGGTATCACGAAGAGGGGTTGTAAATTATAAGCCTGTAAGCGGGCAGAAGCGTCCCGGGATCACCAAAGCAAGGCACCGGGGTGGTCGACCCAATCAACAATATGCGAATTAAAAGCCAACACTAGGTGCAATATCAAGATCAGCTAACGGCTTGTTCTAATTTCTACTATCACTAATTAAATACGGACCCTTAAGCATGTGATGCAGTCATACAGACTCTCTACGACCTGAGGAAGTGTCTCCCAAGGAAGGTGGAAATTTCCCCTCGACAAAATAAAGAAAGTCCTCCCTATCAAGTTAAAAGAAAACAAAGCCTCCAAACAGTGCCTTCAGGACGGTTGGGACACCGGGTATCGCCAGACTGTTTCGATCGCTAGGAATGGTGGAGACCTACTGCAGCCCGAAATATCCCAGCTGTCGTCTAGATCCAGGACCACGAGAGCTGCGCCACGGGAGATTACTTTGGGTGACTTGATCGTGACTAGACCGCCACCGGGTTCAAATCATCTTATAGTCAGCCGCTTTGCTAGAGCCCTCGCGCTCTCGGGAAGACTCCATCTCAGGAACGCAACCCTTTTGCGCCTCCCGACCGAAACAAAGTAAGCTTTTCCCACGAAGACTAAAAACGGCAAGGTTTTCCCAATAATGTCGATCGGACGGTCGGGACACCGGGTATCGCCAGACTGTTTCGAACGCCGGGAATGGTGGAGACCTACTGCAGCCCGAAATATCCCAGCTGTCGTCCAGATCCAGGACCACGAGAGCTGCGCCACGGGAGACTACTTTGGGTGACTTGATCGTGACTAGACCGCCACCGGGTTCAAATAAACTTGTAGTTAGCCGCTTTGCTAGTGCCCTCGCGCTCTCGGGAAGACTCCAGCTCAGGAACGCAACCCTTTTGCGCCTCCATCCGGAAACAAAGAAAGCTTGCCCCACGAAGGCTAAAAACGGCACCCCCTCCGATCGTCCAGGAGGTCGAGTCTCGCCGGGTTGTCTCAATTACCAACACTGTTGGGAATCTATGGCAGTCCTAAGTACCCTTACTGCAGTCGGTCACCGAAACCGTAGGGGTTGCTCCACGGGAGACCACTTTGGGTGACTTGATCGTGACTAGACCGCCACCGGGTTCAAATCAACTTTGCTAGTGCCCCCACGCTTTCGGGAAGACCGCAGCTTTGGAATGCGAGCCCCGGCTGCCCCAGGTCGCTCCGCTGATACCGACAGAAGTGAACGATGGACTTATTTATGCGAAGCTCCGTTGCGGCCGCCTCTCTGAAATAAAACCACTGACAAACACAACAACATTCAAAATCTTTTCCACACCTGGACTTTTAACGTCACCTCTGACGAAGGCCACCAAGCGCGCCAAGGTGCTCGTCGACAGAGAGAGACGCCGATCCGTGGAAGACCCCTTTCATACAGGCCCTGAGTTACCGTACAGCTATAGAGACAGCGACCTACCTAAAATAATCGGACAACGAGCGGCCCGCTGAAGACGGCGTTCGTCGCTGGTCACCGCTGTCAACTCCTCCAAGCCGGTGTACCTAAAAAGTGGCTGCTTCCTACTCTCTGGCGGTCGGCCTGCTGATTTCCTTGTCAATGCAATGTACACAAAGCTAAAACACAAATTATAGACGAGACCAGGACGGTGGCTGGTTATTCTCCGTGACGGCCCCAGCGACTGCTGAAAAATAACTCGCCTGCTGGTTTCGCTGTCAATGCAACGTTCACAAAGCTAAAAACACAAATTATAGACGAGACCCAGGCGGTGGCTGCTTACTCTCCGTGACCGCCCCTGCGATCGTTGAAAAAGAACTAAATTGTTGAGCGCGTCACAGCCGATATTTAGCTCTCGTTGCGGTCCTGATGATTTTTAATTTCCTGCGCTGCGAGGTGCGTGTAGGTTGATGTAGCGGACCAGCCCATCCGTCCCCGCTTTCATCGCTTCGCATACCAAAGGACCCGCCTGGGCGATCGTAACCCGCTACCATGCTTGCCTTTCCACCGATCTCGCGACGCGCTCTTGAAACTATATTTTATCAAACATTTGCGAATGTTTTAATAACAAAATTAAATTAAATTAAATGCAGATGGTATGGATCTATTCCCCTGTTAACTAATTAGATTATCTAATGACAATTACGTCACTTCGTGACAATATATATATATATATATATATATATATATATATATATATATATATATATATATATATATATATATATATATATATATATATATATATATATATATATATGTCACACCGATAACTCAAAAAATAACTCCCCGATTTTGATAACATTTGGTGCCTTCCTTTTGCAAGTGGCTTGGACAAGTTTGTTAGGCAGGAAAATCGCACCAGTTTTTCCTGGAAAATTTTAGGCTTTATTTCGAAAACTTTTTGTATATCCGAAAATAACAAAGATATGGTTACCAAATTTGGTACTTAACTTACACTATTAGACAGTATTAGACGTTCATAAAAATTGGGTTTAATTGGGCAAATAGTTATCTATCATTTTTTCACTATTTTTTTGAATCGTTACTACTCTTGCCTTATATTAATGAGTCATCAAAATCATCCCACTTTTAAATTTTAATGACGCCTCTATATATTTTTGTGTGCAGTCGGATGTAGTTTTTAATTGTCCGTCCAACTGTACTATTTTCTCGCTCAATTTTATGACTTCAAATTAGAACACCTAGTTATTTTTTTTTCGTTTTAGCTTCGAAACTCAAGCTTTCCGGTCATGGTATGGATTTACGGAGGATTTTTTCTTCAAGGTCAAGCATCCACTGTTAAGTTTGGTCCTGACTATCTTATTGAAGAAGATGTAATCGTAGTAACACTGAACTATCGTGTTGGGATATTTGGTACTACAAAAATTAGCCCTATTTTCTAAACATATACCCTTTTAACATTTTTTTTATTCTGCTAAAGGTTTCCTCAGTACAGAAGATGAAGTGGCTCCAGGAAATTATGCATTGAAGGATCAGATCTTAGCCTTAAAATGGGTCAAGGAAAATATTGCTAATTTTGGTGGAGATGTCAACAGAATTACCGTTTTCGGGGAAAGTGCTGGGTCTGTAGCAACTTCTTATTTGGTGCAAAGTCCAGCAGCAAAAGGTATTATTTAAATATGTTCGATCAGCGTAGAGAAACTATTTTCACCTTTTTGGGGACGCAGAGCAAAATTTAAAAATACTGCGAGAAAAATATGCCGATAAATTGGGTTAAATCCATTTCATCCGCATTATTAAGCATCTTGCATGCGTGTGTGTGTGTGTGTGTGAGAGAGAGAGAGAGCCTTGGTGGTTCAGGGGTAAGAAGGTGTGTTCCAAAGTTTCTCATGAAAACTTAATTTTTAAATAGTTAACATGCCCAATGTTGGCTTTTATAGAAAATTAATACCTGTTGAACTTATCTCTTGCAACTAAATTCATCTGTTGCATGTACCGGTCACCTTCTGACAACAACTTTGTCCAGCTCTTTGACTACCTTTCTGAAAAAACCGACCATCTGATTTCTGAATATCCTTCCTCCGAGGTCTCTATTCTTGGTGACTTCAATGTCCATAATAAGGAATGGCTAGGATCTTCAAAAAGCGATCCACAAGGGAGAGCAGCGGAGGCCTTTGCAGTCAGCAATTCTTTAGCAAATATGGTTCAGCAACCTACTTACTTTCCTCGTATCCCAACACACAGCTCAAATCCCTTGGATCTCCTTCTTACTACACAACCTGAATGCTATAAGATATCAGTCACCGCCCCCCTTGGTCGCTCAGACCACGGCATGGTCACTGCTTCCTGTGCAATGCAACCCGAGGTTACACAGTCATTACACCCACGTATCGTTTGGCACTACAACTCCGCAAACTGGCACGAAATGCGGGATTACTTTTCCTCATTTCCATGGGCGTCTGTCTGCTTCTCTCATCCTGACCCCTCTGATATCTCACAAAACGTCACCGAAATTATTCAAGCTGGCATGGAATTATTTATTCCACGTACACAGAAAACCTCTTCAGCCACTCAAAAGCCCTGGTTCTCTAACTCATGCGACAAGGTCAGACTTGAAAAAGTCAAAGCTCACAAAACGCTTCTACACAATCCCAGTCAAGAAAATCGTCAAGCATTTAACGACGCAAGAAACCGCTATGTCCGCATTCTTTCTGAGGCAAAAAACTCGTTTAATAACCACATCAAAAACAAAGTCCTCTTAAGCTCCAACGGCGGCAAACCCTTCTGGACTCTTGCTAAATCTATTGGGAATAATTTCTGCAAAAGCACGTTCCCACCTCTTGTCTCAGGGGATGAAATTGTTTCTACCGCCCTGGGCAAGGCTGAACTTTTTGCTTCGTTGTTCGCCGGCAATTCTACTCTCAACCCACCTCCAAATGTTCATCCACCAACAGTCCCCAATGTTGCGCATAAAATGACGGATATCATTTTCAAAACTAAAAAGCTACGAAAGATGCTCTCTTCTCTTAATACCAGGAAAGCCTCTGGCCTTGACGAGATTCCAGCAATTGTTCTCAAAAAATGCGCACCAGAGCTTGCTCCTGTCCTGACTCGTCTGTTTCAGATATCTTATAATAAAGGCATATTCCCTAGTAACTGGAAAACTGCTCGAGTACAACCCATCCCCAAGAAAGGATCCAAAGCGCTTCCCAGCAACTACAGGCCTATTTCCTTCCTTTCAGTCGTCTCTAAAGTGATGGAAAAGTATATAAACACCGAATTACTAAAATTTCTTGAAAACACACAGTCTAATCCACGACAGGCAGTATGGATTCCGTCAGCGCAGATCGACTGCCGACCTCCTTTCCTTTGTCACCCATTCTTGGAACAAGTCTATGGAACAACACGGTGAATCCCAGATTGTTGCTCTAGACATATCCAAAGCATTCGACCAAGTCTGGCACGCAGCGTTGCTTAATAAACTTCCGGCCTATGGCCTACCACCAAAACTCTGTATGTGGATAGCAAATTTCCTCTCCAACAGGAGCATATCTGTTGTTGTGGATGGCCATTCCTCTAAACTGTATCAAATTAATGCAGGAGTTCCTCAAGGTTCAGCTTTAGCCCCTACTTTGTTTCTTCTCCACATCAATGACCTCCTCTCGAGCACATCCAACCGAGTTCACAGCTACGCGGACGACAGCACCCTCCATTTAAATATACAATATTCTAAGCCTGTCTCTTTAGCCCAATTAGATGAGGATCGCAGACTCATGGAGGCTTCTGTCTCCGTGGATCTCCAAAAAATATTAGACTGGGGAAGTAGAAATCTTGTACCATTCAACCCCACCAAAACTAAGTCTTGCTTTCTTTCTCACAAGAGATACACCACCCCTAGACCCATCACAATGAACAACCAAGTTATTCAAAGTAATCATTCATTTTCTCTTGTTGGCATTTCTGTGGATCGAAATCTTAATTGGCACCAACATGTCACATCAATTGCAGAAGCGGCTGATAAGAAATTAGGTTACCTCTTCCGGGCTCGCAAATACTTTTCACCAGCTAATCTCTATACCTTGTATACTTCACAAATAACGCCAAACCTCGAATACTGCTCCCACATCTGGAGTGCCGCTGCCGCTTCTACACTCGCTATCCTGGACTCCATTCAAAAGAGAGCTATACGTCTCATCGGTGACCCTACCCTCACCCAAAGGCTGCCATCCCTTGCCCACCGACGTGCCGTTGGTGACTTCTCTCTCTTTTATAGATACCTGCACGGGCACTGCTCAGAGGAGCTTTCCTCCATAGTTCCCCCACCTGCTGCCCCCAGCAGATCTACCAGGGGAACAGAGCGAATGCACCCTTTTACTGTCCAGGTCACCAGACATAGAACTTCTTGTTATGCCCGCTCTTTTGTCCCGAGGACTTCCAAGTTGTGGAATTCCTTGCCAGCACATGTTTTTCCTTCTTCTCCGAACCACCAAACCTTCAAGTCCAGAATTAACAAGCTGCCTCTTTTCTCCTTGTCGACACCCACGGTACGATAGTATTTAGGCTGTAAGCCTTCGTGGTGTGTTGTTGAAATTAGAAAAAAAATCTAACTTATTGTCTAAATCAGTAGCTTAAGAAAGTGTGGTGGATAATAAGAATATTTAAATGTAAAAATTGTGCATGTTTATCTGGATGTAAACCCTGCTGATAAGCGTGATAATCTTGTTTATTGAGCCTATACCAAGTAGTGTTCAGCTGTCCGAATTTTACACAACCATTAAAACGATTTTGATAACTACCTAACAATGTGGAATAAAATGATGATAAAAGAAATGTTTTAATTCTTTTTTTTAAGAGCCTTGGTAGTTCAGTGTAAAGAAAGTGTTCCTCTGAACCAAAGGGTACTGGGTTCGATCCGCGGGTTCGACGTTCACTGTTTCAGTACATACTGTAACGTTAACATCAACCGAGGTTGTGGCATTGTATTTGAGCAAGTTGAATCTTTGCACATTCGGCCTTTCAGAGGGGGGCGTAAAGCTGTTGGTCCCGTCTCCATGGGACGTTGGGCACGTTAAAGAACCCTACCTGGAGTGTTTTAGGGATTCTGCGTTACGTGAGTTACCGAGGTTGTGGCATTGTATTTGAGCAAGTTGAATGTTTGCACATTCCGCCTTTCAGAGGGGGCGTAAAGCTGTTGGTCACTTGTCCATGCGATGTTGGGCACGTTAAATATCCCTACCCTCCTTACAGAAAGACAGGAGTTTGGCAAAATTTCCAGGATGGGAAGGTAAAACTGCTCCCTGGCGTCGGTGATTGGCGATAGTCGCGGAAATAGGCCGACGTTAAAGAAACAAAACACACATCTGATCATTTTGTTTGATGTTTTTATACAACTTTATTTTAACAGAGAAACATACATTTCTAGGTTTGTTTCATAGAGCCATTATGCAAAGTGGTGTAAGCCTGAGTCTTTTTGCATTATCGAGGGAACCAAAATCAATTGCAGTTGCTCTTGGAAAAGATTTGGGCATAGAAAGTAATGACACAAGAACGCTGGTAGATGAATTGCGTAAGGTGGATGCAAATAGGTTGCAAACAGCATCAACGACTAAAGATCTTATAGTAAGTATTTAATAACATTTAAACCGTTTTTTTTTATATAGTTTTTTTGGACCTTTTGAATCCCAGCGCAGATCAACTGCCGACCTCTTTTCCTTTGTCACCCATTCTTGGAACAAGTCTATGGAACTACACGGTGTACCCCAGATTGTCGCTGTAGACATATCCAAAGCATTCGACCAGGTCTGGCACGCAGCGCTGCTTAATAAACTTCCGGCCTGTGACCTACCACCAAAACTCTGTACCTGGACAGCAAATTTATTCTTCAACCGGAGCATTTCTGTTGTCGTGGATTGCCATTCCTCTAAACTGTATCCAATTAATGCAGGAGTCCCTCAAGGTTCAGCTTTAGCCCCTGCTTTGTTCCTTCTCCACATCCATGACCGCCTCACTAGCACATCCAACCCAATTCACAGTTACGCTGACGACAGCACCCTCCACTCAAATATACAATATTCTAAGCCTGTCTCTTTAGCCCAATTAGATGAGGATCGCAGACTCATGGAGGGTTCTATCACTGTGGATCTCCAAAAAATATTGAACTGGGGAAGTAGAAATCTTGTACAATTCAACTCCACCAAATCTCAGTCTTGCCTTCTATCTCATAAGAGATACACCAGCCCTAGACCCATCACAATGAACAATCAAGTTATTCAAAGTAATGAGTCCTTTTCACTTGTTGGCATTTCTGTGGATCGAAATCTCAATTGGCACCAACATGTCACATAAATTGCAGAACCGGCTGCTAAGAAATTAGGTATCCTCTTCCGGGCTCGCAAAAACTTTTTGCCAGCTCATCTCTATACCTTATATACTTCACAAATAAGGCCAAACCTCGAATACTGCTCCCACATCTGGGATGCCGCTGCCGCTTCTACGCTCGCTATCCTGGACTCCATTCAAAAGAGAGCTATACGTATCATCGGTGACCCTACCCATACACAAAGGCTGCCATCCCTTGCCCACCGACGTGCCGTTGGTGACCACTTTCTCTTTTACATATATCTGCACGGGCACTGTTCAGAGGAGCTTTCTTCCATAGTTCCTCCACCTGCTGTCCCCAACAGATCTACCAGGGGAACAGAGCTAATGTGCCCTTTTACTGTCCAGGTCATTAGACATAGAACATCTTGTTATGCCCGCTCTTTTGTCCCGAGGACTTCCAAGTTGTGGAATTTCTTGCCGGCACACGTTTTTCCTTCTCCTCCGAACCTCCAAACCTTCAAGTCCAGGATCAACAAGTCGCCTCTTTCCTCCTTGTCGACACCCACGGTACGATAGTATTTAGGCTGTGAGCCCTCGTGGTGTGTTGTTGAAATAAAAAAAATCGACTCTGCTCCAAATTTGGGTCGTTACTTTGGTCATATTATATATATATATATATATATATATATATATATATATATATATATATATATATATATATATATATATATATATATATATATATTCGTTCTATTCCAAGTTTTTATTGCTTTTATTCCAATGCAATCGATTAGTTTCTTAAGTTCACATTCCCTATATCGTCACCGCCATGCCAAAACTTGATGGGGGTTCCATTTAAAAAATTGAAGGTATCTGATGCTTTTGAATTTGAAGCTTTTACAACTGTTGTACCTATGTTCAGCTTGGAGATCCACTGTTTTTTCACATTTCCACTTCGCGGAAAAATGCCAAAACATCAAATAATAAATATCTCAACTGGTTTATTTGGAAGTTAATTACTTTACAGGCCTGCATCCCGCGTTATTTTTCTAACGACTACTATTACCACTACTACCAGTCACGCCATGCCCATAAAGCGGTAGGTACCCCGCAAAGCCTATGCTATTAATTAACAATATTCCTTCATGCACTTCTGTTCTGACACGGTATTCTCACTTCTTCTACATTCATACATCTCCACATACACACTTTCTTTTCACGTAAATTTCTGACTACTTTCTTCTTTAATATATCACCCACAACATCCGACCAAGCTTTCCTGTCTCCTCCATGGCCTCTCTGGTCATTCACATGCTCTTTATAAATGCTACTTTTCATTCTATCATTATTCATTTGTTTTATGTGTCCAAACCATCTAAGCACGCTGTTCTCATACTTATTTTCAATAGGCTTTTCTACAATACATTTTCTAAAAATCTTTTCATTTCTAACTCTGTCTTTCCTTGATTTACACCTCACTTGTCTCAGGTAGTCAATTCCAACACATTCAACTTTCTCACATGCTTCCAGACACCATAACCTTAATCTTCTCTGGTTTGACACGTAGATTCATAGAACATTATGAGATGTACGACAGGGTCGGCATCTTTTTGCGGAGCCAGGTAGTATGTTGTCACGACAGCTCAAAATAACACAAAATGTTATAGAATAGAGACTCTACAACCAACTTACAGTTTTGTAAATTGTCAGCCCTTGCCTATTTCTTCCCCAATATAGGGACAACGTATGTAAGACTAGATGTATTCTGACCATAATTAGAGCCGCAGACCGGTTTCGCTCTAATTAGAGCTCATCAGTACGGTATACTAATTACAGCAAGAACACACCCACAAAGTAATACGGATATGGTAGCCAGCCTCCTAGAACATTGTGAGATGTACGACAGGGTCGCCATCTCGGTGCGGACCCAGGTAGTACATTGTCACGACACCTCTAAATAACATAAAATGTTATAAAATAGAGACTGTGTACAACCAGCTAACAATTTGGTAAATTGTCAGCCCTGGACCATATACCAGAAAGTTTATGAAAATTAATAGCCGGATAATGTATAACTAGGTCAAGGAACATTGATAAACACGGGTCAGTAAACCTGCAAATGTAAACAACGCAATTAAAAGTGTAATCAGAGAAGAAGGTACATACCTCGTTGTTGCCATAGAAAACATAACTGTTTGGATACGAACAATTCGTTGCTAGGTATCCGATTGATACGTTTTTGTTTACAAACTACAATGTAAATGATCAAATGTCAACCAAGGCGTGACAGTTGTAGTAAAAACACAGGTACCCCACCTTTAAATTACTAAAGCCTTTTGCTTATGAGAACTGTAAAATTTTTCAATTTCATGTGAGGTTAATTATTGTCATTAAATATATATATATATATATATATATATATATATATATATATATATATATATATATATATATATATATATATATATATATATATATATATATATACATATATATATATATATATAGGGCATGCATATATATTTTAAAAGAGATATCTGTTAATTTTTTATTGATAAACTGTTTTGTATTAGAATATTAATATTGAAGGTAAATAAATGTAAGTAAAAATGTTGAAAAATATTATAATTTGAGAAACAGAATAAGTTGTATGTTTCAAATGACGGTCAAACTTTTGAGATAAATTAAAAGGAAAAAGTTAATAAAATAGTTTGGAACCCTTTAAAACCTTGGAGAATGAGAGTCAAGGGCCGGTAAGATTTGAATAAAGGCGGTTGGTAACATGAAAACTATTTTAAAGCAGTGTTATATGCAACTAGAAATACACATGTATTCAAGGCAAGTAACAGAAATAAAACAGTCATACATAGAAAAAAGAAACATATTTATTTATTTAAAATCACATTATATACATACAATTTAACATATAGCGTGTTTAAAAAAGACCCAATATACCAAATATACCATAATACATATTATGCACGCACCTGACATAACAGAAATATTATACAACGTATTAATAATGTAAAAAAGAACCCATTAAATATAAATAAATACTTTATATTAATAAATGCACATTTTAATTATATATATATATATATATATATTCTATTTGTGTACTTAGTAGCTGACCAGAAAAAAAAATCGTATATGTAGCTGTCTCATCACTACCATTCCTTGTACTACTTCGTTTTAATTATTTTTTGATTGGATTTTGTTTCCTTCAATAGTAATTTTGATGCCTGTATTTGGGTTTACTGTGTGTGTGTGTGGAAGGAATTGGCTTCGGACATTACGTCCATTGGCCACAAAACTCTGCAGTAAATTTGTACCATTGTTATATCTATACATTGTTATAAAAAGCGATTCTCCTTCAAATATATTTATAATTTGCAGCATGGACATCAATACTTACAGCAATAGGGAGGGTTTGGGTTTACTGGTTCTTTCTATTTCAGCTAAACATATTTTAATGAACCTTCTTTATAGACATATAGCCACTACAAAGCAAGAATTAAGTAACTCATTTACACTACAACTACTATGACTAGACTAACTACTAAAATAAAACAAATAATAGCAAACAATAACCTTCCACCTCATAATTTCATGGAGGTTTCTGTGAGGTCTGTTGCATGAGCATTTTCTTTCTTTTGCAGAAAACTGTATTCTCCAATGCAAGAAATGGGCTTTATTATGCTCCTGTGATAGAACCAGTACATAAAGGAGCCGTTGTTACAAACAAAAGTCATGAAGATTTGAAAAACGGTCATTTTAATCAAGTTCCAATAATTGTTGGCTATAATTCAGCAGAGGCAAACCCATTCGCTGACGGTAAGTATTATATCTGTATATGGATATGTATGTATATATATATATATATATATATATATATATATATATATATATATATATATATATATATATATATATATATATATATATATATATATATATATATAAAGATTATTACTAGAAACGCTTACTAGTTTCGCTCTTATTTGAGCTCATCAGTGCGTTATACCAGTAATAATCAAAATATATCAAATTAATTGGCTCGAGGTAGCCAAATTCTGAACGAACCGTGAGATGTATCGAGCTGCTCAGAATTTGGAACACAGCCGTTTTAACAACAAAGTTTTCTTGTTACGTCCTAGAAGTCAGCAGCTCTCTCTTTTTCTCAAAAGAGTTTGTTGCTGTTTACACGCTTCTTGAATAGTTAGACCATATCTGTCTCCGGAAATATGTCTGTCGGGAGGTCATTCTAGGAATTTCGAACTGTTCCATAAGTGGGTAATTTGATACTAAAAGCGGTCTTTTTGACTAAAATGAATTTACCAATTAAATGTCTTAACGAACATATCTGTTGTATACCGACAGCTAAAGTATAATAAAAATTTATTTATCTATATCTATAAACATGCAAATCTTACCAAGAATGTGATAAAAACATGTTTCTGTAAACTCTTTCTTTATATTTTAGCTCTCGAACATATAAAATTATATTTGGCTCAATACGATCTAGACCCAAAAAAGCTGATTCCAGTTGACATGAACGTAGAAGAAGATTCAGAATTACAGGAAAGAATTGCATCAGAAATACGTCACAAATTTTTTGGACTTACACCTGTAATTCTTTCTAGTGAGAAGTTATCTGATGTAAGTGTACCTACATATTATTAAATAAATACAGAATAATTAGCTATAGTTTTCATTAG
Organism: Tillus elongatus; assembly: GCA_964006375.1. Classification (NCBI taxonomy): domain Eukaryota; kingdom Metazoa; phylum Arthropoda; class Insecta; order Coleoptera; family Cleridae; genus Tillus; species Tillus elongatus. Next base: position 15,132,238 of record OZ023262.1, read on the forward strand.
CATCACAGTCTATAAAACATAGCGAGGTCGAGGCAATTACCTACGATTACCTGTCTTCAGAAGCTCTTTACATTTTCATTTCATCAATTTTGTCACGTTTTCTAAAAGTTTGTTTCTTGGTCAGCCTCTTCCCACTTATATAAGTGTGTGTTCTTTAAATAATATTGTCAGAAAGCTTTTATGCGACAGATAGTACCCAATGAATTTAGCCTTTCTCCTTTTATTTTTTTTTCTGTCGCTTCTTTCTAGCTCAGTTTTATTGGTCTATCTATCGGTACTTACCATGTCTTTGTCATTTTATCCATGTCCGCATTTTATAAGCTACTATTGTTTTCATGTCTTGCTTTTTTTTCTCCCTCAGGGTTCGTCCGCGTCTTTGCCGCCCCGATAGCACCGCAGCCTTTGGCTTATTTTGCATGCCCTTTGTCTTTTCTACTCCACCCATTCCAAAATTACTGTGCCTTGAACTAGTCTGCACAGCAATTGGTAGGGTGAAGTTTTATATTGCTCTCTATCGCTCTCTCTCTCTCTCTCTCTCTCCGGCCTAGGTTGTCCGTAGATCAGTTGTCTTTTGCGGTCCAGAGCTTTACACTCGCACAAGATGTGCTGGGCTGATTCCTCCCCATCGCTGCAGGGTCTGCATGGTAGGTCCCCCTCGAACCGCCTCACTTTATGCAGATGTTTCTTGACAGCCATGTCTCCCGTCAAGAGTCCTGTTATGTTTCTGAGCTGTCCTCTGCGAAGATTTAGCAGCTCCACAGCTCTCTTTGAACTGGGTTCCCCAATTATTGACTTTCCATGTCTGAGCCCTGGACAGTCTGCCCAGTACCCTTTGTGTTCGTTTCTGAGCCAGGACTTAATGGCTCTCCTGGCAGTGCTCTTTGTCACGCCCAGAACCGGTTCTGGTCCCATAAATGGTTCTGCTGACCCTCTCTTCGCGCGACTGTCAGCTTCTTCATTGCCTTTGACCCCCGAGTGACCCGGCACCCAGATGAGGATGACCTCATTTTGCCCAGCCAGGTCGCTCGTCTCGTCTCTGCATTCACTTACCAGCCTGGAATTTACCCGTGGGCTACTTAGCGCATTAAGGGCTACCTGGCTGTCTGTGGCTATGAGGATCCGCTTGTTGGTGTAGCCCCTCCTCTTGTTCTCCCGCACACAGTGCAGGATGGTGTACATTTAGGCCTGAAAGACCGCTGCATGGGCTCCGAGGGAAATACTATAACTTACCCTCGGCCCTTCCTTCCGAATAAACACCTGCCCCCGTCCCACGCCGGATATGTCCGTGAACCAGGCGAGCGCGTCCCGTGGTAAGCTCGGAGTCTCCTCTCGCCATGCCCCGCGGTCGGGATTTCCACTGCAAAATTGTTTTCCCTGCAGATTCGCGGACTCGCGAAGTCTGACCTCATTTCAAGCATGGGCTCCTTCACGATCTCCTAAATTTTGCAATGGCCCCTGCAGCCTGGGTTGATCTTCAGTCTACCATTACAGGCTAGTCTGCATAGTCCCAGCCTGGCCTTCTCCATGATAACTAAGCGTGGGGGGGGGGCAGATCCAGCAACACCTCCATGGCGGCTATTGGGGCCCAGGCAAGCCATCCTTTGGATCTTGCCTAGTTTTTGTGTCACCTTAGGCCCCCACACCAGACCAATGCCGCGTATGTTAACGATGGTCTGACCACCATTGTGTACAGCCAGTGGGTCATACTAGGTCTTAGTCCTCACGTTTTTCCATATAGCCGCCTAGTGACGGCTAGGGTCATATACCTGCCTTACGCAGTATTTTTTCAACGTGATCATTCCAGGTGAGCTTGTCTTCCTTAGTTAATCCTAGAATGCATAAACCAGGCCTCTCAGGTCCGGAGAGAGTTTGGTTATTTATAATTTGTTTGAAATAATTTCAAGCGGCTTGAGCATTTATTTATGCTCTGAACGCGTCTTTATTTACCACACATCTGATTCAAACATTCAAGTGTACTTAGAAATCAAAAAAATTTCGAGACGCAGCAAGTGCGTTATAGTAGCAAATTTTCAAAAGAATTGTACACTATTATTATACGCAATTAGTAAAGTTAATACCTAAAACTTACACAGAGTTTAAAGATCGTTTTTAAAGGTCCTGGTACTCGTACATTTGAAGAATTCTTTCGAAAGTGTTACCATCGATATCTCTCTGTTATCAGAAAAATCTTGCGTTTTACCTCCTTTTGAGAAAAATGTCCAAAACTCAATTTTCTATGGAGGTAAGGAACTAACTTTTGCTATATCTGTAGAAAGTGTAAGTCTCTTTAAAAGAAACTTGTATTACAAATTTCATTAAAGTTATACAGAAGATTTCCAGAAGGAAATTTAATGTATGGTTAGAAAAGTAAAGTATCTGGCAAATTATAAACGTAGCAGTCATTTTTCCTTATCAATCGTCAGTATGATTTCGTTTTAGTCAACCTAATCAAACCGGTTTTTTCAATAACAATTACACCAATAACAAAATTATAATTTCAGACTCAAAGGTGACAAACTTATTTAGGCGTTTTAAACAAAAATAAGTTCTTGTTCAAAACGTATGAAATCTGTGTACTATTGTTTCTCCAAATGTAAAAATAAAACATTAAAACAAAAAATACATTCAACCAGCTGGATTCGATCGCGTCACTTTCTGCGTGCGATGCGAACGCGGTATCTGTGCACACGTCAACAAAGGTTTTATTTGCGTCATAATTTAGATTGGCTTCATGGCCGGGATATTATATTCAAAGTATATATAATTACAGAAAATTAGCTAGTAGAATTACCATTAAAACACATCCCACGGCTGTTTTGGTCTTATATGACGTCTTATGTATAAGTTTAAAGCTAAAAGAAGCTATTTTAGAATCATTTTTATAGATACTTGGCTTCATTTTGTTTAAATTTCTGCTACATTATTATGCGATAGCCCAATATGTCTATGTTGCGCTAAAACTGTGTTTGAGGCGGTTAATAAAGCTACAGATATGGTGTTAAATAACAATCAATTGGCAAATTTGTAATTTCATGTCGTCTGTCATTTTCCATAACTGCGGTCGAGATTTCACGATTGTTGGTTCGGGTATTATGTTTTCTGCCTGGTATATATTCAGTTTGGTTACCGTTGCTGTATGGTTATACCTGTTGTATGAATTAATCTACGCGTGACAGTTGGCTACTCCGTCTGTCAGGCATTCGACTTTAACCACTAAGTCGTTTCAACTCATGCCTTTGGGATTTTATTTTTAATTTGGAAAAAACTCGAAATATTGTGGAGCAAATTACTTAAAATTCACAACATATGTTTATTTGCAGTATTTCTAGCCACATGTAAAGTATCATTCCAGTTACTCTGATACTTACAAAAATAGAACGTTTTCAAACAGTTTTCCTCGATTTTTCACCGGAAAACTGGAGCATAAAGGCCGATTAACGAACTCGAGCCCGGTTTTTGCCCAAACAAGGTTTTCCCAAGTTTGATTGAAATCAGTTTAGTATTTTTTGAGTTATGTCTCGGATACATACACACACACACACAGATATATATATATATATATATATATATATATATATATATATATATATATATATATATATATATATATATATATACATATAGAAATGTTAACGGACCTTGGTTTTGGGTTCTAGGGACCCAAATTCGCGCCCATGTGAAAAAAAAAATTCAAAAGCTTTTCATCCTGACCTCTAGCAAATTTTTGCTAATGAAAATTCGCTAAAATTTCATGAGCATCCCGTATTTACATAAACTTGACCTCCGAAGCCCGTGTTCCTATAAAACAAATATCAACTTCTTTATAGGCAGCTGAGAGTTACTATAATTTTGCACGCATTGCTGCACGAAATTGTGCGTGTCTGTGCAAGTTGAAACCTGTATAACTGCTGGATATATAAAAGTCAGGTGCAGCTGATTGTCATTCAGTTGAAACAAAAGTTGCATTGAGTGAACTTATGAGACACATGTGACAATTGCATCAAGAAAGAATGTGAAAATCATGAGAGTTGTTGATGATGGCTATAAAGAAATAGTGTTGTAGTTAGCAGCTGAGTTATGATCTTTCTCCTAGAGAAAGTGGTCTATCAGAAGGAGAAAATAAAGACACAGAAGGCACAAATTTCGAATTGGTTTCTGGCAAGTATTCTGGATCCAGTAGTGATGATGGTGACGATAATTCCGTTGATGATGCTGACTACATTGGTAATCGACCTTTGCTTAAACCAGTAGCGGCTCGTGCCTTAATGCATTGGGGGTGCGCAAAAAAAAAGTTCGGGAGGCAGCAAGTGCGTTATGGTAGTGATTTTTTATTAAATGCTTCAAATTTGAATAACTCAAGTTTGTACATATTTTCGGAGCAAAAGATTTTTTTTTAAACCAAACTCAAAATTTTCCCGGAAAACCTTATCCGATTTTCCTGACTTACGAACTTATCCAAGCCATTAATAAAAGAAAGGCACTTGCCGAGTTTTATCGAAATCAGTTGCTTATTTTTATCGGTTGGATACATACATATATATATATATATATATATATATATATATATATATATATATATATATATATATATATATATATATATATATATATATAATTATTTAAAAAAATCACTAATAGAGAGGTATCGATGGAGAGACTTTGCAAAAATTTTTTCAAATGAGCGCGAACTAGGACCCCTAGAACCCATATCCGGGGTCAGTTTCAATTTTTATATGTTTATATATATATATATATATATATATATATATATATATATATATATATATATATATATAAACATATAAAAATTGAAACTGACCCCGGATATGGGTTCTAGGGGTCCTAGTTCGCGCTCATTTGAAAAAATTTTTGCAAAGTCTCTCCATCGATACCTCTCTATTAGTGATTTTTTTAAATAAAAAGGGCTCGCCTCTTTTTTCACCGAAAATATATTATAAAAAAACCTACTTACTAAACTAACTAAACTTAATAATTATTAACTACTTACCAAGTTTTCCTTTAGTTACTTATATGTTATAGTAGTTAAAAAGTCCTTTCCTTTGATAATTACTAACACAAATCACAATTCTGTCAATCAACACTCAGCATTCACTTTGAGTTATAACATAACTTTAAATCTGGTGTAGGTCGTCTTAAACTTTTAATCTTTACCTTAGAATTTAAGTCTAACTGTGAAAAGTTAATCTTTAAAATATTATCCACTGAATTAATCACAGTATCACAATTATTGTGTCCACTCATTAAGCAACCCGAAGTAGTAGCGATCATAACAATAATAATTGTCTTGTTAGTACATGTAAACAACAACGAAATTATCTAATTAAAATCAATCCGATGCGAAGCACTACACGAAAATTATTACACACGCTCTGCGAAAAGTGCAGTGCAAACTGCAAGTGTGGAATTTTAAAGCGCACAACCAGATTGCTTATTCGGTCGTTTTTGACGAAGATAGTCGATCATTTCGCATTGAAGTATCGCATTTCCTTAGAGCGCCGAAAAATACACACCGCTGCGCGATTGATGTATATGGATGTATATAATGTCTGCAACCATTAACACTATACTTCTTCTGATTCTGTATTAATGGCTGCCGACTCTGCGATCCTCGATCCTCGATATACTAATTCTGTTTGTTGAATGTAGGAGGTAAAAAAATGTATAAAAATTTATTAATATATAGCATAGCAAAAAGATTTATTTTTCCACGGCAGGCGGCCGGGCGCACTTATTGAGGAGCCGCTCCTGGCTTCAACTGGTGGCTACATTGCTCCAAAAGGTCTGGATTGGAGTTATTTCCTACATTTAGCATCATCCCCAATATATACATGTCTACTTGTTCAAATTGTGGGGTGTTTAGCTTTATTTCCATTTTCACTGGTCTATCTTAACTCAACTTCATTACTCTGGTTTTTGTGACATTTATTTAGAGTTTAATTATTTTTATTACTCTATCCGGCACGTTACATTCAGCATATTTTGTAATTCTTCCTCCGTTTCTCCCATACGCGCTTTGTTATCTGCGAACCTTACATAACGGAACCGTTGTACACTTATTTTGAGTTTTTCTTCATTTTCCTTCAGCCTCTATTAGCGAATTTTCATTAAGAAAAATAGACACTATATTTGTAGCTTTATGAACAGCCTCAAATACACTTTTAGCGCAGCATAGATATATAATGCTGTCCCATAATATAGTAGAAATGTAAACAAAATCAAGCCAAGTCTCCATAAAATGATTCTAAAATAGTTTATTTTATCTTCAAACCTAAACATAAGACGTCATATAAGACCGAAACAGTCGTGATGTAAGTTTCAGTGGTAATTCTACTAATTCTGTAATCAATTGCTATGTATACTTTGAATATAATATCCCGGGTATGAAGCCGATCTAATGTATCATCTAAACAAAACGTGAGTTGATGTATGTCTAGATGGCTGAGAAGCGTCGCACTTGCCTCATAAGCAGAAGGTTATGCGATCGAATCCAGCTTGATGAATGTATGTTTTTTATGCTTTATTTTGACATTTGGAGAAACAATAGTGCACAGATTTCATATGTTTTGAACAGGATCTCATTTTTGTTTACGCCCGAATAAGTTTATCACCTTTTAGTCTGAAATTATAATTTTGTTATTGTCGATATTGTAGAAACTGGTTTGATTAGGTTTACTAAAACGAAATAATACTGGCGATTAAGAAGGAAAAATAACTGCTACGTTTATAATTTGGCAGATACTTTACTTTTCTAAATATGAATTAAATGTCCTTCTGGAAATCTTCTGTATAACTTTAATAAAATTTGCAATACAAGTTTCTTTTAAAGAGGCTTACGCTATCTACAGATATAGCAAAATTTAGTTCTTTAGCTTAATACAAAATTAAGTCTTGAACATTTTACTCAAAAGGAGTAAGAACGCAGGATTTTTTTGATAATAGAGATAATTCGATGGTAACACTTTTAAAGGAATTCTTCATATGTGCGCCTACTAGGGTCTCTAAAATCGATCTTCAAGGTCTGTGTAAGTTTAACGTATTAACTTTACTAATATGCCGTATAATGATAGTGTACAATTCTTATGAAAATTCGCTAGTATAACGCAGTTGCTGCGTCCCGCAATTTTTTCATTAAGGTTGACTTTATTGAAGAATTAATTACGTTATATATGTTTACAGTTCATTTCATCTGACCAGTTTTTCCGGCCAACTAATGAATATGTTAAATTATTTTCCCAAAGAAGTCCAACATATTTCTATGTGCTATCCTATGAAGGGAAATTAGGTCAACCTGTTAGAACAAAACCTGGTAAGTTTTATATATATATATATATATATATATATATATATATATATATATATATATATATATATATATATATATATATATATATATATATATATATGTATATATAGGGTGGCGCATTGAAAACAAAACAGACCGATTTGCGTCCAGAGATATTTTTTTTAAGAAACACGTCAATTTTAATATTGAGGGGGACATGTTTTGACATAAAACTCAACTTTGTCACACCAACCCCTAAAGGGTGGTGATAACAACCCTTATATTTTAAATAGGGAATATAAATCGAGTGTTACATCATTTGAAAGCTCTTTCTTTTCTAAATTCAGCACACTAATATTTTTGGAAGTTTTATCAGCTTGTTTAAAAATTATTCACAGTTGGAGTTGCAAGAACGTATTTCATTCATTGTGATAAGAAATGCACTAATTAGTAAATTTTTCGTTAAAAAAACTAAAAAACAAAACCAAACGTTCAAAAATGTTTCTTCAGTTAAGTAAGTGTTCAAATTGTTGACCACCAGCTTCCATACAAAAGTACAAATTTTGTTCAAAACGAGCTCTGACATTCTGGAGCATTTTAGGAGTTATTAGACGGCATTCTTCAACAATGCGTCGTCGTAATTCCTCCAGAGACTCCGGTTCTGTTGCGTAATTTCTACTTTTTAAATGGCTTCAAAGAAAGAAGTCTAAAGGAGTTAAATCCGGTGATCTAGGGGGCCACTCAATAGCAACTCTACGCCCAATCCATTGTCCTGGAAACTCTCTGTTTAAAAACTCCCTAACACGTTCTGAAAAATGCGGAGGAGCTCCATCTTGTTGAAACACTAATTGATTTTCTTGATAGCGATCATCATTTTCAACAAGGTCAATTAGTAGAGGGTAAACGATATCTTCTAGTAACTCCAAATACGTTTCGCCACACAAATTGCCATCAAGAAAAATTGGTCCGATTAAACAGTCTCCAAAAATGCCAGTCCAGACATTCAATTTCTGTGGAGTTTGAGTGTGGACTTCGTGAAAATTTCTTGGATTATTATTTGCCCAACAACGACAATTATGACGGTTGACTGTAAAGTTTAATAAAAACGTACACTCGTCTTAAAAACAGATATTGAACAGAAAGTTCCCGTTATCAGCTATTTCTGCAGTCATAACTTTACAAAACTTCAGTCGCCGATCAAAATCATCTTCATTCAGTTGTTGTACAAGATGAATTTTATACGGGTGAAATTTATGACGCTTCAATATTCTCTGAATAGTTCTTCTTTTGATGTTTGAAACAGTGGCCAATTTTCTCGTGATCAAAGTTGGGTCTGCAGCAATTTGTCCTAAAACTTCGATCTCAGTAGTCTCATTTATAACCGGAAATTCACGTTCAGGATCTCTTTTTTTGTTGGCTACTGAACCACTTTGTCGAAACTTTGCAACTAACCCCAAAATGTATTTTCTGTTCGGATGTCGTTCATTAAACAAATTTGCGGTACGGTTGGCACAGTCATCGTTTTTGAAAAAAAAAAGAGTAATTATTTCAACTCTTTCTTCTACAGAATACACCATTGTGAAATTTATTTTCGGTAGTACTATCAAGTATCAAACCGACCGATAAACTGAAATAATAAACCGCATTTCTCTCATTCCGATAAGAAATGTTCTGATAGTCATTTTTTTGTTTTCAAACCAACAAAACATTGACTATCAGCACATTTCTTATCGGAATGAGTGAAATATGTTTTTGCATCTTCAACTATGAATAATTTTTAAATGAGATCAGAAAACTTCCAAAAAAATTAGTTTGCTGAATTCAGAAAAGAAAGAGCTCTCAAGTGATGTAACACTTGACCCATGTTCCCTATTTAAAATATAAGGATTGTTATCACCACCCTTAAGGGGTTGATGTGACAAAGTTGAGTTTTATGTCAGAACATGTCCTCCTCAATATTAAAATTGACATGTTTCAGCGTTTCTTAAAAAAATAATTTCTCTGGACACAAATCGGTCTGTTTCGTTTTCAATGCGCCACCCTATATATTGAATAAAGTTAAAAGGATACATTGAAATGGATGTTACTAATTGCTAGATATTGTCCCAACCCCCCTTCTAACGTAGTATACATTTTAATTATTTTTTTAAACCCGTTAATGATTATGCTGATAATTTAATGTTGAGGTTACAATTGTATAAATCTAAACAAAGTTTTCGTTGAGATTTTTACTGATGTTATTTTTGTTACTTAATCAGTTAAAAAGTGATGTTGACCAACTGGAAATATTAAAAGTTTAATTAAAACAAATAATTAGGCCTTTTGGGTGGATTTTGACCAGAAGCTTAAATCTATCAGACCTTCAGCACAAAATTCTGACACTTTCGATAAATAACTGTACCAGTTCGAGATCTAGGTATTCATTGTAACTATTTCTGATTTACACTGCTGATGGATTAAAAAAAAACACTGCCAGGGAGATTTATTGCAATGACAGTCAAGAGTAAAACACAACAATAGCTTTTATTAATTCTCATTCCTAAACGTCACACAGTCTGTGATAGACATAGTTAAAACATTCAACGAAAGGCTTCTCTCCAGGCAATAAAATGTATTAAACTTATCAACGCGTTTCGGCACAATAAGTGGCTATCTTCAGGGGATAAATCTAGAAACACAATAAAAACGTCTGTCAAAAAAACATCGTTTGTCTGGTAGGAAATTGTGCAGGTTAGAGCACAATCGTAATAAGACACTCTATACAGAAACGTCAAGGTTAAAGTCCAAAGTCACACAGTAAAAAGTAAACTAAAAGCCAAACTAAAGCTAAGAGAGTACAGTGAAAACATAAGTAGTTTATTTATTTATTTATTTATTTTTTATTTCAACAACACACCACGAGGGCTTACAGCCTAAATACTATTGTACCGTGGGTGTTGACAAGGAGGAGAGAGGCAACTTGTTAATTCTGGACTTGTGGGTTTGGAGGTTCGGGGAAAAGGAAAAACATGTGCCGGCAAGGAATTCCACCACTTGGAAGTCCTTGGGACAAAAGAGCGGGCATAACAAGATGTTCTATGTCTGGTGACCTGGACAGTAAAAGGGTGCATTCGATCTGTTCCCCTGGTAGATCTGTTGGGGGCAGCAGGTGGAGGAACTATGGAAGAAAGCTCCTCTGAGCAGTGCCCGTGCAGATATCTATAAAAAAAAGAGAGAGAGAGAGAGGTCACCAACGGCATGTCGGTGGGCAAAAGATGGCAGCTTTTGGGTAAGGGTAGGGTCACCGATGAGACGTATAACTCTTTTCTGAATTGAGTCCAGGATAGCGAGTGTAGAAGCGGCAGCAGCACCCCAGATCTGGGAGCAGTATTCGAGGTTTGGTCTTATTTGTGAAGTATATAAGGTATAGAGATTAGCTTGTGAAACGTATTTGCGAGCCCGGAAGAGGCAACCTAATTTCTTAGCAGCCGCTTCTGCAATTGATGTGACATGTTGGTGCCAATTGAGATTTCGATCCACAGAAATGCCAATAAGTGAAAATGACTTATTACTTTGAATATCTTGGTTGTTCATTGTGATAGGTCTAAGGCTGGTGTATCTCTTATGAGAAATAAAGCAAGACTGTGACTTGGTGGGGTTGAATTGTACAAGATTTCTACTTCCTCAGCCTAATATTTTTTGGAGATCCACGGAGACACAATCCTCCATGAGTCTACGATCCTCATCTAATTGGGCTAAACAGACAGGCTTAGAATATTGTATATTTGAGTGGAGGGTGCTGTCGTCCGCGTTACTGTGAACTGGGTTGGATGTGCTAGAGAGGAGGTCATTGATGTGGAGAAGAAACAAAGTAGGGGCTAAAGCTGAACCTTGAGGAACTCCTGCATTAATTGGATACAGTTTAGAGGAATGCCCATCCACGACAACAGAAATGCTCCAGTTGGAGAGAAAATTTGCTGTCTAGGTACAGAGTTTTAGTGGTAGACCATAGTTCGGAAGTTTATTAAGCAGTGCTGCGTGCCAGACCTGGTCGAATGCTTTGGATATGTCTAGAGCGACAATGTGGGATTCACCGTGTAGTTCCATAGGTTTGTTCAAAGAATGGGTGACAAAGTAAAGGAGGTCGGCAGTTGATCTGCGCTGACGGAATACATACTGCCTGTCGTGGATTGGACTGTGTTTTTCAAGAAATATAAGTAATTCGGTGCTTATATGCTTTTCCATCATGTTAGAGATGACTGAAAGGGGAGAAATAGGCCTGTAGTTGCTAGGGAATATGCCTCTATAGTAAGATGTCTGAAACAGACGAGTCAGGACAGGAGCAAGTTCTGGTCCGCATTTTCTGAGAACAATTGCTGGAATCTCGTCAAGGCCAGAGGCTTTCCTGGTATTAAGAAAAGAGAACATCTCTCGTACCTTTTTAGTTTTGAAAATGATATCCGTCATTTTATGCGCAACATTGGGGACTGTTGGTGGTTAAACATTTGGAGGTGGGTTAAGAGTAGAATTGCTGGCGAACAACGAGGCAAAAAGTTCAGCCTTGCCCAGTGCGGTAGAAACAATTTCATCCCCTGAGACAAGAGGTGGAAACGTGCTCTTGCAGAAATTATTCCCAATACATTTAGCAAGAGTCCAGAAGTGTTTGCTGCCGTTGGAGCTTAAAAGGACTTTGTTTTTGATGTGGTTATTAAACGAGTTTTTTGCCTCAGAAAGATTGCGGACATAGCGGTTTCTTGCGTCGTTAAATGCTTGACAGTTTTCTTGACTGGGATTGTGTAGAAACGTTTTGTGAGCTTTGACCTTTTCAAGTCTGGCCTTGTCACAGGATTTAGAGAATCAGGGCTTTTGAGTGGCTGCAGAGGTTTTCTGTGTACGTGGAATAAATAATTCCATGCCAGCCTGGATATTTTCGGTGACGTTTTGTGAGATATCAGAGGGGTCAGGATGAGAGAAGCAGACAATAAGGTACAATAAAACAAGTTAAAAAAACGTAATTAAAGCTAAAACATGCAGTCAAAATGAATTAAAATATGAGAGTAAACTGACAAGCACAGCAAGCCAAAGAGCAAGTGCGAAAAGCCTATTATTTTAAAAATCAATTAAAGTCTATTGCGGAATTGAATGAGCCAAGGAGCAAACTGACAGGGTAAATACTACAGGTGGCAGACACAATCAAGCAGAAACCCCATGAGAACTATTAAGGTATAGAAATTCGTAAAAGATTAAATGAGAAAAACAAAATGGAGACTATACTTACTTTTCAATTCTTGAAAATTGAAGTTGAAACTATACAACGGTACAACAGGCAGAAAGTTCATCTATTGCACCAGAGGTTCAACAGCACTACATCTGAGTTCGCCAGAAATTTATTTAAAAAAAACTAATGAATATGAACTGCGATTTAATCAAACAGCAGAAATAAAGGTCAGCCATCATGCAAACTTGAACAGACAGGAGGCACTGGCGCAAGTGCGGAACAATAAATCAGAAATAAATGTGAGAGGCGACATATGTCAACGACAAAACGAGTAGAAATGGAAGGGGGAGTCACAGAACAGCAATATTCACATCAATCATAACTCTGGTCAACGAGAATCTATACAGTTCAGTAGGACTAGTTCACTAGATGGTTGTGCAATGCAGAAAAGTTCGTTATGTCGGTATTGGACGAGTACAAAACATCACTGGCATGGTAGTTGAAGTGTTTGAAAATCTCAATCTCTTCTAAGACACATTGTCCCACACCAAAACTTGAAGGATGTAAGATCTTAGCATCGGTATCTTTAAGACTCGATGCATTTTCGCAACAATTAGAACCGTAGACCGGTTTCGCTCTCATTAGAGCTCTTTAGTGCGGCATACTAATTGCAGCAAAAATGCACCAAAAATAATACGGCTATCGTATAACCAGTCCTAAAATACTCAGTAGGTGGTGGACGTGCCAGTACCTAGTTGCGGAACCAAGTAGTATGCCGTCACGCCAGTTCCAAATAACACAAAGTGTTAAAAAAATAGAGACTGGATACAGCTAACTAACAATTTAGAAAATTGTCAGCCCTGGCCCATTTCTACCCCAATATAGGGACAAAGTATGTAAGACTCGATGCATTTTCGCAACAATTAGAACCGTAGACCCGTTTCGCTCTCATTAGAGCTCTTCAGTACGGCATACTAATTGCAGCCAAAATGCACCAAAAATAATATGGCTATCGTATAGCCAGTCCTAAAATACTCAGTAAGTGGTGGACGTGCCGCCACCTAGTTGCGGAACCAAGTAGTATGCTGTCACGCCAGCTCCAAATAACACAAAGTGTTAAAAAAAATAGAGACTGGATACAGCTAACTAACAATTTAGAAAATTGTCAGCTATTCTATTTTTTTAACACTTTGTGTTATTTGGAGCTGGCGTGGCAGCATACTACTTGGTTCCGCAACTAGGTGGCGGCACGTCCACCACTTACTGAGTATCGGTATCTTTGCTAAAGCAGTGACCACTCTCTCTTAAATGGCAACCCAAGGCTGACGTGTCATTATCGGCCTGGTTTCTACTCCTGAGGTGCTCTGAGACCCTCTAAGGCCCTCATTATTGTGTTTCTAGATTTATCCGTTAAAGCTGGCCACTTAGTGGGCCGAAACGCGTTGGGATGCTTTTATTAATTGCTTAAGGTATAACATGGGACGGAAATCTCATCAGGTTGTCAATATTGACAATAAATCAGTTATTATAATTATCAACTGAGCTCTAAAATTGGTCTCATACTGAAAGTTTCGTAAATATATAACCTGACCAGATAGGTTATCTAGTAAAAGATTTCTTCCCTAGATACAAAAGCCAGGGTTTGGAAAATTTTTCACCTTGTCAAGACTCCTTGATCTCGATGATTGTTTATAGTCGCAAAATAAAAAAATAAAACAAAGTACAAAACACAAAATACAACATTATCATCCGCAGGTGTTGGTCATGGAGAAGACTTGAGTTACATCTGGAGGCAAAATGATGATGCTGCAATAATACCAGAAAATGACGATATACTTACAAGACGCAGGATAGTGAAGCTTTGGGCAAATTTTGCCAAATTTTCGTAAGTATTAACATATTTAGAAATTTCCTTAAAATAACCAGTTTGTTTTTCTGACAGTACAAACAATTTCAAAAGTTAAACACACTTGAAAATTTTTGTTTCCGGTTACTATACCAGATTTTAATATTTTTAGAATAATAACTGATTAACAATAATTTGGTGTGTGTGTGTGTGTGTGTGTGTGTTCAATAATGGGATGGTTCTAAATTTAAATTTCTCAAACCACAGACTTTAATTATATTAGTATTCATTTAGTGCACATTTGGTCACTAAGTGGTCACTAGGTGAAGATTTACCTCTGATGAGCAATGATAAGTACACTTGCAGAACCCAAATCACCACAACACATCTTTCTAAAGAGCTTTAGATCATTTCACTAGCAAGGTTAGCGTCATCAGAGGAATTTCATTCTGATGACGCTAACCTTGTTAGTGAAACGATCATCAGGTCTTTAAAAAGATGTGCTAAGGTGATTTGCGTTCTCCAAGTGTACTTATGCACATCTGGTACCACAGGATATGTTCAGACAAACTGACTCACAACAGGGCCCTAAAATAAAAACAATAATAAAATATAAATAATAAAAGGTCTGGGCGCAGCAAGTGCGGTATGGTAGCGAATCGTTTTAATGTCAAATGTGCCTTTTTTAATGAAGGCCATGAAATTCGGTTAAAAGTATAACCGATATAGTAAATGTATCATATGCGCATCAGAACTTGCTCCTGTCCTGACTCGTCTGTTTCAGACACCTTACAATAGAGGCACATACTCTAGTAACTGGAAAACTGCTCGAGTACAACCCCTTCCCAATAAAGGATCCAAAGCACTTCCTAGCAACTACAGGCCTATTTCTCTGCTTTCAGTCGTCTCTAAAGTGATGAAAAAGTATATAAACATTAAATTACTAAAGTATCTTGAAAAACGCAGTCTAATCTACGACAGGCAGTATGGATTCCATCAGCGCAGATCAACAGCCGACCTCCTTTCCTTTGTCACCCATTATTGGAACAAGTCTATGGAACTACACAGTGAATCCCAGATTATCGCTCTAGACTTATCCAAAGCATTCGACCAGGTCTGGGACGCAGCGCTGCTTAATAAACTGCCGGCCTATGGCCTACCACTAAAACTCTGTACCTGGACAGCAAATCTCTTCTCCAGCCGGAGAATTTCTGTTGTTGTGGATGGCCATTCCTCTAAACTGTATCTATTTAATGCAGGAGTACCTGAAGGTTCAGCTTTAGCGCCTACTTTGTTTCTTCTCTACATCAATGACCTTCTCTCTAGCACATCCAACCCAGTTCACAGTTACGCGGACGACAGTACCCTCCACTCAAATATACAATATTCTAAGCCTGTCTCTTTAGCCCAATTATATGAGGATCTCAGGCTCATGGAGGGTTCTGTATCTGTGGATCTCCAAAAAATATTCGACTGGGGAAGTAGAAATCTTGTACATGATTTTCGAACAAAATAATTATAAAATAAAATATCTCGGAAACGGTTCATTTTTGACTTATGATAATAACAAAGTACGTACGACTTGATGGGGAACCTGAAAATGGACAAAAAAATACTATGTTCCTTTTGAAAAAATGGGTGTTGGGTTTGTCACAGACAATTGAGACACGTTATATATCAGTAGGTATTTTCATAATATGCAGTTAAAAGCCAGTTAACCTAACCTATGGTGAAAATCAAATTCAATTATTTCAATTAGTAAAAGCTCAGCAATACTTTTCCGTTTAGTTAACTCACCCTGTACATATAACGTATCACTATGACAATTCAAAAGTAATGTAATTTGATGGATGTGTCCCTTTAATAAACGGATTATATAGGTTCGTTTACCAATCTAAACAAACCAGGATTTGCGGCAAAAATTTAGTTTTTTCGAAAAAAATTTGTATTTTTTTAAACAATAAAACTACTGTAATGAAATATGGTACATGGTTTCTACTATATAGGTTATACTATCCAACAAATGTGATGTATTTCATTCAAAAAAGACATATTTGAAATTCAAGGCCTTTCAATGAAAATTCGCTACCACAACGCACTTGCCCGGCCAGTTTTTTTTTTTTTTAATGAAATTTGTTTTCAGAGATCCAACTCCACAAAAAGACACAATGCTTGACAATGTTCTCTGGCCGGCAAGTGACCCTGATAATTTAACTTATTTAAATATTGGTCCTAGCCTAACAGTTGACAGTCGCCCTAACGATGACACATTCCAGTTTTGGCAAGATCTCTATGGGAAATATGGACACCCACCTTATGATACCTACTAAATAAATTTTATGTGTAATTTGTTAGAATAAACTGACAAAAATAAAAGAAAACTGCTTTTCATTTTCATTGATGAACCTATAATAATAATAATAGTAGGTATTGCGACACTTGGGCTAGACAGGAAGTGACGTCACTGGCGCCGGCGCCACGCCCTGGCGCCTGCCCCGGCGCCGGCGCCACGCCCTGGCGCCGGCGCCTAGCCACGCCCTGGCGCCTGCCCCCGGTGCCTGCCCCGGCGCCTGCCCCGGCCCCGGCGCCAGCCCCGGCGCCGGCGCCCAGCCACGCCCTGGGCCAGACAGTCACATCCGTGTTATTCTGCATTCTAAGGTCATTGACCTGTCTAGGAAACTTTGACGTCACACGACTTGGGCCAGACAGTCACATGCAAACATTCCAAAGTGTCTAACCTATTACTTTAAATTATTATATTTTGAAAAAAACCATTTGGAGCAGGTGAGTTTCGAACCCCGGGCACTCAGATGGGAGGCAACGATGCTACCCGTTAAGCTAAGCAGACGCTTGTTAATTTATTGTTTTAGGTTGGTATATATATATACGACTTTTAATTACAAACAAACCATACATGTAACATAATTAAAGTTTATTATTAGACAAATGGATGATTTACAAAATAATAATTAATATTAGAGGCGGAACCAAAACGGAGGAACCAAAATGGCGGAAAATGGCGGGATGAAAGATGGCGGTCTAACCTGTGATACATTAAGCTGACATCCCTGACATTATAAAATGGCGGCTTTCGTTCTTAAAGATGGTGCGCTGATGAAGATGGTTGAAGACTCCATTATTTAAAGTTACGTCACCCCAACCTTTAGAGCCGACAAATGAGAGTGTAGACATAAGACATAATAATTAATATGTTTAATATTAGACAGACTAGAACGTCACAATTGTTATATGGGTAGGTTCTAAAAATAACACACAGAGGTCGCTGGCAAAACAAAAGAAGGAAGTTCAGAAACAAAATAGACAACAGGTTCAACCGTGAGATGTACGATGGAACCAATACATGCACGGTGTTAAGGAGGCCAAATCAAATTGGAATATACAATAAAATGGCCACTTCCGGTCTAAACTTTTAAATCGTTATATCTTTTTGAAGGACAAGTGATAGAAAGGAACTGACTTCAAAAATGTATGTTTCGTAACAAGGTCTACAAGAAAATGAGATAAAAAACTTTAAACCCTTATCGCGGAAGATCCGTGAGATGTACGAGAGAACCAACACATGCACGGTGTTAAGGAGGCCAAATCAAAGTGGAATATACAATAAAATGGCCACTTCCGGTCTAAACTTTAAATCGTTATATCTTTTCAACGACAAGTGATAGAAATGAACCGACTTCAAAAATATATCGTTTCATAACAAGCTCTACAAGAAACTGAGATAAAAAACTTTAAACCCTTATCGCGGAAGATCCGTGAGATGTACGAGAGAACCAACACATGCACGGTGTTAAGGAGGCCAAATCAAATTGGTATATACAATAAAATGGCCACTTCCGGTCTAAACTTTAAATCCTTGTATCTTTTCAACGACAAGTGATAGAAATGAACCGACTTCAAAAATATATCGTTTCATAACAAGCTCTACAAGAAACTGAGATAAAAAACTTTAAACCCTTATCGCGGAAGATCCGTGAGATGTACGATAGAACCAACACATGCACGGTGTTAAGGAGGCCAAATCAAATTGGAATATACAATAAAATGGCCACTTCCGGTCTAAACTTTAAATCGTTATAACTTTTCAACGGAAAGTGATAGAAAGGAACCGACTTCAAAAATGTATGTTTCGTAACAAGGTCTACAAGAAACTGAGATAAAAAACTTCAAACCCTTATCTCGGAAGATCGGCGAGATGTACGATAGAACCAACACATGCACGGTGTTCAGCAAGTCAAACTCTATTAACATATCCAATAAAAATGTTACTTCCGGTAGACACTTCCGGTATAGCTATTCTTAGAGCTACATACATGTGTGACACCTCAAAATAATCGTCTTGTTGAACAGAAGAAAGAAATATAGTTTTTAAGGAAATCAAAACAAGTTGTGTTAACATCTAAAAACAACACACTCTCTCTTAGACTTAATGAAGTTACTTTCAGAGAAATTTTCAAGCTTACCATGAGGACCAGTATTCAATGGCGTATTTAAATGTTGACTACATCAAGTGATGCGTGCTACAGACAAATTTTAGTACACCCTCTTAGACTTATTGAAGTTGACGGCACAGGCAGCTGTCAAGCGTACCTAACAAACCAAAGTAAATATGTCTTGAAGAACAGTCTTGAATTGCCCTAAACCAACACATCTCTATCATTTCAGAGTAACCAGTTAAACTAAGTATCTTGAAGTGTAGCTTTTATGTTTATGAGATATAAAATAAGAAAACCAAAGAGTTAATTGTCTATTACAACAACAAGTAGAAGGGGTTGACTTGGTACCTACAGCTGTTACATACTTGGTAAAAATGGGGTGCCACTAGCATTTCAGAGTAATTTTAATCATGCAACACTCTAACTGTCTTGAGATGTAGCTTTATGTGTTAATGGGTGGAAATAACAAAACTAAAGAGTTGATTGTCTATTACAACTGTCAGCTAAAGAAGCATTTAGGTAGTCGGAATACCGATATCCTAAATATTTCAAGAGTAATCTTAGTCATACAACACTCTTAACTAACTGTCTTGAGATGTGACTTTATGCGTCATTGGTTGGAAAATAAGAAAACTAAAGAGTTGATTGTCTATTACAACTGTCAGCTGAAGGAACATGTTGGGTTATCGGAATACCGATAACGCCAAATGTTCCAACCGAAGGAGCCCACTTAGAGTCATCTCCAGGGGCTCGGAATACCGATGCCCTAGAAGTGTCGGAAGCAACATTTCAATTAACACCAACAACCGCTAAATACTTGTTGGACTTTAGTATATTTGGTATTAAATTTGGCTTGTTGGATAACCAATCATTTTTATGAAAAATGCAACAATTTTTATTTCTGCGTAAATACATGTAAATTTTGTAGTCTACTATGGACAGTCAAGTCTACCTCTGGACATTTAAGTCAACCCTGGACATAATTATAACGGTGTTTAAATGCAAATAGATTGAATTATTTTGCTGGGAGTCAGGTATGGACAAGGTGTTATTAATAATAAAAACAGTGGTAAAATATAAAAATATAATATATTTACTCAAGTGTACACTACAGCAAGTTAACTAATTTGAAAATTGTCTGTCTTTACAGTAAAATGAGATCTGTCAGTTGGTGTTTGTGACCTTGGAATGTAATCTGGGTGTTATTTCCGTAGGATGACATAATTTAATTTTCGATAGTGTAAAATAAAATTAAAAAGTGTGATATATGAAAAATAAGAAAACTAAAGAGTTGATTGTCTATTACAACTGTCAGCTAAAGAAGCATTTAGGTAGCCGGAATACCGATATTCTAAATATTTCAAGAGTAATCTTAGTCATACAACACTCTTAACTAACTGTCTTGAGATGTGGCTTTATGTGTCATTGGTTGGAAAATAAGAAAACTAAAGAGTTGATTGCCTATTACAACAGTCAGCTAAAGGAACATTTGGGTTATCGGAATACCGATATGCCAAATGTTCCAACCGAAGGAGCCCACTTAGAGTCACATCTAGGGGGCCGGAATACCGGCCCCCTAGATGTGTCGGAAGCAACATCTCAACTAACGCCTACAACCGCTACATACTTGGTGGACTTTGGTGGAACACAGAAGGAACATTTGGGTTATCGGAATACCGATATGCCAAATGTTCCAACCGAAGGAGCCCACTTAGAGTCACATCTAGGGGGCCGGAATACCGGCCCCCTAGATGTGTCGGAAGCAACATCTCAACTAACGCCTACAACCGCTACATACTTGGTGGACTTTGGTGGAACACAGACTGAAAACAACTTGATATCTGGTACATATGTCTGTAAAGATAAGATATTTAATTGACATGTATTAAAGGCTTAGCGGTTTTCACTTGAGTCATCGTCATTCTAAATGTATCAGAACGAAAACCAGGTCCTTTACTCTGGTATATCTTACTCAGTAGGTGCCAGACGTCTTCGAAAACAACATTCTTTGCTTTACGAAATGGGAGATGGGCAGCCCCCTTGTCGAACCCCTCCGAGCTAAAGGTAAACCCCACTCTGTCTTCGGGATCGACATCATGGACTATATGACTCACAATATCTTTAATACGATCTTTGACCCACTTCTCTGGATCGTTGACATCGTCAGGTATATCTTGTAGTCTAAAGCATACGCTTCGTCTATCAAGTTTAAACTTCTTATTGGAGGTCACTGTATCTTCAAGTATTTGGAATGCCATTGTTTCGTGCTACACAACTGACTGTGTTGGTTAAAGGACCGAAGTTTAGCCTCGTGTTTATTAAAGACTAAAGTTTAGCAGGTACTAATTGTTTTCACATTCACTGTTGGCTACCGACTGAACCTTAGCTCCTCGTCTTAATATTCGACAAACAACACAGACAACACAACTTATTGTTTTCACCTTCACTGTTGGTTAACGACTGAACCTTAGTGGACGCTTCTGAGTCAAACAAGAAGAAAACAATTTAAAACACATCTACGATGACCATGAGGCAGCCGACATGGACTTTGAACAATTTTTAAAAATAGATGCGGCCAGGTTAGTTGATCAACCATCCAGGTCAGTCTTCACCTTTACTGTTGGCTACCGACTGAACCTTAGCGGAAGCTCCTCGTCTTAATATTCGACAAACAACACAGACAACACAACTTATTGTTTTCACCTTCACTGTTGGCTACCGACTGAACCTTAGTGGACGCTCCTCGACTTAATATTCGACAAACAACACAGACAACACAACTTATTGTTTTCACCTTCACCGTTGGTTAACGACTGAACCTTAGTGGACGCTTCACGTCTTAATATTCAACAGACAACAACGACAGCTGTCATACAGCCGTCTGACATGACAGACAGCTGTCATACAGCTGTCATACAGCTGTCATACAGCTGTCTAACACAGCTGTCTAATACAGCTGTCTAACACAGCTGTTTAACACAGCTGTCTAACACAGCTGTCTAACACAGCTGTCTAACACAGCTGTCTAATACAGCTGTCTAACACAGCTGTTTAACACAGCTGTCTAACACAGCTGTCTAATAGGGCAGACATATGTCTGACACATGTCTAGCAGATGTGTAACAGTCACTCTTTTGCGGAACATAAGCTGAATGTTTTTAAGTCAAACAAGAAGAAAACAATTTAAAACACATCTACGATGACCATGAGGCAGCCTACATGGACTTTGAATAATTTTTAAAAATAGATGCGGCCAGGTTAGTTGATTAACCTGTCTAATAGGGCAGACATATGTCTAACACATGTCTAGCAAATGTGTAACAGTCACTCTTTTGCGGAACACAAGCTGAATGTTTTTAAGTCAAACAAGAAGAAAACAATTTAAAACACATCTACGATGACCATGAGGCAGCCTACATGGACTTTGAACAATTTTTAAAAATAGATGCGGCCAGGTTAGGTGATTAACCATCCAGGTCAGTTACAGCTGACGCTATAAATAAAAACGATGCTGGAAGCGAGTGACGTCACAAGAAACGGTGGTGCATGTGCCCAGGTTATACCGGGTTAGCTCCATGACAAGGTGGTGGACCAGTCGGGTCAGCTAAGAGTCGGGTAGTGGAATGGTCGGGTCAGTCTAAACATAAATGACCACAATTATAAGTATTATATTTCTGATACACATCATGATTGTACATTAGAGTAGAGTCTTTGAGATAACGCTGCAGCTCAACTGGTGGCTTCAAGTTTCCATATGAGTCAAAGTACACGGCTGTGTCACCACGTTTCTTAACTGCAACCCAATGACTGCCAGGTTCCTTGTTTGTTTGCAAATTCATGATAAGTGATTCATTCTTGCGTGGCCCATTGGTTGGTTGGTTGGGTGGTTGGTTAGTTGGTTGGTTGCACTTTTCATAGAAATGATTGGATATCCAACAGGCTAAATTTAGAATGAAATCTTTACAGACATATGTACCAGATATCAAGTTGTTTTCAGTCTGTGTTCCACCAAAGTCCACCAAGTATGTAGCGGTTGTAGGCGTTAGTTGAGATGTTGCTTCCGACACATCTAGGGGGCCGGTATTCCGGCCCCCTAGATGTGACTCTAAGTGGGCTCCTTCGGTTGGAACATTTGGCATATCGGTATTCCGATAACCCAAATGTTCCTTTAGCTGACTGTTGTAATAGGCAATCAACCCGAGCCCCTGGAGATGACTCTAAGTGGGCTCCTTCGGTTGGAACATTTGGCGTTATCGGTATTCCGATAACCCAACATGTTCCTTCAGCTGACAGTTGTAATAGACAATCAACTCTTTAGTTTTCTTATTTTCCAACCAATGACACATAAAGTCACATCTCAAGACAGTTAGTTAAGAGTGTTGTATGACTAAGATTACTCTTGAAATATTTAGGATATCGGTATTCCGGCTACCTAAATGCTTCTTTAGCTGACAGTTGTAATAGACAATCAACTCTTTAGTTTTGTTATTTCCACCCATTAACACATAAAGCTACATCTCAAGACAGTTAGAGTGTTGCATGATTAAAATTACTCTGAAATGCTAGTGGCACCCCATTTTTTACCAAGTATGTAACAGCTGTAGGTACCAAGTCAACCCCTTCTACTTGTTGTTGTAATAGACAATTAACTCTTTGGTTTTCTTATTTTATATCTCATAAACATAAAAGCTACACTTCAAGATACTTAGTTTAACTGGTTACTCTGAAATGATAGAGATGTGTTGGTTTAGGGCAATTCAAGACTGTTCTTCAAGACATATTTACTTTGGTTTGTTAGGTACGCTTGACAGCTGCCTGTGCCGTCAACTTCAATAAGTCTAAGAGGGTGTACTAAAATTTGTCTGTAGCACGCATCACTTGATGTAGTCAACATTTAAATACGCCATTGAATACTGGTCCTCATGGTAAGCTTGAAAATTTCTCTGAAAGTAACTTCATTAAGTCTAAGAGAGAGTGTGTTGTTTTTAGATGACGCTTGACAGCTGCCTGTGCCGTCAACTTCAATAAGTCTAAGAGGGTGTACTAAAATTTGTCTGTAGCACGCATCACTTGATGTAGTCAACATTTAAATACGCCATTGAATACTGGTCCTCATGGTAAGCTTGAAAATTTCTCTGAAAGTAACTTCATTAAGTCTAAGAGAGAGTGTGTTGTTTTTAGATGTTAACACAACTTGTTTTGATTTCCTTAAAAACTATATTTCTTTCTTCTGTTCAACAAGACGATTATTTTGAGGTGTCACACATGTATGTAGCTCTAAGAATAGCTATACCGGAAGTGTCTACCGGAAGTAACATTTTTATTGGATATGTTAATAGAGTTTGACTTGCTGAACACCGTGCATGTGTTGGTTCTATCGTACATCTCGCCGATCTTCCGAGATAAGGGTTTGAAGTTTTTTATCTCAGTTTCTTGTAGACCTTGTTACGAAACATACATTTTTGAAGTCGGTTCCTTTCTATCACTTTCCGTTGAAAAGTTATAACGATTTAAAGTTTAGACCGGAAGTGGCCATTTTATTGTATATTCCAATTTGATTTGGCCTCCTTAACACCGTGCATGTGTTGGTTCTATCGTACATCTCACGGATCTTCCGCGATAAGGGTTTAAAGTTTTTTATCTCAGTTTCTTGTAGAGCTTGTTATGAAACGATATATTTTTGAAGTCGGTTCATTTCTATCACTTGTCGTTGAAAAGATACAAGGATTTAAAGTTTAGACCGGAAGTGGCCATTTTATTGTATATACCAATTTGATTTGGCCTCCTTAACACCGTGCATGTGTTGGTTCTCTCGTACATCTCACGGATCTTCCGCGATAAGGGTTTAAAGTTTTTTATCTCAGTTTCTTGTAGAGCTTGTTATGAAACGATATATTTTTGAAGTCGGTTCATTTCTATCACTTGTCGTTGAAAAGATATAACGATTTAAAGTTTAGACCGGAAGTGGCCATTTTATTGTATATTCCACTTTGATTTGGCCTCCTTAACACCGTGCATGTGTTGGTTCTCTCGTACATCTCACGGATCTTCCGCGATAAGGGTTTAAAGTTTTTTATCTCATTTTCTTGTAGACCTTGTTACGAAACATACATTTTTGAAGTCAGTTCCTTTCTATCACTTGTCCTTCAAAAAGATATAACGATTTAAAAGTTTAGACCGGAAGTGGCCATTTTATTGTATATTCCAATTTGATTTGGCCTCCTTAACACCGTGCATGTATTGGTTCCATCGTACATCTCACGGTTGAACCTGTTGTCTATTTTGTTTCTGAACTTCCTTCTTTTGTTTTGCCAGCGACCTCTGTGTGTTATTTTTAGAACCTACCCATATAACAATTGTGACGTTCTAGTCTGTCTAATATTAAACATATTAATTATTATGTCTTATGTCTACACTCTCATTTGTCGGCTCTAAAGGTTGGGGTGACGTAACTTTAAATAATGGAGTCTTCAACCATCTTCATCAGCGCACCATCTTTAAGAACGAAAGCCGCCATTTTATAATGTCAGGGATGTCAGCTTAATGTATCACAGGTTAGACCGCCATCTTTCATCCCGCCATTTTCCGCCATTTTGGTTCCTCCGTTTTGGTTCCGCCTCTAATATTAATTATTATTTTGTAAATCATCCATTTGTCTAATAATAAACTTTAATTATGTTACATGTATGGTTTGTTTGTAATTAAAAGTCGTATATATATATACCAACCTAAAACAATAAATTAACAAGCGTCTGCTTAGCTTAACGGGTAGCATCGTTGCCTCCCATCTGAGTGCCCGGGGTTCGAAACTCACCTGCTCCAAATGGTTTTTTTCAAAATATAATAATTTAAAGTAATAGGTTAGACACTTTGGAATGTTTGCATGTGACTGTCTGGCCCAAGTCGTGTGACGTCAAAGTTTCCTAGACAGGTCAATGACCTTAGAATGCAGAATAACACGGATGTGA
Source organism: Tillus elongatus (assembly GCA_964006375.1). NCBI lineage: Eukaryota > Metazoa > Arthropoda > Insecta > Coleoptera > Cleridae > Tillus > Tillus elongatus. Next base: position 15,158,006 of record OZ023262.1, read on the forward strand.
CTGTCTGGCCCAGGGCGTGGCTGGGCGCCGGCGCCGGGGCTGGCGCCGGGGCCGGGGCAGGCGCCGGGGGCAGGCGCCAGGGCGTGGCTAGGCGCCGGCGCCAGGGCGTGGCGCCGGCGCCGGGGCAGGCGCCAGGGCGTGGCGCCGGCGCCAGTGACGTCACTTCCTGTCTAGCCCAAGTGTCGCAATACCTACTAATAATTATAATAACAATATAAATCCAGACACTGCTGCCCCAGTCATTGCGTACTGCTTTGGAGCAGTAGCGGCTCGTGACTTTGAGAGTGGGTGAAGCAGAATCCACGCGGTCGAAAGGGGGGGTTCAGGGGGGCGAAGACCCCCTCTGCGCGGCAGACGAAATTTTTATAAATTTTCAAGGTTACGCGTTCTCCTGGCACTTCAGTATTTAAATGAAAAATCCATTTGTACAAAGATATATACGTTCACAAGGAATAATTTTCGGAATAATGACCACGAATACTCGATGAGAGGACATAAATAAATAAATGTATTACTATTTACCTTATTTTTGTCACATTCTACACGCACGAGCACGGTAATATAATACGGCGCGTATTATGAAAATCTGTTTATAGTGGGAGGAGCTACAAGTTTTTTTTTCAAATTCAAGGCCCTTCTCTTTATTTTTACTTGAAATTTTGTATCTTATATTTTACTATTTTGAAATTATTCTTTTATAGGTGATAATAAACAAATCAATTCCACTTACCAAAAGGAAACATGAAAAATACAGTTCTTCAAAGTCTGTAAATGTGACACATACCGGATCATTTAACTGGAACATAGTAAAAAAACTCGGGACGCAGCAAGTGCGTTATGGTAGTGAATTTTCATAAGATTAAGATGTTTGATTTATGAAAAGAAAGGTACTACCAAAGGGACAAATAAAATACAATATCTCTAGATGAATCTTTATAGTGGGTTAATTTAATAAAATAAATAAAATAAATGACAATCAGGAATTTAATTTGTCTAAACAGCACAAAATGAAATATATATATAAAATAAATTTGGTAAATTAGCAGTTTACCTCATGGAGGGTTTTGAGAATTGTTTTCCGAAACATGCTTAGGATTCTCCTAGGTGCATAACCCACAACAAACATTTTTTATAAACAACCTCTAAAAAAGTTACAGGACCAGGAGTTAATAAGGGTGTAGGGCGAGGAAAACGAACTGTAAATATGAGTGGAAAAGCGAAAAAAATAGCTTAGTCGGATCTCTAACAGCTGCCTTTTTCAGATTTTGCAGTCGTACCTCCTTTAAATGTTTTTTAACTTATAGTAACAGATCATGAAGAAGTTCACATGTAAATAACTCAGTAAAGACAAGGAATGCAAAGGGAAAGAGTAGTGTCGACGTGCATTAGTGATGTCAAATTATATTTATCAGCAGTTGATTTATCTAAAAGTGTTGGATGTGGGAAATTCCCTAATAGTTCTCACAGAAAATAAACAATAAGTTAAAAGAAAGGAAGTTTAATACAATTTTAAAAGTGGAATACAAGGTATATTTAAGCAAGGGACAAAATTCGCTTATTGTGACAATACAATCAAAGGCTGTTAATGAAAATCGTGTAAAATAATATATTTACTAACAGGTGTAAGATTTACATTTTATTATTATAATTACGTGGCAGCTGTTTCCCTCCGATATGGATAAATTATCTAAAAAAGACACATCGTTGGGAAAGAGCTGTCATGTAAAATCAATATAATATATAGGTCATATTAATAGTTTTAATATACATTTGAAAATGAATTTAGTTCTAGTGTTATCTACTATCGACTAATTAAAGAAGACTATGTATCACAATTCCAACAGTTTAGTAAATTTAAAATCACATGAAATATAATTCTTCAACAAAAAAAAAAGAGGCAAAACAATACGCCTAGTTGTTAAACGTTTTTAATTAAATCAATTCTGATAGTGGTTTGAGATGGACAAATGAACTATTTTAATTTATAATTAATTGTTTTCTACAACAAATTTTGGTTTGTTTAAAAATACAGACGATACAATGTTTTTATATGTTGAAGCTTAAGGTTTCTCTGGTTGGCGTTTCAAGGAATTGTTACACATGTTGATTTCCTAGCAGTCCAATGTGACACCGTACATATCTCTTCTTGAACTCATTGTGACACTCGAGTAAATTATTGAGTCCTCGCGACTGAACGTTGCTTATAAAAGTCTATACACTAATAAACGGATTTGCGTAGTATGTACATATATACGAGGCCCACTCATTGTTGTTTGATGATCTTTCGCTACCTTACTTAAAACACATTCAAAGCAATCTCAATTGTCAATAAAAATTGGAATCTTCTGCCTGAGGTTCCAGAAGTGCACTGTCCATTTTTGTTACAATTTGTGCATTGTGTTGCTTGGAGTTTATGCAGGTACGTCAAAAACTTTTGTAGTTTCAAAGTTTCCATTCATTTTGATTGTCCAAATAACTAATACTGTCCCATACACAAATATAAAAAGCATGATTTGGAAACATTTTTTTTTTTGGTCTGTAACGAACGGTTCAGATTATTTTTAAATTGCTCCAGGGGATAGGTGATAATTGATTTTGAGAAAATTGAATGTTTTTTTAAACCTTCAGTAATATTATGTTTGTTTGTTTATTACAAAACTTTGAATTTCATCAAACATCTGGTATTCTATGCTGAAATCAAATTTGGGGTTAAATGTGTAAGGGTGGAATATTGATGCCAAAAATTTCAATTTAAAAAAAAAAGACAAAACATCTGAAAACGTACACAACTTGATTCTGGAATGGGATTTGTTTTGTCTTTGGCAAAGGAACACTTCATATTGTCTTTGGGTTGGGTCACTTCAGGGGGTAGGGGATCAATGGGGGGTGATTTTATGAAAATTTAAATTTTTTTGTTAAAAGTCGAGTAATATAACCTTTCAGAAGTTTATCGGTAGAGGAATACGAATATTTTCTTTTTGTTCAAGTCATGGATCCTGAAATCATTTCATGAGATAGTATTTCTAACAAGAGTAGATTATCACAGCTATTTGGATGTAATGATTTAATTTGCAATACTTTCTCGTTAGAAACGATTCTGACAATTGTAGTGGGGTTACCTTCCACTGCATTGAGAACTGACTCTTCAATTTGAGGAGGTCATTGGTATCTTTTGCATATAGAATTAGATTTTACAGATTTCAAGGCATCTATTTCCCTAAAACATCTGCAGATATGTTCAAAAATATTTCTGCTGCGTGCTATTCATCCGGGAAAACCTGTCATAATAAATTCTCACTGCTTCTTTTCCATTTTGTTTCGCTTCACCACAATGTAATAACAAATTAGCTAATTCACCCAAGGTATAATTGAAAAGTGCATTTTAAAAGCATATACAGCATCTATTACAAGGCTTGTTCAATTAAAACCCATCTTTGGTCAGGTTAGCCTTGAAAACAGTTGTAATCACTCAAATGACGTTTTGCAATGTTAGTTTTGTTTGTAAACATCACACTTATGAGTTCCTGTCATTTGTATTTAACAGCGATTTTAAGTATTGTGACTTTAAAATGGCGTTTGTTGTTAACAATCCATCTAAATATAATCAGTGTGCGGTCATTCAATTTTTGTGTGATAAAGGTTTGCAACCATTGCAAATTCAAACACGAATGCAAGCAGTGTATGGAAACACATGTTTTGCATATCCAACTGTCAAGGAATGGTTTCGAAAATTTAAGAGTGAAAGAGAGAAGATGAATGATAAGCCGCAACTAGGTGCATTGAGTACTGCATCAACAGACAGGAATGTGGCATGTGTAGAAGACCTGATTAGAGGAAATCGTCTATTGTCATTCAAAGCAATTTCAGAAGATGTTGGTGTGATTATAGAATCTATCCGTAGTATCGTATACAAACTGGCTTACAGCAAAAGGTGTTAAAAGGTAATCGTTTTCAGTCGGATGAAGAAGTACTAAATGCCTTAAAAGAATTTTTCGGGCATTAGCCACAAGAATTCTTTAAGCAGGGTATACATCAGTAGGTGAAACAATGGGATATGTGCCCTAATAATAATAGTAATTATTTGTAAATATATTTGCCAATAAATTTGTTCTGAACCAAAAATGGGTTTCAATTGAACAAGCCTATTATTACCTTGATAAATAAATGACAATAACAGCCTAATTTTTTCATTCTTTCCAAAACACATTCGATCCACAACATAAGACAACATAATTGCATTTATCTCATAAGCGAGATGAAAATCGACAAAATATATAAAAAATTATCAGCACTAAATGACCTACATAACTGCTAAGAAAGAAACGTCAGTGACAGATTTTTTTTTTTTCTTAGAAAATTATTAGTAATGGCACCAATGTACCGCCCCTATAAAGGTAACCACACTCTTTTAGCAGTAAAATATGTACCAGTCTGAATATCTATCACCTTCCAAATTTAATGCAGCTTGCTGGTCATGATCTTCATTTTGATATTTTTGACACATCGATCCTTACTAGATACCAAGTTTGTTTTTTCAAATGAAACCTCCGGTATATATATATATATATATATATATATATATATATATATATATATATATATATATATATATGTTTTAATATTAACTAATAAACCAGATTTTTTTTTCAGCTTTATTTGATAATATGACAGGTTGTTGAGCAATGATTGGTATTACTCCACGGAGTTTCGAAATTTTACTTGCAATATTTTGGTTTTTTGCTAATAAGTCGAAAACCGCTAATAATAGGTAGAACATTATATAGTACTTTAAGAAAGAAAATCAATTGATCTTGCTATCCCTATATAATACAGGATGTTCGATTTGAAAATCTCACATTACCTGCCATTATATGTTCTACCTAAAGACCATTTTTATTGTAGACAGCCTATATGCAATAATTGGATTTTCATGACTATATCAACCTATTAGCAAACATCAACAAAAAACTCAAACCTCTATCTATGCTGGTTATGGAAAGACTCTTTTGTTGTTGTTAATGAATGGAGGTTGCGAACTTTCCTAACTAATAAGTTTTATTTTCTTAACGTCTTGAGATAGGTTAACAGATATATAAACACACACACACACACACACAAATATATATATATATATATATATATATATATATATATATATATATATATATATATATATATATATATATATATATATATATATATATATATATATATATACTTTAAAAACATTACTGCAAACATAAGAGTGTCACAATACAGACATTTTTTTCATTTGAAAAAATAATGTTATGGGACGACGCCGCCATGTCATAAATATTTTCAAAATGAAGACCATAACCACTTAAGAACATAACCTAAATTCACATTTCTATCAATTTTGAAACACTATATACTTCTAATACTCCATCGAGTTTGGCCCACGCTTTACATATAATTTTGATACAAGTATATAAAGTGGTGATATTTGGTGGTTTTAAATTACAAATGCAAATTAAATTAGCTGCGATTTCTATGAAATCCTGTTTTTGGGATTGTCATTTTAGGACTAAGAGTACAACAATTATACTATTTAACTCATCTGTAAATATGTACAAAGTTTTCACATCACCAGACAGACGATCCTAAATTTGATATTTTATGTCTATGATGGACAAACCTTCCCTTTAAATCTTCATTCATGTCCATGAGGCGTTTCTGGTATGGTTGATAATCTGCAACACAATTATAAAAAAATTAGATGCATAAAAAATTCTAGATTCTACATCTAACATTCTATATGCGAGGTATATAATAAACCTCACCTACCCAACCAATAGCCCCAATAAGGATTCAGATGAAAACCCCACTATAGACAATACAGAACCACCAAAGGACAGTTTGATCTCTTTCAAGTCTATGGTTGAATACACCAAGGCATTAGAGATGATATCCGGTGAGATTAAGCGATTAAGGCATGGATGCAAAATGATGAAAATGTTTTGTATCCTCCTACTATGTCGAAAATCATAACTACTGGACAATTGATAGTCCCTTTATTAATCTTATTTTTAAAGGGGTAGACATTGATCCAATCCAATCCATAGCAGGTGGTAGTGGAATTTCCCTTTATGTAACAGTAAAGGATTTTTTCACGCCCGAGGAGGTACCACCCCATACATCAAGGAGCCGGTTTAGTCCCAACGGACGTTTCGGGCTCTGGTGTATGAGTCGGTTTCCCTTATAAGCAAAAATGATGATGGCTCCTCCTTGTATAAAATATTCCGGAGGCAAAATACCCCTCCATTCGGATCTCCGGGAGAGGGGTGTACAGGGGGCGCCAACATCAAGATTTAACATATCCTTTTCGAATATATGTGGCCTAAATTCTAACCTGAACTCCGTCCACCATTTCCTCCAGGCTAACAGGCCCCAACTCCTCTTCCTCACCGAAACCCAAATCAGTGCCAAAACAGCCACTAATCACCTTAATTTCCCGGGGTATGAGCTCCTTACTGCCTTTAGATTGCATGGAGGCGTGTGCGCATACGTCCGTAGCAATCTACCCTGCACCAGACTTCCCAATTTAGAAGCTGGAAGAAAAGACATACTATGGATAAAACTCTCTCTCAGGGCTGCAACTAAATTCATCTGTTGCATTTACCGGTCACCTTCTGACAACAACTTTGTCCAGCTCTTTGACTACCTTTCTGAAAAAACCGACTATCTGATTTCTGAATATCCTTCCTCCGAGGTCACTATTCTTGGCGACTTCAATGTCCATAATAAGGAATGGCTAGGATCTTCAAAAACCGATCCACAAGGGAGAGCAGCGGAGGCCTTTGCAGTCAGCAATTCTTTGGCCAATATGGTTCAGCAACCTACTTACTTTCCTCGTATCCCAACACACAGCTCAAATCCCTTGGATCTCCTTCTTACTACAAATCCTGAATGCTATAAGATATCAGTCACCGCCCCCCTTGGTCGCTCAGACCACGGCATGGTCACTGCTTCCTGTGCAATGCAACCCGAGGTCACACAGTCATCACACCCACGTATCGTTTGGCACTACAACTCCGCAAACTGGGACGAAATGCGGGATTACTTTTCCTCATTTCCATGGGCGTCTGTCTGCTTCTCTCATCCTGACCCCTCTGATATCTCAGAAAACGTCACCGAAATTATCCAAGCTGGCATGGAATTATTTATTCCACGTACACAGAAAACCTCTTCAGCCACTCAAAAGCCCTGGTTCTCTAAATCCTGTGACAAGGCCAGACTTGAATAGGTCAAAGCTCACAAAACGCTTCTACACAATCCCAGTCAAGAAAATCGTCAAGCATTCAACGACGCAAGAAACCGCTATGTCCGCATTCTTTCTGAGGCAAAAAACTCGTTTAATAACCACATCAAAAACAAAGTCCTCTCAAGCTCTAACGGCGGCAAACCCTTCTGGACTCTTGCTAAGTCTATTGGGAATAATTTCTGCAAGAGCACATTCCCACCTCTCGTCTCCGGTGATGAAATTGTTTCTACCGCCCTGGGCAAGGCTGAACTTTTTTCTTCGTTGTTCGCCGGAAATTCTACTCTCAACCCACCTCCAAATGTTCAACCACCAACAGTCCCCAACGTCGCGCATAAAATGACTGATATCATTTTCAAAACTAAAAAGGTACGAAAGATGCTCTCTTCTCTTAATACCAGGAAAGCCTCTGGCCTTGACGAGATCCCAGCAATTGTTCTCAAAAAATGCGCACCAGAACTTGCTCCTGTCCTGACTCGTCTGTTTCAGATATCTTACAATAAAGGCATATTCCCTAGTAACTGGAAAACTGCTCGAGTACAACCCATCCCCAAGAAAGGATCCAAAGCGCTTCCTAGCAACTACAGGCCTATTTCTCTCCTTTCAGTCATCTCTAAAGTGATGGAAAAGTATATAAACACCGAACTACTAAAATTCCTTGAAAAACACAGTCTAATCCACGACAGGCAGTATGGATTCCGTCAGCGCAGATCGACTGCCGACCTCCTTTCCTTTGTCACCAATTCTTGGAACAAGTCTATGGAACAACACGGTGAATCCCAGATTGTTGCTCTAGACATATCCAAAGCATTCGACCAGGTCTGGCACGCAGCGCTGCTTAATAAACTTCCGGCCTATGGCCTACCACCAAAACTTTGTACCTGGACAGCAAATTTCCTCTCCAACAGGAGCATATCTGTTGTTGTGGATGGCCATTCCTCTAAACTGTATCCAATTAATGCAGGAGTTCCTCAAGGTTCAGCTTTAGCCCCTACTTTGTTTCTTCTCCACATCAATGACCTCCTCTCTAGCACATCCAACCCAGTTCACAGTTACGCGGACGACAGCACCCTCCACTCAAACATACAATATTCTAAGCCTGTCTCTTTAGCCCAATTAGATGAGGATCGCAGACTCATGGAGGGTTCTGTCTCCGTAGACCTCCAAAAAATATTAGACTGGGGAAGTAGAAATCTTGTACAATTCAACCCCACCAAAACTAAGTCTTGCTTTCTTTCTCACAAGAGATACAGCAGCCCTAGACCCATCACAATGAACAACCAAGTTATTCAAAGTAATGAGTCCTTTTCTCTTGTTGGCATTTCTGTGGATCGAAATCTTAATTGGCACCAACATGTTACATCAATTGCAGAAGCGGCTGCTAAGAAATTGGGTTTTCTCTTCCGGGCTCGCAAATACTTTTCACCAACTAATCTCTATACCTTATACACTTCACAAATAAGGCCAAACCTCGAATACTGCTCCCACATCTGGGGTGCAGCAGCCGCTTCTACACTCGCTATCCTGGACTCCATTCAAAAGAGAGCTATACGTCTCATCGGTGACCCTACCCTCACCCAAAGGCTTCCATCCCTTGCCCACCGACGTGCCGTTGGTGACCTCTCTCTCTTTTATAGATATCTGCACGGGCACTGCTCAGAGGAGCTTTCCTCCATAATTCCCCCACCTGCTGCCCCCAGCAGATCTACCAGGGGAACAGAGCGAATGCACCCTTTTACTGTCCAGGTCACCAGACATAGAACATCTTGTTATGCCCGCTCTTTTGTCCCGAGGACTTCCAAGTTGTGGAATTCCTTGCCGGCACATGTTTTTCCTTCTCCTCCGAACCTCCAAACCTTCAAGTCCAGAATTAACAAGTTGCCTCTTTCCTCCTTGTCAACACCCACGGTACGATAGTATTTAGGCTATAAGCCCTCGTGGTGTGTTGTTGACATAAAAAAAAAAAAGAGAGATTTCGAGAGTAGGAAGATTACGACTCCATAATTGAACTACAACCCAACCTATACCTAACCACCACTCTAAAGATTAGGCAGATTAAGGCCTAAAGAGTTCTATTCCATTCATATTTTACTCAACCTCTTGAAAATGATAAATGGCTCCAAGCCAGAATGTCGAGGTTCAACAAATTCTAGAGAAAGTTCAACCAGACATATTAGTTAAGCGAATGATATGATATCTGTCCGCTTTACATAAGTCGTCACAAGTTATTTACTACCAGTTTCAATAATTTTCTGGGCATACTAGATCATTAAGTTTTCATAGCCAACTTAGAATGTTCTGATGACAGCCATATTTTTATGGGGCTGAATGGAGAATAAAACAAGCAGTATAAGTCACAAAAAATCAGAGATAGCATCACAAAAGGCTAAACTGGCTTCCACTTTTTGTAAGGAGTGTACATATGCTCATGCGCTATGTTTGTATAATAGAACATTTCTTCATGACAATGGCAATTTTTTCTTGTTTTAACTTTTTTTTTCACATATATGAAAAATAAACACTATTCCTTATCCACTTCGACTACTCTCTTATTTCAGCATGCACAACTTGACGAAACTGAGTCACCAGCGATGCCCACTTGTCATGTTACTTGATTCATTTAGATACCACTGCCATATTTTATTTGTCCACTTTTATATACCTACCAGCAATTTTTACATTCTACTAAATATAATATTACAAGATATCACCAATAATACAATTGGTCCACAAATTATCCAAGAGGTTTATGCACCAGTAGTACATATAGCATCACAACGGAAGAACTTCGGCATAGTGTTAAAATCTAAGTATATAATACAATCTGAGTGTAGCGTGACCAGCATTAACATTGCTTTCCATAATTATAATTATAAAATTTAACAATTTAAAGGAGCACCTATTATAATAACCAGTCTAGCTAATCATATAGAATCCTGTCTCATTGAATCAGACAGGATAGAAACCTTGTCTGCTTATACTTTGTAATCAGTATGGAAAAGCTTTCTGATAATGTAACAAAATTAATCAATGACACCCACTAAGCATGGTTACTTACAAATGCTTACCGCAAAGTTAGATAATTTACCATTAGGCAAGTTAAGTTTGCAACATTTCTAAATGTTTGCAGGCAAAAAACCAATGCAAACTTACAAATGAAACTTTAACGTAACTTTCAAAAATAATATCTAGTTTGCCGTGTTGTGGTTTTTCTCCATTTGTAAGCTCACGTAAAGTTACAATTGTAATGTTTCTGAAAGTTTGTTTCAAATTGTAAACATTTGAATTCCCTCCGTTTTCGGGTATGTTCGATCCTACGTCATCATCGTCCAATAGCAACATAGCAACACCGACGCCAACAGCGAACTGACTGACAAATGACAAAGCGCCCGGCATTAATTAATGGCGGTTTGTTGTTTACTTTTTTTATAATTTCATCATCATAAGTTGTTATTTGATCTATGTCTATTTATTTTCCTGGAAGTTTTAAAGATTGAACAATCTTATTGTAGCCTGAATTGTTTGAATTTTGTAATTCGTTGTCTGGAGAGTAGATAATGAAACATGGAGTATATCGACAAACATTTCAGGTAAGAATCCCTAAAACAGCTATATATTAAATACATGTGTGAATTCATTATTCTCTTTTCTGTAGCATAATTATTTTGGTATGTCGCTATTGGTGAATTATTATAAAATGGCTGCATTTATATTTTTGTTTCTTTTTATGCAATATTATACATATACCAGATTAGCATGTTGCCAAGATGTTCGTGGCGAGCATTTTGAACATTTACTACATTGACATTAATTTTTTTTTGTTTTTTTAAATTATTAAGAAATAATCAGTATTTCTTATTAGAATTTGTGAAATAAAATAATTTTCTATTTTTAATGTTAATTTTTGTAATAAATCTGAAAATACTTAATATTTCCGAAACAGTTGAAGATAGGTATAGGACATTGTACATGAATTATGTCTAGAATTTTCTGAAGAATCCAAAAAATTAATAATATACAGGGGCTTGTATTTAAAATAAGAAAGTTGGTATTGGCCACTGTCACATGACGCATCCTAAATAATTTTTTTTTCTTGAAAAAGATGCGCAGTTAAAAATACAAATCGACGTGTCCAAGCGTTTTTCCCAACACGTCCTCATTTATCCGTTATCGAATTTATTCCATTTGGCTGTTCCACACTGTAGAAATGTCTTCTAACATTACTCAACATCTCAGGCGTGACTGATCTAATCGCAAGCGTGATTCGTCTTTTTAAGTCATCTAAGTTGAGGGGCTTAGTTTTGTATAGAATACTTTTGACATATCCCCACAAAAAGTAGTCTAATAGCGACAGATCAGGAGATCGTGCTGGCCATTCTATCGATCCGCGCCTCCCTATCCACCGATTTGGAAAAATTTGGTTCAGGTACTGCCGGACATTGATTTGGTAATGGGGCGGTGCTCCATCTTGCTGAAACCATATTTTATTGGCAGGAACTTGTGGGTTTGCTGGATCTGGATATGTTTGTCAAAGTTGGCACGACATTATTTTGGAGCAGTTCTAAATATTTATCCCCATTCAAGTTGCCATCAATGAAAAAGGGACCTACGATATGATTTCCAACAATTCCTGCCCAAACATTAACTTTTTCAGGATATTGCGTATGTTCCTCTCTCATCCAATGAGGATTCTCATTAGACCAATAGCGGCAATTTTGACGATTAACATGACCGTGAAGTGTAAATGTGCTCTCATCAGAAAACAAAACATCTTCTAATTGGATCACATTGTTATCTAACATTGCCATCATTTGTTCACAAAAATACGTTCTCCTATCGAAATCGTCCTCCATGAGCTCCTGAGTTGGTATCATTTTATAGGGATGCATTTTACTTTCCTTTAATGTTCGAAAAATTGCTGTGTGGCTAACGTTGAATAGTTGGGCTGCTTGTCGACCAGAAGTATGTGGGTTTTCTTGAAACTCAAGCGTAATATCCAATTTCGTATCATCACTTACTGCATTGGCAGCTACTTTTTTTATCTGTCTCACATGACCAAGCTCGCGAAACTGCTTTTCTATTTTGCTAATTGTTCCTTGGGATACAGGCGGCAAATTTGGAAATTTTTCGTGAAATAAGCGAGACACTTCCATCTGTGTCCGTGTGTTATCTCCATAACCAATCATTTGTAGAATGGTTATTTTGTGCATTTCTGTTAAATGAACCATTTTTCTGATATTATTACGTACAGTTAACGAAATTCAAACGACAATAGCACTGACACTAATCACTACTGTCATGCAGGCAGACAACAAGTTGCTAAGGCTACGAGTTTTATACGAACAGAAAGAAAACTGTTTTTGTTTTTGTTTCATTTCATATCAGTAAAAAGAAACGCAGGAATGGTTTTTGTTTACTTTCTCATTATCAAGAGCTGAATGGGAAATAAGTATTGAATGCAATGTAGCGAATTTGTGAAATAAAATAATTTTCTATTTTTAATGTTAATTTTTGTAATAAATCTGAAAATACTTAATATTTCCGAAACATTTGAAGATAGGTATAAAACATTGTACATGAATTATGTCTAGAATTTTCTGAAGAATCCAAAAAATTAATAATATACAGGGGCTTGTATTTAAAATAAGAAAGTTGGTATTGGCCACTGTCACATGACGCACCCTATATAATTTTTTTTTCTTTAAAAAGATGCGCAGTTAAAAATACAAATCGACGTGTCCAAGCGTTTTTCCCAACACGCCCTCATTTATCCGTTATCGAATTTATTCCATTTGGCTGTTCCACACTGTATATATATATATATATATATATATATATATATATATATATATATATATATATATATATATATATATATATATATATATACAGTGTGGAACAGCCAAATGGAATAAATTCGATAACGGATAAATGAGGACGTGTTGGGAAAAACGCTTGGACACGTCGATTTGTATTTTTAACTGCGCATCTTTTTCAAGAAAAAAAAATTATTTAGGATGCGTCATGTGACAGTGGCCAATACCAACTTTCTTATTTTAAATACAAGCCCCTGTATATTATTAATTTTTTGGATTCTTCAGAAAATTCTAGACATAATTCATGTACAATATCCTATACCTATCTTCAACTGTTTCGGAAATATTAAGTATTTTCAGATTTATTACAAAAATTAACATTAAAAATAGAAAATTATTTTATTTCACAAATTCTAATAAGAAATACTGATTATTTCTTAATAATTTAAAAAAACAAAAAAAAATTAATGTCAATGTAGTAAATGTTCAAAATGCTCGCCACGAACATCTTGGCAACATGCTAATCTGGTATAGAAATGTCTTCTAACATTACTCAACATCTCAGGCGTGACTGATCTAATCGCAAGCGTGATTCGTCTTTTTAAGTCATCTAAGTTGAGGGGCTTAGTTTTGTATACAATACTTTTGACATATCCCCACAAAAAGTAGTCTAATAGCGACAGATCAGGAGATCGTGCTGGCCATTCTATCGATCCGCGCCTCCCTATCCACCGATTTGGAAAAATTTGGTTCAGGTACTGCCGGACATTGATTTGGTAATGGGGCGGTGCTCCATCTTGCTGAAACCATATTTTATTGGCAGGAACTTGTGGGTTTGCTGGATCTGGATATAAGTTTGTCAAAGTTGGCACGACATTATTTTGGAGCAGTTCTAAATATTTATCCCCATTCAAGTTGCCATCAATGAAAAAGGGACCTACGATATGATTTCCAACAATTCCTGCCCAAACATTAACTTTTTCAGGATATTGCGTATGTTCCTCTCTCATCCAATGAGGATTCTCATTAGACCAATAGCGGCAATTTTGACGATTAACATGACCGTGAAGTGTAAATGTGCTCTCATCAGAAAACAAAACATCTTCTAATTGGATCACATTGTTATCTAACATTGCCATCATTTGTTCACAAAAATACGTTCTCCTATCGAAATCGTCCTCCATGAGCTCCTGAGTTGGTATCATTTTATAGGGATGCATTTTACTTTCCTTTAATGTTCGAAAAATTGCTGTGTGGCTAACGTTGAATAGTTGGGCTGCTTGTCGACCAGAAGTATGTGGGTTTTCTTGAAACTCAAGCGTAATATCCAATTTCGTATCATCACTTACTGCATTGGCAGCTACTTTTTTTATCTGTCTCACATGACCAAGCTCGCGAAACTGCTTTTCTATTTTGCTAATTGTTCCTTGGGATACAGGCGGCAAATTTGGAAATTTTTCGTGAAATAAGCGAGACACTTCCATCTGTGTCCGTGTGTTATCTCCATAACCAATCATTTGTAGAATGGTTATTTTGTGCATTTCTGTTAAATGAACCATTTTTCTGATATTATTACGTACAGTTAACGAAATTCAAACGACAATAGCACTGACACTAATCACTACTGTCATGCAGGCAGACAACAAGTTGCTAAGGCTACGAGTTTTATACGAACAGAAAGAAAACTGTTTTTGTTTTTGTTTCATTTCATATCAGTAAAAAGAAACGCAGGAATGGTTTTTGTTTACTTTCTCATTATCAAGAGCTGAATGGGAAATAAGTATTGAATGCAATGTAGCGAATTTGTGAAATAAAATAATTTTCTATTTTTAATGTTAATTTTTGTAATAAATCTGAAAATACTTAATATTTCCGAAACAGTTGAAGATAGGTATAAAACATTGTACATGAATTATGTCTAGAATTTTCTGAAGAATCCAAAAAATTAATAATATACAGGGGCTTGTATTTAAAATAAGAAAGTTGGTATTGGCCACTGTCACATGACGCACCCTATATAATTTTTTTTTCTTGAAAAAGATGCGCAGTTAAAAATACAAATCGACGTGTCCAAGCGTTTTTCCCAACACGCCCTCATTTATCCGTTATCGAATTTATTCCATTTGGCTGTTCCACACTGTATATATATATATATATATATATATATATATATATATATATATATATATATATATATATATATATATATATATATATGTATCCAACTGATAACTCAAAAAATACTTGACCGATCTTCACTAAATTTGGAGATTACCTTGATTTTGTTAATGGCTTGGATGAGTTCGAAGATGAGCACCGTAGGTTTAATTTTTTGTATAAAAAATGTAAAGGAAATTTTTAAAACGCAATATTTTTGTTTGTTTGAAGTACTGCAGTGATTCAAATGAAAATTTGCACATATAAGGGAGATGTCAAAATAAAGTTGGTAACCAAATTTCATTTTAAATGGTCCACGAGGAAAGAAGTTGTTCGAAAATGAAAAATGTGCAAGAAATAAATAGTGTGTAAGAAATAAATAATCTACGACATCAGTTTGAATTGCATAGGCATTTCGCACATTCAACGTTGACAAGGATAGTTAGAGTATTAATGTGTTTGTTATTACTTTAGACCCGAAAAATGTAAAATCGTCGAAGCGACACAAGAGTTCGTAAATATAAATAAGCAGGGTTGTCAGATATAATAAAAATTAACAAATATTAAAATGTAATTTGATTCTTAGGATGAAAACATATGGACCTAACATATTTTTAAATTATTAATGACATAATTCAAACAATAATTGCGGTACAATAACCAAACATTTTGAATTACCAAATCCGTATGATATTTTAAATTAAAACTTATTTATACTTGAAAACTTTTTGCACTATATGTCAATGCAGCAGTGTAGTACTGTCTACTGTCTACTGTCATCTGTTTTTTTAATTTAAACGCCGTTAGGGTGGAAAGCGCTACACGTACACGGTATATCCACATCATGTTTTAATGGTTTTTTTCTAAATATCAAATAGTACGGTGAAATCTTTCCTTCACTACCATGATTCAGGTAATCGTGATATTATATTTATTTTAGCAGAAACACCTTACAAAAATTATCAGAATTAGGAGCAAAGTGAGCAAGTGAGAGCAAAATTCAAGTTAGGATCTACGTTAATTGTTTTTAAGAAAGTAACCTTAAATTTGCGAATCTTTTATGAAAACAACAAAACAGAGATGAATTTATATAATTAAAGTTGAAAGATGTTCACTATATATAAAAGGTATGTATTCCTATTTTTTATGTTATCATTTTAGAGGTAATCTTATATACTTTGAAGTATTTACCCAAGGTGAAATAATTTAGCACATGTCCAAAGCCTAAGATTTTTTCTGTTGTGTTTTGTGAGCTTGAATTAGTTTTTGTTATAATTTATTGTCATTTATGGAGACATAAGTAGAACTTACTTTAAAAATTATTTCCTTTTTTAGCAATGGTAGTTTCCACAAAATCAGCAGTAGTGAGTTTTCTTAAAGATGAGAAAGAGTAAGAGGGTCACGCAGGAGGTATAACCTATGACCTTTGATGCTACAGTGGCTTCTTTCTAATTAAAATATGTAGTATGGAGTATTGAAAACAGGAAGTGTACTGTCCAGGTAATATTTTTTTAAATAGTGTCAAACTAGTAATTTCCCTTAAGCTAATGCCCACTGAGCAAGGTAATATTGCATTAACATTGCAGAATCTTTTCCAAAGCAAGTGTAAGTTTGATAGATAACTTGCAGAAAGCCTCCTGCAAGTTCGTTGCAAATGGCAAATCTTCCCCCCAGTGACTTTACATATGTAAGTCTTTCTTTTGTAACTTTACTGCAAGTTTACTGTAGTGAGCTGTTACAAACTTTCTTTATACGTACACATGTTACTTTACAGCAAGCTTCAATTTTAAAAGGGCCTGGCAAAGTTGTAAAAAAATACTTTCATTTGCAACTTATCTGCAATTGTATATATTATATATACAGTGCAAGTTTGTAACCTGTGATAATTCCAATTAATCTACTTCAACTTTTTTTTTCAAAAATGCTCGGAGTCTGATAATATTCTCAGTTACAATCTTTTCAAAAATGTATTATACAATTTGTATCAAATGCCATTGATAATTTTTGTAAATGACAACCTTAGCTTTTTGTTGACTTTTTTTAAAGTACACATCAAGCGATACAAAACCACCAACTTTCAAATTTTTATTATAAATCTTGAGTTGAAAGCACGAAAAAAATTGTGTAGTTATCAATGAATAAAAATTTTAAATCTGCTGGTTTTCTACAACTTCACATGTAAGAACTTTAAAAATAGTCAACAAAAACGTAAGGTTGATTCAAAGAAATTATCGATGAAGTCATTTTTCAAATATGGTATATACTGTATAGCTTTTTTAAAAGACTGCAACTCGAAATACTAACCAATGTGTCCAAGCATTTTTGAAAAAAGAAACTGTATTTGATTAACTGAATTTATTTCAAGTTACAAACTAATACTGAATATAGGTATATAGGTGTATTTATACATAATATAAAATTTCTTGTAAAACTGTAAAAAAAGACAAGACAATGTTAATTAGAATAAAATCTTTATTACATAAAAAAATTAAAGACTTACAATTTCATTTCTGCTGATAGATAGATAGATATAGACTTTATTGACCATCAAATGTACATGGTAAGTCACTGTCTTTATAAGTACCGACTATAGTTACTAGATAGAAATAGTTAGACATATAGCGAGCGTGTCCATGTTTAGCCTAAAATGCAGTTCTAGTCAAAACTCAGCGACAAAATAGATAACTTGAACTCGTGATATCGTTATTAATTGACGGATTTCAAAAATTCCTTTTTCTAAATAAATACCAATTAATTGTTTTTGATATTGTTTTACTAAATAACTCTTTAGTCGTCTAGAAAAACGTGTGAAACACCAATAACAAAAACGAAGCCTTCTGCAGCATTACTTGTTTTGAGAGGCAAGATTTTTTTTAGCTTCTAAAATATGTGGTGACATATGTTACATAAAATAAATTCAACATATCAAATACTATTGTGAAAAAGAAATATCTAAAATGGTGCGTTCATTTCGATTTTAGAGAAAGTTTAATTAAGCAAACGTAAGAATATGCAATGGATAAATCAAGCACAGGTAAATGAATACAACTTCACTGCGAAA
Organism: Tillus elongatus; assembly: GCA_964006375.1. Lineage (NCBI taxonomy): Eukaryota > Metazoa > Arthropoda > Insecta > Coleoptera > Cleridae > Tillus > Tillus elongatus. Next base: position 15,176,319 of record OZ023262.1, read on the forward strand.
ATAGCTTAAACATGACGACAGTCTCTGAAAGTGTTCACGCATGTCTTAACTATCCCTATCGAGTAAGTATAGTACCGTCAATGTCTAAAATGTCAGAAACATTGAGTTAAAATAAAGCAAAATTATGACTACAATGAATTACGTATATATAAAAAAAGTCTGTGGCTAGTCGAACTTGCCTTCCAAAGCTTTTGCCTAACACACAGACACACACACTACAAAGAATGAATACAAGTAGTATGTAACATTATACACATTGGTTTAGAGCACTAATAAATTCCTTCACCTTGGTTTTTGTTTTATAACATCCACTAGTGCCTACTGTAATCTTGTTAGTGGAAGCATCTTAATAACATTAGGTAGAAAATTGAGGAATTTGATTCCCAAGTAATCAAACAGCTGCTTTGTTTTCTCCTTTTTGTGGAACTGTATTTTTAATTCATGCCTGTACCTGGTATTGATGTTGCGAACTTCATCATTCACTGGATATTTTGAATACATATACTGAAGAAGGATATAGCTGGAAGTGTACCTAAGTATCCCATTGGCCTCGAACACATCAGGGCAGCTTTTTCTTGGACCTACGCACACAATGTCCTTATTGCTCTTTTTTGCATGATAAACACATGTTCCGCTGCTGACGAGTTAACCCATATGAATGTTCCATAGCATAGAATACTGCGACAAGTGTAAAATAAGCAATCCTGACAGCTTGATGGGTACTGCTCCACTGTTATTATGATGTCAATTGCTATGTATAAGCCACATGCTTCCATAGGTGAATCATATTTAACGTTTTAAAATGAATTGGTCTGACCAGGTATGACATCTCCAGGCTGCTTCTAAGGACATAACAAAATTCATGTAAATAATACATATATATATATATATATATATATATATATATATATATATATATATATATATATATATATATATATATATATATAATCTTCTGCAGTCGATTCAGAATCTCGCATTGTTTTGGCATTAACTGAAGGGAGAGGCGATGCTCAGTGTGAGGTTGGTTTAGCTGTATTAAATGTTTCAAGGCCTACATTGACGTTATGCCAGATATCTGATGTTCAAAGTTATGTGAATACCTTGACAAAAATAAACATCCTAAATCCAACTGAGATTATCGTCCCACATACTTTTATTGACAATGTAACAAAGTTTCGTATAATTGATCTACTGAAGCAACATTTTCAACAAATAAAAATTTTATTTGTGCCAAGAAATGCTTTCAACAAGTCAAATGGGTTAGATAAGTTACAACAATTATGTTTACCTGACCTCAAATCAGTGCTTTTGTCACTTCAACACAAGTATTATGCTTTGTCAGCAGCATCTGCTGTATTATTTTACGCCCAGAATACTCTAAATGTGTATTATTGTAATGATACAGTAAGAATAAATTATCAGGAATCAGAAGGGGTTACAATAATAGATTGCGCTTTGTCTGAACATAATCTCGACACTGGCCACAATATAAATTTTAGTGATGTTTCTATTTTACACTGTGAAACCTTAAGTAATAAAAGAATGTGTTTAGAAGAATTTGAAATTACTTTTAACGACAATTTAATAAACTTAAAGAAAGATAATAATTTTAGAAATCACTACCCCTATTTATATTTCCTAGACAAAAACAAAAAACAAATTCAAATAGACAATTGTTAGCTTCATATGTCAGTTTGGCACTTTCCGACTTCAGTCAAATTTTAAAAAACGGTTTTGTTCATGTTTGTATTTTCATAATTAGTTATAGTAAAACTCACGTTAGATGTAAGTATTTTAAAACTTTTATATTTTTCCTAAGTAAATTGAAAACTTTTTCCTTTCCATGTTGTAGCCTTGAAAATGGAATAAACTTTTCCGAAAGCTCGGCTTTTTAATAAAGAGTTTTATTTTGCAACTGACGGCTTTCCCACAATTTTTTAAGAAAATAACACTATTACCGTCACGAAAACTTAATACTATATATATATATATATATATATATATATATATATATATATATATATATATATATATATATATATATATATATATATATATATATATATATATATATATATAAGCATATAAAAATCAAAACCGACCTTGGATATGGGTTCTAGAGGTCCAAATTCGTGCTCATTTGAAGAAATTTTTCAAAAGTCTCACCATCGATACCTCTCTATTAGTGAATTTTCTTAATGAAAATTCACTAATAAAAATACCTGCCTGACGATCCGACTAAATCTAAATAAACGACGGAAACTAAGATTTGAAGCAGGCTCAGAATTCTGCATCACTTGTGTGGCCATAATACACACCAACTCAACAGTGCGTGTGCCGTAGTCATGACAACCGTCGCATGTAAGCGATAAGACATCGAGGCAGCATTTATATATACACGATTCTGGCTCAGTTCAGTCCTCAGTTCCTCGTTGCTCTGCAATAGTCTGTGCTCTGCAACACGTAATACGCGGCGCGTTAGGGCGTGTTGTGTCACATTCAATTCGGGAATCAGGGGTTTGCAGATTATATCGTACCATGAAATACTATAAAAACTCTAGACGCAGCAAGTACGTTATGGTTGTGAATTTTCATAAGAATTGTACACTATTAGTAAGAAATATTATATAAACTAATTTTAATTTAAATTTAAATGGACCTTGGAGATCGGTTTTAGAGTCCCAGTTAGCGATTTTATTGAAAAAAAATTATATTTTATATGGAGCTGCTAAATTAAAATTTGGTCTTAGATATAATATGTAAGTACTGCAAGTGCCTTTAAAAAATGGTGTTACAAATTTCATTAAAGTTACAAACTTTTTTCAGAAAAAAATAATTATTTACAGAGGGAATGTACCTGTCGAATTATAAATATGACAGATATTTTTCCGTATTAATTGCTTGGATGGTTTTGTTTTAGTCAACCCATCCAGTTTTTGTAAACAATAAACAATAAAAAAGGTTTTTTTATGTTATGGTAGAAAATTTTCGTAAACATATTTCAAATCCGATAGCTCCATAAATTTCCCATTAAGCCAGAATCTTCAATCTTGAACCATAGTAACACCTATGTAAACGCACGTGGGTACTAAATTAGAGAAAAGTAATATATTGAGCTTCGTTTTGTTTTAAAAAACCTTTTTTGTTGTTTATTGTTTGCAAAAACTGGATGGGTTGACTAAAACAAAACCATCCAAACAATTAATAAGGAAAAATACCTGTCATATTTATAATTTGACAGGTACATTCCCTTTGTAAATAATTAATTGTTTTGTGAAAAACTTTTGTGACTTTAATGAAATTTGTAACACCAAATTTTAATTTAGTAGCTCCATATAAAATATAAATTTTTTCTAATAATCACTGACTGGGACTCTAAAACCGATCTCCAAGATCCATTTAAATTTAAAGAATTAGTTTTAATAATATATCTTACTAATAGTGTACAATTCTTATGAAAATTCTCTACCATGATGTACTTGCTGAGTCTAGAGTTTTTTATAATTCGACAGGTACATTCCCTTTATAAATCATTTATTTTTTCTGAAAAACGTTTGTAACTTTAAGGAAATTTGTAACACAATTTTTTTAAAGGCACTTGCAGTACTTACATACTATATCGAAGACCAAATTTTAATTTAGTATCTCCATATAAAATATAATTTTTTTCAAATAATCGCTAACTGGGACTCTAAAACCGATCTCCAAGGTCCATTTAAATTTAAAGAATTTGTTTTAATAATATATCTCATTAATAGTGTACAATTCTTATGAAAATTCACTACCATAACGTACTTGCTGCGTCTAAGAGTTTTTTGTGATACTGGAACCAATTAGTATAAGTTAGTATTTGTTTTACTTGCCAGGTTATTAAAAATATTGAAGAACACAAATAACGATAAGCATGTGCTACTCACATTTGATCAACAATTATTGTGTCAGAAACTTTAGGACCAAATCAAAATAACAGTTTTTAATAACAACTCTAACGGAACATGTAGAGATATAATATAAAGAGCTTTATATCAACAAACGTGGCTGGTGGCTACTACTCCATGTAAGGATGCCTTGCAAAATAAAACCATAAACAATAATAACGAATCTTCGAATGTTTTGAGGTTAGATTGATATTGAAGATAAAATATATTTCTGGAGTATAATGCTACTAGCGCTGAAGCATCGGAAATTAGTATTGAGCTTATAGTTTTAAACCATTTCATTTAAGTGAAACTTCTATTTGGTATATTTTTGTAATATGAGAAAACATTTTAGTTTAAATAAATGTAAATAACACGTCGAGTGTCTAAGGTTTCGACGTCGGCAGTCGGCGACTCTCATTTCGCGATGACAGTTGGCCTACCATGCAGCGGTGTCAGATTGAGTAAATTAGAATTTATGATAAATCAAATGAGAAATTATTGGTAACTCAACATTTATTAATATTAAGCCACATTTATTAGATGGATTAATTTTTTGACGAACTTTTATTTGTCATTAATAAGTACAAATACGTGTTATTACCATATGTTTTACATTTTAAGATTTAAATAAAATTTTATTAAATCTGACAACCCGGATCCTTTATATTTAATTGTCAGGTGACTGTGGCTCTATTTGAATTATCTCTTCAAAATTACGCCTTCACAGTCTAACCATCCGTATCAGCATGGAACCTGGGAAATGCTGTATGAAATTTGAACTAATATCTTAGACTGTTCATTCATTTATTATTTTAATTTTTTAATAACTCCTGTCCTCGTATGCCGTTTAATTTGAAATTTGGTTAGCAGTTATATTGTAACGTCGCCTATATATGTGCAAATTTCATTCGAAATACTTCAATATTTCAAAAGATATTGCGTTTTCAAAATTTTCTTTACATTTTTTTCTAAGAAAAATTAGACGCACGGTACCCATCTACGAACTCATCCAAGCCATTAACAAAATCAAGGTAATTCCCAAATTTGGTCGAAATCGGTATTTTTTGAGTTAGCGGTTGGATGCATATATATATATATATATATATATATATATATATATATATATATATATATATATATATATATATATATATTATATATATATATAAACTTATAAAAATTGAAACTGGCCCCGGATATGGGTTCTAGAGGCCCTAATTCGCGCTCATTTAATTTTTTTTTCCAAAAGTCTTACCATCGATACCTCTCTATTAGTGAATTTTTTTAATGAAAATTCACTAAAAATACATTATCAACTGCGGCGCAACGTGACCATACATTTTGATGTGGTTGTACCAAATGAATTTGAGAGTGAAAAAAATTAAAATTATGGTGGATTTTGAATAAAAAAGGTTAGCTTAATCGAAAAATACAGGTGAAGCAGCGCTTCACCTGCGTCATCTGACGAGCCGCCACTGCTTTGGAGTATTCAATTGAACAAAAACAGGCGTGGAACTGCTCAAGACTATTATAATACGAATACCACACATGGGATATATCAATCAAGGAGCTCGGTACCTATCTTTAGTTTGCCAAGATCTCTCTGAGGGAGACGTGCGAGTTCATTTGTTAAACAACACCTTAACCAAAAGAAAATTATGCGTCCGTTTTTCCAACAGAAGTCCACTACCAGTCCACTTCGCGCCGTAGTCGGACGCATCGATGCTCCTCAAATTTGACAAATTTTACAAAGTGGGCACCTGAGGCATTCAGTTTAAAATTAAAGTGCGCAAATGGAGGAAGATGCGGCTTCATGATAGGCTTTCAGAAGCTATAGGGGTATTTATTAAATACGCTTCTTCAGCCTGGCTGCGTCACTCGCGTTTATACGCAGAAACAGGGGGCATTGTATGTGCTAGGACAAAGTTGTGCATGGAAAAAAGGTATAAAAAACGAATCCTTGAAAAAGCACAATTAGACAGAGGATACAAGTTATATGGTGTAGTTAAAGAAACTCTGGACCATCTCCTTAGCACCTGTACCGCGCTCGTAGGATCAGAGTAAACCAACAGATACAACAACATCACCAATACACCTTAAGCTATATTTCAACTATGGACTTAATACTGGGGAGACCCCTGACTACCGATACTTACTGTGTATGCAAACCACTGTGACACCGGCCTATTAGAAGTGACACACCTGTTGCACACGCCATCTAAGACATTAAAATTACTGACAAAAAGAATAACGTTACCTTCTATATCTGATAGACATATCTGCCCTACTAGCCACTAACAGGGAACGCAAATATGAACTAAAGGTAGAAAAATCCTAACCATTATCAGAGGAGGTAAGATAGCTCTCTGTGGATGTACAAAACTTATCGTTGTATCGGTGATTGTTGCAGCGATAGGAGAAATATTCAATCTTTACACGCAAGTCTCGCTTAGTTATGATCTAGAAATAATACTTATCTGTAGTTCCAGAAATAATTGCTGCTATATTCCTGTCGCTCCTTTTGTGCAATGTTGGGAGAAACAGCGTTTAACCCACAAGCCTAGCTTTAGTTATGACTGGCCAGCTAAGAGAAGAAACCACTGATAAACTGTGAGATACAACAGAATAATAATAATAAATAAAAATAATAAGGCTGAAGGGTCGATGTTTGCGATGCAAGATCGTGTGGAGCCCACAAGAAGTCACATGCAGCACATGGTCAAGAAGAACAAGATAGACGACATATGTTGTGTCTAATCCTGTATCCAAAAACGAACAAAAAAGTAAAAAAAAAAATACGAAAACACCAGCAGTCAGTCCGAGTGTGCGTATCCACCCGTTCTCCAGTGTTCCCAGTGAAGTCACAGTACCGCGAAAGTTTAGTTTGCCCAGGGATAACTTATTGTTACTTTCTCTCTTGGGCCGTGTAAGGCCGTGTCCAACACCTACCACTCGCTAAAGCTAAGATGTGGACGCCCTCTTTAGCTGAACCAATCCCTCCTCCCATTCTGTTGGGCCGCTTACGTCCTCTTCAACTGAATTCATTCCTTATTCCATTCTCTTGGGCCGTGTACGGCCGTGCGCCAAGTATTGTCACTAGGTGAAGCTAATGTGTGTACGTCCTGCTTAGCTGAACCGATTTCCCTTCTCATTCTCCTTAGCCGTACACGTCCGTGCATCAAGAATTGCCATTGGGTGGAGCTAAGTTGCGTACGTCCTCTTTAGCTGAACCGATCCCCTCCACATTCTCTTGGCCCTTGCATCAACCCAGTAAACACATGTTCGTTAATTAAACGTTTTAAAGGAAACTGCTACCTTACGTTTAATTTTGGTAAAAATGTCGCCCGAATAAACATATAATTAAACCAATATAAAAACGTTTTTATACATGTATGTTTTAACGTTTAAATATACGTTTTTCTTACATGTTTATTAACAAGGATTTTACAACGTTAATTTAACCATCATCTGTAATGGAGAATATACGTTTATAATTACCGTTTATCAACGGGAATTTCTAACGTTAAACTATTTGCCGTTAATAACGTAAAATATACATTTTTTATACATGTTTATTAACAAGGGTTTTGCAACGTTGATTTAACCATCATCTGTCATGAAGAATATACGTTTATAATTAATGTTTATCAACGGGATCTGTCACGTTAATCTGCTTGTATTAACGACGTATAATAAACGTTTGAATTACAACTAATACATACCTACCAAATGATAGTTTTTCAACCCAGCTGACAGCAGAAGATGAGAACTTATAGGACAAACGATCATTAGGTGTAGAAGTGTCAAACTGGACTCCATTGCGGTGTAGATACTTACTTTAAGTGCTCATTGCTCATCAAAACTTCTAAATTTGCTACTCTGCTACATTTTATAAACCTACCATTGACAAATTATTATTTATGTTTATAATTTTAAATGGGCTTTATAAAAATGGATTAGATCACAAGTCAAATGCCAAATAAAAATAACTTTATTTAAAAAACAAAAATATATTTAAAAAAACTTACATTTCATTATCAAAAAACTAAAATAATTAATACCACATTCTAAAAATATAACAAGCTTCTTCAATCATAGCGTCTTAATCATGAAATAAAAAATATATTTCTTAAATTATTTGTCAACTTCTCAACCAAAAAACGTATTGCTCCATTAGTTTTTTGCTCTGGACCTTTTCGAAGTAGCTAATTTCAACCAACCCTTAACAGCACAAAAGATTGCTCTGTCGCCTTTTTCACGTTGGGGAAAATTTAGCTTTGCAGCATCTAAAATTATAAACTACTAAATAGAAATAAATAGGTCATAAAATTGTGATTACCATATACTACTATATATGGTTACACGGGAGGCGTCTACTTAACGTTCGCCTATATATAGGTGTACATGTATCGTGAAAATTAAATTAAATTGGAGAAAATAAACAAATACATCAGAATTTATAAATGCTAAACCCGTAGCTAACCATTATTACTCTCATTCGAAAGTTTGATTCACGAACAATCAAAATTGAGGAAAAAAAGGTGTATTCATAAACGTTAGATATACGTCTAATGCCTCAATAAAATTAAACTTGGAAATATGAGAAAGCAACCAACATGGCCGATTTTAAACACGCCGGCTAAACTCATAAGTCCCAATTATTTATTCTACCTAATAACGCTCTATAGCAATCAAAGTACAAGAAATGTGATTAACTTCGACAACGTTTGAAGACAATTATTACATATTGTGATACAGCTTACCTTAACCTAACTTCACGACATAAAACTTGACACTTTGAGCTGCACTAATTGTACCTATTTCCAAAACTTTTAAGAGAAATCGCTACAGGATGATAATCATTCTTTGTAAATATGTATAAAACAATTATAAATTATAGAACAGACCACCATCCACCATAAAATACAAGTGTCACGTACTGAATACAATATTTAATAAAATTTAATTCCAAGCACCACGTTACACACTGTATGCGATCACTTCACCTGTTCTGTTTCTATTTCTTGATTTCTTGTTCATTCTCGTTCAGCATGCGCACAAACACTTACTAATTTACAAGGACAAATATGTTTTATGTATCACACAGTGGAATGCAAAAGACAAAATAACTCCTTTTAAAACATACACGCATTGTCGAATACCTCTCAGATTGATTATGTGACAAATTTTTTTAAAAAGCCAGGAAAAAATGTAACCTATATAACTATAGGTACATAATATAATAGGATATCACATAATATCTCACGCTAAAATAATATCTAGTAGGATACGTATATTTTATGTATAAATCCCTATTTCATGTATATTTTTATATGCGAACCTTGTTGAAACTACGTCTAAATATTATGTTTAAAAACACTTAATTAATAACGTCTTTTACAACGATAAATTGTTAAGTAATTTGCTTTTTTAACAAAAATTAGAAAAATAGTGGTTTTAAATATATCGTTTATATCACATAAAATATCTCTCGCTTAAAAAATGTCTGGTAATATACGTATAATTTATGTATGAATCATGTGTTTCATAGGCAAACTGTGATGAAACAGCCTTTAAATATTATGTTTAAAAACACTTAATTAATAAGGTCTTTTACAATGACAAATTGTTTCGTTGCTTTTTTTTTACAAAAATGAGGAAAACAGTTGTTTTAAATATAACGTTTATATCACATAAATATCTCTCACTTATAAAATGTCTAATAAACTACGTGTATTTTATGTATGAATCCTAACTTCATGTAGGTTTTTGGTAGGCGAACTGTGTTGAAACAACGTTTAAATATTATACCCTTCATCAATAAGGTATTTACAACGAGAAAATGTTTACCTAATTTTTTCACAAAAATTAGGTAAATACCTGTTTTACATATAACGTTTATACCACACACAATATCTTTCGTTTATAAAATGTTTAATAAAATACATATATTCAACGTATTATTCTCAACTAAACGTAGTTTTTTGATAGGCGAAATGTGTTTAAATAACGTTTAAATATTATGTCTAAAAACTCTTCATAATTAACGTCTTTACAACGAAGAAATGGTAACGTTGCCTTTTTAGCCTAGAATTGAACGTTAATTTTTATAACCGATAACGTTTTTTCAACGGTCTTTACGTAAAATATACGTTTATTAAACGCACGTGTGTTTATTGGGAAGGGGCCGGTTGAAGTCCCAATGGGCGTTTCCGGTTCTGGTGTATGAGTCGGTTTCCCTTATAAACAAAAATAATGATGGCTCCTCCTTGTACAAAAGATTCCGGAGATAAAATACCCCTACATTCGGGTCTCTCGGAGAGGGCTGTGCCGGGGGCGCCGGCATCAAGATTTATTATATCCTTCTCGAATATATGTGGCCTTAATTCTAACCTGAACACCGTCCACAATTTCCTCCAGGCTAATAGGCCCCAACTCCTCTTCCTCACCGAAACCCAAATCATGCCAAAACAGTCACTAATCACCTTAATTTTCCGGGATATGAGCTCCTTACATCCTTTAGATTGCATTATGGTGTGCGCATGCGTCCGTAGCAATCTACCTTGCACCAGACCCCCAATTTTGAAGCTGGAAGAAAAGACATACTTTGGATGAAACTCTCTCTCTCAGGGCTGCAACTAAATTCATCTGTTGCATTTACCGGTCACCTTCTGACAACAACTTTGTCCAGCTCTTCGACTATCTTTCTGAAAAGACCGACCATCTGATTTCTGAATATCCTTCCTCCGAGGTTACTATTCTTGGTGACTTCAATGTTCATAATAAGGAATGGATAGGAACTCCAAAAACCGATCCACAAGGGAGAGCAGCGGAGGCCTTTGCAGTCAGCAATTCTTTAGCCAGTATGGTTCAGCAACTTACTTACTTTCCTCGCATCCCAACACACAGCTCAAATCCCTTAGATCTCCTTCTTACTGCAAAACCTGAATTCTATAAGATATCAGTCACCCCCCCCCCTTGGTTGCTCAGACCACGGCATGGTCACTGCTTCCTGCGCAATGTAACCCGTCGTCACAGTCATCTCACCCACGCCGCGAACTGCGACCAAATGCGGGATTACTTTTCCTCATTTCCATGGGCGTCAGTCTGCTTCTCTTATCTTATTATTACCCAAGCTGGCATGGAATTATATAATCCTCGTACACACAAAACCTCTTGAGCCACTTAAAAGCCCTGGGTCTCTAAATCCTGTGGCAAGGCCAAACTTGAAAAGGTCAAAGCTCACAAAACGCTTCTACACAATCCCACTCAAGAAACCCGCCAAGCATTTAACGACGCAAGAAACCGCTATGGCCACATTCTTTCTGAAGAAAAAAACACGTTTAGTAACCACATCAAAAACAAAGTCCTCTTAAGCTCCAACGGCAGCAAATCCTTCTGGACGCTTGCTAAATATATTGGGAATAATTTCTGCAAGAGCACGTTCCCACCTCTTGTTTCAGGGAATGAGATTCTTTCTACCGCCCTGGGCAAGGTTGAACTTTTTGCCTTGTTGTTCGCCGGCAATTCTACTCTCAACCCACCTCCAAATGTTCAACCACCAACAGCAAAATGGCAGATATCATTTTTGAAATTAAAAAGGTAGGAAAGATGCTCACTTCTCTTAATACCAGGGAAGCCTATGGCCTTGACGAGATCCCAGCAATTGTTCTAAAAAAATGCGCACAAGAACTTGCTCCTGTCCTGACTCGTCTGTTTCAGAGATCTTACAATAGAGGCATATTCGCTAGTAACTGGAAAACTGCTCGACTACAACCCGTCCCCAAGAAAGGATCCAAAGCGCTTCCTAGTAACTACAGGCCTATTTATCTCCTTTCAGTGGTCTCTAGAGTAATGGAAAAGTATATAAACACCGAATCACTAAAATTTCTTGGAAAACACAGTCTAATCCACGACAGGCAATTTGGATTCCGTCAGCGCAGATCAACTGCCGACCTACTTTCCTTTGTCACCCATTCTTGAAACAAGTCTATGGAACTACACAGTGAATCCTAGATTGTCGCTCTAGACACATCCAAAGCATTCGACCAGGTCTAGCACGCAACGCTGCTTAATAAACTTCCGGCCTATAGCATACCACCAAAACTCTGTACCTGAACAGCAAATTTCCTCTCCAACCGGAGCATTTCTGTTGTCGTGGATGGTCATTCCTCTAAACTATATCCAATTAATGCAGGAGTCCCTCAAGGTTCAGATTTAGCCACTGTTTTGTTTCTTCTCCCCGTCAAAGACCTCCTCTCTGGCACATCCACCCCAAGTTCATAGTTACTCAAACGACAGCACACTCCACTCAAATATACACGTTTGTGACCTCTCTCTCTCTCTCTCTCTCTCTCTCTCTCTCTCTCTCTCTCTCTTATAGATATCCGCACGGGCACTGCTCAGAGGAGCTTTTTTCCATAGTTCCTCCACCTGCTGCCCCCAACAGAGCGAATGCACGCTTTCACGGTCCAGGTCACCAGACATAGAACATTTTGTTATGCCCGCTGTTTTGTCCCGAAAACTTCTAAGTTGTGGAACTCCTTGCCGGCACATGTTTTTCCGTCTCCTCCGAACCTCCAAACCTTCAAGTTAAGTTGCCTCTTTCCTCCTTGTCGACACCCACGCTACGATAGTATTTAGCATGTGAGCCCTTGTGGGTTGTTGTTAAAATAAAAAATAAATAAAAAAGTTCGTGTCCCAAGAATTGTCACTAGGTAGAGCTACGGTGCAAACGTCTTCTTTAGCTGAACCGACCCCCCCTATTTCCCTCTTTTGCCTTGAAGTCTATGTCCTAAGACTTACCTTTAGGTGGAGTTAACAACCAACACCTCGTTAGTTGAACCGAGTTGCCTCTCTCTCTCTCTCTCTCTCTCTCTCTCTCTCTATGTCTCTCTTGTTCAGTGTAAGGTGCCCCAGGAGAATGTATCGGGCATTTAGAGAATAAAGGGTCGCGCATGAAACGCGGCGCTTATCTGGCACGGAAGACCCACGTTCTTGACGATTGTAAATACTTTCTATATACAGATATATATGTGTATATAAGTAGGCTATATTCTACAACTTTAAAGAATTATTTTATGCCAACCTTGTGCTGAGAAACTAATAAAATAAAATTAAGGTACTTAATGAGAAGCTTCATCCAGACAGCAAAATTTATTGATGGGGTGCCCCATCAATAAATTTGGGCAATAAAATGGGCACCCCATCAATAAATTTTGCTGTCTGGATGAAGCTTCTCATTAAGTACCTTAATTATGTCTATCCCAGACCTTGTGACGTTCAGGAATGTAATAAAATAAATACTGTAACCTACCCACCTTAATTTTTTTGTTGTAAGATGCAAAACAAATTCCGTCATGTTCCTTTTAGATAATGATTTTAAACACTGTGATGATTATCAACTGCTAAATGTGAGGAGAAATGAAACAAACAAAAATGAGGATTTAATTTTATTTCTTAGGTAAAGTATTTATGCTTAAGTACATTTTAAAATTGGCAGCAAAATTTTGCATAGAAAATTCCATTTTCTTACGCAGTCACTAACATTAAAAGCACAAAATTATTTATGTTGCTTGAGAACGAGGAACACACTTTATTCTAACTCCTTCCTCTGGCAACAATACAATGTCTGCAGCAAATGTAATGTTTTCAGGTGTATGCACAGGTTTCAGTATAAAATTTCTTAGAACGCCACACACAATCACTTTTGTCAGCAACATTGCAAACTTTTGCCCTGTAAAAAAACATAAACCTGTAATAAACAAGCAACAGATAATTATTTTGTAAATTTTTTTTAATTCGCTAATGAGGAGATCTGTGTTTATATATATATATATATATATATATATATATATATATATATATATATATATATATATATATATATATATATATATATATATATATATATCCGACCGATAAATCTAAAAATAATGGTACGCGTGTTTGTGTTATAAAGTGTGAACTCTGTACCAAAATTTAGGTCCCTAGCTTTAAAGACAAAGAAGTTATGGGCAGTTAAAGAAACAAATTTTGGAGTTTCCTCAAAACGTCAAACTCGCAATATTAAACGTCAAAATTGGCAATGTTTAGGCAAAGAATGTGAAACAAATACCGATTGTGAAAAGAAAATGTTGCAAGAAGAGTGTTCTACAAACCATTAAGTTTCAGATTCAACCGTCATTGCCCTTCGTTTTACTAAAATATTTACAGAATATTCACTTCAAATAGACCCTTTCTCTGATGCTTTGGCTGTCAGTTTAGTTAAGTTGATGCTTTTTAGTGAATTTTCTTTAAAGAAATTCACTAATGAGGAGATCCCGACTTTTGAATTTTGAAAAAATTTCTTCAAATGAGCGCTAATTAGGCCCCCCAGAACACATAGTCAGTTTCAATTTTTATATGTATATATATATATATATATATATATATATATATATATATATATATATATATATATATATATATATATATATATATATATATAATATATAATATATATGTATCACACCGATAACTCAAAAAATAATGGGCCGATTATATCTCCGGAATTGACAAAGTAAGGGCAACCAAATTTGATACGCTGGTTTATATCCTTATAAGTAAGTTACCTACCAAAATTTAGCTATGTAGGTCAAAAAAAAAGTTATAGGCATTTAAAGAAAAATAAATTGGGGTCTTCCTCAAAACGTCAAATTTCGATTTAAAACGTCAAAATCGGCAACGTTTAGGCAAATAACTTGAATCTAATACGGGCTATGGAAATCAAATGTCTCAAGAAGGATGTTTTACAAACCCTGAAGTCTTAGTTTTAACCGTCATTGTCCTTCATTTTACTAAAATGTTTCCAGAAAATTCATTTCAAATAGACCCTTTCTCTGATGCTTGGCAGTAGTCTTAGCTATAGAGTTTATCGTTTAATGGTATATAATTTTTGTCGAATTTTCGTAAAAAATCAATAAAGCTCAATATATCTGTTATTATACAAGATAAGAAAAAATGTGTATAAATTAATTATAGGGTGTCTTAAGCTACATCTTAAAAAATATTTCTACAATCACAGGTGGCCCATAAGTCGTTGGTGATACAAATTTTCTTTTCTTTTTTAATCAAACAAGCCTTATGTTATTGCATTTTTGCATTTTCCATCGTAATATACTGCATGTTTGTAAGAAAAGAAATTCTGGATGCAGCAAGTGCGTTATGGTAGCGAATTTTGATCAAATGCTTCATATTTGAATAGCTCAATTTACTATTAACCTATAAGGTTGACCAAGAAACGAGTTTTTCCGGGAACACTTTAAGTTTACTTTTGGAAATTTTTGTACATTTTCACACAATAAAGTTATTTTTATGAAACATGGCACATTGTTTTTACTATAAAGGTTATACTGGTAACCAAAATTGATGCCTGCTTTCTTAAAAAGAAAACACACATATTTGCAATAAAAACATTTTTATGAAAATTCACTACCATAACGCACTTGCTACGTCCAGAATTTTTTTGGATATTTATTTGTAGGTTTAGTGAAATTTATGGTTTAACGGTCTATAATTTTTTTACGGTTTATAATTTTCGTAGAACAAATTTGTTAATGCATTTTTGCAATTTTTATCGAAATATGATGCGTTTATAAGAAAAAAATCTGGACGCGGTAAGTGAGTTTTGGTAGCGAATTTTCGGTAATTTTGCATATTAGCTCCCGAACGCTTTTCAAAAAACTGTGTTCAGAAACCTGCCTAGGCCCCCCCCTGGATCCACAAACCCCGAGAAAAATTTCTTGTTCACACCCCTCAAGGAAGTTACGGGACCAGGAGTGAATAGGGGTGCTGGGCGGGGTAGGTAGTCAAAAGGAAATATGAGCAGAAAATGCGAATAAAACGGGCTTGAAAGTTGTCTTTTTCACATCTTGAGGCCATATCCCCCTTAAACCCTGCCTACCCCGCACAGCACCCCTATTCCCCCAGGTGCTGTAACTTCCTTGGCGGGTATGAACAAGAAATTTTTTTGTGGTTTATGCAACGTGGGTGGTTGTATGCACGCGAGGGGGAAGGAAAATCCCCACGACGAAGCAGCCACCTCCCAACCCCCAACCCTACCGCAAGCCAAAGCCGGAGGGGGGGGGGGGGGCTGCGTCATAGGCATTTTCCTTCCCCCCTCGTGTGCATACAACCCCCCTCGTTGCATAAACCACAAGAAAAACCTCTTGTTCATACCCCCCAAGGAAGTTACGTGACCTGGGGACGAATAGGGGTGCTGTGCGAGGTAGGCGGGGTTTAATGGGGATATGGCTTCAAATAGACAGCTTTTAAGTAGTCTTTGCTTTTTCTGCTCATATTTTTTTTGCTACCTACCCCGCCCAGCACCCCTATTCACTCCCAGTCCCGTAACTTCCTTTGGGGGGGGTGTGAACAAAAAATTTTTCTTGTGGTTATATTTCTGAAAACAATTTTTTGAAAAGCGTTCGGGAGCTAAACTGCAAATTTACCGAATTTTCATTAAATCCTCCAAATTTCAATAACTCAATTTGCTATTAACGTAAGCTTTGTTGGTTAGGAAACCAACAATTAAGTTTATTTTCGGAAAATTTTTGTATATTTTCAAACCATAATATAGTACATTGTTTCTACTACATAGGCTATACCGGTAATCAGATTCATGCCTGCTCGCATTTGCTATTAAAAACATTTAAATGGAAATTCGCTTCCATAGCACATCTGCTGCATCCAGACTTGTGAAAAATGTTTATGTATTTTCAAACAATAAATTTATTTCGATGAAATATGGTACACTGTTTCTACTATATGGGCAACCAAGTTTAATGCCTGCTTTCATCAAAGAAGGACATTTGCTTTTTTTTTTGTTCCCGCAGGGCTCGTCCGCGGCCTTGCCGCCCCGATAGCACTGAAACCTTTGGTTGATTGTGCATACCCTTAGTCTTACTCCACCCATTCCAAAATCACTGTGCCTTGAACTAGTCTGCACAGCGATTGGTAGGGTGAAGTTTTATATTGCTCTGTCTCCGGTCTAGACTGACCGTAGATCAGTTGTCTTTTGCGGTTCAGAGCTTTACACTCGCACAAGATGTGCTGGGCTGATTCCTTCCCCTCGCCGAAGAGTCTGCATGCGAGGTCCCCTTCGAACCGCCCCATTTTATGCAGGTGTTTCTTGACGGCCATGTGTCCCGTCAAGAGACCTGTTGTGTTTCTGAGCTGTCCTCTGCTAAGATTTACCAGCTCCACAGCTCTCTTTGAACTGAGTCCGTCAATTATTGACTTCCCATGTCTGAGCCCTGGACAGTCCGCCCAGTACACCTTGTGTTGGTTTCTGACCCACGACTTAATAACTCCCCTGGCAGTGCTCTTTGACACGCCCAGAGCCGGTTCTGGTCCCATAAATGGACCCTATCTTCGCGAGACTGTCAGCTTCTTCATTGCCTTTGACCCCCGAGTGACCCGGCACCCAGATGAGGGTCACCTCATTCTGCCCAGTCAGGTCGCTCGTCTCGTCTCGGCACTCACTATTATTGCTATTAAAAATATTTTAAAGAAAATTTACTACCATAACGCACTTGCTGCTTCCAGAGATTTTTATTACAATTACGGCTACCACACGAGGAGAATATAATCTATAATGGAATCCTTAAGCGAAATATGGTTGAAGGATTTACTCTGGTTGGTTATGCTGATGACTTATCAGTCTTAGTAGAGGCATCAGAACAAGACACACTTAGGTTTCGAGTAAACCAACAAGAGTGGACAGATGGACGACGCTCACAGTACTCCAGCTGTCCCCTGCAAGCAAAGCGTCCTAAAATTAGAGGCGACTTTTCGTTCCGCTTAACCATGATAAAACTAACGAAGACCTCGGCGTATCTAGAGATAACAATCGCCGAATCACGCAATTTTGACCAGCATGTACGAATGACAAATTTAAAGGCTGAAAGAAGAACAGCAGTACTAACTAAGATAATGCCCAAAGTGGAAGTCAGCAAAACGGCTACTGCTCTGCTGAGTAGGGCACTCAATTCTACTGTGCGGAGCGCTGGTGTGACACCAAACAATATAGATACAAAAATATAAAATGATGAGGGAGAGCATCCAGTGCAGAGTGTTACTTACGGTAGCGTCCTGGTTCCGTACTATCCCTACGCAGGCAATTCAGTTGTTGACGGGCGTCGCACTCATAGACCTGTTAGTGAAGGTAAGTGTGTTTCCTACATGAGGCGAGGAGAGTGAAAAAAGAAGCCATTCTGGCTGCCAGACGCCGAACCATAAAGAAATGGCAGTAAAGATGGTTCCAAAACACCACGAAGGGACAATGGATAAAAAGATTCCAAATCTGATAGACTGGATGAAATGCGACCACAAAGAAATAAATTTCTGGCTCACACAATTACTTGCAGACCCCGGAAACTTCAGACCCTACGCCAAATGCATGAGAAAGTTAGATGAGATTAAATGCAGATGAATCCACTGCGGGGAAGAGGACACGGTAGAACACTGCATTTTTGTTTGATCGAAGTTGGGCAAGATGAGAAGTACTACCCTCAAGTCTGTAGGGATACATAATATCGACGACCTGGTACCAATAATATTAAAAGGCAGGAGCTCATGGAAAAAGGTTATAGAATTTTCCCGTCAAGTGTTACGGTCGACTTTTCAGCTACCGTGCAATTACTCAAAATATCTGAGAAGATTTTAATTGGTCATTGTATCTTTTTAATTTGAATAGCGAAGAAACTATCGAATTGAACAATTGTATGAAAATTCACTTTTGTTTTTGATACCGTAGAGCGCTTCTGACTTTTCTGGAATATTCTTTTTAAAATAAGCAAACATTAAATGGTCTTCCTACAAGAATATCTCACATAACGGAACCTTGTTAAGAATCAGTTTATATTTCTTGGAATATAAACTTAGAGACGCAATTCTCTTTGGTAAGGTACAAGGAACGTATTCATCACTTAGTTTCAACACCTCTGCTAAGGGACTATCGACCTAATTTAAATATAATGTAAAGTCGATTTTATAGCAATCAAACTGCTTTTAATAAGACGTTTTAAATTCACAAAAATATATGCGAACGAGTAAAATCAGTAATCTCCGTTGTTGAAAGGCACCTTGATCTTGACAAAGTCAGTTTTTTATGTGTGTGCTTGAGCATAAGTTCATAAGAACCAATAATTTTTTAAACACTAAGTCGTTTCAAGGCATCTCTTTGGGATTTTATTTTTAATTTGGAAGAAAACTCTAAATACTCTGTACCAAATTACTTGAAATTCACAACATATGTTTATTTGCACCTTGTCAACACCCACGGTACGATAGTATTTAGGCTGTAAGCCCTCGTGGTGTGTTGTTAAAAGTTAAAAAAAAATGTATTCTCATCATAGTTAGAAACATTGTCCCGTGTTAGGGAAGAAAGAACTGACAAATTCTTGCGTGTTTTTTTTTTTTTTATTTCAACAACACACCACCAGGGCTTACAGCCTAAATACTATCGTACCGTGGGTGTTGACAAGGAGGAAAGAGGCAACTTGTTAATTCTGGACTTGAAGGTTTGGCGGTTCGGAGGAGAAGGAAAAACATGTGCCGGCAAGGATCCACAACTTGCAAGTCCTCGGGACAAAAGAGCGGGCATAACAAGATGTTCTATGTCTGGTGACCTGGACAGTAAAAGAGTGCATTCGCTCTGTTCCCCTGGTAGATCTGTTGGGGGCAGCAGGTGGGGGAACTATGGAGGGAAGCTCCTCTGAGCAGTGCCCGTGCAGATATCTATAAAAGAGAGAGAGGTCACCTTGGTGGGCAAGGGAAGGCACATTTGGGTGAGGGTACGGTCACCGATGAGACGTATAGCTCTCTTTTGAATGGAGTCCTGGATAGCGAGTGTAGAAGCGGCAGCTGCACCCCAGATGTGGGAGCAGTATTCGAGGTTTTGCCTTATTTGTGAAGTATATAAGGTATAGAGATTAGCTGGTGAAAAGTATTTGCGAGCCCGGAAGAGGAAACCTAATTTCTTAGCAGCCGTTTCTGTAATTGGTGTGACATGTTGAGGCCAATTAAGATTTTGATCCACAGGAATGCCAACAAGAGAAAATGAATCATTACTTTGAATAACTTGGTTGTTCATTGTGATGGGTCTAAGGCTGGTGTATATCTTATGAGAAAGAAAGGAAGACTGAAATTTGGTGGGGTTGAATTGTACCAGATTTCTACTTCCCCAGTCTAATATTTTTTGGAGATCCACGGAGACAGAACTCTCCATGAGTCTCCGATCCTCCTCGTGCTAAAGAAGAGGTCATTGATGTGGAGAAGAAACAAGGTAAAGGCTAAAGCTGTACCTTGAGGAACTCCTGCATTAATTGGATACAGTTTAGAGGAATAGCCATCCACAACAACATAAATGCTCCGGTTGGAGAGGAAATTTGCTGTCCAGGTACAAAGTTTTGGTGGTAGGCCATAGGCCGGAAGTTTATTAAGCAGCGCTGCGTGCCAGACCTAGTCGAATACTTTGGATATGTCTAGAGCAACAATCTGGGATTCACCATGTAGTTCCATAGACTGGTTCCAAGAATGGGTGACAAAAGAAAGGATGTCGGCAGTCGATCTGCGCTGACGGAATCCATACCTGTCGTGGATTAGATTGTGTTTTTCAAGAAATTGTAGTAATTCGGTGTTTATATACTTTTCCATTACTTTAGAGACGACTGAAAGGAAAGAAATAGGCCTGTAGTTGCTAGGAAGCGCTTTGGATCCTTTCTTGGGGATGGGTTGTACTCGAGCAGTTTTCCAGTTACTATGGATTATGCCTTTATTGTAAGATATCTGAAACAGACGAGTCAGGACAGGAGCAACTTCTGGTGCGCATTTTTTGAGAACAATTGCTGGGATCTCGTCAAGGCCAGAGGCTTCCCTGGTATTAAGAGAAGAGACATTTTTTGTACCTTTTTAGTTTTGAAAATGATATCCGTCATTTTATGCACGACATTGGGGACTGTTGGTGGTTGAACATTTGGAGGTGGGTTAAGAGTAGAATGCCGGCGAACAACGAAGCAAAAAGTTCAGCCTTGTCCAGGGCGGTAGAAACAATTTCATCCCCTGAGACAAGAGGTGGGAACGTGCTTTTGCAGAAATTATTCCCAATAGATTTAGCAAGAGTCCAGAAGGGCTTGCCGCCGTTGGAGCTTAAGAGGACTTTGTTTTTGATGTTGTTATTAAACGAGTTTTTTGCCTCAGAAAGAATGCGGACATAGCGGTTTCTTGCGTCGTTAAATGCTTGACGGTTTTCTTGACTGGGATTGTGTAGAAGCCATTTGTGAGCTTTGACCTTTTCACGTCTGGCCTGGTCACAGGATTTAGAGAACCAGGGCTTTTGAGTGGCTAAAGTGGTTTTCTGTGTACGTGGAATAAATAATTCCAGGCCAGCTTGGATAATTTCGGTGACGTTTTGTGAGATATCAGAGGGGTCAAGATGAGAGAAGCAGACAGACGCTCATGGAAATGAGGAAGAGTAATCCCGCATTTTGTCCCAGTTTGCGGAGTTGTAGTGCCAAACGATACGTGGGTGTGATGACTGTGTGACCTCGGGTTGCATTGCGCAGGAAGCAGTGACCATGCCGTGGTCTAAGCGACCAAGGGGGGCAGTGACTGATATCTTATAACATTCAGGTTTTGTAGTAAGAAGGAGATCCAAGGGATTTGAGCTGTGTGTTGGGTAGGTAGGTTGCTGAACCATATTGGCTAAAGAATTGCTGACTGAAAAGGCCTCCGCTGCTCTCCCTTGTCGATCGGTTTTTGAAGATCCTAGCCATTCCTTATTATGGACATTGAAGTCACCAAGAATAGTGACCTCGGAGGAAGGATATTCAGAAATCAGATAGGTAGTCAAAGAGCTGTACAAAGTTGTTGTCAGAAGGTGACCGGTAAATGCAACAGATGAATTTAGAGAGAGAGTTTTATCCATAGTATGTCTTTTCTTCCAGCTTCTAAATTGGGGAGTCTGGTGCAGGGTAGATTGCCACGAACGTATGCGCACATGCCTCCATGCAATCTAAAGGAAGTAAGGAGCTATAAATTAAGGTGATTAGTGGCTGTTTTGGCACTGATTTGGGTTTAGGTGAGGAAGAGGAGTTGGGGCCTCTTAGCCTGGAGGAAATGGTGGACGGAGTTCAGGTTAGAATTTAGGCCACATATATTCGAAAAGGATATGTTAAATCTTGATGTTGGCGCCCCCTGTACACCCCTCTCCCGGAGACCCGAATGGAGGGGTATTTTACCTCCGGAATCTTTTGTACAAGGAGGAGTCATCATCATTTTTGCTTATAAGGGAAACCGACTCATACACCAGAACTGGAAACGTCCGTTGGGACTTCACCGGCCCCTTGATGTATGGGGTGGTACCTAATCGGGCGTGAAAAAAGTCCTTTACTATTACGTAAAGGAAAATTCTACTACCACCTGCTATGGATTGGATTGGATCAATGTCTACCCCTTTAAAAATAAGATTAATAAAGGGACTATCAATTGTACAATAGTTATGCTTTTCGACATAGTTGTACACAGTCTCCATTTATTACATTGTGTGTTTATTTTAGGTGCCGTGTCAACATACTACCAGATTCCATACCGAGATGGCGACCCTTTGGTACATCTCACAATGCCTTCAATACTTACCCACACATTTTCTAGGGCCTCCACCAAATGTAGAATAAGAATAAGGATGTCTGGCTTGACAATTTTTTGGGAGAAACCTATCTGGATCAAAACGTTCTGGATCAGGAAAAACTGTCGAATTGTGATTCATGTCGTACACTTGGATACCTGTGTAAAGAAAATATATTAGCACAATAGTTATTGAATAACTGCTTCAACACAAATACAAATACAAATATGAATATGAAGAGGCAATTCTCAACAGTAGATGCCATCGTTCATTTACGATGGCCTTCCGTTCATTATTTCTTGTTGCCCTAACTTGGTGAAACCGTTTCATACTAAATACAGATGTGGATATTACTTTTCCGGGTCCACAAAAGTTTGTTTTCTTCTCTTTAACCGGTTTCACTGTTACAAGTCAATACAACTGTCAAATAAAAGATCTTATAACCCTTAGTTCGGTGAAAACACAATATATTTACAATTATCAATAACAAATATATATACTCACTACTACTACCCTAATTTTATAAAGAATGAAAAGGAGTCAATTTAATACTCGCGTCACGTCCACGTTCTAATATCTGTCTATACCGTTTTTTGATGTCACTTCTTCTCGTGAACCGGAGTCGATGGTCCTATGAACAATACTGAACTATTGACACTACAAACTACACTACTTAACTCTCTATGTTGCCACCCTTAACTCGGCAGGTCAGGGGTGTCTCGTGAGGACGTCTATATATTTTTCACATCCTCCCGGTCGCGAACATGAAGCTCGAGAGGATACAGCAGTTGTACTGGTCGTCGTAGAAGGGTTCTGTTGGGTAAAACCACTTCGCACGCACGTACTTTACCATCACGTCCTGGAAACACTCTCTTTACACGCACCATTTTCCACATTAACCGCGGAACTTGTGAGTCATGTAACAACACAATGTCACCGACAGCTAAAGAAGACGATCTAGTAGGTTGATAATGATGCGCCGAACGAAGTTGCTGAAGATAATCGGTGCTCCATCTCTTCCAAAATTTCCTGACCAGCCTTTGTCTCTGCCTCCAAAGTTGAAGAATAGCGTTTATTCCATCGACATTAAATTCCATATGACTTCCACTCTTATCGCCTATTAGAAATTTGGATGGCGATAATATCATTAGATCATCTGGGTCGTCTCCAATATAGGTGAGGGGCCTAGAATTTACCGTCGCCTCGATTTCTGTAAGTAAGGTCTGGAGTTCATCGTGTGTTAAAACAGCTTTTCCTATTGCTAATTTTAAAGCTTGTTTAACTGTCTTGATAAGTCGCTCCCACCAACCGCCCCACCATGAAGCCCTATCTGCTATAAATCGCCAACGGATGCAATATTCTTGAGCCATATTTTGAATTTCAGAAGCTTTTATTGTACCCGCCAGAGTCTGCAATTTCAGCGCTGCCCTCTTAAACGTTTTAGCGTTATCTGAATAGACAACTGATGGTATTCCTCGTCGCTAAATAAATCGTCTCAGAGCTCGTAAACAACTTTCTGCAGTAAGATCTTGCACAAGTTCTAAATGGATAGCTCTTGTAACAGCGCAGGTAAGTAGCAGAATATACACCTTACCTCTAGAGGAATCATTTAATTTTACGTATAAAGGCCCAGCAAAATCAGTTCCTGTGACTTCAAATGGTTTCGCTACCGTAAGCCTCTCTCTTGGTAAGGGCGCGAATGGCTCCTGTGCGGCTTGCGATCGAAAACGTTTACATATGAAACATCTCGAAAGAACCCTCTTTATAGCTTGTCTGCCTCTTATTATCCAATATTTGTTTCTTATAAAAGTTTGTGTAGCATTGACGCCTGCATGAAACACCTTATTGTGAGCATCCGTAATTATTTTACTCGACAGGTCCGAATGGGCAGGTAAAATAATCGGGTGTTTTGCTTCATATGAAAGATCAGACTGTTGTAAACGGCCCCTTAATCTCATAATGCCTCCCTTATCAAGAAACGGATTTAATGTTAAAATACTGGATTTTGCATTTACAGCATTATCTGCTACAAGTGAATCAATTTCGTCCTTAAAATACTTATATTGTACAGCTTTTATAAAATAATTCTCTGCCTCTATTATTTAGACCGTCTGTAATCGCCCATAAACCTTTTCTTTATTTTTCACAACAACAGTAGCTATAAATATGGGCGCATACAACGCACAAATTAATAATTTTATACTTGAGGAAATTCAACATAAATTAAAATGTTTGGGACGCAGCAAGTGCAGTATAGTAGTGAATTTTCATAAGATTGTACACTATTAGTAAGGTATATCTTTTGTGTTCCTTGTTTTCTCTTGTGACAATAATGTGTTGCTCAAAATGGCTGGAAAATTCTCGGTTAATGAACAAGTTGACACGCTTATGGTATTAGGGTTTTGTGACGGTAATTTCCACAGAAGTGTAGAGGTACATCGAAGAAGACTTCCTAATCGTAATATACCACATTGTCAACCGTTTTCCTATGTTGAAGAGCTTAGGAAACTTTTTCATAAAAAAATGCTGGATGTTCTTCAGAGAAACGTTGAAGAACATCCGAGAACATCTAGAATTCATAAGGGCCTCTTGCTCCAGTTAGCTTACCTGCTGGCTACGCCCTTCACCTACAGAAACGAAACTCAACAGTGAATCCAGAGTAGTAGTCTCCAAGCCTGTATGAAATAGATGTTTTATTTTTCGCTAGTTTTATTTACGTAAATCAAAGAAAAAAATAAATTCTGTATTATTCTAGTGGACGGGAATAATAGTTGTAAAGCTAAAGTATATTTCTTTTTCTTTATGATGCTATCAATTAAATTTTGATTATAGTCATTATTACCCGCTATTTGTTTTACCAAATTAAGTTCTTTTTGAAAATTTTCATGGGATAATGTTACATGTAGTAAGCGGTGTGAGCCTCGGTGGTTCAGTGATAAGATAGTGCGCCTCTGAACCGAAGGGTACTGAGTTCGATCCCTCGGTTCTTCTTTCACTTTTTCAGTACAAACTGTAATATTAACATCAACCTAGGTTCTGGCATTGTACTTGAGCAAGTTGAATGTCTGCACGTTCCTCCCTTTGGTGTGGGCGTACCCTCCTTACAGAAAGGCAGGGGCTCGGCAAAATTTCCAGGATAGTGAGGTGAAACTGCTCCCTGGCGTCAATGGTTAGCCATAGTCGCGGAAATAGGCTGACGTTAAAGAAACAAAATACACACACACAGTAAGCGGTGTATCATTGAATAATAGGCTGCAATTTTGTGTGTGTATAGATGATGGGAAGTATAATGTAAATAAAATAATATCAGTGTGGGAAGGTTTATGGAAAAAATAAAAATCAACTTTATTGGTTAATCTATCTGGTGATGGTAAGATCTAGGAAGTTAATTGATTTGTTTACCTCTAATTTTGTTGTGAATTTAATTGATAATTTTTTTTTCTGATCATGTCACTAATCTTTGTAGAGCTAGCTTTGGCCTATTGAAATCTTTTTATAGCCACCGAAATTGCCTTCCAGTGAAAGTAAAAGCTCTCCTGGTAAACTCGATGGTTCTCTCGCGCTTTAACCATGCTGTTGTTGTGTATGGACCTGCCCTTGACAGTTGGGATCGACAAAGAATAGAAAACGTTCAGAAGTCAGGTTCATCTTTAATCTGAAAAGAACAGATCGTGTTTCTTATAAGTTAAAATAATTAGATTGGCTGAATATGAAGAATCGCTGAAAACTACATGTTCTTTGCTTAACTCAGAAGATTGTCCTCGGGGTGGGGCCTAATTACCTACATCAGAAGCTTTGTTTTCGGAGACAAATACATTCGCTTAATACAAGACTCGATCACTTGTTTGCCATACCTAAATATTATACGAGCCAATATCGGAGCTCTTTCTCCTATGTTGCACCACATCTGTATAATAAAATACCTTTTAAACTTTACTTTACTTTACTTATACTTACTTATACTTTACTTTATGTTCTCTGCCAGGGTTTCAGAGATATGTTACGGATTTTTATAAAAATAGTCAGTTTGCGTAGTGTAGTTATAGTAAATTATATTCATATTTAAGAATTCCTTTCTTTCAGCAAAATTTAAGGCGCACAATTGTCAATGTTTTGTTGTTACATTGTTTTGTTGTTTTGGGTACTAAGGCATTTATAATTTGTTTATTTTGTAATTCCTACACCTTAAGTTATCTTTTAAGGGTTAAGTGGAAGAAAATCGTAAAATTAACTTCGCCCTAATAAAGACCCCTTATTATTATTATTATTATTAGATTCTTTGGGTAATGAATAAAAAGGCTTTTTCTTTCCAAACATATATTTTTATTTCTTGTCCCGACGCGTTTCGACCCTTTTTAACAGGTCATCCTCAGGGGAATCTAGAATTTACAAAAGGCTTGTCAGAAAAACTGAGTTTTCTGGTGGGCTACTTCTGCGAGGGTACAACGCAGGAATATAAGATAAAATGAGGTAACAACAGCTAACCCCAACACTAACTCAAAAAGTTAAAGGTTAAAAATGTCCAGCTACAAAGCTATAAAAGATTACAGGTATACAGTCATAAACTACTACATGCAACAAAATGAAACAAATACAAGTCAAATTGAACTACAAGAAAAGCTAATTTGTCTTGGGATTTTAAACTACAATAAGCCTAGCTCTAAAACTCATAAAAGCTTAAAAATTCTCTAAAAAAGTTCACCCTTGGCAGGGTATTTTTTAAGTTCAAGCTGAAAACAACAACAAGAGCGAAAGCAAACAGCACAAACACTAGCAAGCCATGCAGCTGAGAAGAAACTTTCAGAGAACATCAAACTCCTCAAATGAATGGGAATTGAAACAGAAACATAAGCGAATTTTGTACTGTTTTATGAAACATGAAAAACGCCAAGATGGCGAACTTCCTCACTTGTCTTGTTAAACAGGACTGAAAAACTATACAGTTGAATGTCCAAGGAACATGCTTCACCTTAAAATACTCAGTAAGTGGTGGACGTGCCGCCAGCTAGTTGCGGAACCAAGTAGTATGCTGTCACGCCAGCCCCAAATAACACAAAGTGTTAAAAATAGAGACTGGATACAGCTAACTAACAATTTAGAAAATTGTCAGCCCTGCCTCATTTCTACCCCAGTATAGGGACAAATTATGTAAGAATCGATGCATTTTCGCAACAATTAGAACCGTAGACCGGTTTCGCTCTCATTAGATCTCTTCAGTACGGCATACTAATTGTAGCAAAAATGCACCAAAAGTAACACGGCTATCGTAAGCCAGTCTTAAAATACTCAGTAAGTGGTGGACGTGCCGCCACCTAGTTGCGGTACCAAGTAGTATGCTGTCACGCCAGCTCCAAATAACACAAAGTGTTAAAAAATAGAGACTGGATACAGCTAACTAACAATTTAGAAAATTGTCAGCCTTGGCCCATTTCTACCCAATATAGGGACAAAGTATGTAAGACTCGATGCATTTTCGCAACAATTAGAACCGTAGACCGGTTTCGCTCTCATTAGAGCTCTTCAGTACGGCATACTAATTGCAGCAAAAATGCACCAAAAGTAACACGGCTATCGTATAGCCAGGCTTAAAATACTCAGTAAGTGGTGGACGTGCCGCCACCTAGTTGCGGTACCAAGTAGTATGCTGTCACGCCAGCTCCAAATAACACAAAGTGTTAAAAAATAGAGACTGGATACAGCTAACTAACAATTTAGAAAATTGTCAGCCTTGGCCCATTTCTACCCAATATAGGGACAAAGTATGTAAGACTCGATGCATCTGCGCAACAATTAGAACCGTAGACCGGTTTCGCTCTCATTAGAGCTCTTCAGTACGGCATACTAATTGTAGCAAAAATGCACCAAAAGTAACACGGCTATCGTATAGCCAGTCTTAAAATACTCAGTAAGTGGTGGACGTGCCGCCACCTAGTTGCGGAACCAAGTAGTATGCTGTCACGCCAGTTCCGAATAACACAAAGTGTTAAAAAATAGAGACTGGATACAGCTAACTAACAATTTAGAAAATTGTCAGCCCTGGCCCATTTCTACCCCAATATAGGGACAAAGTATGTAAGACTCGATGCATTTCCGCAACTATGTGGCGGCACGTCCACCACTTACTGAGTGTTTTAAGACTGGCTATACGATAGCCGTGTTACTTTTGGTGCATTTTTGCTACAATTAGTATGCCGTACTGAAGAGCTCTAATGAGAGCGAAACCGGTATACGGTTCTAATTGTTGCGAAAATGCATCGAGTCTTATGCTTCACCTTGCCAAGGGTGAACTTTTTTAGAGAATTTTTAAGCTTTTATGAGTTTTAGAGCTAGACTTATTGTAATTTAAAATCTCAAGACTAAGCTTTTCTTGTAGTTTAATTTGACTTGTATAGGTTTCATTTTGTTGCATGTAGTAATTTATGACTGTATACCTGTAATCTCTTATAGCTTTGTAACTTGACATTTTTAACCTTTAACTTTTTAATTTAGTGTTGGGGTTAGCTGTTGTTACCTCATTTTATCTAGTATTCCTGTGTTGTACCCTCGCAGAAGTAGCCTACCGGAAAACTCAGTTTCTCTGACAAGCCTTTTGTAAATTCTAGATTCCCCTGAGTATGACCTGTTAAAAAGAGTCGAAACGCGTCGGAACAAGGAATAAAAATATTTGCTTGGAAAGAAAAAGCCTTTTTATTCATCACCCAAAGATGTCAACCCCAAATATTTTGACGTTTAGGAACAATATTATTATATTATTATTATTATTATTAAATATACTTTAGCTTTACAACAAGTATTCCCGTCCACTAGAATAATATATAATAAATTCACATCTTCGACTTACGTAAATAAGACTAACGAAACATTAAAACATCTATTTTCTAAATTTAGTACCAGGACAGCATATAAAACCGACAACTTGAGCAAATACATAAAAAAAATAAGTCGACAGTTGAAAAATTGCATAGGTCCTTATATATATATAGAACATTTAGAAGTTTCAAAATAGGCGTTCGCGAACAAAAAAGATGCTTTAAACATAATAAACTAGATTCAAACTATGCAATTCATTTAATAAGTTAGAATCATCAATTTAGCGATCATTTCGGCATCCTTAAATTAAGTTGTTGTTGTTGTTATTTTCGTTTGGCTTCGGATCGTTAGGTCCATTAGCCAGAGACTTTTATGACTTTTATTATTTCTAGTGGTATGTAGATGGGCACTATATATACGAAATATAAATGTATAAAGGTTTTATCTCCAGCCAATTTTATTATCTTACACAATTTTTATACCTAATTGATATAAGACTCGATGCATTTTCGCAACAATTAGAACCGTAGACCGGTTTCGCTCTCATTAGAGCTCTTCAGTACGGTATACTAATTGCAGCAAAAATTCACCAAAAATAATACGGCTATCGTATAGCCAGTCTTAAAATACTCAGTAAGTGGTGGACGTGCCGCCACCTAGTTGCGGAACCAAGTAGTATGCTGTCACGCCAGCTCCAAATAACACAAAGTGTTAAAAAATAGAGACTGGATACTGCTAACTAACAATTTAGAAAATCGTCAGCCCTGGCCCATTTCTACAACAATATAGGGACAAAATATGTAAGACTCGATGCATTTTCGCAACAATTAGAACCGTAGACCGGTTTCGCTCTCATTAGAGCTCTTCAGTACGGCATACTAATTGCAGCAAAAATGCACCAAAAATAATACGGCTATCGTATAGCCAGTCCCAAAATACTCAGTAAGTGGTGGACGTGCGAAACCGGTCTACGGTTCTAATTGTTGCGAAAATGCATCGAGTCTTACATACTTTGTCCCTATATTGGGGTAGAAATGGGCCAGGGCTGACAATTTTCTAAATTGTTAGTTAGCTGTATCCAGTCTCTATTTTTTAACACTTTGTGTTATTTGGAGCTGGCGTGACAGCATACTACTTGGTTCCGCAACTAGGTGGCGGCACGTCCACCACTTACTGAGTATTTTGGGACTGGCTATACGATAGCCGTATTATTTTTGGTGAATTTTTGCTGCAATTAGTATACCGTACTGAAGAGCTCTAATGAGAGCGAAACCGGTCTACGGTTCTAATTGTTGAGAAAATGCATCGAGGCTTACATACTTTGTCCCTATATTGGGGTAGAAATGGGCCAGGGCTGACAATTTTCTAAATTGTTAGTTAGCTGTATCCAGTCTCTATTTTTTAACACTTTGTGTTATTTGGAGCTGACGTGACAGCATACTACTTGGTTCCGCAACTGGGTGGCGGCACGTCCACCACTTACTGGGTATTTTGTTTGTATATAAATTTTTTTCATATTTTTTTATCTTTTTTTTGCACATGTGCATATCTTTTTTTTCTTTCCTTTTTTTTTAAATTATTGTATAGGATAACTGGGACACTGTGCGTCCAGAGACCTACCAGGGCGGCTTTGAACAAACTGCACTGGGCCTTCGATTCATGCAGATAGGTAAATTCACAAAGGAATGGATTACAAAGGAGGCATACTTATTCTAACGGACAATAGTTATTAATAACATATTACATTATACAGGGCTTTCATTAATTCCCGAATCCCACGTGACCGGATTCTGTCTCTCTCTTAGTGGAATATGATTTTATGAGTTGGCAGTCAAAAAGTAACCAAAAAAAAACACTAGACTAAAGTTACTAAATCAATTGACAATTGACAGTTCAGTCCATTGGCGCTCAATTCCCTTTTGACAGTTATTTTGTATGTATATTGTGCATTTCATTAATTCAGGTTGTACCACCGTGTATACCGGGTTGCCTAACTTAAGCGGTCACGTAGGATTCGGAAATTAATGAAAGCCCTGTATAATGTTTCAATAAAAACATAAGTAACTACTGTTGTAGTCCAATTTCTTTAAAGAATCTATGCAAAATCGTTATTACACGTTTTGACTTCCGCATCAATAGCTGATTTAAAGAATATGGCATACTGATGTTTTTATCATTATATTGTGTGATAGATGTTACTGATTTCAGTCGAAAGTTTTGATGCCGTGGACACATAAATATGATTTGATTTAAATCAGCCACTGTTACATTGTCACAATTAGTACAGGCAATAGAGAATTTGTTTCTGCATTAAATTACAGGAGTTTTTTTTTTTTTTTTTTTTTGATACAGAGGTTCAGAATGACGTACTGAATATAAAAACACAAAATCCTTACAAATTAGGAGGCCGGAAGTGCCGCCATTTTGAGAAAAACCGTTTTGGTCTATATCACCGTAACCCTGCACTTTAGGCCAAAAATGGTAATGACCTTTATTGTAGATAATTGCATTTCTCATGTTTTTTGTTAAATATTTTTTTATATCACTCACTATTTACAACTTATACGACTATTAGCATTCATTTATTGACTTTTTTACCTATATCTTTGTTAATAATTGTTTAAAAAATAAAATGCTTATAACTTAACTTTTCAATCGACAAATTTCCTACAATTTTTACTTGAAACTTTTTTTTCTAAAATTATTATTAGTGCATTTTCTTTAAAAAAATTCACTAATGAGGAGACCCCGACTTTTGAATTTTGAAAAGAAAAATTGAAATAGGCGCTAATTATGCCCCCTAGAACACATACTCGGGGTCAGTTTTAATTTATATATATATATATATATATATATATATATATATATATATATATATATATATATATATATATATATATATATATATATATATATATATACATATCACACCGATAACTCAAAAACGAATGGGCCGGTTTTAATTAAATTTGGTAAATACCTTCCACTTGTAAGTGGCTTGGATAAGTTCGTTATCCAAGAAAATCGGCCCAGGTTTCCCGGAAAATTTTGTGTTTTCTTTCGAAAAAAGTCATATCTCCGGAAATAACAAAGTAAAGGCAACTTAATTTGGTACACGATTTTACGTCATTATAGGTAAATTACATACCAAAATTTAGGTCTGTAGGTTCAAAGACAAAAAAGTTATAGTCATTTTAAAAAAAAATGGGGTTTTCCTCAAAACGTCAAAGTCGCGAATTAAAACGTCAAAGTTGGCAACATTTACGCAAAGAACCTGAAATTAATATAAGCTATGGAAAGAAAATGTCTCAAAAAGAATGTTTTACAAAGCCTGAAGTCTTAGCTTCAACCGTCATTGTCCTTCATTTTACTAAAATATTTCCAGAAAAATTTGGCGATTGAAAAGTGCAACATTTAACGCGTTATAACTTTGAAAATATTGATTTTAGAAAAATAAGTTTTTTGTAAAAATTGTAGGAAATTTGTCTACTGAAAAGTTAAGTTATAAGCATTTTATTGTTTAAACAATTATTAACAAGGATATAGGTAAAAAAGTCAATAAATAAATGCTAATAGTCGTATAAGTTGTAAACGGTGAGTGATACAAAAAAAATTATTTATCATAAAAGATGAGAAATATAATTATCTACAATAAAGGTCATTACCATTTTTGACCTAAAGTGCACGGTTACGGAGATATAGACCGAAACGGTTTTTCTCAAAATGACGGCACTTCCGGCCTCCTAATTTGTTAAGATTTTGTGTCATTATATTCAGTACGTCATTCTGAACCTATGTATCAAAAAAAAAAACTCCTGGAATTTAGTGCATTATGGACAAGAGTAACGGGCTCCTCTATTGCCTGTACTAAATCACAAGCTGGAGATCTTATTGCACCGATTTTACTTAAATGAGCCGGGAACCGGCCATCGTTGGATTTCAGTCTTGTTATCATTGTCGTCAATGCTTTGTTATTCCTGGAATACGACATGTGAAAATCTTGTGCAGTAGATAAGTTAGGGTGGAGTATTTTGTATGGGTTATTT
This sequence comes from Tillus elongatus, assembly GCA_964006375.1. NCBI lineage: Eukaryota > Metazoa > Arthropoda > Insecta > Coleoptera > Cleridae > Tillus > Tillus elongatus. The sequence goes on from OZ023262.1 coordinate 15,209,765, forward strand.
ATGTTTAAACAGGAAACTTTCCATTCTTCGTTCCATTTTCATGTTGTTTTTGACTAATTAATGAATGTATATCTTTATATGGTACCGTTTCCTTGTATGTGTCGTAGTCATCGATACTTTGTTTGGCCAGCAAATCAGCAAGTTCATTACCGAGATTTCCGGAGTGGCCCTCAAATTAGGTAGAAGAGGTTTTTAAATGAATTTGTGCGAAGAAACTTAACAAACGAAAATCAGGAAACTTACTAAACGCTCAAATTGAACAAACTAACCATAGTCCATTAGTAAACATGTTTTCACGAAATAATAATTAAGCTAGAAGAGATTGCTAACCTGGCTATGTCATAAAAACAGGTAGTTCCGAGTCGTTACCGTTTACCTGAGGGGACAGAAGCGTTCATTCCACACGGAGTAGATATTGAAATGTAGAATATAAGTTTGCCGTACTGAAGAGCTCTAATGAGAGCGAAACCGGTCTACGGTTCTAATTGTTGCGAAAATGCATCGAGTCTTATGCTTCACCTTGCCAAGGGTGAACTTTTTTAGAGAATTTTTAAGCTTTTATGAGTTTTAGAGCTAGACTTATTGTAATTTAAAATCTCAAGACTAAGCTTTTCTTGTTGTTTAATTTGACTTGTATAGGTTTCATTTTGTTGCATGTAGTAATTTATGACTGTATACCTGTAATCTCTTATAGCTTTGTAACTTGACATTTTTAACCTTTAACTTTTTAATTTAGTGTTGGGGTTAGCTGTTGTTACCTCATTTTATCTAGTATTCCTGTGTTGTACCCTCGCAGAAGTAGCCTACCGGAAAACTCAGTTTCTCTGACAAGCCTTTTGTAAATTCTAGATTCCCCTGAGTATGACCTGTTAAAAAGAGTCGAAACGCGTCGGAACAAGGAATAAAAATATTTGCTTGGAAAGAAAAAGCCTTTTAATCATCACCCAAAGATGTCAACCCCAAATATTTTGACGTTTAGGAACAATATTATTATTATATTATTAAATATACTTTAGCTTTACAAGTATTCCTGTCCACTAGAATAATAGAGAATAAATTCACATCTTCGACATACGTAAATAAAACTAACGAAAAATTAAAACATTTATTTTCTAAATTTAGTACCAGGACAGCATATAAAACCGACAACTTGAGCAAATACATAAAAAACAATAAGTCGACAGTTGAAAAATCGCATAAGTCAGGAGTATATAAACTTTCATGTGGTTCCTGTGACAATATATATATATATATATATATATATATATATATATATATATATATATATATATATATATATATATATATATATATATATATATATATATATATATATATATATATATGAAGCATTCACAGGCCATTTAGGCCCATAGCTTGGTAATACGTTTCCATTGCTTCCTATCCAGTGCAATCGTCTTCCAGTTTTGGACTCCTTTTTCTAGCAGGTCTTGTTGTGCTGCATCAAGCCATCTTTTTCTTGGTCTTCCTCTCTTCCTTCTACCCTCTGGATTTGACCAGACACACTTCTTCACCATTCTCTCCACACCCATTCGTTCTATATGTCCCAGCCACTGTAGTCTGCGTGCCTTAACCAGTTGAGACACCGGCGGTTCTCCATACATTTCATACACTTCCACATTTGGACGTCTTTCCCACATGCCATCTACTTTCTTGCCTCCGAAGATTCTGCGTAGTACCTTTCTCTCCCATATCGCTATTCTGTCCTCCAGTCTTCGGTTCATTGTCCATGCTTCACAACCATATGTCAAGGTTGGTCTTATCACAGTCCTATATACTCTGAGTTTCGCAGCACGCGAGATGTTCTTTGATCTAAGGAAGCTGTTAAGCCCTCCTGCACATCTGTTGGCTTTTGCTATCCTTAGGTTAATTTCTACCTCCTCATCACATCTATTGTCTACTAATACACCTAAGTACATGTAATTATTAACCTCTTCGAACTCTATGACTCTCTCCCCTCGCATTTTCACTGTAAAAGGTTCACTATTAGTCACTTTAGTCTTTTTAATTGCCATATACTTGCTCTGGTCCTTATTTATTTGAAGTCCCACACTGTCTGCTACCTCCACCAAACTTCTAGTGATACTTTCCAGCTCTTTTCTATTTCTGGCCAGTAACAATATATCATCCGCATAAGCAAGGCACTGATGACTCCTGTCAAACAAGCTCCTAGTTCTGTTTATACCACTCTCTCTTATCACTTTCTCCAGAACTATATTGAATAGTAACGTTGACAGCGGATCTCCCTGTCTCACTCCTCTTCTCACATCAAACTCTTCTGTCAGATTTCCGTTTACCCTTACTGCGCACGTGGTGTTACATAATGTCATTATTACCAGTTTCACAATATACTCGGGTACTCTGAACTCTCTAAGTATATCTACTACTTTACTTCTTTTCACTGAATCGTAGGCGGTCTTAAAGTCGACAAAGATCATGTGTACTGGAATCTCGTACTCGTAACAGCCTGTCAAAACCTGCTTTAGCAGACATATCTGGTCAACTGTCGACCTACTCTTCCGAAAACCAGCCTGATATTCCCCTAGCAAAGGCTCTATATATTTTTCTAGCCGTTTCTTGATTAGTGTTGCTAAAATTTTGTAGGCCACATCTGGTAACGCTATCCATCTATAGTTGGTGCATTCTGTTATATCTCCTTTCTTAAATAAAGTTACCATGATGGTCTTATTCCATTTTTTTGGCATTTCTTTTGTTTTCCAAATTTCTTTTATTAGCTCATACATCATGGCAACCAAAGTAGTCCCTCCGTATTTAAAATTTTCGGCCATAATGCCATTTTCACCTGGACTCTTGTTGTTTTTCATTGTTTGTATAATTTCTTCTATTTCTTGCTTCGTTGGATCTTCTGTAACTTCTTCCTTTTCATAAAACTCTTGATGACACTCTTTCAGTTCTTCTTCATCTCCATCATTATGCAGTTCTTCGAAATGTTCTTTCCATCTCCTGCATATGTCTTTATCGTTTCCAAGCAAATTGCCTTCCTTATCCTTAAAGAACACTGCTTTGCTTTGGTGGCCTCTTTTTATATCTTTCACGTCTTTGTAGAAGTTACGTATTTCATTTTTTTGATATTTATATTCAATATTTTTTATTTTGTCTTCCAGAAATTTTCGTTTCTGGGTTCTACACATATTTTTTGTTCTCTTTCTTTGTTCGTTATATTTTTCTAGGTTTTCCTCCGTTTGCGCCTGAAGCATTTGATGTCTTAATACTGCTCTTTTTTTTAGTGCGGCTTTACATTCTTCATTCATCCAGTACTTTTTTATTTGTTTTCGTCTCTTTTCCAGGGTTGCTTTCGTTGCCTCAGTCACCGTCTTTTCTATCTTTTCCCATTTTTCTTCAATGCCGTCTGTATTCAGGAACATATCACTACTATAAGCTTTGTCTATTCTTTTCTTGTAGTTGAGGGCTATTTCTTCTTTTCGTAGATCATTAACATTGTATCTAGTTTCTGCCCTCCTTTTTTGTGTCTGTTTAATCGTATCTGGGAATCTTAAAACAGCCTTTACCAAGAAGTGATCTGAATCAGCTTCCGCACCCCTGCGTGTTTTCACATTGGTGATTAGCCAAGCATGTTCTTCCTTTATTAACAAGTGATCTATTTGATTTGTTTTATTTTGTCCCGGTATCGTCCATGTTCCCTTATGTATATCTCTTCTTCTAAAGTGTGTACTCATTATTTTCATATTCTGTTCTATTGCTAAAGATATCAACCTTACTCCATTGTCATTACTCGCCGTATGTTTACTTTCACCTCCTGTTATTGACTTATATATGTCTTCATTGCCTATCTTTGCATTTGCGTCTCCCATCAAAATTATCACGTCATTTTTTGGTATATCTTCTAGCGTTTTTTCCAGCTCTTCGTAGTACTGATCTTTCACTTCTTCTTCTTTTTCTTCTGTTGGAGCATGCATATTTACAATACTAATCATCTTATCTTCTGCCTTAATTCTTATGGAACATAATCTGTCTGACTTTGGTTTGAAACATTTAACTTTATCTTGTAGCTTTTCGCTTATTAAGAATGCGACTCCATACCTTCTCATATCACTACCACTTGTAAATAGGATATAGTTTCCAACCCTTTGTATATCGTTTCCTTTCAAGTGTGTTTCCTGTAACGCCACTACTTGCATACTATATTTATTGACCTCCATAATTAGATTATTCAAAGCACCCTCTTCATACAAACCCCTTACGTTCCACGTACCCAGATTTAGATACTCGGTTTTCGGTTTCACCTGGTATTTCCCTGTTTGGTTACTGTGTTCTTTATCTTTATTGGTATTTGCGTTTGCTCCTCTCGTGTCCCTATACAACTCCCTAGCCCTTATTGACATGCCAACATCTTTTTCCGTATACGTAGCCCTTTTCTTCGCCTGTTCAGTTCTCTTTTTCCACTCATTCTTGCCTAATTTTTTGTCTCATGCGTACCACTATTATATTCTACCTGTTTAACCAGGCCATTTTCTTCATCCCATTTCCAAAGCTGTCCCTCGACTATTAACTTCTTAAACCCAATCTTGACAGTTCTACCTTTGGCTCTTTCATCTTTTGCTACGTTTCTCAATTCGTTTTGAATTTTCCTCTCTTCCCTCGACATATCATCATTTATATACACAATCTCATTCTTGTAATTTTTTAATTTATATCTATTTCTCATAATTTCTATTTTCTCCTCTATTTTATAAAGTTCAACAAGACAAACCTTTTCACTGAGTCTCCTAGCTTGTTTTATTTCAACATTTACTTCTAAATTCTGTTTCAAAAAAATACCCATGTTCTCTTTTAAACTCTTTGCATCGTTTGTGTTCATTTTTAGCCCCTGTATAACTATATTCTTTCTTTTCTTCTCCTCTTCTAGAATATTTAATTTCTTTTTAATATCCTTTACCTCTTTTCTTAATTGATCATTTTCCATTTTCATGTTTTTATTTTCTTCTTTAATCACTTTCATCTCAGCTATAATTTTATCTTGTTTGTCTTCTATTTTGGTTATCTTCTCTGTTAAATCCGTTAGCATGTTTAACATTATATCCAACTTATTACTCTCGCTTTTCATATTTTTTTCTGGTGTTCGTGCCATTTTCTTACTTCTTTGGAAAATATCAGATATTGGAAAAGCCTTGCGTTTTCCCTCATCAGCAGAATAGTCTTCACTGTCACCCATCTTATACAACTCTCCTTACACTTTGCTGTTTAACGTGTTGCCTATCCAGACGTCGTCGGCGGCTGAATTATAATATCGGTTGTATTCTTTCAGCTTATCAATAAAGACACTGCATTCAACTTTGAACCTTATGCTCCAATGCCCCTAACCTTTAAACAGTACTTTAAATTCAATTTACTCACGGTGGCTGTGGTATTTATTTATCTTCTCAATTACCTAAGATCTCCTGCCAATGTTCTCACTATCTAACTGTTTCTTGCACTTTTTCTTTGCTCGATTCGGTCAATTTGACTTAGATATCGGAGTAAACATTTAACACATTAGCGCTCAATCCCAACCATCCAAAATCTCATATATATATATATATATATATATATATATATATATATATATATATATATATATATATATATATATATATATATATATTGGTAGAACATTTATAAGTTTCAAAATAAGCGTTCGCGAACATGAAAGATGCTTTAAACATAATAAACTAGTTTCAAATTATGCAATTCATTTATGTTAGAATCATCAATTTAGCGATCATTTCGACATCCTTAAATTAGGTTGTTGTTGTTTTTTTTTTTGTGGCTTCGGAGCGTTAGGTCCATTAGCCAGAGACTTTTATGACTTTTATTATTTCTAGTGGTATGTATATGGGCACTATATACACGAAATATAAATGTATTAAGGTTTTATCGCCAGCCAATTTTATTATCTTACACTATTTTTCATACCTAACTGACTAATTTATAATGTTGCCTTTCTATATAAATTTTGTTTGTATATAAATTTTTTTCATATTTTTTATCTTTTTTTTGCACATGTGCATATCTTTTTTTTCTTTCCCTTTTTTTAAATTATTGTATAGGAGAACTGGGACACTGTGCGTCCAGAGACCCGCCAGGGCGGCTTTGAACAAACTGCACTGGGCCTTCGATTCATGCAGATAGGTAAATTCACAAAGGAATGGATTACAACGGAGGCATACTTATTCTAACGGACAATAGTTATTAATAACATATTACATTATACAGGGCTTTCATTAATTCCCGAATCCCACGTGACCTGATTCTGTTTCTCTCTTAGTGGAATATGATTTTATGAGTTGACAGTCAAAAAGTAACCAAAAAAAACCCCTAGACTAAAGTTACTAAATCAATTGACAATTGAGAGTTCAGTCCATTGGCGCTCAATTCCCTTTTGACAGTTATTTTGTATGTATATTGTGCATTTCATTAATTCAGGTTGTACCACCGTGTATACCGGGTTGCCTAACTTAAGCGGTCACGTAGGGTTCGGAAATTAATGAAAGCCCTGTATAATGTTTCAATAAAAACATAAGTAACTACTGTTGTAGTCCAATTTCTTTAACGAATCTATGCAAAATCGTTACTACACGTTTTGACTTCCGCATCAATAGCTGATTTAAAGAATATGGCATACTGATGTTTTTATTATTAATTTGTGTGATAGATGTTACTGATTTCAGTCGAAAGTTTCGATGCCGTGGACACATAAATATGATTTGATTTAAATCAGCCACTGTTACATTGTCACAATTAGTACAGGCAATAGAGAATTTGTTTCTGCATTAAATTACAGGAGTTGTTTTTTTTTTTTTTTGATACATAGGTTCAGAATGAAGTACTGAATATAAAAACACAAAATCCTTACAAATCAGGAGGCCGGAAGTGCCGCCATTTTGAGAAAAACCGTTTTGGTCTATATCTCCGTAACCCTGCACTTTAGGCCAAAAATGGTAATGACCTTTATTGTAGATAATTGCATTTCTCATGTTTTTTGTTAAATATTTTTTTTATATCACTCACTATTTACAACTTATACGACTATTAGCATTCATTTATTGACTTTTTTACCTATATCTTTGTTAATAATTGTTTAAAAAATAAAATGCTTATAACTTAACTTTTCAATCGACAAATTTCCTACAATTTTTACTTGAAACTTTTTTTTCTAAAATTATTATTAGTGCATTTTCTTTAAAAAAATTCACTAATGAGGAGACCCCGACTTTTGAATTTTGAAAAAAAAAATGAAATAGGCGCTAATTATGCCCCCTAGAACACATACTCGGGGTCAGTTTTAATTTATATATATATATATATATATATATATATATATATATATATATATATATATATATATATATATATATATATATATATATATATATATATATATATATATATATATCACACCGATAACTCAAAAACGAATGGGCCGGTTTTAATTAAATTTGGTAAATACCTTCCACTTGTAAGTGGCTTGGATAAGTTCGTTATCCAAGAAAATCGGCCCAGGTTTCCCGGAAAATTTTGTGTTTTCTTTCGAAAAAAATCATATCTCCGGAAATAACAAAGTAAGGGCAACTTAATTTGGTACACGGTTTTACGTCATTATAGGTAAATTACATACCAAAATTTAGGTCTGTAGGTTCAAAGACAAAAAAGTTATAGTCATTTAAAAAAAAAGGGGATTTTCCTCAAAACGTCAAAGTCGCGAATTAAAACGTCAAAGTTGGCAACATTTACGCAAAGAACCTGAAATTAATATAAGCTATGGAAAGAAAATGTCTCAAAAAGAATGTTTTACAAAGCCTGAAGTCTTAGTTTCAACCGTCATTGTCCTTCATTTTACTAAAATATTTCCAGAAAAATTTGGCGATTGAAAAGTGCAACATTTAACGCGTTATAACTTTGAAAATATTGATTTTAGAAAAATAATTTTTTTCTAAAAATTGTAGGAAATTTGTCTATTGAAAAGTTAAGTTATAAGCATTTTATTGTTTAAACAATTATTAACAAGGATATAGGTAAAAAAGTCAATAAATGAATGCTAATAGTCGTATAAGTTGTAAACGGTGAGTGATACAAAAAAAATTATTTATCATAAAAGATGAGAAATATAATTATCTACAATAAAGCTCATTACCATTTTTGACCTAAAGTGCACGGTTACGGAGATATAGACCGAAATGGTTTTTCTCAAAATGGCGGTACTTCTGGCCTCCTAATTTGTAAAGATTTTGTGTTATTATATTCAGTACGTCATTCTGAACCTATGTATCAAAAAAAAAACAACTCCTGGAATTTAGTGCATTATGGACAAGAGTAACGGGCTCCTCTATTGCCTGTACTAAATCACAAGCTGGAGATCTTATTGCACCGATTTTACTTAAATGAGCCGGGAACCGGCCATCGTTGGATTTCAGTCTTGTTATCATTGTCGTCAATGCTTTGTTATTCCTGGAATACGACATGTGAAAATCTTGTGCAGTAGATAAGTTAGGGTGGAGTATTTTGTATGGGTTATTTGTGTTTAAACAGGAAACTTTCCATTCTTCGTTCAATTTTCATGTTGTTTTTGACTAATTAATGAATGTATATCTTTATATGGTACCGTTTCCTTGTATGTGTCGTGGTCATCGATACTTTCTTTGGCCAGCAGATCAGCAAGTTCATCACCCCGATTTCCGGAGTGGCCCTTAAATTAGGTACAAGAAGTTTTAAAATGAATTTGTGCGAAGAAACTTAACAAACGAAAATCAGGAAACTTACTAAACGCTCAAGTTGACCAAACTAACCATAGTCCATTAGTAAACATGTTTTCACGAAATAATAATTAAGCTAGAAGAGATTGGTGACCTGACTATGTCATAAAAACAGGTAGTTCCGAGTCGTTACCGTTTACCTGAGGGGACAGAAGCGTTCATTCCACACGGAGTATATATTGAAATGTAGAATATTACTTTCATTCTGTATTTGATAAATCTGAGAACTTCAGCGAAACTGCAGTTATACGTTCAATAAAATTGTATGAATCAATTAGTCTTTTTATCCAAGTTGACAATGGATTTAAATCAAGTATCGGCCTCCATAATATCATCTTTAGTGTTAACCGAAAAGTTAACTAGCGAGTGGATTTAGAGCAAACATAAGGGAAATATGTTAAAGTTCGAAATAACCATGTTGCATAGAATTTTTTCGCAATAAAGCAGTTGCGATGCATCTCATTACTGTGTCTACAACGCGCAGAGAACTGCAAGAACTTGGATTATTTATATTTGTTACAAAAGGGTTGTATTAGATAACTCGTAATAAACATACCTACAATAGTATCTTTTGGAATTATGTATCCACTTTTTGTTTCGACATCCTTAGACGTGCTTCTCAGTAACATTGGTGAACTTGGATAGAGTCTTAAAGCCTCCTTGATACATCTCTCCATGTAATTCAGGTTCTGTAGTTCGTTATACGAAGGCGAGTCGTTGTTTAAACCTACCACGCTTTTTATTTCTTCAAACAGTTTTTCCTAAAATAATTTAATGCGTAAGCTGCCTAAACGTTTTACTTGATACGTATTAATAATACCGATTATCCTTACCCAAGAAGTTATGATATTTTAGTCATTTACTACAACAACAACAACAACAACAACAACAACAACTACTACTACTACTACTACTACTACTACTACTACTACTACTACTACTACTACTACTACTACTACTACTACTACTACTACTACTACTACTACTACTACTACTACTACTACTACTACTACTACTACCCCCAGGGGCTCGCCGCTTGCGAGTACGTGGAGTGCGACTACGGGGGTGCACACACCACACCACACGCGAGCACAAACACATACTTACATACTCATTCACATACACATGACCACCATACACACCTGAGCTGGATACTCACCTTTCTTCAACTTGTCTTGGGTGAGATCCCTCTACTTTCATCTTTCCTATCTGGCCAAACTTCTAATTCTCCTACTGTCGGCCGACTCTTGTTCTTTTCTGGCACCGACGCTATTAGGGTATCCGAGGGCTAGGTGCCATTTCATTTCCCGCTTTAAACCAAAAAGCCAAAATTCGCACAATGGATAAGATGACAGATAAACGCGCGGAAGTGATACCCCAGGTGGGTACCGGCGATGCCGGGGAATCCCACCCCTCTCTGCAAGAGGGCTGTCCCACGGATTCTGGGGGGGACAATTTGTCATTGCACCTACAGGATGGTAATTATGACCCCTTTGTGAGGAGGGACTCTATACAGAGATCCCCAGTCAGGAAGGAGGAAAAATCTGAACCAAGCGCTACCGAGTATAGCAGTACTGAACAGGCAGGAAGAGAGAACAAACGAAAAAGAGTGGAAACACCAGAAAAAAAGCGGATGGAGACAGAAGAGGCGTGGAAATTTATACAACGAATTGAAAAAGAGAATGCCCTGCTTAAAGACCTGATACAAAAGACCACAAGGGAAGCGGAGTTTCTCCAAGCATTAACAATCAAGATCCCGAATACGAAGATGGAAATAAAGTCAGCCATAGGCAAACTCGATAGATATTCGAAAAGAATGCCCGTTGCAACCAAGTTTATTGAGGAACTTATCCAGGAGTACACAGCAAGCACCAAAGACCAAGAGCAAGGAAGCGTTAAAAAAGCAACAAAGGAAATAAGCACCCAAACAGGGAATGAGAAACAAGTAGAAAAGGAAGGGTTAATAAACCGAATAGAGGATGCTTTGAATAATGATCTCGGTGAAAGAGAGCTACAAGAATTAATAGAGCTCAAATGGCCGGAGGGGGCATATAAAAAATGTCAGGTTACCAAAGAGGATGCAAGTTCCCAGAAAGATCAAATGATCATCCTCAAAAAGGGTGCTGAAATGAGTAATACCCAAATGAAACATATTACTGACAACAATCCACAGATAGAGACTATTCTTGAAGAGAACAAACTAGAAGTAGGAAAAATGATGTGTTGCGTTACATCAAGTAGAATAATCACTGGTGAAGGAGAAGGTACTGCGGACAACATCGAAAGATACACCTATCTGATAATGATAGGGGAGGAAGACTTACTGTTAGATAAAACAGCCCTAAAAAATAACCTTCTCGAGGTTATAGGAATAACCAACAGAAACAAAAGGGATGCACCCATCTGCCGAGCGACAAAGGGGGTGGATGAAGTTTGCCTAAGAAAAATTTTGGAATACGTTTATAGAAAAGAAAAACAAGGCATAACACTCTACAAGACTAAGGGGAATAAAAAAGCTGAAAGTCAAGTGGATAGCAACACAAACAAGTCACATCCTCATGGTGGTATGAAAACAATCATAAGAGGGAAAGCAAAGAATAGAGACACTATAATAGTGAAACCCCGAGATGGAATAACATACGCGGACATAATAAAAAATATGAAAAGAGAGGTAAATGCTGAAAGCATAACAATTGAAAGAATGCATAAGACAAGTAGTGGTAATGTGCAACTTAGGATAAGGGGTAATGAAGAAAAGAGTCGGCAAGCCTTTACTGAACTGTTGTCCACAAAACTAGAAGGTAAAGCAGATGTTGATAGGAAACAGAGAAAGCAAACTGTTATACTCTTGGACATTGATGAGACGACAGAGAGAGAAGATGTACAGAGAATCCTGCAAAGAGAAATTGCAGATAACCAATTAGAGGAAAAGATGCAACTAAGACTAGCCGAAAAGGCTAACAAGAATGGTGTGAAGTATGCTTTTATAACTCTACAGCAAGAGTTAGCCCAACTCCTTATTAAAAAAAGAGTGATTGGTGATGGATGGCACAGATGGAGAATTAGAGAAATCAGCTCCCCAACAAGGTGCTACAGATGTCACAGGGTGGGACACACAGCGGCCAAGTGTGGAATTAAGGACGCTGCAGACATGTGCTATAAGTGTGGAGAAATAGGCCACCAGAAGCGAGATTGCCAAAACGAACCAAGATGCTACCTCTGCAATGTGGAAGGACACAAGGCAGAAACCACTCGGTGCCCAGAATTTAGAAAAATTGTAGAAAATGAAAAGAAGGAGAAGTTGAAAAGGACAACAACACAATGAAACTAATCCAAGTTAACGTGGACAGATGCAAAAGGGCGGTGGATTTACTCATACACACATGCGCTGCTGAGGGAATAGCTCTCGCACTGGTTGCTGAACCAAACAAAAATATGACAAGGCAACACCCTAGATGGATTACAGATAGGAATACTGATGCAGCAATTTATTTAGCAGATAGCAAAATAAACAGACATAAAACCGGTAGTGGGATGGGATATGTATGGCTGGAAACCCAAGAAACAGTTTTCTATTCGTGCTATTTGTCACCTGCAACAGGAGCAGAAGGTTTTAGACAGTTTATAGATGACCTAGATCTAAGTGCGAGAAGGCATACAAAAAGGATTCTGATAGGAGGCGACTTTAACGCGAAGGCATATTGCTGGGGGTCTCCTATAGAGGACCGCAAAGGAGTGGCACTAGCAGAATGGATAAGCAGTGGTGATCTGACAATACTTAACGATGGTCAGAAGCCTACGTTTGAAAGGAACGGAGGAAGCTCCTTCATAGATATCACGATCTGCACCTCTAACATGGCAAAAGATGTGACCAGGTGGCAGGTAGGAGACGAAGAAAACCTCAGCTACCACAGAAACATCCACATAGAGATAGAGCACAAGGGGCGAAGACCGGACCAGCACATTCAACTTACGGGGTGGCGATTTAAAGAAGAGAAAAGAAATCCATTGCTCCAAAAGCTTGAAGAGGAATGTAAACGACCCGATTTCACCCAGAATGTAAAAGGCTTGAGAAAGGCGGTAAGCAGCGCATGCAATGCAGTACTACCTAAGAGACGCCTTACTACCGGAAGGAGAGGTGCTTATTGGTGGAACTCAGAAATCTCAGAGTTAAGAAAAAAGAGTCTAAAAGCAAAGAGAGAGGTGACGAGAGCCAATAGAAGAAGTAATATTGACGAGGCCTCAAAACACCAACTGCGCGCCCAACATAACCAATGCCGCAATGAACTGAAAAAGGCGATTGCAAATTCAAAACTGCAGGCTTGGAAACTCCTGTGCAAAGAGATTGATGAGGATATATGGGGCAAAGGATATCAGATAGTCCTAGGCAAACTCCGGATGCACCCAGTAAATACATGCACAGAGGACGAACAGGTGCAGATAGCAAGAAAGCTATTTCCAAAACATATAATTAAGAGGTGGCCTAGTATCGAATTAACACCTGAAAATATTAAAATGTGTAGTGAGGAAGAGGTTAGAGAAGCTGGACGTAGGATGAAAGCAGGGAAAGCTGCAGGCCCAGATGGAGTCCCCTCGGATGTGATTAAGCTGTTGGCAACAGAAAGACCTGAACTACTCACTCAGATCTACAATAAGCTGTTAAAGGAAGGTACTTTTCCCGAGGAATGGAAGACAGCTAGGCTAATTCTGATAGAGAAGGCTGGAGGAAAGTCATATCGCCCGCTTAGTCTCATTGATTCGGATGCCAAACTTTTTGAGCAAATCCTAAACGGGAGATTGCTGAATGAAATAGAGCAGAGAGGGGGATTTGCACCCACACAGTATGGCTTCAGAAAGGGACATTCTACACTAGATGCTATACAGAAGGTAAGTGGGATCGTAAAGGACTCGAAGAATACAAGTAGCTATATGGCTCTTGTTACGTTGGATGTGAGGAATGCCTTCAACACCGTCCCATGGGAAGGGGTAGTCGGTGAACTGGAAAGACGGAAGATCCCACTGTACCTGATAAAATTACTGTGCAGCTACCTGGAAAACAGGATAATACTGATTGGAACACACACGATGAGTATCACAAGTGGTGTACCCCAAGGTTCTGTACTGGGGCCTACCCTGTGGAACCTCTATTATGACGACGTCCTGAAGCTCCCGGTGCCAGACGGCACAACTATCGTTGGATATGCCGACGATTTGGCGCTGGCTGTTTGTGGGAAAGATAAGGTAGAGATAGAGGAAAAGATAACATGGACTGTTGGCCTGGTAGAGATTTGGATGCACAAAAAAGGCCTCGAGCTAGCCCCGCAGAAAACAGAGATCATAATCCTAAATGGAAGGAGAACCGTAAAGACGATTGAAGTCGACATAGGAGGAAAGAACATCAACTCCAGTAGATCTCTGAGGTACCTTGGGATTCAGCTGGGGCATAATATGAGCATGAGTAAGCACATTCGAGAAGTAGCACAGAAAGCTGAGAAAGTTGCAGCAGCCCTGAGTCGACTAATGCCTAATATTGGCGGCCCAAAGGCGAGTAGTAGAAGAATCCTCTGCAGTGTGGTGAATTCTATTATTCTCTATGGAGCACCTGTTTGGAAGGACTGGGCGGAGACGGCAAGATACAGACGCATTTTGGAAAGTGTGCAGCGAAAAGCGGCAATTAGAATATCCTCCTCATATAGGACAGTATCTACAAAAGCAGTGCAAGTGGTGGCAGGGGTGATACCTATTCACCTACTGATCAGGGAACGGTCATATGAAAAGAACGAAAATAGACAAGGGCAGAGAACAAGGGCACGACTGACGACACTGGCAGAGTGGCAGGCAGAATGGAGCGAGGAAACCAGGACCGCTCAGTGGACCAAGGAACTCATTCCAGAAATAGTACCCTGGTTAACACGGAAACATGGCGAGGTGAACTATCACTTAACGCAATTTTTAACTGGCCACGGTAGATTCGGAAAATACCTGAATAAAATGAAGATCGTAGAAAGCGACAGATGCTACTACTGTGGAGAAGAAGACTCTGCCGGGCATACAATTTTGGAGTGTAGCAGATGGACCGAGGTGAGAGAGAGGACTGCAATAGAAATTGGAGGTAGTTTGACAACCAGAAACATTATAGATCACATGCTTGAAGCACCAGCGAAGTGGGAAGCTATCGCCAAACTCATTAGGGAAATCTTAATACTTAAGGAAGCCGAACAAAGGGAATAAGGGAAATCAGAGAAAAAAAGAAGGGAAGAGAAAAGGAAAAAACAACATGGAGTAGGGTGTGATGAAGCAATACCTAAGGGTGATTCCGTCACATCTCTATGAATATGGGGGTGTTTAGTGGGTAGTCCTGACCTGGAGGGAAGGGGAGTCCCACAGTACCAGCTGGCGACTGATTGTGGAAGAACCAGGGACTGGTCTGCGTAAATGCATTCACCTCCACCATAGGAAAAAAAAAAAAAAAAAAAAAAAAAAAAAAAAAAAAAAAAAAAAACTACTACTACTACTACTACTACTACTACTACTACTACTACTACTACTACTACTAAGGGCACCGGGCCCGGACGGGGTCCCTCCGGAGGCCGTCAAACTATTTATTGGACACTACCCTGAAAAAACGTTGCAGGTATTAAACACCCTGCTGATCTCTCAAGAGTTCCTGGATAAATGGAAAATGGCAAAACTAATATTAATACGGAAAGCCGGAAAGCCACTGGGGGACCCATCATCTTTCAGACCGCTGTGCCTCCTAAACGTCATCTGCAAACTGTATGAGATGCTCATCAAAACAAGACTAGAGACCGAGCTTGAAGGAAGACATAAAATATCGGACTTCCAGTTTGGCTTCCGAAAGGGAAAATCTACTGTCGATGCAGTGAAGTGGGTAGTAGAAAGTGCCAAGACAGCGAAATCCAAGTGGGTAGTTCTTGTCCTATTAGATATAAAAAATGCATTTAACTCTGCAAACTGGGAGCTGATTTTGGAAGCCATGGAAGAGAAAAACCTATCCGAATATCTTGTCACAGTGATTGACAACTATCTCAAAAACAGAAGTGTTAGCATAACAAAAAATATAAGTATGGAAGTAACAAAAGGAGTTCCACAAGGATCAGTCCTTGGGCCCGTACTATGGAACATCCTGTATGATGGCTGTCTACGACTCGATTTGCCTGTGGGAGCAACGACTATTGCATATGCTGATGATCTGGCGCTGTTTGTGGAGGCGAAAAATGAAGCTCTGCTGAAATTGGTGACAAATGAAGCATTGCACATAATAGAAAACTGGATCGAAAAGCATGATCTAAAAATTGCCGAACATAAAACAGAAGCGGTAATCCTCAAGGGGCACAGGAGAAGGGAAGGTGTCACTTTCAAGATCAAAGAGACGACAGTAAGACCAGTAAAAACAATAAAATATTTAGGGATAGTTTTAGAAGAGGGCTGCTCTTTCACACAGCATATAAAGAATACCACCAAAAATGCTGAAGCAAAAACAGCTATGCTCACTAGATTGATGCCAAATGTGGGAGGCCCAAATAGCCTTAAAAGACTACTATTCAGCGGAGTGACGCACTCGGTGCTTCTATATGGTGCCCCCATATGGGTAAGCATCTTGAGGACTCAGAAATACAGGCAGTTGATGGAAACAACACAACGTAAAATGCTAATAAGAGTCGCCAGTGCATACAGGACTGTATCCACGAAGGCAGTGCAGGTTGTCACGGGTGTGATTCCCATCCATATTCTGGCGGAAGAAAGAGCAAGAATATATAATACCGGAAGAGGGCACCTCGCAGAAGTGAAAACCGCCGAGAGAGAAAGATCCTTAGACGAATGGCAAAAGGAGTGGGATGGGAACACGAGGACAGCACAGTGGATGAAGAGACTGATTCCAGATATTAGACTGTGGGTGAAGTGCCAGTATAGAGTGATCGACTATTTTGTGACACAGTTTCTTACGGGCCACGGATCTTTCAAAACATACGCTAAGAAGATGGGAAAATCAGAAGACGAAACATGTATCCACTGTGGTGAAAACGACATGCCCGAACATTCGGTGTTCCGGTGTGTGAGGTGGACGACTGCCAGGGCAAAAATAGAAACTGAAATAGGGGAAACGTTAAATGCAGAAAACGCTATTGAGAAAATGGTGACATGCCAAGAAAGATATGAAAAAATTAGTTCCTTCATAAGACAAGTGATGAGAGAGAAAGAACAGGATAGGCGCAGAAGAGAGCAAGACTGACAGAAAGAAGTAAGAAGGGTATAGACATGGGACAAGGCGATCCGATGAAATGTCAGAGATGACGACTCCAGACACCTTGCCGAAGAATGAGGGGTTTTTATTCGGAGTTGCGCCCGAGACTGTTGAGCACATAGACCCCGTGCTCTTCGCCCAGCGGTTTCCCCCTCAAAAAAACTACTACTACTACCACTACTACTACTACCCCCAGGGGCTCGCGTCTTGACAGTACGTGGATAGCGACTACGGGGATGCACACACCACACGCAAACACTAACACTTACTGACACACTCACACACATGCACATGAGCACATAAACGCAAACACACCTGAGCTGGGCTACTCACCTTTCTTCAACTTGTCTTGGGTGAGGCCCCTTCCCTTTCGTCTTTCCTATCTGGCCAGACTTCTATTTCTCCACCTATCGGCCGACTCTTGTTCTTTTCCGACACCGATGCTATTAGGGCTACCGAGGGCTAGGTGTCTTTCCATTTACCGCTTTAAAAAAATGGGGAAGAAAGAGAGAAAAAAAAGGATGGACTGCCTGATGACGACCGCTATGGACATGGACTTTAAGCACAACAAATATGGCTGACACTAACAAGCAGAATCAGATTACGGAGCAGGGGAGGGAGACCACAGTTCCGGTCGGTGCGGTTGCTGCGAGGGCAGAGCACCCCCGACCGATATCAAATTACTGCCAGGGGATTGACGACAACCAGGAGGATCCATTAGGGGTGATAACAAGGAAAGACGAAAAAATATACGAATCCATTTTTGGGGCCACACAAGGTGAAGAAATATACCTCTTCAAGAGAAGAGATTCTCTCAGACGCACCCCGCCAAGAAGATCTCTATCTTGGACAGAGGGTGGGGCAAAGGAGACTAAGAACTTCAGCAAAAAAAAAAGCAACTTTGTCCTAACCAACGATCAGAGCGGGAGAGATGTTAAAAGAAAGAGAGTGGAAACATCAGAAAACGAAATAAAAGAGCAAAATTCGTTCTTGACGAAGGTAGAGAAACAAAACGATATGCTAAAAGAACTAGTGAAAAGAACAACCGAAGAAGTGAAGAAACTGAAGGGATTGATAAAAGAAATTCCGAACACAAAGAAAGAAATTAAGACAGCGATTGGTAAGCTAAATGACTATACCAAAAGATTGCCTTTGGCGACAGAGTCTATAGCGGAGGTAACGGAAGAGTTCGTAAAAATAATTGGGTCCCCAAAAGCGGGACAAGAGAAGTGGCAGATGACTGATGTAAGCACACAAACAGCGGACAAACGACGAGAGAAAAAGAAGGAAATGGTGGAAAAGTTAGAAAAGGAACTGGAGAGAGAACTCGATGAAGCACGTTTTCTAGAACTTATAAATACTGATTGGCCGGAGGAAGTCTACAAAAGATGTCAGATATACAGGGATCCAGGGAAACCAAGAGAATTTGACCAAATAATTATTATTGGGCAAGAGGAAGAACAAGACGACGATAGTGTGAAGAAGATCGTGGAACGTAATCCACAGGTGGAAAATGCTATAAGTGAGAGTAAACCGGAAGCAGGGAAATGATATGTTGTGTAGAAACAAATCGAGTCTTTCTTGAAGATGAGCGCTGTTGCCCTGTAGATGATGACAGAAACAGTTCTGAAAGACACACATATATCATTATGACACTAGATGGAGGAGAAACCCCGGAAGATAAAAGTAAGCTGAAAGGTAGTCTGCAGAAGACACTGCGAAAGGTAAAGGAAAATAAGAGGGGAAAAATAATGTGCACTACTGCAAATGGCGTACCAGACCTGAATGTAAGAAAGATACTAGAATATGTAACGAGACGGGAAAGCCTAGAAAAACAATTCTATAGAAACAAGAAAGCAGCAAGAAAACGATTAGAGGGGAAGGTGATATGAAAACAGCCGGAAATAAGAAAAACAGAAAAAAACGAAACAATAATTCTGAAACCAATAGCCGAAAAATCCTATGCGGACGTCATTAGGAGCCTTAAAATGGATGTAAACACCGAGAGAATAACAGTTGACAAAATAAACAAAATACGCAGTAATAACGTACAGATAAAGATACGAGGGAAGGATGAAGCACAGAAGCAGGTATTTAAAGAACAACTTACTACAAAGCTGGATAGAGTGGTGTAAGTGCAAATAAGAGAGAAAAGGGAGACGGTCATGGTACTTGATATAGATGAGACAGTCGAGGAAAATGAACTTCAACAGGTGCTAAAAAAGGCCGTAATTCAAGAACAGGAGGAAAACCTAGAGATTAAATTATCAGATAAAGTAAACAAAAGTGGTTATAAACACGCGTTTGTTACCTTGCAAAAAGATTCAGCCAGACAGTTGCTGTAAAGTAAAAAAGTGGGAGCAGGATGGCACAGATGGCGTGTAAGGGAAATTAATATAGTTCCTAAGTGCCATAGATGCTATAGACTAGGACATATTGCAAAGGAATGCACAACAAAAGACGCAGAGGAATTATGCCACAAATTTGGTGGGAAAGGCCATAAAAGAAGGGAATGGGAAAATGCGCAGAGATGCTATTTATGCGATGCTGAGGGACATAGAGCAGAGTCTATGAACTGTCCTAAGTACAGAGAACATGTACGGACGCTACAGAAGGGGAAGACGGAAAGATTAATAAAACTAAAATAAAGGTGCTCCAAGTAAATGTGGATAGGAGCAAAAGGACGATGGATTTATTAATAAAGAAATGTAAAAGGGAAGGCATAATGTTAGCAATAACAGCTGAACCCAACAAACACATGGCGGGGGCAAACGTCAAATGGGTAATTCACGAAAATGTAGATGCAGCGATATATGTTACGAATAGCAAAACACAAGTATACAAAATGGGAAGGAGTAAAGGCTATGCGAAAGCCTATAGTTGGGGATCGGCAAGAGAAGACAACATGGGAAAAGCGTTGGCAGAATGGATGTCAGGAGGACTATATTATATTGAATGATGGTAGACTTCCAACATTCGAAAGGAATGGAGGATCGTCATATATCGACGTAACCATGTGTTTATCAAGTCTGCAGAGATACGTTAAATGCTGGCATGTAGAGAACGAAGAGAACCTGAGCTACCACAAAAATATCCTTTTTGAGATATCAGAGCCGATACGTAGTGCCCAGAAAACCGGAACAAAGGGTGGACGTATAAGGCTGAATATAAAGGGAAACTACTAAAAGAAATAGAGAGAGAAACAAACCAGAAAAGCTATGAAGGCAGTGTCAAAGGTCAAAGGCACTGTCACTAGAACTAGGGGATGAGTTGTGCTGGAAGAGGAAAAATCAATACGGCAGACGAAAAGGTGCATATTGCTGGAATGAAGAAATCGCCAAAATCAGAATCGAATCTACAAAGGCGAGAAGAAAGGTCACTAGAATCAATAGGAAAAAAACATCACAAGTAGTGATAGAGAGGAAGCACAGAATCAATGCAGAGAAAGCAGGAAAAAATTAAAGACGGCAATGACAAAGGCAAAGAAACAAGCCTAGGACTCTCTTTGTAAAGAAATAGCTAATGCTATTCGGGGACTAGGGTACAAGATTGTCACGGGTAAAATTGGTACAAGAACACCAATGACAGTAAGTGATGACTAACAAAATAAGAAAACGCAGGAATTGTTCCCTAAACACGAAGTCAAAGAATGGCCGAGAGTGGAGGTGAAGTCGGAGGATATTCCACCTTGCACAGATGAAGAAATAAGGGAAGCAGGCCAAAAGATGAAATCTGGTAAAGCTGCAGGCCCGGATGGTACATCGATCGTGGTAGTTAAGGCAGTAGCATAACAGAAACCGGAGATATTACAAGTTATGATAAATAAACTAGTCAGTGATGGAAGTTTTCCGTCAGAATGGAGGACTGCTCGATTGGTGTTAATAGAGAAGCCTCAGAAAACGGGAGGAAGGAAGTCATATAGAACTATATGCCTGAAAGGCGGAATAGTAAAATTATATGAACACGTAATAAATAACAGACTAAAAAAGGAAATCTAGAGAAAAGCAGGGTTAGCAGACAATCAATTTGGCTTCCGCAAGGGGCGATCGACGATGGATGCTGTAAAGAAGGTACAGGACGTGGCAAGGAAAGAAGGCAATAAAAACAGGTTTGTTGCCATGGTAGCATTGGACGTAAAAAACGCGTTCAATGCAGCACCATGGAGAGGCATATACGAAGTGTTAAGAAATATGCAAGTTATCCATATATGCTGAAAATAGTATGTAGTTACCTGGAAGACAGACAGCTACTGATTGGATAGAAATATCGGATACAGGTTACATGTGGCGTGCCTCAGGGGTCAATCCTAGGACCAACACTGTGGAACTTGTATTACAATAAGGTCTTTAGTCTGGAGTCCGTAAACAACACGGCTATTATAGGGTATGCAGATGATTTGGCGGTTGTTGTAAGCGGAGAAAATAAGGCTGACATAGAAGACAATATCAACTAGTCAGTGGCAAGGGTGGAAAACTGGCTGACAAAAAGTAGTCTACAACTGGCGCCTCACAAAACTGAAAGTATATTGCTAGTGAAACGAAGAACACTGAGAACAGTAACCGTCAAGGTGGGGAATGCAGAAATTCAGTCGCAGACAAGCCTGAACTACCTCGTTATAGAAATAGGACATAACATGAACATGGAGGTGCTCATATAAATAGTAGTGGCAAAAGCAGAAATGATGGTTGCAAAGCTAGGGCGTCTGATGCCAAATATCGGTGGACCAAAACCAGGTAGAAGAAGAGTGCTGAGTAGTGTGGTAAACTCAATCATACTGTATGGTGCACCAGTATGGAAGGCCGTGCTGTCGAAGACAAAGTATAGAAAAATGATTGAGGGGGCACAGAAGAAGGTAGCCATCGGAATAGCAAGCGCATATAGAACAGTGGCAACGAAAGCAATACAAGTGATTGCGGGAACAATTCCTATACACTTATTGGCAAGAGAGGTAACTTACGAAAGACACGAAAATAGAAGAGAAGAAAAAAGAAGGAAAGAACCGAAACAATGCTGAAGTGGCAGTGAGAATGGGAAGAGGAAATGTCAACATCCCAGTGGACAAAGAGGCTCATCCCACACATACAGGCATTGATATCGAGACAGCATGGGGAGGTGGGTGACTATTTTACCCAATTTCTTTCAGGTCATGTGAGTTTCAGGTCTTACCTGAGAAAATAAAAATAGTCGACAGAGAGGACTGTACGTATTGTGGAGATAGAGATACGCTAGAACACACGGTTTTTGAATGGGCAAGATAGTCGCAAATAAGAGAACTCTCTCACAACCTTAGTACAAGAGATCTCTTGTGCTAAGGTTGTGAGAGGAATATCTGATTGGTGTAAGTAGAATAGATTCATTTTAACTCTTGAAAAAACTGTTATAGAATTTGAAAATATCCACGCCAGACAAAACAGTACTTCGAGTTTGTGTACGAAAATACAGCATCTAGTACAAAATTTTCAGGTGTTATCTTAGATAAATTTCTAACCTGGGAGCCTCACACTGATTATGTGGCGGCCAGACTAAATAGTGCCTACTTTACTTTGTGTCATTTAAAATATACAGTGGGAGATAGTATACTTTGGTTATTTTATCACGCACACGTAGATAGCAGACTCAGGAATGGACTCATAGGCTGGGGAGTATCAGCATATACATGCATTATTCAAAAACGTATTGTAAGAGTAGGTGCCGCAAAGTATGATAAAAATTGTGCTCCTCTATTTGTTCGCCTTCAGATAAAGACGTTTTGCTCACTCTATCTTTCTAGTTTGTCACTCCTTGTGAAAGAAAACTCAAAATATTTTAATATGTTAGGAAACAATTATCCAACTAGAAATACAGGTATTGTTCCTGTACCTCAACACCCTACTTCACTTTTCCAGAAAGGAACAAAATATGTGGCAACAAGAGCATACAACCATTTACCTGTATACATAAGGAATATCACTAGGTTTGTACAATTCAAAAGAGAGCTAAGGAAATATTTTTAGACTACCCATTCTCTTCATAAGTACCTTGGAGAACCCAAATCACCACAACACATATTTTTGAAGACCTTACGATCGTTTCACTAACCACGTTAGCATCATCAGAGGATGAAAACATTCTAAACCAAATTAACAAATATAAAAGTATTTACGTGATATCTACATAGACGAACTAAACCGAAGGTAAATATTTGTCGGAGACCCATCATTTGTCGATTGTGTCTATATTTAACGGACGAGGTTGACGAACTAATTTAATCTCAAAATTTATGAGCCTTTATATAATTTAAAGGATAATGGGTTTAAAAAGAAATCTGCCGATGTATTTTAAAAAGCTCACGTCCTTTCCTGATCTATAATTTTACTATGTGAATACTGGAGCCTGTAATGAGCAGCTACAAGCCCATCTGGCGATAAACCAATAACTACCGCACATCTTTTTAAAAGCAAAAACGACCGTTTCGCACACACTTTTAACTTCAACAGAGGATGAATATTCTAACTAAAATTCTACACAAAAACAAGTAGGACGTAGCCACCAGATTTCGTGAACATCTCGCACATTTACGATATGGTACGGTAGACAAATCGTGTGTGGCACAGCATATATGGAATATATGGGATAATAATCACCATATTGACAAATTTGAAACTTGTCAAAAATTTTAGACATCAAACTATGCTTGACGCATATAAAAGCGCATATATATATATATATATATATATATATATATATATATATATATATATATATATATATATATATATATATATAATATAATAATATTAATAATAATATTTATTTGCTCCCTTCTTTGTACAAAATAGTAAAGGTATCACAAAACAACCTTTTAGACTAAGCATACATCAGAAAATGGACAAATAAATAAATTACAAAACTGTGCTAAGTCTGTGACTTGTGCACACATTAAACAAAGAACACATTAAACAAAGAACACATTAAAACAAAAACAAAATTACGCGTGATGCGAAGAAAGTATGACATATATACACACACATATAAAACCAGACGCATAATCCTGGCATGTAGTATAATCCCCGGGATTGAAGGTCTTATAAAGCAATGCTTGTATGCCCCGCATCCCCAGGACTACAATTCATCACTCTCCCTCTCTTTCTTGCGAGACAGTCGCCTACACTGCCCCAAGACTAGCGAACCACAGATCATCACCACCAAAATAACGTATTAAGTCTAATTCCAAACTTACACCTACAAGACTAGTACATTTTATAAATCAACATCCCGAAACCTATCCATACGTATATACTCACCCATATACCTGCACGCCTCACTTACTTACTTTCTCACGCACGCGCATACGCATCATACACACACACATCCACAAACGCATTCACTAGCCCAATTGTGTACTTATATTCCACACACTAATATACACACACACGATCAGTTATATTCACCGGTCATTCACACACATATATTCAAATACTGGCGCTTAATCATTTATTAACCGTACGCAAACTGATTTTCCCAATAAAATACACCAATATGACTATTTTTCCTGAAAATAGTAAACATTTTTTATATCTATGATACTGTGAATCTCTATTCTGGATTTAGCCCTGATCCACTCTGTGATTTTTGCCTTAAACAAGTTAATTCCATTTATTCTCTTATATTCGCTCGGTATTATATTATAAATCTTTGGGCCAAGATAAGAAAATGCTCGTTGAGATAGCGTCTTCCTGACTCTAGGCACACAAACCGCCTGAAGACTTCCTCTAGTAAAATACTCATGGCTTATACCTAATCTTTGATTTACGTTTCGATGCTGCCAACTTAAAAGCGAAAAGCAAAACAACTGTCTAATATCGAACACATTGGACTCAGTATATAAACTTTCCGTTGGATATGTAATATTCTTTTTAAGTATTATTTTGAGGATCCATTTTTGCACCTTTTCCAGCATGCATATATAATTGTTTGTAGCACCACCCCATAGAAGTATCCCATATGTTAAATGTGGTTTAACTAGAGCGTTATACAAAAGAAACAGCTGTTGTACAGAAAATATCTGGCGAAAGCTCTTGAACCTCCAGGTCAGAAATCGTACCTTCCTTGTCAAATTATATATTTGACTATCCCATCTTAAATGCTGATCCAAGTATATACCCAAGTATTTATATGTAGATGTCATCTTTATTTTTGTCTTTTGGCACTGACAATTATTCTCCACTCTTAGTTCAGAGTAATCTGGCATATTATTAGTATACGAAGCAAATGGCAAAAAATATTGTCTTTTCAACGTTTACAGTCAACCTCCTGTCAGCGAAAAAATGCATTATTTTAGAAAGTTCCTTTTCTACTTTTGTTTTTAAACTTGACCAAGTATTGTCCTTAAAAAATATAGCTGTATCATCAGCAAAACTTATGATAATACCATCAAGGTCAAGCAGAAGCAATTCGTTTAGATAAATAATGAATGACACGGGCCCCAACACAGTACCTTGCGGAACGCCAAAACTCACAGATTTATACTCGCTAAACGCATCACCGATCCGTACCCTTTGTGTTCTGTCATACAGGTAGTCCTTCAATAATTCGTATGGAATGCCTCGAATGCCTATTGCATCCAGACAGTCTAGCAGCATTGAGTGATCCACGGTATCGAATGCTTTTTTTAGATCTATAAAGACACCCATGCATGGTTCCCGGTTATCTATCGCGTTGTATATATGCTGAGTCAGGGTAGCCATAGCATTCTCAGCTGACCTACCTTCTCTGAATCCAAACTGACTGTCCGACAAAACGCTGTATTTAGTCAAGTAATCTGTTAACCTTTTCTTTATAATTTTTTCAATTATTTTTGCGAAATTTGTTGTTAATGATAAAGGCCTATAATTTGTCAGTTCGAGTATATCACCACTCTTGAATAATGGCTTTATGATTATTTCTTTAAATATCTTTGGGAAGGTACCAACCTCAAAGGACTTATTGACAATATACGTTAGCGGGCAAGCTATATATACCGCTATTTCCTTCAATAATTCTCCTGTTATTTGATCGTAACCTGGCGCCTTACCATTCCTGAGTTGCATTATTACCTGGACTACCTCCTCCTCATTTGTCTGCTGCAGAAGAAATGAATTTCGTGAAATCTTTCTCTTACGGTACCCGTTTACCATGTTACATTTGTTAATCTGTTTAGCTACATTACCACCTATATTAGTGAAAAAGTTTACAAAAGCATTTGAGACCCCCTCACTATCTGTCAGTATTACGCCCTGTTCACTTCTAATTTCTTTAATTTCAGCACTTTTGTCTTCCGAATATATATCCCTCAAACTATTCCACATGGCCTTCGAATTGTTTATGTTATTATTTATCTTCTCTTGGTAATAATTGTATTTACATCTCTTAATCATCGTATTTAAAAGGTTTCTATGTTTTCTATAATTTGCTGTGTTATAATCTGTGGGATCATGTTTCATAGTTCTGTATAGTTGATTTTTTGTTTGAATCGATCTAATTATGCCTGCTGTAACCCACTTTGTCTTTTTTAAGCTTATTTTGTCTTGTTTAATTGTGTATGTGCTCTCACTTATATACTCTTTCAAAATTTCTACAAAAGTTTGTGCCGCGTCGTTAACATCACTCTGATTATAGACACCGTACCATCCCTCCACCCGAAGTTTGTTGACTAACTTGTGTTTATTTAGTACAGTATCTTAATATACTTTTTACTTTCTTCTTCAAGGAAAGCAACCTGTAAAATTTGTGAGTAATGATCAGTTATGTCTGTTTCGATTATAAAAGGGTTGATTTTACTCATAATATTCGGTCTTATATTAACAAATATGTGATCAATGCAACTTCCCGAGTTGCCACTTACCCTAGTGTTTCCATGAATCACGGACATAAAACCCGCTTGGCTCCTTACATTCAGGTACTCTTCACACACATTATTATTGGAAAGAATATCTATATTTATATCACCCGCTATTATATGAATATCACTATTTTTCTCGCAATCTTTTAGATATCTTGCCAATGTTAAACTAAAATCATCTGCGCATGTTGATGGGGATCTATAAATGCCTGTCACCATAATAGTTTTACCCAAATGCTTTGTTTGGACCTGTATTGCTTTCATAGGTTTCAATTCAACAATTTTGAATGTATATTTTAACTCAGATTTTATGTAAATGACCACCCCATCATTTTGATTTAAACTTCCCCCACTGTACAATATGTTGTACCCCTCCAGCCTATACAGATTCAGATCTTGTAACTGCCATGTTTCCGTAAGAACAATGCAACTAAATTCACCAAAGCCATCTAAAAATAATTTTAGATTATCAAAATTTCTACCTAGACTTCTAATGTTTTGGTGACACAATTTAAAGTCATTAGTACCATCTATCAATAACATTCGGTAGTCTTGAATGGTATCCACGATATTAGTTTCTGTGGTATATATATATATATATATATATATATATATATATATATATATATATATATATATATATATATATATATATATATATATATATATATATATATATATATACGACGACAGCACCCTCCACTCAAATATACAATATTCTAAGCCTGTCTCTTTAGCCCAATTAGATGAGGATCGCAGACTCATGGAGGGTTCTATCTCCGTGGATTTCCAAAAAATATGAGACTGGGGAAGTAGAAATCTTGTACAATTCAACTCCACCAAATCACAGTCTTGCTTTCTTTCTCATAAGAGATGCACCAGCCTTAGACCCATCACAATAAACAACCAAGTTATTCAAAGTAATGAGTCCTTTTCACTTGTTGGCATCTCTAGGGATCGAAATCTCAATTGGCACCAACATGTCACATCAATTGCAGAAGCAGCTGCTAAGAAATTAGGTTTCCTCTTCCGGGATCGCAAATACTTTTCACCAGCTAATCTCTATAATTTATACACTTCACAAATAAGACCAAACCTCGAATACTGCTCCCATATCTGGGCTGCTGCTGCCGCTTCTACACTCGCTATCCTGGACTCTATTCAGAAGAGAGCTATACGTGTCATCGGAGAGCCTACCCGCACCCAAATGCTGCAATCCCTTGCCCACCGACGTGCCGTTGGTGACCTCTCTCTCTCTTTTATAGATATCTGCACGGACACTGCTCAGAGGAGCTGTCTTCCATAGTTCCTCCACCTCCTGCCCCCAACAGATCTACCAGGGGAACAGAGCGAATGCACCCTTTTACTGTCCAGGTCACCAGACATAGAACATCTTGTTATGCCCGCTTTTTTGTCCCGAGGACTTCCAAGTTGTGGAATTCCTTGCCATGTTTTCCTTCTCCTCCGAACCTCCAAACCTTCAAGTCCAGAATTAACAAGTTGCCTCTTTCTTCCTTGTCGAGACCCACGGTACGATAATATTTAGGCTGTAAGCCCTCGTGGTGTGTTGTTGAAATTAGAAAAAATATGTGCATTTTATGTCCTGCACCTAGTAGTACTGGACGTATAAATCCTGTTGACGTGAGTGCGTATACATGAATGTATTTCCGCTCGCGTATGTGTGTGAGTGGATATGTAAATATAATATTAATATAAAATCCCAAATGGACAAGGAACACGTCAAAACTTATATAATATGCAATACTTTAATATACAAAGCTTGTAAATCTACAATTAGGGACTCAATAACTAAAGATTGTCAACTTACAGTTAAGGGGCCAATAACTAAAATATTAAAAACATATAAAAGAAACTCACAAAAGGACACAAAATGCAAAACATTAAGCAAATAACAAAAATTAACCTACACCACGTGCGCAAAAACGCATGCGTACTCCAATGAACAAATACACACATCATATGTACACATTAGAAAGCATATGCAATGTATTAAAATGCAATAAAATAACAGACAAATGAGGATCACCCAGTATTAAAATATTCATTTATCGAATAGAATGACCATGTGATAACTGGAACCTGTGATGAGCACTGATAAGTACACTTGGAGAACAAAAATCATCACAATACACCTTTCTAAAAACCTTACGATCGTTTCACTAACCACGTTGGCATCATCAGAGGATGAAAAAATTCCAAACTAGATTAAGAGCTACAAATGTAATTATATGATACGTATATAGACGAACTAAACCGGATGTAAAATTTTAGTAGGTGACCCATCGTTTGTCTATTGTGTCTATGTTGAACGGACGAGGTTGACGAACTACTTTAATCTCCTAGTTGACAAATTTATGAGCTTTTATCTAATTTAAAGGATAATGGGCTTAAAATGAAAGGTGCCGCGTTATTTAAGGACGCTCACGTTCTTTCTTTATCTATAAATTGACTATGTGAATACTGGAACCTGTGATGAGCAGCTACAAGCACATCTGGCAACAAACCGATAACTGCCACACATCTATTTTAAAGCAAAACCGACCGTTTTGCACACAATGTTAACTTTAACAGAGGATGAATATTCTAACTAAAATACAAAAAAGAAAACAAGTATTTATATTGATTTCTTAGATACAAAAAGAAACGAAAGGGGATTTTTAACTCGAGAATGCAACGTAGAGTCTAATATCTGTGTAGACCGGACCAGGTTATTGACCATATTTTATTATTCTGCCCGACCGATTAGGAGTGTTTAGTTGGTTAAATGCAAAGTGAAAATAAGGGGCTTGAAATGCCGCACGGTTCAATGACGTTTTATTTTTAATCAATATATATCTCAATATATATATATATATATATATATATATATATATATATATATATATATATATATATATATATATATATTGAGATATATATTGATTAAAAATAAAACGTCATTGAACCGTGCGGCATTTCAAGCCCCTTATTTTCACTTTGCATTTAACCAACTTTGGTTAAATGCAAAGTGAAAATAAGGGGCTTGAAATGCCGCACGGTTCAATGACGTTTTATTTTTAATCAATATATATCTCAATATATATATATATATATATATATATATATATATATATATATATATATATATATATATATATATATATATATATATATATATATATATATATATATATATATATATATATATATATATATATATATATATATATATATATATATATTGAGATATATATTGATTAAAAATAAAACGTCATTGAACCGTGCGGCATTTCAAGCCCCTTATTTTCACTTTGCATTTAACCAACTAAACACTCCTAATCGGTCGGGCAGAATAATAAAATATGGTCAATAACCTGGTCCGGTCTACACAGATATTAGACTCTACGTTGCATTCTCGAGTTAAAAATCCCCTTTCGTTTCTTTTTGTATCTAAGAAATCAATATAAATACTTGTTTTCTTTTTTGTATTTTAGTTAGAATATTCATCCTCTGTTAAAGTTAACATTGTGTGCAAAACGGTCGGTTTTGCTTTAAAATAGATGTGTGGCAGTTATCGGTTTGTTGCCAGATGTGCTTGTAGCTGCTCATCACAGGTTCCAGTATTCACATAGTCAATTTATAGATAAAGAAAGAACGTGAGCGTCCTTAAATAACGCGGCACCTTTCATTTTAAGCCCATTATCCTTTAAATTAGATAAAAGCTCATAAATTTGTCAACTAGGAGATTAAAGTAGTTCGTCAACCTCGTCCGTTCAACATAGACACAATAGACAAACGATGGGTCACCTACTAAAATTTTACATCCGGTTTAGTTCGTCTATATACGTATCATATAATTACATTTGTAGCTCTTAATCTAGTTTGGAATTTGTTCATCCTCTGATGATGCCAACGTGGTTAGTGAAACGATCGTAAGGTTTTTAGAAAGGTGTATTGTGATGATTTTTGTTCTCCAAGTGTACTTATCAGTGCTCATCACAGGTTCCAGTTATCACATGGTCATTCTATTC
The DNA here is from genome assembly GCA_964006375.1 of Tillus elongatus. Lineage (NCBI taxonomy): Eukaryota > Metazoa > Arthropoda > Insecta > Coleoptera > Cleridae > Tillus > Tillus elongatus. The sequence goes on from OZ023262.1 coordinate 15,240,713, forward strand.
GATAAATGAATATTTTAATACTGGGTGATCCTCATTTGTCTGTTATTTTATTGCATTTTAATACATTGCATATGCTTTCTAATGTGTACATATGATGTGTGTATTTGTTCATTGGAGTACGCATGCGTTTTTGCGCACGTGGTGTAGGTTAATTTTTGTTATTTGCTTAATGTTTTGCATTTTGTGTCCTTTTGTGAGTTTCTTTTATATGTTTTTAATATTTTAGTTATTGGCCCCTTAACTGTAAGTTGACAATCTTTAGTTATTGAGTCCCTAATTGTAGATTTACAAGCTTTGTATATTAAAGTATTGCATATTATATAAGTTTTGACGTGTTCCTTGTCCATTTGGGATTTTATATTAATATTATATTTACATATCCACTCACACACATACGCGAGCGGAAATACATTCATGTATACGCTCTCACGTCAACAGGATTTATACGTCCAGTACTACTAGGTGCAGGACATAAAATGCACATATTTTTTCTAATTTCAACAACACACCACGAGGGCTTACAGCCTAAATATTATCGTACCGTGGGTGTCGACAAGGAAGAAAGAGGCAACTTGTTAATTCTGGACTTGAAGGTTTGGAGGTTCGGAGGAGAAGGAAAACATGGCAAGGAATTCCACAACTTGGAAGTCCTCGGGACAAAAAAGCGGGCATAACAAGATGTTCTATGTCTGGTGACCTGGACAGTAAAAGGGTGCATTCGCTCTGTTCCCCTGGTAGATCTGTTGGGGGCAGGAGGTGGAGGAACTATGGAAGACAGCTCCTCTGAGCAGTGTCCGTGCAGATATCTATAAAAGAGAGAGAGAGGTCACCAACGGCACGTCGGTGGGCAAGGGATTGCAGCATTTGGGTGCGGGTAGGCTCTCCGATGACACGTATAGCTCTCTTCTGAATGGAGTCCAGGATAGCGAGTGTAGAAGCGGCAGCAGCAGCCCAGATATGGGAGCAGTATTCGAGGTTTGGTCTTATTTGTGAAGTGTATAAATTATAGAGATTAGCTGGTGAAAAGTATTTGCGATCCCGGAAGAGGAAACCTAATTTCTTAGCAGCCGCTTCTGCAATTGATGTGACATGTTGGTGCCAATTGAGATTTCGATCCCTAGAGATGCCAACAAGTGAAAAGGACTCATTACTTTGAATAACTTGGTTGTTTATTGTGATGGGTCTAAGGCTGGTGCATCTCTTATGAGAAAGAAAGCAAGACTGTGATTTGGTGGAGTTGAATTGTACAAGATTTCTACTTCCCCAGTCTCATATTTTTTGGAAATCCACGGAGATAGAACCCTCCATGAGTCTGCGATCCTCATCTAATTGGGCTAAAGAGACAGGCTTAGAATATTGTATATTTGAGTGGAGGGTGCTGTCGTCCGCGTAACTGTAAACTGGGTTGGATGTGCTGGAGAGGAGGTCATTGATGTGGAGAAGAAACAAAGTAGGGGTTAAAGCTGAACCTTGAGGAACTCCTGCATTAATTGGATACAGTTTAAAGGAATGGTCATCCACGACAACAGAAATGCTCCGGTTGGAGAGGAAATTTGCTGTCCACGTACAGAGTTTTGGTGGTAGGCCATAGGCCGGTAGTTTATTAAGCAGCGCTGCGTGCCAGACCTGGTCGAATGCTTTGGATATGTCTAGAGCGACAATCTGGGAGGTCGGCAGTTGATCTGCGCTGACGGAATCCATACTGCCTGTTGTGGATTAGACTGTGTTTTTCAAGAAATTTTAGTAATTCGGTGTTTATATACTTTTCCATCGCTTTAGAAACGACTGAAAGGAGAGAAATAGGCCTGTAGTTGCTCGGAAGCGCTTTGGATCCTCTCTTGGGGACGGGTTGTACTCGAGTAGTTTTCCAGTTACTAGGGAATATGCCTCTATTGTAAGATGTCTGAAACAGACGAGTCAGGACAGAAGCAAGTTCTGGTGCGCATTTTTTGAGAACAATTGCTGGGATTTCGTCAAGGCCAGAGGCTTTCCTGCTATTAAGAGAACAGAGCATCTTTCGTACCTTTTTAGTTTTGAAAATGATATTCATCATTTTATGCGCAACATTGGGGACAGTTGGTGGTTGAACATTTGGAGGTGGGTTGAGAGTAGAATTGCCGGCGAACAACGAGGCAAAAAGTTCAGCCTTGCCCAGGGCGGTTGGAACAATTTCATCCCCTGAGACAAGAGGTGGGAACGTGCTCTTGCAGAAATTATTCCCAATAGATTTAGCAAGAGTCCAGAAGGGTTTGCCGCCGCTGGAGCTTAAGAGTACTTTGTTTTTGATGTGGTTATTAAACGGTTTTTTGCCTCAAAAAGAATGCGGACATAGCGGTTTCTTGCGTCGTTAAATGCTTGACGGTTTTCTTGACTGGGATTGTGTAGAAGCTTTTTGTGAGCTTTGACCTTTTCAAGTCTGGCCTTGTCACAGGATTTAAAGAACCGGGGCTTTTGAGTGGCTTCAGAGGTTTTCTGTGTACGTGGAATAATTAATTCCATGCCAGCTTGAATAATTTCGGTGACGTTTTGTGAGATATCAGAGGGATCAGGATGAGAAAAGCAGACAGGCGCCCATAGAAATGAGGAGTTGTAGTGCCAAACGATACGTGGGTGTGATGACTCTGTGACCTCGAGTTGCATTGCGCAGGAAGCAGTGACCATGCCGTGGTCTGAGCGACCCAGGGGGGCGGTGACTGATATCTTATAGCAGTCAGGATTTGTAGTAAGAAGGAGATGCAAGGGATTTGAGCTGTGTGTTGGGATGTGAGTAAAGTAAGTAGGTTGCTGAACCGTATTGGATAAAGAATTGCTGACTGCAAAAGCCTCCGCTGCTCTTCTTTTGTGGATCGGTTTTTAAAGATCCTAGCAATTCCTTATTATGGACATTGAATTCACCAAGAATAGTGACCTCGGAGGAAGGATATTCAGAAATCAGATGGTCCGTTTTTTCAGAAAGGTAGTCAAAGAGCTGGACAAAGTTGTTGTCAGAAGGTGACCGGTAAATGCAACAGATGAATTTAGTTGTAGCCCTGAGAGAGAGTTTTATCCATAGTATGTCTTTTCTTCCAGCTTCTAAATTGGGGAGTCTGGTGGAGGGTAGATTGCTACGAACGTACGCGCACACGCCTCTGTGCAATTTAAAAGAAGTAAGGAGCTCATACCCCGGGAAATTAAGGTGATTAGTGGCTGTTTTGGCACTGATTTGAGTTTCGGTATGGAAGACGAGTTGGGGCCTATTAGCCTTGAGGAAATGGTGGACGGAGTTCAGGTTAGAATTTAGGCCACATATATTCGAGAAGGATATTGTAAATCTCGATGCTGGCGCCCCCTGTACACCCCTCTCCCGGAGATCCGAATGGAGGGGTATTTTACCTCCGGAATCTTTTGTACAAGGAGGAGCCATCATCATTTTTGCTTATAAGGAAAACCGACTCATACACCAGAACCGGAAACGTCTATTGAGACTTCACCGGCCCCTTGATGTAAGGGGTGGTACCTCCTCGGGCGTGAAAAAAATTCTTTACTATCACGTAAAAGAAAATTCCACTACCACCTACCATATTGCAGGTATACCACACCAGCCAACTATTAAAGAGCTGACCAGCTTTAGAACTTGCTGTTTATTTCTTCATGTGCACATACACACACATACATATACATGCACACATCTACGCTACAAGTTGCTGCAGGAGAAACACTGAGACACTTTTCACACCAATTGAGCCTGCCATGGTGACATCTCAAAAGTTAGTAACCTTAGAACTTGAAACGGCTGTAGCTCAAGTAAATTGCTAGTTATAGCCCTTTTGATCCAAGGTGCAGTATTGTGACTCATCGCAATATCTATTTGGTTTATACAATAAATGAGCTACCAATACTACACTAAAAAGCATTTAATTGTTTTAGTCTTTAATTGCATCTAAACCCAAAATGTAACATAAAAGAACCGTTGTATACTCACCTGAACATCTTTGTTGTTGGCTATCACAAATAAAGTATATACAATACCCATGGAAGTATTATCGTGCGCCTAAAAATAATACTAAGTCATACCAGAATTACAAAGTTAACATTTAAAGTTTGCCCGTTAATGTGCTTGTTGGCTTGTAAAGTGGTTCGGCTAACAATTGGTCAAATGTCTGATTTTTTGTTCAGTTGTTCAATTGGTGTTAGTCTCTTTGTTCATTCGCCAATTACTTTGTCCCCTATGGTTTCAGAGACTTGAGAAGATTAAGTCCAAAGAATCTTTTAACTGTTGGTAGAGAAGGCTACCGGAATCAATTAATGATGCTGTCCAACAAACCTTTTACTTTCATTTTCTTAAACTACCTAATATTGTTTTCAACGCCCTTGCTTTTCTTTTTACCTCAAAGCTGCTATATAAGGTACAGAAGGCAACGGGAGACCACGGTAGTGCACACCCACTTCCTAAACCAGCAACAATGGTAGACAAGGACTAATGGTGGCTCTGTGGAACACTGATGTGACCCTCATCCAGGAACCTTACTCCTATAAAGGAGAGATCAAGGGACTCGGCGGAGCTGCTGGAACGCTCATCTACAGCAGATCCATGGAGAACCCGAGGGCCTGCATTTTTGTCAGGGAGGAAATAGAGTTTCTGCTTTTAATGAATTTGTGTTCTAGGGAACTGGCAACTATAAGAATTGGATGCGGGGGAGCGGATGGATCGAGAGACACTATTTTCGGATCGGCCAATCTACCGGGGACAGCACGGACCCTCCCCCACCCAAGGAATTGGGGCAACTACTGGTGGGGATCAGAGCAGATGGATGGCATACCATCATCGGCATGGACGCGAACGCACACCACGAGTTGTACGGCAGCACGGTCACGAATTCTAGGGGTGAGTCACTTTTATAATTCTTTATGAAATTTAACTCAGACATATTGAATAAAGGAGATAAACCGGCCTTCGTCACAACACGGCGCGAGGAAGTTTTAGATATCACAATTTCCACTCAATTTCTGGGTGAGTTTGCAAAAAACTGGGCTGTATCTGGAGAAGTGAGCAGCTCAGACCACAGATAAATCCGGTTTGAAATTGACAATGTCACAGACAAACGCTATGGTATCGGGATCCCCGTAAGGCGGACTGGCAAGCCTATAGAGCAGACCTAGCCGCGCAGGTGGTAAAGAATACCATAAACAACTCGATAGACCTCGAGATAGCGGCAGTCCAAGTACGAGACACAATCACTGCGGCCTATAACGCAAACTACTCACTGAAAATGAGGGTGTCCACCAAGAATGTTCCGTGCCGGAACGAAGACCTCAGTCAAAAGAGGACGTGGGTTCACAAGCTGTTTAATGCAGCCAAAAGGTCGGAGACATGGGATGAGTGCAGACATGCCCTAACGAGCTATAACGAAAGACTGATGGACGCCAGAAAGGAGTTGTGCAAGATACACTACAAAGTAGTGGAGAACACATACGACAGTTCTCGACTACACAAGATCCTGTCCAAGCGCATTCAACTTAACATATGCTTCCTCAAAACATCCACGAGAAGTTTCACAAGCTCGGGGGAGGAAACGATGGGAATCCTACTACAAACGCACTTCCCCGGATGCAACATAATAAACCAGTAACCTCTGGACTGGGAACACTCAGAAATAGAGGCGTCGTACAGGCAGTCGTCTAGAGTAGACTGGACAGTCGCCAAAGAGGTGGTTACTTGGAGCAAAGTCATATGGGTCATAAAAAGCTTTAAGTCATTCAAATTTGGATGGATTTGACGGGATAATGCCCATCATGCTCCAACAGTATCTTTAGGACGTTAGGACTGGCCGGGGTGGTAGTCATTAGTAAACCTGGCCGTCCAACCGACCAGGCAAAGTCCCTGAGACCAATAAGTCTCATCTCCCTTCTACTCAAAATAATGAAAAATCTGATCGACCGGCAAATTAGAGGCGCTGTACTGGACGCACATCAACTAGACTGCGTAGAGTATGCAATGCAGATAAGGGGTCTCAACAGAAACTGTACTCCACCAACTGGTGCTAAAACTGGGAAACACGCTGGAAAACAGGGAGGTTACACTGGAAGCCTCCCTATGCATAGAAGGGGCCTTTAGCAACACCTTATTCGGATCGGTCCTGGCAGCTGTCAGAGAGCGTAGAACAGAGGAAACCTGTTGCAGGTGGATAGGCTCTGTGCTCATGGACAGAGCAATGTTCACATCACTCGCTGGGGAGACTCTGCTGGCAAGCGTCGCGGCGGGGATCCGCAGAGTAGCGTTCTGTCTCTCATGCTCTGGTGTCTAGTAATGGATGGCCTGCTGCGGAGGCACTCGGGAGGGTGGTACGAAGTACAGGGCTATGCAGACGACATTGTCATCATAGTCAGAGGAAAGGTTACACATTCAGTCTGGGAACGTATGCAGACAGCACTGAAAATGCTGGAAAGCTAGACGGTTACTTAAGGGCTCGGAGTTAGCTCCAAGAAAGCAGCCGTCATATCGTTTACGAGGAGGAGGACGTGAGAGGAACAAAGAACTCTGACTCCATATGGCAGGAACATTCCTATGGCAAGGAGATAAAATATCTTGGTGTAGTACGGGAGGCCAAGCTAACCTGGAATGGCACGTTGAAAAATATCTGCCCAAGGCAGTCATGATCCTAGCCGTCACCAGGCGGCTAAATGGAAAAACGTGGGGACTGAGGCCTAGTATGGCCCACTGTCTGTACAGAACAGTAATTCAATCAACTACCAGACATAAGCTGCGCAAGATTCCAAGGATGGCTTGCCTAGGCATCACAGGGGCCATGACCTCAACCTCAACAGCCGCTATGGAGATGTTGCCGGATCTGCCCACCTGCTTTCTATGATAAAGCTGTCTTTTGTCTCAATAGTACTGTAAACAGACACAATTGTCCATATCAGTCTGGCAGTAGATGGAAGATATTCATACCCAATATGCTCAGAAACTGAACGTATGGGCCATAGTTGTTAGTCACCAGGTTTATGAACCCTTCTTCTTTGAAAGGACTTAGCGGTGTTAGATTCTTACGAGAAGATATTGCGTGCGCCCCGTATCAAAGAATTGCTTCAATTCACTTCCAACAAGATTGTATCTCACCTTATTTAAGTTGAAAAGTGACATTTCCTAACTGATGGATGGGCAGAAAAGAACCCATTAATTGGTCAGCTAGGTGTCCAGATTTTCTTCAAGTCGATTTTTTTCCTGTAAAGATATTTAAAAATCATTGTTTACAACGATCTGCTGCGAGTTTAAACCAGTTGCAAGACCGAATTGTGATGGCCTTTCGACAAGTGCCTAACAAATCACTGCAAAACTCGATTCATCAGTTTGACTTTACTGTTGTAAAGGGGTTTAAGGAGCTCAATTAGAGCATTTTTTTCAATAAAGTAAGATGTTGCCATTTTCACAAATCAATTTCATAAAAAGTCGATTGTTTTCTTTCTTGCCAAAGGTAAATTAAAAATAATTAATACCATTACAAAGTACGCGTCGTCACCCTCCAAAAACGGGGTGATTCAAAAAATGTTGATAATGCCATCAAATAATCACAAATAGTATGTTATGCAAGCCTACATATTTTGGGTCCGATGTCTTTCTCGGCTTAAAAGTCATTGCCTTCTTGCCTTAATTATGTGTCTTCCTGTATAATATATATATATATATATATATATATATATATATATATATATATATATATATATATATATATATATATATATATATATATATTGTAACCTGTTTACCTTGACTCTTTACCCTTTTACCTTTCATATTACTATGACTTACTTTCCTCGGGCGCCATCTTTGTTCCCTAGATTTAGGACGGGGTACGATCCCCGTAAAGACATCCGCTAGAGCCTTCGTAACACGCTACAATTTACTGTTTAATAACAGCCTTGTCCCGTGGTAGCTTAAGTGGAGAAAATAAACACCAGGAGTTCAGTTTTCGGTGACTCCAGTATATGTAAGAAAGCTAAGTAGGCTTTAATTACTTACTTTCACTTACCTTGGGTTATTTTCCTAGCTAATAAGATGTGAGCAGATAAATAGAAACATACTATACTAACAAGTACTCATATAGTTACTTAAAAGCACTATAAACATGCAAAATGCAAAGGCGTTACTAAGGTGCAGTCAATAAGGCGAACGTTAACTAAAATAGTATAATAAATAACTTATTTACAAATAAACACAAATATAAAACGTGGGTGCGAATATCATAGCAAAATAAAATCATTTACACCATGCGCAAAACAATAGCAGTAACAATTAAAAGACACAAATAAACAAGTATGTTACGTCATTAACTGGGTCAAATTAATGAAGCAGGCGGTGCATTATAAGGACGCATGAATATTAGCGTGTTAAAAGAATGCAGAGACAAGCGAGCGACATATCCAGGTTATTCGGGCGCACAAAAACGAAAAGCACAAGCAATGCGCTTCCACAGAAATGCAGCCAGGTGTCCCTTTACCTAATGCAGCTAACTAACTCCCCTGTTCCCTTAGCCGACGTCCAGAGTGTTTAACTGACAATACTTTGCACCATTCTACAGTCGTATTGCAGCAACCACCCTGTATATACTTCTTCCCGACAATAATGCACGCGAAGCTACCTGTTCCCTACTTCAGTTAATTTACGACCGGCCAGAGTGTTTGACTAACGACACTTCGCACCATTCTACAGTCGTGTCTTAGCAACCACCCTGTACATAAATAAAACCAACGCACGCGACAGAAATTATTCCCCCAATTCCTAACTCGTCCCGAACGTCCAGGATGTTCAACTGACAACGCTTCGCATCGTACTACAGTCGCGTTACAGCGACCACCCTGTATATACCCGCGACAACATAGTTCGACACCGCGAAACTAAAACCAGGATGCACCCAGCTGCATCCTACAGTCGCAGAAGAGGCCTACCTGACAAACGGCACAGCACCTCCCCTACACGGTATACACAATACACGATCCGCGAAGCGAAATAAACAATCCTGTCCAGAAGCCGTGACTTGCCACTCCTAGCTCTGGTGCAAGACTGGAAGGTCTCCGACTAGTATGCGACCACTCCAATATCGCAGGCATCACGCGCCCCTCCCTTTACCGTTGTCGATCAAACAACCTCGCCGAGATTATTGGATCGGCTTGCGAGAGTACAGCAAACGGCTTTTCCTTAGCCTCTCCACTGTCGCTCTCCCGTGATCCGGCCTGTGTCCGCTCTTTTTATAGCCCGGGCAACGACCCTCGACCAGCACCGCCGCAGTCCGGCCCCATGCGCCGGCCAGAAACTCGCTCGTGTCTCGACGCTCGCTGTGAACTTTTATATCAATATTATTTCAGCGCGGTTTCATTTAATACAAAAATGATTTAACGTAAACAAACACATTCGACGTGCCTGTTTACTATTAATAGCCTTTTGATGCTATTTTCTTTAGCATGATTTATATAAAAATAAATCCAGTAAATATGCCTGCTTCATTAGAATATATATATATATATATATATATATATATATATATATATATATATATATATATATATATATATATATATATATATATATATATATATATGCAGGGTGTTTTAAAAATGATGGTCTATGTTACAGGTGCACATTCAGCACAAAAATAAGACTATATTTTTTTATAAATATGGGTCGGCAAATGCTTAGTTTTTTAAATACAGCATGTTAAAGTTATTTGTTTTTGTCAGTTTTTCACGAATAAGTCCGAGTCAGTTTAAAATTTTGGCGTGAAAATTGCATGTGGGGGTTTTCGAGGGCAAAAAAATTAAATATGTTAAATGCTAATAACACTACTGGCAGAGGGCGCCACCTGTAAGATTATGCTTGCATTCAATTGGCCATAATTTCTTGACACCCAGTAATATCGACCCACCGTTAGCTACATTACAGCCCTTATCAATTGTAAACAAAAAATATATATTTGATCCAAATCTCTCAGACACACCATTTTCGAGATGTTTCAATGTTTGTATATCGATGTCGCTCAAAAATTAATTTTTCTCAAGTAATTAATTTTATTCTCTGCAAATTTTAACAACAAATAGAAAAGTTTATAATATATAATGATACCTGACTAAAATAAATGTTCAAAATGGCCACCCTTCACTTCAATACACTTTCGTATTCTGCGGAGCATACAACCTCGTACTCTGTGAAATATTTCTGGTGTATTTCTAATTTGTTCGCATCCAAGTACAATTCTTTGCTGCAGATCATCAACATTTTCAACATTTGCTTAATAAACAATACTTCTGAGATGCCCCCATAAACAAAAGTCTATAGGATTTAGACCAGGGGATCGAGCCGGTCATGGCTGAGGTTCACCTCGTCCGATCCATCTGCGTCTAAAAGTATTGCTTAGGTAATTTCTGACATTTAGGGCGAAATGTGGGAGGGGGGGGCTCCGTCATGCATAAACCACAGGTTATATCTTATGTCAAGAGATACATTTTCTAATAACCCATGTAGTTGGTTTTGCAGGAATTCAAGATAAGTTATAGCATTAAGTCTGTGAGGTAAAACAATTGGTCCTATCAAATTACACCCTACAATTCCAGCCCATAAATTTAAGGAAAATTGCTGTTGATGATGCCTTTCAAAAACTGCGTGGGGATATTCGTCAGCCCAAATATAGGTGTTACGAAAATTGACGAACCCGTCGCGCCTAAATCCAGACTCGTCAGTGAACGATACACAATTCAAAAAGCTATCTACATTCTTATGTTGAAGAAACCATTGGCAAAATTGTAGGCGAGGTATAAAATCTCTTTCAGCCGATAGTGCCTGCACACGTTGGATGTGATATGGACGCATTTGTTGCTCGTGAAGAACTCGCCATATAGTTGCATTGGATGCTCCCAGATGATTGGCCATTTCCCTAGTACTTATTTTTGGATTTTGTTCAATTTCATCCAGAACAGCCTCTTCAAAATCAGGATTCCGTGCACTCCGTGGTCTACCTCGATCAGTAGTAACTTTATTAAGGGTACCTGGTAAAAAAATACTATATTCGAAAGAGACAGATCGATGTATTAGATAATGTAAATATGTACCTATTTCTCGCAGACGGATGTCAATCCGTTGAAACATCCTTCTGTCTGGAATTCTCCGATTTGGGATGGCTTCTTCATACAGTCGTTACGCCTCATAACAGTTACCAAAAGCCCGTGAATACATAACATGCATGTATGTTAGTTCATTGTTGGTAAAGACTTCGATATTTAATTAAAAAATTACGGACAATACAATTAATTACATAAAAATAGTGAGTAGTCTCAAACGTAAAAGTCAAAAGTAGTATATGTCACGACGAAAACGCAAAAGTCAAGTCCCGTAACGATGGAAACCACTATGTTAAATAATTTATTCAAAGTTTGTTATCATGGCTTTTTATTTTATCTTGACGATTGTGTCTTGTCAGTTCTTTTTTCTGGTAAGATTTTAATTTGTAACTAGAGAATAAGAAAATTGAGTTTATATCTACTGATAGCAATTAAAAGGTCAAAAATGTATTCCTATGATTTGTCGCAGAATTAATTTTTGAGCGACATCGACATACAAAAATTGAAATATCTTGAAAATTGTGTGTCTGAGGGATTTAAATCAAATATACCTTTTTTGCTTACAATTGATAAAGGCTGCAATGTAGCTATACGTTAGGTCAATATTACTGGGTGTCAAGAAGTTATAGCCAATTGAATGCAAGCATAGTCTTACAGGTGGCGCCCTCTGCCAGAAGTGTTATTAACAATAACATATTTAAATTTCTTGGCCTCGAAAACCCCCACATGACAATTTTCACGCCAAAATTTTAATTTGACTGGAACTTATTCGTGAAAAACTAACAAAAACAAATAACTTTAACACGCTGTATTTAAAAAACTAAGCATTTGCGGACCCATGTTTATATAAAAAAGTCTTTTTTTTTTGTGCTGAATGTGCGCCTGTAACACAGACCATCATTTTTGAAACACCCTATATATATAATTTTCTCAAAATAGTGGAATCTATGAAATGCGCTACCAAAGCGCAGTTGCTCCGTACAGGTTTTTCTTTGTGTATTTGTTTGTTCATTTCCATGTTTTTCGTTTGTAAGTTTGATCGTCTTTTCTTTGTTTTTATGTTTCTTGTTTATTCAGTTGTTCAGTTGTCGGCCTGTTCATTTGTACGTCTGTGTGTTTATTCGTTAGAGAGACAAAGTTGCATGCCATTAATCATTATAGTCTTACATACCCCAAATATAAATGTATGAATTGCTTCTTGGAGTTCTTTATCACCTATTTCTCCTTCTTTTTTTTCCGACAATAGTAAATCTAAGAATGTGTATCTTTTCTTCTCCTGATGGCTATTTGAAGCTAAAGTATTTTCTCGTTCGGTGGCAATTTTTTGTGAGAAGTTATTCATAATATTAATCATCTTTCTTTGTTCTTTTCCTTCACTTGAAAATTTGTAAATAGTTTCATTGTGTAGCCACGGCTTTAAAAATCTTTTAGAAATTAACTCTAAGGTTTTGCTTACAGCTTTAATATAATTGAAAGAGTTTTCTGCTTCTGCTAATTTGACTCCCATGCCGCATGCTGAAATTTACAAGAAAAGTGATTTAATAAGTAAGGATTACATACTCGCCACAGAAATAACTCTCCAACTCACACACAAACAAACCCTACACAGACACAGTAAGACCAAGAACACTATGAAAAGCTAGATGCATTCTCGCAACAATTAGAACCGTAGACCGGTTTCGCTCTCATTAAAGCTCTTCAGTACGGCATACTAATTATAGCAAAAATACACCTATAAAATAATACGGCTATATAATATGGCTTTTCAATAGGGTAAATGTACCGGCTGTGGCCACTTTAAGAGGTTTGCATTTTTTAACTTTGGATAATTTGCTAACTTCAAAGCAGTTGCCAACCTTACCTGAATAAACCGAATCAACCATTGGTTCTGTATGTAGTAAAAGACACAAGATACAGATACAACATACTAGACAGAGCTAAACTAAATAAATTATTGCCAAGTACTGTTTTGCTAGTTGTGGCCATCACTTCACTAGATGTGACCAGGGAATGAACCAGTTGTGGCCATTGTGGTTAAAGAATACAAGTATCAACATCATATTGCAACTGTTTAACTTCAAACATGTAGAAATTATAAAAAATCATCTTTAAACTTCAAGACATAATTAATAATTTAAATAAATAAAGCTTTCATTTCAGATACTGTGTAAACGCCTCTTGTATTAATAACTTTAGGTTCAGTTATTTCAAAAAGAATATCTTCTTTGCAGTAACAAAGAAGATCAGGTGGATCGGGCCACTTCCAGCTCTTTCCACTTTTGCACATTGCACAGCAATACACTTCTAGATTTTCCACACTGACAATTTTGGGCGGATAAAAGTTTCCGTCGTATCGTCGTAAAGTTTCACTTCTCTTTTCGGCAGAAATTTCTTCAATCCTTTCTTCCGTAGTCTCGTTGTCCGCAGTCTTTCCGGCAACAGTTTTTTCTTTAGCACCGTTATCTTTGGCAGTTTTTTGTTTCATAATATCTTCACGAGACGCGACCTTTTTGTCACTCTCTGCTCTAGTTATATTTTCTTTGGCATTCTCCTTTGCTTCAAAAATTTGTACCCACTTGTCTGAGGTTATCACTGAAGGCAAGCTAGCTTTTTGCTTCTGTCAAGGGAATTATTGTCTTCAGGCCATTTTCCCACATCTTTAAGGACATCGCTAACAGTCCTCTTTTTGAAGAATTTCGTTTATGATTCAGTTTTTTCAGCAGCTGGTTTGACAATAATTTGTTGCAGAATATTGATTTTGTTTTCATTTACGGCTGTCACGTTTTCATTGGTATATTCAGGAAATTCAAAAACAAGAATATCCTCCTCAGTACTTCGTACTGCTTCTTCGTTGATGGTCATGGTTGGGTAGGCGTCTAGAGTAATGAAATCTCCTTCAGTCTTTCCAACTTCCAAATTCAGTGGGATTGTCGTGTGAGAATCTGGTGCAATTTCTCCCTTCGTTTTTCGCCAATAATTGTAGAGTTCCATAAACCGTTCCTTACCTTGCCAGTAATAATCAGTATGATAGGTATTATCGAAAGTCTGCAACAAAACAGGATCTATTCGTGCTGTCACATACTGAAAATGTTCCATTCTCTCATCACTTTCAGGTTTTTCCACTATCTCCGAATTAGAATTTGGTAAATCTCTTCTCACACATCTATCGTAGTGAGGAGCATCTTCGTCAAATGGATAGAGTCCACACGTACGGAACCCAGGTATTATTGCATGAGAAAAGTCTTTAAGAATTTAACGCCGCTGGAATGTCTTTTTTCTGAATACTTCTTCCGTCGTGATCAATTAACCATTTCCTCGTAATTTTCTTCTATTCCTGCTTCAAAGGAAAAAAGAAGGCCACATCTAATGGCTGCAGCAGGTGGGTTGTGTTTGGATGCAGACAAATTAAAATAATCTCATTTGAACGACAGATTACTTAGGTTTAACGATAAATGTGGGGCGTGTCCATCTACGAAAACAATAACTGCGTTGATGTCCAAAAAATTTATAAAAACTTTGGCAAAATATTCATAAAATTGTTCGCTCTGCATCCACCCACAATGCGAAACTCCGATAGCCTAGTTTTTAGGAGCCGACTCAACGTATATTTTTAGTAGACGTTTGAACTTGTAAATTTTGAGTGGTGGCGCAATCATTCCTGCTGCATTCACTGCAATTAACGTTGTAACGTTATCTTTGTCAGAAGTACCGACATCATAAACATTCTTGCCCTTAGGACCAAGAACTAGCGTACCCTTTGGTGACAGAAATATGGCCGTTTGATCCATGTGTAAATATTCTATTTGTATAGATCAAAACATCTAAATTAGGTCCCAACAATTATCTCGTGTCATTGAACCAGCAACGTATACTTCCTTCTGAAACTGCAGCTCTAGCTTTATTGATAAATTCCGCGTGCTTTTTAGTTACTTCGGGGTGACGTCTCAAAAAGGAATCAAATCACTTTCTTCCTGGTATTTCTTTAAAGAATTTTACATCGATACAGCGTTCTTGTAACAGCTTTTGAATTGAATAAATTAGGCACTCTCTATTAATGGGAAACCCCTTTGCAGCACAACCAAGAATTCAAGTAACCAGTTTGTTTTCTATCTCTAAAGCACATTGAGGACCAACTCGTCGACAGTCATCGGAGGTTTTGCCTGCTAATCTATTTTGAACTGATGTCCTGGGAACGTTGAACAATTTACAGGCCTTAGCTACAGGCATATTTTCTTCTCTTATTGCCCTCAAAGCATCCTGCATAGCAGCGTCTGAATACTGAAATAACATTCTGGACATAATGATTTCTGCAAAAAAGTATATTTTTTGTATCCTTATCTATTTCAGTGAGGTTTCTGTTTACTATCTTATTCTAATATATGGCCACAACTTGTTTTTCTGTTCCTTTTGTAGCCACCAGGAGGCCACAAATGGTACAGTGGTATTCATTCCTGTTCCTTTAGTGGCCACTGCAAATTTAGATATTCATAGGTTATAAATCTTCTGGAAAGTACTGCAATAACGCACTTAAATCTGTAGAAAAGTAAACGAAACCTTTTCCAGACACTCATGATCTAAAATTTAAGAAAAATATGCTTAGTATTTACCTTGCGTTTCTTAAGAAGTTTGCTAAGAAATGGTCTGCTCTCACAATCCTCTCTTAATATGAATTACCGACAATAGGCATGGATGCAAAATGATGAAAATGTTTTGTATCCTCCTACTATGTCGAAAAGCATAACTACTGGACAATTGATAGTCCCTTTATTAATCTTATTTTTAAAGGGGTAGACATTGATCCAATCCAATCCATAGCAGGTGGTAGTGGAATTTTCCTTTACGTAACAGTAAAGGATTTTTTCACGCCCGAGGAGGTACCACCCCATACATCAAGGGGCCCGGTGAAGTCCCAACGGACGTTTCCGGTTCTGGTGTATGAGTCGGTTTCCCTTATTAGCAAAAATGATGATGGCTCCTTGTATAAAATATTCCGGAGGCAAAATACCCCTCCATTCGGATCTCCGGGAAAGGGGTGTACAGGGGGCGCCAACATCAAGATTTAACATATCCTTTTCGAATATATGTGGCCTAAATTCTAACCTGAACTCCGTCCACCATTTCCTCCAGACTAACAGGCCACAACTCCTCTTCCTCGCCGAAACCCAAAACAGTGCCAAAACAGCCACTAATCACCTTAATTTCCCGGGGTATGAGCTCATTACTTCCTTTAGATTGCATGGAGGCGTGTGCGCATACGTCCGTAGCAATCTACCCTGCACCAGACTTCCCAATTTAGAAGCCGGAAGAAAAGACATACTATGGATAAAACTCTCGCTCAGGGCTGCAACTAAATTCATCTGTTGCATTTACCGGTCACCTTCTGACAACAACTTTGTCCAGCTGATTTCTGAATATCCTTCCTCCGAGGTCACTATTCTTGGCGACTTCAATGTCCATAATAAGGAATGGCTAGGATCTTCAAAAACCGATCCACAAGGGAGAGCAGCGGAGGCCTTTGCAGTCAGCAATTCTTTGGCCAATATGGTTCAGCAACCTACTTACTTTCCTCGTATCCCAACACACAGCTCAAATCCCTTGGATCTCCTTCTTACTACAAATCCTGAATGCTATAAGATATCAGTCACCGCCCCCCTTGGTCGCTCAGACCACGGCATCGTCACTGCTTCCTGTGCAATGCAACCCGAGGTCACACAGTCATCACACCCACGTATCGTTTGGCACTACAACTCCGCAAACTGGGACGAAATGCGGGATTACTTTTCCTCATTTCCATGGGCGTCTGTCTGCTTCTCTCATCCTGACCCCTCTGATATCTCACAAAACGTCACCGAAATTATCCAAGCTGGCATGGAATTATTTATTCCACGTACACAGAAAACCTCTTCAGCCACTCAAAAGCCCTGGTTCTCTAAATCCTGTGACAAGGCCAGACTTGAAAAGGTCAAAGCTCACAAAACGCTTCTACACAGTCCCAGTCAAGAAAATCGTCAAGCATTCAACGACGCAAGAAACCGCTATGTCCGCACTCTTTCTGAGGCAAAAAACTCGTTTAATAACCACATCAAAAACAAAGTCCTCTCAAGCTCCAACGGCGGCAAACCCTTCTGGACTCTTGCTAAGTCTATTGGGAATAATTTCTGCAAGAGCACGTTCCCACCTCTTGTCTCAGGTGATGAAATTGTTTCTACCGCCCTGGGCAAGGCTGAACTTTTTGCTTCATTGTTCGCCGGAAATTCTACTCTCAACCCACCTCCAAATGTTCAACCACCAACAGTCCCCAATGTCGCGCATAAAATGACTGATATCATTTTCAAAACTAAAAAGGTACGAAAGATGCTCTCTTCTCTTAATACCAGGAAAGCCTCTGGCCTTGACGAGATCCCAGCAATTGTTCTCAAAAAATGCGCACCAGAACTTGCTCCTGTCCTGACTCGTCTGTTTCAGATATCTTACAATAAAGGCATATTCCCTAGTAACTGGAAAACTGCTCGAGTACAACCCATCCCCAAGAAAGGATCCAAAGCGCTTACTAGCAACTACAGGCCTATTTCTCTCCTTTCAGTCGTCTCTAAAGTGATGGAAAAGTATATAAACACCGAATTACTAAAATTTCTTGAAAAACACAGTCTAATCCACGACAGGCAGTATGGATTCCGTCAGCGCAGATCGACTGCCGACCTCCTTTCCTTTGTAACCCATTCTTGGAACAAGTCTATGGAACAACAAGGTGAATCCCAGATTGTTGCTCTAGACATATCTAAAGCATTCGACCAGGTCTGGCACGCAGCGCTGCTTAATAAACTTCCGGCCTATGGCCTACCACCAAAACTTTGTACCTGGACAGCAAATTTCCTCTCCAACAGGAGCATATCTGTTGTTCTGGATGGCCATTCCTCTAAACTGTATCCAATTAATGCAGGAGTTCCTCAAGGTTCAGCTTTAGCCCCTACTTTGTTTCTTCTCCACATCAATGACCTCCTCTCTAGCACATCCAACCCAGTTCACAGTTACGCGGACGACAGCACCCTCCACTCAAACATACAATATTCTAAGCCTGTCTCTTTAGCCCAATTAGATGAGGATCGCAGACTCATGGAGGGTTCTGTCTCCGTAGACCTCCAAAAAATATTAGACTGGGGAAGTAGAAATCTTGTACAAATCAACCCCACCAAAACTAAGTCTTGCTTTCTCTCTCACAAGAGATACAGCAGCCCTAGACCCATCACAATGAACAACCAAGTTATTCAAAGTAATGAGTCCTTTTCTCTTGTTGGCATTTCTGTGGATCGAAATCTTAATTGGCACCAACATGTTACATCAATTGCAGAAGCGGCTGCTAAGAAATTGGGTTTCCTCTTCCGGGCTCGCAAGTACTTTTCACCAACTAATCTCTATACCTTATACACTTCACAAATAAGGCCAAACCTCGAATACTGCTCCCACATCTGGGGTGCAGCTGCCGCTTCTACACTCGCTATCCTGGACTCCATTCAAAAGAGAGCTATACGTCTCATCGGTGACCCTACCCTCACCCAAAGGCTTCCATCCCTTGCCCACCGACGTGCCGTTGGTGACCTCTCTGTCTTTTATAGATATCTGCACGGGCACTGCTCCGAGGAGCTTTCCTCCATAATTCCCCCACCTGCTGCCCCCAGCAGATCTACCAGGGGAACAGAGCGAATGCACCCTTTTAATGTCCAGGTCTCCAGACATAGAACATCTTGTTATGCCCGCTCTTTTGTCCCGAGGACTTCCAAGTTGTGGAATTCCTTGCTGGCACATGTTTTTCCTTCTCCTCCAAACCTCCAAACCTTCAAGTCCAGAATTAACAAGCTGCCTCTTTCCTCCTTGTCAACACCCACGGTACGATAGTATTTAGGCTGTAAGCCCTCGTGGTGTGTTGTTGACATTAAAAAAAAAACTAGTTGTAAACAAGTGGCAAACACGTTGCAGACCCAGAATGCGTAAGCGTCAACGGAAAGGCATCAGTGAAGTGGATAAACTAGCATTCTATTGGTTATTTCAAATTTAAATAGCAAATATGGGAGAATGTTTTCATGGATGGCCAGAACAGGCACAGTGGCCACAACCGGTGCATTTACCCTACTAAGTGAGTGGTGGACGTGCCGCCACCTAGTTGCGGAACCAAGTACTATGTTGTCACGCCAGCTCCAAATAACACAAAATGTTGAAAAATTAGAGACTGTATACAACTAACTAACAATGTAGTAAATTGTTAGCCCTGGCGTGACAACATAGGCACGTCCACCACTCACTTAGTATTGAAAAGCTGGCTACCATAGCCGTATTACTTTATAGATGTATTTTTGCTACAATTAGTATGCTGTACTGAAGAGCTCTAATGAGAGCGCAACCGGTCTACGGTTCTAATTGTTGCGAGAATGCATCTAGCTTTACATACTTTGTCCCTATATTACAATTTTAGCTATATTTACTGAATTGTTAGTTACTTGTATACAGTCTCTATTTTTTTAACACTTTGTGTTATTTGGAGCTATCGTGACAACATACTACTTGGTTCCGCAACTAGGTGGCGGCACGTCCACCACTCACTTAGTATTGAAAACACAATGAAGCCAAAGAAATAATCAAACCGGCCAAGACACCCAAAAATCATTGATAGAATTAGTAACGTCATTCATCACAAATCTAATAAAACAATACGTACAAAAAAATATAAAAAGTCTGCGTTATGGTAGTGAATTATCAAAAAAAAAGCAAATATGTATTTTCTTTTAACGAAAGCAGGCATAAATATTGGTTACCAGCATAACCTAAATAGTAGAAACAATCTACCATATTTCATCAAAATAAGTTTATTGTTTGAAAATGTAAAAGATTTTTGGAAAATAAACTCAAAATGTTCCCGAAAAAACTGGTTCCTAGCCAACAAACTTTAACCAAATAGCAAATTCAAATTTGAAACATATAATAAAAATTCACTACCACAACGCACTTGCTGCGTCCAGACTTTTCTATGTTTATTAGTGAATTTTCATTAAGAAAATTCACTAATAGAGAAGTATCGATGGTGAGACTTTCGCAAAATTTCGCGAATTGGGGCCTCTCGAACCCATTTTCATGGTCAGCTAAAATGTTATATATATATATATATATATATATATATATATATATATATATATATCCAACCGATAACTCAAAAAAATACTTCACTGATTTGGACCAAATTTGGGAATTACCCTTATTTTGCTAATGGCTGGCTTGGATGAGTTCGTTCATCAAATCTTAACGCCCAATTTTTCTTAATAAAAAATTTTAAAATATTTTTCATACACAATACCTCTCAAATTGTTTAAGTGATTGAAACGAATATTTACAACCTAAAAGAACAGAAACAAACGTGGTTGTATACCAATTTTCAAGTTGATCATAGGAAAATAAAGTTATTCGAAATTAATAATAAAACAATCCTCGACATCACTCCAGATTTTGTAATGCAATATCTACAATGTTGAACAGGTGACGTTATAAGTGTTGCTATACTACTTAAATAAATCGTAGATAAAAATCTAAACAATGGAGTTTGTCGCAGGTTATGAGCGTGGACAACGTTGTGAGAGATACGACAGGGACGCCACCTCGGTGCAGAACCAGGTAGTACGATAGCTCTAGTTTACACAAGATTTTATAGATAGAGCTGTGTACATTAAAGCCGATGAATTTTAGCATCCGAATGTATACTATAAATAACAAATTTCGGGACGCAGCAAGTGCGTTATAGTAGTGAATTTTTATAAAAATTGTACACTATTAGTGATATATATATATATATATATATATATATATATATATATATATATATATATATATATATATATATATATATATATATATATATATATATATATATATATATATATATATATATAGGGGAGGGTGGGCCACAGTGAGACAAAAAATACATATTTCAAAATAAAAAGTTTTATTTTATTTATATCATCAAAACAAATGAACAGATATATATGTTTATATTTTAAGAACAAATTGTAGACTATACATAAAATACCTAAAAATATTACTGTTTTGACAGTTTTAATATAGAACAAATATAAAATCATTTGAAATACAACAGTAAATTAAACGTAAGTGGTATCAAACTAAAAAAATACACAATAACACTTTCAGCGGATTTCCAAAGTGTCCAGATTGACAGAAAATTTAATTAAACGACCTTGTCGCTTGGTGCGTCCAGTAGGCTGCGGAGGTGGCAAAATCGCTTTAATGTCAGATAAGTGAACAAAAGCGTCATCAGGAATAATTGGAAAAATGAAACAATCTAAACATTTTGTACTTCTTCTCAGATAGCTCACCTCAATCTCACTTTTGTTGTCAATAACCTTGGCTATGTAGTAAATTTTCTTTTTAGTAGAAAACTCCACTAGAATAAAATCTCCTACATCTGGGTTTTTGGACAACGGCTCCAAATTAATTTCATTTTCTGTTTCTGCCATGTCAAAATCATCATCATTATCCGTCTATACCTGCAAACTACCTTTACTCTCTGATTCGGATGACTGTAGTTCTTTCAATCTATTTTTCTTCTGTTTGAGACCAGACTTCTTCAGTGAATTTCTTCTAAGTTTTTCTCTTTCTTTTACTTTTATAACTAACAATTCAGGTGTGTCAGTCATTATGGCACTTTTTCCTTTAGTTCGCCTCTTCCTTTCTAGTTTCAGTTCCTTGGCTTTTGGAAAACCAACTAATTCTTCTGGAGTAATGAATCTTTTAGAAGGTGGTGTAGTGGGAGTAGGCGTGACAGATCGATTGGGCTCATCGTCTGAAGCATGACTTGGTCCGGTAACAGGTTGATTATTGGGCTCTGGAGGCCGTCTTTAGTTTCTATTCGTCACTTCACTACAGAGAAAGTCATCATCTGTAAAAATGTTTCGATCATATGGATAGACGCCTGTTTTTCTAAATCCGGCTATAATATTTTTTGGTGTCATGGACCGTTGGAAAGCTTGGCCCACACATCCCGCTATCCCATAGATATTCAAAGGCACTCCGGGATGATTTAAAAGCCAACTATCTACAGCGGCATTATAAAAAGCTTTAAATGAATAAAAAACTGTGACATCTAATGGTTGAAGCTTATTAGAGCAGTGAGGTGGCAAAGTCACAATTGTGACTCCATTCTCTTTGGCTAGAGTTATACTTTGGACAAACAAATGACTTTCGTGATTATCCATCACTAATATACAAGGATTCTCTAGAGAACTTGCACTCTTTTTGATGAAGTGCTTGAATGTTTCAACGAATAATTCTGTGTTCATCCATCCAGAAGGATTTGCTAAGCCCAGAGTGCCTGGTGGAGCCCCAATTAACATATGTTCTTTAAATTTTTTTCTTGGAAAAATCATTACTGGAGCAAGGCTATTCCCAGCTGCATTTATGAAACAGCACGTGGTAACTAGGGTTCCTCGTTCACCACTAGTAGCTTTATTGACTTGCTTCGTCCCTTTTTTTGCGATGATCTTTTTTGGTTTATGGACAGTTGTTGTTGCCGTCTCGTCCAAGTTATAAATCCTTGAAGGGTCTCGAAGTTTTTCAGACCTCTCCATAATTGCATAAAGGTTATCAAAGAACTTTGAAATATTATGTCGGTTGAAAGAAGTTGCTCTGGATAAGCTGCAACCCTCGGGCTGCCTGATGCTGAGTATGGGGTGTCTTTTCATGAATGAACTAAGCCAGTCGACTCCGGCTAATTTGTTTCTCCTCCAACTCTCTGGAATAGGTTTGGAATTGGCTGTAGCTAGCTCATAAGCCAAAGCGCGAACATTTTTGGTGGATTTTCCATAACACATTTTCGAACATTCCAGAATGTAATAACACAAACTTTGTTCTTCTGCCTTAGAGAATATTTGACGGGAATTGTATTTAGGGGTCATTCTAATTTTGCTTTCAGGTTGATCTTTCTGTCTCTTAACATATCGTGCTAAAGTTTGAAATTTAACACCATTCCGTTCAGCTGCTTCACGTAGTGACAATCTTTCTACAATCACCTGCCTAACAGCACTTTTCATTTGTTCCTCTGTGAAATTTCCTTTTTCAGTCTTTCTTTTTCTTCCTCTGGACATGATGCTAGCTATTTCAGGGAAAAAACAAGCTTTGTTAAAAAATCTTTAAATTTCTAAGTACCTTCATTTAACACGGATTCATGGGCCACAATAAGACAAGTCTCATTGTGGCCCACTAAATTGTGTCTCATTGTGGCCCTAACGCAAGTCGGAATAAAATGGTTCACATTTTACTTAAAAGCGAAATTAACTCAACATAACCTAGCGCGTGATGATAAAAAAAACTTGCAGTAATTACTAAATAAAACGGCGAAAACTTAAGGCAATAGATACCACAGTTATTACATGCTAAATTGAGTATATGGAAAAAGATTACATACCCAAAATTAACGAAAAGCAAATAACAATGTCGTATGTGCTGTGAACTGCCGGTAAGTTGGATAGAAAATGAATCATGGCAAACTTGAACTTCTGTTAAAAAGGCAGAGAAAAAAGCGCGCGCATTTGAAATTTATACAATTTGTCTCATTGTACCCCGCGTCTTATTGTGGCCCACCCTCCCCTATATATATATATATATATATATATATATATATATATATATATATATATATATATATATATATATATATATATATATATATATATATATATATATATATATATATATATATATATAATTAAAACTAATTCTTTAAATTTAAATGAACTTTGGAGATCGGTTTTAGAGTCCCAATTAGCGATTATTTGAAAAAAAATGTTTTATATGTAGCTAAAAAAATTAAATTTGGGCTTAGATATAATCTGTAAGTACTACAAGTGCCTTTAAAAAAATTTCGTTACAAATTTCATTAAAGTTACAAAAGTTTTTCATAAAAAAAAAATTATTCACAAAGGGAATGTACCTGTCAAATTATAAATATGGCAGGTATTTTTCCTTGTTAATTGCTTGGATCGTTTTATTTTAGTCAACCCATCGAGTTTTTGCGAAGAATTAGCAACAAAAAAGGTTTTTATGTTATGGTAGAAAGTTTTTGTAAAAATATTTCAAATCCGATAGGTCAATAAATTTCCCATTAAGCCATCATCTTCAATCTTGAACTTGCTGCCTCCCGAACCTTATATATATATATATATATATATATATATATATATATATATATATATATATATATATATATATATATATATATATATATATATATATATATATAATGTGTTACAGATTTGCTTGTCTATACAGGGATCTCGGCTCCTATTATATCTACACCAAAGGTTAAATGGGGAAAGTTTTAGTGAAAGCTTAGTGCATTCAACATCTAGCTTTAGATTTACGATTGGTCAATTGGTTTTGGAAATATCATCGAAAAATCGAAAATGGCGAATTTCGTTTTTCGCCAGCAAATCTTTCAAAATGTGACATTATTGGGACACTTTTTTAATACGAATAAGATAGCGTGTATGACATGTCTCTATCTTCTTTTGTTATCTAGCAACCCCTTTCAACTTTCATTTTTCTTATTTTTTATTTTTTTTTATTTCAACAACACACCACGAGGGCTTACAGACTAAATACTATCGTACCGTGGGTGTCGACATGGTGTAAAGAGGCAACTTGTTAATTCTGGACCTGAAGGTTTGGAGGTTCGGGGGAGAAGGAAAAACATGTGCCGGCAAGGAATTCCACAACTTGGTAGTCCTCGGGATCAAAGAGCGGGCATAACAAGATGTTCTATGTCTGGTGAGCTGGACAGTAAAAGGGTGCATTCGCTCTGTTGCCCTGGTAGATCTGTTGGGGGCAGCAGGTGGAGGCACTGTCGAAGAAAGCTCCTCTGAGCAGTGCCCGTGCAGATATCTATAAAAGAAGAGAGGTCACCTTCGGCACGTCGGTGGGCAAGGGCTGGCAGCCTTTGGCTGAGGGTAGGGTCACCGATGAGACGTATAGCTCTCTTCTGAATTGAGTCCAGGATAGCGAGTGTAGAAGCGGCAGCAGCACCCCAGATGTGGGAGCAGTATTCGAGGTTTGGTCTTATTTGTGAAGTATATAAAGTATAGAGGTTAGCTGGTGAAAAGTATTTGCGAGCCAGGAAGAGGAAAACTAATTTCTTAGCAGCCGCTTCTGCAATTGATGTGACATGTTGGTGCCAATTGAGATTTCGATCCACACAGATGCCAACAAGTGAAAAGGACTCATTACTTGAAATAACTTGGTTGTTTATTGTGATGGGTCTAGTGCTGGTGTATCTCTTATGAGAAAGAAGACAGGACTGTGATTTGGTGGGGTTGAATTGTACAAGATTTCTACTTCCCCAGTCTAATATTTTTTGGAGATCCACGGAGATAGAACCTTCTATGAGTCTGCGATCCTCATCTAATTGGGCTAAAGAGACAGGCTTAAAATATTGTGTATTTGAGTGGAGGTTGCTGTCGTCCACGTAACTGTGAAGTGGGTTGGATTTGCTAGGCTAAAGCTGAACCTTGAGGAAGTCCTGCATTAATTGGATACAGTTTAGAGGAATAGCCATCCACGACAACAGAAATGCTCCGGCTGGAGAGGAAATTTGGTGTCCACGTACAGAGTTTTGGTGGTAGGCCATAGGCCGGTAGTTTATTAAGCAGCGCTACGTGCCAGACCTGGTCGAATGCTTTGGATATGTCCAGAGCGACAATCTGGGATTCGCCGTGTAGTTCCATAGACTTGTTCCAAGAATGGGTGACAAAGGAAAGGAGGTCGGCAGTTGATCTGCGCTGACGGAATCCATACTGCCTGTCGTGGATTAGACTGTGTTTTTCAATAAATTTTAGTAATTCGGTGTTTATATACTTTTCCATCACTTTAGAGATGACTGAAAGGAGAGAAATAGGCCTGCAGTTGCTAGGAAGCGCTTTCGATCCTTTCTTGGGGACGGGTTGTACTCTAGCAGTTTTCCAGTTACTAGAGAATATGCCTCTATTGTAAGATGTATGAAGCAGACGAGTCAAGACAGGTGCAAGTCCTGGTGCGCATTTTTAGAGAACAATTGCTGGGATCTCGTCAAGGCCAGAGGCTTTCCTGATATTAAGAAAAGAGAGCATCTTTCGTACCTTTTTAGTTTTGAAAATGATAAGCGTCATTTTATGCGCGACATTGGGGATTGTTGGTGGTTGAACATTTGGAGGTGGGTTGAGAGTAGAATTGCCGGTGAACAACGAGGCAAAAACTTCAGCCTTGCCCAGGACGGTAGAAACAATTTCATCCCCTGAGTCAAGAGGTGGGAACGTGCTCTTGCAGAAATTATTCCGCTGGAGCTTAAGAGGACTTTGTTTTTGATATGGTTATTAAACGAGTTTTTTGCCTCAGAAAGAATGCGGACATAGGGGTTTCTTGCGTCGTTAAATGCTTGGCGGTAGAAGCTTTTTGTGAGCTTTGACCTTTTCAAGTCTGGCCTTGTCACAGGATTTAGAGAACCAGGGCTTTTAAGTGGCTGCAGAGGTTTTATGTGTACGTGGAATAAATAATTCTATGCCAGCTTGGAGAATTTCGGTGACGTTTTGTGAGATATCAGAGGGGTCAGGATGAGAGAAGCAGACAGACGCCCATGGAAATGGGGAAAAGTAATCCCGCATTTCGTCCCAGTTCGCGGAGTTGTAGTGCCAAACGATACGTGTGTGTGATGATTGTGCTTCCTAGCAACTACAGGCATATTTCTCCCCTTTCAGTCGTCTCTAAAGTGATGAAAAAGTATATAAACACCGAATTACTAAAATTTCTTGAATAACACAGTCTAATCCACGACACGCAGTATGCATTCCGTCAGCACAGATCAACTGCCCACCGACCTCCTTTCCTTTGT
Organism: Tillus elongatus; assembly: GCA_964006375.1. Classification (NCBI taxonomy): domain Eukaryota; kingdom Metazoa; phylum Arthropoda; class Insecta; order Coleoptera; family Cleridae; genus Tillus; species Tillus elongatus. The sequence goes on from OZ023262.1 coordinate 15,267,714, forward strand.
CACCCATTCTTTGAGAAAGTCTATGGAACTACACGGTGAACACCAGATTGTCGCTCTGGATATATCCAAAGCATTCGACCAGGTCTGCCACGCAGCGCTGCTTAATAAACTTCCGGCCTATCGCCTACCACCAAAACCCTGTACCTAGACATCAAATTTCCCCTCCAACTGGAGCATTTCTGTTGTGGTGGAGACCCTTTCCTCTAAACTTAATTAATGCATCTTCTCCACATCAATGACCTCCTCTCTAGCACATCTAACCCAGTTCATAGTTACGCGGATGACAGTACCCTCCACTCAAATATACACTATTCTAAGCCTGCCTCTTTAGCCCAATTAGATGAGGATCGCAGACTCATGGAGGGTTCTGTCTCCGTGGATCTCCAAAAAATATTAGACTGGGGAAGTAGAAATATTGTACAATTCAACTCCACCAAATCTTAGTCCTGCTCCCACATTTGGGGTGCCGCTGCCGCTTCTACACTCGCTATCCTGGATTCCATTCAAAAGAGAGCTATACATCTCGGCGGTGACACAACCCTCACCCAAAGGCTGCCATCGCTTGCCCACCGATGTGCCGTTGGTGACCTTTCTCTCTTTTATAGATATATGCACAGGCACTGCTCAGAGGAGCTCTCTTCCATAGTTCATCCACCTGCTGACCCCAACAGATCTACCAGGGGAACAGAGCGAATGCGCTCTTTTACTGTCCAGGTCACTAGACATAGAACGTCTTGTTATGCCCGCTCTTTGTCCTGAGGACTTCAAAGTTGTGGAATTCCTTGCCTGCACATGTTTACCTTGACCCCGAACCTCCAAATCTTGAAGTCCAGAATTAACAAGTTGCCTCTTTTCTCCTTGTCGACACCCACGATACGATAGTATTTAGGCTGTACGCCCTCGTGGTGTGTTGTTGAAATAAAAAAATAAAAAAAATCTAAGAACCTTATTAGTATGACAGAATCTATCCCATTCTCATGTTCATAGAATATTCTATGAATATATATTGTACCTTGTGTGAATGTTCTGGGGATGTTTGAATATTATTTTGAAACATTCCTGGTATATTCTCAGAATGTTTCTGTGCTGCCTGGGTGAGGTTGAAATGGCTCAAAACTGCACGAATTGATGTTCATTGAAATGCCACTTCGAATAAAATATAATTCATGAAAAAAATGTCATTATGGTTCGATTTGAAAAAAAATGAGATTATGTTGACACCTCTGAGATGTATTGCTCAATGAGATTTTCAGTGACAGATTGTTGACAGAAACAATAAACCTATTTTAGTGTTGGGGTGTGAACATTATTGTTAAGTTGGATAAGTTTGTTAATCTAAGAAGAAGACTATAAATGTCAATGTCAAAATAGACAGACTGAAAAAGAGCAGTTAAAAGGAAGGTACAAAAATAGTAATAGTAATAGTAACAATAAATTATGTATTCCACTGTTTTTGTGAATGTAATCTTTATTTAATTAATAAATCGTTTAACTTGCAAATACTGAAGCCCCCATTTTTTATCTGGTTATGGGCCCAGGTTGCGGAAATCTGTAAAACTAAAGGAATTATACGGTAGTGTAAAACAAAATAACTGTTCGTTAGCACGTGCTGTGCACCTACAGGTTAGATCGTGGGGTTCAGAAAAGTTGCAAGTGCAGAACGATGGAGAGTGGAGCGTCTGCTACGGGGTTAGCGATGACAAAGCTGGAGGGCACAAAAAACTGGGGTGTATGGAAATTCCAGGTTGGAGTATTGTTAAAAGGTATGGCTTTGTTTGACATAGTAACTGGCAAAACTACCATTCCCGCCGATGAAGAAAAGAAGAAAGAGTAGCTACAGTTAGACCACAGAGCACAAAGTGCGATAGTTAGCAGGTTGACGGATAATGTAATGCTGCATGTAATGACATGTGATACATCTGCCCAGATTTGGTCAAAATTACTAAGCGTGTTTGAACAAAAATCATCAGCCAGTGTGCATTTGATCTAGGAACGATTCTTTGCTTATAAATATGGGGGCAATGGTTTGGCAGAGCATGTATCAAAGTTGCAAGAAATAACAAACCAGTTGAAACAATTGGGTCAGACTATTACAGATGAGATGTTGATAACAAAACTGTTAATGTCATTGCCAGAACCGTATAGGCATTTTGTCTCTGCATGGGAGTCTGTCCCACAGGATAATCAGAAGATCGACGACTTAATTGCCAGGTTGTTAACAGAAGAACAGAGACTCAAAAATTATGAAGGTAATGAACCAGTTACTGCATTTTCTGTTAAGAAGTCTGTATTTAATAAAGCATGTTTCAAATGTAACAAAACTGGACACTTGAAAAAGGACTGTAGAATAAAATCAATTATTTGCTATTACTGTAAGAAACCGGGACATGTGATGAAAGACTGTAGATACAAGCTAAAGAAGGAGAGTAGTGATGAAGCTAAAAATGCTTTTGTTGTGACATCAGCAGTCAGTCAAAATAAAAACAATCTGTGGTTAGTCGACAGCGGAGCCAGTGACCATATGTGCTTTGATAAAAATGCCTTTACAAAACTTGAGATAGTGTCAAATTTCAAGGAAGTTATTATCGGAGATGGTCGTGTTATTCAGGTCTCAGGTATCGGTACTGTGGAAGTTCAATGTTTTAATGGATACGATTGGATTGACACAGAAATAAATAATGTGTTGTATGTACCAGAGCTAGCAGCGAATCTATTTTCAGTCACAAGTGCAACTGAAAAGGGATACAAAGTTATTTCCGACGATAAATTCTCCATGTTTATGAAAGGCAACAAAGTTTGTGCAAGAGAAAGAAAAACAGGAAAAATGTATGTGATGGAATTTAGAAGTAACCATGAACAAACATATATAAGTCATACTAGGGAGTCTTTAGCAGAATGGCATGAACGCATGGCACACCAGAATGTAGAAAAGGTGAAGAGTATATTGCTGAGAAACAGTATTGGATTCAAGGAAGACTGTGAGAAAGTGTGTACATCATGTTTGCAAGGTAAGCAACACAAGGCACCATATTATACAAGCGCAACAAAAACAAATGAAGTTTGTGAATTGATTCACATGGATCTGTGTGGTCCCATGGAAGAGCTATCACTTGGTGGCTCACGATATTTTTTGTTGTTGAAAGATGACTTCTCACATTTTCGTAGTGTATATTTTTTGAAAAATAAAAATGAAGTTGCTGATAAAATTAAGCACTTTGTAAAATTCACAGAGAAAGGTTTAGGCCACAGAATTAAAGTTTTTCGGTCTGACAATGGTTCCGAATTCATCAATGATAAGTTGAGAAAGCTCTGTAATGAAAGTGGAATAAGGCACCAGAGATCCATACCATATACTCCACAACAAAATGGAAAAGCTGAACGGGAGATCAGAACGTTAGTAGAAGCTGCCAGAACAATGTTGCATGCGAAAGGCTTGTCGAAGATTTTTTGGGCAGAAGCTATTCATTCAGCTGTTTTCACGCTAAATAGGACAAGCAACAGTGAAGTTGATGGACAGACACCATTCGAGGTATGGTTTAATAAATCCTATGATATAAATTACCTTAGAGTTTTTGGTTCTGAAGTCTACGCTCATGTACCAAAGCAGCGCAGACACAAGTGGGATGCTAAGGCAAAGAAAGGTATTCTTGTAGGCTATGGTGAAGAAACGAAAGGATATAGAATTTATTTTTCTGATACCAAAACTGTAGAAATATTTAGAGATGTTGTTTTCACACATAACCAGTCAAGGGAAAATGATTGTTGTTCAGAAGAAATTGAATATGTACAGATGGGTCTTGAAGATACAGGTGATCTGGAAGTGATGAACACAGGAATTGAAATAAATAATGAACAAACAGGTGAAAGTGAAAGTGATACTACTATTGAGGTGCAAGAACGTGAAAAAGCACAAGAAACAGAAGTAGAAGAAGTGCAGGAGTCAAAATCCATACAAGGAAAAAGACAAGCGAAGTGTCCAAAGTGGCTTGAAAGCTATAAAGTAAACTTTATGTGTTTCGAAGCTCCTACTAATTTTCAAGAAGCTGCATCCAGGCCAGACAATAGCGAGTGGATGATTGCTGTCAAGGAAGAACTGAAATCGCTGGAAGAAAATAATACTTGGACTGTAGTTAATGAAGTGCCTGTAAGTAAAGAAATTATATCTAGTAAGTGGGTATTTAAAACAAAAAATGATGATAAGAGTAAGCAATATAAAGCCAGGATTGTTGCTAGGGGCTTTGAGCAAGTGGATTCTTTTGATTTAAGCGTGCTGTATGCTCCTGTCGCCAAACTGTCCACTGTTAGGGCCTTTATATCAGTAGCAACAAACCTAAATTTAAAAATTTATCAAATGGATGTGAAATCTGCATTTTTGTATGGGGACATCAGGGAAGAAGTATATATGAAATTGCCAGATGGGATAACAGATAACACAGTAGTAAAGTTGAATAAATCCATTTATGGATTGAAAAAGTCACCTAAATATTGGAATGAAAAATTTAATGACTTAATGAATAGGGAAAAATTTGAAAGGTCAAAGTCAGATTATT